>OU466861.1:4802500-6198333 GCA_911865555.2 Thlaspi arvense
GTTGTTTTTTTATATTTTGTTTCCAAGGCAAAAGCCAATATATAAAAATGAGCTTTTTAGTTTCTTACATTCTCTTTGGTGCAAGAGTAGTTATTGTAGAGAAGAAGAGAGAGAAGAGTGAGGAGAAAAAGAATGTAAAGTTGCAAACTTGGTTTTAGTTTCTGTTATGTTCTGTTCCTCCGTCTTCTCTCTCTCTCTCGCTTTCCTTTCAACTCCGTATCTAATCAGAAATTCAGAAGCTGAAACTTCTTCACATGGATTGTGTTTCCATTTGGGCCCTACTTCACTTTCACTTCGTATACGTACATACACACATGTCATTCATTTATATCTCTATGTATATAATACCGTATATTTTCTTCAATTGCGATATAAAACGAATACAACCAGTAGAATTCTTGTGGGTCCCGAAGGTTTGAAGTTATGGCGTCTTACCATGTCAATATATGTCATGCACATGCATACACGTATACACTCGTTATAAAATGCTGTTGTCATTGATTTTATGTTTCGTTAGATCCCACTTACTTATCAGTTTCCCTTCGACAGTTCGACCAATTAAAAAGTTATTAGCTTGTTATTGGTATAAATGTCTATGTCATGTGGATTTTCCAACTCGCATTAGTAGACACAGCTTATCAACTTCCACCAATTAAAGTCATCGTATATCTGATTGGTAACGCTACAAAATTATTAAAAACACATGCAAAATGACAGAAATTGAATTGACATTTTCAATCCATTACCTCTTGCAAAATGAACGGCTATATGTAAATTTGCGATTCTGAAAATTTATTGGTCAAAATATATGGAATCATAACATTAATTCTCCCAATTTGTGATTTCAGGCATACCAATATTATATAGTTTATATATATAACAGTTGATCGATCGATGACATTTCAAACATATATAATTTGAAACAATTTTGTTGTGTCAACATCTCACATACATTTTTATATAGCCAATTTAAATATGAGTAGCAACTAATACAAAGCAGTGGAATATATGTCTTGTTCAAAGCAGCATAATGAATATAGATATCATATCCTAATATAGCCATGAATTGAAATTGAAACACAAGTTTGCTTCTTAATTTGACTATATATTTGTAGAGCATTTACGGCTGTTTGTCTGCATCTTGTTGTTTAGGTATCTCGAGGATGGATACATGTTGTACACATCTACACGCTCAATAGTGATGGTTACTCGTATTAGAAAAGACCGAGCCAAAACAAACGAAATCACTTTGGTCAACAAAATCAAACCAACCGGTAAGATCGATCGACCTGAAGGGGCTGGACCATGGAATGTAGAAAAAAGATGGCAAAAAGTGGATCGGATCGGTCTGATCGTGGCTGATAAGAAGTCCCCACGCTAGAAACCGAGGGTGTGGATCAAAGTTGAAAAATAAAACACGTATAGAGGCTGCAATAAAGGACCACTAATTTTTCTTCATTATTCTATTATTGTTCCTTCTAAGGAAATTGCAAAACCCTAGCTAGTTAATTTATTAGGGCATATATATAAATCAAACACATGTTATTTACATTTACCCCTGACCACAAACTCTACGATTATTTTCTTCTTCAGTTAGGCTTTATTTTTATACTAGTACGTAACTACGTATACTAAATGGGAAATTGGGGTTCGGAGATTTTCCAAATCTATACGATCAAATTAAGTTATGTTTTAAGATATTTGTTTTACAATACACATGCATACAAACGTTGATAGAGGCAGGCTTAGAATATATATTAATAATTTTATGAGTGGACTGGATAATTTCATCAACTAGATCTCCATCCATATAACAATTGGGTTTTTCTTTTTTTGGGTTATCTGTCTCGACAATTGAGTTTTAATCAGGAAAACATGATAAAGTTCATAAATAAAATGAAGGGATATAAAGAGCCCAAAAAGAGACTGAAAATAGAGTAGTGCCCATATTAAGTGATCTCGTGAACCTCTTTGCATGCTTTTATTAGAAATATGCTTTTTCCGTCACCTTCTACATTCCTCAGTAACTCAGTAAGTCTATGTATTTGCATTCTTATGCTTTTCATAACTAAATGTTAAATAAATTTCCAAATTTTGAGATGTTTGCCTTTTACCAAAAGAATAGGACTTGCACAATAAATTTTATAATATACACTTAATCTTGTATGTTTTGGATTAAAACGCCACTCGTAATGATTACATATTGAATCGTTTACCTATTAAATATTAAATTCATAGGTTATACACTTTTGTTTGGGGTGGGGGGTTAAAACTACATGGTCTACAACATATATAATAACGATGGCTTTTGTACATTGTAAATGATTACGCCACTCATGCCTCCCACATTCCCATTTGAGAATTGAGGTATATATTATTACCTCTAGCGTGGTCCAAACTTCAATCACATCGCTGCATCAATTATTACTGGCAAGCTAAACCTATTTATCTACTTACGACATATTATAATTTTTGTTTCAAGAAACGAAATGTACGATGAGTCCCATGAAAAAAAAATGTAGTCTTATATATCGAGGATTAGATAAAAACGACAATACATTTCTAAGAACAGTTTTTTTTCTTTTCCGTTTCATTACCTCGCTTAATTAAAATGTCACAATAATAATTCCATAACATCAAAACTGAGAGAAACATAAAGAAAGTTCTACATTCGCCTCTACCATTTTTACTTTGAATTCTACAAAAGTAAAATAAAATCACAAAGCTGAAACCCGGAGATATGGCATTGATTCTACACCTGTATATCAGCGAACTGTCCGGTTTACCAAAATCGGTGTGGGTGAAGACCGGTTTAACTTCCGTAGGGAGGAAGAAATCTCTATGAGGTTTGGGTCAAAAGCTAGAGGAAGGTCGAGGCTTACCTTTAATGGAGTTTAAGTGCTGAGTAACGAAAATAACTGCCATAACTACTAAGAGACATCCCACCAAGGAACTGAAGAACAGAGCCCCTGGCTGTCTGGTTTGAACGAACCCGTAAATCCCATTTGATGTCATCACAATCACATCCGTAAGTCCGTCGTTGGAGAAGTCGTCGGTGATAAGTGCATGAGTCGGCTGAGACGGCAACTCGATAGAAGCCAACACGCTTCCTCCCGGAGAGATGATGAGCGCCGCTTGATCTCCTCCTGCGAGGATCATCGGCTGGTTATCGTGAATACGCAGGGAGAACGGTTTCAGGGTCGGGACCACCGTCCCTGATTCAGTTAAACCCGATGGAGACGGGAGATTTGACCATGTGGCTTCTGTCTGAATCTGCCATTGCCAGAGCGGCTCGTGGCCGTGCACATCAGGCGTGTATGATGTCACCTGATACAGAAAACCGATGAGCCTTTGAACGAAATCCAAAGCTCAAGAAGTTACAGAGATTGGATCATCAGAATAAAGTACCTCTCCACGATTTGTCAAGAAGATTACATCGCCGTGACTTCCTCTTCTGTGTCTATGACCGTCATCTCTGGGGATGAGAATGGGAGTTGCAATCTCCAAAGAAGAGGTGTCTCTTGCCTGAGCAGAGTGTCGTGAAAACTCTCCGTAATGCAAGAAGTTGAAAGGGGCGTGATGGCAGATTGAGACGTTGAAGAGCTGTTCTCGGATGGGAACGCCTGAGGTTGCCACTGCCCAGCAAGGCTTCAACACTTCCATTGATCCGCTCACTACAGTTCTCTCTCCACCATTGCCTCCGACAGTCTAAGGTGCGCAGAGAGAATATATGGTTTTAAAAACTGAAGATCCATTGTAAAGTCGATGAAGCAAAAGCGGCAGTGGTGTCTAATGTGTACCTGGACATGATCGAGTACACCATCTCCGTTTATATCCGCGTGAAGCCCACCTTCAAGCAGATGAAGCTGGAGACAGAAAGTATATAAGGAAGCTCACATATGAAAAAGAACGGGTTCGTGATATAGTAAGCTTGTTCATGATCAGAAGGGAATAGCTACCTTGCAAAGTGTTCGACCAGTAGGCAAATGAATAGCTTCGATTCCTTCTTTTTGATGAGCCACAACAACATTAGGAACCCACCAGAGCTTGGTGTAGTTAGTTATAGTCGGTATGTATTGCATTCCCTGCATCAAAATTTGCTTTGCTATTATAAACAATCTGGGTTATTTTCATGTGGCTACTCAACGTTTTATAAGAGCTTCACCTTCTTGGGTTTTGCCGAGCCAGCATAGCGTGCAGCCTTCCCAATCAATTTCGGAATCTTTCTCGACAAGTCTTTTCCAGCGGGTGTGTTTTCCTCAGGTTTGTGAAACGGAAAAGTTGTAGACTTACCCGCTTGCTTCTTCAATGTTTTCCTCTTGTGTCGCCTGAAATGAGCAAGCTTCAATAATGTATCTTCACGTCGGTCCTGATACAAAGACAACAACGTACATTAAAACAGTTTCTTTTTAAAGGCATATTAGACTAAGGAAGCACGTAGTAGGAAGTATAAGACTTACCCAGTGATGGGGCATAACACCAAGAATTGATTCTCTAAATTCCCTGCATTCAAACTTCAGCCCAGCATATATCAGCTTTCAAAGCTTTCAAATGATCATAGTGCAATATAAATCTCTTAAAAGACAACTACAACAGGTTAACTATCTTGCTCAATGATCAACGAAGAACGAGTTAAGTTTACCTCTCCCGGGTGACGGCTATTTAGAGCATGCACGTCGAGTTTGTAATTGTGTTGGGGAATTAATTGTGATGCATCTGACGTGTGAGCTTCAACATCCTAGAAGAGAAGAAAGAAAAAATTTCTATCAATCTGACCACAATATAGAGAAGGTAAGAATATAGTTAAGCAAAATGTGGAGAAAAAAGTGAGCAGAAAAGGAGAAATAACTGACATCAGTCTTTTTACTCCATCGTTGAACACCAGACCGGCCAGCGAATGCATAAACAGAAAAGTGACGCAAGTTTATAGCTCCAGAATCTTCAGAGGCCTGAAAGGAAGCTTAAAGTTCTAATATACAGTCCAGACACAGCTCTCATGCACAATTGTAGAATTCTTTCTTTATCATTGAGTTCTAGAGAAAATGTGTAACCAGAATACAGAGAGACGCATCTAATTTATTACCAGAAGCAGTCAAAGGAAGCGATCACAATATAACAACTGCACATCTTCCGTACCTGATTCTCAGTAGCACTCCTTCTGTGTTGCTCGGCATTTTGTTCTGTCATGCCAAGTTCCTCAAACGGGTCCATGTGATTCTAAAACCACGAGAATAATCAATTAGTAATGCATGCAATCTAAATAATAAAATTAACAGATGGAATTTTCCTCCTACATACATATGGCTGCATCTCCATCCGTCCACCAACAATAACCAAACCAGTATCACCGTGCTTCAAAGTGTAATTGCTTATCGAAATTGCTATCTCTCTATGGTGTGCATTATGTGGAAAATCCTCCTGTCATTCCATCAACATGGGTAAGTAACAGGAGAAATAAGTCAAAATTTTTAAATGGAACTCCAGCAAAAAAAGACGAAGAGGATATAAAAACAAAACCTGCAGATTCGTTTCCCACAGCTTTTTCAGGTTGTGATCAAAGCAGAGCACAGACCAACCTGAAGTAACAACGACCAGAACCTGCTTCTGCGGTGTTCCATCTTTATAGTACCTATCAATAACACCTGTGGCCATCGCCACAGCACGTCTCCCTGAGGCAACACGGATCTTGTCAGGCAAAAGTGTGATCTCCGCAAGAACACGTGCTTCACTGAAACCTTCATCCACACGCCTGGAGTGAGGCTCCAGTACCTAATCCACAAAAAAGCATCAACAGTTAAGCACTAGATCCAACACGTAACAGCAAAACCATAAAGAGACATGCATAAGCACTAAGCTCCAGATCACTCGTTCGAGCAATCAAAATCGCCACCACGGCTCCAGAAAGTGTAGAGATTAGAATTTACAAATAGGATACCTGGATTTTTGCATCATTTGTGGCAACGAGGACCTCCTTCTTTCCATCGCCATTAAGATCAGCTATAATAGGTGGTGGCAGACGATCCGCTTCGTACTTGACTGGGTATTCATCGTACAAATGGAACCATGCTTCTTTGAACGCAAAATCACCCTCGTGCTACAAATTCAAGGATCGATCAAGCTCTATAAATAAATTAAGCACCAATGGCTGGGAAACTGAATACAATACAAATCAATACGATTCCATTCAAAAGTTTTCACAATCTAGCTCGCATGCATCGAATTGGCAGTCGAATTCTACCCATACAAGAAATTTCAAAGCTTTCTCATCGGATTAAGGGTTCTAGAAGTTATATGCTGAAGAAAGAATAAGAGCGGAAAATCACCTGAAGAGTGAAGAATATAGCGAATCCAGAGAGCATCAAAATAGCCAAATCGCGTTTCCTCATCTCCTCCTAACCTCGAGCAGATGTATTAATGGCAGATTTGCATCAGATGGTATCAGTAGGTAGCAGCAATCTCCCCAGAGCGATGAATAGTCGAGACGCAGAATCTCCTCGGCCAGTATTCGTCCAAAAACGGCGTCGTAAAACAATGTTCGACGTTACATAACTAAACATCCTGCCGTCCTCATTATACTGGACCGAACGCTATGCCGTCTATTTTCTCGGGAAATGGAGATATTACTATCCCCGAGACGGTTTAGAAAACCTTAGAAAGGGTTAGTTCATATCAAGGAGCCAAACATGTTCATTAGCCACCATTCGTATCCAATTTTGGGGAGTCGAGACAAAAGAAAAAAACTAAATTCCCAGTGACGACGAAACTGCTCGCCGTTTCTCGTCCCAACGAAGAAGAATTCTGGTATAGTTCATGGTAGATCCGAACTTATTTTCATCGTCGCCGCTTAAACTGGTACGCTTTGATCTATTCTCTTTAAATGAGTTTCATAAATCCTTTGTCTATGAGATGCTCCGATGTTGACTCGGTGACTTTGCAGCAGAATCACGCCGTGACTCGTCCTCCTCCTCCGGGCCAAACTCAGTTAACCACAATGTCAGGAACAACTCAATCGTACACAAATTTGTATCCGTCTTCACAGGGCGAGACCCAAACTGCTCGTGGGATCTCACAGCAGTTTCATTGCCATCTTCCACCACCTGTTTCAATGTTACCTCCGCCGCCACTTTTACCTCCCGGCACTCTTCCTCTAATGCAGGCATTGCCTCATCCGTTTCATCC
This sequence comes from Thlaspi arvense, assembly GCA_911865555.2. Taxonomy (NCBI): domain Eukaryota; kingdom Viridiplantae; phylum Streptophyta; class Magnoliopsida; order Brassicales; family Brassicaceae; genus Thlaspi; species Thlaspi arvense. Next base: position 4,809,680 of record OU466861.1, read on the forward strand.
TCTACCAAGTTTCCCACTTTCTGCTCCCGCAAGAAGTTTGGAACCTCCTGGGATGATGCCTCTTCCTCCTCCACCACCTGGTAAACCTCAAGCTGCAAAGCATGTTTGTGAGAATGGCGTAGCTCTTGAAGACGCTAAATCCTTAACTGAGAGTTCTAACCATTGTGATGAATCTTCTCCACCACATGAGATCGCTTCTCCTTCGTGTAGTGATCCTGACATTGAGATGGAAGGTTCGTGTGGGAAAGTTTGACACTTTATGGCCAATACCAGTTTTGCGTGCTTTCTTTGTTTAACCTTTTGCTACATTTTGGCTTCTTTCTATTTTCAGATGATATCACGCTGCCTGAGGATGAGAATTACACAAGCCAACCTCTAAACTGTGGTTCTCATCAAGTTCCCGGGGCATACTTAAACACAGAACAGCCGCTACCTGAAACCGATTCTATCACAGGCGTCGCCATGAATTTTCAAACAGAGCTTCTTCCTCTGTCAAAACCATATGCTCAAATGCACCAAGATACAGATGATGGTTCCAGACAAGCTTCTTCCTCGCCTTACTCAGGAAGAGCCAAGATTGTTCCAGAACGCGTTCTCGGCGACATGTATGATCCTTTCGTGGACAGCTTTGAACCAGCCTCTGTGAAAGTAGAGCATGAACCAGTTCACTACTCGTACACTGAACCGAAGGCGAGCATTTCCTCAAACAGGCCAGTGAATATGGAAGAAAACAACCTAGGTGTTGATAAACAAGCTCTGAGTGAGTCAGACGTGACAGGTCGGGTCAGTGTTTCCTCCAACAAACCACCTGACGTTGAAGAAAACATCACTGTAGATGGAGCAGTGGTATCTGGAGATGACGATGAGTTTGGTGAGAATGCAGAAAACGGAAGAGAAGGTAACAGCCATGAGACCGGGACTCCAGACTCCCACGACGAGAATCCGAAGGCAAATAACAATGTATGCGAAGGTGACAGCACGAGGAAGAAGTCTCGAGGGGATCCAAAGGAGAAAGATTCGTCAAGGTCCATGAAGCTTTTCAAGGTCGTGCTAACGAAATTCGTTAAGGATCTTCTGAAACCATCGTGGAGGCAAGGGAATATGAGCAAAGAGGCGTTTAAGACGATTGTGAAGAGAGCAGTGGATAAAGTTTCGAATTCAATGGAGGGTCGTCGTGTACCCAAATCAAGAGCTAAGATCGACAAGTACATTGGTACTTCGCAGCACAAGCTGACCAAACTCGTCATGGTAAGAAACACGTAAAAGCTTTGGCACACTCTCCCCAAAATCCATCATTACCGAACCAGAGACATCATGTTTTTCATTTTTGTTTTTGTTTTGGCAGGGTTATGTAGACAAGTATGTCAAAGCATAGAAGATAAGAGAATCACGTAAGACGGCTTTTTGCTGCTCCTGGAGAAGAACTAATTTTGTTCGACATTTTTGTCTTGTCTAGAAACGATGAATGTTTAGTCAGAAATCAAAATTATTCTTCTTCGGTTGTGAGTATTATTACAATGATGAATTCACAGTGGTTCTTCTCATGATCTTCTAATTTCATAACATTTTGCGTACATCAAGAAACCATATGTTAGACTAGAGCCCATTTAGTTTATGGTTAATCACTTATAATTATAAATCAGTAATTGAAAACCTTATATTCTCTTTCATTGATTTGGTTATATTAAAACCAAGCTATAGATGGACGTGATGCCTCCGTAGCATAGTGGTATTGCGTTCGCTTCGTAAGCGAAAGGCCGCGAGTTCGATCCTCGCCGGGGGCTTCTTCAACAAGCCTTTTTTTGTGTATCTCCCATATACCTCCATATTTACTCAGGATTATGTCGTAGGTAGACCGTAGAATAAACCAAACTCAATAGACTCTATAGTCGTCTGAAAATGATGTCGTACAAGTCGTTTCATAAGTAAACATCCTGCCGTTCACATTTTACTAGATCGAACGTTATGTCGTCTATTTTCTCTTTTCTCTTTTCTCGGGAGTGGAGATATTACTATCCCCAAGACGGTATAGATATCCTTAGAGAGGATTAGTACAATTGAAGGAGCCAAACATGTCCATTAACCACCATTCGTATCCAATTTGGGGATTCTAGAGAAAATCAAAATTCCCAGTGACGACGAATTTCTGCTCGCCGTTTTTCGTCTCAACGAAGAAGAATTTGGGTATAGTTCATGATTACATCCTTCGTCTTCGCCACTTAAACTGGTACGCTTTGATCTATTCTCTATGAAAAAAATTCAGTAATCCTTGTCTATGAGATGCTCTGATGATTACTCCGTGATGCTTTAAGTCTTTGGCATTGTTGGTTTTCACTGTTTAGATATTGTTTATAGAAAACCCTTGTGATTTTCCAGATTTCTGTGGATTTGTACGAGTTTTGATTTTGCACAAGAACATTCTCTTGCTATAACTATAGAGTGTACTTTTATAGCTCGGTATGTTTTTGGGTGCGATGTAAATGGTAATCAGCTGTTCGAGTATTGAGAACTTCTATTGTTGAGTCTTTTACTTTATCCTTGGATCACTGAACATGCTGTTCAACGAACAGAGGAATAAAAAAAACAAAACCCTTTTGGAAATGGGAGAGACAACAACAGATTCAGAGCATCGCATGATGATGGGCTTTGCAGATAATCCCATGAAGATTGATCCCAGAAGAGATCGGTTCCCATGCTGCATCGTGTGGACGCCTCTCCCCTTCATCTCATGGCTGGTTCCCTTCATCGGCCACGTGGGTATCTGCAGAGAAGACGGTGTCATCCTCGACTTTGCAGGACCTAATTTCGTCTGCGTTGATAACTTTGCATTTGGAGCCGTCTCTCGATACATCCAAATCAACAAGGAAAAGGTACTGGCTTTCATTTTTTCCCCCCTTTTGCTGCAAAAAAATAACAACTTTTCTCACATTTGGCCTTGGGTTTTTAAATCAGGAATCATCTTTTACTTCCGGTTCTCATATGTTCAATGGGGAGAGCAGATACGAGGAAGAAGAAGACACTCGTGAGAGAGAGCCAACATGGGATGATGCACTGAGAAAAGGCATACAAGAGTACCAACACCACTCGTACAACATATTCACTTGCAACTGTCACTCCTTTGTCGCCAACAACCTGAACCGTTTAGCGGTAAGGTCAGGCGGGTGGAACGTGGTGAATCTCGCGGCGCTCGTGTTCCTCAAGGGACGTTGGGTGAGCAAAGCAGCGATGGTTAAGTCTTTGTTGCCTACAGTTGTAATCTACGCTATAGGGATATTACTAGGTGGCTGGAGTTTCATAGCTTCCTGCTCGATCCTAGCGGTTTTGCTTACCGGTTGGTTCGTCATGGGAACCTATTGCTTCAAGAAACTGATCCAGCTTTAGATCTGGCTGGTAACATTTTTTTTATCGGAATGGGACGGATTAAGACGGTTGTAATATAAAAGTTTCATCATTTCGATTGTTTTTCTGGTGGATAATGGCAAGGTCTTTTGTCACTAATTTTATGATTTTTTTGTGTTATAAAACTCATAAAAGATATAAATTGTCAGAAAAAAAAAAAATAATTTGAGTAAAGTGGGGAATATTTATGATTTGGGCAAAGCAGGAAAGTAGCATATTTGGAAGGTGTAATTATGGGAAACAAAATCACGCGTCCAATAAAGAAAAATATTGGTGGCAAGATTGTGATTTGTAGGTGATTCTAAGGGGATTATACAGTATTTGAAAAGGGAGAGCATGCTAAGTAATTGAAACACACAAAAGGAGGAAAGAAATCAAGAAATAGAACAGATCAAGACAGAGAGACGAAAAGACAAAGAGAAAGAGACCGAAAATGGCTGCGGAAGAAGGACAAGTGATCGCGTGCCACACCGTCGAGTCATGGAACGAGCAACTCCAGAAGGGAAATGATTCCAAAGCACTTGTAATCTCTCCCTTTTTCCTTCTTCTTCTCCCAACTTTTTTTTTTTTTTGGTTTTTGATTTGATCTTGTTTTGTTCAGATACGGGTTTTGTCCCTCTATCATTGGTTTTTGATTTTGTTTGTGCTGCTTGCTTCATAATCTCAATATCTCACATTATGATGCGTTAATAATTTCAATTTGGATTCATGCTTGATACCAGTACCACCATATATGGGACGACAGTACGTACGTACATAACAATTAAAATCCTTGTTCTTTCTTGAAAATGAATGACATTGGTTTAGATCACGAGAAAAAAATGTTTACCCTGAAGATGAATGACATTGGTTTCGATTTGGATTCATGCTTTATATATGATTTAAGATGTGATTAACAGTAATGTTAATTTTGATTTGTTCACTGAAAACGATTCATGATTGGTTAATTGTTGAAGGTGGTGGTTGATTTCACGGCTTCTTGGTGTGGACCGTGTCGTTTCATAGCTCCATTCTTTGCTGATCTGGCTAAGAAACTCCCCAATGTGATTTTCCTAAAGGTTGATACTGACGAGTTGAAGGTAAAATAAACCAAAATAAACTCTCTCTTCGTCTTGGAGATTTTGCTTGATTTCTTGAATCCAATGAGCTTCAACAATCTTCTTTTTGTTTTTGATGGAACAGTCAGTGGCAAGTGACTGGGCGATAGAGGCGATGCCAACCTTCATGTTCATGAAAGAAGGGAAGATTGTGGACAAAGTCATTGGAGCCAAGAAAGATGAGCTTCAGTCCACCATTGCCAAACACTTGGCTTAATGATAGCTTTCTAAACATTTTACTAATATATATTGGGATGTTATAACTTTGTAATTCCCTTTTTGTTATGATTCCGGTCTAGTCTCATCTGTTAAGTTTGTGACTACTAGTGAATTTTTAAAATTCACATCCGGTAAATCTATTGCTATTGATTATAACTTAAAAGATTTGTTAATTTATTTTCTTAAAATCTTATTTATTTTGCACATCCGGTAAATCTATTGCTATTGATTATAACTTAAAAGTTTTGTTAATTTATTTTCTTAAAATCTAATTCTTTTGAAACAGTGTTTGAAAAACTACATTTAAATTCACTTAATTATTGAAAACATTCAAAACATTGTTTTCAATGGCTTCAGTTCAAGATGCTGCTTATTAAAAATATGAATATCGAAAATCCGATTATTTTAAATAAGATTATAGAGACTTTTATTAACAATTTATAACAATTTGCTAATTTTAATCATTACAACTATCTAAAATCATATTAAACTCAAATATTTGGTTGAATACAATTTCTTTATTGCATGATAATCGAATATGTTTCGAGAGTTTTGGAGAACATTAGTTGCTTTTCTATGATTACTTTTGCTTCCACTAATATAGGTTTTAATCTCTATATATTATGGAAACAGACTGATTTTGCCTAATAAAATAGTGCTCTAGTTATTCTTGTTCTTGCTTTGGTTGGGACCTATCTATCACTTGGCTTAAGCTTTTTCTAATATTCTTAGCTTTTCATACTATTATCATGTTGAGTTGATTACTTTATTACTCTCTTAAGATGATGGCGGATCTAATCTCATCTGAAAAGATTGTGACTAGTGAATTTATTGAGTCTGACATCTAGTAGATCTATTGCTTAAAGTTTTTTTACACTTTTTTTTAAAAAGTTACTATTATCGCGAAACAGGGTACAATGGCTACAAGAAGGAGACAAGAACTCAGCATATTTTCACGCAGTCACGAAAGGAAGGAGAGCTGCAAACCGTATCACGGTAATCGAAAATGATAAGAGAGAAGAAACCTATGAAGAAGAACAAATAGGCAAAGTGTTCTCATCTTTCTTCCAGGAACTCTTCACCTCCAATGGTACCTCGGAATTTAATGAAGTGTCAGAAACTCTGAATGTCAAAGTGTCGCAGGAAATGAATGAAAAACTCATCGCTTTACCTTCTTATGAAGAAATTAGATTGGCAATCTTTGATATCCACGCAGACAAAGCACCTGGGCCGGATGGCTTCTCGGCGGGATTCTACCACTCATACTGGAACATAATAGGAGAAGACATTTGCAAAGAAACAAAAAACTTCTTATGCACGGGAAGCATGGAGCAGAACCTCAACAACACCCATATTTGTCTTCTGCCAAAAAATACTGCAGCGAGAAAACCAGCTGATTACCGACCGATAGCCCTATGCAACACCTGCTACAAAACCATAGCAAAGATCCTAACCAACAGACTCCAACCGATCCTGGACACCCTCATCTCTGAACACCAATCAGCTTTTGTTCCCGGACGAGCCATAGCGGATAACGTGCTGATAACCCATGAAACCCTGCACTATCTAAAATCATCAAAGGCAACAAAAAGATGCTCAATGGTAGTCAAAACCGACTTTAGCAAGGCTTACGATAGGATAGAATGGAGTTTTTTCAGAGAAGTTTTATGTAGACTGGGTTTTCACATTACCTTTGTGAACTGGATAATGGAATGCGTCACTTCCGTGTCATACTCCTTCTTTATCAACGGATCCCCCAACGGGAAAGTGCTCCCTACCAGAGGTCTGAGACAGGGAGATCCCCTATCCCCATTCCTATTTATCCTCTGCACAGAAGTCCTTTCAGGCCTATGCTCCAGGGCACAAGAATCTGGAAGACTAAAAGGAATCCAGGTTGCCCGTAGAAGCCCCCACATCAACCACCTCCTTTTCGCGGATGATACGCTCTTCTTCTGCAGGACAAATGCAAAATGCTGCACAGAGCTGACCAGAATCCTGAAAGCATACGAAAAACTCTCGGGTCAATGTATAAACCTTGCTAAGTCATCCATTACCTTCTCGGCAAAAACTCCTCACGAGGTCCGAGCAAGAGTGAAAAAATCTCTAGGTATCGAAAAGGAAGGAGGGTCAGAGAAATACCTGGGATTACCCGAGAACTTCGGGAGGAGGAAAAAGGATATCTTTACTGGACTGGTGGATCGCATCCGACAGCGAGCTCATACCTGGACCACCAGATACCTCTCAGGAGCAGGCAAACAAGTCTTACTCCAAGCAGTGCTTTCAGCTCTCCCGACGTACACCATGACCTGCTTCAAGCTCCCCAAATCATTGTGCAAGAAAATTCAATCCATTCTGACCAGATTCTGGTGGAACTCCTCACCGGACAGAAGAAAGATCTCCTGGGTGGCATGGTCAAGATTAGCACAGCCGAAACGCGCGGGAGGTTTAGGCTTTAGAGAAATCGAAGAATTCAATGTAGCCCTCTTGGCGAAACAAAGCTGGAAACTCCTGAAACAACAAGGCAGCTTATTAGCGAAAGTGCTGCTAGGGAAATACTGCAACGAAAAAGGTTTCATGGATGTTGATTGTATACCCAGAGCATCCCACGGATGGAAAGGAATCCTGGAAGGAAGGACTGTCCTCAGGAAAGGCCTAGGATGGGTAGTGGGCAATGGAAACACCATCAACGTTTGGAGAGACCCTTGCCTCTCTAACACATCCCCACAAGCGCCCTATGGTCCTCCTACCAAAGAGAACATCACCCTGTCAGTCCAAGACTTGCTCTACCACGACTCTAACGAATGGAATGTGGAAGCGATAAAAGATCACTTACCTCACTATGAGGAGATGATCAAACAAATCATACCAAGCTCACGGAAACCGGAGGACACACTGGTCTGGCTGCCTGCAAAATCAGGATTATTCTCAACAAAAATAGGGTACAATCTACAAAAAAGATTCAACCTAATGGGTGACTCAGATTTCAGTTGGTACCAATTCATATGGAATCTTCACACACCCCCAAAGATCAAACATTTCCTGTGGAGAGCTTCAAACAGGGCCCTCCCAGTGAGCGTCAATCTCTCCTAGCGTGGAATTGATGCTAACACCGCTTGCCCGAGATGTGGCCTGACAGAAACAATAGCCCACATCTGGCTCGAATGCCCCTTTGCTTAAGCAGTCTGGCTTCAAACTCCAACTTCACCAACTCCGTCCCCAGCTCTGATGAACTCGGACCCCAAGAGCATCCTCCGATCGCTATACAGGACCAAGAACATCCCGGTTACAGGAGTGATCACCCCGATCTACCCCTGGATCCTCTGGTACCTCTGGAAAGCGAGGAACAAGCTCGTGTTTGAAGCAGCTGGCACCGAAAGTCAAGAACTGGTGATGCGACCATTAGTGGAAGCCCACCACTGGCAAACAGCAAACAACTACAAAGAGCCTCCTCAGAAGACCCCTCGAGTAGTAAAAAGCCACCCTCTCCGCCCCACAGCCTTGGTCTGCTTTACAGACGGTGCCTGGAACTCCAAGGACAAGGCCGGGGGCATGGGATGGATACTCCTCGACCCTTTGGGCTCCAAGCTGACCCAGAACTCCTCGGCAAGACGATTCATAGCATCTGCGCTGATACCCGAAGCTTTAGCCATCTTTGCAGCAATTCGAGAAGCTCTCACACTCGGCATCAGAGACCTCCACATGCATTCGGACTCGGAAGTCCTCATCAACATCCTCTCATCAGGATCTGAAATGATTGAGATTGCAGACATTCTCGATGACATCAGAAGTCCTGCCTCTCGTTTCATCTCCCTATCTTTCAGCCACATAGACCGTAACGAAAATATAATTGCAGACAGGCTCGCTAAGGCAGCCATTTTACTTTAGGCCCACTAGGCCAAGTTTGAAAACTCTCTTAATACAACCGTTTGACAAAAAAAAAATTACTATTATCGCAATGGCCGTAAAATAAAAGACCGTTTGCTTTTGAGCGATGAATATGAGAAAGATCATTAATCGTGTTTGGTTGCAATGCTATATGTTTAACGAGAGGATAATAATTAATTATCCGAAAATCAAGTGGATCACAATTTCAGTTGAAAACTTTCCGTTGGAGAGAATCAAGACAGATTTGTTTTTGGGATTCTGTGATATTATATTATTACCAAAAGGTTCTACACGAATAAAACAGTGACTTTCATGATTTCTGTTTGTTACTAATAAATCCGTCATCTAAGGAAATGAAGAAATTCGCTCTGCAAGATTAAAGTGTAAAAGAATAAAAGATACTTCGCGAAGCAATATACAGTATATATCCATGAAAAATACGGAAAGTAACACAAAACGCAAACTTGAAAGTTGAAACATCCAAGTTTGGTATAATCTTATAACTTTTTATATGAACCGCAACATCATTATAGTCATCGGATTCAAGATAAAATGAAAAGTTCCAAAAGAGACAAAGAAAATAAAAACAATTCTCCTCGATCTGCTGATACAAATAAACAGCAGAGAGAATGGGATATTCATCCGCTAAAGCACAAAAAAAAAGTATCGTCTTTCGGATACAAGCAAAAAAAAAAACCTATAGTTTAAAAAAACAGGGTTTTGCTCGATCTCGATAGACCTAATTATATAATATAAAAAAACCAACTCATACCACCTAATAATAACCGTAGTTATTACTATATCCACTGGAATATGGATATTGTTGTTGATAGTAAGGTTGAATCGCCTGCGTCTGAGGGTAAAACCCTTGATACGACGAAGGCTGATACGTTGAAGGCTGCATATAGCTCATATCGGACGGCCAATAAGGCGCTGATGATTGGCCGTAATAAGAGCTTTGAGGATGTTGTGTCGTTCCTGTTTTCACAAACACCATTTCAGCATCCTTGCCTCTCCTCGAACCCATCAGCTTCAATAGCTTGTTTGGATCTCCTTGACCCGTTACATATGCCATTCCTTCGTCCACGTCTATCCAAAAGTTACCTCCTAAATTCCCAAAAGCAATTTTCGTTAAAAAAAGATATTTAATAGTTTTATGTTAGTGAAAAACAAAACAAACCTTTGATTTTCTTGAGGATTTTCGTCATGCTCTTGTGCCATTCCGGTGAGCTGGTGTTCACTTTGAACCCACAAGTCTGCAAGAGAAAACATTCGAATATAATCTTAGTATACATATTTATGAAGATTATGAATATGTAATGATAAGATTGAAAACGGACCAGCCTTGTAGATGTTTGACGACTTGAAGAAAACATGCTTGTTGTTAGCTTTTATGAACTCGTGAAGAAATTTATGGAGTAGTTATATGAGTTTGCAAGGTTTGTGTTTTCTTTGCAAAATGAACGAGAGTGGTGTATATATATTTATACTGGTTTTCGATTGATTTAATATTGGATATTTCAATCTATATCTATATGGTAACCATATCTATATATTACATTTAAGGATTCCAAGTTTGGCATTCGTGTCGTTAATTGTGTAATATTGTCTTTCTCTATGTGGCATACTTTCATCCAAATTATTTATTGGTTTGAAATTACAACGCAAGTCTCTCTCTAGCTCCATAACTACACTATATCTTTACACAATAAACACATATATTCTCTGTCGACAAACCGGAAAAAAGAAAACATATATTCTCCACAAGAAAAAAATAAATGAATGGGATTTTTAAAACAATAATCTCCATAATTTTAGTTTATTCGAAAAAAAATATTGTACATGTAATGGGCCTATTCGTATTTGTTTCACAAGTACTCTAACACCGCATTCATGAGCCCAATTACACTTTATAGGCCCATTAGTGTGGACTGTAGAGTGTGGAATTCAGGGTTTATCGAGTCCTTCGTTTCATGTTTCATCAGCCTTTGGTATGAACCAGGTGAAATTCGGAAGCTTAAATCGGATAATCAAGCAGCTTTTTGATCGCAATCTGTTCTGCTGATGCTTTGGTGAAATGGGTTTCGGTGCAATTAGATCGATTTTTCGACCATTGTCGAGAACCCTAGTTTCGCGTGCCGCCGCAAGCTGCTCGTCTGGGCCGTTCCCTGCGACGATTCCGGCAGCGAAGCCCGAGTTATGCTCCTTCTTCGGTGGATCGAGGCATTTGAGGTCGCCATGGATTCCTTTGACCAACCATTTTCATAGCTTAAGCTTGACTGATACTCGGCTTCCGAAGAGACGACCCATGGCACATCCCAAGAAGAAGAGATTCAAACTGAAACCTCCAGGTTTGTCATTTTGTTGTTATATCGATTATTCATCACTTTTGTGTTTCTATCAAGCTTCATTGTTAGTCTTAGACATTGTAAGTAGCCCTAAGATTGATGCTTTGTTTGTGAAATTGGGGATGAGTGTTGTGTGATTAAAGTCGAGTTAGTGTAATCTTCACAAGGAATTTTGTTTGTGCAGTTTAAATCGTATTTTGTGGGTTTCTTTCTTCTGCGTAAAAGTCTGTGTAACTAGGTTTAGTATCGATCTCGTGTACAGTGTACTCTAAGTGGGAATGTGCTTGTGGTAAAGCTCGACATGAGTGTTCTTGCTGAAAAAAATTTGATATAGACATTAGACAGAGAATGTAATATAATCTATGGTGGAATTGGTTTGATGAATGACCGATTTGAGGAAAATGCAGGGCCGTATGCATATGTTCAGTACACACCTGGCGAGCCAATCGCTTCAAACAATCCCAACAAGGGAAGTGTGACAAGAAGGAACGCGAGGAAGCGCATCGGTCAGCGACGCGCCTTTATACTGGTTTGTGTTGTTTCTTTCAAGTTTCTTTTTAAGAAAATTGAAGCCTTTTTGATGTTTTGCTTAATCTCAACGTTATTAAGGTGTTGTAGTATCTGCTGATTGTTGGAACAAACTTTAGATGAGAGATCTTGGAATGTTGAATGCATAGATTGTACGAATGAGAACAATGTGTGAAAAGCTGATCTTGCCTTCTCTGTTTTGTTCCATTTCTTGGCGAGACAATGTTTCGACATTATCAGGGTGTTGTTATTTCTGCTGATTGTAAGGATAAGTATTAGATGAGAAATCTTGAAATGTTGATTCCAGAGAATGAGAAGATAGGAAAAATGTGTAAACTTAAATAAACCGAAGTAACCGTCTCTATTGCTCTGTTTCTTGGTGAAACAATGTGTGCGATGTTTCTTATAGATTTTGTTTACAGTTAAGAGTAATGTCGTTTATCTAATGAGATGGAGTCCTTCTGAATACTTTCACAGTCTGAGAAAAAGAAGAGGCAAGCTCTGGTGCAAGAGGCGAAGAGGAAGAAGAGAATCAAGCAAGTGGAGCGTAAGATGGCCGCTGTAGCAAGGGACCGGGCATGGACAGAAAGACTGGCGGAGCTTGAGCAGCTCGAGGAAGAGAAGAAGAAATCAATGTCTTCTTGAATTGCTTTCATTTCATTCAACCAAACATAGAATAATCCTAAAATGGTTTCTTTTCTTTTCTTGTTGTGTTTATCTGAGACACTCGCCCTTGTCGTCTGCAGACTTTGTCGAAAGAACCGAGAGATTCGTGAATGTTTCTGGTCTTTATATTCAGTCATGCGTTTCTCGTTTTCATGAACTTGTCGACATTCTTTTATTCACGGCACCTCAAAGAGATTGAAACATACAAGATTTCTGAATCACGACACGTGTAATCCATAGGCTTTGGTCTCTCTTTCTCTGCCACGTGTACCCATTGTTTTCTGTGAACTCCTAAATCTCAATCTTCTGTAATAAAAGTCTTCTTTGGTGGCTGATTAATCCACTACTCTCTCTCTCTCTCTCATCGATCAAGAATCATGACGAGCGAAGTGAGAGAACAGAGGATTAAGAGCAACGGGATTTGGTTAAACGTGGCTGAGAAAGGAGACAAGGACGGGCCTTTGGTTCTGCTACTCCATGGCTTCCCTGAGACATGGTTCTCGTGGCGACACCAGATCGATTTCTTGTCGAGCCATGGCTACCACGTAGTCGCTCCAGATCTCAGAGGCTACGCTAGCTCCGACTCTCCTCCGAGCCATGAGTCTTACACTGTGAGCCACCTCGTCGCTGATGTCATCGGTTTGCTCGACCACTACGGCACTACTCAGGTAATATACGGATCTTGAGAATCCAACGGTTAGAATTTAGATTTGCTTACTGGAACGAAGTTTACATTTTTCTACTGTTGTAGGCTTTTGTGGCTGGTCATGACTGGGGAGCGATCATAGGTTGGATTTTGTGCTTGTTTAGACCAGACCGAGTCAAAGGTTTCATAAGTCTCTCTGTTTCATATTTTCCAAGAGACCCAAAACTCAAACCTTCCGAGTTCTTCAAAAGCTTTGGAGATGGTTTATACATCTCTCAGTTTCAGGTAAAACCCTAAACTACTTTCAAGATTTGTAATGTTTCTATCGTCCTCGTCGGTTAGATTCAGTTTCTTGGTTCTGTTTTATTCACAAGAAACCTGGAAGAGCGGAGGCTTCATTTGCAAAACATGATTGCTTAACGGTTATGAAGAAGTTCTTGACGGTAACGACAACAGGTTACTTGGTGGCTCCTCCTGATACAGAGATCATCGATCATCTTGAGATACCATCGACGCTTCCAGATTGGATAACCGAGGAAGAGATTCAAGTGTATGCAGACAAGTTTCAGAGATCTGGATTCACAGGGCCTTTGAATTACTACAGAGCCATGGATTTGTAAACTTTCACTTTCTCTCTTTAATTATCTCGAGTCCTTCCTGTTCACAGAATCAAGTAACTGAACTGAGTAAAAATTTACAGGAATTGGGAGATATTGGCGCCGTGGCAAGACTCCAAGATCCTTGTACCAACTAAGTTTATCGCGGGAAACAAAGATATCGGAAACGAAGGACCAATGGGAACAATGCAGTACGTGAAAGGAGAGATGTTCAAGAGTATCGTACCTAATCTTGAGGTGGTTGTTATTGAGGATGGTCATCATTTTATCCAGCAGGAGAAGTCCAAACAAGTCTCAGAGGAGATTCTCTCATTCTTAAACAAGTTACAACACACAACAGAGTAAAGTCATGATGTATTATGGCCTTAATTTATAGTATTTTCTTTCTTGGTTGCTGAAACTTATAGTTCCATGATGCTCTTAAGTAAAACTACTGATGTGTATCGGAGAATATAAAACCCGAGCGTGGTCGTTATAATAATGGTTAATACTTTATAGTGTAAGTAATGTAATATTCTATTTTTTATTGTTTATGTTCATCAGGAATAAGAAGCCAATTTGAATTTGTGCATATAAAGTATGAACAGACGTGTGAAAAATATTAGAAGCTTTAAGATAAAACAAAATTAGTTATCCAAAGAAAAGGCTAGGTTAAATGTTAGAAGACCACCCATAAAGTTTTCGGAATCCTTAAATAAGCCTACATACTTGTAGCATTTAGGTTAGATACGTAAATTCGAGAACGATTTTGTACCTAATGCAGTTGTCATGTCAACATATGCATTGTTGATAAATAGGCAAAATTCCAAATCTTTAAGCGGAAAGTTACGATTATATATATATATATATATAAAACTCACTGGCAATAAAAAAAAGATTATATTTTGGGTAATCACAGATATATATATATATATATATATATATATCACAACCAATACCAAAATCATTAAAGTAAAACAAGAACAATAGAAATCAAATCAAGAAATCAAGAAACGTTAATCAAACCCGTATGACTTTAATTTATTCAATAATGAGTCTCAACTAAACGTCTTCATGGTTAACCCTCCGGCAAATCCTCCGGATCTCACCATTATCCCCCGTTAAGGGCGAGATATTACCCATCTTCACCATCGATTTCGCGAACTGTTCAAAGAACACTTCTTCATTCTCCGCGTAAAGCTTGACCAGCTCCATGGAGTCTGTGCTCTTTGTGAACAAAATCTCATCAGAGTTCAAGAGTCCTTTAAACGTCATCAGGTTCTTGTAGTAGTAATTGTCAAACTTGGTCGGCGTCACATAGTCGAGAGCAAAGAGCTTTTGGTCGTCACGGGAAATAGGACATTCCTGCTGCAACAGAGAGGCGTAGTTTTGATTTAAAGTCTTATCAAGATCGCTGTTTCCAGAATGGTTGTATAGCCTTTGTCGGAAACTCTTGCACCTTGAGTTTCCTATCGTATGACCTCCTATACATTCAAATCATGGTTTATTAGTTTTAAAAGTTACAATACTTGTTAATGTGTTTCCATGTTGGAATATATGGTTGGCATTTGGCAATACGTTAGGAGAGTTGATGCTAAAATTGGGACAAATTATATCATACCATATTTATACAAAATAGTATACTGTATACATTTTGGTCAAATTAACAAAATGGTATATATGACCCTACACCGTAAAGCTAGATTATATACTTGGAAATGTTGTATTGTAATTGTAGCAGACTTAGCTTATTCTTAAGTTATATGTTTTTAACAATTTTCTTGATTTTCCCTTAAAACTTTAATCGATATATATGTTTTACACATATCACTACTTAAAATATTTATCTATGCTCTTGATTAATACTATGAAACCAATAGCTTAACATTAGTTTTAAGAAACGTAAACTCATTTCATTTCAAATAATTACATTGATGCAATCCATCATTTCTTAAACCCTGTTATAGTTAGATCCTGACTCGGTCGGGTGTATTAACTAGTATATTACCTAAGAGAGCAACCAGATCGGTGCGATCCAGTCCTCGAACGTTGAACTTGGTGACGAGGGTCTCAAACGTGGAGTTGGAAAGAGGAATGTTGTTGTTGGAACCAACCAAGTTTGCTTCTCTTGCGTCTCTTCTTCCTAGATATACTTCCCAACTCGGTCCACCAGTCTGTTATATAGATATAATTGAATTAATTAACGTGTGTTTGTAAAATTAGTATATTAATCCTAGTGATCGTCTCGTGTTACGGGAATTGACTTACAATAACAGTGGTGTCTCTAGCGACGAGAGCCAAAAGATCAGCACATGAAACTGTTTGAGGACATTCATTTTCCAAGGCAGACTTGATATCGTCGATGACTTCGAACCCTCTAGCAGAGTCTTTGTTTGAGTCTGATCGTTTCTCGCTTTCCATGGTTCCGGAACTGTCCAATAATACTGAACCATCACATCCCTGCACCACCCAAAAAGCAAGCAATATCCATATATTAAGACTGCCTATTTATCCATATATTCATATCAAACATTTAATAAGCTTTAAGAAGAGATTATCATATGTCAAACATTGACGAAGCAGTCATGGAAATGAAGTCTAAGCAACGAGGCAGCCATGCGAGGGTCATCGGAGTATGCTTTGGCGACGAGAGATTGAACGATGGTTTGTGCTTTTGGGCACGAGTTGTCTTAAAACTGAGGGGAGAGAGAGGCCGTGCTCGTGCATTCGTTGGTTTGATAACACATGGAAATATGAAACGAGGCAATGAGGGAGATTTGGGCCAGAACAATGCACGTCCTTGACTTTGCCATTTGATTCTTTTATTCACTTGCGATTCTAGTGATTTCCTGTGGGAGTGATGAATGCATGGTTTCATTTAATTTATAGAGGAAGACTTAGCTTTTTAGACAGATAAACACATTAAATATGCGAGTGTTTGTTCGAAAAACGGATTTGCTACTTCTATATATAGCCCGTACGTATTCCAATTATATGTTGGCGTAAATGATATGTTAAGCAATTTTGGTTTTCCTTTCTTTGCATTGACCGTATAGGAAACGTCAAATATCTCTTTGTTAATTAAAATGGGAGATGCCGATGGACTCGGAAATCGGTCCGTGCGCTACGAACCTTGATTTGTATCCACTTCCAAACAATTCGAAAGCAAAAGCCATAAATGAAATGAAAAGAGTCCATGACCCCCGTCAATTACATTATATCACATGCATGTATGCAACGAGCCAACGCTTATGTGCCTTACAAAGCCAAGCCACGTTGTTATATTATTACACGATACATATTAATTACTTTAGCACATGCAAGAAAGTTGATGTAAACAAGTCTAGTGATGAGCACCGGGAAGTTTCTCTTTGATCTTCTCCAACATGCCTTTCTTCTCGTGGTGAACGACGCCGGTGCCGGTAGTATCGTAAGCCGTCGTGGTTCCCGTCGCTGAAGAAGTCTGGTGGGACCCATGATGACCTGGCAGCTTCTCCTTAATTTTCGTCGCTATTCCCTTTTTCTTCCTTCTTCCACCTAGTCCATCGTCCTCCTGCATGCACACGCGCGTGTAATACTATTTTGCAAGACTCTCCATATAATATATTTTAAAATTTAAATATTAAGATCGTAACAAAACAAATTAAGATAACGCAAACTATCACTTCTATGACTTTTCCTTGGGGTCCTTTTTGTGTTCCCAGATTTTTTTCTTTTCTATTAATGCAAAATGGGGAAGAAAGACGAAGACCGGCCATAAAATTCAGAGTTCAAAACATAGACGTACGTAAAGTAAACCCTTAACTAGAAATCATATATAAAAATTTAATCCCCAAAATTTAATGACCCAAATCCAAACACACAACTAGATTAGCCGATACAAATACTCTGTCCAATATAGCTCTGTAAGATTATGAATCAACTTGATATCGACATTGACTGACGACTTAAATGTAATTTTAAGTACGACTCAAACCCTAAGCATTTTCAATACAATAGGATTAGCTGTATATAAAAAATGTAAAGTTAAGTAAGTTTGTATATAGGAAGTTTGGTACCGAGCTAGAGCTGGAGCTACTTCCAGGGCGGTGAAGCAGGCCACTCAAACCACCACCTTCCGTGTGATGACCACCAGCCATGGCCGGAGCTCCGTAGACTCCGGTGCCGATTGGTACTGGATTTCCGAATTGGTCAAGCTGTTGGCCTGTCTGCTGCGCTCCGGACTGGTTCTGGTATGACTCCATTTTCCTCTCCAACCAAAAGTTTAATTCCTTTCGCTTTTTATAGATAAACAATATAGACAAATTTCTTCTAGATGAAGATTGAGAAGCTCGTGAATGATGCCTTTATAGAGACCCATGATTTTGGATAGGAATCAATCAAATCAATCATGTATCAAAAACAACCAGTGTTCGTTAGAGAGAGACACGTGGGGATTACGTAAGACGTTGGTGTAGTGTATTAGCGACACGTATCCGAGAATAAACCCACTGCCACACACCTCTTTTAATTTGGGCCTTATGGGTTTTTTCGCACAGCCTTGAAAGCCCATAGAGCTGAAACGGAAGCCCTAAAGGATATTCCACCGCGCAAACGCCGTCGTTTCCTTTGTGTCTTTCCTCCTTTGATGTTCATCTTTTGATTTTGGGATTTCTTTTTTTCCGCTCCAGATTTAAAATTGTTCATATCAAGCTCGGATTTCGTTTTCTCAAGCTTTTTTTTAATACCCAGCAGGAGGGAATTGAACAAGGTATGATCTCGGATTATTAACTTTCTATTTCTGAATCCTTGAGATATTTTGGCCGATGCTTTCGTGTTTTGTGTTTCAGAACTTTTGGTGCTAAAGATGGATCCAGATGCAGTCAAGTCGACCCTCTCGAATCTGGCATTCGGAAATGTAATGGCGGCAGCTGCTAGAGATTATCAGAAGGTATATAATTTTCTCTTGAGTATTGTTTTAAATCCCATCAAATGCGATTTCATACTTGCATTTTCTATAGGTTTTGGAAAATTGTGCGATTATTTCTAAGTTTTTTCGTGTTTCTAGCATATGTTCGTTGTGGGTTTCTTGCTTTATCCATATGCTATTAAAAAAAAGTGGTTGATCTGTGTTACGAGTAAATCCTGGAAACATAATTTGTTGAAATGCCTTTATATGTCTGCAAAAGCTGTGAACTTTAGGAGTTGTATGAATCACATTGTGTAGATAATCTGTGAGGACTTGTATGTTTCTGATGATTTCTTTACATGAGTTTGCAGGAAGTTATTGCAAACGAGAAGGCGCAATCATCAAAGCCTGTCAATGAGGAGGTTGATCTTGATGAACTGATGGATGTAAGTGCAGTGTTGCTTGTTCGACTTATTATCTTGTTTTCGGTATTTGAGATTCACGCAGACTTACTTGCTCATGCTCTGTAGGACCCGGAGCTAGAAAAACTGCACGCAGATAGGATTGCATCGCTCAAGGTTATATAACTTTGGCATCGTATTGAGCCTTATGGCCCTTATCTGTTGGTATGAGCTAACCTTTCAAGATTTTATCTGTTACAGAGAGAAGTCGAGAAGAGAGAAGCGTTCAAAAGGCAAGGACATGGGGAGTACCGAGAGGTAAGCGAGGGAGATTTCTTGGGCGAAGTCACTAGGAGTGAGAAAGTGATATGTCATTTCTACCACAAGGAGTTTTACCGGTGCAAGTAAGATTCTGTCTCCCATCAGCTTTTTTTTTTGGTTCTTCTTATAATATTCCAGCTCATAACCAAACCTTGTGCACTGCATCATTGTAGGATAATGGACAAGCATCTGAAAACTCTTGCTCCTAGACATGTGGACACAAAGTTCATTAAAATGGACGCAGAGGTTAGTGAACCACTCGGTTAAAAAAATAGAGTTAAAGGAAATGGCTTTTCCGGTTTATGTTCTGTGAAGCTGATGCTTGGCTGACTTAATGCAGAATGCTCCTTTCTTTGTCGCGAAGCTCGCAATCAAGACTTTACCTTGCGTTTTGCTTTTCAGGTTGTGCCTCCTTAGATTCATTCTTACATACATGGTTTGTTGTTAGGTTTTATACTGATAAGATGTGATTTTCTTTGTCATTCTCAGTAAGGGAATCGCGGTAGATAGGCTAGTTGGATTCCAGGATCTGGGCACAAAGGACGATTTCAGCACGACTAAATTGGAGAACGTTCTGGTTAAAAAAGGTATGAAGAACCTCACATCTACCTTCTCAGTAATTTACATAGAGCTCAGTTAGAGAACTGTTGCTTAGAATGTGCAAATCTGTAAACAGGAATGCTCAGCAAGAAGAAGAAAGAGGAAGATGATGAAGACGCCGAATATCAAGAGAGCATAAGGCGGTCGGTTAGGTCGTCAGAGAATCTGGACTCTGACTCTGACTGATCACAGAGTCTCATCTTTGTTTTGTCTTTTGCTCTTTTGTTATATGTTTATTAGAAAAGGAAACTTCGATAAAATATCCTAAACGGCCATATGCTACATGACATTGTATGTTGGTATATTGTGTAATACACCAATTTATCGTTGCTGATACATAAACATTGACCCGGATTTTGCTTAATACGTGCCATCATCAGGTCCTGTGCGGTGGTGTCTTAGTCCACACCCCACCTCTAAAGCCGACATCTTCGATCGGGAAAGTCTCTAGCTCCGGACACCAGTTTGCGTGCACGGTCCTAAGGTACGGCATTGACCTCTGGAGCTCTTCCCAACCCATGTCTAGTTCCGACAACGAAGTTAACATCAAACCCTCGATTCTCCAGTGAGTGTTAGTCTCAGTTCCCCAGAATCGTTCATGCATTTTCGCCAAATTACCTGAGCATATCGACATGTACCTCAACATCGGAAGCGAGTTAGGACTCAGCCATGAAGGACTCGACTTTCCAGGATAGAATTGCAAAGAAAGCTCATGGAGCTGGTGTGGAGGAGCGAGAGCATCTATCTTGGTTATGAGATCATCTCCGTAGCTATCGTAGCAATTGATGGAGATGAGCATAAGCTTGGATAGGTTTACCAAAGAATCAAGCTCATCGTCTTCGATCTGATCGCCGCGAGTCAGAGAAAGACCAAGTTTTCTGAGGTTAGTGAGGCTTCTCACTTCACTTAGCTTGCACCCGTTGTTCGACCTTGATGGCTTAAACCCTAATAGCACTTCGAGGTTCCCGAGACTCCCTATTCCTTTAGGAAAGTACTCGAGCGATCCGCAATTTGTCATGTCAAGAACAAGGAGTTTCTTGAACAAGACAATGCAAGGTTGAAGCTGTTTCAGATTCTGACAGTAGCTCGCGTCAAGAATCTGAAGGTTGTGGAGCTCCTCCATAGAATGAGGAAGCTGGATCAACGGATGTGTGTTGCTCATGCTAAGACACGCCAAGTGCTGAAGGCTCGCAATCTCATCTAAAATATCAGACAGAGGAGCGTCGAAAATGGATTTGGAGATATCTAGAACCCGCAGGTATTTGCAGTCTGTGAACTTCTTAGCCAAGTCTGAGTTGAGTTTGTTCACTTCACCTGTCTTTGTTGTTGACACTACGCCTCTCAGTCTATGGTTAAGTTTGATCTGCTTCTCATCAAAGCTTCCACTAATCCCAAGATGACGACAGTTGAGGCCTTCCGGGTTAGAGAAAGAATCGTTCTTTGCTATATCGATCACCAAATCACGAACCATGTCATGGATCTTGCAAGTGAGGATGGTTCCGCTATAAGTTTTGTCGACAACTTCGACTAGACACCGGTTCGTGAGCCCCGAGAAGCAATCTTCTCCGGATTCAGTTGCTGATCTTCCGTTTCTCAACATGACAAAGCCTTCTCCGATCCATCCATGTACTAGCTGCTGTTTCGGTATAACACAGTCTTCGGGATAGAGCGAGAGCGTGAGAAAGCATGATTTAAGGTGAGAAGGGAGCTCGTCGTAGCTCAGCTGCAGAGAAGACATCACATTGTCGTTCTCGGAAGTGTTTCCTCTAAGCTCATCCTGAAAATACTCTGCTATTCGTCTCCATTCATGATAAACATGCTCTTTACACAGAAGTAATCCACCAACGGCCTTGATTGTCAAAGGCAAGCCTTTGCATTTCGTTACAATCTCTTTCCCAACATCCTCTAGCTCGGGACGCTCACAGGAACCGTTGTTTGCTGCAAACGCCACTTTACAAAACAGGAGCCAGCTGTTTTCAGAGCTGAGTAGCTGCGGACGGTGAGTCTTGTCCCTCGCCTGAACCTTTACAGCGACAGATTCTGATCTTGTCGTCACGATAACGCTGCCACCTTGTCCTCTAGGCAATCCTTGGTAGATCTTGTCCCACCAGCTCAAGTTCTTGTCCCATACATCGTCCATGACGATCAAGTACCTCTTCCCAAGAAGATACTGCTGGATTTTCTTCAGCAATGTTCCAAGATCGTCTCCGACACTCGCGTCACCCAAGTTACGCAGTATGCTTCTCATGATCTGTTCCTCAGTGAAAGTCTGGGACACAGAGACCCAAATCCTTCTTTCGAAACGGCTCTCGATCTCTTTGTCGTTGAACACTTCTTGAGCAATCGTGGTTTTACCTAACCCTCCCATACCAACAAAGGCCATCATCAAAAGCTCGCTCTCGTTCGATCGAAAGAGCCACTCTTTGATCTTTCTTTTATCTCCTTCCAAACCAACCACCTGAGTATGATCATACACAGGAGAGCTCCAACGATCAGTTCCGTTATCTCTGCCGACGTTGCTCGGCGTTCTGAATTTGAAATAAGGCTCGACTTTAGTCTTTATCGCCGTTATCCTCTCGTTGATCTCCTTGAGACGCTTGCTTTTCTTGTACTGCAGCGAAACGCGGGCGGGTTTCAACCGCGACAGCCACGCGTTTGAAGGTCTTTGCTCGTTGTCCTCTTCATCGCCATCCGCGAGCTGACAGTCAACTAGAATGTCCTCAGCTTCGTAGACCAATTCTCGCAAGTCCGAAACGAGTTTGCGCAAGACTTCGTTCGTCCTCTTCTGCCTCTCTGCGTCCTTGAGAAAAGACTGCATATATTGCAACTCGTCCTGCAGATCTTTCAGCTGTTTCCGATATTCCGACACAACTCGGCCTTTTTCTTCGAGGATGTTGAAGGCTCTCTCCAGACACACCGTCACTACAGCGTCCACCATTTCCGAGACCTGTAATTCAACAAAGATCTCTAATTGCTACAAAATTTCTATGCAATCATTCAGTCGTTTATGTATCTAAAAGGTCGAAAATTTCTTGAAATCCAAAAGATAAGATTTTCTTGAATAGTCAGTTTTTTTTTCAAGAAACATGTAGAATCCGAGAAATTCGAGTTGAGTCTAACCAAAAGTAACCCAATCTTTATGGTAAGAGAATACTTACAAGGGAGACGATAAGGATCTGAAGCTCCTGAACTTTGGTTCTTTGATTCGTTTCTACTCTGCAAATTGTTTCAGGATTCTTTATTTTATCGAAATAGGAGTCAACGGTTTAACAGTGACAAGCCAACAGTCAACTATACTCGTTTTCTTGGTTACTTGCTACCGAGTACCGACTACGAAACTTGTTTCAACTTTGCTTTTAGCATCTTTATCATTGAAATAAAATAACAACTCAAATGCTTCTAAGATAAGTTTTCTTCGAAGCTATTTTGACAATTTCTTTTCATTTTCAACTTTCTTGGCATTTAAGAACACAACCAATCCTTGAAGTACATTATCCACTGAGCCATTCCTCATCAACTGTTCAGCTACTTCTGCAGGTGTAACTTCTAATTCCCTGATGAATCCCTCAATCGTCTCGAAAAGTAAATGGTCTTCAACCTCGAGATAGTTCAAAGCCAAGACCTTAAAAGCAGCCGGTGTGCAATACGACATGTGAATGTGCATGTCCATACGTCCTGGCCTCAACAGTGCCGGATCCAATTTTTCTCTGTAGTTAGTCGTAAACACTATAATCCTCTCGTTACCACAGCTTGACCAGAGCCCGTCTACAAAATTCAATAGACCAGAGAGTGTGACCTGAGATATGACCAACCAAACAAAAAAAAATTAGAAATAAGCATCATCTAATCAAAAATGTGACAGCGAATCAAAAAATGCATCATGATCACCCGTTTATGCAGCGGATCGTTACCATCATCATCATCACTAGCCCGATCCTTCAACTCTATTGAACAATCGATATCTTCCACAACTAGAACCGAACGGTTTGCAGTAGACATCAAGATCTTCCTTAGCTCAGCGTTACTGTTAACCGATGTCAAGTCTAAGTCATAGATATCAAAGTTGAGATGATTGGCTATGGCTGCGATCAAGCTCGATTTCCCTGTACCGGGTGGACCATACAGCAAGTAACCTCTCTTCCAAGCTTTTCCGACTCTCTCGTAGAAGCTTTTACGCTGCACGAAACAGTCGAGATCCTCCACCAATCCTTTCTTCAACTCGGGATCCATGGCGAGAGTGCGAAACGTGGAAGGATGGTCCAGAGTAACGGAGGTCCACTGCGCGGAGTAACAGTTGAGAGTGAAGATCTTGAGCGTCTTGGCCTTTTGCTTCAGCGAAGCGGCTTGTTTCACCACGAAGGGCAAGTAGGATTCAAGAACCGCGTTCTTGAACTTCTTGTTGAACCTGAGCTCGTAGTAACGCACTTCCGATTTGAAACTGGAGCTCAGATCACGAGGGTTGCGGAAGTCCGTTTTGTCGACGTGGAGGATCCAACTGAGCTTGACGCCGTCGAAAGTATCCACGACCTCCTCGTCGCGCTCCACGGTGACGCTGAAGTTGCTCTGTTTTTCGAGTTTGTTCACTTTGATTCTTCTAGTGGAACGAGAGATCTTGGTGGCAAGATAAGTCTCTGCAGCTTCGAATACTTCGTTTTGCTCGAGACCTCCTCCGAATTCTTCGACTACAGCTGTCATTTGAAAGGAGAAGTAACCCAAGAATCTGCGGATGCCACAAGAGATGAACTCATGAACCTCGCTTGGCATGTAATCATCTACCACTGCTCGAGCTAACATTGCGGCTGCTGCCACCGATGCAACCGCCGTGAGAGTTGTTTTGGCGGTGGCTAGATAAGATTCAGTCGGTGATGAGGCAGAGGAACTCATCTCCTCTAAAGAAAAACTCACATAAATCAGAGAGATATACAAGAAATTAAGCCACCCAAAAAAACAAGAAAAGAAAGTAAATATTGTGATGAACAATAGTACTGATTCTGATTCTACTATGAACCTAAAATTGGAATGCTAAGAATTAAAACAAATTTTTTAAAAAAAAATTGTGAAGATTAAGGAGACAATTTGATACCAAGTTCTACTCTTTACTTGGTGAAAGGCTTTTGCGATCACTAAACTTTCACACGATACCTCTCTCGGATCGTAAGATGAGATAATTAGGGCTGAAATCTAGAATGTACGATGAAGATGATGATTATTTCATTGGGGTTGATGGATCACTAAACAAATTGTGTACAGTGGGCCAAGTTACGGCCCATTTAACATGTATAGTTAAAAATAGGGATGGGCACATCTCGTCCCGTCCCATCCCGTCTTAGTCTCAATCTCAAATTTCCTTACCATATGAGAATGTACTTCCCATATAGTACAATATATTGATTCCCATTTGGGAATGAAACGGGACGGACAGGAACGAGAATTCCCAAAGTCCTATTTGTCTTAAATTATATATAAATAATAAATTAGATATTTAAAGTATATTACCAAAATGATAATTATTATTTATTAATATATTATTTTATATAAACGAAAGTTAAAACTTAAAAGTTGCATCTCTAAAATTCTAACTTATAAGTTATAACCTAACAAACAAACAAGTATCAACTTCCGCCGTGTTATCTTTGACTCTCCAGTCTCCACCATAATTGCTCTCTAATCTTTGATTTCTCCTGTAAACGTAAGTGATTCAGAGATGTTTTCGACATATTATTATTACTTATTAGAATTTTGGAAATGAACAATGGACGAATATAAATTGAATTTTAATTTTTTTTTTTACAATTGTCAATTTGTCATGTTTTTAGGTTTTTTGGGAATTCCCATCCCATTCCCGTCCTATACCGTCCCATTCTCATCCCGTCCCAAATTTTGAATAGAACACATATGGGACAATTATTTTAATTTTCATATTTCCGTCCTGTTTCCATTCCCGCAAAATCCTGTTCCATATTCCCGTTTGCCCAACCCTAATTAAAAAGTGAAAATCTGACAGCCCTAAACTCTTCTATAGTCTCCCTGATAAATTTGATTTTGGTTGCAGACTTGAAAAACAAATAGTGGTTTTTATTTGAATACTTGTTAGCAAAATATTGTTTTCTTCCATGAATTCTTCTTCTATTCATGAAGATTGATTAGAACGACTTGTTAGCAAAATCATTTCTTTTTTCTTCTAAAATTCTTTGTTGATTTAAATGGCTTCTTTTAATTATGATTTTATTGCTTTCCCAATACTAATTCATCTCTCTCATATAACTTACTGACTTGATGTTAATAATATAGAATGTAAAATATAAAGCATTTTGAAACAAGAAAAAAGCTAGAAAATAATTTTTCATGAACCGAAGCTAGATAAATGCAGAGGTTTAGTTAACATCTTTCTTGGGAAAAAATTATGCTAAAAAAAATCTTGTTCACTAGTTTTTTTTTTTCGACATCTTGTTCACTAGTTAAAAGAATAAAAAGTAGAGACAAAAACATGCGAAACGATCATTCCTCATCAACCTCTTCGTTTTTTCTTGGCCTCCGAATCTTTTCCCTTGTTGGTCTTTTTCTTGTTCTCCAAGCCTTCGCCCTTGTTATGCTCCTCCGTTTCGGCATTATTTTGTTCGTTCTTGATCTTCTTGGATTCCAAGAACTCAATCAAACCCTCAAGAATCTTATCAGTATTGTCATTCCTCATAAGCTGTTCAGCCACATCTGCTGGAGTAACTTTTGTCGCCTCAATACCTTTCTCGATCTCGCTGAAAAGGCGATGCTCTTTGATGTCTAGATAGTTCGAAGCAAGAGCCTTGAAAATACTCGGCGTGCAGTACGACAAGTGAATGTGCATATCCATACGACCTGGCCTCAGCAACGCAGGGTCTAGTTTCTCTTAGTAATTGGTTGTGAATACAATGATCCGTTCTTCGCCGCAACTTGACCATAGACCGTCTGTGAAATTTAGCAGTCCAGAGAGTGTCACCTTGTTGTTTCTTGTTGAACCGCAGTCAAGTCCAAGTCATAAATATCGTAGTGGAGATGATTGGCCATGGCTGCGATCATGCTTGACTTCCCTGTGCCTGGTGGACCATACAACAAGTATCCTCTCTTCCAAGCTTTACCAACCCTTTTATAGTAGTCGCTCCGCTTCATGAATTTGTCTAGATCTTCCATCACATCTCTCTTGACATCTGGATCCATTGCTAGTGTCTTGAAGGTAGAAGGATGGTCGAGAGTGATAGAGGTCCATGTGCCTGAGTAGTAACCTGCGTCGAGAGTGAAGATCTAGAGCTTTTTCTTGACTTGCTTCATTTACGTGGCTCCTTTCACCACCAATGGCAAGTATGATTCGAGAGCTATGTCCTTAAACTTTTTGTCGAAGTTGAGCTCGAATGATCTGACCTCGGATCTGAGTTTGAAGTTTTGATTCTTTGATTCACCATGGCGGCAACAGAGAACCCACCGGAACTGGATGCCATTGAAAGCGTCCATAACTTCCTCGTCACGTTCCACGGCGACGTTGTAGTTTTTCTCTTTCTCATGTTTACTCACTTTGATTCTTTTGTTAGAAGGAGAGATCTTGGTGGCTAGATAGGCCTTTGCGGACTCAAAGAGTTCATTGTGAACCATCCCTTCAAATTCTTCGATGGTTATTGTCATTTGAGAGGATAAGTAATCATCGAAGGAGCGTCTAACGAAGCAGCGCAACTCATAGGAGACGTAGTTACGCACCTCGTAAGGCACGTAGTTTTGGACTAACGATCGAGCCAGCATTGCGGTTTCAGCCACAGAAGCCGCGGTCGTGAGAACTGTTCGAGTTCGCACCGATTCAGTTTTTGCTAGGATCTGTGCAAATATACCTGGATAATTTGCACCAGAACGACAAACCGAAACGATTCGAGGTTGTTTTAGCATTCCAAGTGTTGCATATCTACCGGCATCTATAGGCCGCACGTGAACTGCGTAAGAATGAGATCTTAGTGCCATTGCGATCTGATCTCAAAGACTTGACGAACGAGTTCTTCTCTCTCGGTTTTGTTAGGTTACTTGGGTGAGAAGAAAACTCTCAACACCTGTAAACGGGAACGTGTTCTCTCCTCTGTATCTCTCGAGTCGATGAGTTTATGTAATCAAAGAAGTCGTGAGTCTTTTTACAATTACAAGCAAAAAGCGCAAATTATAATGAACATAACAAGTCTAAAAAGCATATAGTACTCGACCAAAAAGGAAATTAAAACGATAAGGAATAAACACATAAAGGAAACTACACCAAATAGGCCGCTTTCTTAAGGTAAAAGAAACTGAAGCAAAATAGAAATTAAAAAAAAAAAGGGAAGAAGATCAAAACATCTACCGATTTTTATAAGTATAGACTAAAATGAAAAACTCTGCTTCATATTAATCCGAGGAGCTAGGAGCCCTATGAGTTCAATTCTTAATTATACATGATAAATTTGTTTTTTGGTTGTACACTACGAAACACATTATTTCAATTGTAATATATACTACAACAGCATGTAAGTATTTTTTTTGCTTTCTTCGACAACAATTCTCTAAAGATTTTGATAGTTATTTTTCTCATAAAGATAATTTTTTTTTTACTTTCTGAGTTTTTTTATAACATGATATAATTTTTTTTCATATGGGCCGGGGCTGATCATATATAATCGTTTTCTGCTTCATGATGGTCTGATGATCCACATCATGTGTAGCTCCTTTAACCGGTATCACTTAAATCCATATCTCGCTTACTTTGTAATGCTAGAATCATCCCAAAATACACAATCAAACTCTCATGTTACTTAATACTACTAATTAATAAAGTATCTTTCTTTAATTCTCTTCCAAAAACTCACAAGTTAATGCTAGCTGCCTCCACATGTTTGGCTTCGTCATCCTCAATCTTCTTGGCTTTTAATAACTCGACTAAACCCTCAAGAACCTTATCAACACGGTCATTTCTCACAAGCTGTTCATCCACATCTTGGCTATTCTTGACCTTCGAATCTTTACCCTTAATGGTCTTTTCATTCTTCTTCAAATCTTGCTCTTCTTTTTTGGCCTTATCTTGTTCGTTCTCGATCTTCTTGATTTTCAAGAACTCAATCAAACCCTCAAGAATCTTATCAACAGTGTCATTCCTCATGAGCTGTTCTGCAACCTCTGCTGGACTAACCTCCGTTGCCTCAATACCTTCCTCGATCTTGCTGAAAAGGGGATGATCTTTGATCTCTAGATAGTTTGAAGCAAGAGCCTTGAAAGTACTCGGCGTGCAGTACGACATGTGGATGTGCATATCCATGCGTCCTGGTCTCAACAACGCTGCGTCAAGTTTCTCTTTGTAATTAGTTGTGAATATTATGATCCTCTCGTCGCCGCAGCTTGACCACAGACCGTCTATGAAATTTAGCAGTCCAGAGAGTGTTACTTTTTTGTACCGTGGGTCATTAGGTTCGTCTGCTTCGTTGGGAACTTCATCGGTTGTCCTGTCTTTCAGTTCGATAGAACAATCGATATCTTCCACAACAAGAATTGAACGGTTAGCAGTGGCAATCAACAATCGTCGGAGCTCAGAGTTGTTGTTAACCGCAGTCAATTCTAGGTCGTAAATATCGAAGTTGAGATGATTTGCCATGGCTGCGATCAAGCTAGACTTCCCTGTGCCCGGTGGACCATACAACAAGTATCCTCTCTTCCAAGCTTTACCAACTCTTTTATAAAAGTCCCTACGCTTCACGAACTGGTCTAGATCCTCCATCACATTTCTCTTAACATCTGAATCCATTGCTAGCGTCTTGAATGTAGAAGGATGGTCAAGAACCACAGAGGTCCAAGCGTCCGAGTAAGTCCCATACATGGAATCTGGGTCGAGAGTGAAGATCTTGAGCGTTTTCTTCTCATTCCTCACCAGCGTGGCCCTTTTCACCATGAATGGCAAGTAAGATTCAAGAGCCATGTCCTTGAATTTCTTGTGAAAACTGAGCTCAAATGATCGGACCTCGGATCTGAGTGTGGAGTTCAGATCTCGCGGGTTGTGGAAGTTCTTGGACTCGACATGGCGACAATGGAGGACCCAATGGAACTTGACGCCATTGAAGGTGTCCATGACTTCCTCGTCACGTTCCACGGTGACGTTGTAGTTGTTTTCTTTCTCGTGTTTACTCACTTTGATTCTTTTGTTAGAAGGAGAGATCTTGGTGGCTAGATAGGCCTCTGCGGCCTCAAAGACTTCGTTGTGAACAAACCCTTCGAATTCTTCAATGATTATTGTCATTTGGGAGGAGAAGTAACCAAAGAAGTAGCGAAAGCCATAAGAGATGTACTGGTGCACCTCGTCAGGTAAATAATCTTGGACTAACGATTTAGCTAGCATTGCGGTTGCAGCCACCGAAGCTGCGGTTGTGAGAACCGTCTTAGCCGTGGCTAGACGAGATTCCGCGGAAGAAGAGTCAGAGGAACTCATCTTCTTTAGGGTGTCTTTGTTCTGAGTTGTGTTTAACCCAAAAACTCAGAATTAATTATTATAGGTAGGAACCGGAGACTCGTGGACGCAAGGAACAAGCGAGGAACCTTCCGTTACAACAACGTCGAAATTTCGGTGTGTAATAGAATAATGAAAAAGATGAAGAAAAGTAGAGTTTTAGTGGGGTCCAATGACTTGGTCATGAGGCTTTTCTGATATATCGTCTGAAAAGAACGTGCGTCATACGAAAGCAAGATAAAAAATACTAAACAAAGACTGACTTGACGTGTGGGCCATGCTTCTCTTAAAAGCAGTCTGAAAGAAAAGATTAGTCTACCAGAAACCGTGTCGTTTCCACACATGTGATCAGATACACTTATCAAAAATCATCATTCCTCGTTTAAAATAATTTGTCTTACCTCTTCTTCGTTAGGATTGTAGAACGGCATGTTGAAAGATTCCATCTCAGATTCCCTAACAACCCCCTGCATATTCACATTCCTCCAAAATATTAGTATTCAAATGTTAAATGGCTGATCGGCGAAAAAAAAATATGCAAAAGTTGGTGATTTATGGACAAATTTTTATTAATTTATAAAGTTATTAATTTATTGGTTTTGAATAAAATAATTTGTTTATTAATAATTAATTAAAAATAATATTTTCTTTCAAATTCATAATATCTTCCAAAACATTCATTATAAAATTAGAAATTAATGATAAAATATTTTAATTTTAACATAAAAATCAATAATATATTCATATTTTAATAGATTATCATAAATTTATAATTATATATTTATATAAAATTATTTTATATGATATTTGTTATATTAATGAGAGTATATTTTACATAGATTTTCAAATAAATTATTATCTTATTAATTTATCGATTTGTATTAAATTTTGATCCAGAACCGAACAAAATTATTAATTTATTGAGTTTCTGCTATATTTAAAAGATATGAACATCAGCATTTATTGTCAATTTTTTTATCTTTAAATCGAAAATCCATAATTTCAGACATGTTTAACAGTAAATTAAATAACAAGTTAGTGAAATTGGGTACCTCGGAGACTAGATCGAGCAGGCAATCAGATAACAACGACCAAACCTGGAAACAATCTTTGGATAAATTGTCCGAAACCTTTCTCCCAACGAACGTGAGAACCATATGTCCATTAGACACCATTTCATCTGAACGCATTCTTAAGAACAACGAGAAATCATTCTTGAACTGATTCAAATAACATTCTTGAACATTTGGAGGGCTTGGATCTGTTATATGAATGCTTTTACTGTTGTTCTCAAGCCCATCAGGAACCTTAGAAAGCCAATGGATACTAAGAGATGAATGAACAAGATGAAGAGACTTGCTTGGGAACAGCCTTGAGTAGAAAGAGTTTGGGACTCCCGAGACGAAGCACTTTCCTTTGACCTCCATCTTCAGCTTCTCTAGGAACGAAGGAACCAACTTGAAGGTAGTGTTGAAGTCATTATGTGGAAGATCGTTCAGACAACAATCGATCTCTGGTAGGTTGATTCGACCGTTTTGTTGGTATGATTCTATGATCGTGTTGATAATCTCGGACATGGCCAACAACGTGTTTCTTCCAGAAGAACAACCTAAGTCAGCTACTTTGATGCACCCGGGAAAATCCAAATTCATTAGCATTTCTTTGATGCTCTCTATCACCACATGTTGTATCTCGGAGAAAACACCTCTCTGTAAACCCTCAACATACCAGAAACAGAACATAGATCATAATCAAATTCAATTCGCATAGTATAATATTGTTCTTGTATCATAATTCGTCATAAAGTGTTTCAGTACCTGATAATGACAATTAGTATCGTAACTGTGTTTTCCATTCCCTCCTTTCATACTAAGAGCATCCACCAAAGAGTCACTATTTAATATATAAACAATTTCAGTCAGATAAAGTTTGAAATTAGAATTACAAGTGCAAATCCATACACGTATGTTGCGATACTTCAGTATATACATCAATACACACCAGTGTAGAAGAAGAAATGAATGTTTTACCTTGAGGGAGACATGATTTACGCAGAAAATGTTTGAATTAATTTGTAAATCAGATCTATAATGGTTTTAAAGACCTGGCCCTTGGCTTGGTATATGTATATATATATATATATTTTTGTAAACGTTTTACTTCCTCTGTTTTTACAATGTAAGTTGTTTAAAGAATATAATTTTGTTTTAAAATTTAAGTTGTTTCACTTTTCAACTATCACTTTTGTCGATTTGCATTTTTTTTTTATGTTTTTAATATAAAAAATTGCCAAATTAATAACACATTTGTGTTGTGACATGTGACGTACTATGTGGATGGGCACCTAATTGTAATAAAAATAGAAAGAACAAAAAAAGAGGAAAAGAAGAGTTTTAATGGGGTCAGAGTGACTTGTTGATGACTCATGAGGTTGTTCTTTTTAATTTATCGAGGAGGGGAAGAAGAACATGCACCAAACAAGTGATGATCTTTTCAAAGATAAGCGATTCCAAAGGCAATCAGCTAATTAGTTCTTTCTAAACATAACAAAGACGGGATTCCATCTGTATCTTCACCAAAATCTTTTCATTTTTACTGATTTTTATTCATTATACTAGGAATAGGACTCCCGCTTCGCAGAGTTAACCTGCAATATTAAATAGAAATTTATTTAAAATAATTATAAATAAAATATATATAGTAAAAAATGTCATCATTCATAACAACTTATAATTACTAAAAGAAAAAGGTATATGTTTTTTTAATTATTAATAATAAGTTCTAAATGGAAATGTCCAAACTACTTATAATAAAAATATATAAATTTTTATAATATTTTCTAAGATTGTTATTACTAATTATTAATAGAACAAATAAAAAACTGAAAAGTGATAAAATACACAACTTTTTAAGAATGTTAAAAAAAGTTATATATAAAAATATACAATATAAATATATGATATAAACATGCAATGTTCTATTTGTGTAATCATTAAAAATTTGTATTTGTGCAAAAGTGTAAAGTAAAAAATAAATATAGAGACAATCTTTATTTACTATTGAAAAGTTAGAAACAAAGAATTATGATAAAAATTTGATATTTTTGAAAAATACTACAGAAAATATATATAATAAAATGATGTAACAGGATTTTATAATACATTTTCTAAAACTACTATAGTTTCTAAAAAAGATTCGTAATATTAAAAAGTATATTACAAATATATTAGTTAAAATATATTAAAAAAAAGGAGAGAATTGCTGAATTTGACTCAAAACTTTAGTTGAAATGCAAAATTAGACTCCATATTGCATGTTTGACAAAAATAACTCACAAAGATAGTGAAATTACAACTTTAACCCTTATGACCAAACAAAAAACGCCAACCTCAATTACTATTTTATCCCAGAGAAGTCTACTCGAGAAGTTAAGTAGACTTCTCGAGTAGACTTCTCCAAGAAGTCTACTCTTTAATAATATGTTTACAATTAATTTTAAAAATCATAAAAACTAATTTAATTAAAAAAATTAGATACATAATAACAAATATATACTTTTTACACCTATTGAAAATAAAATATGATAGAAAATAATCAATTTAAATCATCATAGATAAATTAAGATAAAAATCAATACTAAGAGACTTCTCGAGTCGGTTTCTCGGTTTCTCGAGTAGAC
Organism: Thlaspi arvense; assembly: GCA_911865555.2. Classification (NCBI taxonomy): domain Eukaryota; kingdom Viridiplantae; phylum Streptophyta; class Magnoliopsida; order Brassicales; family Brassicaceae; genus Thlaspi; species Thlaspi arvense. Next base: position 4,843,424 of record OU466861.1, read on the forward strand.
TTCTCGAGTAGACTTCTTGGAGAAGTCTACTTACACGATTTTTTTTCTACATATATAAGGAGAGTTTAACCTATTGTATTAACAATAAAATCTCTCTCTATCTAAAAAACGCCTCTCTCTCTTCTCCCTTCTCTCTGGCCATGAACTTCTTCTCCTTCCTCTCTTGCTATCAATATCCTCTCCGTCCTCTCTATCTTGCATTCAACCTCCTCTCACTTGCAGGTTATGGTAGTGGTAAGCAAATCTGAGCTTTTGTGTTCCTCTTTTTGTTTGCTTTGTGTTCATATTGCAAAGCTGAGCTTATTATTATAGATTTGAGCTTATTATTGTAGATCTAAGTTTATTTTTATAGATCTGAGTTTATTATTGTATAAATTTTGTAGATTTTGTTAATTTTTTGTTATTATTGCAGTGCTGAATTTTGTTGATTTTTGTACAGATCTGAATGTTATAAATATAGTAGATTATTATTATAAATTTGAGCTTATTAATTTAGATTTGAGCTTATTGTTGTAGATCTAATTTTATATTTGTAGATCTGAGTTTATTGTTGTATAAATTTTATAGATTTTGTTCTAGATCTAAATTTTTTGTTATTGTTGCAGAGCTGAATTTTGTTGATTTTTTTTGCAGATCTGAATGTAGACTTCTCAATCTCGAGCAGACTTCTCGAGTAGACTTCTCGATCTCGAGCATACTTCTCAAGCAGACTTCATTTGCATACATAATTTTCAGAGATTTTAGTTTACTAGTAATTTCTTATGCCGGTTTTAAGATTTATAATTAGTGATCCTTAAATGTTTGTTTGTTTAGAGGGTTATTTTCTATGTAATGTTGAATTGCATTGAATGTTTTGTATAAAATTCCTAAATTATCTATGTTTATCTATTCTACAAAATAGACTTCTCCTGTCTCGAGTAGAATTCTTAAAGACATTAATTTTACATAACTTATAAGTGATTCAGAGGGACATTTCTCCCATTTATATCATATAACTTGTCAACCGAGTAGACTTCTCTTGTCTCGAGTAGACTTCTCCTGTCTCGAGTAGACTTCTAAAAAACATTAATTGTACCGAGTAGACTTCTCTTGTCTCGAGTAGACTTCTCCTGTCTCGAGTAGACTTCTAAAAGACATTAATTGTCTCGAGTAGACTTCTTCTGTCTCGAGTAGACTTCTAAAAGACATTAATTTTACATAACTTAAAAGTGATTCAGAGGGACATTTCTCTCATTTATATCATATAACTTGTCAACCGAGTAGACTTCTCTTGTCTCGAGTAGACTTCTCATTGTCTCAAGTAGACTTATTAAAGACATTAATTTTATATAACTTATACGTGACAACATTCGCCCTCCTTTGCTATTCGCCCTCCTTTGCCAACATTCACTAAGATGCTCACCATGTGTGCAACCATCTCTTAAGAACAACATTCGCCCTCCTTTGCTATTATCCACCTTGAACTGCCACACTGATTCACTCTTAACCCATTCTCCATAAACAGCGGGTATGTGAGTCATTCTCTGTGAAAAAAGAACAAAATCCAAACCACATTAGACATCAAATTTGCATAAGTGGACTTCTCTGAAACTCGGATGAAGTCTATATAATAGACTTCTAGAGTATAAGTAGACTTCTACTCTTAATAAGCTAAGTATCATATAAAATATGAAAACTCATTCGACTATACCTATAATATATAAACATGCAAAACTTATACATAAGCAATAAAACTTAATAACAAAAGCTTAGGATCACGAAAATCCTAAAAATTCGTTTTATATTGTATAAAAATGTTTTTTTTTTTTTAAAACAAGAAAAGTAGACTTTTCAGATAAAAGTAGACTTCTTGCAGGTTAGTTTTGCAATTGCCAAAATATTAGTAGACTTCTCTATGAAAAGTAGACTTCTCGGAGAAGTCTACTTTCGTAAGTAGACTTCTCGCAGGTCATTTTTGCAATTGCAAAATATTTGACTTTTTGGTCAATTGCAAAAATGACCTGCGAGAAGTCTACTTACGAAAGTAGACTTCTCGGAGAAATCTACTTTGCATAGAGAAGTCTACTCTACAAAGTCAAAGGTTGGTCAATTGCAAAAATGACCTGCTTCTAAAGAAGTCTACTCCATTTTTTTGTTATCAAAGGAAATGGAGTACACTTCATTCAGACCAAAAGAAGTCTACTTTTTCATGCGGTCAATTGCAAAACTAACATGGGCGTTGACTAGTAGACTTCATTCGGACCAAGAGAAGTCTACTTTCAGAGCATTTTCGTAAATAAGTGAGGAAGATGATGATTAGTTGGTCATTTGGATTTCCAAAAATAAAAGAAATTAATTAAAAATAATGGCAATTTCTTGAATAACTGAAACTATGAAGGATTGTTTGGACATAAAATGGCAAATGTTGGGAAGATGATTTTTTTGGGTTAGATTTGCAATTCAAATCAAATTTTAGGTCATTTTTGCAAGAATACCTAAAAAAATTCATACCTCAAAAATACATATATAAAATATATGTGAATTTTTTACATTACATAAATATATTTCTCTCAAATTAAAAAAAGAATCCAAATATTAGGTACTTTAAATTTATAAACAACTAATAAAGAATATTAAAACTTGAAAATAAAAAAATTAACTATAAATATATAGATGTTTTTTCATAAACAAAAAAATTGAATAACATAATATATATTAGTAAATAAAATACATATAATTTCTCTATAATAAAAATATTATTAGATTTTGGTTGAATAAAATTTAATTTTTTCTGATGTAATGTATATAAAACAATATTATCATAAAACTGCTTATATTTTAGCTAAAACTGAATCGTCAAATGGAATCGTTTACTCAGATTCAATATATGAACCTCTAAGACTTTTAAACACTTTGTATCATGATAACATGTTATGATAAAAAAATATATTTATGACAAAACCCACAAAATATAGCCAAATTATTTTTTTGTGTGGTTTTGAGCAATATAAATAGTTTGAAAAAGACACAAATAACAGTTGTAATAAAAAAATGCAACCATATATAATAAAAAGATGCAACCGTTAATAATGAACAAACGCAACACAACTTTTTAAAGTGTAAATGACATTTATTCGATTTGTTAATAAAAGTCAAATAACATAATATATATATATTAGTAAGCAAAACACATATAATTTCTTTATAATAAAAATATCATTAGATTTTGGTTGAATAAATTTTATTTTTCTGATGTAATGCATGTAAAAAAATCTTGTAATAAAATTTATCATATTTTAGCCAAAATTAGACCCCTAAATGGGATTTTTTACTCAAATTCAATATCTGAACCTCCAGGACTTTTAAACATTTTGTATCCCGATAATATGTTATGATAAATAAATAAGTTTACGACAAAAGAACTCAATATAGTAAGAAAGTAAAAGTTAGATTCAAATAATTTTTTCTGTGGTTTTGAAGAATATAAATAATTTTAAAAAAACACAAATAATAGTTGTGCTGAAAAAACGCAATCATTTATAATGAAAAGATGCAATCATTTATAATAAAAAGATACAACCATAAATTTAGAAATGACACAACTCTTTACAGTGTAAGTGGCATTTATTCGAATTTTTATACGACAAATAAAAAACCCACCATAGTAAAAAAATAAAAGTTAGACCTCAAATAATTTTTATTCTGTGGTTTTGAGCAATGTAAATAGTTTTGAAAAGACACAAATAACAGTTGTGATGAAAAAATGCAACTATTCATAATGAAAATATGCAATCATTTATAGACGCAACCACAAATTTTGAAACGACACAACTTTTTAAAGTGTAAATGGTATTTATTCGGATTATTAACAAAAAAATAAATAACATAATATATATTAGTAAACAGAATACATATAATTTCTTTATAATAAAAATATCATTAGATTTTGGTTGAATAAATTTTATTTTTCTAATGTAATGCATGTAAAACAATCTTGTAATGAAACTGTTCATATTTAGTCAAATTTAGATCCCCAAATTGAATCTTTTACTCAAATTTAATATCTGAACTTTCAAGACTTTTAAATACTTTGTATCGTGATAATATGTTATGATAAATAAATAAATTTACGACAAAAAAACTCATTATAGTAAGAATGTAAAAGTTTGATCCAAATGATTTTTTCTGTGATTTTGAGCAATATAAATAGTTTTTGAAAAGATACAAATTATAGTTGATGAAAAAATGCAACTATTTAGTGTAAAAAAATGCAACTATTTATAATAAAAAGACACAAACATAAATTTTGAAAAGACACAATTTTTCAAAGTGCAATTGGCATTTTTTCAGTTTGTTTTTATATATAGATATGTTTTTTTAAAAACATATAGCATATTATATCACTTTTGAATTAAAAAACATGAAAATTTGATGAATGTTCTGAATGGTAAAAATATGGCATTTTTATGTTCATAAAATGTGAACAACTCTTTGTTCACACACACAAAACACATGCACCAACATATAGCACTACGAGAACCTTTATTTCTTAGTCAACGAAACTACTATGATGAGTGTCATATTAGGGCGATGGTTTGAAGCACGTAGATACTTGGCCATATAGTGTGCGTACTTGTCGAAAACCGGCTCGATAATCGCATCTCCAAAATGTGCAACGAGCAACGGTTCGGTGATGCATCTTGCCCAACTTGCCTGCTTTTTACCAGCTTCCAACTTAAGTGACTTGTCCTCATCATCTTCTTCTTCTTCTTCTTCAATGGAGTTAATCTTGTACGGAACAACATGGTCGAATGTCTTGATCTTGCTGATCTCGAATGACCCTTCCTTTAAGATAACTTCCCTCACCTCTTCTTCGTTTGGATTGTAGAATGGCATGTTAAACGATTCCATCTCTGATTCCTTCACAACCCCCTACACATTTTTCTCAAAATTTCATTATTTGGAAAAACTAAATATCTAAATAGAAAATTTTATCTCATTGTAATTAGGTCACTGGATATTTCAAATGACAATAATCCCTAAGTTATCTAATAGAGAAGTTGGTTGATGAATATGTACCTCAGAGACAAGATCGAGGAGACAATCAGATAACAACGACCAAACTTGGAAACAGTCTTTGTATACAGGATCAGAGACTTTTCTTCCCACGAACGTGAGAACTGCATGTCCATTGGGCACTATCTCCTCTGAACGCATCCTTAAGAACAACGAAAAGTCGTTCTTGAACTGATTCAAATAGCTTTTGTAGGCATTTTGAGGGCATGGATCTTTGATATGAATGCTTTGAGTGTTGTTCTCAAGGCCATCTGGAACTTTAGAAAGCCAATGGATACTCAAAGATGAAAAACCAAAATGGAGAGACTTGCTTGGAAAAAGCCTTGAGTAAAACGAATTTGGGACTCCCGACAAGAAGCACTTTCCACTACCCTCCAATTTCAGCTTCTTTAAGAAAGAAGGAACCAACCTGAAGGTAGTATTGAAATCGTTCTCTGGAAGATCGTTCAAACAACAATCGATTTCTGGTTGGGTTTCACCTTTTTGTTCGTACGACTGTATGATCGTGTTGACGATCTCGGACATGGCCAAGAACGTGTTTTCTCCAGAAGAACAACCCAAGTCTGCCACTTTGATGCAACCAGGAAAACCAACTTGCACTAGCATTTCTCTTACATTTTCTGTCACCATAGGTTGGATCTCAAAGAAAACACTTCTCTGTTAAAAAAAAAAAACAAATATCGTAACTTTAGTTTACCAGGATTTAAACAAAAAACTTAAAGCTAGTTTAGTACGTAGTAGTAGAGTTGCTTAATTATCAACTGAACGATAAGTTACATATCTATCTAATTATCGATGTAGTCTTTTTTTTGGGTGCAAATATCGATTGTAGTCTAGTTTGCCTTTTTTAATTTATTATTATTATCTACGATTCATGCGCACGTACGGTCCTAATTTGAAATCTGCTTAAGACACAGTCACACGAAATCAACACTAACCCAAAACTACTAGTTATGTACAAACCTCAGCCAATTTATCTGTTAATATGTGTAGGTTAACAGTTTAGATTCACAATATGTAAAATCTTAAATTTTTAAAACCGTCAAAAATAAATCCCAATTCATTTTTTCCATAAACAAATCTCAGTTTACTACTAACCACTAAAATTTTAATTTTTACGTCTGCTTGACCAAAGTTCACTGATTGTTAACGTTAAGGAAAGATTTATTACAGTGTGAACAAATCCTTTAACAGCAATAAAAGGATCTTATAATTGACATGTTTAACTGGACCTGATAATGTGAATTAGTAGCATAACTGTGTTCCCCTGTTCCTCCTTTCATAGCAAGAGCGTCCACCAAAGAGTCCCTAATGCACACTCCAATTTGGTTACTCATATGAAACTCAAAACTACGATTATAGATCCATAAACACACAGTTGTAAGGTTGAGAATTTCATGATGTCCTTGTGTTTTAGTTTGAAGCTTTAAATAACAACAAATTTGATTACAGTCTAATCTACGTACATTCTAGATCTAAAGAGTGAGAGAGCTCCAAAGAAACAGGAAAACTATGCGACACAGTTACAGAGTTACAATTACAAGAAATTAATTATCCCATTTTACATGAAGATCTAAGAAATGAATCATTACCTTGAGCGAGGCATGATCGGAACAATATGTTTGGATTAAAAAATAAATATCAAATGAACAATGTCTAGATTAGAAGATATGTTCTTTAACTTGTTGGGATAAGCTATATATATAATTCAGGGGAATCTAGAAGATTTGTTTAGTGAGTGCATAAATGGCAAAAAATCAAAATATGGATTGGATCAAGGGGTGCACAAAGAGATTTTATACCATTTTATCAAGAAATATTTTTGAATTCCTATATAAACTTTTCAAGGGTGGATTAGACAAAACCTATTGCTTGACTAAAAATTAGATAGAGTCGCAGAGAATATATAAAATTTCAAATTTAGGTATATAGGAGAGAAAACATTTTTAACCCCAAAATCTTCTTTTCATTTAATTTAATTACAAAAATATTATTAATCTGAAAATTATGCTAGTGACATGGAATTCTAACTTAATTACAAAAATGTCATTTATCTGAAAATAATGCTGGTGACATGACATTCTGATAACATTGTTTACTTCTTATCCAGACAACACTATTCACACTCCGATAACATTATTAACATATGTTTAGAAATATTGTTTACATAAGTTAACAATGTTATTACATAACTAAAATGTTAAACCAATTATATATTACACATTTTAACTCATATATCAATATAAATATATGTTAAATCCGTTATCCATATAAAGATATCGTATTAATTGTGTTATCTAATAAATGTTATCATGTTAATCAGGTTATATATCATATTGTTAACTCATTTTTTTTAACACTGATTATAACTTTTATTGAATATAATAAATCACCAATAGGTGATTACAATGAGAGATCAGCTAAAAAGCTATCATGATTATAAGATTTCTTACAAACCCAATCAATAAAGATTTTCAAAGAATTTGAAAAAATATTTGGAACAGATTTTCAAATCTTCTTGTCCTCACTTAGTAATGAGTAGACTTCGGCAATTATGAAATATGCTTTTTAAATTGACATGACAGAGTTTCTATTGAAGTGGTTTAAAACCGTCTAAAAATGTCGTAACCGATATTGTCGACAGAAAACGACATAGATCCGATACTACGGAAACAAAAGCAAATACAGATCTCAACCAGATCTGGTTGTAATTTCTAGTGGAGGAGACTAACCTGAGTCGTCCAAACGCAACACCAAGCCAAACACATACGTTGTGGAAAGCAGCAGATAGAACCAACAAAAGCCAAGGAAAACACCGATGAAAAAAGAGAAGAAACCAAGAATCAATCAAAAAAACTCTTTCAGATCCAAAAATAAAAAAGAAAAACCAACCAAAACAAAGGAAAATAATATGGAGAACTAACAAAATAAATCATCAGACCGATGACGGAGCTAAAGAAGTATCTGGCCATCGGCCAGGAACCTAAAAAAAAAAAATCCTCTCTCTATTGTTAACTCATTTATCAATGTAAAAGATTTGTTAACTAATTAATGATATAAAGTTATTGTGTTAATCGTATTATATGTAAGAAAAATAATCGTGATAATACAATTATCATTACTTATCGTCAAAATCTGAAAAGAAAATGATATTAGTAATAAGATTAGAAAGTCAAGGAAGGACAAAAAAAACTTTGCAACACCATTAATGGAAGAGATAAAATAACGGCAGATGAGATTTAATTTTAATATTACCTGGTCCATTGATTAGTATTTCCCAATTTTCAATATCAAAAAAACTACGGGTGCACGTCCCACCAAACCTTACATGCTGCCTTCGCCAATTTATCAGGGACAAATCTAAAACATTTGTTTTTTTTTTACTTTTTTAATGGAACAAATTAAAATACAAAACAAAGATGGCAAACAAGATAACTTAATCAAAACAGTAAGAAATCCTACATTTATTGTTTTTCTTGTTTGTAATCAATTATTAAAAAAAATGTAATCAAGTTAAGAAAACCAGTTAGAAAATATACAAATGTCAATTTTGTTAAATCATTATTTTTGTCTACAATTCATATACATCACACTAGAACAATTAAACCCGAGTTATAACATGGAAACACCACTAATACAACACTATCATATTACAAGTCAGGGTTTCTTTAGTACTGGTTCATGAAATGTCTATTCAAAATTTCAACACACTTTCTAAAGAAAAACAACTTTATCATTCTTATTTGAAAGCGGCAACAAATAACAGAAACCTAGAAGAATGTTTATTTTGAAACAGACAAAATATAGTCTGATATCAGTTTTTTTTTGGCTAAAATTTTGATATCAATTTTTTTATTTTGTCATAAAAAATTGTCTGAATTTTTGTTTTTGGAAACATTGTTAGGAATCCTCGGCCCAAAAATTTTGAATGCAAAATCAAAAAAATTGTTCATGTTTTAGGTTTTATTGCTAATTCACAAAAATAGATATTTTGAGTATCTTCATAAATGATTCTTTTTGAATTGTAACTGGTTTTTGTTCAGGTTTATAGCCTGGCGTGAGTGTAAATTGAAGTTGAAAGTTTGATTAAAGGGAAAAAGAAATAAGAATTATACTACGTACAATATCTCTTCTTTTCCAACTTATTGTTCTATTTTTCATTTCAAAATGAGGTAACCTTTTCTTTCAAACAAAAAAAAATGAAATTGAGTTTTACTTTACCATCATTTCATTTTTTATTCTAGAATAATGAATAAAATTAGAATATGATATAATTCTACTCGTTATTCTATTTCAAAATTAGAAACTTATTAAAGTTGGAGACGAATTTATCATTTAAGATTTATTTTGAAGTAAAAAATATTATAGATTCGATGAAAATATTCTTTAAACTGTATATACAATCTTAATAAAGTCAATTTTTTTAATTTCTTGTTATTTTTCGATTTTGCCATAATGTTTTTTATAAGATTTTTATAATTTAAAATCAGATATATTTACTAATTATATTTTTGAATATCTTAAATTCGAAATGGTTCCATAAAAAAGATGGTGAACTAAATAAATGGAATAAAAAATGTTGTAAAGTCAAAGAGAAATATAGCGAAATCAAGAGTAATTTCATCCTATAAAATTTCAGTGGTATATAGATTGATGTCTTAACTGATCCATTTTTTTTCTCAAAATTCAGCCAGTTGCATCCTTGATTTTCTGAAGGGATCCTGAATAATAATAGCACACACAGTCACACCTTTTAAGTTTGCAGACCATTCCACTTGAACCGATAAGCGGATGCTGTTTTTCGGCCTTGACATTAGGCCCAAGTCCAATCATCTCCCTCTTGAATAGAACAGCGTAAGGTTAATGTTGTTTACACTTTACAGTTTTTCCTCTAATCTGAATTTCTTTGAATACAATGTCATTTTGCTATATGTTGTCACCGTTTTGAGAGAATGTCTAATTTGCGCAGTTTTAATTGTCTTACACAAAAGAAGAAAATAAACAAATATAAGACATATAAAGAAAAGTTATTAAATAACAATAATTTGACATGAAAAAGAAAAAGGAAAAAAAAAAGTAACAATGATTAATTGAATAGCATCGCCACAATTAAAACCATTCATTGTGCATGTTCACCAACGCAATAGTACGTGGATCATAAGCACATTTGTTCCATCACCAAGAAAAACCAAACCCTCCAAAAACACACACACACACACAAACATTCTCAGGTACGTAAAATCGAAACAAGTTTGTTTTATTTCCTAGTCAGTGAAACGACACATTGAACGGTCGTTTTGTAACGGTTGCTCGAGATCTGAGCAGCAAGATGTGCTAGCTTGTTGAACAAACGGTCAATAATAGCATCTCCAAAATGAGCAACAAGCATTGATTCTGTGATGGATCTAGTGCTCCTTGCAAACATTTTAGCATTTTCCAGTCGACGTGATTGGTCGACGTAACGCCCTTCTTCTTCACATTCCACCGTCTTTGGTGGAAAAGGAAATTCAAACTTATCGAATTTGTTAAACTCGAATGATCCTTCATTCCTAACAATCTCTCTCACCTCTCCTTCGTCCGGATTATAGAACGGCAAGTTAAAAGATTCCACATCCGATTCCTTCACCAAACCCTATATGCACTAGCTCTTATCACATTCCTTGATAAAAGTTATGCCCATGATCATCTCGGATAGATGATCACATCATGTAAATATAATAACAGTAAAGTAAAGATAAAGTTGAGTTAGTGAGAACCTCGGAGACTAGGTCATTGAGGGAATCAGATAGCAACGACATATTCCCAAAACAGTCTTTAGACAATGGATCAGAAGCTTCTCTACCCAAGAACATGAGAACCATACCTCCATTAGTCACAATCTCTTCCGAACGCATTCTTAGAAACAAAGAGAAATCATTTTGGAACTGATTCAAGTAACTCTTGTACACGTTCGGAAGGCATGGACCTCTAAGATAAATGTCCTTTTTGTTATCTTCAATCCCATCAGGAACTTTAGAGAGCCAATGGATACTATACGATGAATGAACAAAGTGAAGAGACTTTCTTGGGAAAAGCCTTGTGTAGAAAGACCCTGGGACTCCTGACACGAAACATGTTCCTTTAACGTTTGTGTCCATGAGCTTCTCGTGGAAAGAAGGGATCAGTGTAAAAGTTGTGTTAAAGTCGTTCTCTGGAAGGTCGTTTAGGCAACAATCGATCTCCGGTGAGTTTCGACCATTTTGTTGGTACGACTCTACGATCGCGTTGACGATTTGGGACATGGCTACAAACGTGTTTTGCCCGGAAGAACAGCCCAAGTCAGCCACTTTGATGCACTCTGGAAAATCCATTTTCAACAGCATTTCTTTTATGCTTTCTTCCACTATCAATTTTGTTTTGCATAAAAGATCTTTCTGAAAAACCGAAATCATGTGATTTTAAAAAACCAATGAAACTTAGAGCAACGAATTGGCGTACAATATATGTATGTATGTATATCAATAAGTGAATATACCTGAATAAGTGAATTATTAGCGTAGCTGTGTTTTCCATCTCCACCCTTCATACGAAGAGCATCCACCAAACGGTCCCTATAATACAAAAACGCTTGATTTGGTTAGGTTAGATCATTTTTTTTCTTGGATAAAATGGTTTGGTTTGATCATACATATACTACAAAATTTGGGTTCTTGATGTAAATAAGTATATGATGAAAACTAGTCAAGATACATAAACACAAAGGGTACATATTAACTAAATTGTGATTTAAACTCATATACAGTTAAAACTAAAACAAAAAAAACTTTACCTTGAAGTTGAAGAAGACATGACGTGGAGAAAAATCTTTGAATCGATTTCTTACAAGATCAAGCAGTGTTGCTACTCTTCGTTAATCAGATCTAGATCTGGTTTGGGATTAGCGATATGCTACTAGTTTTAAATCAATGATCAGCGTCAACAATTTAAATTAGTTGCATTTTATGTTATAATTAAAAGACAATTTGGAATTTAGTTATAAAAATTATAAGGACCAAACGGATTAAATGACTCGGCTCCATGTTTATAAAATTGTGATTTCCTCTGATATATATATATATATATATATATAAAAGACCGCATGTTAGTCAAGTACGTAAGAGTAGCTCTATTGTGATGTTATTAAAATTGAACTTGAGTTTGGTGCTACGATTATTATAGAAGAAAAGAGGATGAGCTGCAAACTCTTACTCTTTTTGTCGTTTTGCGTCATTTAAAAAAAGTTATGTTGTTTTTGCTAGAAATTTTAAATTATACTCCAATAGTCAATAGTACTCGGTTCCATGTTTATAAAATTATAATTTCCTCTAACATAAAAAAAAAGACCGCATGTTAGTCAAGTACGTAAAAATAGCTCTATTTTAACGTTATTAAAATTTGGTGCTACGATTAGACTTCATAAGTATTATAGAAGAAAAGAGGATGAGCTGCAAACTCTTACTCTTTTTGTCGTTTTGCATCATTTAGAGAGAAAAAAAAAAGACTTAACGTATGTTGTTTTTGCAAGAAATTTTAAATTATACTTTATTAGGACATCTGCATTAATAAGAGACATATAAAATTATAAATCTCTAATCATAACAGTATAAGATATGGTAAGGTGAAACCGTTCTTTGACTTTTCAAATCGTGATGTTTTTATTTGAAAACATACCAAATCGTATCAGGAGAGGAACACTTTCTAAAATTTTCAGACCATTAGTCCATAAATAATTATTTAGAGTGGTTGGCTACAATCTCATTACGATTTGAAAAGTCAAGAAACCGTTTCACCTTACCAATCTTATAAGTTCTTGAATGTTGAAATGATCATTAGATTCTAATGGTCGTATCATCTATAAATACGTTCGAATGAAATCAAAGAAAAATTAGTACACTCAACTGTTCACCTTTTGATTAATTGTTTTTCGTGTCTCAAAGAAATAAAATTTCTGTTTCACCCCAATTTCTCAGTATTAAGACATCTAATCTTGGGAGTTGACGGAACTGATTTCTCTTCAGTAGTGTTAACGATGGGTTTTGTAGTGCTTTTGCGGACTAGTTTCCCGAGCCTAACTTCCACTTTACCAGAGCTATCATTTCTTTGGTCGCCTCTACCACTCTTTGGTCTTTCTGCAAAGCCTTCGGGCGCTGTTCGTGGTGGTTCTCTCATGATGTCTCCACCAGATTCAGACCCGTTGAGTAAGAAGTTTCCTCCAGATCTGTCTCGGGTTTTCGCTCTTCCTAACCCTCCAGAGCCTCTTGACCCGCCGGACCAGCATTCCACTGATATTGCCTTAAAAGGTTCTGTCTCTATGACCTTTTGGAATAAGTTGCCTTTTTTTAGTTGTTACCTTCTATCAGACTTCAATTACCTCAGTTGAAGGTCATATTACTTCAGCGTGAGGATTTTAGGCTTTCTTTAAACCAGCTTTTACCTCAGGATGAGGATGTTATTCAAAAATTCTCATTAGTTTTTTTCGAACTATTGGATTTTTGGCATTGTTATCTGTCGTTTCAGGATCTTCAGGAAATGAGATTTGCAAGAGTTTTGGCCATTGAGAGGATGAATTCAATATCTTCCTCCATTGTCCTGTTGTTGAACGCCTTTGGAACCTCACTATGTTTCGGTCCAAGCTCAATGAAGACTTTCAATCATCTCTGCAGCTGCAACTACTGTTTCAAAAAGCCCTTGCTCTTTGTTTGCAACTGGAAGAGCCAGGTTTTGCAGGTCTTACCATGTTACAATTGTTAACGGACCTGGATGTCCTAATTATCTCTCTCCTGTTGGAAACAGAATGGAATGAGATAGCAGGTTCTTTACTTGATGTACAAAGCTTTGTTATTCTCTACTTTTCCATCTATCCTTATCTTATCTTTACATTTTGTGTTGCAGTTTTGCTAGCTATGCTCTTTAAATTCTTTTGCTGCATTTCACTTCTTAGCATTATTGGTGTGAAGTTTAGAGAACAGTTATATGCCTCTGGAGGTTTAAGTGTTAGGTTTGCTTCTATATGATACATGTTCGCTCTCTAATTTACTGTTATTGCATTGGATTTTTTAGTCGATTTGACTCTGTTATTGCATTTTGTAAATATTTTACTAGATGAGTACCCGCCTGATGCGCAGATTTTTTTTAAAGATTTTTGTTCACAATATAATTTATTAAAAAGTGTAGTTACAATTTATTTTGTCGTATATTTTAAAAAAAAATAAACGATATTGTGTATTTGAATAAACATACAATACATATTTACATATTATGTGGATACTAACTATATATGTGATAACTGGTTTATTGATAAAAAAATGTGAAATATATTATACCTTGTATATATAGAATATATTAAATGGATATAGTGCAAATCAGAGTACTATATAACAAAAATTAATTAGAGAAACTCTTCAAGCACAACATAGAACGACTATTTTTAACAGGTCGTACTTGTTCATGGCATAGATTTACACAATAGCAATGCCGTTATTTTATATTTTTATGAGCTTAAATAATTGATTTATAATTCTAATTTATACAGCTGCATTAAATATTTTTATAAATATATATATTACGACTTTGATATCTTATTAATTTTAAAATTATTAATGGATCAAGTTTGAATAAAATAAATTATCAAATAATTATTAGTTTATAAAGAAATTTTTTTAAAGTCTATTATAATATTGTATAAATTTTTCTTCTAAATTTTTAAAGTTCAAAATATCAAATAATTGTTATTTTTATATTTGTATAATTATTTTTATAATAATATCTTATAATATTAATTAAAAATAAGAAAACCCTCTTAAATATAAAACATAAATTTTGTTAATGATTTTTAAAAACTACCACAAAATAAATATTCAATAATTATTTTTGGATATTTAGTATATACTGTTATTAAAATGTATTATTTTATTTTTCATATTTTTCATATTCTTTTAGTATTATGATTAATAGTACATTAAATTTATGCATTAACTGTATTTTACATAATTTGTATCATTAAATTTTTAAAAATGACACATGTCATTTCCACAATAAATCAAAATGATGAAGTGACACTCATATGGAGAGAGTTGACCATCTTTTATAGTATAGACTAGTGTTTTGTCTACGCTACGCGTGGGTTCTATAATTATATTGTATTTTATAAAATGTTGTCGGTTAATTTTGTGTTTAATATTGTGATAAATTATAGAATAGTATATTTGCATGTGATTCTTAGATATAGTCGAGTGAAGTAAATATAAGAGGAATATATATATAAAGATGAACGAAATTTTTGTATAATAATTTGAAGGTAGATTAATGTATCTTATGGGTTAGTTGAACTTATTTTAAGAGTTAATGCATGTTTTTGCAAATATGAAGGGTAAAATTTAACTACTTTTATATAATAATTTGATTTGTTATATTTTTTATTTATATGAATAGTATCTACATGAACTATATATTATATTAAAAACCTATTGTCTAAATTTGGACATTTTACGTTATAATGTCATTTCTTTAGTGAACACCATGAGTATTATTTTACACTTTCATAAACTTTTTGCATAATCTTATCTTTCGTTTGATGCTTTTAAAAAGAAAAACTTAATTTTTACTCCATTTTTGTTTCATATTGTACGTTAGGATTTTATTTTAAATTTTCATATAATATGCATTTCTCTACTTATCAATTTTTAAAGATTTAGTGTATACATAGATGTTTTATAAGAAACCAAATGGCAATTAATAATAATTTTCTTTATTTTCTTTATTATATGGGTTCTTTATTAATTGATATAATATTTGTTTGATAGTTTAGCTAGCTCGATCATTTGCTAATATTGGTGGAGAGTCTAGAACTTTATAGTCATATATTATTTTTTTATAAAAAAGTTTTCAGTTTTATGTTTCATGAACTTTTACAAATGAGAATTAAGAAACGATGAGTAACTGTCTTCAATTACCGGTTGTTTAGTTAGGCTTTTACGTCGGTTTCTCCACAATGTCTGATTACAACAAACAATATGAAATTCTATATTAGTTTTAAAAACTTGAGATTTGTTATAAGATCAAATAGGTACAATTGTTTAAATTACTTTTCTCTAGAAGAAAGATAACCAAGTCACTCCTCAAGTTTTACTTTTGGCGAGAAAGACGTTCTCCAGCTCCAGCATTACTATGACTGAGACTCATTCTTGCTCGACTCACATTAAAAATACAAATGCAAAACAATTGTGAGATTGTATTTTTATGTTGCTTAGAGTTGTGTATTATTTATACCATATATGGTTCATCGCTATGTCTTATTTTTTTTGACATTCTCATTGCTATATTTTTTGGATTTCACTTATTTGTGGTCCACTTATTTAAGCTTTATTGTTTATTGTCAGTTTGGTTGTCATTAATTACAGAGTAAAGTTTGTGTTTAGTAACGGCTGATTCCGTTTCTGCTGAGTTAGAGGCGAGAAGATTGGAAATCGAGAAGATGATAACTCCATAAAATGAGCTTTTGTTTGAGCTTTATAATTAAGTTTCAGTGTAATGTCAACGATACCAAGAGATACTCAATTACTACACAATATTTGATTACTCTGTGTATAGAAACTACAGTATTGTAGACGATTCTACTCTCTGTATATATTGTTATGTAACCGTGTGTAAATGATAAGAAACATTCTTACATGGTATCAGAGCAGTGTTCGATACCCTAAATTTTCCCAGCCGCCTCATTCTTTCTCTTTTACAACTACTTCCTCTTCCTTTCTCTCTTGTCCCTCATTTTCATCAACTACCTTCAATGGCGAATCCAGCCGAAGCTGTTGATCTAGCACAAAATGTCCTCAATGTGAACATGTCGAATGTCACAAAGCTAAACTCAAACAATTACCTGATGTGGTCTCTTCAGGTACACGCTCTTCTTGACGGATACAATCTGGCGGGATACCTCGACGGATCTACACCATCTCCGCCAGCCACCATCATGGTCAACAATGTAGCCACACGAAACCCTGAATTCGTGACATGGAAACGCCAGGATAAACTGATATTCAGTGGAATTCTTGGTGCCATCACCCAAACCATTCAACCAATGGTGTCAAAATCCCTCACCACTGCCGACATCTGGAAAACTCTTGCCTTCACCTATGCGAAGCCCAACAGAGGACACATCAAACAACTCAAGCAACAACTTAAACAGTTTTCAAAAGGTGACAAAACAGTTGATGTCTACGTTCAAGGACTCGTCACACGGTTCGATCAACTAGCACTATTAGGAAAACCAGTGGATCCCGAAGATCAGATTGAATACATTTTGGAGGGTTTACCTGAAGATTACAAAGCTGTCGTTGATCAGATTGAAGGTCGTGATACACCGCCGTCGATCACAGAAGTGCACGAGAAGCTCTTAACAAGAGAAGCCAAACTGCTCGCCACCACCATCTCCATTCACCCAAGTGCCCCTATCTCTGCTAACGTTGCAAACACTCGCCCTCGTTCATATCAAGGCAAGCACCTGAATTCATGTCCTGCGCAACAATGGAACAATGGGTCGACAAGCAACCACTCCATCCAAAGTAATCAGACACCAAGAGGATATCAGGGTCGTTTCCAGCTCTGCGGAGTCCAAGGACACAGTGCCAAGCGATGTCCTCACCTACACAACCCCTCCGCAGTCATCAACAACAATATGATGCAGCAATCTCCTCGGCCATGGCAACCACGAGCGAACTTTGCTATTGGAACTACAAGCCCTGCAGACACTTGGCTCTTAGATAGCGGTGCTACACACCACCTAACTAATGAGCTGGGCAACTTTGCGATGCACCAGCCGTACAAAGGCGACGACGCTGTTCTTATTGGTGATGGCTCTGGCCTGTCCATAATGCATACTGGTTCACTTTCTTTACCCTCTATCTCCAAGCCTTTAACCTTAAATAATGTCTTTTGTGTCCCAAATATTCAAAAGAATCTCATATCGGTATACAGGTTATGTAATGCTAACAAAGTTTCTGTTGAATTCTTCCCTGCACACTTTCAGGTGAATGATCTTCACTCGAGTATCCCGTTAATCCAAGGCAAGACCAAGGATGAGCTTTACGAGTGGCCTGTTTTAATCTCCACCCTCCACTCCTTCTTCGCATCCACTTCCCCAAAAATAAGCCTTGTTGATTGGCACAATCGACTTGGTCACCCTTCTTCCACAATTCTCAAAAAGCTTGTTTCTTCGTTTTTACTTTCTTGTTTGCAATCTGTAACACCAAACACTCTCTGTTCTGATTGCTCAATCAATAAAACCCATAAACTTCCATTTTCACAATCTACCATTATCTCAAATCGCCCTTTACAATACATTTTCACAGATGTCTAGACATCTCCAGTCATTTCTGTTGACAATTTTAAATATTATCTCATCCTCATCGATCACTATACTAGATATACCTGGCTATATCCTCTCAAAACAAAAGCCCAAGTCAAAGAAACCTTCATACCTTTCAAGGCGCTTGTTGAGAATTGCTTCAACACCAAGATCGGCACTCTATACTCTGACAACGGTGGAGAATTTGTTGCTTTTCGCCAATTCCTTGCTACCTCAGGCATCTCTCACTTCACCTCTCCACCTCACACGCCGGAACACAATGGCCTCTCTGAACGCAAGCATCGCCATGTCGTAGAAACTGGAATGCCCAAGATGTACTGGTCCTATGCATTTGCCGCAGCCACATATCTCATTAATCGGATGCCAACGCCAGTCATCGCTATGGAATCCCCGTACCAGAAACTCTTTGGCACTCCACCGAATTACACCAAACTACGGACCTTTAGCTGCTTATGCTTTCCTTGGTTCAGACCATACACAAGCCATAAACTTGAAGATCGCTCAACGCCGTGTGTGTTCCTTGGGTACTCACCAACGCAAAGCGCATATCTCTGCCTCCAACCCACCTCCGGTCGGACCTACATATCCAGGCATATACAATTCGATGAAAACAGCTTCCCTTTCCACAAAAAGCCCACAGATCAAACACAAATCCCTCCTCAAATGTCCAACTCCGATTCCCCAATCAATACTGTGCCTCTTCCAGCACCACTCGTACAGCTTCCACAGGGACCACCAAGCTCGGATCCTCATCTGCCAGTGTCGCCGGTGACTTCCGACGATGATTCGTCAATTCACAGAGACGATACCGAGCAAAGCCAAACAACCCCAACAAACACCTCACCACCACATATTAACTCCGACCCAATTCTCCCAAGCCCAGAACAAAACACTACCTCTGACCCAACAACCCCATCAAGCCCAGCACAAATCAATCCTTCTAACCCAATAAACACTTCAAGCCCACCAATCCCCTAAGCCCAAACCTCACCTCCCACAAATGAATCCCACACAAACCCATTATCAACCTCCTCCTCGGATCCCGTCGAACCTGAACTCTCTCCTCTCCACAACAATCACCAAATGCAGACTCGACGGAAAAACCTGATTGCCAAGAAAAACCCAAAATATCACCCACCCAAGAAAACCTCCAAATACAACCTCTCCATAAATCTTTCCAACCAAACCCCACCCGAACCACAAACCGTGAATCAGGCGTTAAAGGACAAGCAATGGAGACAAGACATGTCGTCTGAAATTGATGCTTTTACAACAAATCGGACCTTAGAACTTGTTCCCCGACAACCTCACTATAACGTCATCGGCTGTAAGTGGCTCTTCAAAAATAAATACTTACCCAATGGATCTCTTCACAGGTGCAAAGCACGGCTAGTTGCTAAAGGCTACAAGCAGGAATTTGGTCGTGATTACACAGATACTTTCAGCCCAGTCGTCAAAGCGACCACTCTACGACTTGTGCTTGACGTTGCGGTGTCCCGAGCATGGCCAATTCAGCAGCTCGATGTCAATAATGCATTCTTACAAGGTACACTTACTGATGAAGTCTATATGGAACAGCCTCTTGGATTCATTGATAGTGACAATCCGACTCATGTTTGTCGATTGCACAAGGCTATATATGGGTTAAAACAGGCACCAAGGGCCTGGTATATATAATTGAGAACGTTCCTCCTCAGCTTAGGATTCACGAACTCATTGGCGGATACATCCCTTTTTGTTCTACGGAATGGTCCTCACTTCACTTACCTCCTTGTTTATGTTGATGATATTCTAGTCACAGGAAGCAACAACAAGGACATTCAGAAAATCCTCTATCTACTAGCTGAGCGGTTCTCGGTTAAAGACCCAGAAGATCTTAACTACTTTCTTGGTCTTGAGGCACATCGTACAGCAAAGGGACTTCATATGTCACAACGCAAGTACATATTGGACTTACTCCTGCGGTACAATATGATTAATGCTAAGCCGGTCAGCACACCAATGATGTCCTCGCCCAAACTCAGTCTCATGTCTGGTATGCCTCTTGATGACCCTACTCAGTATCGTCAACTTGTGGGAAGCTTGCAATACCTTGCTTTTACAAGACCAGATATTGCATATGCGGTCAATAGACTATCCCAGCTTATGCACAAACCCACTGAAGACCACTGGCAAGCAGCTAAACGAGTCCTCAGGTACCTCGCAGGGACAGCAGAACACGGCATTTTCTTCTCTGCAACAAATGCGCTTAATCTTCATGCGTACTCAGATGCTGACTGGACTGGTGACTCCGATGACTTTGTCTCCACTAATGCCTACATTTTATATCTTGGCAACAACCCGGTATCCTGGTCAGCTAAGAAACAAAAAGGAGTGGCAAGGTCTTCCACTGAAGCAGAATATCGGGCCGTTGCAAACGCCGCTGCAGAAATAAGCTGGGTCTGCAACTTACTCACAGAACTAGGCATTACACTTCAACAGTCCCCAGTTGTGTACTGCGATAACATTGGCGCCACTTTTTTGTGTGCAAATCCCGTCTTCCATTCCAGGATAAAACATGTAGCTCTCGACTATCACTTCATCAGAGGTCACATTCAACAAGGAGCCTTGCGTGTCGTATATGTTTCTACAAAAGATCAGCTTGCGGATGCACTTACCAAACCATTATCTCGTGCACGTTTTATCGATCTACGAGGCAAGATTGGAGTGACCACTGCCCCTCCATCTTGAGGGGGCGTGTCAACGATACCAAGAGATACTCAATTACTACACAATATTTGATCACTCTGTTTATAGAAACTTCAGTATTCTAGACAATTCTACTCTCTGTGTATATTGTTATGTAACTTTGTGTAAATGATAAGACAACATTCTTACATGTAATTCGTTTTTAAATTTTTTTTTTTTGCTTCAGTTTTTTTTTTAAGAATTTAGTAAGGATGGAAGTTTTTTTTGTGGTCAGAATTCGAAGAAGTTTTGATTAATAAATTATTTAATAAAATGATTTTAAATTATTAGTTGAAAAAGATAACATAACAGTTTTAAAGTCTACCATTTACTAATTATTTTTACTGATGTGACAGCTCTTAGAAGTCTTGAAATTTTTCCCTTTTATATAATTATAAAAGAGATTAAATATGCTAGACAATACGTTTGTCAACCAATAAAAAGACATATAATCTTGATCTGCCACACAACTTGGTGCCAGAAATGTCCAAAAAGTCTTTAATGACCAACTGACCAAGCAATATATAAATCCATAGGACCATATCTCCGACACTCCGACTGTCTAAACATTAAGTGTCTCTCCAAATTCTCTCAGCCACACTTTTCAGATTATTTAACTTATTACTTTTTTGGACAACGAGTTGTTGTTTTGTGGTAAGTCCAAAACTATCATTGATATTTTTTTGTTCTTTAGGAATAATCTGTTCATCTATTACTCCAATTTTGGTGTACATAATTGCGAATAATGCAAGTTTTAGGTCCAGCTCTGAACCACTCATTTCCTATCCCAAAAAAAGGCAAAAATACCAAATAACTCAAATATCTAAAAATTCATATCCCAACAAAAAAGTAAATTAGAAAGAAATATAAACTAATCTTTTGCAGAAAACAAAACAAAACATAAAAACTAATTAATCTTCACCAATGGTTAACCTCGCGTCTAACAGCGGGTGTGTGTATAAATGGACACAAATGCAATATGATTTTGACGTTAAGTACATACGTTTGATCCATAGGGTTATATTGCAACAACCAGGATATATATAACTGGTGTCCAAAGCATAAATGTTGTTTAGAACTGCACATACACAGCTTCACAGAAATTAAGATATTCATAAAACAAAAATATAAAAAAAAAAAAAAAATCACACAATACTTGACGTTCTAATTGGCTTTTCTGGCCAAATTGATGATCCATCCAAGGATCATTAATATCGTTTTATGTTTTTCTCTCTTAAAAAAAAAGGTTTGCGTACTCATCAATCACATCGTCTTTATTGTTTCATCAATTATTAGAAGCATCAAGCATCCGATCGAATGCATGTTACTTCCTAATTAACGAAACGAAGAAATTAACAGTTGGTTTGTTGCGCAAAGTATCGTAACGTTGGGCTAAATGGTAGGTATACTTGTCGAACAGACGATCAATAATGGCGTCTCCAAAATGAGCAGCAAGCATCGGTTCAACGAGGGATCTTATGAATTTGGCCCTCTTACTAGCGGCTTCAAATGCACGTGGTTGGTCCACACCATCATCATCTTTCACTTCAGTACGACCAGTTTTGTATGAAAAGAGAAGACCAAAAATTGTCTCAAAATTGTTGATCTCAAAAGAGCCTTCGTTTGCGATTACTTCCTTCACCTCATTTTCGTCTGGATTGTAAAACGGCAAGTTGAAAGATTCTACATCTGATTCCTTTAAAATCCCCTGCACGCAAAAAAATTACCCCAAAGTCTTATTATAACTATGTGATCACAGGAGTAGAGCATTCACATAAACTTAGAAGAGATATCAAAACTAGTACCTCAGAAACCAAGTCGAGGAGGGCATCAGTTAACAACGACCAATTTTGGAAACAATCTCTGGATAGAGGATCCAAAGCCTTTCTGCCCACTAAAGTGAGAGCCATGCGTCCATTAGGCACTGTCTCTTCCGCACGCATTCTTAGAAACAATGAGAAATCATTCTTGAACTGAGCCAAATAACTCTTGTACACATTTGGAGGGCATGGACTTCTAAGATACACGTTCGTCTTGTTTTCCTCAAGCCCATCAGGAACTTTTGAGAGCCAATGGAGACTAAAAGATGAATGAACAAAATGAAGAGACTTGCTTGGGAAAAGTCTAGAGTAGAATGAGCCTGGGACTCCCGAGACGAAACACATTTCTTTAACATCCATCTTCAGCTTCTCGTGGAAAGAAGGGATCAATTTGAAAGTAGTGTTGAAGTCGTTATCTGGAAGATCGTTCAGACAACAATCTATCTCTGGTGGGTTTTGTCCTTTTTGTTGGTATGATGCTATGATCGTGTTGACGATTTCGGACATGACCAAGAACGTGTTTTCCCCGGAAGAACATCCCAAGTCTGCCACTTTGATGCAACCAGGAAAACCCATCTCCACTATCATTTCCTTTACATCTTCTGCCACCGCCAGTTTTGCATCGGAATTAATACTTTTCTGAAGTTAAAATTAAACTTATTTATATATGTAACATGAAAAACCTTTGAACCAAAAAAAGAAAAAAAAAAAGCCCATGATGCCTAAAAAGGAGAGACAAACAAAAAAATGCATACTTATATAATCTAACATTGGCATCTACTTTAATTTGCTACATATATATGTGTGTGTGTTTTTTTGACCAAACATATATATGTGTTTGCCAAAGCATATATGGTTCATATGTAGCAAAATTAGATTTGTCTTACCACTAATAAAGAAGTACACTTACCTGCGCCTCAGAATTATTTGCATAACTGTGTTCTCCATCTCCACCCTTCATGCTAAGAACACCCATGATAGAGCCCCTAATGTATACAACACAAGTTGATTTGGTAAGTTGTAAAGAAATAAGCATAAGAGGGTTGCAAAGTAAATATGACCTTGAGGAAGACATGATATATGGAAAAATCTATGAGTTTTGTTTTTGTTTTCCTAGATAGCCGATGGAGAATGGCTAGATTTATCCATGTTTTAAAAATAAAATATTTGTCACTGTCATAGATTTTATGAATTTTCACTTCAACTAAAAAAAAATATAAAACGAATATAATTATTATATTTAACGCCATCACTATGTGTATATATGAAAACATAACTGAAAGGGATACATTCGGGCAACCTTTTCCCAAACTATTTTCACAAGAAATAAAATGAGGAAGAAGAGAAATTTTTGAAATAATGCATACTATTATTTTATATTCAAATGAAACGTATTTGTTTTTTTATCAATGCATGAATACATCTTCTACCTATTAATTGAGAATGTGGTTTAATGAAAAATATTGATTTATTTTAATTTGATTGGTTAAAATTATTTGTCTACCCTATTTAAATGTGACATAGAAATGATGATGTGTAATAATGATGTAATTGTAACATGGCATTTATTAACACATGTGGTTGATGACATGGCAAAAAGAATTTTTATGATATTTTCATAAATAAAAAAATTAATTAGATAACAAAATTTAATTTACTAATAACTAAATCTGGAATGATTCGCCGGATGTACTACGAATGGCCTGATATTATTATTCATCTATATGGGTAATAGTAGATAAATTTTGGGCTGAACGTGATGATTTTAATATATATATATATATTATATACCTATAAAATTTACTATAGCTCTGTCGTGGACCACTGTAACTTTCCACATATACACATATCTACATATATATTATAATATTATATTCATATGGAATACATGCACATATGTTTTCACATAGTTTAGTTGGAAAAATTATAATAACAAAATAAGATATTATTGTGATCTTCTGTAGAATATTCAAAATTTAAAATTAGTTTAGTTTAAAAATAATAACAAATATAAATATACGATTTCGATTTAATAATTCTCTACTTTATATTTCTTAACAAATATTAAATATCCTAAAAAATCAACGTGAATCTAATGAAAAACCAAAATTATAATCCTCTACATTATTAAAAAAGTTTAATGTCCATTTAATAAAATCCAAAAGATCCATATAAAATCATGTTCATCCCAAATAACTATGTAATAAAAAAAATTACATACTCGGGTCCTTATATAAAAAAACATCAAAATATACATGAGTATCAAACAAATCAAACCCTAACTCAAAGTGCGGACATAACAATTCTACCAATCCATTTACCTAAATTGAATATAGCTAAAATGAAACTTGAAGGTTGGATAGACTCCAATCATGAGTGTAATGAAGCAAGGTTTTATCGCTACACTGAATTTCCAAAAAAATGGATTTTGCATCAAAAAATTAAGAAGTGGCTCCCTCGTCTGCGCAACAGAAAAAATAATGTTTCCTACGATATCAGCGTTCCCGAAGTTTAAAAATAATATAGTGAGCTTTTCTGTTGCTAAATGTTCAAAGAGGACCAGTATACTTCAAAGATATCAGGACAGTAAACGGAGTTTTATATATAACCTTTGCTGAAACATGTCTTGCAATAGGGTTAGTTGAAGCACTTGATGCTTAAGTGGATATGGTCTTGCAATTATTTGTAGAGTCCACTTGATAAAATTATAAGTAGAAAAAATCACACATATGAGTAGATCGAGACCAACAATGAGGGAATCCTTGAAGAAATAATGCTTTAATTAAAGAAGATTATAGGAAGACAAAGAAAATGAAAAATGTTTGTTCAAATAAAAAAAGACAGAGAAGATAAAATTTGCAGGCTAATCCGCAAATCTGAAGAAAATAACCAACTATCCACGGGTTTGACCCATTTGACCTTTTAACATAGCGGGTCATGTTTTACAAAACCTGTTCATTGAAAAATAATTTTTGTGTTTTCCAAATTTAATTACTCAAAATATAAATGAATTTTTTATTATAATAAAATGTTTAGTTAAAATTAGGGGATTCTTGCAAAAATGACCTAAAATTTGATTTGAATTGCAAATCTAACCCACAAAAATCACTTTCCCAACATTTGCCATTTTGTGTCCAAACAATCCTTCATAGTTTCAGTTATTCACGAAATTGCCATTATTTTTAATTAATTTCTTTTATTTTCGGAAATCTAAATGACCAACTAATCCTCATCTTCCTCACTTATTTACGAAAATACTCCAAAAGTAGACTTCTCTCGGTCCGAATGAAGTCTACTAGTCAACGCCCAGGTTAGTTTTGCAATTGACCGCATGAAAAAGTAGACTTCTTTTGGTCTGAATGAAGTCTACTCAATTTCCTTTGATAACAACAAAAATAGAGTAGACTACTCGAGTAGACTTCTTTAGAAGCAGGTCATTTTTGCAATTGACCAACCTTTGACTTTGTAGAGTAGACTTCTCTATGCAAAGTAGACTTCTCCGAGAAGTCTACTTTTGCAAGTAGACTTCTCGCAGATTATTTTTGCAATTGAAAAATATTTGACTTTTTGGTCAATTGCAAAAATGACCTGCGAGAAGTCTACTTATGGAAGTAGACTTCTCAGAGAAGTCTATTTTTCAGGGTAGACTTCTCGGAGAAGTCTACTTTTGCAAGTAGACTTCTCGCAGGTCATTTTTGCAATTGACCAAAAAGTCAAATATTTTTCAATTGCAAAAATGACCTGCGAGAAGTCTACTATGAAAAGTAGACTTCTCTGAGAAGTCTACTTTCGTAAGTAGACTTCTTGCAGGTCATTTTTGCAATTGACCAAAAAGTCAAATATTTTGCAATTGCAAAAATGACCTGCGAGAAGTCTACTTTTCATAGAGAAGTCTACTAATATTTTAGCAATGGCAAAACTAACCTGCGAGAAGTCTACTTTTATCCGAGAAGTCTACTTTTCTTGTTTTTAAAAAAAAAATCATTTTTATACAATATATAACGAATTTTTAAGATTTTCGTGATCCTAAGCTTCTGTTATTAAGTTTTCTTGCTTATGTATTAGTTTTGCATGTTTATATTTTATAGGTATAGTCGAATGAGTTTTCATGTTTTATATGATACTTAGCTTATTAAGAGTAGACTTCTTAGTCTACTGTAGAAGTCTACTATGTAGACTTCATCCGACTTTCAGAGAAGTCTACTTATGCAATTTTGATGTCTAATGTGGTTTGGATTTTGTTCTTTTTTCACAGAGAATGGCTCACATACCCACTGTTTATGGAGAATGGGTTAAGAGTGAATCAGTGTGGCAGTTCGAGGTGGATAATAGCAAAGGAGGGTGAATGTTGTTCTTAAGAGATGGTTGCACACATGGTGAGCTTCTTGGTGAATGTTGGCAAAGGAGATGAATAGCAAAGGAGGGCGAATGTTGTCACCTTTAAGTTATGTAAAATTAATGTTTTTAAGAAGTCTACTCGAGACAATGAGAAGTCTACTTCAGAAGTCTACTCGAGACAAGAGAAGTCTACTCGGTTGACAAGTTATATGATATAAATGAGAGAAATGTCCCTCTGAATCACTTTTAAGTTATGTAAAATTAATGTCTTTTAGAAGTCTACTCGAGACAGGAGAAGTCTACTCGAGACAAGAGAAGTCTACTCGGTTGACAAGTTATATGATATAAATGAGAGAAATGTCCCTCTGAATCACTTTTAAGTTATGTAAAATTAATGTCTTTTAGAAGTCTACTCGAGACAGGAGAAGTCTACTCGAGACAAGAGAAGTCTACTCGGTTGACAAGTTATATGATATAAATGGGAGAAATGTCCCTCTGAATCACTTAAATTAATGTCTTTAAGAAGTCTACTCGAGACAGGAGAAGTCTATTTTGTAAAATAGATAAACATAGATAATTTAGGAATTTGATACAAAACATTCAATGCAATTCAACATTACATAGAAAATAACCCTCTAAACAAACAAACATTTAAGGATCACTAATTATAAATCTTAAAATTGGCATAAGAAATGACTAGTAAACTAAAATCTCTGAAAACTATGTATGCAACTGAAGTCTGCTTGAGAAGTCTGCTCGAGATCGAGAAGTCTACTCGAGAAGTTTGCTCAAGATCGAGAAGTCTACTCGAGAAGTCTGCTCGAGATCGAGAAGTCTACTCGAGAAGTTTACATTCAGATCTGCAAAAAAATCAACAAAATTCAGCTCTGCAACAATAACGAAAAAATTAGATCTAGAACAAAATCTATAAAATTTATACAACAATAAACTCAGATCTACAAATATAAACTTAGATCTACAACAATAAGCTCAAATCTAAACTAATAAGCTCGGATCTATAATAATAATCTACTATATTTATAACATTCAGATCTGTACAAAAATCAACAAAATTCAGCTCTGCAAGAATAACAAATTAACAAAATCTACAAAATTTACACAACAATAAACTCAGATCTGCAAAAATAAACTTAGATCTACAACAATAAGCTCAAATCTATAATAATAATCTCAGATTTGCAATATGAACACAAAGCAAATAAAAAGAGGAACACAAAAGCTCAGATTTGCTTACCACTACCATAACCTGCAAGTGAGAGGAGGTTGAATGCAAGATAGAGAGGATGGAGAGGATATTGATAGCAAGAGAGGAAGGAGAAGAAATTCATGGCCAGAGAGAAGGGAGAAGAGAGAGAGAGGCGTTTTTTAGATAGAGAGAGACTTTGTTGTTAATACAATTAGGTTAAACTCTCCTTATATATGTAGGAAAAAAATCGTGTAAGTAGACTTCTCCAAGAAGTCTACTCGAGAAGTCTACTCGAGAAACCGAGAAGTCTACTCGAGAAGTCTCTTAGTATTGATTTTTATCCTAATTTATCTATGATGATTTAAATTGATTATTTTCTGTCAAATTTTATTTTTAATAGGTGTAAAAAGTATATATTTGTTGTTATGTATCTAATTTTTTTTATTAAATTATCTTTTATGATTTTTAAAATTAATTGTAAACATATTATTAAAGAGTAGACTTCTTGGAGAAGTCTACTCGAGAAGTCTACTTAACTTCTCGAGTAGACTTCTCTGGGATAAAATAGTAATTGAGGGTGATGTTTTTTTGTTTGGTTATAAGGGTTAAAATTGTAATTTTACTACTCCTGTGAGTTATTTTTGTCAAACATGCAATAGGAGGTCTAGTTTTGCATTTTAACTCAAATTTTGAGTCATATTCAGCAATTCCCCCTAAAATTAGATCATATTTTACTATTAAATTTAAAGTCTTATAATTCAAAACACTAACCTTGAGTTTCATAAACTACAAAATAAAAACTAAGATGGATTTAAATATTATATCTAGATAATTATATTTTTAAAATTGTTCATGTCTGCACATGCATGCGAGCCAATATCCTAGTTTCGTTTAAATATAAGAAAAAAAAAAGTTCTTGGAAAACTACCTACCATTGACTTGTTTTAGTTTAAATATAAAATAATAGTATCCATTATTTCAAATATTTCTCTTTTTCTCATTTTATTTCTTGTGTAAATACGAGATAATGGTTGGATGCAACTGTATCTCGATTTGTATGATTAAGCCGATAAATTAGAGAAGAGGTGTGATTTTGAAATTCAGAAAGAATTTTAAAGTTTGTGTATAGAATTTAAATTTATATTTAGTTTAGCATAATTTAGCACAGTAGCATTATTCATATATATATTTAATATTGACATATACTTCATGCATGAAATAGCCGATTTTCCGTTAATTTGATCACGTCTCCTACAGTTATTGGTATTTTTAAAAAGATCAGAAATTTAAATACTTTTTTTTCAAAAGACACATGCGTTTGTATTTTTATTTTATTTTTAAGCTGCTAAACACATGTGGTCCTTTTTCGTTGAATGGGATGTATACAGGTGTGGAAATTGTAAATTGGACGGCAAGAATAAAGCGCATTTTCTAGATTTATGCTAATTAACAAAATAAGAATTTAATTATAATTTTTTGCTAATAGTTAATTTGATTCTTCAAAATAATACATTTACAGAGGAGTAGACTGACTAGTATAGTTGGAGCTTTAAAAGCTCATCAAGTTGGGAGATTTTATGTGCTGTCATAAATAAAGGTCAAGTTGGTTTTCAACAATTAATGAAACAACATACGTACAGATCAGAGATGACGAGATAAGGGTTTATCGAAACCTTAAACTAGTTTTGAAGTGAACATATTCATCAACGAAAAGTTCTCCACTAATTAATCTACGTCAGGATGAATCAATGATGGACTAATCAAAATCCAGGATCGAATAGTTATAGTGAAATTTTTGCATACAACAAGACCTTAAACCTGTTATGGCAACAACACACCACATACGTTTTGGTTTTTGCCTATAATTGGCCTGATATCAAGATCGGGCCTGAAACGTCTCAACCCAAAGATTTGTGGCAACATTCTTATGTGATCTTTTTTTTATTTGTAACACAATCCAAAAATAAGACACATGAAGTAAGAAGAACCAATTTGTCCGTTAGGCATTGCCCGTTCCACATGCATTTTAAGAGAACGAGATATCATTATGGAACTGAGTCAAATCACTCTTGGATAGGCCCGGCCCTGTAAGAAAGCCTGTCAATATGTTTCACGTATTTGTTTGCCTTTTTAGCTCATGTGTTTTGGTTCTACGCATGGGATGTGTTTTAGGTTCAAGCATTGATTTTGATCTCTTTTTTAGATTTTGCCAACGCGACTTTCTTTTTTCATTTAGAAAACTTTTGAAAACATTATAAATCTTATAATAATATTGATTATCATTTTCCTTTATAAGCTACGAATAGCCTATTGGTTACAAATTCTTCTTTGTTTCCTAGTAATTTCAGAAAAAATGTAGTAATATTTCAAAATAGATATATTATTATATCATATTTAGGCTTAAGTTTTTGTTTTTTAAAAATATTTTTCTAAAATATGGTTATAAATTTTTACTTAATTAATATTAGATATTTTAAAAATCAATTGTATATATTATTTGTATGGGCCACGTTTCCGACTTCGCTTTAACCTCAAATTAAAATGTTCCGGACCAGCCCGCTTGCACATATATGAAAGGCATGGACGGACTTCTAAGATAAAACGTTGGTCTTGTTGTCGTCACGTCCATCATGGAAATCCTGCGACTCCCAAGACGAGGATCGTCTGGAATATTATATAAGATGAACGAAAACAAAATGGTGAAACTTGTTTGGGAGTAGTAACCTCGAGTAAAATGGATCCTGTGACTCCCGAGACGACGAACGTCTTCGACTCGTTTATTTAAGAAATCATTTAAGCAACAATTGATTTCTATAAAATTTAGTTCAAAAAGAAGAAACAATTTAATGATTTCTTGGTGGGTTAATTCTACCATTTTGTTGGTATGATCTTAGAGATGGACAAGAATGTTTTCTCTCTCCGGAAGAAGAGCCCAATTCAGTTACTTTGGTATCGATTTCTTATAAAATCAAACCTGCTGCTTTCCATATATTATATCTATATTTCACATCAAAGGAGCATCGACGATTTTGAGTGTTTTTTGCTTTTCTATGTAGTAAAGAAAATAAACAAATATATAAATACGAATTTATTGGTCAGTAGTACCCTGTACCCCGGTTATGATGAGATGAAGTCAACACTAATAATATAAAAACTATATATAGTTGTAGTACGAATTTTATAGTAGCTAATAGTTGTACAACCAATCATCTATCTACTAATTAAATAAAATTATTGATCGGGTCATTTGTAATTAATTCAGTGGTTGTATGTAATTGTGTTGTTGATTCATAATAATTTACATTTAAATTTATAAAATGTCCATGTGAATTATAAACGGAAAAAAAAAATATTTGTAAAACTGCAACAAATTCATATATTCTTGGACTATTATAATTATTATTTTATAAGATATTTAAATGTATACACATATCTACATAGCATGGTCAAATATTATAAGAGAATCATTGTTTGTGTAGTTTTAGAAGGGGTCCTCTGTGCAGCAAATTACTGAATCAACACCTGGCATATATGTTTATATATTCCCACGCATTTATAAAGACACCAATGGATGCTTTATAGTACCTTTTATGAGTCTAAAATAAAAATGAATTATTACTACAAAACGTTTTACTAAAAACTTAAGAAAATGATTAAAGTTTCTCTGTTTTGTAAGTAATGGTTGAATTATAACAAAAACATAATGTTCAAAATATATATATATATATAACAAAAACATATATGTATGAAACAGCAAAAAAACATTAAGTAGGATTGAAATCAAATAAATACTAAAAAATTATTCAATATAAAACGAACAAATATATATATAGCGATAGTGTGATATATACTACAGAAATTGGGATTAGGGTGAATACACTCTAAATCTAAATGTAGTTTACATGGGCATTGCCATTTAGACAATATTTATCTTTTTGTCGACCGCTGATATAAATCTTGGCCAAAATATCTATAAACTATGCTACAAATCATAGACTTGGAATTATATAGTACTATATAATACTGATTTTACGTCAACATCCTTATCTTTCCGGTTTTCGTTCATGCATCCATCATACTGATGATAATGCATGTCTATTTGCTCCTTATTATTTTCATTTAAATTAAGCAATACAGAAAGGAAATTTCTTGAAATATGTTTTCGTTCATCGGCTCCCAAAGCTGTGAGCCTGTGGTGAAAAGTTCATTAAATAGGGAAGAGGATTATTTGAAACAGTAAAAAAAGTGCATTTACGCACGCAAATATTCCTCGTAAATATAAATTCTTTATCTTTTACTATATCAACGTACGTAATGCAAGTAAGTTTTTCTTCAAAATGAATAAGTGTGTTGGAGTATATTTATAAAATGTAACTCTAGTATGTAATTTTAGGTTGTTAAGTTTATCAAAAACTAATGCTAATCGAATTAAAGCACATTGTTGGTGGTGATTCTGGTGAATGAATCCAACAATGTCGATGCAAACAAATAAGAGACTAATCCAACAACCACCATAACCAATAGCCGTTCGTGGTCGACAATCATCATTGTAACATTGTTGCTGATCTCAGTTAAAATCCTCCCCGAACAAAAAAAACCCAAATAAAAAGCGATAATCTATAAGTTATACAATCATATGAATTAAATTTTGAAATACTAAAACACAAAATATTGAAAAAAGAAAGGTGAAAAGAAGAAGCCTGCTTTGATTTTTTTCATCAACAGAGATTACGGGTCTTGGTGAAAAAGAAAGTCACTTTTCATCTTATTTTTTCTGCGTGTGTGTCTGCATAAAAGTGCATTTTTAATACTTTTGCAATTCAATATTATTGCACTATGATTAGTGCTAAGACGTACCCACCGGACACTCTGTAGCTTAATCGATTAAATTATAGCGTAAAAACTTTGAAACAATTAAATTAATTTTTTCAATTTGGATCACCCTCTGTGGCTTAAGCAATTTAAATTTTATATGACTATGGGATGACTTAATAGACCATCAATCATTCTCATAACCCCATGAAACATTTTTCTTAACCTAATCCCATGAAACATTTGAAATGAAATATATATGTTCATCTTTTCAAATCATATATTACGGTGCCCAAATTCCTTCTCTTTAAATACCTTAATATACGTCATTTTATTCTCTAAATAAACAAAATTTATTACATGTGTTGAAATCTAATTTAAATAAATACATATGTATATCTAAATTTGATCACAACTATATATTAATTACAAAATCTAAAACATTAAATTTTATATAATAAAAATAATCATTAATTTGATGAGAACAACTGAACAAGATACTATTCGGTTGATAGATCTTTGTTTATCGTGTTTGTATCGTCTTTGGACAATCGGTTTCTACCAAAGCTAATGTATTTCAGAAACAAAGATACCATTCATGGTGATTGCCTTTTCTTTAATTGTAACAAGACAATATGTATTCAATCAAAGGCCTTGCTAACTTCAAAATATGTACTCATAGATTTCATTGCAAAAGGAAAAAAAAAAAAAAAAAACGATGGTTTCTTTCCTTGGATTGCACTAAAACCAAAAGTAATTTGGTAATGCCATAATTTCACGAAACATGGTTTCTACTTCAAGTTTGTGTTATTATCACTTGAGGGAAGTGACACTCGCTGAACCAACAGAAGAAAGAAAAAGAAAAAGTACAATATCTAATTTATTATTAATTTATATATATATAGAGAAACAGAATAATCACACACACTGTTCATATAAATCGAGTTATCTAAATGCATCCGAAATCTTTTGAGAAATTTGATTCGAATGTTATAGAAACTATACGTAATTTTGATCCAACAACGAAATGAAAAATAACAAAAACAAAGATCGAGATCATATCGTCTATGCTGTTTAATTATTTTCTCTCGTCTTCCTTCTCGTGAATTTTTTTCCTTTCAAAACTTTGTTTGTTGATTCGAAGATACTACATAGAAATTATATATATATATATATATATATACTTTTTTATTAGATCTTGTTATGGATTACGACGGCGAGAGATTCTCGGCGACGAAATATCAACTGTTTCGCGATGAATGCTTCGATCGTTTTCTGAAACTCTTCGTTGGTCAGATTATCCTCCGGAAACGGAACTTCTTCGCACGATTCAACGATTTCCCGGCACTTTTCCGTCTCCGATCGCCGGAGTGAAGGTTTTGTCACCGTCTCTTGGCTCTGTTTCGCGGTAATCTCCGATTTGCTTCTTCGATAAACCTTCGTGGGATGATCCTTCTCCGAATCAGTAACCGCAACTGAGTCATTCTCTGATTCGATCGCCACGTGATCTTCACGCGCCACCGTGGAATTTGAATTAGAATCCGTTTCAGTGGCGATCACCTGTTTGTCGTCGTAGACGATGTTCTCTTCCGTTATGTCTCCGTCGGACGAATTGGCGCGGTTCTCTCCGGATCTGATGAACGCCTCGTAGATATCCATCTCTTCTCCGGCGCCGATTGTCCTACCGGAGGAGAAGACGGTGGATTTGGTAGTGAGGAGAGCGACAACGATGGAGTTACCAAGGACGAACACGAACAGAGGAGTGGAAACGACGCAAGCGAGACGACGGAGAAACTCGCCGGAGATACGAACGAGGAAAGGGAGGCAAGTGAATATCCAACAGAGGAAGAGAAGAGCGACGCAGATCTCCGTCACGCGAAACAGGAAACCAATGCTCTGGAAACGATGCATCGCCTTCGCTTTCTCCGCCTTCACGCTGTCGAAATCGATCGAATCCATTTTTCTGATTAGAAAAATGTGAGATTGAGAGAGTAGTTTTCAGGGGAAATTCGAATAAGGAAGAAGAGGAAGAAGAAGGAGGAAGTGGACCCATGCCTCTCCCCAAGCGTCTCTTTTTTATAGACTCTCTCTTCTTCCCTTTCTCTGTTTTTCCTTCAAATAATTTTAACTTTTCTTCCACTTTTTTTCTTTTACCTTTTTCATTTCTTTTTTGGGGTCTAATTATTAGAATTAGTACAATTATTTAACACTAAATTTTTGACTATTTTTTATGAAACTCTTAATATTTTTAGATTAAAACAATCTGTATCTAGGAGTAAAGTGCACAACACTTTGACGAAAAATAACTAAAAAACCACTTATAAAACGGGAGAAATATATAGGGGCCAAAAAAAAGGGAAAATATATATTGAGTTATAATATCTTCGTGTTAAAATGTTTGAACTAGTTGACAGAACAAACAAAAAAAATGTTTGAACGAGTTACAGCTGTTTATTAACAAACAAGAGTAAAATAGAAAAATATATATATATAAGAAAAAAGGGAATTGGACCGGGCAAAATGAAAATGTGATGTAAGAAGGAATCAGGTTTTCACGTGAGCCGTATGGAATCCGTATAACCACCGCTCTTTACCACTTTGCTTTATATCTTTTCCTCTTCTCTTTACCAACATTTTGGTTATTTATCTTATATATTTCTCGTGTATCTCACCGTTTCATTTAAACTACACTCTGCAATATCTACATTTTCAAAAAACTCGTTTGCATTTTCTACATTAGAGAAATCTTGTTTTAAATTTCACTTTTTTCAAAAATAAAACCAGTTAATGTCTCTGACGGGTATCCTAAATAAACAGCTATTTAATATTTAACGACTATTTTTTTTTGTTTAAAGCCTATTTTTCTGATACATGCAAATTGCCCTAATCTAATCTCATTTGCTGATGAAACTAGTAATCACGTGTGCATAAAAATAAGACCGAGCTTATTTAGATAAAATTAAATATGATTCTATGATTAGTTTACACGTAATATCGCATTTAATACGGTCACATGGTTCCGAGAAAGATTCTACAGATAATTAAACTTCCATTAATCACGTGTGTATAAAATACCGTACATTGTATTGTAGAGACATCTACGAACTTTGTCTCAAAAGCCCATTGTCCAAATTCTTCTCTACCTTCCATTTTAAATTGATTTTTAGTTTTTTTTACCCGTAACCTTCCTTCAAATTATTTTTACAAATTTATTCGTCTAGGAATTAATTTATATACTTTGGTTAACCGGAGAATATATTTTAAGATGGATCTTTTACATTTTTTAGTTTGTGTACATTCATTATTGGAAACGAAATATATTAAATTATGGCGAAAGCAAGTTCGCAAAACACCGAAATTGTAAGTTGTCAGACACGCAATTGTTTATGTCCGAATTTATTCGCATCTAACACTTTAGTGTTTTTTATTTGCATACTGTTTTATAGCACGTAGGATTGTCATATAAAAAAATACTATAAGTCTATATGAATAATTTCATATTAATACATAACATATATAAAACACACTTTATTAACAAAAAGAAACAGACATACTATTTCCGTTGGTATATTAGGTGAGGCCTAATGAAAAGATATTCGGCTAAAAGATCCAAAGAATGCTTTGAAATCGGCTCAATTAGATAATTAGAAGCCACACTGATAAAAATGGGAAAATAGTTAGTGGATAATAAAGATTGGTCGACCCATTGCTTTAATTTTGATTAATTTCCTTTAGTTTCTGCCCATAAGTTCCACTTACATGCGTTATTATTTGTTCACACAAACCACACACATGCACGCACGACTATAATTAGCATACATGTGTATACTAATTATATATAATGGCAATGGTACATAACATTAATGTTTCACAAATCGTAGGAGAGGAGAGGTATTTTGTTTACTACTAATAGCAAATTAGCGGATATTAAGTTCAAATTTCATTATGTATTACGTAATTTTTTATAAGAACAAAATGTATGAAACACTGATATCGTTTACTTATTCGGAGTCCTAATTCAAACTTTGACCACTACTCACGCTATATTATTGACATTGCCAGATTGATTTGATTTATAGCTCAGAGATGGAAAATATCATCATGATATTCAAGAACGATTTGACATAAAACGACACCATATTATCTTCATACATTTCCGAACTACACAGCGTTGTTACTAAAGTAACTATTTTTAAATTGTATTATTGGGTCATCGTCAATCTCTGCCAAAACTGTACTTTAAAGATTGAGTTTGACAGAGTGATGGACGTATCTTGCTCTTAATTAAATATTTAATATTTATAGAAACGACACGCAGTTTTCATCTCCTATAATAAGACGCCATTGCGTGTGGCAACTGTCACTCCGCCCATTGTATTCACTTTTTCACCCATACTTCACTCTTTTTAACCATACTTTAAGGTATACTATTGTTTCCAGGTTCTAACTATTTGTTAACTATTTAACTTAATGGAATTACATTTTAAAAAAACTTGGATGAAAGAATGCAAATTTTTATATTGATTTCAAATTTGATGTGTGACCTGCAGGGTATTTATTTTCAAACCACGTATATCTGTAAAATTAACACAACCAATGAAAACTATTAATATATTACATGGCTCTAAAATCAAAAGAGAAAACCAAGTGGAACTATAAAGAGGAGAGAACATTCTTGTGGAATGAACCATATATATATATATATATATATATATATATATTCCTTAAGGTCAGAGTTCCATAGTGAAAATAATACAACCCATTGGTATAATTTCATCAAATTTTACCACTTCTGGAAATAATTCCAAGTTAGTTTACATCTCAATAATCATCAGATGGGAATGATAGTGACTATGTAAACTACGTCTCTACCACCTACATAATTTATATTTACCTTCATATATAACGCATCCATATGCAGCTTACAAAGTTATTTGAAATAAAAGTTAAAAACTGATAATGTTTCTGTGCTAACTAATTCGTGTGGTTTGAAAACTATTTCAGCCAAAAAATTAGAAAATCGACTAGCAGAAAATCGCAAACTATAATTTAAAATTTTCCTTAACACGAATTGAAATTTCCGTCGCATCTATCAATTAAATCCAAATGGTGTATTGTCTAGATATTGGTGTTTTTTTTTTTTTGCTTAACGTATTGTCTAGATATTGTTGGTTAGTTATTTACGACCATACAGCAACAATTACAAAGTTTTTTTTAGTATTAAAATTACAAGGTTTTAAACGAGAAGAAGCATTTTTCACATAAGGTTGAATATGTTTCAATGCCAAAAAAAAGATGGACAACAATCTAATCTGTAAGAAGCATACGTAAAGTAGTTTAAGCTGATAACAATTGGTCAAAATATAAAGAGCACTCTCCTTTTTGTCGTTGTATATTTTTTGAAAAGCATACGTGGAAAATTCTTCAAGGCATATTCGGCCTCCTTATGTATTTGTCTATCTTAGATTGATCATATGCTATATTGAAAATTCTTCAAGGCATATTCGACCTCCATCTTTGTATATCTAAACTTTATCAAATATGTTGTATTTAATATATACATATCTTAATTTTAGTTCATATGTTTCGGTAAGTCTGTGTACAGAATACAACAGAAAGCAACATTGTTCTAAAACGCTGAAACATTTAAAATGTTCTCTTGTTTCCAAAAAACAGTATAAACTATTCTTCCGAATAAAACGACGTGTACACACGGCTTTCTCACCGTTGATACATTAATTAGGTTATATTCGAATTTTAACGTATTGTATGACATATTAACTTTTTTTTTTTGTTCGAAAGTATGACATATTGAACTTTTCACCTTTGAATTTCATGTCAACATGACATATTCTTTTTTCTTTTCCACCGGAAAAATAAAAAGCATAAATGCCTTCCCGTATTTGAGAGATGGTTATGATGGGCTCATAAATTAAATTAATGGGCTTCGTATGAGGAAATATAAGCCTAATCATTTGTTACAATATTGGTTTACACGGTTGATTCCACCAACGCCACGTGGAAGAATATGAATGGAAAGGAATCAAGGATATAATAAAATGCGCCAAAGAATAATACAATTCCCACTTTCGAGCAAAACATTCAACGTGAAGGAAGAAGATTGAAGAAGCGTCTCAGGTTTCTTCTCTCCACCAAACCAAACAATTTGATTTTTTCGATTTGCAATTTTTTTCCTTCTCCGACGAATATTTACTCTGTGTAGCGAATAGCGATGCATTTTTGATACTGCGTTGACTTTATTTTCCTTGTGGAAATGGCAGCGTCTTCTCTCCTTCTCCGCCATTTCACCTGCAATCTCTACTTTAACCCTTCCCACTACTCTAGAAGATCGGAGATTTCAATCCGATTCCGGAGCTGCACTTCGATCGTTCCTCTTGGGTTTCCGATTTCTGTTTCTGCCGCTAGATCCATGACCGGTTTATTCAAAAGATTCGGTAGCAGAGACGGAGGCAGCAACGACGGAGACGAACAATTTGGGGCCGTGGAGCAAGAATCTTTCATCAATGGCTCGCCGGAGCTCCGTAAAGAGTTGGTCGCCGGCGGTGGGATCGAAGCCATCGTTAATCGTCTGGTGAGTAATGAAATCTCCTTAATGCACGCAAGGTGCTCGTCGAAATGCCTCAGTTTTGTGCTTTACTGATTTATTCAATTATTATTATTTAATGACAGAGCAAATGGGTAGTGTCTGCTCTGTTTGCTTCCATCATTCTCCTGCGACATGATGGTACAGCCTTGTGGGGAATCATTGGATCCGTTTCGAACTCGGCTCTCTCCATTGCTCTCAAACGTATACTCAACCAAGAGAGGCCTGCTACAACCTTGAGAACTGATCCCGGGATGCCATCTTCTCACGCACAGTCCATTTCCTTCATATCTGTGTTTGCTGTTTTGTCCGGTAAGAAAAAACTTGGAACACGTCATCGATTTTCACTACCATGGAACTGTTAGGACAATGGATTTGGTTATCTGCAGTTATGGAATGGCTTGGAACTAGTAAAGTCTCTTTGTTGCTTAGCGGCTTCATCCTCGCGTTGGGTTCATACTTTGTAAGTCTAAACATCATGAAATTATTGGATTACATTGAGATCTCCTCCCTAAGAAAATGCTTACGCTGTTATAATGTTTGCAGATACGGTTAAGGGTTTCTCAGAAATTACACACAAGCAGCCAAGTGGTGGTTGGTGCAATCGTGGGTTCTGTCTTCTGCGTGTTATGGTACACAACGTGGAACTCGCTCCTCCTTGAAACATTTGAGTCATCACTATCACTCCAAATATCTGTGTTTATGGTTGCATCTTCATTTGCGCTAGCTTTTGCTGCTTACGCTGTACTTAACTGGTTCAGAGACGATAGATGAGCAAGAAACCTTTAATTAATTTAACACTTGTCAGCCAAACAAAGAAGCTATAAATAACATTGCTTAAAATTTGTATCCCTCGATTTGTTTCAAAATTTCCATTTCCAAGGTTTCTTTTCTGATCTCAAGTCAAAAGCAGGCAACGAATAGAGAAAGAAAATAAGATAACACGAACCAAACCAAACTAAATATTAGTGAGTATGCCACCGCAAAGAACAAAGAAACATGTGTTTACAGCTACTCGGAGCTATACATCCCTCTTGCACGGTTAAAACAATAACCAAATATGTATATATTTTTTCTATTCACAAGGCGTGTGCTAAACGTCCTGGATCTTATTTTTCTCTCTTGCTCATATCAAACCCCACTATGGAGAAGACAAGAGGGGCTTACTTAATCATCCTTAAGACTTTGTGATGCTTCGAATGATGGTTTTGATGCAGGAATGTAAGACCATGCCAATGCAGCGCTCCCTAGAGTGATGGTTGCTGCAATTGATCCCCAAATCCATCTTTGCCTTTTCTTTCTCTTCTGCCTCTCTCGTCTTGCCACCTCTGGTTATCAACAAAGTTTGATATTAGATTACATTACAAACAAGAAAGACAGAAAATGACAGATGAATCATTTTGATTTTGATTTTTACCTATGGCCTCTTGGTTTCGTTGGGACATTTCTCGGTTCACGGCTTCGTAGTAGTGTACCCGGTCAGACAACCGTGTGATTTCAAAGTTCTTGGTTTCGAGCATAGATTCCATCTCCATCTCTACCTCCGCCTTGGCCATACCTCTGCCTAGAGAGTCGGAGACAAACCTAGCAACCTCGAATTGGCAGCGTAATTCTTCTGATAGGTTCATGTTGTTCGTGGAGGTGGTAGGATCGATAGGAACGAACAGATCCACCTGGGCCAACTGTTCACGGAGTCTCTGCCAGTGTATCTGCATCTGTTCTAAAGCCTCCTCCGTTTGTTTTCTCTTCTCGATTTCCATCAGTAAACTCAGCCTTATCTCCCTTAGTTCAGATTCGATGTTGTTAACCGAACTCTGCATTCCACTGTCTGTTGATAGTTCTGAAAAGCCAAGACAAGAAAGCTTCAACGTTAGGAACAAAACATTTCCCAATCATACCGTCGAGTTAATTTGCAAATACATGGGAAAAGAAATATGCCTTCATACTATTTCTGACTCACGACTCAAGATATCCAGAAGCACACAAAGGCTAAAAGTGCGCGTTAAAGAAACAGTACAGATATATACTCAGATGCATAAAATTAAAAGATACGGGACTCTAACATGTGATTGATCAAACTATCCCGGGAACGATAAGACCATTAAGCATTCACAGCCATCTCACAAGGAAATACTAAGTACGAAAGTGAGATTTAGATACGTACCATCCCAAGCATCATAAAACTCTCCCACAGGTGTAGCAAGTCTTTGTGAACCTTCCTCTCCTGCATCACCCTCTGTATAACTTGTGAAGCTTGCTGATTCACCTGGGTCATAGAAGTCTTCAGACTCACTCTCCTTGTCTGCTTTGGCAGTGACAGGCTCCGGCAGATTGTTTTCCCGTTCTAAACCATTGGCAGCATTATCCAACTCCGACTTCCCATTCCCATTTTCCCCGTCAAGCGGACCCCAATTCCCAACAGGGCCATCAGCAATCCCCTCAAAGCTAAAGTTTCCAACTTCACGAGCATGAACTCCATTGGCATAATCCTCTTCAGTGGCCTCACTTACAGGAAACGAGAACGAGGTGGACTTCCTCCGAGGTGAAGCCTTTACGCTTGTATCACCAGCAACAGCTTCATCTTCCAGGGTCTTCTGCTGGGAAGCCACGTTGGCCTCAGAAGAGCTTTTCAAAAGACGCGGTCCGCGTGATTTGTGGTTGATGATATACGGCGACGGCGGGAAAGAGGATGGAGAGTTGGGGAGAGGAATTGCATCGGGAGTGGCGTAGAGAGCCGGTGACATCTGAGGACGAGTGAATGTCCTCTCATTAGGTAACTTACCCTTACCTTTCTCCAGTTTTGATATTGGTGGCTTTGAATAAAACGACGCTGTGCTTGGAACTGTTTCTACGGATGTGGAAGCCCCTGGCTCTAGCATTCTATCCAAAGCAATAGCAGAAAAAGTAGGCATGGCTCTGCATCATTGAAGATTCATCAGATTAGTAAAGTCTCGCCAAAAGCAAAAAGAAATAAAACCACAAAGAGCTTTCTTTCATTTCAATTGAATCAGAAATGAAAACGAAACATGTAAACTAACAATGACTAAGTGAGAAATCAGCTAATTGGGAAGGTACAAAGCAAATACCGCATGCTCAAATCCACACCATCGCTACCACGAAGCTATACCTAACCAAAACTTTAATCAACAGAGATTCTCGTGGATAGCATCAAAAAAAACATCTCACGAAAACCTAAAATCGAGAAGAATCAGGCAAATCAACTGCAAAATCGAGAATCTAGAAGCTAAACAAAAGGTCAAGTCGGAGAAGTCAATCGAATCTCCCAACGCAAAGCAAGAACAACACCTCCCAAGATTCAAACCTACGATAACGAATTTTCCAGAAATCCCGCCGTAACAACAAGCCGATAATCCGAAAAGCATAACCAAATCACCAATAGAAATAAAAAAATCCCCCAATGCGTAAAATAACGATTACCTCACACGCGAAGTAGCTGGGAAGATCTAACGGAAGATTCAACGGTAGATCCTGGTTAAACGGAAGCGAGACGACGGCGAGAATCGGTAGAAGAAGAAGAGGCGTGATACGGCATCGTATAAGAAGATGCAGAGGAGGAGGAGGAGGGAAGAAGAAAACCTCTTCTCCAAGGCTTTTTTTTTTTTTTTAATCGCAAACGACACCTCCGCTTTGTCTCTCCGCAAATATTTGATTTGAAATCGCTCTTTCTCTTAGCTTCCTCCCCTATTCTTGGCGACCCATTTCTTAACAAATTCATTATTTTATCCTAATTGTTTTCTTTTTCTTTTTTCTTAAATCTAAATCCTGTTTTACTTCCTCCTTGGTCGTCGAACATTTGAGCTAAACGTGTCTTTTGCAAATATCTGAAAAGACGGATTTGACCTTTTACGGTATGACTCGCGAGAAAGGTCGGCGCGATAATAAGGGGTATTTTGTGTAACTAATTCAACGGTAGGGTTTCGAAGAGTAGTCGAAACGACATCGTTGAA
The DNA here is from genome assembly GCA_911865555.2 of Thlaspi arvense. Classification (NCBI taxonomy): domain Eukaryota; kingdom Viridiplantae; phylum Streptophyta; class Magnoliopsida; order Brassicales; family Brassicaceae; genus Thlaspi; species Thlaspi arvense. The sequence continues at coordinate 4,887,336 of OU466861.1, forward strand.
GGAATCTTGTAAGTGGGTGGGTCATGATTGAGAGAACTGGTTCCATCTCGAATATTCAATCTACGTCATAGAAACGGTGACGTGGCAACATTAGGTCCTAAAGCAAAGATTTGTTGGTTTTTAACTTTTTAACGCATGGCCCAATTTGTCTATTCACGAATCTGTAAAGCCCATTTTGAAAACGATTTTAAAATGTTTTAAAAAAGTTGTTTTGTCTTCTTCAAATCTGGAATTTGATATTTTTTTGAGCCAATTCCTAAACGTGCCCCATGTGAACACGCTTACAAGAGTTTTCAAATTTTAAGTTAACAAAATATAGTTTTTAAAATCTGATCTTCCAAAATAAAGGAGACTATCTTACTCATTATTATATTATTCCTTTCTATGTCATTACTCATTACACTATTTGATGAGAAGAAAAAATCAAATGCATTTTCATTGAAATTTTGAAACTTTCATCCCTTTATTTTGAATTTTTAAAACAAAAAAAAAAAGTAAAGGTGTGAAATCAAGAATATGGAACCTGATTCAAAGCAAGCAACTCTGGACCTCCTATAACAGCAATTACGAATTGATTCAATTCTCATATAACATATCTTTTTATACACTAAGATAATCAAAACCAAGTTATTAATCATAATAAGCTGTTGGATCTTGAATTTATCTTATTCTTGAGAACTCAGTGAAAGTGTACTAAACACTCAACTTTTTTTGATACATCAATTCGTAAACACATGAAACATTCATAGTTTGAATAGAATCACGAATTGTTCTTTTTTCTTCCTCATAGATTATATATTAAAAAAAAAACAATATACACAAGTCTTTATTCATTTTGCTTCATCGAATCTATCTGTAATGAATCACAGGTGCGTTAGAACTCGGATCCCAAACACCTCCTTCCTTCACATATTCCATATACCTCGCAAACTCCGGTTTCGCTGTGGCCAAACTCTTCTTCTTCGTCGTCTTCTTCTTCCTCTGAAAACGAGCGTCAAAGAAACTTAACAAAGGATGAACAGAACCACCTGTTGGTTTCGCCGTTGGCGTCGGCGTCTTCTTCACCTCTTGAATAGGGTTTCTTGAATTACCATAAACACTAGCCGGAACGCTCGCGACCTTCTTCAGTCTCGGTTCTTCTTCACCGAGCTTTTCGTAGCCGCCATGGATCTTCCTAGTGCTCATGGCTCTAAACATGGTGGTAGAGTGGGGAAAAAAAAGATTTTGAGTTCTTTTTTTCGTCTGTAAGGTGTGTTCGTGAATCTTTCTTCTGATGGTGTTTATTTAAGTAAATAGACAAAGTTTTTGCCTTGTGATATGAAAACATTGAAAAGGAAAATAGTAGATCTGTTGACTTTTATTATTGCGTAGATCTCCAACTAACAAAATTAAATATGTGCATGATTTAATAAAAAGCATGTGTTAATGTTACACCCACATGATGTATACATCTCGTCCCTATTTAATCGCCGGTCAATTGTGTTTTATGCTGACTATTAACTACGTCTACATATATCTTTTAGACAATTCAAATGGGCATTGGCTTTAGAGTTTAGACTAACTTGTCGTTTGCAAAACTAACTTTCTTTGTCTCATTTAAATCCAACAATTTATTATTCTTGGAAAGAAGAACAAAAAGTTGGAACTTTGTCACAAGATCAAAGGAAAATTCTCAGAAACCATCTGCAAATAAATATCTGAAGCAATTGTTTCCAAATTCACGTATAGTCAAGACAGACTGAATTGGTCATATAACCATATTCTCTTTCTTGCTTAAAACCTTTTTTTGAAGTTAGACTTGGTCTTATATCTCTAACTATATGACTATTTATATATACATATATATAGATATATATATATATATCTTTGTGTTTTGTCATAATCTTAGGTCGGATTGGCAGATGGAAACACTATTCTTCTTAAAACCAGTGGAACGGACTAAGGAGTGATCATAAGACGAAAACACAAAAGAGAAACAAATAAATTCTACGACAATACAACAAAAAATATATTGTTTTGTCAATTAGTGAATCGGCCTATGGTTCATTTCTCTCATATATATATTTTAGTCTCAACTTACTTCACATGTGAGATTGGCAGCGGAGTTGGTGACTTGTGATAAAACTTGATTACACAATGAATAAATGTGGATAAAAAAAAAGCAAGCTAGGTTTAAATCGTCTATCGATTGACTTTTAAATAGGGCAGAGCACTGATAACAATAACAATAACATGGCCATGGTCGTTTTTTTTTTATAATAGTCTCTCATTCTAGAACGGTTCAGAGATCCAAACCGATAGATTTGAGTTTATATAGTTTATATTGTGAAGGTAGTTGCGAGCACTCCGTGCTAGCTTGTCTGTCCTCTTGTTTTCGGCGTGTGAAATATGCTTTATGAAGAAAGATGTGAATTCTTTCTTGCTTCTCTCATATTCCTCCAAATGTAATTTGAAAGCCAGTGTCACAATTTCAAGGACCAACGGGTGTGATAGTCAAGCTAAGGACTCAACCAGGAGTTGGAGAGCATACTCAACTCATTTAGAGTTTGTCACGAAGAAGAATCAGCTAAAAAGAAGTCCATATGAAGAAGATATTGAAGATACAAATTGGCAGATTTTCAATGAACCCGCTGGAGACATGCAACCACTAATAAATCCATTCTGGCCAAACGACGACGAATCAAGCCACAATACCAGATGTTTTGGAAACTTAACTCATCAGAGAACCAAGAAAAATTAGATTCATACCGAAATTCAATATGGTTTAAGAGTTATTCAACTTTTAAACCGGATGATGTTCAGCTTGCCTTATTTGGAAGGTCACGAGTTTAATCACTTACAAAGAAGGTTTTGGCGACCAGGAGATACATCTAAACATTCAGAAGACTTATCCAAGCGTCCAGAATAGTCAACTATCAGCTTTTCATACACCAGCAACCATAGGATCAGGCGGATCCTCTTGTTCACAAACTTACCATATCCAGAAGCGTTCACACTTGGAGTCATAAATCATCAACGACCAAACCTTCAAAGCTACAACGTTTTGGGGTTATTATCTACACCTCCACACCTATTATGGTGCACTAGACCACACTAGATCAGGCGGATCACATTCAAACTTAAGTTACCCCATTTGGAGCAGATTTGCATCAAACTACAACAGCAACATTCTAGCCAATATATCAGCCTTTTGCATGATTATTGGGAAATGAAAAACGTCCCAAAGAAGCTCACTTACACCTTCAAGCCATCCAGATACAAAGTCAGCAAAGAATCCCTTGATTCAGTCCATTTATCATCACTATCAAAGGGCTTCAAAATCCCTTAAACCTCTCTTTTTGATTCTTTTATGATTTTTACATGATTTTCTCTTAAAATTAATGTGTAGAACGTATACTGAGCAACTATATAAGTTCATCTAGTATTTCATTGTAATTCACCTTTCAATCAACCAAGAAAATATAAAGTTTATTCTTCTTTTTATTGAAAGAGTGTCTTTGTTTAAATATTTGTCTTTAGATTCATTTGAGTGATTCATTTGTTTCTAATGATTCTTGGAATAGAAGTGTTTGTGAGATTCAGGCAAGTCTAGTTCCAATGGCTGAGTGAGTCAATCATCCAAGGATTGAGAGAGTCAATCAAATTTCCACCACCATTGCTACATCCATCCCACTTCCGCCCCAAGCTAATTGATCAGTTTTGATCTCCATTTGTTCTAAGGTTGTGGAGTGATTCCCAATCTTGTGTCAGGCGGTTAATATTCTGGTTTGGACATCATCTTCACCAGTTTAAGGCAATTTGTAACAAAAGTCACCTCTAATCTTTACGCGTCGAGCATACAATGCATAACCCATATCATTGCCTCTAGTTTTGTGTGTAATGAAGAAATACTCCGTCTAACATTTTTGGCCCCCATAAGTGTGTTAACCGTCTCTTATCCTTGACAAAACCAACCGAGTCTCGCATTTGGGATGTCTCCTTTCAAGATCCGTCTGTTTCGCATATAAAATCCAAGTTCACCGTAGTATCCACTTGTGCAAAACCTAGACATACCAATTGATCTTCCTTAGATTGTGCCAGCGTCCAAATCTCAGGTCATGATCGCTTTGTCTCACAGCATGATGCATTACAAACAGATTACATAACACAAAAGCTAAACATACCGAAGAAAGAAGAAGTAACAATCATACATTACGAAGACTATATAAAAAGATTGTTTGTTGTATCTCTAGTTCAGTGTATTGCAAACAGGATCAACGATTTTTTGTCATAGAGAACCAAACCATTTCTCGATGGTGAATTTCTTTTTTAGTATCAACTAATACAACATGACTCTTCATTACTTTTTCCACCTAACAAAGAATAACCACAAATCAAGACAAAGTATAGACTTCTTGAGCTAACACCAAGTCACCAAGTGCACAGTTTCAAATAATACATACTCGTATCTCTACCGCATGGAGTTTAATTTCGGGCGGGTGGTTTGTGTCGTCATACACGAGTACAAGTAAAAACATCAGAGTTATTTTCAAACGAGTCAAATAAATTAAGAAAAAACGCTAGAAGGAGGGGTCGAACCTCCGACCTTGTGGTTAACAGCCACACGCTCTAACCAACTGAGCTATTCCAGCTGATTTGATATGGTTTGCCATTTAAATCTTTTATTCTATTAAGTATTTATCCCTTTTTATTTGAAGGTCCAATTTTATCACTTCGTTGCAACCACAAAACTAATTGGAAAATTATATCGCACATAAACAAAAGGAATAAAAACATAATAGGCGCTTTTGTTGTCCAGATTTGCATCTAAAATCCTGTAAACTATATATAGTCACGAATTTTTACTAGTTTTTTTGAATAACTTTAAAGCCAAAAAACAAGATTTAGTTTCCCTCTTGCAGATCACTAGTGTTACAGTTCCTCTTCATTGCTTGCTTGTTATTATGCATCCATACTTTAAAAACTTGTCTCCTCAGATTCACCAACCTGCAAAACTTATCAATCTCTTGTTCATCTTTCTTCTGCATCCTCCACCCTAACCTCTCTGCAAATTCCTTCATCTTCTCCTTTTGTTCTTCATTGATCTTTGTCCTCACCCTCTTCTTCTTCCTCATCATCATCATCATCATTGAACCCTTCCCATCAACATTCTGGTTCCGATGACTCAAAATCTTCTTCATATCCTCGCTAGACGACGAAGTCCTCCGTCCAACCTCGCCCGCTGGATGCATTCCACGTGGCTGCATCGCCTTGTAGGAACCGCTACTGCAGTAAAACGCCGGAGTTATCAGCTCTTGAGTACTGTTTCTGTGTCCGTACACTTCTTTCCTGTGGAAGCTCCGGTGGCATTTGCAGGCTGCGCATTTTAGCGCCCCGAGCGTACCTTCTTCGCCTCCGGGCATGAACTCGCAGCATCCGTCTACCACGTGTCCTCCGGTTAAGGCCGCGTGGTTCTTCTGGCATTCCTTGTACTTCGCTGCTTCGTCGCCACGTGTCCTCGGTTTTTGGATTTCTTTCTTGACGGCGTGTACCGTGGGAGCTTTGGAGATCAGATCTGAACCGGGTTTGCCTTCCGGATCCAGGTACGGGTCTCGTCCCGGGTTGGTATGTGGTTTTGTTTCAAAGGTTTTGGTTGAGATCATGGAAGTAACTGCATTACCTTTTCCTTCAATCTCCATTATAAAACTGACCCTAAAGAATCGAAACTTTGTTAAAAGCAGTAGTTATAACATCATGCAAAAAATCTTTTATTTGGATATTATTTAATTTAGACTCACCTGCAGAGATTATGGAGTTTATAGTTTCAGTTTCAGTTTCAGCAGAGAGTAGTGTGCAAGATGAGATTGATAATGAAGAAGAGGGAGAAATAGAAACGGTGGTGGTGGTGATGTGTGTGCATCTGTTTCCTATCACCCATCAAGTTTAATTTCACATGAAAATCCAACAAAATATTGATTTTTAAAAACACAAACCTACCAGAGAGAGAGTGAGAGTGGTGGTGGTGCCTCTTAATTTAGAGACATTGTCATATGTTCGTTATCTCTCATCACCTGCAACTTTGGCCCATCTCCCATTATTGCATTTGCCTCTATATTTCTCTATTTTCTTTTGTGATGATGGTATTGGTGTTAATACTTAATACTATTTAATGTGTGTCTGCAAGAAACTCTAGCTTAGTCAAGCTATTATTACCAACTAGTTAAGACTTTTAGGGTGTGGGAAGAGAGATGGAGAAGAATCTTATGGAGAGCTAGTTATGCATTACAATTGAATAAATATTTAGTTGAAATTTTGTGTTATTTGGATCAATAGAAATTAAATTGAAAAAACCACCTAATTATCTAATGTTACAATAAATATGAGAAAAGAACAATATCAACAACTGTGGTGGTTTGGGGTTTGCATGGATATTAACTGTATTTACTACAGCTTCAACTTCCCATACCAATGGAATTAGGGTTTCTAATATATGATTAATAACTAACTTAATCAGAGTTAATCATAGTCTTGAAAGAGAAGACATATCAAATTAACTTTTTTTTTTCTGGTGGGGAGGGTTGAGGAATTAAAGTGTGAAAGAATGAAAAGCAGGTCCACATAAGCACAAACAAAGACCTGCACTTTTGTTTATCTCCACATGCACCATGTCTTGTTCTCAGATTCTTTGTTTCCCACAGCTGTGTTGCACTTTACGATGATCTTCTTATTTACCAAATATTTGAAAACAATGAAAATAGATTTGCCATATATACACAATCTTTCAAGAGATCGATCAATGTTACGCGTGACATCGTTAAACTTAGGTAAATTAATCTTCATAACAATATTAACAAGTAAAACACCCCAAATTAAAGAAGCAAATGCTTCAGAAATGCTGCTCTTGTTTATATCATATGTGAGACATGAGAAAATCAGACACAAGCTTTCTGGTCAACTAGTTGGTGCGGCTGAGACATTGGCCCAAGCCCAGTATCAGGAATTGGTAAATAACGAACCCAAGCAAAAATGAAACTACAGTAGATATATGATACATATTCCCACATAGTGTTACAAGGTTGCAACAATCACAGGAATCATAAGGTTTAAGTAAAATTGGGGTTTCCCACACGTGCTCTAATTTGCAAAGACACGAAAACAAAGCTAGAACAACTCAAGATTTTGCAGCAAGTAAAGCAATCTTGAAAGAGAAGGGAAGATAACTAAGTGGTGGGCGTGGAAATAGCTTCTTCGTCACAGGATCAGATTTAGCTGGCCGACCAAGAACAAGTGGGTCTTGAGCATGAAATGATCCCAGAACAATTACAATCACCATGATATTGATGCTAGATTTAGAAGCTATAGTGAGAAAAGACAATACCATGAGTCATGTTACTAAGACTAATGCAAGATACAGGAAAAAAAAGCTACTACTCTTCAGTCATATACCAATCTAGGAAACTTACTTTATATAAATGATAAACTTAACTAGTTAATCTCTCTTATCCTCTCTAATTATATGTACTCAAAGTTATGAATCTATTGTTGTCAACCATGGAATCTCCTTGAGAGAACACTGAAACGAATCAAGATTGTTTATCAGAACAAATCAATGACAGAGAAGTGTTATTACCAGTCAGATGAATGTGTGTTTTCTTTAGCTATGTGGACAGTTTGGTCTTAGACATCTTCTGAGACTCGATAAGCCTCCACATGTACCATGAACCAACGGACCTGTAAGGTCGCCATTTCTCACAGAGCTGCTCCATCTGCAACGGACCAGGAAGATTCTTCAAGCCGTAAAGATCTTTCACGCCTTTTCTCACACCGAGATCTCCCACGGGCAACACATCAGGCCTATGCAGCGAGAACATCATGAACATGTGAACAGTCCACACTCCGATTCCTTTAACCAAAGTTAACCGATCGGTCAGCTCTTCGTCGCTCATTTCGAGAATCAGCTCATCGGAAAGCACGCCGCTTGTGTATTTCCCGGCTAGATCGTGGAGGTAGCTGGCTTTCCTACCGGAGACGCCGATTTTACGAAGATCAACGGCGGAGATTGAGGTAACGGCTTCGGGGAGGACGCCTGATTCTCCGCCGTCGAACAGAGAGAGGAATCGTTCGTAGATGCATTTCGCTGCCTTGGTGGCGAGCTGTTGGTAGAGAATGGATCTCGCCAGGGAGAGAAACGGTGGGCTGCTTGAATCGAACACCGGAGGATCGTTGTGAGCTGCGATTACGGTTCCGAGCACTTCGTCTGAGCTCTGTAGGTGGCGGAGCGCGATATCAACCGTCGATTTCGACGATAGAGGAGACGCGGTGATCATTATCGGCGACGGATCGAGAGGAAGTGACGAAACTTTCCGGCTTTTACGGGGTCGAAATGTGATTTTGGAAGAAGTAGAAGAAGAAGAACGAGATGGCTCGGAAATTTCGAGATTGACGGCGGCAATTGAGGAATCCGGTGGCGGAGACGAAGGTCGATTTACGGCGGTAAGGGTTTTACGGAGAGTCATTGCGACGGCAGAATTGGTCACTAGTCCGGTGATCGTCAACTTCATCTCTCGCGTTGAGTCAAAACAAAAATTTAAAATTGTTCATCAGGCTATATCGATGAGCCCAAAACAAGCCCAATAACACTTTTCGGCCCATGTTTACTCTATAATGTATCCGTTTCCTCGTTGTTAGCGATATTATTATTGCCAATGACTTAAATTCTAAACGACGGTTTTTAAGGAATGGTCGTCGATATCTTAAATGGATTTTTATTTCCTCGTATTAAGCCGAACTAAATTCTCAACTAGGCCCATTTTTTAGCCCAGTTACACTGTAGACTTATGGTCGAACTTGGAAGTAAAATATCATTTGTTATGGATAGTGGAGACTGAAGAAAGTTGAATATTTGTCGACGACGACTGGATAGAATCATAGAAAAAAGTATAATAATAACAAGATTTTTTTGGTGTGTGATCGTGCAGAGTAGATTAAAAGCTGGTGGAATTAGTACAAACAATGTTGCAGAATCGGTTCAGTAAAATCGGAAAACTAATAATATAAAGAAAGGAAAAAAAATGTAAATATTCTGTTGAGCGCATATTGACACGAACAAAAGGTCAAGAAGAGGTAAATAGAAAAGGACAAAACGACGGTCAAAATATAAAGGTGAGAAAACAGAGCATAATACGACAAAAATAAGTTCATTAAATCACTACAATGCTCTGATCCAAACTGAAACACAACAGTACCCAGACATGAGTAAACCCACATTGGTACGATCAGAATCTAATCTCCCAATTCGACGATCAGATTTCAATCTTCACTACAGCTAACCCCCAAATATTTTTTTTCTTTATTTATTTATTTTAAGTTAACCAATTAAAAAAGAAAAACAATAATAATAATTAAGTCTCAGTTGTGAAATTCAGCGACTCAGGTGGAACTGAAACTTCCCCCGTTCAACTAAAAACTATATACATTAAAAGAGTTATATCCTATGTCTATATTTTTGGTCTGCGTTTTTCTATGTACATATTTTTTGTTTACAAGTTTTCCTAAAAAACACTCGAATGATTTGATTACATCACTGTATTCATTTGATGTCTAACATTTATCCATCACGAAAATTGTTGCTAAAATTTATTTATTTAAAAGACGAAGGCAGAGAAAATTTCCATAAAGAGGTTAAATTTTTCAATTAGAAATAGAAAAATGATTTAAAATTTGACCAGAACGGTACTTTATAGATAAACCATAAGTTAGACCGTCGCTATCAAATACCATCAACATCGTCTCTCGATATACACTTCTATTTTTTTTTTTTGAAACATTTTCTTCTTCTTTTTTTTTTTTAATTAGACATAATAAAATAATTAAAACACATGGAAACTTTTAAGAATCTAACGTCAATTTCTTTTTCTTTTTTCATCTGGTAAAGTCATGGACAAGACTTGCCCTATCCGCCACATTCAGCCTCCACGAAAGAAACGGAACGCCTCCGTGAGAACCGTCGGAGTCACAGTTGTTAGCTCCAACGCCTCCGTAATCGTCCATGAACCTGATCTCGTTTGCCGGATAATTGCACGGAACCCTCTGCGTCGTGTGATGAGCCCACGAAGTACCATTACTATTATTTCCGTTGGCAATATTGTAATTATTGTAGCCAGCATTGTGATGACCGAACTGATCGGTTGTTACCGGTGGAGCTCCGACGACGGCGTTGCCTGAAGCCGCTGTGGTTCTTCTCTCTTCCTTCTTGAAACGAATGCCGCATGCGTTGCATAGGGACTGTAAATTCCAAAACCATCCATATCATATCACTATTTAATGCTGTTTTCAATAAATAAAGCTATAGAGAAACGGAAATATTTTTTAAAACTGGGGGCATGATATGTTTTCTTTTGCAAATCTTTTGTTTTTGTTATGTTAGTTAGATCGCATTTGTATTTATTTTTTTAAAATAACATTTAATGAAAATCAATCACCTTAACAATCTAAATCACAATTGCTATCTTGTATTTTCAATAAATAAAGTTATAAAGACAATAAAATATATTTTTTGGTTTTAATGTTCAGAGAGACAATAAAATATTGGTTAGATAAAAAACGATAGATGTCTTTTTCGGCAATCTTTTTTGTTGATTATTCATAAGTAAGTTGCATTGCCATAGAGATTAGAAATTAAATCACCTTAGGGCCTCTAGGACCATTCCTCCATAGTGGAGTAGACGTGGTGTCACAGTTGGCACAGCGTCTGGCGAGGAGAGAGTCGCCTCCGCCACTGCCACTGCCGTTACCGCCGGAGCAACCGCGTGTTGGCTTGATAGGATTAGCAGTGGAGAAAGAAGGAACGTTACTATACGGCGACGTTTTGGAGCTGTTGTTGTTTCTGGTGTGGAGCAAGTCCCAGAAGTTGGAGATGCAAGAGGAAGCACCAGAGGAAGTAGAGCGTCTGCGTTTCTCGTCCTCCTCGCAAAGCCGCGTAGAAGGAGTTCCAAGAGAGAGAGTGCAGTCAACGACGGAGGAGGAGTGATAACCCTCGCCGTTCTGTTCGAAAACGCTGCCGTTTTGCATGGAGAACGCCATCGAGTAAGAGCCGGCGTTTGAGTTTGAGTTGTTGTTGTTGTTGTTGTAGCAGCAGCTTTGATTATGGTGGTGGAACATTCCACAAGAATGGCAATATTGCCCCTGCGTTGAAGTATTGTACGGAGTCTGCATCATCTCTCTCTCTCACACACACTTTTCTCTTCTCTCTCGTTCTAACTTTGAAACCCTAAGTCTAATCTAAGAGAAGTTAAAGAAAATATGAGGAAATTAAGTTGCAGGTTTTCACGTAGGAGTGAAGTGAAGAATGGAGAAGAGGGTCTCACACCTATATATAGAATCGAAAGTGTATATGCAGGTCTATAGTAAAACGAATATTTAAAATCAATAGGATATGTGGGGACGCAGCTTTTTACGAAGTAATATTAATTTATACTATCATTTACTTAAATGGGGTTTTGCTTGCTTTTTATGTTTTTTATTAGTACAAAATACGATGATACTATCAAGCTTCTTCAAACAGCTAGCTAAGTTAAGAGAAATATTTTAATCACTGTTTATTTTATGCTTATATAACACATGCTTGCTCTGTATAGAATCTGTGTAATTTTCTTGATAATTTATTGAATCAATATAGACTCAGTATTACAAATTAATTAGCTTATGCTTTCTATTTTCAGCCTTTAGACAAAGGACAATAGGATACGGAGATGACATGACACACATTATAAAAATATCAATAGAATATCAAACAAATGTAATCAGTGAGGGTTCTAGCATCGTTGGAAGAAATTAAGGTTTGAATTTTATTCACAGCAAATTTATTCATGATTGGGGACACACGAATTTATTAGATATAAATACTCACAGCTCTTCACATCCTATGAGAATCAGTGTGGAATTATGTTCGTTATTCTCCGATTATAAGAAGAATCAAGAAATATTTGCATTATAAGATCTATAAATTTCTAAGTAAAAGAAATCGAAACTATGTAAAGAAACATATCTTGAGCAAAAGTATGAACTGGTCGATGAATGCCAAAATTTCGGATGTAGATCTTAAGATGAACACATTTGGTAATATATGCTAAAATAAAATCATTCAATTGCGTGCCTCCAAATACTAGAGATTGAAGTTTGGTTTAAAGCTTTTAGTACCCGAAAAAAAAAGTTTGGTTTAAATAGATCTGGTAGATCTTAATGTTAACAAATGAGATCGTGGGGTCAGATGAAAAACATACAATTTTTGGACCATCATACTTACAACTCTTGTTAAATCGTTATTGCTTTTTAAAGTAATTATTATGTCACTCACACACGAATGTTTTTACTAGATCTACACATAATTGTAAGAAAGGATTTGAATATTATTGGTTTTTGTGGGAGTAAAACTAAACCATGCAAAAACAAAAACAAAAATCGAAGAAGAAGAAGGAGAGAGTCGTGATGTGATGTTGATGGTCACTGAAGAAGGGTGGTCAAAATTTAGCCCACGTGACAAGGGGGAGAGAGAGGAGAGGGAGAAGAGTACAGTCATCACTGCAAAAAAATCTCCGATCACGAGGCTCAATTTTTTCATTTTTATTTCTTCTCTTCCAATATAATGCTAAAACCTCTGTCTCTTTCCGTATCCCTGCCCTAAAAACCCTGAATCTCACGCGCTCTTGCTCACCTGCGCGTGGCCTCGTCCTTTTACTTCCACATCGCCATCACACGTTCGATATCTGCTCAGCCTCATGTGGTTAATGATGATCCATGATGATGTAAGTAAAAATGACTTAGATTTGGTTATTAGATTTCCTCAAAACTTGTAGCTAGAGCTAGAGTCTACTCTACTCTTGTCGTCAACGAATACTAGTCTTCGTCCCATATTTATTAATGGGTTTGTATGTTTATGCTTTAACTAAAACCCTCTATTGCTTCAACACATGGACTCTCGAGTTCTTACATTGTAGCTGGATGGTAGGAGAAGAGCTTCAGTTAGATATGCAGTGGTGGTGTGGTGGATCTATATAACTGTATATTGACCTGAACATATTATAACATCTTTCTAGATCTAATTTTTTTCAAAACGATATATATAAAATCCAGTTTTATGTTTTTACGATTTTAAAAATCATTTCTAGTCAAAAAAAAAATCATTTCTAGTCATGAGAAAATTGTAAATAGAAATTTTATCTAACTGAAAAGAAAACAATATCAAACAAAAAGAAATAAAATTTTGCAAATGACAAAAACTAAAACTTCTAGGAAGAAAAGCAGGAAACTAAAATTATCATAAATCTGAGTGTTATGGGGACTTTGTATTTGAGCACTTCAGGATGGTATATGAAAACGTATCCAGATTAACCAATAAATTCATGAATTTATAAAACGAACTTAGGGCGAGTGATTCCAAAACAAATGTTCATAAATGTGAAAATATGTGAGATGTCACATAATCAGAGAGATAACGTCACATAATCAGAGAGATAACGCAGGTTGATTGTTGATTAAACGATGGAATATCATAAATGTTCGTATATATGGATTTAGAACCACGAGGATCAATAACATCGGGTAATCCAAACCCCGACACCGAATTTGAGGGTCGAATGTTCAATTTTCATCGTAAGGATTAAGCCAACACAATCGGTAACTATTACGATTTTGACTAATCCCAAACTAACCTAGTATGACCAAGAAAAAACTACCTACCAAATATTTTAATGGACCGAAATGCAGTTTTGGTTTACTTACGCATATCAGAATTATTCCAAATGAGAACCGAACTTGGAAGAGTGGGAACGAAATTAGTTTACACCAACTCACCAAGAATCTAATTAAGAGAACTACCATTCGGCCACATACGCGCAAACTTATTTTTAACATTTTAGACATGATTTTACTTATTTGAAGTGATATATTGGTTAATATATATACAACGAAAAATAAAATATTTTTATTTGATCTCTTTTATAACATTTTTGAAAAAATTGTATTGTGCTAATTATGAAAGACATTTTACGTATTTATATATATATATATATATGTGTTCTATCATAATTTCGTTTAACCAACAATGAGACGTTTATAAAATAGGCCACAAGGGATTAGATCAAAAACTATATTTATGACATTTTCATACAGTATTTGTTCGATATATACGTTAAACAAAAAAAATCTTCAATAACCTCGTTCGAACCAATCATGGTCGTAGTATGCATGGTTGAGTAACGTATCGAAACCCTATGGGAATCCAATTCTTTGTGGGGTTTTTAATAAAAAGAGAATTCGAGTTTAGAATCATAATGATATGAGAATATCCAGGAAGATTTGGATGAGTTTTTAGAGTAACAAGAAAAATATTGCATGAAAAGAAAAGCTAATAGATTAGATTGTGAAGAACCCAAAAGATAAAGGGAAGAATCCCCTCTATTCAAGTGAAGTACCTTCCTACAATCATCAAAGCAACACTCCAATTAGCCTATGCATACACATGTATGAACAATATAACTCTTTTTTTTTATTTAATAACTTTTTTCCATTTTTCATGCTATCTTAGCTTAGCAAGAGAGAGATTCGGCTCTTGAATCTTGATGGGTCAAAGAAGGACTCTCTAAAAAGGAAAGGTCAAAGAACTAATAATACTCCCCATAAATTTGATCTTGAACTAGTGAAAAGAAACAAAGAAAAAGTTATTGGACCCACCTCTTAAATCATTATACCTAATAGTAATACCACATGGCAAATTGACAACTTCTTTTTTTCTCTGTAGCCAAATTATAATGATATGGTATGAAGAAGTGCTTGTATATGTTTTGATGAATAATCACAAAGGTGTACTTGTTCATAATCTGAAAATTATAATTTAAATCGAGTCACTATGATAGTATTCTACAATATTACTAGACTTCAAATGATTTTTTTCATCCCTTCCAAACTCAAAGTACTAGACTTCTCATCCCATTCGGAGAGGCCTAACGACACCAGTGGTCCAAGAACTTCTTGTTATGAATTTAGTTATATACTATTATATCTGATTGACTCTAACTTACACATTATTTTTATCTTTTTAGGAAGGGTTATAATTCGAATCATCCTCCCACTACAGTTTTGTTTGTAATAAAATCTCAACAATCTATATACTTAGAACAGATAATCCAAATAGAAGTATATCAGATGCTATATACTCCATATTTATGTTCCATACTCTAAGTGAGCTTTGATCTGAGATCCCTTATAAAAAAACATTAAGAATTGAAATTTGAAATTTTCGTCACTGTCATTTTTTTACTTGTTTTTATTAATTCAAAATATTTCAAACTAAATTCGCAAAGTCTATAAAAAAATTAGATTTTCTTACCACTAAAAGAACTTACAAATAGCAGTCCGTAATTCAAATCACATTACGTAGAAAATGATTTCTTGTCTCTAGACCTACATAGCAAATTCTAAAAACGGTCGAAACACAATAAGATAAGTTAAGTTTTATGAACTTACGAAATAACAATTGATCAAAACACGAACCTATTTATTTACTCCTAACATTTAAGAAAAATATTTGTTTCGCAAGTTTAAGTACAATTCCTAACATTTAAGAAAAATATTTGAAAGAACAATAAATTTAAAAATAAAAAGGTGAAAATCAGATCGTCTTGAGATTGCCGAAACTTAGTTCGACTAATGGGACGACCACCACTTTCCAAAAGATGCTCTGTCGAACGTTTATATTTATACAATTTATAACTCTAATTATTGTACGTAATCTATATTTATAGTAATTTTGTTAAACTCGAAACGTAAAACCGTGATTACCCCGAGGCACAAAGCGTTACGTTTCGCCACTACATGCAAAGCTACTTAATATCTCACGCGACCCAACCACCCGTGATCAATACGCTCCTGTCCAACCACAAGTCTTTTTTAACTCACGGGCTTAAACGGCGCGTTGTTAAGCCAAGCATTTCGCTAATGCGCCCATAAATAACCTACACATAATTAAACTAAGATTTCATTTTGCTATTTTTTCTTTTAAAATGGAGAAACTCTAAAATAGAGATAGATTTCTCTCCAATCCATCTATATTTTAGAGAAAAATATAGAGGAATCTATTTTTTTCTTTATATTTGAAAAAAAAAATAGCATTTCTATTTTTTCCTCTAAAATAGAGGTGGATTGGAGAACAAAAATAATACCTCTATTTTTTCATCTAAAAGTAAAGAAAAAAATAGCAATAGATTGGAGATGCTCTAACGTACAAAATCGCTATTCTTTAAATATGAAAATTTATTACAAATGATAGTATATTAATTTATTGAGATAAAATTAGTTTACGCAATAATAATTGATAATTTATAAACTAAAAACTAATACTACATTTTTCATTTTTGACCAATATTTAAATTAATCAATACTATTGTTTTTACGTTTTATCACATATTTTTTTTCAAAATATTGTATGTTTTTAAAATTAGTATATTATCTTTAAGTGTTTTCTATAAAACTTTTTAATTTGATTGAAAAAAGAACGAACATATAAAATTATAGGATAATAAAATAAAGTGATATTTTAAAGTGATATTTGTCTTTTTAAATATTTGAACGAAAGAAACAAACTAATTTAAAATTTACATTTCAGTTTGTACATGTACATAAATTGTTTTAGTATCTTTAACATTTTTTGTTGATTATAGACAAGAGTTTTAAATATTAAAAAGTAAAACCAAACGGCTATACGCAAAACAAAAAAGGCAGGAAGACTTCAACAAAAAAACAAGAAGGAAAAAAGAAGAGACCGGCTCGCAGTCCAGTACAAGGGCAATAAAACTACACGGCGTTTGATGATGATGCAAATGCAAATGATGATGATGTTGGCTTCGGTGGATTCGGTGGGACCCACAACGTTCCCACAAAAGTTACGCGAGTTCCAAAAACCATAAAGAGAGAGAGAGAGAGAGAGAGAGAGAGATCGTATTTTGGTGACGATGAGTCGATTAGTTGCATTAATCCGTTTGTCGTTAATCAGGGTGCCACGTGGTCTGAGCCGCGAGATTTTAATTCCCCGCATGCATGCATGTAAAGCAATCAAATGATCAGTAGTAGTCACTAAACGACTAATTTAATTAATGTTTAATTTAATACTCCGGTATGTGTTGGTTTAGGAGTCGTCTTGGTTACACTAATTAAAAAACGGGACATTCCTCAAAAGTTACAAAACACGACTGGAATGTTTTCTTCTCTCTGCCCTTTTGATGGATTCTGCTTTCTCCTTTTTTTTTTTGAAAATTCTGTTTGTATGGTATGCGTTCTCAAAAAATGAAAAATCAATATAGGGGCTAACTAAGAATGCTTTCTACTTTAATACTATATACACAGAAAAAACAATGTGAACAAATTGTAACATATAGGTATTAAGTCTACGGATCATTGTTTTTATGCGAAAATATAAGGTTTAGTCACATGTATCAATATTTTAGAGTGAATCACGATGTACTTTAACATTAAGACTTCATTCGTGGAAATTGTTAAGATGTTTCACTAACAAACTTATTAAGATGTTTTGGAGTTTAATAATACAGTTAAAAAAATAAGATACAGTTTTATTTGAATGTTGCCACCAAAATTGTTATAATGAGTTAATTTTGTTTCTATGCAGATGAAATATTTGGAATTTTATAAGGGTGCTTACACAATATAAAACGTGTCACTCGGCTAGCTATTTTTATGCTTTCTTTCAAATTAGCACGTCGCTTCCATCTTCCATATGCCCCGTGATTTTTATTCGTTAAACGGTTAACTATAGTAAATTAGTAGTATAACAGTACACATTCCAGCTGTCATATGCTATCTGCTAAGACAATTTTTTTTCTTTTGTCTACGGCTCTTGTAACCTCATGTTGTCTGTCCCCTCCATAGCGTCTCTTCACATTTCCTAAGGATTCATCATGTTATGAACTCTTGGGTATATTTTTTTTAATGAAAAATATCAGCTATGTTTTTTGTGTGTGTGTTTGGTCAATTAGTATGGTTGACTGGAACATAGGTCTAGCGCTATATTTACTTATGTATTTTAGAATTGTAAATATAACACAAATTATCTTTTATCAAATGTAACAATCTTGGTGTAGGTACCGCTACTCTAATGTTTGTTAATTATGTTAAAAAGTAAACCCAAAATACTTACGTAAAATTTAATGTTTGTGTATGTTTGAAACTCTTAGGGGGGTAAGGATAGATAAATCAATCGCATTTTTATTCGTTTATGGGTTATGCTTGCATGAATCAATCGCATAGATCAAAAGAGATAAAAAGAGACAGAAGCAGAGGAAAGAAAGTAAAAGAGAAACAAATATGGGAGTGGTCCAATATAAGTGAAAAGGGCAAAAGTGGAAATAAAATAAAATTGTTGGACCAACTAGAGGAATGCCCCAAGATTGGGAGAGGTATCAATCATGATACATAAAAAACATAAGATATGTATATATAAAATATGATCAAAGGTAGTCACTTTGGTCCATGATACATCTTTGCTAGCTTGACCAATTCTTCTAGGGCACAAATGTATATTGGATTTGTTGTATCATCTTTACCCAACAAGTTTCTCTTTTTATATATATAGTATATTTTTTTGCTCTTAACGTTTCCCAATTAAATCACTCCACTTTGAATCTTCCACTTATATTCTTTTGTCTTCAACACAACACAACACAACATATTCAACTTTTTTCTTGTTCTTGTAGCCCAATAGCTTTGGAGCATAAAGAGGGAGACATTCCCTCTTAATTCGGATAAGCATCAAAAAATTATTATAGCTATATTGAAACTACATTAGAGATCCATTGCACCCTCCCAAAATTGTATACAGTGCACTGAGGATCGATCATTAAACTAGCATTTTAGAATTACAATTGGTTAACCACTAAAGTAAAAACGTTTTTACTATTGCATATTGAAAATTATAGATATACATACCCATATTGGCCTGTTGGGTATTAAAAAGGTCAAAAGCCTGTCACTGGAAATTTGCAGGTCGGATCATAAGAATTTCAAAAGGCAGAATGATATTTTGATATGAATTGGCACTTCAAACCATTTTCGAATCTTCAGTCTTCCCCCATCGAATTCCATTTTGACTCTTTTTACACTGCACGCCGTTCGGCGTAGTCGTACTTCCTATATGCTACTACTTTGGCCCCTATTCTACTTTTTTTTAAACCCACACAAACTGGTCACCACTTTACGTTTATAGATCTCAACTTCTCGCCGTTTTTTTAACATTTATGAACCGCATGCAGTCCACAATTATGACTCTCAGGCCCACGTAAGACCAGTGAGCCAGCCCATCCAACGCTAGGAGTAAACAAACACTGAAAAGATGAATTAAATTACAAAATATGATATTCGTTTGACGCTCTCTGTCACCGTTCAGTCAAGAGTTGAATCTATCGGCCACGCCACCCAGAAACAGACTTCGGGACAAGCGAAATCGAATTCGAGGCAGCTTCTAATCTGCACAATGCGCGAAAGAAAAACTGTTTACCTTCCACACCACAAATAGGGAGAGAGAGAGAGAGAGAGAGAGAGAGAGAGAGAGAGAGAGAGAGAGAAAGAGAGAGAGAGAGAGAGAGAGAGAGAGAAGAAGGAACTACTTTGATATTTCTTCAACAGCTTTCATGACCTCCACGGAACTAGTTTCTAGTACCTGTCCTCCAAACACAATCTCGTCTAAAACTGCATGCATCTGCAATCAATGAAAGAAAGAAGATGACACAAAAGTTCTACTACTACTACTACACTCTTTTGTTGCAAATAGTTATCCCAAAAAGCGGTCCAAAGGAGTTTTTCAGCACTAGTTTTTTGTTATAATACCGAGTAGAAATGGCGGGAAAGAACTATTCTGTGTAACCAGGACCATTACCTTGCTGTAGTTGAACACAATGTCGAGTTCGCAGACATTACTGAAACATTTGTCCAGTGTTTCAACAAGAACTGCCAAAGCAAGAATTAAACTGAAGTCAATCATACTATGGAAGATGCATTTTTAACAGATTTAAAAAAGAAAAGCCAATGATTCATATTTTTAAACATCATTCGTGACTAGCTAAGGGTTCAAATGATTATAGGACTGATTTAAGAGAGTCTCAACTTTCGAGCCAGCACAATACCAACCCAAAGAACTCAACATCCAGGCCTATGTTCACCACATCCTATATACACGCCAGCTGATCTGGCACAATATTCAGATACATTTGTACTTAATTCATGGCAAAAAAGCTATAATGAAAGAGTTAAGACATTGCACTATTCCACTACTCAATATTCTGATTCCTATAGTCTCTGTTTTCTAATATTTTACTTCCTTGAAGGTGATTGCAATCCCAGACTATTCTTCACGTACACTTACTGAGACCTAACACATTAACTCTTCCGAATCTCCAGATGGAAGACGCTGATTTTGCAAATCTCCTCGTTTTCTCAAGATGTTCAAAGTAAGCTACAGCTATGGAAGTCTCTCATTACAAATCACACATACTAAATTGAAAAAAAAGAAGGTTTGACATCAAGCGATTCTAGATTATATATTGTACGCCAAGAGCAATAGTGATTGACTACAAAAAAATAACGAAAATTAAAAAACGCACCTTGAATGAGATCAAGCATAGCAAGTTCATTTTCCGAACCATCAAACACGAGCACGAAATAGAGAGTAGCATAGTGTTTGTATACAAGCCGAGAATCCTGCAAACGATTGAAACACAGTAAGTAACAATAAGTCGCCAAAAAACTGTGTGATACACTAGATGTGAAATTCCATAACATCATAACGAAGAAGCCATTACCGGGCCAAACAATGAATCGATCTCCAGAAAATTGCTTACGTTCTCAGGTCTACTGCACAATACTGTAAACATAATGATAAAATCAGAAATCGCAGCTTCTAACGATCGTAACAAAGGCCAAATTTCAGTTTGATTCCAAGAAATTCAAAATAAATACAGCGCAAGTTCCATTGACCATCGAACGAGATCTTATGGAATATAAGATTGCGAAATTGTTCAGGAGTTGCGATTCGAAGATGCCGATGTGATTGTTGATTGGAATCTGGGAAAATTCAAGGATAGAATGAGATGATGAGAGAAAGATAAACCTGAAAATACGCCGCGGATGAGCTCTTGTTGCTTCTCTACAGGCTGAAACCAAATTTCCAAGTGAAAACTCAAGTTGAGAATCGGTCACAGTAGATCGAAGAAACCGAAATTTGAAATTATACATATCAAAATCATCGGACCAAGTAATCGTAGAATTTGGCTAGCCGTGGTTTGCCTTGTGTGTTCATCATCATCACGGCCTTTATCATTTTCTTCACCTCCTTCTTTCTCTCTTCCTCCGTCTCGCCGAAACTCTCCGAGACTCCGATCTCACATATTCAACTCCAGAAACCTTCTGTCTTGCTTAGAGGCTTTTCCAGTGAAACAAACAGACGTTTGCTGACGTCAAATGGGATCTTTCCACGTGTTATTAAATTCGAGTACCCTAATTTAGACGAATTTTGAAAGTTGAAAAATGAAAAAAACTGCGAAAGAGAATCGGCGCCGTCGCGAGGATTGGTCAAATCAATGGTTACTGATAATCACCGAGAAGATGGTGAAGAGGAGAAAATGCTTCTACTCAGCGAAAACGAAGTCGACGGTGCATCGGAGCTTCAGATGTATCGCATCCACTCGATCGAAGCAACGGTTCTGATTCGTCAGTTACCGTCGCAAGGAATCTCCTTCAAGCTCTGGCTTCCTGCAACCACTCTCGTTACGCTTCTCGATAACTACCGTCGTGACCCAAGCAGCAGCCCCCTCACTCGCACACTCTCTAATTTCAGATCCGACGGCTCAGACTCTTCACGGCTTAACATCGTCGAGCTCGGATCTGGAACAGGGATCGTCGGAATCGCGGCGGCTGCGACGCTAGGTGCTAATGTTACATTGACGGATCTCCCAAACGTCATCGAGAATCTCAAATTCAACGCCGACGCGAACGCTGAGGTCGTGGCTAGACTCGGCGGGAATATACACGTGGCGCCTCTCCGGTGGGGAGAAGCTGCTGACGTGGAGGCTTTGGGTCAAAGTGTTGACTTAATTCTTGCGTCTGACGTGGTCTACCACGAACATCTTTATGACCCTCTCCTTAAAACGCTGCGTTTTATGCTCTTAGAAGGAGATGATAAAGACGCAAAGAGAGTGTTGCTTATGGCTCATCTCAAGAGATGGAAGAAAGAATCGATCTTCTTCAAGAAAGCTCGGAAGTTTTTCGATGTTGAGGCTATACACCGTGATGATCCTCAAGAAGGTTCTCGAACTGGAGTTGTAGTTTATCGTTTTGTCAAATGTTGTTGACTAAAAAAAAACTCTGTTTCATCCAATTCGGAAGCTTGAAAAGATTATTCTTTTGTGTTTACTTAAACAATGGAAATGCTTTTTGTGATCCAATCAGATCGTTGAGAAAACAAGAAAACATTTTTAATATCTCCACTAATCCATTAGTGGAGCTTCGAACCCGTGACCTTTGTAAACAGAGCACTAATTAATCAATCAATTAGGTTGTATGTACTGAGAATGACGAAGTCTCGAGGAAAGAGAGAACGAAAGAAGAAATGACTTTAGGGCTGCTAAACGCGAATCCAGTTGTGCAGGCTAAGAAGGAACGTCTCGTTCGTACACAAGATCAATATAGAAATTGTGGCGTTGATCCTCTCGATATCTATGATATCCTTTCTTCTATTTCAGTCTGGTTCGATCAAATATACTCTTGATTTTTGCTCTTTTAGGGAGTTTTATATGTATATTTTGGATTCTTTGACGAAAATGGACAAAGTATGTAAGAGATATAAGAGATCCGGAACACCCTTATTCCTTGGAGCAGCTAAGTGTTCTGTCTGAAGATTCCATCATTGTCGACGACAAGCTCGATCGCATCCTGTGAGTTATATTAAACTTCATCCTTGGTTGTTTTATTGTTTAATCAATTTCTTGTTGTCCGACGGTGTAATACGAGTAGATTTTCAAAAGAAAGTTCTCTTTTTATAATGGATTTGTTATAGAAATTGGATCCAAATGTTCAAGGCCTTTCTGTGTTACTTATACGATCTTTAGCAATTGTGACTGAGAGCTTTTAACAAAAAATTTGGGTTTTGGCTGTGTGATAAACTCAGGATAACGTTTACACCGACGATCCAGCATTGTAGCATGGCAAATTTAATTGGTCTGTGTTTAAGAGCTAAGCTTAGAGAATGTTTGCCACTTCATTATAAGGTCATCTATGCTTTAAAAAAAATCTCTTCACTCTTTTCTGATTAAGACAAATTTTTTCAAAGCTTACATATAAAATGTGTTTGGTTGTCTCTGTTTCGTTTTACTCATATGCAGATTGATATCAAAGTCTCTCCTGGTTCTCACGCCGATGAAGATTCAGGTGAGTGAGTTCATAGAATATCCGCTAGACCGACATAGTTCCAGCTGCTTAAATCATATGCTTTCTATAAAGCTTAACAAGTGTGCAGAGCTTGCAGTAAAATCGATGATATTTGGAAAATTATAATACATGCTCCTATCTTTCAGCTTCTAATGTAACATCACTGCAAGATCTTGTTTTATATCTTTGTATTCGTCAGAAAGTTGATGTCTTTTGCTCTGAACTTTGATAAAATAGGGTCATTTATGCTGTTGCAGTGAATAAACAGTTGAATGATAAAGAAAGAGTGATAGCTGCATTGGAGAATCCTAATCTCCGCCAGCTCGTGGATGAGTGTATCGTCGTCTCCAGTGAGATGTAATCAGAGCATTTATTTCTACTTTCTTGTACAAATGTTACATACATTACATGCCTAAGAGACCGCTCTTGTCTCTTTTTGTATTCTAATGTCTCAAATACACATTTTGCGATGCTCAAAAGTTCTATACTGCTTGATAATGATACAAACCTTTTCTTTATGGTAACCGCAGCTTGAAGTTACCAGAACAATTAGAAAAGAACCTGTGAATGATCACAGGACTATCACGCATACTTGGATATTTAATATGTCATTTACTTGTAATTTGAATGTCATATGCTTAGCAAGTTACTGAGATTTTTAATGCATAGAGAAAACTCAGAAAAGGATTTGACAAGAGCCCTTCGATATTCTTCTTCAGAAAAGGGTTTGATTTCTTTTCTCTTTGTTTCAACCATTTTCTTGTTCAAATGAAATCTTTAGGTATTGGCAGAGTCACTACTTCGACTCTTCTTTGTTTTCTTAATTTAAACACTGCTTTGACTTATCTTGTGTTAACTAACAATGGTGTGGTTGTGTTCGAATTCGCCATTCGACGAAAGTAAAATATGGAGATAATGAGAATTTGTGAGATATCAAAGGGAGCATAAAGAGGGAGTAGGAAATTTTATTTTTTTGAAATTTAAATTAGTAGCTTTTCTGGGCTTAGTTTGCAATTTTGTTAGGCTTATATTGAAAACCCATCTAATCTGCCGGATAAGAGACAAAACCGTTAAAGGACGAAGTTAAAAACAAATTCAGTTGCTCACGGTTTAATCCGGTTCGTCTTAGAGAAAATAGAAGATCTCAATCCGGTGCGGTTCGGTTATATCGGCCCACCATAATATGTTGGAAATTATATCCGTGGAAGAAACAAACAAATATATCTCCAGAGTTGTTCACTTTTTAATTTATTTTTCTCCCAATCTCTCTCTCTCTCTCTCTCTCTCTCTCTCTCTCTCTCTCTCTCTCTGTTCTTGACGAATTCTCTCGATAAGTTTTCTTTAGCGATTTGTACAAGCCGGAAGTTCATGAGATTCCTAGATTAGTAAGTTTTTCGATTTCTCTAGTCTCTTCTAGATCGCGAATTTGTTTGTGTTCGTTCTTATCATGTTTAGGTTTTCGCGTGAAACTGACACAATCGGTTGGGTTTCTTCCTCCTCTTTGTGATTTTGTTTTTAGGGTTTCAAGTTTTCCGTTTAATTGGTTGAAATTTCACAAAAATCGTTTGTGTTCCTCTGTTTCTTAAGCATTGAATCGAACGAGGACGAACGCGTTTGATGTTTATAGGATTTTTGAATCAGGGTGTTTTCTCGATGTGTTTTCTTGATTCAACATCAAAGTTTCTTCTTTTAATAAAGAAGATTTGCTTTTGGTTTTGGTTTGATCAAACCCAATAAATTATTAGATAAAAGCTCGTCTTAGTTTTGTAGGATTTTGGGATCAGGATATTTTCTCGATTTGTTTTCTTGATTCAACAACAAAATGTCTTCTTTTAACAAGATTTGCTTTTTTTTGTTTGTTTTAGTTTTAACAATGCCAAAAGATTAGATAAACACTCGTCTTAGTTTTGTAAATCCCCAAAAAAGATCAAAAGGCAGACACTAATCTAATAGTGCTGTGCCAGATTCTAGTTTGGGTACATATTGTCCCGTTGCGTGATGGAACCGATGAGTTGGGTGGTAGTGCATGCTTAATCAAAGGCTTAAAAGTCCTATGGGCACTTTGTTGGATGGAATTGAAAAAACGACTGTGACTGTGACTGAAAAGAAAAAAGTCTTAAGGCAAAGACTGTGACTGAAAAGGCTTCCTTAATTTAGTAAGTACCAACGGCTTGAAAGTCTATGAAATTAAAATGGTACCCACGGCTTATGAAGGAACAATGTTGCTACCCACGGCTTATGAAAAGTGCTACCAACGGCTTACAAAAGAGTCTTTCGATATAACGACCGACGGTTTATGAAGAGCTTTAGACAATATTGCTTACCCACGGCTTAAAAGGTACTAAAGAAAACATATTCCATACTTGTTGTATGGAAAAAACTGCCCACGGCTTAGACAATGACTATGGTTCGGTTTCCAAGTTGTTGCACGGTAAATACGACCAGCGGCTTAAAGAAGTCTTAAGACAGAGACTAACCAAAATCTGATTCTTTACTATTACCATCACAAGGCTTTAAAATCCTTAGACAAAGGATGACCAACGGCTGAAAAGAGTTTAAGACAGACAATAAATCGAAAACAGACTCCTCACATCACCACAAGGCTTGGCAAAGTCTTTAGACAGAGAGTACAGTTCGGTTTTTGACTTGTTGGATGGGAAAAAAGGACCAACGGCTTAAAACAAATCTTAAGACAGAGACTATGAACCGAAAAATTGGTTCCTTATGTTACTACCAACGGCTTAAGAGAAGTTCTAGACTATGAATTGAGAACGAACCAACGGCTGAAAAGAGTTTAAGACGAAGACAATAAATCAAGATCACAGACTCCTCACTGCACCACAAGGGTTGGCAAAGTATTTAGCCAAAGAGTACCTTACGGCTTACAAAAAGCCTCTAGACAAAGGCTATAACTGTGTTGGATGGATTTAAGGACCTACGGCTTAAAAGTCTTAAGGACAAGGACAAGGCCTATGTATTTAAAAAGGTACCCACGGCTTATGAAGAGTCTTTAGGCAGAGACTGTGAGTGAAAAAAACGGATTCATTGCTAAATGCTACCCACACGGCTTATGAAAAGTGCTACCAACGGCTTACAAAAGAGTGTTTAGACAAAGGCTATGAATGCCTAATGAAGAGCTTTAGACAATATTGCTTTACCCACGGCTTGTGAATCGAAAACGGGATCATTTCTTGCTTACACACGGTTTATCAAGAGTCTTTAGACAGAGACTATGAATTGAAAAAGATTCCTTACTTCACACTAACCCACGGCTTATAAAAGGTCTTAAAGGCAAAGATTATATGACTTGACAACCCACGGCTTATCAAATCTTTAGACAAAGATTGCGAATTGTAACGTTTTTAGACAAAGACTGTGATGAATTGGATGGGAAAAATTGACCAACGGCTTAAAAGGTCCTAAAAGAAAACATATTCCATACTTCTTGTATGGAAAAAATTGCCCGCGGCTTAGAAAACTCTTTAGACAATGACTATGGTTCGGTTTCCAAGTTGTTGCACGGTAAATACGACCAGCGGACGGAGACTAACCAAAAACTGATTCTGTACAATTACCAAAATCCTTAGACAAGAACGACCAACGGCTGAACAAAGTTTAAGACGAAGTCTAAATCGAAAACAGAGTCCTCACTTCACCACAAGGCTTGCCAAAGCCTTTAGGCAAAGAGTTCAGTTCGGTTTTTTGCTTGTTGGATGGGAATAAAGACCATTGGCTTCAAACAAGTCTTAAGACAGAGACCTTGAACCGAAAAATTGGTTTCTTACGTTACTTACCAACGGCTTAAAAGAAGTTCTCAGATTAAGACTATGAATGGAGAACGAACCAACGGCTGAAAAGAGTTTACCACAAAGACAATAAATCAAAAACAGACTCCTCACTTCACCACAAGGCTTAGCAAAGTACAGGTCGGTTTTTTGCTTGTTGGATGGGAATAACGACCAACGGCCTAAAACAAGTCTTAAGACAGAGACTATGAACCGTAAAACTGGTTCCTTACGTTCCTCACTTTACTACCAACGGCTTAAAAGAAGTTCTCAGATAAAGACTATGAATGGAGAACAGGTTTCTCACTTTACTGCTTACGGCTTAGAAAAAGCTATGAGAATTGAAAAGTCTTTAGACAAAGACAAAGATTATCTTTCGATTTGTTGGATAGAGAAAAAAAATGATCAGTGTCACAGAGAAAGTCTAAAGAAAAAGACTTTCTTTACTTTACTATCCAGAGAGTAAAGATTCACAAGGTATGTATGAGTCATTTTATTAAGTAAAGACTAATTAATTCTGATTTCCTCAGGTATGTATGTGCTTTAGAGGAGATTTCAAGTGTAGCATATTTCTTTAACAGGTATGTGCTTTTTAAAACTTGTTTGTAAATCACATGGAAGACACAGACATGAAGTAAAAACTAATTTCATTTTTTTTCAGGTATGTGCTTCAAAAACTGTTCATATCCTCATTGACGCCAAGGATTAGTTCAGGTATATGCTTTTCTTGACTTTTTCTCTCTTATAAATTGATATTATTACATATAAAAATTGACAAGCTGAGTTCAGTGATATAGGTGTAAAGTAACGAAATTGTAAATGAAGATCTAGGCTCCAAGTATAGCTAAAAAAGTTCTTTTAGTCTGTTTTAACAAAAATGCTAACATATTCATTGATGAACAGGTAGATTTTATATTTTTGAGTGTATTTACAGTGTTGGTAATCTCTATTATCTCTAGTTTTGTGCTTGTATGTATTATATTATAAGGTCTCTCATTTTATGAAATGGATGTATCTTGGAGTCTCTTGTAGATCAACGTAGGTGAGAGACTCCTGCAGATTGTGGTAGTAGTTTCTTTGAATCTTGAATGTTTCTGTTATGTGTTATGGTCATAATTCTGCATATACGTTGATGATTGCTGTGTTAGATTCTATAATTTGCATCTGCTGACTTGAGTTTTTACAATAACAGTGATTGAAAGTTCTTCTGTTATACTACTTGTGTCTATCGTTTGGTCTCTGAGTCTTGAAAACATTTCTCTTATTGATCTAGTATCCGTGAGATTGTAGAACCATATTGCTTAAAGCATACCCTTGACAATATTAAGTGATATATACTTAATAGAGAAGAAAATTAGACCATTTATGCATCATTTGGAATTAGAAATGTCTCTTAAATAACTATTTTGATATCATCACTAACTCTTGTTGATATATTATCTGTCAGATTCTAGAAACTGATTATCAATATATCCATTCATGAAAAGGTATATTATATTTTCTGGTATTGGAACATTAATTGTGGTTACAGTGTTAGTATTCTACTACTATCCTCTATCTTGGTTAGATAATATTTATTATTATTTTTTGTTTTTGTGCTTGTATGTATCATAATGTTTCTCAGTTTATGAAATAGATGGATATATCTTGGAGTCTCTTGTAGATTAACGAAACAGTGTTAGTAATCTCTATGTTTATTATAAAATTATTTGTTATTTTTAGTTCGGTGCTTGTAGCAATGTATTACAAGGTCTTTTGGAGTCTCTTGTAGATTAACGTATGTGAGAGAGTTCTGCAGATTGTGGTAATAGTTTCTTTGAGTGTTTATGTTTTGTGTTCTGATCCTAACCATCTGTGATCATTCGATACATGTGAAACTACATCTTCACAATTTTGAATTATACGCTGATGATTATTGTGTTGGATTCTATAGATTGTATCTTGACTTAAGTTTTTACAATAACAGTGATTGATTTTTTTTCTGTTATGGTACGTGTGTCTATCGCTTGGTCTCTGAATCTTGATAACATTTATCTAATTGATCTACTTCTCTAATTGTCTAGTTCTCTAATTGATCTAGTATCTGTGAGATTGTAGAAACTTATTGCTTTACGCAAATCCTTGTCAGCATTAAGTGATATATACTTAAAAGAAAGAAAATTAGACCATTTATGCATCATTTGGAATTAGAAATGTCTCTTAAATGTAAGTATTTTGATATCATTACTAACTCTTCTTGATTTAGTATAGGTAGGATTCTAGAAAGTGATTGCCAATATATCAATTCATGAAAATGTAGATGATATTTTCTGGTATTGAAACATTAATTGTGTTTACAGTGTTAGTATTCTCCATCTTGGTAGTAGTTTCCTTGCATCTTGAATGTTTATGTTTTCTGTTGATCATTCTAAACATGTGAAATGACAATGTTCACAATTCTGAAATTCTGCATCATATGCTGGTAGTTACGGTGTTTACATTCTACAAAATTGTTCGAGTTAAATTGAGTTGTTACAAATAACAGTGATTGAAAATAATCAAGATATATTTGTCACGCTACTAGTGTCTATCCCTTGGTCTCTTTGTTTTACAGAGTCGATGAAGCTTGGAAATCACTGGTGTAGTTGTTAGAATGTGCAATAAATCTTTCTTGATTCTATGATTGATGTCAAAATCAAGAAATTAGCAGTATCTAAAGTCCAATTGTAGGCATGTGGAATAAGTGCTTTGATGGTCTTCTCTTCTTTTTTTAGGTCGAGTAAATGCATTTCATGTTTGGTTATAAGAAGTGTAGATTTCTATAATAGGTGGTATGTAGACTTGGAATTTCTTGACTCGCTATTATAATGCAAGATGTTTATGTACATAATCTTGTTTTCTATTTGTTGTTAGGGAACTAAATCTATTGTATATTGATAAAGAGTAATGTTTTCTGTGTTAGATGAACACAGTTTCTTGCATTTTGGTTGGTTGTACTATCGTCTGTTGGTCATTTTTTGTTAAGACCGTTTTTTTATCTTGGCTTCCCTGATACAATATCGGATTATACCATCTTGACTTTTGGAATAGTTAGTGTTGCAAAATGATTAAGCTTAACTGGGAAACTATTTATTCTTGTTTGTTTATCCTAAATTATATACATCATTAAAGGTTGATAGGTATTCATTCATATGGAGGATAGTAGCTTTGATTGATTCCATGCGACTTAAATCTTTTCTTTAGGGCATATTCTTTCCGTTTCATAATGTTAGGCCACATCTCATTTAGGTACTTTTAATATTCAATTTCTTTTAAAAAAAAGTTATTAGTTGTGTGATCTATACAACTTAACATTATGTACGAAGGCTATGATTAAATAAAAATCGCATTATCTAATCTTATCTTAGGCCTCTGAAACTGTAGAAACGGCAGTGTAAAATATTATTTCACATAAGCTTTGAAGCGTTTTTAATGAGATTTTCTTTTGTCAACAAACATGGGCTTCATAGCTTATATACCAGAAGAACTAGAAAAGAACCTGTGACTACAGACTGCTACGCATACTTATTAAATACTTAATATGTCATTTACTTGTAATTTGTATGTTATAAATATATCAAATCCATACTAATTAAAAGGAGATTTGGTAGAATTCTGCAATTAAAAACCCTATCAAAGCCAATAATAGTGTGGTGAACAGTGGACCAATCTTGATATTGTGCCAACAAACTCTTTGGTTAAGTTGTAGAAGATAAACTTTTACAACCATAGATTTTGATTTCTGACATAAAAATCAGTCTGTACTTGTCCTGTCTGCATTAATCACTCACATATCATGTCCTGGTCTCTCAGATTTTTGTTTTATACTGTTATGGAGGCTACTTTGGTAGTTGGGGTAAACATTCAGTTGACCGTTTGTTTCTCTGACAAAGTCCTGCTAATTTATTCAACGAGTTAGTTGGTTTAACTTATTTTTTGTCATCTAGGGAATGGGCACAACATATGTTAGTTCTATAATCAATAACTACAAATGAAATTTCTCACTTAGCAAGTGACTGAAATTTTTTAATGCATAGAGAAAACTCAGAAAAGGATTTGACAAGAATAAATAAATTGCCTTTTAAGCATGATTGATAATGTGATATGATAGATCCATATATCTTGAATACGCAACAAACTTTCAAAGCATGATTGAGCATTTGAGATCATCATTATATATATACAAACAACAACAATAAATATTGACCTACTGTATCTTTGCTTCCGCATTAAAAACATAACTGATTGAAGATTTTTTTTTAGTATTCTTATATTCTTAGCATCATTTGCATTCACAAATAGAAGTTAGAAAAAGGAACTAATGAAATATGATTAACAAATGAGTGCGACTTTGCCTCCTTTCAATGCCCAATTTCTTGAAATTCTGGCTGTTCTGCATCCAAGTATTAAACAATCAATTCTTTACATAAATTAAAAAGCAAAAGACAGCTACATTTATTATGAGGAAAAAAGAAGAAGAAGCAAATTGATCAAAAACTCGTTTCACTTTTACCAAACCTGAATATAATCTGTCCATGTTTATAGATTCTTATTGCTTTCACTTCCAACGATAGATTTTGCTTCTTTTTATCCTCTGATTTCTCGGACCTTCTCCTATCAAAGCAAGGGGGGAA
The DNA here is from genome assembly GCA_911865555.2 of Thlaspi arvense. NCBI lineage: Eukaryota > Viridiplantae > Streptophyta > Magnoliopsida > Brassicales > Brassicaceae > Thlaspi > Thlaspi arvense. The sequence goes on from OU466861.1 coordinate 4,919,236, forward strand.
AAATATATTCTAATGGCAGCAGAGAAACCGAGCTCGAAGAGGCAAGCATGGTGAAAAAGACAAAACACATCCTTTCATCAGTCAAAAAAGATGTTCGTTCTGAAAACTCGTTAATCTTATTTTCTTATGCAGGTTTTGTACCACAGGCTTACCCAGTGACATCGAAATCGAAGTCGATGATATGACGTTTCATCTTCATAAGGTCTTGAGATTCACCATTTTCACTCAATCTTCAGAGTTTTCCCTAAAACTAAACTGAGATTTTGTGTTCCTTCAGCTTCCACTGATGTCCAAGAGCAGAAAACTTCATCAGCTGATAACAGAGCACAAGCAGAGACTAGAGGAGAGTGACAAAAATCGGAAACGCCATGAACAAGAAGAAGATAATAACGATTATCTTCACATTTGGCTCCAGAATTTCCCAGGAGGTTCGGAGACTTTCGAAATGGTGGTAAAGGTATGCTACGGCGTCAAAGTCGACCTCTCTGCTTCCACAGCTGTTTTACTCCGGTGCGCCGCCGAGGACCTGGAAATGACAGAAGAGCACTCACCAGATAACCTAATCTCAAAGACGGAGAGGTTTCTCTCACACTCCGTCTTCAATAGCATACAAGAATCCATCAAGGCGTTGAAAGCTTGCGAATCAGTCTCTCCTGTAGCCGAATCGATCGGTATAACGAAACAGTGCATAGAGTCAATCATCTCCGGAGCTTCATCAGCCGATCCTTCATTGTTCGGTTGGCCGATAAACAACGGAGGCTCGACGAAATCGGCCGATACAAAACGGAAGAAACAGAGCAAGGATTCGAAATTGGACCTGTGGTTGGAAGATCTGACGGAATTAAGCTTTCCGATCTTCAGACGTCTGATCGTAGCCATGAAATCAGGAGATCTGAGTCCCGATGTAGTAGAGAGCTCTCTGATTCGTTACGCGAAGAAGCATATTCCCGGAATCTCGTCGCGGTCATCATCTTCCTCAACGATAGCCTCCGAGAACTATCAAAGAGAATTGTTGGAGACGATAATCTCAGATCTTCCGTTAGATCACGCCTCCACAGCCGCGACGACGAGATCTCTCTTCGGATTGTTACGATCCGCCATCATCCTCAACGCCTCCGAGAGATGCCGGACGTTGCTGGAGAGAAAAATTGGATCGAAGCTGGAGAAAGCCACGATCGACGATCTGCTCATCCCAAGCTACTCGTATCTCAACGAGACGTTATACGATATTGATCTGGTGGAGAGACTCTTAGGGCATTTCCTCGAAATCGCTGACGTATCTTCATCGCCGACGGTGGTTGGGAAACTCATCGACGGAGTTCTGGGTGAAATCGCGTCGGACGCTAATCTCAAACCGGAAAATTTCTACAAGTTAGCGGTTTCGCTTCCTGATGAAGCAAGGCTATACGATGACGGACTCTACAGAGCCATCGATATATATCTCAAGGTGATGAACATACATATATAATTTTAAAAAAATATATACGAAAGATGGTGCTGCCCAGGATCGAACTGGAGACCTTTTGCGTGTAAGGCAAACGTGATAACCACTACACCACAGCACCTGATGTTATGTTATTGGGTTTTGTTTAAAAATAGGCACATCCATGGATGTTGGAAGCAGAGAAAGAGAAGATATGTAGCGTAATGGACTATCAAAAACTAACGCTTGAAGGTTGCACGCACGCCGCGCAAAACGAGCGTCTGCCGCTACGAGCCGTCGTGCAAGTCCTATTCTTCGAACAATTACAGCTCCGGCAAGCAATCGCAGGGACGTTAGTTCTAACGTCAGTGACGGAGGAAGAAGGAAACGTGGAGTTTGGGGTATGGGAGCAAACGGTGATGGAGAATCAGTTGCTTCGCTTGGATATGGATACGATGAGGACGCGTGTGTACCATTTAGAGAGAGAATGCTTGAGCTTGAAGAAAGTGATCGCGAAGATCGACAAGGTAAGTTCGTCGGAGGCTAACGATCGGGCAAGAAAGTGGTCATTCAGCAAGAATTTCGGATGCAAATTCAAGGCACAGGTCTGTGATTCGCATGAGGCAACGATGGTCGATCGAAGATGTCAACGGTAATATTTATAGCATATACGTATTCAGAACATATTGTGCTTTTTAATTTGTATTTGTGTGTATCATAGTATATTTTTACAGAAGATTGATAACTTTAGAAAGGGGGAAACGTATACTTTTTTATTCAACGTAATTTATGCTTTTTGTCAATCATTTTTTACAATGAATTGTATTTTTTGTTTTTTTGTCAATCATTTGTTTTTAACGTTTTTCAATCATTTGTTTATTTGTTTTCGGCTTATCTCTAAAATAATTGAGGATATACCCAACGGAATCGGTCAACCGGAAGGTAATTCTGACACGTGGCGATTTTACCTATCTCCCTGGTATATTATCCAATCAAAAGAGGACACGTCAGTTTAACACAATTGGTCAGCGGCGGTAAACTAGCGAACAATTGAGGGAGAAAAGAACAAAAAGCTAATTTGCAAAAGAGCAGCGAAGCGTGAGAAGACAAATCCTACTGGATAATAGGCTGAACCCAGCTGGAGGAATAATTTTTCTTATAAAAGAGAAATAAAAATAACCTCAAAAATCATTAATTGTCTTTTTGAAACGAATATCGATTATCGTTTTTGATTTCGGCTGAGGGAAAGAAGAAAAAAAGAAAGAGCAATAATAATGGGGCGTGTGGATTATCTGGCGATGAAGACCGACGTCGACACGGTTGCCCTCGTCAATTCCGACGTGGAGGAGCTCAAGATCGCCGCGAAGAAACTGGTCAGCGATATCTCGAAGCTCGGTGGATTAGGCTTTGGTGTTTCCTTCGTCAAATGGATGGCTTCTTTCGCTGCCATGTGAGTTTCTCAATTTACCAAAAATTAAAATAAAAAATTCAACGCACCCATCTCTGATTTTGCTTGTCGTCGAATTTTTTGTTTTGTGAACGATTTAATTTTGCGTGTGGGGTTGTATACGTTGGGTCAATTTGAAATTGAGAAAGTTGATATCGAGATTATTGATTAGAAGGTCTGTGCAAGTGAATCTGATTGATCTTTCAGCAACGATTTGTTTACTCTGTTATTGAGATTTCGATATGACCCCAGGAATCCAAGAAAATTCAATCTTACTGTTTCTGTCTACTGCACAGATTAAGAAAAAAAAAGTGATTAAGAGAGGTTAAGTTTCCATTTGCAGTAACCCCCAACTGTTTCAAACTGTATTATTTCCTCTTCCATTTTTCGTGCCCGTCTCTAGAAATATTTAATCACAAACATGGAAAAATGGTCTCTTCTACTTCTAACTTTTGCTGCAATTTTTTTTTTTTTTTAACTCGTGTAATGCAGTTACTTGTTGATATTGGATCGTACCAATTGGAGAACCAAGATGCTTACATCGCTCCTTATACCATACATCTTCCTTACCCTTCCTGGTGTGATTTTTAACTTTCTCAGGTAAACAATCTTTGTCAAAATAAAATCTTTCATATTTTTATAACCTTTAAGTCTATAAATGAAAGTTTCACTTTCTGTTAATCAGTGGAGACGTTGGGAAATGGATCGCTTTCGTCGCAGTTGTACTCAGACTTTTCTTCCCAAAGCATTTCCCAGGTGATTGATGAGATCTCGTATCTATCTTTTCTCCTCTTTCTACACATTCTTCGTTTGTGTATTTGTATGTTGTTCATTGCTAATATCTGAAACTAAAGTCTCACACTTTTTTTTCTTTTGTTGCAGATTGGCTTGAGCTGCCTGGTTCTCTGATCCTCCTGCTCGTAGTGTCTCCGCACTTTCTTGTTCACCACATACGCGGGACGTGGATCGGATCTGTCATAAGCCTTTTCATTGGATGTTACCTTCTTCAAGAACATATCAGAGTATCGGGTGGGTTCAGGAACTCGTTCACGCAGCCACGTGGAGTATCAAACACTGTTGGGATCATCCTTCTTTTGGTCTACCCTGTTTGGGCTCTTATCATTCGTGTCGCGTAAAAATCCACACATCGATCCTTTCTTCCATCACCAAGTTGTGTTCTTCTTGCTCAAATAAAAACTTCGTGCCAAGAAAAAATCGGAAAATCTTTGGTGTTTGTGTCTTCTGGTTCTGTTACATACTACCCATATACTACTACTACTGCGTCAAGCTCAATCAATGTTCCATATGTAAGAAAAGAATCTCATTTTTTTTATTTACAACTATTTGTTTGTTCTGAAAATTTGTTTCCGAGTAAATTGATTTATGGATGCCGTTTCGTATATTCAGCCGTGGAATGTATGTCGTTTTGGTATAGATAGAGAAGAATGAACTACACGCTGTTTCAGACTTAAAAACTAGTCTTCGTGTCGTTTGTAATACTGTAAGGAAATCAATAATTATGAATTTGCACGTGCGGAATGAGTGGCGTTTTGGATTCGAAAAAAAGAGGAGAACTACACGCCGTTTAAACTTTGTAACTAGACTTCATGTCGTTTATATGTTAGGGGACTTTCAAAAACCCTAAACCTAGCTCGACCTCTATATAAATACTCCACTTTCCGCCGATTATAATCAAAAGTCTTCTCCGATCTCAGAGTTCAAACCAAAATTGAATCTCAGGCTCTTGGAACTTCTTTAGATGTCTCTATATTGCTTGATTGATTTTCACTGATTAGGTTGTTCTCTTGTTCTTGTCGACCTTTAGGCTCTGTTTTCAATCTAGTATCTCTTTCTATCGCTTTGAATTTTCTCTTTTGTTTTAGTTTTCTTGGATTTACGGTAAAGGGTTTCTCAGTGATGAACAACAATAGATGACGAGTCCGATGAATCCATTCTTTAAATCATGGGGACAAACGAGGCATTTGTCTGAGAGGAATCCTTTTTTTCGATCAATCTGTTTGATTTTTTTTTTTTGGTTCGAAACGTTTTGAAAGATTTTGATTTTGTGATAAATGTATAGAATAAGAACAAGAAAAGGCATGATGAGGATTGTTTATTGTCATCTGATTTGTGACGAATCAATACCTCCTACTCATTCTGAGTGCCTTTCTGATATCTGTTATCTCTTTTCTATGGTTTTGTTTTTTCTCTTGTATTTTAATTTTCTTGAATTTCTTAGTTAGGAAAAGTGTTTCTCAGTGATGAACAACCATAGATGACGAGTCCGATGAATCCATTCTTTAAATCATGGGGACAAACGAGGCATTTGTCTGAGAGGAATTCTTTTTTTTGGTCCAATATTTCATAATTTCTGTAAAACGTTTTCGAAAATTTTGATTCTTGTATTGAAAGAACAAGAAATTGAGTAGGCATGATGAGGATTGTTTTATTGTCATCTGATTCATGATGAATCAATACCTCCTACTCATTCTGAGTGCCTCACTATTTCTTAGTTTTGTTTATTAATCGTTATCGTTTTAATATTTGAATATTCTTAGCTAGTAAAACACAATACAAAATTGGTTCTTTACACTTCGATTCGAAAATTCCTGAATTGTGTTTATATTATTACCTCTAAACCCAGAGGCTGGTTAAAACATTAGTACTGAAATTGGTTTAGTTAAAGAACATAAAAGTCCTTCGATCGTTAATGGAACAATATAAACGTCTATTCCAGTTGGATGATGGTATTTGAATCTTTTGATCAGAAATTAGTAAAACCGAGATAATATCATTGTACAGGACAAGAATTATCTATTCGGTATATGACAATTTGGGTTAAGGACGTTAATTTTGAGCCCAAAGAAATAATGATCTTAGGTCCAGGACACGTTGAATTTGAGCCCAAAGAAAAAATTATATTTTACCGGACTTGCGAATTTTTGACTAAAGGATTCTATATGGGTAAATAGGGTGGAGGGTTCGAACAGCTTCGAAAGAAAATAATGATTTTTCGTAAGAACGAACCACGTCACTATTACAGATTGAGACAGTATCTATACTTCCACATCAGCGTTTGACAGGTGGCAACCAAACATCCATATACTCAAACAATCCAATGAAAAAATTCGAACTTATCCGACCTTATCTTGTAGCGAAAAATCTCTCTCCTCCGATTATTACTTCTCTCAGCTTCGCATCATCATCACTCGGACAAGCACAAACATCTGAGACTTGTCGTCATGGCAACTTCTCTCCAAGCCGCAGCAACTTTTATTCAGCCGGCGAAAATCGCCGCTTCTCCTTCTCGCAACGTCCATCTCCGATCAAACCAATCCGTTGGCAAGTCCTTTGGGCTTGACTCTTCAGCTGCTAGACTCACTTGCTCCCTCCAGACTGAGTTCAAAGACTTCGCCGGAAAATGCTCCGATGCCGCCAAAATCGCCGGTTTCGCTCTCGCCACCTCTGCTCTTGTCGTCTCGGTATTACTTCATATTCTCATTAAACACACAAACTTATTGACAACTTATAGGCCTTTGTGTTTCTTGAAAGAACGAAAATATGAAGTCTTTGATCTATATTCCACAATCATATTCATGATGGAATCTAGTGAAAGTAGAACGAAAATTGAAAGCTCGACAAATACATTCGTTATCAATTAATTTCGATGATTCTACTTTGTAGGAGACTGAAAAAAAAGTAGATTAAATCGTATATTTATTTGATTTTGAAAATTTAGTGAAAATTTATATATGTTTGGGGGGGAAATGAAGGGGGCAAGTGCGGAGGGAGCACCAAAGAGGCTAACGTACGACGAGATACAGAGCAAGACCTACATGGAGGTTAAGGGCACCGGCACGGCGAACCAGTGTCCGACTATCGACGGTGGATCCGAGACGTTCTCATTCAAGCCTGGTAAGTACACTGGCAAGAAATTCTGCTTCGAGCCTACTTCCTTCACCGTCAAGGCAGATAGCGTCAGCAAGAATGCCCCGCCGGATTTCCAAAACACTAAGCTCATGACCCGTCTCACTTACACACTCGACGAGATCGAAGGACCTTTCGAGGTTCGTCGTCAAACACTTAATCTAATATCAATTTCCAGATGTTGCTTCCATCGCAAGAAATAGACAAGTCAAACTTTAATTGTTCATAAAACAGGTTAGTTCAGATGGAAGCGTGAAGTTCAAGGAAGAAGATGGGATCGATTACGCGGCAGTGACAGTCCAGCTTCCGGGAGGAGAACGTGTACCGTTCCTCTTCACGGTTAAGCAGCTCGAGGCTTCGGGCAAACCGGACAGCTTCAGTGGCAAATTCTTGGTTCCTTCGTACCGTGGCTCGTCTTTCTTGGACCCTAAGGGTCGTGGTGGATCCACTGGATACGATAATGCAGTGGCTTTGCCAGCCGGAGGCAGAGGAGACGAGGAAGAGTTGTCGAAGGAAAACGTCAAGAACACGGCCGCTTCTGTCGGAGAGATCACGTTGAAGATCACAAAGAGCAAGCCGGAGACAGGGGAAGTGATCGGAGTATTCGAGAGTCTTCAGCCGTCGGATACTGACTTGGGTGCTAAGGTACCAAAGGATGTGAAGATCCAAGGGGTTTGGTATGGTCAGCTTGAGTGATGATTCTAATTCAAAACTCTTGTCAAAACCTCTTCTTTATGTTAATGAAAATGCCCAATAAATAAATTACATATTATATCGATAAATAATTTGAGAAATTAAGCTTCAGTTCAATTTTCTAGCTACACGAAAGTTTAATGAACCGTAACAAATGGAACATGGATTGGAGCGGGACGAAGATTGTCAGTTACGTATTGTTGTTAGGAATTAAAAAAATGTGTTGTGTCAGTTTTTTTTTTCTTCATTAATTTGTATAAATATGATTAGGTGAATTAGAGTTTGGTGTGATGGTATGTTTCAGTATTATAGATGAGAGTATAGTGGAATTATTTTGCTTTTTTCTTCTAATAATTAATACGAAGTTGACTAAGTTTTTATTTGATAATAATGTGGTCGGACTACGTTTGTTGATAGGAACCAGCGCATAGAGGCATAGGGTGTCATTTTTGGTTAATTACACCTATATTTTTTGAAAATGGAAAGTTTTAAATTTAGCAGTTACGAGAAATACAGTCCGACAAAAAAAAAAGGTTTGGTCATATGACAACACAACTATACCAGTTTGTTTCCATCTGTTGCTTTGATAATTATTGCTTTCGAATATAATCACGATTCCTTTCTAATTCTCAAAACGGATCAACATAAATCATAATATGTGTACATAACATTATCGTTGTCGTTATAATTTGGTAAGATAAACCAAATTCATCCTTTCCATTTGCAATTTATTTCCTGGTTAAAAAAAAAGCCGAAATAAAATAAATCAAATTTTCATATTTTTTTAAAAAGTGTATATAATAATAACTTTTAGTTTATGAAGTAATTTAATCGTAAACAGCAGATCAAAAAGAGAATAATAAAGAGGAAACAAGTCCTATTGGCGTCAGTCACAGGTATGAAAAGCTTGGCCCAGCTTTTTCTCTTTCTTTTGTGTTTCGGTTTTTCCTTCTTTCTCCTCTACCGACGATTTCACCGGAATAAAGAAATGAGTTGAATTTTTTGCTTCTTCTTCTTCATCGGATGATGAAGAGAAGACACAGAAGGCGGGAAATCGAATGGAGCATGTGCCGGGATCGTTCGGCACCAGCGCCAGTTTCGCTCTCCGTTTCGGCCAAACCATTTTCTCTTCCGCTTCTCTCATCTTCATGTGCATGGATTACGATTTCTATGACTTCACTACCTTCTGGTAATTTCCCCCTGATTAATTATTTGTTCGATTTTTGAGTATTGCTCTGCGGCTTTCTGGGTTTCTGGAATTTTCTCCGGAGCTGGAATCGATGGAAAGATGAATCTGAAAAGCAAAAGGAGGGAAATTCGGAAAAAGGGTTTCTTGTTATTCGTTTTGATTAAATTACCCATTTGCTGAAATTCTGAATTTTGATCAAACATTTGAGGATTTTTGGTTTGGTCTCTGTTTGTGGTTTTGATCAAATTGATGTTTTGTAGTTTTGATCAAATTAATGTTTTGTAGTTTTGATCAAATTGATGTTTTGTTGTTTTGATCAAAACCCACACTGAGGATTTAGGTTTGGTCCGTCCCATGATTTCTAAAATTTTTGATTTGGGTGGAGAGAAATGAATCAAACAAACATAGTTTAAAGCTTATATTTGAATTTGCATATTCATAAGGATTTTGATTCAAAAGTCTGTCTTTTATCTCTCTTGTTAAAAGCTATTTGACGACTGTGATGGCTTTTGTAACACCATGGAGCATCTCACTCGCACTTACCGACACATACTCTGTCTTACTCAAACAACTTCCTCATGAAGCAAGAGTTGTGTCCATGGTTGTCGCCGGTGATTTCGTAAGAGTGTTTCTTAAATCTTTGCTTAAAACAAGTTTCTTTCTTATCGTTCGTTAATCAAATTTTGATCTCTCTCTCTCTCTCTCTGTATTGTATTCTTCAGATACTGTCGTTTCTTTCTTTGGGTGGGGCTTGTGGTGTAGCCAGTGCAACGGAGCTGCTTTCGTCTATTGGTGCACCGATCTGCGGAGATAGCCAATGTAGTCAATACCAAGTCTCGGCTACATTGGCCTTCTTGTGTTGGTTTCTCTTACTTTCTTCAGCTCTTTTCAATCTTTGGAGTTTACCTTCGTTATTCTACTGACATGGCTTATGGCTTATCTCTATATATATATATAGATAGATAGGACTCATAAGTAATAAACCATAGGACATGAATGTACATTTTATTTACACTATAACTTGTCCCTTTAATGTTATCATTGTGAAATCAATTTTTACCACTTTATATTACATACTATGAAGGTTAGAGAGCTCTGCTGACCGAAAACGGAAGCTTTCCAATTTTTTTAAAAAGGAAAAAAATTGTTTTGATTTAGAAGTAAAAGAAGTACAAATCCTAATACTCTCTCGACAACTCTAATTTTACTCTATAAAAGGGTAAAAAGCAGAAGACAGACTATCCCAATATATAAGACCGCAACTAAAAATCAAAATTTTGGTTAAGAAGAGAAAACCCTAAATAATGAGGGAGAGTATGAAAGAAACTCTTGAAGTTGAGAGGTGCATCAGAAGGTTTCCATGGCTAATTCAGATGGTGAAATCGAGACAATTCCATAAATGTTGCGATCAGCACGTGGGGAAACTGCGAAGTTACTTCTGTTGCGATTGCATGATTCCTCCTTTCTGCCCTAGCTGCCTACAAAAAAACAATCACGAAGACCACCTTACGATTCAAGTAAACAATCTTTTTCGCTAGTTATTATTTTAATCGAAGAACTTCTTTAATTTCTTATTATTCGTTGATGTAAACAATAAACTTTCGGTCCCTTTTTGACATGAGAACAAGCTTTAATCATGAATATTTGGGTTTGAAATTGATGCAGGCATTTAGATGTTCGAATGAGTCAGGAGTAAACAAGGAGACGATATCAAAATACATGGACACGTCGGGAATACAACCATATGTAATAAACAGGAATATAATCGTTTATTTTAATCAGAGACGTGGGGATGATGATCCTCGTTCTAGAAACAATAGTGTTTCGCGTAGATGCAAAGTCTGTGAATGGGATCTTGTTCATACTGCTGCCTTGTTCTGTTCCGTAGAATGCAAGGTACATTATTGTGGTTATTCTATTTCTGATTTGTGTTTTCTTTTTACAATTTTTGGGCTTTTGTAAATCTAACAGTACACTAAATAATTGTAAATATATGATGACAGTTTAGGAACGCTCTTGGATCACAACTGAATGAGCTTATGGAGAATTCGTCAGAAGATGTTATGGAGAATTCGTTATATGATGTTGTTGAGCCTATCGTGAAGACAAAACGTAGGAGGAAAGGGATTCCATATAGATCTCCATTCTACTAGGATTTACATTCCTAAACGATTTTCTTATATCGTTTATTAGGGTTAAGGTTTCATATAGCTGAGGTTTAAACATGTGTACATGCATGTTGGACTCGACAAATGATATTTTTCTTATGAAGTATAGAATTGTTATTTTTTAAAAAGTCATTTTTGGATCGTGTAATCATCTTAGTAATTCTTAAAGAAAACAAACTGACAAACTAAGGTTACACAAAAGAATTGGAATTGGTTTAATATTATCCCATTTATTAAGATCGGGTTCAAATTCAATTACGACACGACATTAGCTAAATAAGTTGGATCAATACCGATTCCTTTCAATTCAATAGATTTTACTAGGTGATACGATCTTCCAACATCTTGCACTCTAAAGTTGGTAGGAATAATACTTTAATCCAATGGAAGTAGAAACTCCAAATGAAAAGATGGTGAAACTTTAGATTATGTGCAATGGAATTTCTTAGGTAAAGTATCTTAATATTATTAAAAAAAGGAAAATAAAAAATTAGAAGAAATATGAGAGAGAAAGTTTTAAAATCTCTCAAATAAGAGCTGATTTTAACCTTTTAAGAGATTCACTTATACAATTGTCTTGTTTTGATTGACATAATTTTCTTTAAATATTAAAATTTAATTATATATCTTAAATTATAATAAAATAATTGTTAAGATATCTGTTTTAAGAATTCAACCATTGTGGATGCTTTTAGAAAGGTGATGCAAGTAGCTTTAATAGTGAGTATATGAAACTCACCACCTGATACTAACTTATACCGCAAACAACTAACTTCAGTTGGTAGAATGGCCATACAAGTGTGATGATATCTGACGAATTCAGTTTTGGACATCACTATGTTGCTTTGGGATATCGATGTCCAAAAAGAAAATGAGTAGGCAAAGGGCCAAACTCGTGGTCAAAGCAATAACTAAAGAAAGACTGAATAAAAACTAAGTTTGAATGACTTTTGAGCTTCAAAGTGACTCTTGAAATAGTCTGATTTTTGGATTGCCTAGAGGATTGAAGTGGTCGAACTGAAAAACTGAAGTGTTCGAATTAGTGCTGTAGGAAGCAGTTTCATTATTTGCTGATTTGGGCTTACTAACTTTGTGATCCATTTGCCTCATTAAAACCTTTTCTGGAAAACTCATAGGGACAAAACCAAATATAAAGAAAAAGAGTACAAATAATCACAAACCCATTAGACCTCTTCTTGGACTTAGATCATCATCAGGACTTCTGAGTTGAGTCTTTTTCATTCCAGAATATTTGGTTAAGTAAACATCCAATTTCTTGCATGAATCTCTTAGCTTTAGCACGAGTCAAAGGTCCAACCGCTGATACAAGCATTGTATCCACAGGTTCAAGCTCAATTTTCACATGTTTTTCCTGGTTGTCTTTCATGATCACATCACTAGGGTAGTTATGAAAATTAACCTAGTAAATAATTCCTAGCTTTGCTTTATCCTTTCTTGATTCTTATAATATCTGACGAATTCAGTTTTGGACATCGCTATGTTGCTTTGGGATATCTACGCATTAGAAGCTATAATTCAATTTGTTGAATCAGTCGCTTTGTGAAATTATGTGTTCTTAATGGGGTTGATCGTCATTTGTTTGCTTTGTGAAATTATGTGTTCTTAATGGGGTTGATCGTCATGTGTTCTTAATGGGGTTGATCGTTATTCATGAATGATTTGTTTCTTCTACATTGTCCCATTTTGAACAAAGGCAAAGTTTATTTTCTGTAGTGCTGTGACCGTCATTTGTTTGCTTTGCTTGGTCCTAGTCAAATCATCAAGAATATAGAACATAAGATAACATTTTCAAAAATTGTTCAAAAAATAATAATAATAACATTTTCAGTTGGCAAATTAGTACTGCCTAATTGTTGGCTTTTCGTTACATCATATTGAAGTAATTACAAATTAGTACTGCCTATTTGTTTGCAAATAATCTTATTCGGTTTTATGCTCTTAAGCTGGTTTGATCCATCTTGTCTTCATCATTATTTACAGTAGAAATCATTCACTCAGATTGTTATGCTTTGGTGGTCTAAAATGTTTGGCTTCTAATTCTAATGATCCCTTCGTACAAGGAAACGGAGGAGTCTTGCTCGATCACTCCACATTTTGTTTTCTTATACTGTTTTATGCGGGTTTGATCAATCTCTATGTCTTAATCATTATTCCATTGCTCTTTCCAGTTTCTATTTTGTACTGCTTCATTGATTGATCTATTCCATCCACTTGATTGATTGTAAAGATTGTTATGCTTTGGTGGCCTAAATGTTTGGTTCTTATAGGGTGCAATTCAAATCGCACCTGGTCATTATCCTAGGATATATATATATATATACACACATATTTTTTGCAGTTCAAGTAGACTGAAAATCCTAAGACTTCCAACGTGCCATCCAATACCACCCAACACATTACTCCAAGCCGCTGTGAAACTTGCATTGCTTGAAGAACTCGACATTTCACACAGCTCATTTGCAGAAGAACCTCTGAAAGTCTCTTCCGAATCTGAAGACATTCAAGCTAAATTCTCCCACCATCTCCTATGATAGATGATAAGTTCGCCATAGCAATCGCATAAAGCATGCCCGAGCTTTATGGGAACTATAGTATAACCAACACTAGCTTGGAAGTCATTCTTGACACTCGCTTGTCCTCACCTGGAGGCTGGAACACCTCGATTTACGTGAGTGTGACGGCATTAACCTTCTTGGGGACCTCGAGAAACGATGTTCTGAGAGGATTAGAGTTTTGAAATGCCCCGGTGACCCAATCGATGATTTACGTTTGAAATGCCTAGTGGAAGAAGCTGATGCTGAATATATGTCATGTGTGTGGTAGGATTTCAAGACTTTATAGGACGTTTCTTGAAAGGACTTTGTGAAGGAGTTACATGTTAATGTTGAATGTTCGTGACCTTGAACCATTATCACCTAGTTACAAGTCGACCATCTAAAGAAATATTAAAAATTGTCATGAATAAATTATATCGTCTTTCTGCATGCGATTGAGTAATTAAATAAGTTCGTTTGTGTTGTGTCTTTATATATTGAAACATGTAATAACAACATAAACAATATTATATTCGCTTCTTGAGCAAACAAATTTCCAACTCTATTGGCGTGGGACAGCATATAACATTCCAGAATCCAGAGAGAATTGTACCTCTTGAACACTCAATTCATATATAATATTAATGATACTGATTCCATTCTATTTTTTGTGTATCCAATTAATCTCAAATCTTTCCTTATCTTACCAATATTCATCCATCAAGTATCAGGAGATCATAGGTTTTGTACGCGTGTGTATATTCTTGACGATGAAGATTTTGCAAGTTCGTGTTGTTCCCAGGATTTATATGCTATCATTTTTTTTGTATCCAATATCACATGTTTACTTAACCATATAATTAATATTACTTGAAATTCAGAGCCAATATTAATGTTTATATGCCATATACAAGAATACTACTAAGTGATTATTCTATATCATATAAAGGTTAAATAAATCAACTTTTATAATCAGAAGAATTCAAATCAAGTGTCTCGAACTAATCAAAATTTATAATAACGTGTACAACAATGAATTATAACCAGAATTGTAGTGAAAAAATATGTCAATTCGATTTTTAAAAAACATCGTGATGATGATATAATGCCATAGTTTTTATGGTCTGCCTGATTCTGTTCCATTAAATTGTAGTACAAAACAAAGATTATTGTAATGTTTTTATGATGAATCGGGACTAGTTCTTCCTCATCCATATGTAAAGAACAGAAGAAATCGAACAAAATCGCTTTTATTATCTTTCAATTATCATACGCACAAACTTAAAAATAGAGCTCGGCGGATACGTGGGTGATCCTAATCCCAGACAACATATCAAAAACATAATATACTATATTTTCTAATTGTAAACAATAATGTTAGTTTAGCTAAAATAGTTTTTTTATAAGGATAAAAAGTATAAAGTGGTAGGGAATAATAGAGGTGCATTGCTTTAAACTTCATATAATTGAAGCCTATATATGGATTTTTGTATTGTGGTTGGTTCCACAAGTATCCGACTTTTAGATACTACAAAATAATTTATTTTTTAAAAAGTTTAACGGAAAGCAATATTCTTCAACAATTGATCCTAATTAAAATATTAAAAATGTAACATTGTACTTATGTTATAATTATAACAACACCAAGAAAATTCGATGCAGCGTTGTGGACCGTAATACTGTCTGTATAGACAGACAGACAATAATTTGGAGTTGAATTACATTATTGATGCACGTTCATACGGAAATTAAATTAAACTATTAATGTGATGCACGTACATAGAGTTTTAAAGACCCGAATCTCTCGTTAGGTGACCCATGAAACCGAATGTATCTAAATGGGACCCGACCCGACCCAGTTGGGCCCCTGCCCATAAGCTTAAGTCTCTGTTGCATTCACGTGATTGCTCCATAACCCGAGCTTCGTGCACCCCATCCGCCGAAGAATAAACCTCCGGCCACCTAAGGTTGTCGCTCCTTGCTCTGATTTTGTTTCCACTCTCTTAAGTTTTGCCACGTGGACTCTTTACTCCTTTCTTCTCTCCTTCTTCGCCACGTTTCCTTCTCTTTCTTTCCCTAAATACCCCTGACTTTTCCTCATAATTAAGGCCACTTAAGTTCAATAAGAGGGGTGTGTTTGTGAATTCGTTCGGACAATAAGATTACGTGAGCTGTCGTGTCTGATTTTGCTCACTAAACGACAAAAATCTAACGTTGCTTGAAGTTTCCGAACACGAGGCTTCATTTCGCTAACTCATTGTGTATATAAAACCCCCACGAGGTTCGTATCTTCTTGAAAACACAGAACGAGATCTTCTCTATCTCTATCTACAAGCCTTTTCAAAACTCACGAGTGAACACACAAAAGGATACTAAAAAATGGGAGCTTGCGGTTCAAGTGAATCTCGGAGAACAGAGACGGCGAAGCTGATATTACCAGACGGAACGTTACAGGAGTTTTCATCGCCGGTGAAAGTGTGGCAGATTCTTCAGAAGAATCCCACGAGCTTTGTTTGTAACTCCGACGATATGGACTTCGACGACGCTGTTTTAGCCGTCGGTGGCAGTGAGGATCTCCGGCCAGGAGAGCTTTACTTCGTTTTGCCGTTGACATGGCTGAATCATCCATTAAGAGCAGAGCAAATGGCGGCTTTGGCGGTTAAAGCAAGCTCTGCTCTTACAAAAAGCGGTTGGAGTTGCGGCGATGAAGGTGAAGCGAGAAAAGTTTCTGGCGGTGATTGCAGACTTAAGAGAGTGAAGAGAAATGGTTGCGGCGGAAGAGGCTGCGGTGGTGGTAAAGGGAGGAGGAAGTTTACGGCGGAGTTGAGTTCAATAGCGGAGTAGGGGTAATTTGGTCAGACAATGTGTAAATTGTAATGTAGAAAGTTTGACTTCTTTTTATTTTAAAAGATATGTATATCCAATTTTTAATAGTTTCTATATGGAAATGGAGAAATTGAGACTTCAATCACGAGGATGAAGTGATGCAAAGCTTGATAAATTGCAGTTGCATACAGTTCAAAAAGAATACATGACAACAAAATTAGCAATTGCAATTGGGTTAAAAGTCAATCCTCTCTGGCTTTTCTTGGTCAACACCGCGTGAACGTGATGGTCTGCTTAGCATAATTACGCTTTTACCCATGAGTTCGTTAATTTATCGTTACTTTGATGAAACGACACCGTTCTGCTGCAATACCATACGAGACCCATATACAAGTCTAGTCTTACTGGGCTGACTGGTATGGACCACTTTTGTTATGGACCACTTTTTGCAGTTCAGGGCCCAAATTTTGTTAGGGACCATAATATGCGCCACCAGGGTTAAAAAATGATAAATCGTTGTAACTAAGGTTAATGTTTGTATGAACAAATTATTCAGGGGGTTAATTGCAAATTAGTTTTAGATTTCCCGACCACAGAAATGTTGCCTTGCTTAGGCAGTTAAGGCGTAGCCATTTCCTTTCGGTGGAGAGCAATGGCGAGACTCGCCTTTGCCTCATCGCCGCCGATAACCTCAGTTCGTACTCTCCGCCGCCATTTCTCCATTTTCTCCGCCGTAAATCCGAAAACCTCCGAAATGCCCAGCAGCCACCACAGCTCTCTCGAAGTTATCGGCGGCGGAACCGATCGTTTCCTACCAGCTCTGAAAGAATCACTCGCCAAAGCCTACAATGCGTTTCCTCTAATCGGATTTAACCGCCACGCGGAGACCATCTACGCCGCTTTCTTCCGCTCTGTTCCTTCCGTCAGGCTCCGCCGCGAGTGCCTCCGCACGAAAGACAACGGCTCCATCGCTCTCGATTGGGTCGCCGGAGACGATAATTACCTTCCTCCCGAATCTCCGATCCTCATCCTCTTGGTACAACTCTCAAATTCCTCAATCTTCCAAATCACAAAATCGATTTTGTGATTAAACCAAAAAAGTTTGAGTCTTTCACACTTTAAAATGTGCAGCCTGGTTTAACAGGAGGGAGCCAAGATTCGTATGTGAGGCATATGTTGTTGAGAGCTCGAAGTAAAAACTGGCGTTGTGTGGTGTTCAATAGCAGAGGATGTGGAGATAGTCCTGTAACTACTCCTCAGGTTTTGATTTCTCCAGCTTTAGATTCATAAAGTAGCTTCCTTTTGTAACTATACCATGAGGATTAGTCCCAATTAGCTTCATTTTGTTAGAAGACTGAAGCTGAAGTGTGTATGATACTGATGATGCAGTTCTACTCGGCTTCGTTTTTAGGAGACATTAGTGAAGTGATTGCTCTTGTTGGAGATAGATTCCCAAAAGCTAATCTGTATGCAGCAGGATGGTCTCTTGGAGGCAACATTCTTGTCAACTATTTGGGTCAGGTTTGGCTTTTATCCATTGAGTTTTTGAAGTAGCATGGAGATGGTTATTATATAACCGAGCTTTGTTCTGCTTCAGGAATCTCATAAGTGTCCTCTCTCTGCTGCTGTTTCGTTGTGTAATCCTTTTGATTTGGTCATAGCGGATGAAGATTTCCACAAGGGTTTTAACAATGTTTATGATAAGGCCCTTTCGAGATCTCTTCGTAGAATCTTCAGCAAGTAATAACTGTTTCGTTTTGCCTTTCAATATCTTTACTTCTTGCTGGTTACTTAGTTCATTAACACATATAAGTTTTCATCTCTCTTGCAGACATTCTCTTCTTTTTGAAGACATAGGAGGTGAGTTTAACATCCCCATGGCTGCAAATGCTGAGACGGTTAGGGATTTCGATGAAGGCTTGACCCGAGGTTAGTTTCTTCTACGTCAAGGAATATCTTTTGCTAGATACTTTGATCATTTTGTCTTCTGTTTTATTCGTGTATCAGTCTCGTTCGGTTTCAAAACGGTAGATGAATACTATTCCAAGTCAAGCAGCTCCAAATCTATAAAGCATGTCCGTACGCCATTGCTTTGCATTCAGGTGAATCCCTGAAACACATTAGCTTCGAACTTGGAACATGGTTTCTTCATATGTTAATATGTTGTATGATTATGAAAATGCAGGCAGCAAATGATCCAATTGCTCCTGACAGAGGGATCCCTCGCGATGAGATTAAGGTAGGAGACGAATGATCAAAGGCTCTTCATTTACAAGAAAAGTCGTGATTTTTTTGGGTTTCTATCTAACAGATGAAAGTGACAGGCAAACCCAAACTGTATGTTGATAGTAACACCAAGAGGAGGGCACTTGGGTTGGGTGGCTGGCGCAGAAGCTCCAAGCGGAGCTCCTTGGACTGACCCAGTGGTTATGGAGTTTCTGCAACATGTAGAGAGCTGTGTAACCATTCATGGGGAGAGATTCTTGGAGGATGCTCATCAAGTTCAAGTTTAGTTCTGTTGAAATAGTATTTTTTTTCAATCTTACACTATTGTCGTGAACAATAATTATAAACACGCAAAGTAGCATAAGTATAAGAGTTCTTGCATTTCAAATTCAAAACAAATAAGAGTTATTGCATTTCCCAAAAAAAGGCAATACGGATGATAACTATTTTCAACTTGGCTTCGAGTAGCTTCATCTTTTGTGATGCCCATGTGAGAAATTATTAATTTTGTTGCAATAGAAAGAAGATTTTATTAATTTTATATGGCATGAGAATGAAGTTGGAACACATGACATCAAGAGTCCTTTGTGTTTTTTTTCGTGGGTTTAGTTTCCAGCAAATGCCATCAAATCATTCTTTGTCATGTACTTCGTATATTGGCAACTAATAAAATATACCAACAGAGAAAAACAATAATATTATTATTTTCCTGATGTATTTAGTTCGAACGTCCTACTCTTGAAGACAATTTGAAAATGGTTTTCTAACCTAAATTGCTAATCTTATCGCATATATAAAACTTAGCAATACATGTGATGTACGTAACGTATGTAATATATAACCAAATAAATTCAGCAGTATTTATTATTGATTGCTATACATTAGGCATCGCACTGAGTAAAGTAAACTATGACATTTTCATTTTAAAAATTTTAAATTATATTCGAACTCCCAGTAGTTTTGTTCAACCATAAAGGTCAGTCTAAATCATATAGTATGAGAATAAACTATGCGAAATAATCGAACTACCCAACGAACCCCTAAATTTATGGAGCTCACAATCCAAATAAATAAACAATAAATATTTGTTCGACTAAAAGAAAATGAGCTTATATATAGCCTTTGAAACCTATAAGGCTATAACCCTAATATATAAGGTTTCCACTAATGAATGAACCTTGTTATAATCCTATTTAATGCATCCATGGCATGTGGATTCCATATGTATAAAACAGACTAATCAAGAAAGTGATGGTTTGTTTTGTAAGCATCATCAAGAATCAAGATATTTCAAATAAAGACTGGCTCCAGTCCCCACATGAACAAAACACACAACGACTTTACCTTTAATTTTGATTAGTTTTTAATCCGTTGTTTTTTATAAACAACAGCAATAACGATGTAGAGAGATGTGAGAGAAGATGGCGTGTCTGTCTGGTCACTCGAGAAAAATATTTAGAGAGAGAGAGAGAGAGAGAGAGAGAAGAATATTTTGGTTCAAGGCCCACAAATACATGTAATCATCAAAATCATGCGAGAGAGAGAGAGAGAGGAGGAGACAAAGGTAAAGTGAAGATAAAGGAGTCGAGGAGAGACAACCCATTTGATGCATCTCTTTCTCTTCCTTTCTTGTGTTTTGGCTTTACTCTTCTTCTTTTGAAATTCCAATTTCTTTTTGATACTACATGATTTGTGGTTTAAAGCTTGTTTCTTTGATTCTTCAACACCATAATTACCTTCAAATCATCATTCCACACAGCTGGTTTATATTTTTTTAGATATTTTTTTGAGAGATTTACAGATTTTCTGATTTTCTAGGGTTTTCTTGCTCTTTCCCCCAAATTTTCCTTTAAACCTAAGTTTCTACAATTGCCTCAATTCCTCTCTGTTTGTGTCTGTATCTTAGATTGTTAGATTTCTGGGTCCCTTTCTTGTTCTTTTCTTTCCGTTAATGGTGTGAAAAGCTTAAAGCTTCTCTCTCTCTCTCTCTCTCTCTCTGCTGTATCAACAATGGCTGAGATCAAGATTGCAAAAGTAGAACAGGGGCAAACCAAGATTAGGAACGTTCCAGTAGCTGTGACTCCTGAAGGTTTCTGGTGTTGTCCTTCTCCTGTAGCTTTTCAAAAGACTCTTAAATCTCACAACGCGCTCAACAAACACAAACAATCTTCTCCTCCCCCTCCTTCACTTCCTAAACCCAGACAGACGTCGGAAAAGGAGAAGGAGAAGGAGAAGAAACAGTCGTCGACAACTATTAGATCCGTCATCGCCTCCGACGAGCAGCAGCAGAATTCGGGTAACTCAGAGACCCATCACAGTATTGCTGTTCCGGCGACGGTTCAAGAGAGGCCGCAGAGGCAAAAGGTTGAGACTTTGCCGAGGAAAGTAGCGATTGAGTTCGGTGAACCGGGAAGTAGTGATGCCAAAGTGATTCTGGTAGGGAAGCAAGGCTTCTGCGTGAAGCTGATTGTTCACAAGAAGGTTTTGGTGGATCATAGTAGTTTCTTCGCTAAGAAACTCGCCGAGAAAGATTCGGTTTTTGCTTGTCTTGAGATTGAGAGCTGTGAGGATGCTGAGATTTACGTTGAGACCATTCGGCTTATGTATTGTAAAGACATGAAGCAGCGGCTAACGAAACAGAACGTAAGCAGAGTCCTCGGCGTCCTCAAGGTATTTGCAGCTAAAACCCTTTTGTTAGAATTCTCGTCTTATCAAGATTAATTTGGTGTTGATGTTCATAGATAACGACTCGACTTGGTATTTGCAGGTTGCAGAGCTTCTTGGTTTCAGCTCTTGTATTCAATCTTGTTTGGATTACTTGGAAGCTGTGCCTTGGGTTGGGGAAGAAGAAGAGGAGAAAGTGATCGCATCGATTCTCAGATTGAAAACCGAAGGAGCTGGTGTCATCACTCCTGTTCTCAAACGAGTTTCATCCAATGCTGTGGATCCGCCGAAAGAGACGCTCTCGCGAATCATCGAGCTTGTTCTGAGAAGCAAAGAGGAGAAGAGCCGCCGTGAGATGAAATCTATCGTCTTGAAGCTTCTCAGGGAACAGAATGGGAACAACGTAGCTGATAACTTCAACGAAACCATCTACGCCTCTTGCCAAAACTGCTTGGACTCGGTCTTGTCTCTGTTCAAACAAGCTTCAGACGGAGAAAAGCCTGAGACCGATACCAAACAGATAGCTGTAGAAGCTGATAACCTCACGTGGCTGCTCGATGTGCTAGTGGAAAGACAAGCTGCAGATGAATTCTCAGTCACGTGGGGAAACCAAAAGGAGCTGGCTTTGTTACACGAGAAGCTTCCTTTGATGTCTCGTTACCACATAAGCCGTGTAACATCTCGGCTCTTCGTAGGGATAGGGAGAGGAGAGTTGTTGCCTTCGAAAGACACTCGGCTTCTGCTGTTGACCACGTGGCTGCAGCCACTGTTCAGCGACTATAACTGGCTCCAACACGGTTGCAGATCGTTCGATGGTAAGCTTGTGGAGGAAGGAATCGGACGGACGATACTGACGTTGCCGTTGGAAGATCAGCAGAGCATTTTGATGTCGTGGCTCGGGAGTTTCTTGAACGGAGGAGATGGATGTCCGAATCTTCAGAGAGCGTTTGAGGTTTGGTG
Source organism: Thlaspi arvense (assembly GCA_911865555.2). NCBI lineage: Eukaryota > Viridiplantae > Streptophyta > Magnoliopsida > Brassicales > Brassicaceae > Thlaspi > Thlaspi arvense. The sequence continues at coordinate 4,941,314 of OU466861.1, forward strand.
GAGACGATCTTTCGTTAAGCCATACTCAGATCGTCAGGCTAGTAATAGTTTGTGTCAGACAGATTCGACTTCAAAAGAGTGATTTTACATATAAAAAGGGAATGAGTTCATCTTTGGTAGATTGTATAGTGAGTAATGTAAGCTAAGGAGTTGGCTGATCTTTGATTTCCGGTTTGGTTGGTTTTGTTTTTGTTTGGTTTAGATTGTACCATAGAGAGGCAAATGCTTTAAAAAGACTTTGAGTGGTCGATTTTTTTTCTTGGTGTTTTTGTATTTTTCAAATTTTCATAATGTTGGATGTATATCTCTGATTTGGTTTCTATACCAATTTTAATGTTTGGTATGAACCGGTTTCTGAATACCATAAATTGGGAGAAAAATAATTAAGCTACACTATGACTTATGGGCCTCGGGCCTTTAATTATGATGTTTAAATCATATAACAACTATTTGCACACAAGCAAAGATTATATAACAACTACTACAGACCAATAAGCCGTTGCGTATTCACATCTGAGTAATCTTATTAAAAACTATAATATAAGAGTTACCTATTGACAATGATTATCTAGTTTCGAACTAAGGGTTGAATTGCTCATCCAATAACAATGGCTAAGAATGCATATACAGTCATTGTGCCAAACAAGTCAATTTTGTTACAGACTCTTCATCACGCAGAGTATCAGATCTCGCAGAGCTGGGTAAAAGAATATCCATTTTTGAGCAAGTCTTCTTTGGTCGGTTTACCCAATGTTCATCTAGATAGACCACAAGTGATATTAAAAAGAACAACAAATCCATGGTGAAATAAACATAATATTCCTCTACTCTGAAAGGATTTAGAGGGATGTTTTAACACATAAGGAAATATGCCAAAATATGCCAGCATCCACTTCTTCCGATTACATTAAGCAGCAGAGTGAAGTTTGTCATGATGATGCTTATGACAATAAACTGTAGAATAAGACAATTCAATTATTAACAGTGAAGTAGAAAGGACACACCACAAAAATACGTACCCCAAAAGTGTAGTCGTGGAGACAATAGAGAGTTTCTGAAACGTCCATAATTAACAAAGTGTGCAGGGATGAGAAACATCCTGTTCCATTGGGTGGTAGTAGATCAATACCCTTCGAAGACACTATACCAGCCATTTGACCAATACATCAAGATGTGTTGGAATTCAGATTTCAAGGAACGCTACTCAGTAAGAAAATTATAAGATAGAACAAGTTGTATACTATTCCTCCGGCTGAGAAATCACCTTCTTGTCCCCAAGTGATCCACTTTAATGCATATATACGCATTGTACATCAAGATCAAAATCCACACCACATAATCGTAGGCTCTCGCTAGAAAAATCAGTATGAGTTGCTTCCATGAAATCCTCCTGAGTGCCTCTTCCGAATAAACAGGCGTGTAGGATTTTGGTATAAAATTAACAGTATAAAATATAAAATTGGGGAGCATTGAGCAACGATAGAGAAAACGAGAATCTCATGGCCGAATTTTGCACATGGTCAAATCTTTGCTGGAACTAACGTTGTAAAGTTGTGATGTGTTCATTGATTTTGTTTCTCTAGACCTTATATGAGTTGTGTATCATTTTCAAGCCCTTTAGACTTTTCGTTATAAAAAGATTTACAGGCAAAAATCAAGAAAAGCCAACAAATGTTTTTGGTTACTTTCTAAAATTATATTTCCCATAGCAGCAAACAAAAAGTATTCAGTTTTGAAAATATAATTTTGGAGAATAAGAACTGTGGTGTACCTTCTATAACAGCTGTTATAGACTTGTAGTCTTTGTGAATGTAAGAGTGTGGCTTATAACTCTTGGCACGTTATCTTTCGATCACTCTTCTTGTTAACATATAATACATATTAATTAACATATATATATATATATATTAATTGTAGGTTCAGGTTTCTTAACAAAAAAATTGTATTACATTTCAATTTTCTGAATCATTTCCCTCATCTTTAATCAGAATTTCAGATCATGAAAGCGAAATGTTACAAAATTTTAAACGTGAAGCCTTACTTTTCAAGAAACCCATAAGTATATTTAATTAGAGTCACGATAGTGATAACTTATATTAAAGTCTCGATAGTGATATGTATTCATTCATATGGAAGGTCTTAAGGAAATATCAGTTATCAACATAACAATAACACTCAAGTTTCTCTATGGCTTGACACCTCAATTTTTTCAAGTTTTATAAACATAACACCTCAGCAAAAATAATCACTAATCAAAATATTTTATTAATACATCTCATCTATTTATTTTAATTTTTAAACTTAAACCCATTAAAAACCCAAAAATATTTTTCTATTAATTTTTATTTTATTTTTTACCAAACCCAAGCCTAAATAATTAATAACAGTAAATAAAAAAATTATTATTTTATTTTTTGTCAAATTCAAACCCAAATAATAAATAAAAATAAATTAAAAAACTTAAATCATTGTTTTCTTTTTTTTTTGTCAAAACCAAATCCAAATAATAAATAACAGCAAATAATTAATAAAACAAAATTCTAGCTATCTGTTTGTTTGACATAAACGTATATGATTGAAAAAGTGTAGGCTCAGCATCAACTATGCTTCCATGACAACACTGCAAAAAGCTTTATGTTATAAGAAGCTCACACATCAACAAAAATTTGAACCGATAAAAACATAAGAATTTTTTAGTTTTCGCAGGAAAACATAATTTCACAGGAGATAATGCAATTTTTGGTTTTTGGTTTTCGCGGGAAATTGTAGTTTATATGTTTTTGTAGGAAAGCGTGATTCTGTGCTTGACGAGAAAATGATTTTTTTTTTTGCAGAAATAAACGATTTCTCAGTTTATCGCAGGAAAAAATAAATTTCTCGATTTTGGCGAGAAAATACAATTTTGTTTTTTGATTTTTGCAGGAAGATGAAACTTTTGGTTTCTGTGAAAAAAAACGTAATTTCTCGGCTTTGGTGGAAAAACACAAGTTCTCGCGGGAAAATAAAATTTTAGATTTTAGGTTTGACGAGAAAATGAATTTTTAGCCGTTCTCAGTTTAATGGGAAAATGAAGTTTTTTTTGTTTTGACGGAAAATGCGATTTCTCAATTTTTGTAAGAAGATGAAATTTCTTTGTGCTAAATTTCCAAGTCAAATTATGTTTACAGTAACCAAAATTTAATTATTTAACTTTAACTAAAACGATATTTTAAGAGTTCAAATATAATTTTCTATTTAGTTCTAAAACAATAGCAATGATTTTGATATGAATGTTATTGATTATAGTTTGGTAGTTTTAGAAACATATGTTTATAATAAAATATTTGATAAATAAATAAATTTTATAATGCAAAATAATCATATTAATTAATAAATATTTTTTTAAATGACATTTTGCTTTATATAATTATAAAAGAGGATCATGTGGCAATTTATTGGAGAAAATAGATTACATTTGTCATAGCATGAAGGTATTAAAAATGTATTGCTTTATTCTTATATATTTTATTCCTATATACACATTTATAATTAGTTAGCTAACTAAATTTAATAGCAAAATATAATTTTGAAAAAAAAAAAAATATATATATATATATATATATATGTAATGTTTATTTAGATTTTAAACATATAAATACATAACTTAAGCTAATAAAAAAATAAATATAATACTTATTTATATTATAAAAATAATTTTATTATATTAAAAATATATATAAAATTTAGAAAAATATCTCACCGTATAGCGTGGGTAAATACCTAGTACATAATAATACCACGTGGCGAATCAGGAAATTCTGATCTGGTGATTACTTTCCGTCTTAGCTTAACCTAACCACGAGAGCTGCAGAAATAATTACTGTAAAAAAATTAATCCCTTTCAGAAGGATAACATTTCAGTCTTTTTGAAAAATTATGATGTAAAATTTATTCAAACTAAATTCCAGTTTCTTCCTATATAATCAACTACATATACTTTTGAATTTTTATTTTAAAATAAATAAAAAATGGTATTGTGTCCTTTACTTAGCCTATCGTCTAATTTAGTTTGTTCTTAATTATCCCCAAATTAAAGGTTTTTAAACTATTGTTTTAGTTAATCAGAAAATCAGGGGTTTCTACGCATAGCTATTTTGGATTTGGAACGATATTCTGATAACCATGGCGTTTTCGCACCACACATCAAAATTAGGATTCAGAACCGGCTTTAATGGCCCTCATCCTCATGCAAACAAAAATTTCGTTAATTTTGGGATATGCATGGGAGCATTTTAAACGCTGATTGGTCTCTTATTTGAATAATTGAATCTATATGATATATATTGATGTTGGTTCAAACAAAATACCTTCAATCATTTTGAGAAATGACGTGTGTTACAATATTCAACCCCAAATTGATTAATATGCATAATGACAATGCCCACCGCAAAATATACGCAGTTCCTATGCTTTTTCAGAAAAAAAAAAAAATCGATCCTTTTCATGTACCGCATATTAATATTTCACTATATTAATTGAATCCACCACCTAGAACTATGATAATTGGTTATGACACTGGCATTTGATTTATGTACAGTATGTAGCTTTAATCTTACTCTTCTATCTCATTTAAAAAACCTAATTTTAGAAGGACAATAGAGATAATTTAAGGTGCTATGATCATATGTGTGCCTGAAGACTGTGGGCAACTAGTTCTCTTATGTTAAGACTGACTATAATTGATTGCAGACCAAACTCCCTTTGTCATTTTTTTTTTTTTTGGGGTAAATACTGTATATGCATGCTTCGAGAAATCTTTGAACTTCCGAAGTGAAAAACAACACATTATTGATGGGCTTTTATATCTTGGCCCATGTGAAGTTCCGTTTCCGTGTCAAACCGTTTAGCAGTTAAGAAGAAAAGAAAACTTCCTCCACAAGCTACTGTTGCAGGTAAGTTTGAATTAGATATACTATTTGTAAGACAATACAACGAGATTGGTAGAAAACACACAATAAGTTAACAGTCATTGTTTGACCATGAGAAAGGATGGTATAACCTTTCCAAAATCGTTGCGGCCCAAGTCAACAAGCATGATGTGTTCTGCTTTTCTTCTTCTCCAACATCTGATCCTCTTCGAAACCCCTTCCCCGTCTTGCAGTGCCTCTATTCACTATCTTGTTCTGTTTTACAAAATCCAAAAGGTGTTAGTTTATTACAAGAAGCTCAGGAGAAGAGGTGATGTGAGATGCTTACTTTCTTCACTCGAGTGAGAATTTAGTAACAAGTGATATATAACAATAGGTGAGGGAGAGAGGAGAAGCACTGGCTTGCAAGTAACACATAGAGGGAGGTGGATTCACAATCCCCAAATCTCTATAACCTAAATTAAAAGCTCAAGAGATCTAAAATCTCTAGGTTATGATATTGAACACTAAATTAAAAAGCTCAAAGAGGTTTAATTATAACACATTTTTTTTGACATGATCAAAGACAATCAGATCATCAGGAATCAGTTTATGATATGTTCTGCAAACCTGCACCTCACCTCTCGCTTTCTCCAAGATATCCCAAAAAGCAGGGATGAGACGACCAACCTCACACGACCTGTGGAAGAATTTCTGTATCAAACGTGACACACAAGGCACGATGGATCTCCTCTGAACGGATTCTTGCCCTGATGGATTCACGAACAACGTTCAGCTCTGAGTAAGTATATCGCTTTACAGGCAAGAACCCAATAGCAGGGAGCAAGCTAGAGACATGAGCAGCGTTGGTGAATGCATTCGCAAAAATCAAGCGGACCACAGCTGAGGAGAATCCCTTAGTTCCATATATCATAGTCTCTCTCGAGGATGCAAGAATGAAATCTGCTTGAATGATGATTCAGTAACAGAGAGGTGGATTGTGTAAGACTCAGCGTCAATGCTGAAGAAACAGATCAAAGATTGGTGTTAGCTGAATTTCTTTCACAAGTATCAGCTGATTTGTGATTCTGAAAAGTAAGAGTTCAAGTCAGTGACTCAAGCTGTTTATCAGGAACTCAGCATCAACTTCAAAACTCAAAGTTATGGGAGATTCCGCTGCAATCACAAGGCATTTGTGATGCTCTGTATTGAAGTTTCAGGTTTTCTCAATTCTGCATATTTTTGGGGAAATGGAAGCTTGGTTGAACACAAAGAGTTTTTACTGGTTTTGCAATGGATTTTCTGAGATTCAGTGATGGTTTTCATGCTGTGTTTTGGGGTTCAATCAGTGTGGTAAATTCAGATGCAAAGTGGTGTTTAAGGATTGTTATCCAAGCCTCGGTTATTCATAAGTTCATGGGAGTAAGGGATGCCTTATAACCTTGAATGTTATGTATGTTTATAGCTATTTTGATTATCAAAAAAGGTTTTCTGGGTTCAGTATAAAGGAAGCTGCAGAATGGGTATGAAGCGAGTTAAGTAATCTGTTGAAGACAGGTTAAAGGTTTTGAAGACTTCAGTGGGTTATGGTTGGGTTTCTGCTGCAGGTTTTGTCTCTGTGTGTAATATATCAGTTCTGGGTATCTTGAGAGTTCGCCGTTTCTAGACAATCAGAGAACATGAAGCTACAAGTTTGCTATGTTCAGAGGCAATGCAATGAAGATTGTTTTCTTGTTGCTATCTGAAAATGTTCTGTTGAAACAGAAGGAGAAACACTCAGCTATGTGAGCTTGAGTGTAAGATAAAAAGTCTTTGAAGTCCTGTTTCAAGATGTGTAAGCTCTTGACAAGGTGGCAGTAGCTAGGATTCAGGTTTCTGCAGATTTGTGTTATGTATAACACAAGTAGATTCTGCAGGATTAAATCTGTGAGAATAAAGAGTTCTTGTCTCAGGTGGAGCAATGTTTTTTTTAGAGAATAACTTATCTTGTATTAAGTCAGATCTTCAAGCATTAAAAGAAGATTCTGATGGTCTAAAGGAGAGTACAAGATTTGGTGAAGCTGAGGTTATAGAGATAGAGTATGTTCATGTGGTTATAGCTTCAGGTGGAGTATTGTTGCTACAAGAGCAATGCATATCCTAAAGGGTATTTTTTTCTATTCGTGTTGGTGCTATGTTCATGGAGGTTGTATCAGGGTTTTAGCTGAAAAGGAAAAGAGTTAAAAGGCTGCATATTCACGTTTGCATCAGGTTCATGAGAGTTTTGGGTACAAATAATATAACAAGTCAAGAACAGATGGTTATCAACATTTATTCAGCTCAATCAGGTTAATCTGATGGTAAAAGGTTGTTTTCAGTTCTGTTTTGAAGCTAGTTGTTGGTGAGGATTATTTAGAAACGAATTGCAGGTTTCTAGAGAAGAGTTGCAGGTTTTCTGAGTTTTTTTCCAGAAAAGACACAAAGCTGTGTTTTGAGATGAAGCTATTGAAGTGGTTTTTTCAGTGGGTTCTACAAAGAAGAAACTGTTATAGACAAGTGCAGAAGATGAAGGGTTTTGTCTCAAGGCTGCTCACTTCAAGAATGTGAAAGAGTTGGGATTTTTGATTAATGGCCAACTCATCTCAAAGCTAGTGTCAGAAACTGAAGAGAAGTCCTACAAAAGATGGAAAAATGCAGAGAATCAAACTGCATCGATGTCTTGGAGGCTAAGGCGGACAAAGTAAAGCCTGTTGTACTCGACATCATGCACGTTCATCATGTAAACTATGAGGTCTCGCAGAGTAGGGTAGAGTAATATTCACTTCATAGCCTGTCTTCGTTGGCGGATGTAAACTGGCGTGCATTGGCATTCCCAATGTTCCCATAAAAAAAAGACAGGGTAAAAGAAAACAAACACCACGTCCATGATGAGTCTAGCATCTATGAGATCTCGAGGGAAGTGTTGACCCATAAGGTTTGTGAAAAGAAGTCTGCATCCATGTGTGCCAATCACATTGTGCAGCAGATTATAGCATGTCATGAAGATGCTCAGCAGAAGAATGAAGCCAGTCATGAATATACTTATGACAATGAACTGCAGAAAAGGTAATCCAATTATTAACAGAGAAGTAGAACAATGAAGTCAAAAAACACAATAATAGAGTGATAAAAATGAATACCCCAAAGGTGTGATCCTGTAGAAAAAGTAGAGAGACGTTCCCACACTTCCAAAGCGAGCAAAGTGTGAAGGAGGAGGACCGTTATGTTTCACTCTGCCTCAGACGATCAACACACTCGAAGAGAGTATACGAGCCAATAGAATAATTCAAGTTATTTAGTATTGAGCAACCATAGATATGGAGAAAAATGAAAATCTCATGTCCTACTTTTGCACATCGTCAAATTTTTGTTGAAACGTTGTAAAGTTGTAATATGTTCATTAATTTTTGTTTCTCTAGACCTTATATGAGTTGTGTATAATTTTCAAGCTCTTTCGACTTTTAGTTATAAAATGAATTTACTAGCAAAAATCAAAAATCAAGAAAAACCAACAAATGTTTTTGGTTACTTTTTAAAATTCTATTTTCCATTAGCACCAAAAAAAAGAGTATTCAATTTTGAAAATATAATTTTGGAGAATAAATACCGTTGTGTGGCAAAAGAAAAGATTAAATCATATTGCAATTTACAACATAAATGCAGAATCCATTGTCATAATTCTATTTATATGTATGAAGTGATGTCGTTGATATGTTTTTCGTTGTGGTCAAAATTTCTGAGTATGTGGCAGACAAGGTAAAATATGTGGTAAATGATCAAGCCTATGAACATTGGGTAAACAAACCATATGATGGTTAGGTTGAAGAAGACCGGCCAAACTATAGCTCTAACTGGTGACACATAAAAAAAAATAAGAATGAGAAGGAAAAGGAAAAGAATGAAAGGAACAAAAAAAGGAATCAATATGAATAAAATACATATAAAGAAATAAAGAATATTTTTTGTTCCTCTCCATATTTTATAAAGAATACTTTTGTTCTATAGTTCTTTAAATAATAAGAAATGAGAGAGAATAACATAGAACAAATATTACTAATGAATGGTAAAAAATTTAAGGAATAAAGAGGAATTCATTATTCCTCCTCATTCCTTTGGTCACCAGTTAGAGCTTATATGGCACTGGTTGCACCATATGATGGATGATGTATGATGGACGACCAATAGTTTTTTTTACCGCCGAAGCTCAAAACAATAGTTTTCCCAAAATGTTTACATTTATTATTTAAAAAACCAAAATTTAATATCTGACTATTGTACCTTTTTCTGCCATTTACTACTATGTATGCACACGATAACTCGTATGAACCAATGCTTTTCCACACCAAAATAAAATGAAAAGAGGAAAAATGAAGAACAACACATGGCGAATGTGTAGTAGAGGCCAAACCAGAATAAATTCTTTTCTTCAACTTTCACTGGTTCATCTTGAAGTTCCTTTATACTCTTCTGTTTTTTAAAATAAGATGTTTTAGATTTTTTTCTTATTTTTAAAAATTTGATGGTTTATATTTTATTTAATATATTTAGTTTTACAAAATATTTTTTACCAATTGAAAAAAATATAGTATTAAAATAATAATAAAAAATAAAAAGTAGTTAAAAAAAAATAAAAAAAAATTATAAAATTATATTTTAAAATGTGTGAAAATCCTAAAACATCATACTTTAAAAAACAGAGAGAATATTAGATTAGTAGTGTATATATATATATTTCTCATGAGTCATAAATAGCCTACAATAATACTGTCAAAACATATCTATCATGAAAAATAAATCTTATTATAAAAAAATTACAAACCCTCCAAAAATAGAATAATTCAAGTTATTTAGTATATATGGCCGTAAACTTACGCCAAGCTTAAAAATTCATCAATTCATAAATTCATTTGTGATACATAAAACCTATATACACAGAGTCACACACACAAACATACACTTCATAAGCATTTCTCGAGCAAATAACACGGTAATTATGAAATAAATATATAAATTAATTAAATTAAACGGTCATCATTTGCCGAAACTCATGAAAATCAAGAACACCATTACCATCAATATCGTAAAACTTTATCATTGCCTCACACTCTCCGTCCGTTCTTGATTCCCCCAACTTTGCAAGCATCTTTTGCAAACCCTTTGGCGTTATGCAGCCTGACCCTTTCTCCACCTCGAACATCTCAAACGCTGTCTTCAACTCTCCGCCGTCACCGTTACCGTCAAGGTCTCTTCTTGTCATCAGTCCAAGAAAATCTTCAAACCCTAAAGATCCGTCTGCGTCGGTGTCAACTTCGTTTATCGCCTCTTGAGCTGCCTCGTGAGATATATACTCACCGACCGATCCGAAGTAATCTCTGAGCTCAAAGGCTGAGATCTTACCGTCGCCGTCAACGTCGAAATGGCTGAAGACTCGACGGAGCTCATCGTCGGAGTGGTGATGACTCTTTGTGTTGTTGTTGTCATCGGTGTTGCTTCTTGGGGAATTTAAGTTTGAAGAAGAATTAGATTTTGATGATCCTCGTCGGTTTTGGAAACTTAGGCTTAGATTTAGGGCTTTTGTTGAGAACCATTTGAAAGATTTGGACGAAAGGTTCTCTTGGTGAGTTGCCATGTTTGATCTTTGATACTACTGTATATGGTGTGGTGTGTTACTTAGTCTTTAACTCACCTCTATATATAACAAGAAAAATTCCTCCAAGACATATTTAACAAAGGAGAGTAAATAATTATCTAGGTAAGTTTGTTTTTTTCTTGACGATTTATCCGAATTTTTAATTTGTACCCGATTTTTTTTTTGAGGGACAATTACTCACTATAATATTAAACATTACTTTTGATATTATGTTAATATACAAATACTATAATATTAAAACTAATTCAATTCAATATAGTATGGTAATGAATATCAAATGTTCACATATATATATATATATATATATTCACTATTTGGCGGGGAAAAAGAAAACAAAAAGAAGGAATATAATTGTGAACATTTGATTACACCTCTTCGGACTGAAAAGTATAACTAGAATTCTTACCAATAACAATTTACTTCTCCGAACAAGATTTCAAATTTGATAGCTAATGTTTTGATGTAGAATTTTAATATTGAACTTGAAACTGTAATACATATCTTGACATTGGACTTGTTGGTTAGATAAATGTCTAAAATTTTTGTTTGCTGTAGTAAAACAAGAAGAACAAAAGAAGATCACATTTGAATTGTGAATGAAACGAGGGATAAAGAGATATGCTAGATAATAAGACGGCATGGATGTCATTTTCCGGGAAAATCCAAGGGAACGAAAAAGAGGTCCATATTTTATCTTCCAAGGGAATTTCGCAGAAGGTGCTTTTAGTTTTGTATGATTGTGTAGATTACAAGATTAAAATGATTAGATGGGAAAGGGACAAAAACAATGTGAAATTTCATCGCAGTTTCCTCTGGTGTTATTTATTATTTTATATGGCCCATTTCTGTGAATTCGATTGACTCTTGTTTCATTACGTTTTTAAGTAATCAATCATTAGCTTTGAGGTGCACACATTTCTAATTTCGAGACTCAGCAAATTCGTTTGATGCAAATTAGTTCACCAGTATATTGATGCAAAATTATTCACCTCTATATTTTTTCTGTTTTTCAATATACAACTAAATATTCTCCGCATACCTACACGAAACCAATTTTCTGCCTAATCACTATTGTTTTTATTTTCCCCTCACAAGTTGCAGCACAAACAATTTAATTCTTTATTTTATTCAATGTATGTCAGTATGTGTTATATTATAGCCTAGGTAATGAAAATAGGGTTTACCTAACCCATAAACCAGAAAAAATCAAAAATTTGTTTGGATTTGTTAACAAAAAGAATATAATTTAAATGAAAAAGGTATGTGATTAAAGCAATTAAATTATATTCGCTCTATTCCTAATAAAATAAATTTTAGGGGTTTGATATTAAATAAAAGAAAAATACTTCTTCTTACTAATGATGTTTTTGTTTTTAAATCAGCACAACAATCAACACTAAAGTATCTTCATGGTTTGACACCTCAGCTTTTTTAAGCTTTATAAACATGACACTTCAACAAAAATAATCACCAATCAAAATATTTTATTAATATATCTCATCTACTTATTTAAAATTTTAAATTTAAACCTATTAAAAACCCAAATATTTTTAATTTTTGTTATATTTTTTACCAAACCCAAGCCCAAATAATTAATAACAGCAAATAAAAAAATCATTTTTGTATTTTTTGCCAAATCCAAACCCAAATAATAATAAAAAAAAAAAAATTATTGTTTTCTTTTTTTGCCAAAACCAAATCCAAATAATAAATAACAACAAATAAATGATAAAAAAAATTCTAGCTATCTGTTTGTTTGACATAGACGTATATGATTGAAAAATATAGGCTCAACATCAACTATGCTTTCATGACAACAACGCAAAAAGCCTTATGTTATAAGAAGCTCACACATCAGCAAAAATTTGAACCGATAAAAACATAACAATTTCTTAGTTTTCGCGGAAAATTGTATTTTATTTGCTTTTGTAGAAAAGCGTGATTTTGGACTTGTCGCGAAAATGATTTTTTTTTTTGGCAGGAATAGACGATTTCTCAGTTTTCACAGGAAAAATAAATTTTTCAATTTTGGCGGGCGGGAAAATACAATTTTTTTTTTGGTTTTTGCAGGAAGATGAAATTTTTTAGTTTTTGTGGAAAAACATAATTTCTCGGCTTCAGTGGAAAAAAAAGGTTCTCGTGGGAAAATAAAATTTTAGGTTTGAGGTTTGACGAGAAAATAATTTTTTTTGTTTTGGCGGGAATAACCATTTTCTCAGTTTAATGGAAAAATGAAGTTTTTTTTGTTTTGACGAGAAATGTAATTTCTCGATTTTTGGAAGAAGATGAAATTTCTCTGTGCTAAATTTCTAAGTTAAAGTATGTTTATAGTAACCAAAATTTAATTATTTAAATTTAATTAAAACGATATTTTAAGAATTCAAACATAATTTTCTATTTAGTTCTAGAGCAATAGCAATGGTTTTAATATGAATGTTATTGATTATAGTTTGGTAGTTTTAGAAACATATGTATATAATAAAATATTTGATAAATAAATAAATTTTATAATTCAAAATAATCATATTAATTAATAAATCTTTTTTAATGGCATTTTGCTTTATATAATTACAAAGGAGGATCATGTGGTAATTTATTAGAGAAAATAGATTACATCTGCCATTAGCATGAAGATACTAAAAATGTATTGTTTTATTCTTATATATTTTATTCTTATATATACATTTATAATTAGTTAGCTAACTAAATTTAATAAAAAATTATAGTTTTGAAAAAAATATATATATATAATATTTATTCAGATTTAAAGCATATAAATACATAACTTAAGTTAATAAAAAAATAAATATAATACTTATTTACATTATAAAAATAATTTTATTATATTAAAAATATATACAAAATTTAGAAAAATATTCCGCAGCATAGCGCAGATAAATACCTAGTTGATTTAATAGTGTTCTGTTTTCCATTTTTCAATAACTCTATGTCCATTACTTATTAAATTCTGCAAGACTTATGATATATAATATACTAATAAGTAGATAACATACCCGGTTTATCTGAACCGCAATAGGTATATTATCTGTTGTCAAAAGCAAAAAGCCACATGTTTGATATTTTTTTTAGAATCAATAGAAGTTCAGTTATGCTTTAATCTATAATTTTGTTTTCCAAAAATTTCCCATCAAATAATCTTGTAAAATGAAAGGCACTAAACCAAAATCTATAAAATCAACTCTAAAATAAAATAAAAAATCTAAAAAATCATTCTATTATTATCTTCTTTTTTTTTGTCAAGATTCTATTATTATCTTTCTGTACATAAGTACAATAAAGTCCAATAGAACGTAAATACAACGCAAACGTTCATTCGGCCCAACAATATGGAGCCCATATGAGGCTGTTAGATGTCCTACGTTTCTCATATGCCTCTCTCAGTAGTACATCGGGTCCCACTAAAACATTGCTCATTGTCCTACGCGCACCGATAACGCGTTTCCTTCACGTGCTTCATATCCTAAAATGTATAGGGGCGAATTTCATTAACGATAATAAATTAATAATAGTTAGAACTTAGAACTTAAGAGGTCTATGTGGTTGCAAGCCTATAGATACGCAAAATACCCAATGGGCTGTTATATGGCCATCTCGTATGCTGAAGCTTGCCATCTCGTATGCTTAAGTATCTTGTTGGGTCGTGCACGAAAGGTAGCAACAACCAAAAAAAAAAAGCGTCGGTGCGATTTTGACAAAGAGAGAAGGAAGTGCAAAATAATCCTCGTCTGCCAAATTTTATTGCGACCCGATAAGTCTCGTCAGAGTTAGTTAGGCTGATCTTTGGCATATTGTTCACTAGCCTAAATATGCCACTCATATCTTATGTAATGTGCAAACTTGACTTTTTTCAGCGTTTTACATGTGTAAGAATATATCTGTTTTGTTTTTTTAGTGACAGATCTTATAGAATAGACTACATTGATTGTCTGTTAATTTTGAAATCCGAGATACATACTATAATATAGTAATAACGTCAACATATCATTTGTTTATATACATTAGGGATAGGGGAAAATGTATTGAGCGGAGAGTGCAAAAACGTGGTGGGAACGGAAATTTTAAAGAAGAATAAACAAAATATTTTATTAGTATTTGAAAATGTGAGGATACACAAACCTCTCTTTTCAAAATGGGAAACGAGACAGCATATATATTAATAACTCAACGTTTTAAATTTTGTTTCCACCATCTTCTTCTTAATACCCAATTTCCACAAAGTGCCAAATTAAAAACTTGGAAATATATTTTGGTATTTTGTGAAAATTGTGTACTAAAATATAATTTTCCGATTTATTAGCATGCTTATATACTAAAATAACTACCTACAGCTCATGTACATGTTATATTAAATTCCTGAGTTGACCTGAGGAAAGAATCTAAATAACATGCATGTTCATTGGTAAACTACATTATTATATAATAATCCGTAGAGATCTAGACGTAATCCCCGTTGAAAATTGACCCAATCGCATAATTTTATACTTGTGGCAATATTACGTAAACAAATACTTTATAGTTCGCATGTGCTTATAAATCATTCAATTACTTTTTAATCTCATAATAATCGCACTTATATATGACGTAGACACACTTATGCTTATACCTTGACGTATCTATATATAAGATACGTTCATAAATCACGTAGAGATCTTATTATGTATATATAAGTCTACGTGATTTCTATTCACAGCGACTTATAAGTCTACGTGAGATCTGTTTACCCTAAATAGACGATTCAAACCTAATATATTCCTTTGTACATTATTGGGTTACAGAATAGAACTCAAATATAGACTAAGACTTATTTAGGTCGATGTAGTTGGGCTTCCTTGTTTATCACAAGTAGTCGACAACGCGCTGACTTGTTGACTTTTTATGTGTAATGATTAACTACACGACAACCACGCAAGGTTTGGCCGGCGAATTTTAATCCAGTTTACACATAAAATTACTCGATATTATTTGTACTATATGGACATTAAGTACAATGATCCAATCGAAATATTATGGTATTATTGACTAGACAGCTCAAATATATGGAATCGAACAACAAAATACCGCAACTACCATGACAATATCTGTCAAATCACATTCAATAATTCTACTAAATCATTTTCTTCTGCATGACTTATACGTGATATATAAAGTATCTGCACGATAAAATATACAATTCAATCCACTGTAAGATGTCATTTTAGTTTATCGAAGATGAATCCTATACAATTAAAAAAAAAATCCATACCAATTATCTTATATATACACATAGTTTCAGCTTTATAAAAAAAATAGCTCAACTAAATAATCATATTCATCATGATGTTTGTACACCCTCGAATTAAATAAAATCTTCCATCAACTTATAAAAACAAAATTATACGAATCTTCAGTGACGCTGCATTTGATGACGTTTCATGCGAAGACTAGTAAAGCAAAATATAATTTTTTGTGATTTTCAAATTTTGTTACCGTCTATTAAGTCGAGTGTGTAAAATATAAATATTGTGACAAGTAGTATTAAATTAAGGTAATTGCCTGAATCTTGAAAGTTGAAACTTTATACAGTACCTTTTCTTACTAAAATTAACCATGGAAGATATTAGAAACTTAACTTAAACAGTAAAAACAGAAAGCGGTATAATGAAAAACCACATGCAGAAAGCTCGTGTATACCTATTTGTTATTACGTACATCCTCATGTTCGCCATGGTACATGCGGTAGATATACTCACAATTACTTATTATCGAATTGTTTTACCCATGCATTATTTAGAAGCCTGAATCGTGAAAGTTCAAACTTTATATCAACTTTTCTTACTAAAAATTACCATGAAAGTCGAAAGAGATTAGAAACTTAACTTAAACAGTAAAAACAGAAAACGGTATAATGAAAAATCACATGTATAAGTATACTTATTTGTTATTACATCCTTATGTTCGCCATGGTACATGCGATAGATATATTCACAATTGCTTATCATCGAATTTATTGTGCTAGAAGTAGGCTAGGCAAATTACGACAGTATTAATTAGTACCATCACCAAACTAATTACACATTCGAATATCCTTCCTACTATATTACTTAATTCAAGTATTACTCATCTTCCTATTTCACACATCCCAGTCAAAAATATATATGTATATAAAAAAAAAGGTGACGTCGTCTAAATCTAACTCTCGATGATGTCGAACCGTGGCTCTAACAAATCATATGGAGCCCAAAGCGCATCGAGCGGACAAGGTCGACCATCGTCTAACCTTACCCAAGGCTTTCCTTTCCCACTCCAATGCAACAGACTCACTGGACCTGGATGCAAATCTCGGCACAATCCTCTGAAGTTGTCTCCTCCTAAACCGTGTTGGTTCCACCTGTGATCCACCGGAGCTATGTTTCCGGCGAAGACAAGTAAAAACGGTGGTAAAGAGCCTAACTCGTAGATTCTAATCCTCTTTTGTAACTCCATCCACTCAATGATCTTCCTCGTGTAATCTCCCTCTCTCCATTTCTTTAACTCGATGACCATCACTCCGGTGTTGAAGTAACACGGTGGACGACGGCGGTTGAGGGAGAGTGTGATTGAGAGAGAAGGGTTTGACCAGAAAGTCGGTGTGAAGTAAGTGGTGAAGTTTGCGTTGCAGTACTCAGGCGCGGCTAAAACAACGTCGCTCGAGATGTGAGTGGTGAAGAGCTTGGAGATGTCGTCGACGAGTATGAGATCTGAGTCGAGGTAGACGACACGTGAGAGGCACGTTGGGAGGATCTCTGCGAGGTAGTTTCTTGCGTAGTTTAGCGGTGAGTCGAGTGCTGAGCGGATGGAAGTGGAGATGAGGCCGGAGATGGCGGCTACGTCATAAGGGTAAATGCGGAATTTCAAGTAAGGGAAAGAGGAAACGACGTAGTTTTGGAGTCGGTGGGTTTGTTTTGAAGTGACGAAGTGGAAAACAATGTTTTGAGGGCAAGAAGAGTGTTGGAGGACGGAGAGAATCACGGCCATCGAGCCACGGAGGTAAGCGGCGTCTAAGGTCATTGCCACGTGGACATATTTGTCTGAACAGGCGAAATCGAGTTCGTTCTCGACGGTGATACATTCTGGTGAGTTGAAGAACTGTGGAGCTTCTTTGAATCTCTCTCCGGCGGCGAGAGAGGCGGTGAAGATGGCGAGGATAGTGAGATATAAACAGCTCGCGTGCATTTTTGTGTTAGAGAAAATGTTAGATGCAAATGCTGTATTTATTAGCTCTGAGAGAGAGGGAGACAGAGAGAGAAAAGACAGGAGAGAAGTTTCTTTAGGAAGAATTGAGTTTCAAATCAAAAGGGGTAACGAGAAAGTCAATGTTATTGAATGAAATTTGTCGGCGAGATATTATTCATTATTTTAGGAAATTATCTTGTTCTTTCCTGTAAAAAAAAAAGAAAAAAGAGAAAAAGAGACTTATTAAATGTTGAATTGTTTCCTCGAGATTTCAGATTTGGCGTGTTGTCCCCCCTGCGAAGGAAAAAAAATATATGTATTTATAAGAGTTAAGGTTTACGAATGAGTAACTCTCTATCATTTTTTTGGACGGATTCAGTCTTTATTTAGCATTATTCGTAAATATTATATCGCCTCCTGTTTAACATTCTCTTCCATGTCTGAATGTGTAAATGTAACACACACAAAGCTGATCTACATTAAGAAGAAATTTAAGATTAGATATATCATATCTGCATATGTGATATGTGTTGCTCCCTTGTTATTGAAGTTGTTGTCTATGTTTGTACGTGACACATTATGAGTGGTCGTGTAAGCACTATCACATTTAATATGAGAAGCCTTACGTGTTAGAGCTTAATAAATTAACTCACTCTTATTATTTTAACTCTATAATAATCAAATCACTCTTTTCTCTCCCGTGAATTATTCAATTTATGACCTTTTACATCTTTAGAAAAGAATATATCTTTCTCTTTTTCTTTCTAATTTGACATTTTACCTGAGAGGTAAAATGGACATGGAGGTTCCATAATTCATGCAACGCAAAGCTTGTGCATTAACAAGTTATTAAAGAATTGTAATGGGTACTTTTCCACAGACACAAAAGAAACTATTTATTGGGTGCGGTTACTGCGGGAAAATGAATATAGTTTAATACGTTTTGATATCTGATGATCGTAAGACATTTGAATATATTTGGTTACGACCTAAGTTTGAAAGCTAATTTATTTGGTTTTGTCTGAAAATTCAGAGGTTTAAAGCGAGAGAGTTGGGAACACATACTAAGCGTTTGCCACGTAAAATGTATTGTGGATCCCATTTTAAATTTTTAATGCTACCTGACCAACCTACCCAATAAGGAAGTTGAACTTTTTTGTATTTGCAAAATATGTGACACATTTGATTCAAGTATTTATCACAAATGCAACAATCATTCTGATTTTTGTTTTTAATGTTACTACAGAAAAACAGTTGGTTATGCATTTATGCTCATTCCCGAATCAAAATTACTGTTTGTTGGTTTGATGAGCTGCTTATTCAGTTATTTACTGTAGAGCCATGCGTATATAATTGAATAATTAACTAATGTTTTGCATTTAAAGCACTCCATTAGACTTTTTAATTATTCTTTCCGCAATGTATCGACGTTCAATGGGAAAGTAACTGACGCATTTTGAAAACGATGTGTGGAGAGTGGAGACTACTACTGTTAGTTGATTTGCAACTAACAAAACGAGCCGTGTTTTCGGTTAATCACGACACTGATTTTAAATTCAAAACCGTAATTAATTAATGATCTCAAATGACGATGTACCATGCATGTGCGCTTCACGTGGGGTTTCATTTGAATTTTCCCGTCTTAAAAGTTTGATGGTGGTTGTAGAATATTAAAAACACTAATTCGTGAATAATTCATCAAATTATATTTTGTTTTCAATGTAATATAAAATCGCCAGAATAACGGCAGTTACAAGAAGCCCAAAGATGGATATAAGATTTATGACAAATTTATACATCAAAACACTGAACTCAAAATCCAAGAACTCATCACGTAATTTGATTTGTTGGACTAGGGTTTTGGAGTTGGTGTTTACGATGTAAGATATATTTTGTCAGAATTTCAAAATATTAATTCGATTCTATTTTAATATAGAACATAAACTATTTTAAAAGAACCTACAACGAGAATATTGTCATGGTTAAGATGCTCTGTAAAATTAAAAAATTGGATGGAGTGTATATAATTTTCTGCGTACCAAAAATGTTAACTCAATTTCAGTTTAGAGATTAGTTATTTAGGCCCAGATAAAAGCCCATCAAAAAGATTTTGCCCGTTAGGGCCTAACATATATGGAGTTAGATAAAAATCAGAACAAGCTCAATTACGTTTCGGCTTGGACTGTTGAGAATTTCTTGGAGCGCGTCGCCATATGGCTAAGTCCATTCACCAGAAATTAAATTAAAATTAGCCTTTTTTAAATGACGACGGTTTCCTTTTTAATTTGTAATGGGTTTCCTTTTTTAGAAGGGGTCACGTGTTTGGCACATGATGAAACTCATTCCTTTAAATTCACAGTCTTCTTCATCAATCGATTTTCTTTCAGTCGGGAACCAGAATTTCCGACTACAATCTCCAAACCCTAAGAATGGATCTTCTCAGGGAAGAGATACTGAAGAAACGGCGAAGTGATACCAAATAAATCGCAGTTCAACGCAAAGCTTGTATTATACTGAATTTGAATCTGTTATTCATAAAAACAACGATTCATTACAAATCTTAAGAATCCAAAGAAGAGAGAGATCCTTAAGCGAATACAGAGAACGAGAGGAAGAAGACGAATGTTTGTTACAACAATTTTGATTAAAATATATTTTTTCTCTCCTCTTCCTAATAACGCTTCAGTAACACAGCTCCTAATTAATCTGAATCGTTAATATATCTGTTTATCTGAGCCGTCCACGTGTTATTGTATCGTCCTGTATCAAATCCTCCCTCCCTAAACAACCGTGTCCTCATGGTTGAAGTGTGGAAAGCGTCGCAACAGGTCATAGAGAAACTCCCACGTTGCCTCACTCTCATCTTCGTGTAACCACTTCACGAGCACCATTGTGGCTGGTTTGTTCTGATGTTGTAGCATTTTCCTTTGTAACACACGTTCAGGTTCTTTACGCAGAGCATCAGGCACGACCGAAGGTAAAGCAGTACTAACCACAACATCACCGACCCGAAGCTTGAGCTGAGAAACATGAAAGACTAGGTGTATCTTACTAGTCGATAGTAGCTCGAGTTTGTAAGCCACTTTACCATATCTATCCAACACCTTGTATGGTCCAAAGTATTTCGGAGCAAGCTTTTGGTTTTGACGTACCACAACAGACCCTTGGCGATAAGGCTATAGCTTGACATACACAAAATCACCGATTTCAAAGCTTCTCTCAGAGCGCCTACGATTCGCGGTTTGTTCCATACGGTGTTAAGCCCGAAGTAGATGAAACTTGAGGATAAGCAGCATATTTTCTCGTTCTTGGAGGCTCTTAGCAACAACGGCAACTTTGTGTTCTCCTGGCAAGTAGGGAAGGTGTTGAGGAGGTGGTTGACCATATACTGCTTCGTAAAAGCTCATCTGTGCAGCCGAGTGAAAATTGGTGTTATACCAGAATTCAGCCAAAGGCAACCAGCGACTCCATAAATACGACCTATCACTGCACATACAGCGCAGATACGTCTCCAAACACCTATTCACCACCTCTGTCTGCCCGTCACTTTGTGGATGGTAAGCACTGGAGTAGTTGAGAGCCACTCCTTGAGAAGTAAAGAGCTCACGCCAAAAGTCACTCAAGAAGACACTGTCGCGATCACTGACTATCGAACTCGGAAACCCGTGAAGCTTGTAAATGTGATCAAGAAAAGTTTGAGCAACCGAGACCGCTGTATAGGGATGACTGAGGGCAATGAAATGAGCAGCTTTAGTGAGACGATCAACAACGACGAGAATAACAGATTTCCCAAACGATAAAGGTAAGCCATCAATGAAGTCCATCGAAATATCTGTCCATATCAACTGAGGAATTGGCAACGGTTGTAGCAAACCAGGAGATGCTGCTGTATCATATTTACATTCTTGGCAAACAGAGCAACTCCGAATATACGACTGTATATCTTTAGTCATTCCTTTCCAGTAGAAAAGGCTTTTGACACGTTGATGGGTTGCATCACGGCCTGAGTGACCACCAGAACCCGAGCAATGCAGCCATTCCAAGATGGAATCTCGGAGTGGTATATCATGCGAGACAACAATCTTGTTCTTCCTGCGGAGAATGTCACGAGACCATGAAAAATGTTTTTTGCTGGTTGGCTTTTCTTTCAATTCAGCAATCAACGCTTTAGTCTCCCCGTCTGTCTCATAACACCCTTGAATTCTTTGTAACAAATCACATTCCAGCACTGACAAAGCCATGTGTAAAACCTCAGCTCCTTCAACTCTCGATAATGCATCGGCAGCGACATTGTCCTTTCCTTCTCTGTATTGTATTTCATAGTCGAACTCTAACAACTTGGGCAACCATTGTTGTTGAATGGGTGTATTCAGCCTCTGCTCCAACAAATACTTGAGGCTACGCTGATCTGTTTTTATTACAAAGTGCCCCAGTAGTAAGTAATGCCGCCATTTTTGGACTGCGAATACCACGGCGAGGAGTTCCTTCTCGTAGATAGAGAGGTTTAACTGCTTGCCTTTCAAGTGTCTGCTGATATAAGCTACGAGATGACCTTCCTGCATGAGAACAGCTCCTATCCCATGGCCACACGCATCCGTTTCAACCACAAATGGTCGATCAAAAAGTGGTAATGCCAATACTGGAGCTGTACATAAAGCTTGCTTCAACAGATCAAAGGCGATTGTGGCTTTTTCGGACCAATGAAACGAATCTTTCTTTGTAAGCAGAGTGAGAGGTCTTGCTATATTGCCAAAGTTCTTTACAAATCACCTGTAGTAACCGGCTAATCCCAGAAACCCTCGCAACTGTTTCAAAGATGTAGGGATAGGCCAATCAAGTACATCTTTTATTTTGTTAAGATCGGTTGATATGCCCTGTTCCTCAATGTAGTGACCCAAGTATTCGACCCTTGTCGTAGCAAAAGCACACTTACTGCGTTTAACGTATAGCTTCTCCTTTCGCATAACCTCAAAAACTTGTTGCAAATGTTCCAGATGTAGAGCTATCGAGCTGCTGTAGATAAGGATGTCGTCAAAGAAAATCAAAACGAACTTCCTTAAAAACGCTCTGAATGTTGAATTCATCAAGCCTTGAAACGTAGCAGGAGCGTTTGTCAAGCCGAAAGGCATCACCAGATATTCGTAGTGCCCGCTATGAGTCTTGAAAGCCGTTTTGTGGATGTCCAAGGGGTCCATTCTAACTTGTTGATAGCCTGCTCGTAGGTCGATCTTAGAGTATATTTTTGAACCGCCAAGTTCATCCATAAGATCCTCAATTAAAGGAATGGGAAAACGATCCTTGACTGTACGACCATTCAGACCCCTGTAATCTACACATAACCGCCAAGTGCCATCTTTTTTTTTGACCAAGACTATTGGGGAAGCAAATGAGCTAGAGCTGGTCTGAATGATTCCGTTTTCCAACATCTCTTTCACCATTTTATCGATCTCATTCTTCTGGTGAATGGCATATCGGTATGGTCTTTGATTCACCGGATTGGCACCTTCAATTAACGGAATTTTGTGGTCATGTTGTGGGCGAAATGGGGGTAAGTCTGTAGGCTCTTCAAATATATATGAGTAGTCATGCAACAAACCTTCTATTGGTGATGAATTATCAGGCAACACTGTCTCGAGTGTGAAACAAGTTGCTGGATCTTCTGTCTCTGTCTCACTGATGCATATCATTGATAACTCAATCTCATTTTCGTGCAATTTATTCAACTTTTCTGCTTTAACCGCTCGCACTGAACCAGACTGAATGCCTCGAAGTATTACTTTCCTGCCTTCCCACCAAAATTTCATTGACAAGTTTTTAAAGTCCCATGTGATTGGACCAAACTTATAGAGCCATTGTACTCCTAGCACGATGTCACATCCTTTCAGCGGAATCACCATGAAATCATCTGAGAACCCTGTTCCTTGAAAATCCCACTGAAAATCTCTGACTTTTGCTTTCACACTCAAACGGTTACCATATGCTACTCTGACCCTCGCATTATCTGACGGCAATAGAGAACAGCCAAGTTTTTCTGCTATTCCAGTGTCAATAAAGTTGTGTGTAGAGCCGGAGTCGATCAACATAAACAGGGAACACTTCTTATGCACTCCCCGGACTCGCATTGTGTTAAAGTCTGCTACTCCTGAAATCGCGCTTACAGAGATTTGTGCAATTTCACCCATTTTTTCTTCCATATCATCTTGTTCTTCCTCCATGACCATTCCCGTGTCCTCATCTAACTCCAGAACATATAGTTGAGTCTTCTTATGAACTTTGTAGTGGCCCGGGGTATATTTTTCATCACAGTAGTAACATAAGCCTTTTGACCTTCTGTCATTCATCTCTTCCGATGATAAAAAAGACTTTCGGTTGTTTCTCTTGATCGTTCTTGTGCTCATTGCATACTGGTTTGCGTCCTTTGTTGTCTTGTTCCCTTGATGTTGCCAAAATCCATTTACTGTATTTGGCAGAAGACCAAGTAGAACCAGAGGCTTTAGGAGGGTGCGCTGTTTCGTATAGTCTCCCCAACATTAGACACTGACGCACAGTCTGAGGTTGAAACATGCGGACATGCATTTGAGTATCCGTACGCAGACCCGCTAAGTAGTTACTGACCAAGTACTCTTCAGAGAGTTTCACTCTCGTGCGAATCAGCTCAAACTTGTTGTGGTATTCAACAATGCCATCAATCTCTCGCAGTTTCTTCAACTCTGCTATCGGATCATCCCACACATCGTCAAACCTGTCTTTCAGCAGCTGTTTATAACCATTCCAGTCCTGTAGATTCAGATTCTCAAACTCGTCCTGAACCATAGACTGATGCCATGTAGCCGCAATGTCATCGAAGTGAATCGATGCAATAGTTACTCTAATATCATCTGGTGTGTGATCTATTGCAAAGAATTGTTCTACCTTAAAGAGCCAATCCTTCAACCTAGCGCCATTAAACCTCGGAAAATCTAGCTTAGCTAGTCTAGTTATTCCAGTATAGGGTGTAGGGTTACCGTATCCCGATGATTGGCCATGTTCGCGATTGCTCGCTGGGTTAGATTGCACCGGCGCCGGAGAATTAGGTCGCTGAGCCGTCAATAGTCGGATCGCCTCAAACAAATCGGCTGTTGTTTTCGCAATTGTCGCATTCTGTTCTATCACGCGTGATTCCAACGTCGGTTGCCGCCGTGTCATCTGTTCTAACCGTGAGTGCACAGAATCGTCGCTGTCGCTACTAGCTACTTGTGCGTACGTTTCTACCGCCATTAATTCCGAGGAAAGTCAGTTCAACGCAAAGCTTGTATTATACTGAATTTGAATCTGTTATTCATAAAAACAATGATCCATTACAAATCTTAAGAATCCAAAGAAGAGAGAGATCCTTAAGCGAATACAGAGAACGAGAGGAAGAAGACGAATGTTTGTTACAATAATTTTGATTAAAATGTATTTTTTCTCTCCTCTTCCTAATAACGCTTCAGTAACACAGCTCCTAATTAATCTGAATCGTTAATATCTCTGTTTATCTGAACCGTGTTATTGTATCGTCCTGTATCACGAAGCCTTTCCGAGGAATGTGGTGGAAAGAAGTTTTTCAAGCGATCGGAGGTGGAGCAGAAGAAAATCCAGAAGCTTCGGGAGGAAGAGCGGCTAGAGCAGGAGCTTAAGGCCCAGCGGAGAGAAGCATCCGCTATCGCCGATTCGAAATACTCCGCCGCATCTACTACCGCCAACGATTCGAAATCCCTAGCCGACGAGAAGAAGAACACCGAAACCCTACCTCTCCCGAGGCAGGAAGTGATTCGCCGCCTGAGGATCCTTAAACAGCCGATGACTCTCTACGGAGAGGACGACCAGGCGCGTCTCCACCGGCTCAACCACGTGTTGAAGGAAGGATTGTTCGAGGTGGACGGCGATCTATCGTCGGAAGGACAGACGAACGATTTCTTGCGAGACATCTCTGAGATGAAGAAACGGGACAAGAGTGGCGGTAGGAAGAGGAAGAACAGCGATGAAAGAGGGGAAAATAGGGATGATGATGTTGATGTTGTTGACGCTGATAAGGATCTGAAGCGTTTGGAAGCTGATTTCGAGGATCTATGCGACGAGGACAAGATCATTGTGTTCTACAAGAAGCTATTGATTGAATGGAAGCAGGAGCTCGATGCTATGGACGACACCGAGAGGAGAAGTGGCCAAGGAAAACGCATTGTAGCCACATTTCAGCAGTGTGCTAGATATGTCACTCCTCTCTTCAACTTATGCAGGAACAAGGTACACAACACAAGAAACAAAAACTGTCCCCCTTTCTCTTTTGTATAATAATGAGTTCTGTCCTTAAAAACTTGATGTTTTACAAATTGCAGGTTTTACAAGCCGAGATTCGTGGAGCTTTGATGATGATGGTGAACCACTGCAGAAAGAGGGACTACGTGGCTGTGAATAACCACTACATCAAGCTAGCCATAGGGAACGCACCATGGCCCATCGGTGTGACTATGGTTGGTATCCACGAACGTTCAGCTCGTGAGAAGATTCACACCGAGAGTGTTGCTCACATCATGAACAACGATACCACTCGCAAGTATCTCCAGTCGGTTAAAAGATTGATGACTCTCTGTGAAAGACGTTACCCACCAGTGCCTTTTAAACCCGGTTTGGGTTCGATAGCTAATTAGCCCGTTCGCTGCTCGCTGTTAATTTATTTTAACGTAGTTTAATATAATTAGGTATCGACTTTTTGTATGCAACTTAGAATCATCAGGTCCACTTTTTTTTTCTTTCTGTCCTTTTTTTTTTTCCCGTCTAAATCTTGACAGAAGCCCAAATTAGTAAATCAAAGCCTCAAACAATGAGACAAACAAAGTCGTTGTTCGCTCGAGAGAGTTATTTTCTAAATTTATGAAGTTCTTTTAGCTTAATCTTTGTAACTATTTTTATGAACATGATATAAAATACTTTTTTATAAACTCATGTGCTGCAGACTAAACGTTTTAATCAATGAATGTGTTGATAAGCTTTGTGTAGTCTATTCCACTAGCCTCTTTCCTTCAGTATTATATAATGTGTAACAAATTGTGTTATATGTCTTTAATCAAGTGGTAATAGATTATCTATCTCAACTCTATCTAATAAGCTTGCCCACTAAACTTTAGTTTTAGTAGGAAGATTCCATTAGTTTTGCTGCTTTTGATTTCTTATATGGTGAAAATAAGTATTTTCAATAACTCTAATGCTACATAGACAAGACATTTAGTACAACAACTGCAATGTTTATCTTTAGTAACTTGATTAAGAATGCTGGGCGCAAAGCAAATTTATGTCTAACTATCACCTTAGTGATTAAAAATATACGTTCTGTGAGCTCTTCTCTATGATCTCGCTTATTCATTTACATGGCATCTTTGGGGGCCAAGAATCTTATTTGGAAAATGTTGGAATAGTCTTCTCGCAATATGTTATGTTGGCTTGGACAAATTTTGCACTTTGGTACTTTGTATACCATATACCGAAAGAAAGATATAAAAATAGTCATTAAATATGATTAAAAATCTCGATAGTGATATATAGTTTTGGGGTAATATCGACCGTCTATAACGCCACATGGCAAATGGATGGGAATATGATTACTTCTCGTCCAAGTTCTCTCCTCTGAACCCAAATGCGAGAATTGAGACTAGCTAAACTGGAGGAACAATAACTCACAATTTCTATTTGTAGAAATTTGGTTCTTGGTGACTTGGTGTAAATAAATGTTAAGAACATTTGTAGAAATTCTTGTTCAAAAGGATGAAAAATGTTCAGTTTCTTCCTATATATTCACTTACATATTCATTACATTACACTTATATCAGATACAGAGAAAAGAAAAAGGATCCAAAGAAAACTTTCTTCTCGGTTATCAAACTCTCTCGCTCCAACAATGGCTTGAGTTGCTACTATTCTTGAGGTTGTCAGGCAAGCTGCTGCAACCGACCTTTTGAAGGTTGGGGAAAATTCAGGTAAGTGAATTTTGGCACAGTCATATGTAGTTAACATGAACAGTAAATACAATTAACGAGACTATAAACCAAAACATAGTAAAAGCAGAGAAAAACCCTTTTTCCAAATTTTCTCATTGATTTGTTTGAGAAAAATGTAAGATTTGAACGGAAACGTGGAAGAAGAGAATAAAAAGGGTGGCCGTATCATTGCGGTGTATACCATGCGGTATATATCACTTTACATCTAGTTTTTCTGCACCATATATCTTAGGATTTTCGAAAGCTTTGAAATCTTTAGTGGAATAACGACTAAATTTTTTCATTATGTTGTCTTTTATGGGGAGGCACAAATTAAAATAAATCATATTTTTATTAGATCTTGCAACAATTGCAGTTTTATTTGTATTTTAGCTTATACTACTATTATATCCTTTTTGTCAAACTATTATTATATCCTATCGACGATTTCTTTTATATAAATGATCGGTTCACGGAATGTTATGCCTCGTGCTGCTAAGTCCTCTTGACTATGTGGTCTGCTCACGTATATATATTATACACAATTCTCAGACGAGCAAACAATGCCTTCTCTATATATATATACATCTATCGCTGTTAATTTATTTTAATGTAGTTGTAATCTTAATTACTAATTAGGTAACGACTTTGTACTTCAGACTTCAGAGCCATGTGGGTGGGGCAACTTATGAAATACTATCTCTGATGCAACTTATAATTATATCACTTCCCGAGTAGTACCAAATTTCTTACATATGTAATTACCAATGTTGAAGTATTCACAACGAAACATTGCATATATTAAAGCGTAGTGATTCATAATGCAAAGAGGATTAGGCATTTTCAGTGTAGAGAACATTGAAGTGAGAAAAAAGAGAACATGGTAGACAAGAGCACATACAAACTTTTCCATTTCCTCTAATCTTAAAAGTTCAACATGAAATCATTTTATAAGAGAATCAGAGCAGAAGAAACACAAGAGAAAAAATCAACAATATTTGTACCATCTAGGTTTTTTTTTTGTTGTTGCTTCTTCTCAAACTGGAGTTTAAAATTAAACTCTCACTATCACATACAGTTTGTTTTCTATCCCAATATATCAGCAGAATAAAAGTATAAAACTATCAGCCTCATTCTTCTGTTTTTCGGAGTTTAAGGCCCACAAACTATACAAAAGAAAACTCATCAGGCCCATTTTTTTGTGCGTATAGTCTTGTGCAGTTCTTTTGAGCCCGTCTACACAAGAAATCCTTAGAATCTTTTTACATTTTTGGAAAACTTAACGAAAGATATAAAAGACAAATATTTTTGTTAAGATTATTAAAATAGAATTCTTAAGAAGCAAGTTCATATAAAGTAAAATGCATGTGTAGCTTGTTTATGATGTTATAATAAATTTTCACTTCAAATTTCACAGAAAAACATTTCAGATTAGTACCCGAAAGGTGTAATTCTAAACCGAGAAGAAGAAGGTTCAGTTTCGGGAAAAAAATACTATCTGAAATATACAAAAGATACCACAAATATGATCCCCACAGTCACGTGCATTGTAGGGCTCGAAAGCCTACTGGGCCCCATGGCTCCGGCTCGAGAAATATATAACCTATAGGTTTCTGTGTCGCACGTGTGAAGCGAACCAGGGCCCACAGCTTCTGGTACCCATGCATGATTCCCATGTTGACCTGACTGAAGCGGGAGGTGCTGTGTTTGGGACCACTGAATCTGGGCCGTTCAAACTTAACATCGTCGTCAGATCTTATGAACCACAATTACCGGAAACCCAAAAGGCATCTTTTCTTTTAAGGGTGATCACCATCCCTTTTCTTCTGCAGCTTGACACATGCTCTCGACCGTGCACTCGCGTTTACATCCGTTGGATCCGACCTTACAGATTCTGATCTCACGGTGAAGAAACCAAAATCAAGATTTATCCCTTTTCCGCCGAACATTGTCAGACGAGCAAAGTGGTTTTCTGTATAATAAAACTTTTAAAGTCAAGCTTTAAAACAGTAAGTTAAGTGAGGTCATAGATTCACCTCCTTTCTTTTTCAATTTTTTTTCCTTAATATGCCAAAATTAGTTATAAACTTAACTATCGAATTGATTTTTTTTTTAATTATGGTTAGTCTAGAAAATACGTAACGATATCAAATGGGGGGGCCTATAGTCATCTCTTTTTTTTTCTCATTTAAATTACACTGTAAAAAAACCCAAGAACAAAAAGAAAACCTTATAAGTTACTCCTCTTTTTTCTCCTCCTCCTCGTGAAGGAAAACTCTTTTAGTCATTTCGCTCCTCGAGAATTACGCAGCACGAAACAAAAGCCCCAGAGATAACTCAGAAAAAGTGTGAAGTAAATAACACAGAAGAAACAGAGAATGACGGCATCAGGAGGAGGAGGAGGAGGAGGAGGATCAGCGGCGGCGGGAGCGGGAGTGACGGGAAGGATGCCGACGTGGAAGGAGAGAGAGAACAACAAGAAGAGAGAGAGAAGAAGAAGAGCCATAGCAGCTAAGATATTCACCGGACTCAGATCTCAGGGCAATTACAAACTCCCTAAGCACTGTGACAACAATGAAGTCCTCAAAGCTCTTTGCGTCGAAGCTGGTTGGATCGTCCACGAAGACGGTACCACTTACCGGAAGGTTCGATCTTCAGTTTCTTTAAATTCAAACCGATTTTACAATTTTCCGACATTGAACTAATTTTTGTTTGTCCGAACAGGGATCCCGCCCAACAGAAGCAACACCGCCGCGCGTGAGCGCGTGTTCCTCAATCCAGCTCAGTCCACAATCATCGGCCTTTCAAAGCCCAATTCCGTCGTACCAAGCGAGCCCAGCCTCGTCGTCTTACCCAAGCCCGACCCGGTTCGATCACAACCCTGTCCGGTTCGACCCCAATCAATCCTCTGCTTATCTCATCCCTTACCTTCAAAACCTCGCTTCGTCGGGAAACCTCGCTCCTCTCCGAATTTCCAATAGTGCCCCTGTAACACCTCCGATTTCGTCTCCTAGAAGCTCAAATCCGAGACTTCCTAGATGGCAAAGCAGTAATTTCCCAATCTCAGCTCCTTCAAGCCCAACACGGCGTCTCCACCACTACACATCGATTCCCGAATGCGACGAATCGGATGTCTCCACGGTTGATTCTTGTCGATGGACCAGTTTCCAGCCGGTAACCGTCTCTCAGACATGTCCGCCGTCGCCAACTTTCAACCTCGTCAAAAATAGCGTTTGTGTTAGCGGTAGTGGCCGCGGCGGAGGAGACGTGGCCGTGAAGCCGTGGGAAGGTGAGAAGATTCACGATGTTGGTATCGATGACTTGGAGCTGACGTTAGGTAACGCTAAAGGACGCGGCTAGAAGGTTGAGAAGGGTAATATCGTAATTCTAAATATTAGGAATGGATCGGTTCGGTAACGTGTTTCCGGTTTAACCGTAGCTAATAGAAAGATGGTCTAGGGATCTTCACGTATTCATGAGCCATGAGTCCATGACCACCACTGTACAGTCATTATCAATGATGCTTCATTTCACAAATCTGATTATCATATATATATTTATTTTTAAAAAATGTGATGGTGAATATGAAAATGCAAGTGTGTGAGTGAAAGTGAGAGGGACCATTCCCCATGTGGTGATGGGGCATGTGAATGTGATTTTTATCTTTATCTCTCTCTCTCTCTCTCTCTAACCACGCGTGACTTTTCAATTCTATCTATCTTCATACCTATTTTTAGGTGGACCTGTAATTTTTATATGCTTTTTAAAGAAATTCGATGAGAAACATTTTCCATGAATGAATATTTCGTCAAGTGACTTTATTTTATTGTTGGAGAATGCTGTTTTGCTATAAACATGAGTGATTGGTTGGTTCATGTGTTCTGAGACTTCTGTCACTGTAAAAGTTGTGATCGAGATTGATATGTAAAGGACTTATACAGATTCGGTTCGAAACAGAACCAACCGGTTTGGATATCCATATTTCTTACATATTCATGTTTTTGACAAGAAATCGGTCGGTAGGTTAGTTTTTGACTTTTTCATTCAATGGGCTTATAACATGACATTTTAGTAGAGTAAATGGGCCGTAAATAGGCCGAAGTTATGTTACAAAATTGCACTGCAAATATATTTGTATGGTTCAGGAAGAAAAATAAAATAATAGGAGTGGGGTAACGGATAAACACAATCTAATGTTTTGGAAAAAACAAAAACAAAAACTTTAGCGTCATCAAAATAATATATAAAAATTGTTGTTGTTTTTTGTGAAAGAATAATTATTGTTAAATAAACGATCGAATAATTCAAACGTTTTTAATTATTGTAAGAAAAAAAATATATATAAGAAAGAAAACTGACCAAAATTCTAAGTTACCTAAAAAAACATTATAACAAACATATATTCAGTTTGTCAAACTCTCTTACCGATTTAAGCTGAATTTGAAGCATTTATGTGAACTATGAGAATTTTGATTCCTATGCAGAATTGGTAATTGAGACGGACTGCTTATAAACTTGATTGAAGATGAAGAAGAATGGCCAGCACTATAGAGTTTTTGCACCCCAATTTTCATAATTTTTATATAGTTTTTACTCCACATTCTTTTAATATTCGAGCTGATCGTCTTGCTAAAAGCGCTTCCGTGGTTTGATATATTCTCATGTAAATTTTTTGATTCCAGAGTGATTGGCTTCCTTCCGAGCATAATATTTTTGGAGTTAATGTTTAATATATGGAGCATTCGCAGTAAAAAAAAAATCAGTCTGTCTTACACGATATAGTAATAATCAACAATAATTTCACATAAATCATAAATTAATCCACTGTAAACAAAAAAAAAAAGACAACAAAAAATCATACCTATTAGGAATGAGTGAATCTGTATAACTTATAAACCACTGAATTCAATCCACCGGATCACAAATATCTCAGTTAGTTATACGAATCTATGAATTAGGCGTAGTTAATCTATATAAAGATTGATAATCCATTTTAATCATATTTGGGAATGGGATATATATATAGTTAAGAGTTACACGATGAAGATACGTACCTGTAAAACCAAAAAAAAAGAGTAACTTAGCAAAAACAAAAGACAAGTACTCGTTCATTAGTATTACGAAACAGAACCAAATCTTACTCCCTATTCTTTAATTGTTACATGTCTTCGAGAACTGAAGAGCTGAATTTGTAGTCGGACAACACTATACGCAAAAGTATATCATATTTTACGTAAGCCATAAACTTGGCTTTATCTTGATAGAAATAAATTTTAGCTTTATCATATCTTGATAGCAAAATAAATAATTTTTTGCTTCCACAAAACTATGAATAATATTAAGCAATACACATATATATAGTTCGAGAAAATTATTACGTAATTCCAGAGAAAAATTACCTCTTTATCTTGAATTTCATCAGGAATGTATATATATGTTTCGAGCGAACGTGGCTGCTCTTTATTTACTTGACTCGCTCATAGCATCCGATATGGTGTCGTTATGGTACTCCGACGCTCAGACTGACGCTCAGTAGCATGACGATAAGCTAACAATTCCATTCCATATACGGCACCGTTCACGCTGCCCAATGTTGATAAATTTTGTTTGAATAAATCAAATGTTGAATATTTCTCCATCATATAAGTCAACTATTGATAATAACTACCATTGATTTTGAGGACGGAGACGTTTGTCGATGCTGAGATAAGTGAGATAAAATTCCGTTTGATCCCCGACGATATGACGAATTTAGGCTTATTGATTAGTCTATGCAATATAAGATTAAAGATTTACATAAGATTGTGCTCAGTGTTTTTTGCTGGAATTTCAAACGGATTCTCTCAATATGTTTCTGTGACAGGATAAGTTTTACATGCTTTGAATAAACATCATAGAGACAAAAGGACTTCAAAGCAATTATAACATGTATGAACAAGACCGTATGCAATATCAGAAGTTATAAGATTGAAGACTAACTGACTAACCTAAGATTATTTTCAGTATTTATTGCTAGAAATTCAAACGGATTCTCTCACACACTGTTTCGGAAACTCAAAATGTTTTTGTGGCAGGAAAAGTAATTTTTTCATAACATGTTGTTGGCTAGTTTTACATGCTTTGAATATACATCATAGATACAAAAGGACTTCAAAGCAATTATAGCATATATGAATAAGACCGTATAGAATG
The DNA here is from genome assembly GCA_911865555.2 of Thlaspi arvense. Taxonomy (NCBI): domain Eukaryota; kingdom Viridiplantae; phylum Streptophyta; class Magnoliopsida; order Brassicales; family Brassicaceae; genus Thlaspi; species Thlaspi arvense. The sequence goes on from OU466861.1 coordinate 4,975,264, forward strand.
GAGGTTTCTAGACAGTAATGTTTAGTTTTGGCCTTTTGAGACAACTTGTATTGTATGATAACAACACAACTTGGATTTTTGTGTACGATCAATCACCTATAACATTATGCTTCATGATAACTCAAAGTAATGTACTGTTCTGACCAGTAGACTAAGACAAATTAGAGAGATTGGTTATCATCATACTTATTTAGTTTATAATGCGATGAGGTCCTGGCCTAAAAGCTGTAAGCAGACGATCTCTCATTTCTTATTAGAGGATGGCGATATGATGATAGTCTAAATATTTTCAAGATAGTCGATGATGCTTTCGGATACCATATAGTTTTTGAAAAAAAAAAATAGGTATCAATTTTTGAAAGAAGATCCTGAAAAAATTCATAAAGAAATTAAAAGCAAATTGACTTTGATTTTTGAATAATCCACATGGTTTCTGATTCTATTGTAACAAAAGAAAGTATATTCTGGCAGACGGCAGGATATGACAATCTGAAAACAATTGAAAGACTCTTACTAAAACAAAGTTATTTATATATGTGTAAATAAGATAATGATACGCACTAGCTATTCCAACATATAAGGTAAGGTTTTCACCTCTCTCTCTTTTTTAAAAAAGTTTTTTCCCTCTTGTAAGCACTTATGTGTCTTTTTGTTTGACCAAATATAAGAAGTGGTGTAAGTGACAAAAACAAAACTACGATGTGTTTGACATCAGAGAGTACAAAAACAACAACTTCCCATCTTTTCCTCCTTATCTTATATATTCAAGTTGAATTTAATTCAGCTTACAAAATGTGTGAATAAGGGGATGACATGTTGAAGTATTTCTTTTTAATTATTTACAACTCATATATCAAATTTGAACTCGAGTTATGATGTTGGATAAACTTCAATATTATCCTAAGTCTAAGATGCCAAATCTAATGTGATTAGGATAAGATAGACTTAAGGGAATCTTATTGTAATTAGAAGTTAGCTAATTCGATAGATAATAGGATTGGCAATGTGTACCAAGACTATAAATACCAATGTCGAGTTGTGACATTGATATTGAGAACAAAGGTGTTTAGTTTTTGAGTTATACTTTCTAAACACCAATAAAAGAGAAATATTCTTTTATACAAAGTGTGCCTGTTCTTGGGTACTCTGTTCTTAGATCTTTTATTTGGTATCAGAGCTATAGAACAAGATCCATTGACAGGAGCTTGATCAAGAGACTGCAGGCAACCGAGGGAGAAGACAGAACCGAGACATGGGAGATGTCAATCCTCATGCCCGCCCAAAGGATGTAATTCCTTCTTCCATTCAATGTCTCATGTTAACCGCAACTAACTATACGGTTTAGGCCATGAGAATGAAAGTCCTCCTGCGAATTCACAAAGTTTGGGAGACTATTGAACCTGGTTCTCTATCTCTCGAGAAGAATGATATCGCAATAGGCATATTGTTTCAGTCAATCCCGGAGGCCTTAATCTTACAAGTCGGTGAGCAAGAATCTCCTAAGAGAATTTGGGAAGTAATAAAATCAAGAAATCTCGGAGCTGATCGTGTTAAGGATGTGAGACTTCAAACTCTCATGTCAGAGTTTGAGAGATTGCGAATGAAGGACACTGAGACAATCGATGGCTTCTCCAGGAAGTTATCAGAAATTGCTTCAAAGTCTGCTGCTCTTGGGCAAACTATAGAAGAACCAAAACTTGTAAAAAAGTTTCTCAATAGTTTGCCAAGAAGTAAATATATTCACCTCATCGCTTCACTTGAGCAAGTTCTGGATTTAAACAAAACCAGCTTTGAAGACATCGTCGGAAGACTCAAAGCGTTTGAAGAAAGGGTTTTCGATGAGGAGAATCATACGGAAATACAAGAGAAGGTTTTGTACGCAAAATCAGAAGAACGAAACTCATCTCGAAGCAGAGGACGGGGCAAAGGAGGAAAAGGACGAGGAAAAGGTCAATCTTTACAAGAAAGTACAGATCAGAATCGATCAAAAGACAAGAAAGATAGATCGAAAGTGATCTGCTACAGGTGTGATAGACCCGGCCACTTTCCCTCTAAGTGTCCCACAAGAATACAGAAAGATCAAGAATCAAATAAGGTCGAAACAGAGGAAGCTGATGTGGCTCTTTATATGTATGAGATCGTATACTTAAACGAAGGAAAGGTACTTCCAAAGAACTTCGAGACAACTACGGAAGAAGAAGGGTTATGGTATCTCGACAACGGGGCGAGTAATCATATGACCGGACACAAGGAGTATTTCTCGGAGCTCAACGAAAGTATTAAGGGAAAAGTAAAGTTTGGCAATGGTTCATGTGTCGAGATAGGAGGAAAAGGATCAATACTTTTCCAAAGCAAATCCGATGAACAGAAGCTTGTAACAGATATATATTATATCCCCGAGCTCAAAAGCAATATATTGAGCTTAGGACAAGCAACTGAAGTGGGCTGCGATGTACGGATGAGACAAGATAATCTTACCGTCCATGACCCGAGAGGAAGATTATTGGTAAAAGTAAACCGATCACCTAACAGACTATACAAAATCAAGCTGAAGATAGGCAAACCGATTTGTTTAAGAACCAGCATAGAAGAGGACACATGGAAGTGGCATGCAAGGTTGGGACATATAAACTTCAAGACCCTGAAGACGATGTCTCAACAAAAAGTAGTACATGGGATGCCTAAGATCAGAGAAGAGAATAAACTGTGCGAGTCTTGCTTAGTCGGAAAGCAAACACGACAGTCGTTTCTGCAAGCAACCATGTTTCGAGCCAAGAAGCCATTAGAACTTCTACACACAGACCTTTGCGGACCCATATCACCAGCGACTGCAGCTAATAACAGATACATATTTGTTATTATAGACGACTACTCGAGATATATGTGGACTATACTGATGAAAGAGAAGAGTGAAACGTTTCAGAAGTTCAAATTGTTCCGAAGTCTAATTGAGAAGAAGCTGGGAATGACGATATTAACTCTAAGAACTGATAGAGGCGGGGAGTTTACGTCAACAGAGTTCCAAGACTACTGCAACGACAACGGCATAAAAAGACATCTAACTGCGCCTTACACACCGCAGCAAAACGGGGTGGTAGAGAGGAGAAATCGGACTCTAATGGAGATGACGAGGAGTATTCTCAAAGCAATGATGGTACATAATTACTTATGGGGGGAAGCAGTTCGCCACTCGACCTATTTAATTAATCGGGTACCAACGAAGGCTTTTGACAATATTACTCCTTACGAAAGCCTGAAAGAGAAGAAACCGAGACTTGATCACTTGAGAGTTTTCGGATATCTTGCTTACACAAAGATCGATTCTCATCATCTTAGAAAACTAGATGATAGATCGAAGCCACTGGTAAACCTTGGGATCGAGCCTGGATCCAAGGCATACAGGTTATATAATCCGACAACTCGTAAGGTAATAGTAAGTCGTGACGTCTTGTTTGATGAAAGCTCAAATTGGAACTGGAACGAGAAAGCAAACGGATCGTATCTAGATCCCGGAATGTTTCAGTTGCGATGGGGAGAAACGTTGGATGTCGGAGAAGGACCTGCAGTAGTCGGCAACGATTTGCCTAACGAAAACAACGAAGCCAGTGATGACGAGCATCACGAATACGACAATCACGGAGCAGAGGATAACAACAACGGTGGTGAAGCAGAACAACAAGCTGTGCAACAGCCTCAACAACCTTTGAGAAGGTCAAACCGTGATACTTCTCTACCAAGTTACCTCAGTGATTACGTCCTGTGTCTTTGTGAAAAGGTACTTCTCTCAATAAATGATGAGCCAAGTAGCTTTAAAGAAACAGAGAACTCCGAAGAGTAGAGCCTAGCATGCAGAGAAGAAATCGACTCAATCAATAAAAATAAGACATGGTTTCTGATTGATAAACCACATGAGACTAAGATCATTGGTCTTAAGTGGGTTTTCAAAATCAAGAAAAACGCAGATGGTACAATCAACAAGTACAAAGCACGTCTTGTAGCTAAAGGTTATGTACAAGAAAGCGGCATAGATTTTGACGAAGTTTTTGCACCAGTTGCTTAACTCGAAACCATAAGACTATTAATTGCTTTGGCGGCTTCACACGGATGGGAGATCCATCACTTGGATGTGAAAACTGCATTCTTACATGGCAATTAAAAGGAGGATATGTATGTATCTCAACCTGAAGGGTTCGAAGTTAAGGGTCAAGAACACAAGGTCTACAAGCTATCGAAGGCTTTGTATGGACTAAGACAAGCTCCACGAGCTTGGAACACAAAGCTAAATCTGATTCTGAAAGGAATGAGGTTCAAAAGATGCTCTAAAGAAACCTATGTATATCGTAAGGAAGAAGGAGACACTCTGCTCATTGTCGCCATTTATGTGGATGATTTGTTTATTACAGGAAACACCATCAAAGTAATAAATGATTTCAAGATTGGAATGGCAACAAAGTTTGAGATGTCTGACCTAGGCAAGCTCACATATTACCTCGTAATGGAGGTATACCAAGGAGAAGATGGCATCGAAATTAAGCAAGAAAGCTATGCGCTAAGGATTTTGAAAGAAGCAGGTCTCGAAACATGTAATCCAACTCAGGTACCAATGGAGTTTGGACTGAAAGTTTCTAAGGCGCAAGAGGAAGCAGAGATAGATGCCACGAGTTATAGAAGGAATGTAGGCTGCTTAAGGTATTTGCTGCACACAAGACTGGACCTGGCGTTTGCTGTTGGAGTTGCCAGCAAATATATGCAAAGTCCTCGCAAGTCACACGGCGATGTGATGAGGCAGATACTTCGATACCTCAAAGGAACAGTCACTTACGGTCTGAAGTTTGAGCGCGGAGGTTCAAAGAGAATAACAGGCTACAGCGACAGCATCCACAACATAGATCAAGATGATGGTAGAAGCACCACGGGCCACATATTCTATTTCGGATCTTCACCAATTACTTGGTGTTCTCAGAAGCAGGACACGGTGGCTTTATCATCATGTGAAGCAGAATTCATGACTGCAACGGAAGCAGCTAAACAAGCGATTTGGCTGCAGGACATCCTCAATGAAATTACAGGTTGGAAGGCCGAACAGATCGTTATCAAGATCGATAATAAGTCCGCTATAGCTCTCACGAAGAACCCTGTTTTCCACGGCAAAAGCAAGCACATTCACAAACGTTATCATTTTATACGAGAGTGTATAGAAAGAGACATTGTAGATGTAGAGCATGTTCCGGGGACTGAACAAAAGGCGGACATTCTCACCAAGGCTTTGGCGCGAATCAAGTTTAAAGAAATGAGAGAGTTGATTGGTGTAGAAGACATGTCCAAGACCGATTTGAAGCTTAAGAGGGAGAATGTTGGATAAGCTTCAATATTATCCTAAGTCTAAGATGCCAAATCTAATGTGGTTAGGATAAGATAGATTTAAAGGAATCCTATTATAATTAGGAGTTAGCTAATTCAATAGATAATAGGATTGGCAATGTGTGCCAAGACTATAAATACCAATGTCGAGTTGTGACATTGATATTGAGAACCAAGGTGTTTAGTTTTTGAGTTATACTTTCTAAACATCAATAAAAGAGATATTCTTTTATACAAAGTGTGCTCTGTTCTTAGGTACTTTGTTCCTAGATCTTTTATATGATACTACGGAGGTTTTAACACACATCTTTAGAAATGTCGATCAATTATTATTGATGGATTATTCTACTTGAGAGATTAATGGTCGATCAATATAAAAAGGTATCAAGAAGTTGAACAATAATGGTGGATCAATATAAAAATATCAGGATGATGGGGTCCTATACTATACTGCCCATATAAAAGCATTAATTGATCGATGAAATTACTGTCTATTATAGAAGCAAGAAACCAAAAATACGTAGGGTAACAGGATTTGAGCAAATTGCAACGTTACAGTGACATTATTCAAGCATCTATGACTTATTCGCATCATCCCAGTTTTTTATTATTATTATTCTGTGTTTTGAATTGTATGCATATTATGTATGAATGCATACATGACATAACTGCAACCACACTATATTCTATATATTTGCATGATGGCTTATCATGTCCCATGTATATTCGTATGTTATGTATACATAATCTTACGAGTATGATCGATCCTTTGGTCGATGCATCAAACTCAAAAGGGATCATTCACGGGATGGCTTTCACGTGGTTAATTATTTTCTCTATATAAGTAAACATATATGCACTTCACTAAGATACACGAGTAACACTTACACCTAAATATTTATATTAGTTATATTATCTATATAAGACAATTAAGGTGGTAGATTAGACCTTATATTATACTATTAACAAACGTTTGGAAGACTTTTGGTTCTATATATCAAACTCACTTGCGAGTATAACCCACACAACAAACAAAAGAAAAGCCAACGTTCATCAATATATGCTAATTATGCAGGTTACAAGACCACATGCTGCCATGTTCGCTAGCCCGGGAATGGGACACGTCATCCCGGTGATCGAGCTCGGAAAACGCTTAGCCGGATCCCACGGCTTCCACGTCACCATCTTCGTCCTCGAAGCCGACGCAGCCTCCGCTCAATCGCAATTCCTCAACTCACCTTGCTCCGACAAGACCCTTGTTGACGTCGTCGGCCTCCCGTCTCCGGATATCTCCGGTTTAGTGGATTCGTCAACCAACATCGGGATCAAGCTCTTGACCATGATGCGTGAGACCATTCCAACCCTCCGATCAAAGATCGCGGAGATGCAGCACAAACCAACGGCTCTGATCGTAGACTTGTTCGGCATGGACGCGTTGCGGCTCGGTGGCGAGTTCAACATGTTGACTTATATCTTCGTCGCTTCAAACGCACGTTTACTCGCGATGATAATTTATTTCCCAACGCTGGAGAAAGACGTCGAAGAAGATCACATAATCAAGAAGAAACCTTTGGCTGTGCCTGGATGTGAACCGGTTCGGTTTGAGGATACTCTTGAAACATTCCTTGACCCGACCGCCGAGCTATACCGGGAATTTATTCCTTTTGGTTTAGTTTTCCCAACCGTTGATGGTATTATTGTGAATACATGGGATGATATCGAACCCAAAACGTTGAAATCTCTTCAAAACCCAAAGCTCTTGGGTCGGATCGCTCGTGTGCCGGTTTATCCAGTTGGTCCTTTGAGCAGACCGGTTGATCCATCGAAAACCAATCATCCGGTTTTAGATTGGTTAAACAAACAACCGGACGAGTCGGTGCTTTACATCTCATTCGGAAGCGGCGGCTCACTCACGGCTAAACAGCTAACCGAACTGGCTTGGGGGCTCGAGCTAAGTCAGCAACGGTTCGTTTGGGTGGTCCGACCGCCGGTAGACGGTTCGGCTTGCAGCGAGTATTTCTCGGTTAACAGCGGTGAAATACGAGACGGTACGCCGGATTATCTACCGAAAGAATTCGTAAACCGGACTCAAGAAAGAGGCCTCGTGGTCTCATCGTGGGCCCCTCAAGCCGAGATCCTGGCCCACCAAGCCGTTGGAGGGTTTCTGACTCACTGCGGGTGGAATTCGATTCTCGAGAGCGTTGTTAGCGGCGTTCCGATGATTGCTTGGCCGCTTTTCGCGGATCAGATGATGAATGCGACGCTTCTCAACGAGGAGATTGGAATCGCCGTCCGATCTAAGAAACTTCCGTCCGAGGAAGTTGTTTCAAGGGCGGAGATCGATGCCTTGGTGAGAAGGATTATGGTGGAGGAGGAAGGTTGCGAGATGAGAGAGAAGGTTAAGAAGCTGAGGGACACGGCGGAAAAATCACTGAGTTGCGACGGTGGATCGGCGCACGAATCGCTGTCGAGAGTGGCGAACGAGTGTGACCGTGTTTTGGAGCGTTCTAGAAGAATGGCTCGTGGTGCCTAGGAATGCGTACCGTTTTGAGAATTTACGTTTGCACTGCTTGTTGTTTTACTGTGTTTTTTTAGTATGATATTTGTACTTAGTTTACGGGCCCTGCCACATGCTATCACGTCGTTTATTGTGTCAGCGCACTTGCAGTCACTAATGTTTATTTACATTGTACAAATAAATAATTTGTGTCTAGTTTGTATACTTCTGTGTTTTTTAATCTCCAAGTCTTCGGTTATTGAACAAAGGGCTGGATGCTTGACGTCAAACTGAAATGTTAATCTAAACACTTAATGTAAAAGAATCTGATGATGTACAAAATCACTATGTTGATCATATTTATTGCACTAGTTATATTAAGATTTGTTAGTCAGCTAATCATTAGTAATCCTCCTTAGGTAATTGTATATATTATATAATCAAGATACTGTACGTCACATCTAACTTCAAAAGGGAGTAGCTCAATTTTGTCTTATACTCACTTTTTCATCCAACTTTACTGATCTCTCTATTCGTGAGGAATCTTTGATTTTTTTGTATCTGATTAATTAAGGAAACTTAATTTAATTCGAAATGAGATTAAGAAGAAACAAATAACAACATGACAGTTCCTCTACCTCCGATATTTTTGGGATATGCTTGGGAGCATTTTGGTTTCAAATAAAATACTTCAATCATTTTAAGCAATGACGTGTGTTACAATATTTAACCCCAAATTGATTATTATGCATAATGCATTACCCACCGCAAAATATACACAGTTTGTGAGTTTTTAAAAAAGAATTCGATCACCTTCATGTATCGCGTTTTAATATTTCTCGTCTTATATGCCCATTACTGGTAGATTTATTACAAGTGGTTATACATTTCAGTATCGTGAAAAGGTACAACAGTATTTAATTGAATCCACCTAGAATAATTGGTTATGTGATTATTAAAATACGACACTAGCATATGATTTATCTCATATAAAACTTAATTCTAGAAGGTACAATAGAGATAATTTTAGGTGTGTTATGATCATGTGCCTTAAGATTACAGACCAGTCTCTCTATTTTTATTTCGAGAAAACTTGAACTATTATTGATGGGTTTTTTTATGTGAAGTGCGTTTCCGTGACAAACCGGTTGACAATTAGAAGAAGAAAAGAAAGCTTCCACCACACGCTACTGCTGCATGTAAGCTATCCCACTCATGAGTTTGATGATAATAATAGGTTTCAAATTAGATATAATCTTTGTAAGACAATACAAAGAGTTTGAAAGAAACACACAAGAAGTTAATAGTCATTGTTTGGTTTCCATAATTGCTAAATCCCGATTTGGCCCTGAGAGAGGATTATTAACCTTTACAACAACAAGCATGATGTGTTCTGCTTTTCTTCTTCTACAACATCCGATCCTCTTTCCCCGTCTTGCAGTTCCTCCCAGTGAATTCACTATAGCTTGTTCTGTTTTACAGGATCCAATAGGTGTTAGAATTACATTACAAGAAGTTCAGGAGAAGAGATGATGTGAGATGCTTACTTTCTTCACTCGAGTGAGAAGTTCAGGACTTGATGCTATTAGAATACAACCTGTAGCCTAGCCTGGCAGGGTAATGAATATGGAGATTAGCAAAACAGAGGAAATAAAGAAAACAATTTTAAGGATATGAAACAAGTGATATATTACAATAGGTGAGAGAGAGAAGAGAAGGACTGACTTGCAAGTAACACACAGAGTGACGTGGATTCACAATCCCCAAATCTCTATATATCCCAAACTAAAAGCTCTAGATAATGACACTGAACCTTAACTTAAAAGCTTAAGAGATTGAACACTAACTTTCGCTTTTCAGCGTAAAAGAGAGTATCATAAGAGAAATAACCAACCCAAACGACCTGTTGATACCAAAGCAGCTCATTAGCAATTTTAACCTATGTATCTATTGTCATTATGATCTCAAACTAAACCAAGCCAGTTAAGCATTAATCTCTCACTACAAAAAGCATCAGGAAGATCATCAATCAGTTGAGGTTTCCAAGTCTCTTGAGATTCTTCCAGGAACCATTGGATCTTTAACTTCCTCTGTAGTCACAGTGCCTCTCACATGGTCCATGACTGTGTCTTTGTTCACAATTTCCATTTTTAATGTGCTCCACTTACTCGAAAAGGAAGGCTTGGAGCCTCGATCTCGAATTCTCGATCATCTTAATTCCTTGTCAAAGACACCGGTACGCGAGAGTGGGAGTGAGGTTATTAATTATAAAAAAAATATTTTTGAATAATATTAAACTAAATCTCCCTTTGTTTTAGACCTACATATTTATTCCATTCTATTGTTTGTCTATGGAAATTGTAAAGAGAAAAAAGGTTGATATATATATATATATATATATATATTTTTTTTTTTTTATTTTTTTTTTTTTTTTTTTATTTTTTTGGTCGACATTGACGTACAAAGAAAATCAAAGATATTACCAGTAATTTTACTGATAAAATAGAAAATGGAGCAGGTTTGTAAAAGACATTTAAGGTGGTAGTAGATAGACCTTTATCATATTTACAAACGTATTACGTAAAAAGTAATTATTTATATAAACGTTTGAAGACTATATAGGTTTTTATATATTAAACGCACAAAACAACAACATCAACAAACACCCAACGTTCATCGACTCGTCGATCGAAGCATGGAGATTACAAAACCACACGCGGCCATGTTTGCTAGCCCGGGAATGGGCCACGTCATCCCGGCGATCGAGCTCGGAAAACGCTTAGCTGGATCCCATGGCTTCTACGTCACCATATTCGTCCTTGAAGCCGACGCAGCCTCCGCTCAATCTCAATTCCTCAACTCACCTGGCTCCGACAAGACCCTCGTTGACGTCATCGGCCTCCCGTCTCCGGATATCTCCGGTTTAGTGGACCCATCAGCCAACTTCGGGACCAAGATCATGGCCATGATGCGTGAGACCGTTCCCACACTCCGGTCAAAGATCGCTGAGATGCAGCACAAACCAACGGCTCTTATCGTAGACTTCCTCGGCTTGGAGGCGTTACGGCTCGGTGGCGAGTTCAACATGTTGACTTACCTCTTCATCGCTTCAAACGCGCGATTTGTCGCGTTGATGGTGTATTTCCCGACGCTGGACAAAGACGACGAAGAAGAGCACATAATCAAGAAGCAACCTTTAGCTATACCGGGATGTGAACCGGTTCGGTTTGAGGATACTTTTGAAATATTCCTTGATCCGTCGAGCCGGATGTACCAGGAATCCGTTCCACTCGGTTTAGTATACCCGACGTTTAATGGCATTATTGTGAATACATGGGGTGATATGGAGCCCAAAACTTTGAAATCTCTTCAAGACCCAAATCTCTTGGGCCGGATCGCTCGTGCACCGATTTATCCAATTGGTCCTTTGTGCAGACCAGTTGATCCATCGAAAACCAATCATCCGGTTTTAAATTGGTTAAACAAACAACCGGACGAGTCTGTGCTTTACATCTCATTCGGAAGCGGCGGCTCTCTCGCGGCTAAGCAGCTAACCGAATTGGCTTGGGGGCTCGAGCTAAGCCAGCAACGGTTTGTTTGGGTGGTCCGTCCTCCGGTAGACGGTTCGGCTTGCAGCGAGTACATATCGGTTAACAGCGGCGAAATACGAGACGGTACGCCGGATTATCTACCGAAAGAATTCGTAAACCGGACTCAAGAAAGAGGCCTCGTGGTCCCTTCATGGGCCCCCCAAGCCGAGATCCTGGCCCACCAAGCCGTTGGTGGGTTTTTGACTCACTGCGGGTGGAACTCGATTCTGGAGAGCGTTGTTAGCGGCGTTCCGATGATTGCTTGGCCGCTTTTCGCGGATCAGATGACCAACGCGACGCTGCTCAACGAGGAGCTCGGAATCGCCGTCCGATCAAAAAAATTGCCATCGGAGGGAGTGATTCTGAGGGTGGAGATCGAGGCGCTGATGAGAAGTATTATGGTGGAGGAGGAAGGTTATGAGATGAGAAAGAAGGTGAAGAAGCTGAGGGATACGGCGGAGAAATCGTTGAGTTGCGACGGTGGATCGCTGTGGAGAGTCGCCGAGGAATGCCAACGTCTTTTGGAGCCTGTTATTAAAGTCACGGCACGTGATGCCTAGGAATGCTTACCGTTTATTAATTTTGTGTTTCAAACTTCGTGCCATTTGAGTGTTTTCAGAATATCGTATTCAGTTTACGAGTCTTGCTAGCTGCCTGCTATATCACCAATGTGTTAAATTTGTATTAAACTTTATATTAAAAATAAATCTATAGTTCGGTCTTTGATCATCAATGAAAGGTTTGTATCTGATTCAGATATTTGAAGTCGATCCGAAACGTTGATTTAAGAGTTAAAGCTCTTTTATAGGAGGAATATGATGATGTACAAAATCATTGTGATGATGGTATATAACTAAATTTGTTATGTAATATGATTTCTTAATCATTTACTAATCTCCTAAGGTAATTTTTATCATAATCAAAATTAGTATCGAACGTCACATCTAGTTGACGCATTATCGACCCAAAGAAACAAAAAGGGAGTAGCTCAATTTTGTCTTTCCTTATAGTACTGTTGATCCAACATTTTCCACCCTTTTAAAATAAACTATATATTCCTTCAACCTTTCGTTATCTCTGACAAAGATGCCATTAGGAGAGTGATCCAATGATCAAGTAAAGAAACACTATATGCAAAGAAAGGAAGAGAGTCACGTAAACAATAATCAAAGCCAAGAGAGTATAGCCGTAACATTCACTCGATGAAGTGGGAAAGGCCGAACCAAGTAGTGATTCAACTTTAAGAATCTCTATATGCATTTTGTATTTTAATGACGTGGGAGGTTAATTTAATCACATAAGGTTAGAAATAAAATACTTCAATCATTTTTAGGCGATGATGTGCGTTAGAGATAACTATAATTTGAGTAATTCGTGATTATCCCATGTATCATATAATCTTGTTCGTTGCCTTGCTACGCATGAAAATGTTTTATTATCATAGTTTCTTTTTTTTTTTCTTAAAGAACATAAATCATACAAAGAAAAAGCCACATCATTTCGGATCTTCATTCATTTGGGACTCATATAATTATTGAAGTACTCAACTCAAGATCATCCTGATGTCGTCGACTCCATCTTGGATATGCTACAAAAACAAGGGTAAGATCAATATTTCAAGCTCACGATGACCATCTCAAGGGAATCTGCCAAGTAAGCAAAATAATCTTTTTACTTCTTGATCTTAATTCTTGAATCTAACCTATATTGTATATACAGTATGTTTTTTTAAAATCCTTAGTTAATAACCAAATGTCTTTTTGTTGACCTAGCGTCCATGAACATGATTTGGGCGATGACGCTCGTCAGAGACACGAGAATGGTGAAGAAAGTTCAACATGAGATCCGAACTTGCATTAGAATCAAAACAAAGGACAGAAGAAGATCTTTGCATACTGAATCTTGTGGTGAAGGAAACCTATAAGACTACACCCAGCAGCTCCTCTGTTACACTCCAAGAGAAACAATGAGACAAATCAAGATTCAAGGCTACGACACAAGTGCTTGGTTGATAGGACGGGATCCTAAACACTGGAAAGATCCAGAAGAGTTTATCCCTGAGAGATTATGGGTAATTTTTCAAATGACGTAACTTTGAGATGTAACCTTTTGGTTCTAGTTTGGAGGTTCTGTCCAGGAATGACACAAGTGCCATCACCATGATTTGGGCAATGTCATAGCTTGTTACAAACCCGCATGTGATGAAAAAAAGTTCAAGACGAGATCCGTACTTGCAAAAGCCATGAGTACTTGAATCTTGTGATCAAAGAAACCTTAAGACTGTGCCCACCAGCTCCTCTTTTACTTCCAATTGAGAGCAACAATGGCTGATATTTCCTGACGAGTGACGAGAATAATTAATATCTAAAACATGGTGATGCCACCACTGTTAAAAAGGTTCCTCTTCAGCTTCTTCCAATTCTACAATCATTAATTAATTAATATGGAGTAGGAAATTAAATATTTTTAACAGTCGAGAAGAGAAAAATGACATGTATCATAGTATATGTTTCTTCTTTTCCCCTCTATATACTGTGTTGAATGATTATCTTTTAATATTTTACATAAACCCATGAGTTAAGGAAAACAAATACAGTAACGGCAAGACAATACCGATAAATGCCGTAATACTGTAATATGATTGGAATTACTGAATGTAGCCCCAGCAAAGCATTCAGTATATAATATAATGTTTCTGGTTTATATTATGTTGTAATCCACTTAATGGATGTAAAAAAAAAAATGCACTTAATGAAAATAAGAGGCACAAGAATGAAGAAACATTAATCAGTATAAAGCCTATATATAAGCTAAAGTATAGACATCAATCAACTTATCATATTGACTACTGAGCAATCAACTTATGTGGGACCGAGTGAAGCCTTTCCAACAATTGTGCTCTGGACCTTTGCAAATATACGTTTCAATTTTTGTTCAAAGTTATTTCCCTGTTTGGAAGAAATATTTTGCTGATAAAATATATAGAAATTGTCAAAGTAAATTTTTGGAGATATTTTGCTTAATTGGTTTCTCTTGTTTCTAGTTTTCATATTTGTATATATCTTGTTGTAGACTCAATAAAAAGTGGAAAGATATTATTTTGGAATAATTTTCATAGGAAGAAATGAAAAATGAAATAGTTGGAGATATTTCCCTTAAATTAAAATGGGTATTTACTAGAAAAGGTAGGTACTTAATTATTTCTAATTAGCTGTACGCTTCTATATACAGTCTAAACCCAAACTAATAACAAAGAATTTCAAATATTAACCTTATATGGGTATATTAAATTTAAATATATTATTACTATGACAAAAATTAAGAAATATTGGAAAATTTCTGAAATTGAACCAGTAAAATCACAATTTGATGCAAATTGAAATGTCATTTCTTCAAAATATGACCTTTAGCCAGATAAGTTATTTGTCAAAATATGTCTGATATGAACTTCAAAACTATTTTAATTGAGAATTATAGATTTATTTTAATATTCATCTGATGTAAACTAAATTATATTAGTTTTTAATTTAATTATTATATTTGATCAATTTTAATCAAAACTAGTTTAAATTTAATTGTAATGTTTTAAACATTGGGCATTTAAGATTTAATACGCCAAATTCTATCTTATCACTAAAATTACTAGTGATCTGATCCATTTTTTCTTCTTATTGATAATTTACTTAATAAAAAGAATCTGTCACTCTTGTTTTTTACCACTCTTTCTATGTAACAAACTGGTTAGAACCTGAACACACAAATATTATCTAAAAAGTGAAACGGAATGTGCATGCTTAATTTCCTTTTCTCACCTTAATTGGCTTTTCTTAGCTTTTTTTTGTGCTATTACCATTTGTACACTTCCTGCATATAGTTATTTCCAAATGAGTCACAGTATCAAGCCACATATCATTTGTATAAAATAGAAATTTGTTTAAAGAGATAAGATTATGAACGAAACCAGGCCATACATAGTGAAATCACTCGAATTCAAATTAATGAGTCTTATAATTGTCAGTTTATACATTAAACAAAAACAACACTTGTTTCCCTGTAAGCCTCACCGGACAAGAGCATCCATTTTCATAGATAACAAACGTCACGTAAATTACACAAGTACCCCCAAAATGTTGCAGTACTATAAATACGATCAAGTGTGTCCTCTTCAGATATCATCTTCTTCTTCACTCACTTCTAGACTTCAAATATGAGAACTCAGATTAACCAGAGACTTCCAACAATGGCGATTCCTTCGGCCATGTCGCTTTACCCAAACCACCCTTTTGTACTCTCGTCTGTCGGCAGTGAAAGCTATGAACGACGCTATGAGAATCAATTTGCCTTCAGCATCAGCAGAGAATTGCTACTCAACCCAGACGACATCGTCATAGGAGAGATGATCGGCGAAGGAGGCAACTCCGTCGTATATGAAGGCCTGTGTGTTTCCTCTCTCTCTCTCTCTCTCTCTCTCTCTCTCTCTCTCTCTCTCTCTCTCTCTCTCTCTCTCTCTCTCTCTCTCTCTCTCTCTCTTACTCACTCTCTCTCTCTCTCTCTAAATATTATACTCCTTATTTATGTGTTAATGGATAATGTTTCTCTTTTGTTTTTTTTTTTGCTTGTTATTTGTTTTCTTTCTTCCAATTTAATTTAATTTTCAGTTTACAGTGTCACTAAAGAATTTAGGGCTCAACTTATTAGGCGTATGAATTTAGGGCTCAACGAACTGCACTAGGATTATCTAATATCATTTTATTAGGTTTACCCCAAACAAGATCTTGCGATTTCATGTTTTTTTTTTTAATTATTTGATGTTCAAACCACTGTGAATTAAGTTTCATGGAAGCAGTAAGTGAAGCTTTGGTCTAACCTCACGAGGCAAACAATAAATAAATGTATTCAATTAGATCTACTCCACAGGTTTGCGTGGATCTAGCTAATGTCACATTGAAACCATTAATTGAGAAAAATCTTAATCAGACGCATATGAATGAAGTTTATTGCTAATCACTGTTTTTGATTAGCATCTTACCTCTCAAAAAATTCGAATTAATATCTTTTTCATATGTTCGCTCTAATGATTTATAGCTACCAAAACCGAATTCCTGTGGCGGTGAAGAAAATTGAGCCAGGTAGAACAGCTGCAGCAAGCGTAACGCACAAGGAAAGGTTTCAAAGGGAAGTTCTGTTACTATCCAAGCTGAAACATGACAATATTGTAAAGGTATAACAAAACAAAAACAAAAATCATTTGCTGTTTTTCAATGTTTATGTTATAAATAATGAGTAAACATGTGTGTTGGATGAATTGTGGATAGTTTGTGGGAGCTTCCATAGAGCCTGATATGATCATAGTTACCGAACTCATGAGAGGCGGTACTCTTCAGAAGTTACTGTGGGGATTTCGTCCACAACCTCTTGAACTGAAGAGGTCACTAAGCTTGGCTTTGGATATCTCTCGAGCCATGGAGGCTTTGCACTCAAATGGCATCATTCACCGCGATCTAAAGCCGAGTAAACATGATATGCTCCATTTACGTATACATTCTGATCTTGTATAGTAAAGAAACAAAATTGAAATATTGCTTTCTGTGTCCAGAGAATGTATTGTTAAACAGTGATCGGACACAAGCGAAGCTGGCCGATTTTGGAGTTGCGAGAGAGGAGACTATGAGTGGTATGACTGGTGAGGCCGGCACTTACAGATGGATGGCTCCTGAGGTGAATCTTTGAGCTCAATCTTTGGACACAAGGTTTCATAGAAACATGTATAAATGAATGTTTTTTTATGTTTTGTATCCACAGGTATTTAGCTGTACAGATCTTAAAAAGGGGGAGAAGAAGCATTATGATCACAAAGCTGATGTTTACAGCTTCGCCATAGTTTTGTGGGAGTTGATTGCTAACAAACAACCATTCAGTAGACGGCATACACCTAATATAGCTTATGTTGTCAGCAAGGTAAAAAAAGTCACAAAAATCAACATTTTTCACCTGGAAAATCTTTTTGAAATGAAGGAGATATTTTGAAAAGGTTGGATTTTTTTTTTTTACAGAATGTGCGGCCAGAACTTGAATATATTCCGGATGAAATTGTTCCCATTCTAGAATCTTGTTGGGCACAGGACTCGAAGGCACGACCTGAGTTTAAGGAGATTACTGTCATGTTGACAAACTTGCTAAGCAGATTATGCTCAGACGGTAGCTGTGGTGCAGAAACGTCAACCTACGAAGCTGATGTCGACTCAACAGATGTAGAAGATGGCTCATGGAGCAGTCGGATTCAAGCGGCTTCAGGGAGCACTCAGCTTCAAGAGTATTGTTGCGAGGAGATGAAACCTAAGGAGAAGAAGAAGAAGAAGAAGATGGTGAAAGTGACGAATTTCATACGTCCTTTCTTCAAGATGTTCAGGGCTTGTTTGTACAAGCCATGATCAACTCTTGTGTTAGGAAAGATCGAGAAGCGTTTTGAGCTTCTCATTGTCTTTTTGCTAAAAGATTTCTATCATTACAAAACCCATAGGAAAGTTGAAACAAAAAGACAAGATTGAAGATGTTATCAGTCTTTGTTATTTTTGTTTTTTCTGGGTTTTGTTTTTTTTTTGTTGTGAAGAGAAAAAGAAAAAAAATAATGCATTGTTAATCTTCTTTTCATAAAAAAGTTTCTTTAGTGTATCGATCAATATATCCAAATTCAAACCTTGTAAAATGTATTATATACAACTAGCTTATATATATATATATCACTCAGGTAATCGAATGATACTTTGTTCCATTAGTATTAGTAAACAGATGACGAGTAAAAACTTGCAGAAATGAAAGATTATACACAAATAGAGTTTCTATGATGATACATTAAGAGGAGGTTAAACAGTCTGAATCGAAAATAAAAACTGGAAATTTCTTGAAAAGGGTTCCTGTGATGATAACTTTATATATACACAAATAAAAGCTTTGCAAAAAAAAATATTAAGTAAATAACTTTTTATAACTATTATACTTTTATGAAGCATATAGCTATTCTCCAACAACATTTAGGTAGAGGAGGTGATAAAACGATAATTATTTCTGGAGAATAATTCGTTACTTTAATTTCTCCAGAATAATTCTCCAGAAGTTTAAAGTATGATACCATTTTAACTGGCTAAATAAAGTAATTAAAATAATTCGGTGAAATTGATCCTGGCTTTAGGCAGTTAAAGTAACGAATTATTCACCGAATTATTTTAATTACTTTATTTAGCCAGTTAAAATGGTATATATCATACTTTAAACTTTTAAAAAAATTCGGTGAATATGCTATTCGACAGCTACACTCACCCTCAAAAGATAAGTGAGCGTTAAAAGTCCATCACTCATTAGCTATCCAAAAACAAACTTACTAAACCTAACATTTAATTACAAATATGATTATGTTGATGAACTAGTCTTCAATATAAAACATTATTGTCATTGAAATAATTAAACTGATAATTAAATGTTAGCTTCCCTTTAAATTAACAGATTAATTATTTCATATTATATAAATGATCGAATCTAAATCTTAACTGATGTTTTAAACCTATTAGAGCTTCATAAATCTCATATTGTAAACCACATGTGTCGATTGGTTTACTTGGAAAAAGAAAATTTTTATTCATTGTATAAAAGAGAATCGAATAACTCCAAACTAAGTTGAAAAAGAGAAAATTTGAAAACGGTTGGAAAAAAAAACACACATTTCACTATGGCTGGTTCGGTTTCCAAAGAAACAATTTACAATCAAACCAAGATTAGAAATTTGTCAACTGATTTGAACCGTGGGTTTTAGATATTTAGTATGTAAGGAAAATTTGGGCCTATTTTAAGATTAATGGGCTTTATTATAACGGTCTTTCAAATTATAGCGTGATAGGTATAAAATTATTTATATATATTTTATTTGATTTGTATATATTTTATTTGATTTGTATATATTTTTAATATAATAAAATTATTTATATATTTTAAATGAGTATTATATTTATTTTTTATTAACTTAAGTTATGTATTTATATGTTTTAAATCTGAATATAAATTATATATCATTAAGTTTTTTTATTTTTTAAAATTATAATCTACTATCAAATTTGTTTAGCTAACTATCTATAAATGTATATGTACAATAAAACAATATATTTTTAAGTACATTCAAGCTAATGGTAGATGTAATTTATTTTCTCTACTAAATTGCTACTTGATCCTCCTTTGAAATAATATAAAGCAAATTGCCATTTAAAAAATATTAATTAATATGATTATTTTAAATTACAAAATTTATTTATTTATCAAATATTTATTATAGACATATGTTTCTAAAACTACCATATTATAGTCAATAACATTCATATCAAAATCATTACTATTACTTTAGAACTAAATAGAAAGTTTTATTTGAACTATTGAAATATTAATTTAGTTGAAGTTAAATAATTCAATTTTGGTTACTATAAATATATTATAACTTAAAAATTTAGCACAGAGAAATTTTATCTTTTTACAAAAATCGAGAAATTGCATTTTTCGACAAAATAAAAAAAATTATTTCTCACGAAACTGAGAAATTGCTTATTCCCACCAAAACCAAAAAAATTATTTTCTCTTCAAACTTGAAATTTCATTTTCCTACCAAAACAAATAAATTGCATTTTCCCTAAAAAACCAAAAAAAT
Source organism: Thlaspi arvense (assembly GCA_911865555.2). Classification (NCBI taxonomy): domain Eukaryota; kingdom Viridiplantae; phylum Streptophyta; class Magnoliopsida; order Brassicales; family Brassicaceae; genus Thlaspi; species Thlaspi arvense. The sequence continues at coordinate 4,995,398 of OU466861.1, forward strand.
CACATTTTCCTGCGAGAACCTGTGTTTTTCCGTCAAAACAGAGAAATCAAGTTTTTTCACCAAAACCAAAAAATTTCATCTTCCTGCAAAAACAAAAAATAGTATTTTTCCATCAAAAAATCGAGAAATCGTCTATTCCCACCAAAACAAGAAAAAAAGATTTTTCTCGTCAAATCAAGAATCACGTCTTCCTACCAAAACAGATAAACTACAATTTTCCGCAAAAACTAAAAATTACATTATCTCCTGAGAAATTGTGTTTCCCACGAAAACTAAGAAATCATATTTTCCCTCGAAAACCAAAAATCAAATTATATGTCAAAAACTGAAATTTTGCATTTCCCATCAAAACCAAAAAAAATTGTTTATTCCCGCTAAAATCGAGAAATTTTACTTTTCTATCAACCCGAGAAATTGTATTTTCTGCCAAAATTGTCAAATTAAAATTTTCCGCAAAAATCAAAAAATTAAATTATCCATCAAAAGCCGAAAAATTGCATTTTCTATCAAAACCGAGAAATTGTATTTTCGTCAAAATTGAAAAGTTGCATTTCTCTCATATTTTCTCGTCAAAATCAAATTTTTTATTTCTCACTAAAATCAAAAATTCACATTTTGCCACCAAACCCGAGAATTCGCTTTTTCCGTCATAACCGAGAAACTATGTTTTCCTACCAAAACTGAAAATCACATTTTTCTACCAAAACCAAGAAATTCTCTATTTCCGCCAAACCTACGAAAATTTGTTCTCGGTAACCAGTGAAAATGCGAATCTCCAAGCTGTGGTGGTCTGAGTTTCTCCTCATTTGTTTTCGCCTTCCATTTTTTTTTGTAAACTTTGGGCTTTTTAATGAGTCATCAAAATAGTAAATTGATTTTATTAATGTCTTAATAATATGTATTATTGTTATGTTTTTATTGGTTCAAATTTTTGCTGATGTGTGAGCTTCTTATAATATAACACTTTTTGCATTGTTGTTATGGAAGCATAATTGATGATGAGTCTACACTTTGTTCAATTATATACATCTCTATCAAGCAAACACATAGTTAGAAATTTAAATTTTTTTTGCTGTTATTTATTATTTGAGTTTCGGTTTGGCGAAAATATAAAACAAATATTTAATTTTATTATTTGTTGTTATTTATTATTTGGGTTTGTTAAAAAAATAAAACAAATTTTTTTTATTTGCTGTTATTTATTATTTGAGCTTGAGCTTGACCAAAAAATAAAAAATATTTGAATTTTTAATGGGTTTAAAATTAAAAGTTAAAATAAATTGATGACTTGTATTAATGAAATATTTTTATTGGTGTTTTTTTTTTGCTGAAACGTCATCTCTTAAAAGCTTGTAAATACTGATGTGTCAAGCCATGGAGAGACTTATGGGTTATTGTTGTGTTAATTTAAAAGTTAAAATAAATTGATGACTTGTATTAATGAAATGTTTTTATTGGTGTTTTTTTTTTGCTGAAATGTCATCTCCTAAAAGCTTGTAAATGCTGATGTGTCAAACCATGGAAAGACTTATGGATTATTATTGTGTTGATTGATTTTTACAAGAAGATGAAATTTTTTAGTTTTGGTGAAAAACCTTGATTTCTCTGTTTTAGCAGAAAAATATAGATTTGTGCGGGAAAATGTGTTTTTTTTTTACGGGGAAATACAATTTCTTTGTTTTGGTGGAAAACATTAATAAAATGTTTTGATTGGTTGTTAATTTTACTGATGTGTCAGTTTTTGGTAATTTGAAATAGCTGAGTTGTCAAGTTATGTAGAGACTTTAGTGTTATTGTTGTGTTGATTGTCATTTATCTTTAGTGTTTATCATATTAATCATTATGGACCTACAATACTATTGGCACAGCTAAAAAATCTATTGTCGAATCTCTTTTTCTGTTTGTCTATCGAATATCTAATCAAATCAGTGGTCAAAAATTATTTCTTGTAAATATTTCAATATTCGACCGAAATCTAACAAAAGACAATTGGGTCCCAAACTCTTTAAGATTTGGAAAAGAATTTCTATTAAAAGAAATAAATCTCATCTCCCTATAGCAATTCCGTTTAAGGCAATGAAAACAAAGCAATTCCATGTTATTGCATTCTCACGTAATTTTAGAGTCAAATCATCATCAGTCGTCGTCTCAACAGAGATTTCTTTGCGTTTAAGAATAACAGAGATATTAATTAATCAGCGTAAAATTAGCTGCAAAAATAAATTCAAATCTTAAACCTTCTCTTTCAAATGGAAGTTTTAGTTTCTTCGTTTACTACTCTTTAGTTCACCTGACACTAAAGCTAATTTGAACAAAAACATAGAAACTCCACAATCTCTTAAACATACTAACTTACTGTACTCACGATGATGTTCTTCTACCAAAGTCTTTCCCTGAAAACTCTCCTGATCCAAACGTAGCCGCCACATCTATGCCGCCGCTTCCTCCGACTAGAGCGGATAGTCCGTTTCCGGGACCACCGCCATTGCCAACCGCTCTACCTAACCCGAGAAAGTCTAATGTTGTCTGTTTCGGACCAAACACCGATGAGTTCCCCATCATGAGCTCTTTCAAACCCGAGCTGCTTTCACCGCCACAAGGCAGTCCCAATCCTAAACCATGAGGGGCTATTGAGTCCATAGAAGGTGAAGACGATGAAACTATGCCCAACCCTCGAAGCAACGAACCTCCAGAAGAAGCTGCTCCCATTTGAGCTGCTTTCTGAAGCAGAGCGGTTGCTGACATTGCCGGCTGAGTAGGGAACCGGGTCGACCCGAGAAATGACGATCCATGACTTGTTGAGAGACCCAATGAGATTGGTTCGATCGACGAGGATGGCGCGAATAGACTCTGTGAAGAAGAACAAGACGAAGATGTGTATATGCTTGGAGAAGCTGATGAAGATTCGAATAAGCCTGCGAAGCCGCCGTTTCTTGTAACGTGTACACCGGTCGGTCTTGGAGCTTCTTGCAAGATTTCAGGAGGGGTTTTTGGGGATTCTGCAAAATCGTGTAAAGTTAGAGACTTTTGTTTTTCTATATAATCAAATAGAAAATTTGGAGGGGCAGAGGAAAGCAAATCAATCATGTATCTTTGATTTATTTATCATAAAGAATGATTCAGCCATATAGAACACCAAAACTGACCAAACGAATTATGTTCTTAATCAGGTAACCGATAAAAAATATTACGACGCTACGGACAAAAACCTACTAAACTCCAAGATCACCGACCATTAACACAGATTTACAATTCTTCGTGTGTTATTGAAATAAAACAAGCAAACATAGCGACAAAAATGGATTCCAAATATTGCCTAATTTTGCTACTCTATTATTCTGTAACAGAGTTTTACTTTTACCTGATTGCTTAATCGTTAAAACCGGAGGAGGTTTGATCTTAGCAGGCTGAGTTTCCACCGGAGCAACCGAGGGATTCGGAGACGAAGGTGAAGTAGCTGCAGCTACTGATTTCGGGTCGGGTACTGGTTTCTTCCGGGTCAAAACTTCCGGATTCTGCTTCTTACTATGATGATTGTGGCTTCTCGCACTTTCTTCAGCCAAAGCATCACAGAAAGCTCTATGCGTTATAAAGCTATCCCTCCTACAAGAGAAAAGAACAATCAAAAAATTTAAGAGTTTTTAAAAGATTTGGAGATTGCAAAAAAAAAAAAATCGAATTTTTGGGGGACTTTACCTAGAAAACAGAGTACCACAATCGCATTTATACTCTTTAGTGCCACAAATCTTCGAGTGAGCTTTCCAATCAGACACAACAGCGTATTTCTTGGAGCATTTATCGCATTTCCACTTCTTCTCGCCGTGTTTCCGACAAAAGTGTTTCTTGATTCCGGTGAGATCTCCTAGAGCGCGTGAAGGGTCGTGATGAACACAGCTAAACTCAGGACAGACGTAAACCTTTTTCCTGACTTCTTTGCTCGATTTCTGTCTGAGTTTCCACGGCAAATTGTGACCTCGACGGTGAAGCTGCAGATTCTGGTCTCTCTGGAATCCTTTGTTGCAGATTTCGCAGACGAATCGGTTTGTTGCTAGTAAGGTTTTTGGTGACAAAGCTATGACTTCTGAGTCTGGATCTGAACAAACAAAAACAAAAAAAGGGCCATAACAGAGTCAAAAATGAAGAATTTCTGATTTGAGTTACATAAAGTTTGGATTTTTAAGTTACCGGGCATGCCGGGGAGGTTTCGTTTCTTCTTTCCGGCGATTTTCGGAAGTGGGTTTTGATTTCCGGTGGAGGAGACACTTGCCTCGCCGGAAAATGTGGAGGTGTTATCTAAATCTACCGGCATCTTCAACAAAATTGGCACTTTTTTTATTTTTTCCTACTGATTCTTGAAGTAACCCAGAGGGAAAAAATAAAGCAAGACGAAGAAATTTTCAGCTCATTTTCGTCAACCAAGTTTCAACCTTTAGGGTTTATCTTTACCCTCTCTCTCTCTCTCTCTCTCTCTATATTTCTCCTCCGTTGTTCTTCAGCTACCAGTCAATCTGCTTTTCGTAAAAACCTCTTTTTCGCTACCTACTTTTCTGATAACGATCAAAACAAAAATTAAAACTACAAAGAAAAAACAAAACTTTCATTTAAACCAAAGACTCCTCCACTGAAAACGGCGATTTCTCAGATCCAACGGCTGAGATTTCACCGGAGAGAAACGCCGTTGGTCTTCCGTTCTCACAAAGCTCTGATTTTTTTGCTTTGATTTTTGTTCTTTTTCGAAAGAGACAGAGAAAGAAGAAGAATAAGGCGGCTCGTGAGATTTCGTGTGAAAGAAAGCTATGACCCTTTTTTTTTTGTTGGTTTCCCTTTGCTTCTTCCGAGACAAATGAGCCTTTCTTCTTCTTCTTCTCTCTCTCTCAGCACAATTATTATTTTTTATTTTTTCTCTTTAATCGATTTTCAACTTTTCAACACTTTGGATATTTTAAAATTTTGGAAATTTTTTTAAATAATAGTTTTGAGCCATCTAAAAGAAATATTTTGTCGATCCTTGTGGGGTTCGAGTGTTTTCAAGTATCTATCTTGATTCTAGACTCCCATGCATTTTTAAATATATATTCTGAAAAAATATCAATCTCATTGTCTTTCTTGAATTCTTTTAGCTAGTAATCTCATCGCCTACTCATTTAAATTACAATGGATAAGAAACCTTACAAAGTTAGTAGATAAAGCAGTTCTCTGTCAATGATTGTGCTGAAAAAAAAAAATTGCATATGAATATGTCAGTTGTGTTATTATGCAAATTCAAATCTAATTGTAAGAGAATAGAACGTACTAGTCCATTAACAATTAAAGTTGTTTTCTGCTTCTCTTTCAAAATTTTTGATCCATAATAGTGCTGATAATAAAAATAAAAACTTTCTGAAAAAGTAAAGTGATTTAATCTATAAATTCGTAGGAACCGTTTGCTGTTATTGGAAACGTTTAGTATAATTTGTTTTGAGTTGTAGATGACGAAAGAAGCCATAAAATGGTAAAAATGAAATTTTTGAGGTTTAATAACGTAAGGAAAAAACAAAAACAGAGCGAGAGAGTTAAAAGAAAAAAAAGATTCACTGCCGTTGTCCTTAAGCGAAGACAGTGGAGGATTTACCGTCTTGTTGTCGGACCAAAACACCACCGTTGAAAAAGTAATTTCCATATTTGTCGATAAAACAACAATAAGAGAAGAGAAACAATTACGGAAGTTTTGAAATTACAGTTGAATCTGTCGTCTAGCGATGTGATATCAAAACTATTTCAAGTGTTCCTGATTATAATCATACTATTACACATTTAATGCAATTTGAATGCGTGATTTGTTGACTTTGACCTGTTACGAGTATCTACATGCTACATTATTACTAGGGGTGGGCAAAATATCAGTAATATTCGCTTCGAACCGATATTTGCTTCGATCCGATTCGAAAAATCCAGATATCCGTAAAGCCTCGGAGCAAAGCAAATAGCAAAATATAGTATTGGAACAAAACGAAGCAAATCACAAATGTATTTCTAGACAATGTCGGATATCCGATCCGATCCGTATCTTTATAAATTTATTATATATTAGTATATATTATCATGTATATATCAATTATATTATAAATTTTAATTAATATACTCTAGATTTTTTTCCTAAATTTTCAATTGTTTATAATTCTTTTGATTATATAAAATAAATAACTAAATAATCAATCATAAAAAAATAAATAATATGCTTAAACTTAAAATATGTAAATAAATATTATTTTATTTGATATTAGTTAATAAATATCAACAAAGATTTTTTTAGTAAAATTTAATATTAAAGTTTCAGATAGTTAATATTATTTTTATATATAAAATGTCATTTTTTCCTCATCTTAATTTTGTAGGTTTATGTTTCATATATTTTTTATAAAATAAAATGTTTTCTTTTAGTTATTTTCACTTAAAGTTTAGATGAAATCTATTTTTTATAATAAAAATTGATGTATTTTCAATTTTCTATATATTAAACGGATCAAACTAAATATTCATAAATATCTGTAAATATCCGCAAATATCCGCAAATATTTTTAAATTTTCCCGATATCCGAAATTCCGGATATTCATATATTTTCGGAGCAAATCAAATCATACAATTAAATATTCGTTAAAAATAGAGCAAATCACAAATAGTTAAAAATTTCCGGATATCCGATCCGCGTCTGCCCATAATTATTACTACGTGATTTTGATACAAGGGCCTCGTAAGTGTTTGAGAGCTGTTAAGATGTCGCCAAGTGTGTCGTATAATTTCATCACGCCCGTTGGATAAAATTTGAGCCAGATAACACCTTTCTAACAATAATTAATTGTCCTCTTTGTCATAATTTATGTTATTCATAAAATCATAAGATTGAATTGATTTAGTTTTCTACTTTTGCATTTGATAAAAAGAAAAAAGAAGGATGAGTGCTACTTTTTTTAATTCCAAGATCCATCAAAAACTAGTGTTTGACTTTATAAACATTTTTTTTCTACTATCTAATTTTATATGAGTTTTTAAACAACATTATTTTAGGCGTGACAGGGTTCCTCAAGATTCCTGAAACACTGTTTAGCCAGCTTTGAAATTCCCTTTTCCTACAAAGAAAAAGTTTCAGCACTATCTAGTAATCAAATTAAAGAAATAATAAAGAGAACTGTACTCGCCGTAATATGGTGTTAACTGTTAAATGGGCTTTTTAGCCAATAACCATATTAGAAAAACAATCCAAAAATATAACTATTTTATTTAAAAAATTTGATAAATAATCATGACTTTTAGAGAAATTACAATACAGTCCTTCAATTTTAAGTGGGAGTAGATACTGTAAAATTTGCTTATGATGTCATTGCTGTATAAGTGCTTGGTGCTTGCACTGTCCATCTTTGCTGCAACGTCAAAGCCGTTTACAAACCAAAATGCCTAACTCATATGGTCTCTGCAGCGGCAAGAGCATACGCTGTGAGGGGCTTCAATCACCTGTTTGTACAGATCCAACGCATAAACCTTGGATATGCAGCTTGTTTTGTTGACATAGGTAACAAATACTATACTATATGTGAGAGCTTATAAAATAGTACACATAACATAGTCGTCTTTTATTGTTTTTAAGATTTGCACATTGGTTGCATGCCCACGTAAGGGAAATCGATTCAACATAATGGACTCCAACATTGCCGAATCCTGGAACGCAGTACTAAAAGAAGCAAGAGAGTTTCCGCTTATTTGTACGACTATATGAAACATATAGTATAGTATTGTACTCATTTGAAACACTATGACCTATTAACTTGTATAGTACCTACAAGCGTGGAATCTACCCTGGAAGATGTACCATATGAAGATGATAATCTATTTATGAATCGTGTATTCAAATCAAAGAGTAACTGCAAAATCAAAATCGTCAATTATAATGGTGGACTCTTTCTATATATGTATCAATTGATATGTTAAAATTTATTCTCATTTTTTACTACTAACGTCAGCAATTATTTTCACTTCATTTTAAATAAAGGAGTTTTTAGTATATATTGTAGAATATATAAAAAATATAATAACACCTACTTTAATATGATTATTTTCTGAATTATAGCTTTTGATATAGCTATATCAACTAATTTCTCCTGTTAAATAGACGCATTCTAAAATAGAAAAAAAAATAGAATTTTTTAGAATACGTTTACCTTTAAAAACAAAAATCAAAATATTACTGGACTACAAAAATAAATAAGTGAAGTGATGTGATGTTGTCATGAGTCGACATTATTGGGCCCCAAAATCTCTTTTATCCCGACCTGAGCCCATTAAGTTTGTAGGTTGTTATCATTTTTCTTACAATTTTGTTTCCAACACATGTGTGTTTGCTCTCTCACTCAACATTCTGACTCAACAAAGTTCGACGCTTAAACTGAGAGATCATGAGATAAGTACAATTAAATGCATACAAACATGTAATAAACACGGTGTGCAAAAATTGACGTTACATACTTACGTATGGGTGAAAAAAAAAAAAAAAACTTTGCAAATGTTATGGCATAAAATATTATAAACCAGGTGGAAATGGCCGCGTTGAAAGTTTCACCATGGAGATAAATTCGAGAAGAGTCTTAAGAGTATTCACAATGGTGAAATTTTTAAAATAATTATTTTATTGTAATTTAAGATATATAATTAAATTTTAATATTTAAAAAAGAATTTGCCAATCAAAAAAAGACAATTGTATAAATGAGTCTCTTAAAAGTTTAAGATCAATTCTTATTTTAGAAATTTTAGAACTTTCTCTCTCATATTTCTTCTAACTTTTTATTTTTTTTTCTTTTTTAATATTAAGATACTTTCTCTAAAAAACTCTATTGCACATGGTCTAATAGCAACAAACAAAGAAATGGGTATGGTTGGTTTCGTGTCATGGAATAAAGAGTCAATTTTATGGTGTCTCAAATTAACTCGCGTTTTTCTGACTATAAAGTCATTTGCAGAAACAACCTAACATTCTCTTATTGTTGTCGTGAGCAGTCATGGTTATTCTTCACGGGACCATCGAGATCGCTTTTTACTTTTGTATTGAATTACTGTGGTTCAGTGAACAACAGGATGGATTTAAATCCACAATCGATGTCGTTTCTAGGCGCTATATGCTTACATTACATTGGCGAGAACATAATCAACAGTGAATATTGCTTAATCATGAAATGAAGAATCTCCCATCGGTTTGAGAGTCGCATAATTGTCATGGTGAATAAGTCTATTATTACTATAGTATGAACTATGTAAAAAAAATAAAAAAAAATTCAACCCAAAACACATACATACTATTTTTATTTATACTAGTATAGAACAATATTACACAAAAATTCACTTCAGTCATATGATTTAAATTTATAAAACACTACACTAATGTCTTGTAGACATTTGATAAGTCATCAAGCAAAAAAGAAAGAACGAACAAAAAACAAAGATAATGGCGTCTTTGTAAATATGTCAAACAAAGGGGCCCACTATTAGTTTACACTTTGCACCACACTACAGAACTATTCCCATCTACACCAAAACTAATCCAAAATTATGTGGTAACAGGTGATGGTTCAAAAGCCCATCTTTCTCTCTCGCTCTACCTTTTCTTCTCTCTCTCTCAAAATGCTTCTACTATCTCCGATCTCCACCTCTCTACCACCTTCGTTTCACCAGAGAAAATCGATCCGGCGACCAATTAAGACGTTATGTAGGGTCGTAGCAAAGGCTAAAGACAATACCGACGACACTGGCGGATTTCTTGAGACGGCGGCTGTTGTCGGTGGTTTAGTGTCGACGCCGGTTATTGGATGGTCTCTCTACACTTTGAAGACAACTGGTTGTGGTTTACCTCCAGGACCGGCCGGTTCAATCGGAGCGTTGGAAGGTGTGAGCTACCTGGTGGTGTTGGGCATCGTGGGATGGTCTCTATACACCAAGACAAAAACCGGGTCGGGTCTGCCAAATGGGCCGTTTGGTTTGCTTGGTGCGGTCGAGGGCTTGTCTTACCTGTCGGTTCTAGCCATTCTTGTGGTGTTCGGTCTTCAGTTTTTGGATAACGGGTCGGTTCCTGGTCCGCTCCCTAGTGACCAGTGTTTCGGTTAACCAATTTCTTTTTTTGTGGCGTCTGTCACGTGTAATGTCGTATACCAAACGTGTCAATTAATGATTGCTTCCATTAACCAGATTTGCAATTGCATGCAGAGATTTCTATATAAAATTCAAGAAGGATAATCTGTAATCAAAATGCCAAAGAACGTTTTAAATAGACCGGCTATATCGACACGGCGTCGTTTTCTCCTCTTGGTTATCTTTTTCGATCCAATTTATTAATAACCGGAATCCGGTATAAGATTTATTTTGGATTCGTTAATTTCGATCGTCTCTGCGAATCCAATCCCTCTCACTTACCTCCTGAAAAACCCTAGCTGAGCTCCGAGATCTCTTGTCGCCATGGGAGACTCCAATGATCCTTTCATGCGTGACCAGAACGCCGCCGTTCAGGCGCGCACTAAGGCTCAGAACAGAGCTAATGTTCTTCAGCTCAAGCTGGTTAGTCTCTCTTATCTCGAATTCGCCGATTCTTGATTCCTCTTCTCTCTCTCTCTCTCTCTCTAGTATTTAGCTTCGTTCTCTATCGGTATAGCTAATGATTCCGTTGTTCTACTTAGATATCGATTCCCTCGATTGAATACTCAATATTTTTGATGCTTGCATCAATTCTAGATCGGATTGGTTTGTAAAACTCGGAATTTAGTTTCCAATTTTATTGACTGTTTTGATCTTGAGCTATTTTCAGAATTTGGAACTATTCTGATTGTTGAAATTCGTTCAGGGAAGATTTGTTGTTGCCTTAAAGTTGATATCTTGATAATCTGCAGATGGGTCAAGGCCACCCTACTGGGTTAACAAACAATCTCTTGAAGCTCTTTGAGCCACGGCCGCCATTGGAGTACAAACCACCACCGGAGAAGAGGAAATGCCCACCTTATACAGGTCTTAACACTTTGTATATCCGATTTTGCTTTTGCTTTGGATGTGAGTTTAACACTTTGTACTTTCATTTTAGGCATGGCTCTGTTCGTGAGTAACTTCGCTGAGCCTGGAGATCCTGAATACGCTCCACCTAAGCCAGAAGTTGAATTACCTGTATGGTGAAGCACCTTTATACTGTTTCGTTTTTGGGAGATTTTTACACAGATCAGTGCCTTTATTAGTCGCGTGTTTTTGTTTCCAGGCTCAGAAAAGGGAGAGAATTCAGAAACTACGACTGGAGAAAGGTGTTGAAAAAGCTGCAGAGGACTTGAAGAAATGTAATTACATCCACCATTCATTTTAACGTATGTTCGTTTCATGCGCTTTTACGGTTTTTGAGGAATCTAATCTTATTTGAAATCTTATATGCAGATGACCCTAATAGTGATCCTAATGCTTCTGGAGATCCATACAAGACATTATTCGTTTCAAGACTCGTAAGTTGTGCTCTTTTTTTTTTTTGGTTAAATGGCTTTACTTAGACGGGTGAGTTTTGTTGTGCTTGACTTTAGCCTGTTATCCTTTTTTGCAGAACTACGAATCCACTGAGAGTAAGATTAAAAGGGAGTTTGAATCTTATGGACCAATTAAACGGGTAGGTTATTCTGAGCATTCCCTTGCGGGTTCGGTAAGAAGTTATGTAATGGCTTCCCCCTCTCTAGCTCTTTGCTCAATTCCTTAAGAGAAAAAATGCACTTTATCTACTAAACCAAAAAGGTCGATCTGCTTCTGAATAGCCATATCTAGTCACTTGGAACTTTCTCTAGTAAGTAAATTATAGATGCATATAGTCAATCTCGTGTAATTGTCACAAACCTCTTCTGAGATGTTCGGACAAATACTCTATTCATTATAAATGCTATAGGGTTGTAGGGCGCGAGAGTTTAATCAGTGAAATATTTACTCATCCTGGTAAGAAAAATGCTTATTTAGAGATATTTTCTGCCTTATTCACAAGCGATTCCGTCCCAAAGAAAATGCTTCATCAGGTTACTGGTATTAAACTATTTACGCCGTTGACAGTATCAGAAACCTTTCTTGCTCTTCGTATTTTAACTTGTTAATAGGGACTTAGGAATACTATATATGAAGGCGATCTGGTTCACTTTTGTGTACATTTTTTTAGTAATCTGAATTTGGAAGATGTTTCTATACCCTGGTAAGGGGTGGTTTATTAGACCTTTCGGAAATGGTAAATTTGCTGCAATGCATGGGTGGTGACGGTCTCGGATTTGGAAGCCTATTAAATTAAAGGTTGCCTTACCTTATAGAGCTGCCTGTTTGTTTGATATGAAACACACTGTTATCTGAAATTTGATCCTTGTTCTTGCAGATCTTTGATTTGTTAATGTCTTCTTCTTAAAACTCCTCAGGTTCAAGTGGTGAGTGACCAGCTGACCAACAAACCAAGAGGATATGCTTTCATTGAGTACATGCACACCCGTGACATGAAAGGTCACATCGCATCTATATTCTCTCAATCCTGTTTTTCTTTCTTTTTATTCTTTCTTGCTGACTGTGCGTTTGTGTGCTTTGTTGATCTTTCCTTACAGCTGCATATAAACAAGCTGATGGACAAAAGATTGACGGTAGAAGAGTGTTGGTTGATGTTGAGAGAGGTAGAACCGTCCCAAACTGGCGTCCACGCAGGCTTGGTGGTGGACTTGGGGCCTCAAGAGTCGGTGGTGGTGGTGGTGGTGGTGAAGAAACTGTTGGCGAACAACAACAGCAGCAAGGTAGAACATCCCGGTCAGAGGAGCCAACAAGGCCACGAGAAGAGCGGTAAGGATATTTTTTTGTTTTTCTTTCACCACTAAGCTCTTTTGCGTTGTTTATTGTGCTGATAATGTTGTGTCTTTGCAGTGAGAAATCTCGGGAAAAAGGAAAAGAAAGGGAACGAGAAAGGTCTCGTGAGCTGTCGATTGAACAGCCTCGAGAGCGGTCTCATGACAGGCCGAGAGAAGATAGAGAGAGAGAAAGCAGACGTGACCGAGGAGGCAGAGATAGGGATAGAGAAAGAGACAGCAGACGGGACCGTGACCGGAACCGTGATAGAGGTGATAGAGACCGACGCGACCGTGACAGAGGACGAGATCGCTCTACAAGGGATCATGACAGAGAGCGTGATAGAAAGAGGGAGCGAGACTACGAAGGAGGTGAATATGAGCATGAAGGTGGTGGTAGGTCCCGTGAAAGAGAGCCGGAGTATGAACGGAGCGTGTCAAAGCACCATGACCGAGACAGACATGGCGAGCCAGCAGAGAGCCGTAGCAACTACTACGAAGACGATCAAGGGGAGACAGACCGGTATAGTAATCGGTACGATAAAATGGAGGAAGACGAGTACAACAGATATGAGCATGATTACAAGCGGTCTGAGAGATCAGAGTCACGTGAGTATGCTCGCTGATGTTTAATGTTTTTGTTTTAAAGTTTTGTTTCAACAAAAAAGTGAGTCTAAAAACTCTGGAACTTGGGGATCGTTTGTTTTTCCTTTATTATAAATCAAACATAATGCAATTTTGTTTATTACTATTGAATATTCTTTGCTCGTCTTGTGATCGCTATTTTATTGTTGTACACCAATGTTTTCATGTAATCATTTAATTTTATTTAATCAAAATCTTATGTTATTTGTTTTATGAATTTTAAATCCAAATTGGTTAAAAGACTACTTTTTTCAAATTATCATATGTGGAATGTGTACCCACCTTTTATATATAAACGTAAGCCCAAGCCTAACCCATGTGTGTTAAGGTTTCTCTCAAGAGGATGAAAATCGATATAAACTTTTGCTCATCAAACTTTTTTTTTTTCTTGGTCAACAACAATTCTAATGTAAAAACTGCTTTGATAATTTATCACTTCTTTTGAACAAAAAAAAAAAAAAAAAAAAAAAAAAGAAAGATAATTTATCACTTCTAACAAAAATTAAAAAGCTCCGATGCCGGGAATCGAACCCGGGTCTCCTGGGTGAAAGCCAGATATCCTAACCGCTGGACGACATCGGATTCTTGTTAATAGACTTCAATAAACATTATTAATAGGAATGGATAATCTAAACATCGACAAGTACGTGTTTACGATATAAAACAAATTGATACATACACATTCGTTTTGATATTTTGATGGTTCATAATAAAAGATTATTAAATCCAAGGTCAAACACTTCATGCGTTTAAGTATTTTATATATATATACATAGAACACGTCTCTTGTTACTTAGATCGGGACACATGCTCAAGGGTCGTATTTGGGTAAGAACTATATTAGATTACTAATACAACAAAAAGCCAGCCAAAGATTTATTAAATCTCTATTTTTTTGGGTTGATCATCGTTTTGCTTCGCTAAGTTTGTTCTCTTGATTACAAGTTACTCATTTTGTTTGTGCTAGCCTTTTGATATTGTTTTATATATTAACCTACAAATATGTTTTTCTTCTTTTGGAATCATAGATATATAGAGAACGAATAGCTTACGTATTATTGTATAGATTTTATTTAACATCATAGATATAGAGAACGAATAACTTACTTACGTATTAACTCACTTTCAAAAAGTTTTTGTTTACTTAATGACCCATTAACACTCATACGAGCAGTAACAATCGCAAACAAATCTCACCCCAGCTAGCTTATTTCTAGGACATGCTTATGGAAATCAATTGAAGATAAAGTATTAATTAAAATATAAGATCAGTAGTGGATAAAAACTAATTATCATAATAATTAACAAAAATGAATCTGGAAAGGGACCAGAGCCGAAAGTAAAAGGGGAGTACGCTATAATGTTAACCCCATGCGAAACCTAAAGAGGGTCCAACAACTCAACACTCTTCTCTTCTATTCTTTCTCTCCCTTTTTTTCTTTTGTTTATAATAATATTTGTCAATTTTCTATATATATTGCAACGTCTTTTTTTACTACAGTCAAATACAAGCCATGATTTTAAATTATTTCTTTTTATAAACAATCTAGAATTTGTCTTACTAATGTTTGCCATTAACCACACATATACACACATAACGTTTATTAATTTAAATTGGTTTCTTTTACTTAACATCATTTGCTTCATGGGGCTTCTATCTGAAGCCTCCTCCTTCCATTCTATATGGTTTTTTTTCCACATACTTATATTTAGTTTATAAAAATAAGTAAATGGTTCATATCGAGGATATAGCACAAGAAAATCTATATTGATGTGTATATATATACCTTATATATATATATATATAGTTGCAAACAAGTTATGCATTAATGTGTTGTACTTAGCTGTAAATCCATGAGGGAAAATCTAGCTCAATACTCTTCTGCATTAAGATTTTAACAGAGATTAGACAGTTTGTTCCTTTTCAAAACGTCTATAAGAAAAACTTCAATGTAAAAAGAGTAGACTTATCATTTTAATTTAATTTTGTTACTCATTAAGCATAAGCATTCAAGCAAAGCCTTTGTGAAATAGAGAAAGGTACAGACAAAAAGAAGGGAAAGGAGTCAAAAATTGTGAGCAACTAGTTCCAAAAAGTAGAGGGACGATATGATTCAAAGCATGAGAACTATGTATTACATATATAAACTTATATATCGAGCAAAGTAAATGATAAGAGACGAAGAAAAAAAATGAATTGAAGGGAGAGGGAGATTGCGCTCGTGAGCAATGATTGAAATTCAATCATAACTTTTGCAGGTGGCTGTAGGGAACCCCCATGCACACCTTCTTCATATCTTCACCTAAATTTCCATTTTTTTGTAATAAGATTCAGACGGTACATGATCGATCATTTATGTGTATGTAGTTATGTACCAATGAAGTACTGTGAACCACAAGAGCTAGAGTTTGTAATCTATTATCTATGGAACTAATCTTACTAAATATATATAATTCCAATTAAAATCAATATTATGTCACATTTACGGTCGTCATCTTTTTCATATCGGTCATTCACTGTTTTACAGCGTGTACTTTAAAGTAAGAAGAATATAATTGATGCTATTCAATTTCTTAAGACTATAATTTTCAAATGGGAGACTTTGGAAATTTAGTTTTCCATTACCAAAACAAATTCTTGTCTTGCTAGGTAGTATGTGGTATGCGATAGATTGTAAAAATAAAATGTCGCATTAATTTAAGGTATATTTGTCGGTCGAGGGATGCAAAGAAAAGTGAAGTGATGGGAATTTAATCTGCTCGAGATGGGGGGAAAAGACAAAAATAAAATAAAGAAACGTACCTAACAAGTATGTATGAATGATTGAGATTTTGTCATATTGATTTGATAGAGATAGTGATTATCCTATTTTTATTTTTCAATTGTTTGTACCCATCTCTGTCTCTCTCGATCCGAGTCCTAACTTTTTAGTTTCCAGTCAACAAAATTTAACTTTTGTTATTTTTGTTAAGTCATATCAAATTTATGGATCGTCGACAAAAATAATTGATTCCAAGATTATTTAGTAGCTACGTACACCACCACTAGATCGCGTCAATATATAATCAAGTCGGTCTAACTACGTTGGTCATTTTCTTTGTCTCTTTCCGAGTTTGGAAAATTTAAATTATGGGTTTGAATATTAGTTTATTTTTTGGTGGAAATTTAGAAATATTGATGGAATTTTTTGAGAAATACATGATGTTCACCTTTTCAGAAATTGGCCGAGAAAATCTACTTAAAAGAAAATAGAGGTAATTTTTTTTTTGGTCTTTTCCTGAGTTTAGAAAATTCAGATTACGAGTTTTAATATTAGTTTATTTTTTTGTGGAAGTTTTTGAGAAATACATGATGTTACAATACTCTTTCAAAAATTAGCCGAAAAAATGAAATTAGAGAAAATTTGTTTACAAACAAAATAGAGGCAATTCATTTTCTTTGTCTCTTTTCAAATTTGGAAAATTCAAATTACGGATTTGAATATAATTCATTTTTTGTGGAAGTTTAAAAAAAAATAGAGGAAAAGCATGATGTTACATCCTCTCAGAAATTAGCCGAGAAAATAAAATTAGAGAAAATGGTTTTAAAAAAATTAGAGGCAATTGTTAATTTGTTAGTTAAATTTTGTTTGACTACGTGTTTATAAACTAAATAAAATTAAATGAATGCATGTTGCTAAAAGAGCAGAAAACATGAATTGTTTTATTCATGTAGATATGCCTAAATACTTTCTCCCCTATGGATAAAAAAAGATTTAATTGATAGATCTTTAGCAAATACGTTCATCAGATATCGTTTTTAAATTTTGCCAAATCCCACTAATACTCTTTCTTCATCCAAATCAACATTTACACTCTCCATTTTGACCAAGAAAAAAAAAACTACTTACAAGAAGCTTAAAGAAAAACTAATTTTAAGAAAACTGTCGAAACATATTTGGTTTGAAAAATAAAGCCAAGCATATTGGAAACAAGTTTGAGATAGCGCAAGTTGTTGTAATTCGTGAGTTCAAATTTTTGTAAAGTGTTTAAAATATACTATTGTCCATAATCTTAGTGTTTGTACGTATATCCGGTTGGAAAAAAAAAGGAGTACAAACTGTACGTGCATGGGCTGAAAATTTGGTTCGTTATCGATGGTAAATTATTTGAAATTCAGATTAACGAATTATAAAAGAAATTAACGATAACGAAACTAAAACTAGTTAGTAGGTAGTAGTAGTAGCCACATGCTCAACTCAACCAGTACTAGATTGCGTCATTATATAAAAAATATCAAGTCGGTCTTAACTTTGTTGGTCCTTTTAATTTGTCTCTTTCAGAGTTTAAAGAAGTCGAATTACTCACAATCAAACAATGATGTTATGGAAGAGCTCATTTCAAAGAAGCCTGCTTTAGGCACCGTGGAAAAATATGTGAGCTGCAGAAATATATATACAATACAACCATTTAAAACCCTATATAATCAACTTTTAAAAAATACAACCTATAGATCTCTATTACGAAAAAAAAATTATGAATAAGAAAAAATCTAAAACCCAAACGAGAGTAGTATAAAATCCCAATAAATAACGAAGTCCACCAACCGAAATCAACAAATCTAACACAAAGAAAAAAAAAACAGGCAAGAGATCAAAAAGACGTGAAAAATACTCACACCAATTAGGCCAAACAGGAGCACAAAATATCCTTTTCACCATCACTTTCTGTACATTTCACCACTAGCACATTTCTCGGAGAGCCGACGTGATGAAAGCAATCACATACAGTACATATTAACAAATAAATCCGAAAAGGCAAAAAAAGAAAATGATATGGAACATGATACATATACCGTGGATGAGATCTAATTGACAAAAATTTGATCCACCATAACAAATATATCTCCATTGAGATCATATTTGAAGGGATTCAAGCAGAAAAGTATTGCTAGACTAAAAAAGAGTTGATCAATTTGTAATCAGTGAGTTTAAGACTATTCAAAGATTTAAGTTTATATATTATCATCCTAATGTTATGTAAAATATTTATGTGGACTTAGATTTTGTTTTATATAAGATCATTTATAATATACATTGCTATTTTTTTCTCTAAAAATAGAGGAACGCTAAAATAGAGGTAGATCCTTTCGAATATATTTTTCTATTTTTTCTTCTAGAAATATATACTTTTTATAATTTATTAATAATACTTTTTATTTCTAAAATTTATAAATTTATAATAATATTAATGTTGAATATTCATTATACAAAGAACACCACATTACATCATATAAAACATAATATATTTTAGTTTATAAAATAATTTAGGACTAAATTTAAAATAAGAAAAAAAATCATATAAAATCATATTATATGTTTTCAAATTTTTATATTATATATTTAGTTATTTTATATATTGAATAAATGATCATTCATTAAATATATAAAAATAATTTATATAAACAGTTAACTAAATTTTTATATTTCTTAATTTCTATTTAAAAGTTAGAAAGATCAATTTATAAATATAATAGTTAATTTCTATTATAGAGAAACAAATAGAATTCTCTCAAATATAGAAAAAAAAATATTTTTTTTATTTTAGAAGAAGAAATTGTGATAAATTGAAAAGAATTTTCTTCTAAACTTTATTTTTTTTTCTAAAACTAAAATAGAAATAGATCGAAGATGTTCTAATACATTTTTATATTATATCAAATTATTTAAGAGGCAGATGGGTGTGTAATTTTGTAAAATGGGTGTGTAATTTTGTAAAAACAATACTACGAAATCGAGGCAAAAAAAAAAAGGGTTTGACTTTTCATGAGCGAGAGAGAGAGAGATGGTGGGTTTAAGGAGAGAAGTGAGGTCAGATCCAAAAAAAAAGAAATTGGGTTGTAAAGGGAAACTGCTAAAGCAAACGGTTGGTGAGAGCATTAATGTCACAGCCCACTCTCGTCTCGTCAAATCACTTTCACTTCCCACACGTGTGACATGCCACGTGTCACTCTCCCACCTCCTGCATGCCCCATTACGGCAATCATTGGGGCGCCGTTACGTCCTCCCGCACCCGCACGAGTGCTTCCTTCCCTTTCTTTTATTATTCCTTTTTCTATTTCTGTATCCTTATTGTTTTTTTTTCACAGTTATTTTTATCTCTTTTTTTTGGGGGGGGTTAAAGTATTTTGGTTTTTCTGTTTCTATGGTATTTTAAAATCAGTATTATACTTTGTCACATTTAGCAAAAAAAATATCACCTTATAAAAATTGATTTAACGTATATTATCATAATTAAAATTGATTTTTGATATATTGCTGTATATCAGTTTTCGGAAATAGATTTAAGGTTTATTTTTTTCTATCTGAAAAACAAAAATTAACATATTTGTTCTTTTTTTTTAGTACTTTAGTGGTATATTATATATCTGATTCTCAAAATAATACTTTCTGTTTTATATAATAAATTATTTTGGATAAAAACACAAAGATAAAAAAATTGTTTTACAATGTCATATAATATATAATTTTAATATAATTCATTTAATCATAAAATAAACTGTATACTACATAGTATTTTAGTAAAGATGGAAATTGTATTGAAAAGTGAAAATAACATATATTTTTAAGATAATTTATATTGTAAAATAGAAAAAATATGATTTATTTTTATTTAATTATTGATGAGGTTTTTATTATAGAAAATACGATTTAACATACAATCAATTGAAAATTTTAATAAATATATTTATAGTTTATAGTATATCTTAATTTATATATTTGTATATTTGATGTTTTTAAAAATTTTAAATTAGTATATCTTAATTTATATATTTGTATATTTGATGTTTTTAAAAATTTTGGTCTATTTTTGTTTTTGAAAGTAACTCATGTTATTGATTATATAGTAAAGAGAAACGAGTAAAACTTGTAAAGATTAAAAAAAAAACTCGTAAATATAGTTTGGTTGCATATAAATTCTTATTGAGAATACATAATTTAAAATAAACTAATTACAGTATTTGTTTTTTAATTTGTAGAGAAGAACAAATTAGAAGAAAAAGTCATGTGAAATTGGGAGAAAGCTGGTGGACAAGCAAATGCACGTGAAGTGCAATAATGTGAACACATGGACGTGCCCAAAGTATCCCCCATTATCATTCTCTTCTATATTTTTCCATAAAAACAAATTATATAAGGATTTCCAGTTTGATGACAAAAAATATAAATTGTCAATATTTGGCAATATTGTAATTCATTTTATGATGATGAAAGTTTCTATACCATAAAATTATTATCCAAAGATTCCAAACTGTTAAAGAAATATATATATATATATATATAGTTATATTCCCGAAATAGTGAACGGCAGAGACAGTATAAAACAATTCTCTCTTTTCATACAATGGTTCTCTAATCTCTTTATTAAGTTTTCAAGTCAATAAGGCTTGAAAGAAAGTCAATACAGCATGATCCATGCATGCATACATACATTGATACATACATATACTGATATACATAATGCATGCGTATATTCATCCACACGTACACATAAATTAACGTACACACGTAGATAACTAGATACCATGTACATGGAAATAAACTTAAATCCGTATGAAAAGTACTGCATAGTAGGTTTGTGATATTTGTCATGTTGGTCGAGGTCGTTGAAGATTAGTGTAGGATCGATGTAGAGGGAAATATTATTTTTGGGGTTCAGTTTGAGGATTTTAGCTAGTAGACTTTCCTTTTTCCGTTTTAGTTATTTCGTTTTTGAATTAAAAGTTTCTTCAAAACTAAAAAAATTGTACGTGTTTATTGATATAACCATCTCTTATTTAATATTTCATCTGTTTCATAATAAGTATCATTTGGAAAAAATATATCTGTATTAAATTCAAAACACATCCAGATACAATCAATTACAATTCAGATATATTTTCTCCAAACGCCTTATTATGAAACAGAGGAAATATCTTTAAATTTGTAACATATATTAGTCGTCTATTGGGTTTAGTTAGGTTTGATATGTTTGGTTCAGTTTTGTTTTGTTGCAGTTTTAAAACTAATTGTTTGAAAAGGAAAAAAAAACAGTCATAAGAGATTTAGTAACAAACGGAATGTAAACAAAGTTCGATTTCGCTTTTGTTAGAGGATATGTTACATGTCCGATGATAGTTACATGCATCATTTCTTTCGTAATATATATAAAGTTTCGATTTCAAATCTCTTGGTTGTTAAAATATACAGATACGAGTGTGAGTATCCATTTTTCGATAAGTCCAATCATGATTATGATTCTTGTGCTAATCCAGCAAATTTAACAAGAGTATTGAAATAACGGAAATAAGAAAAGAAAAAGAGTAGTGACCCATGGAGTATGTGAATAATTATCAAAGAGAATAAGAGGTGACAACCAAAAGGTTGTGGAATAATGGTCCCTGCCAGCTTTCTCTCACAATCAACATCGACCCTCTTCGGATTTTCTAAATATTCGTTAAAATTTGGGATAACGATTTTGAAAAATATTTACAATAGAATACTCCATTTGTTAGTTGATCAATATGAGTTATGGACTTCTGGTTATTTCTTTTTATTTTTTTGGTGCAAATCAGACTTTTGGTTATTTCATGTTTAAATTTGTTAAAATTTTTCCTTTTTTCGTTTCGTTTTGTTTTTGTTAAATTAATTTTTAATTCAGATATTTGACAATTCACATATATATATATATAAAAACATATTATTATTTTTTAAAATATCCTAAAATCGCAGTCTCAAATTAAATAAACTACAGTGCCAATAGTGAAAATTATTAGTTAGAAAACTCCATTCAATGCATATATAGAGATGGAATGTATATAATTTACTCTAAATGTTAGCTCGAAATTCATAGCAAGTACTTATAGAGTTTTCATATGTGTGTTTTATATTTTAGTATGCTATACTGTTGTTATGTGATGTAGTAAATGAAATTTACACTCGTGGTAATAATTATGGAACCCCATGTTCCAAACTTACAATCACAACAATATCATTCTTAAAGTTCAAAAAAAAAAAAAACAATATCATTCTTGTTCTGGTGGTCAACAGTAAGAAAAAAAACCGATTTTTTGTCGTTTGTTGATATTTTCTTGGATTCCATTCAATGATCTAAAAATGCATAGATCTTTTGGGTTACAGTTTCGAAGACCTCTACAAGCGTGTAAACCATCTGCAACTATTAAATTGCTTTCTTTAATGCATCTTTAACATATTTATTGTTAGTTGGAATTTAATAAGAGGGAACTTCAAAATACCATATTTTTATTATAGATGTGGTTATTTTTGATGCAAAAATTATATGTTTGATTCTTTAACAAATTTAGGTATCGACGAACGACCAGAAACAAAAAAAAAATTATCGACGAAAAAAGTTTGGTCATATATTGGCAATGCACGAAGATTTATATTTTACGCCTTAAACTTTAAGTACTTGTATTCTTTCTGCAAATAATAAATTTATGTTTTACGCTTTAAAACCTAGTCATTCTCCTAGTGAAACTTTTTTTTATCTTTTCCCTATAAATTTATCAATTTATTTCTTATACTTTAAGTACTTATATTCTTGTTGCCATAATGACAGTCTCTACAACTGTGATAGTCAATTCTTTCTGCAAATAATAAATTTATGTATTCGATATCATTATTATCATATAAAGAATTCGCTGAGGTATTTAATCATTAAGAAAATAAATTAATAAAGAAGAAAAAAGGATAATTTGTGAAATCTTTGGTTTTCAATAAGTGGCTCAATTTTATTTTAAATTAAAACTTAATTAAATAACTGGTTTATATTAAAAAATTAATATGTTTAACAAAAAAAATAATATTGTATTATTTAAACAAATTTAGTTTTTTAAACAGATGTTGTTCTGAATATTATACTTTTATTAACTTCAGTGAAAATATTTGTTTTAAGATTTAAAGGCAGATTTTTTTAAGGACGTTTATAATTATAATTCTTTACTTGTTTTTGTTGTATTTCTTGTTTTTGTATTTCTTATTTTAAAAGTGGTGTTAAGCTAATTGAAAAGAAAAACATAAGTCATAATAAAAATTTGTTTGTTTTATTACAGCATACACTGTTTTTTTTTATATACAATCGTTGCAGAAATCAATGGATTTTGGCTATATTATAAAAAGAAAGCTCTCTAATGCTCTATAAATTTACTAAACAACGCTTTTATAAAAAAAAATTCCATCCCAAATCAAAATAACAGAAACAATGCAACAGTAAAAAAAGAAATTAATAAAACCTTTTTATTTTAGTTATCTCACACACATCTTTTTCACAAATAAAAAATGGAGTAAATGAGTGTTTGTGACTATTGAGGGGCAAAAAAAGACAATGCCAAAAGTCTACGGGTTTGACTGTCCAGTTCGGTAATAATCTAATAACTCTGTCTTTGACCGCACGCTCGTGTAGGGGTCCTTCTGACATTTTCACTGTTCTACCCCTGCTCGTGAAGTCCTTCCTTTCCAGTGGTACGAGGGTACTTCTGTAATTCTCAATTTAACCGAGACAGAGACCGTACCGGACTTCCTGGGATTCTGCTGGAGCATTCATCAAAACTGTTTTATATTAATAGCACGAATGGTTATTAATATAAAACCTCACACTTGATCAAACTATCACCAAATTTTAAATTGTGTATGTACGGTTACCTTTAATTCTTGGATTTAGACAGAACAGACTCTCTATATCGACCGTTATTTTTTTCTACCTCGGTGAAATCATTATTCGTACTCTAAGCGTATGTGAGAAAATTATATACATAAAACTATTATAATCAAATATCCTTAAATATATAAAAATAGCTGTTAAACTATTTTCGCATCGCAGCTTTCTGCAACTCTTTTTGAATATAAAAATAGTACTTATAATAAAGGATTTAAAGCATAACGAGGCAACAAAAGTAATGAATACGAAAAAACAAAAGACATGAAGCTCATTGGTTAGGTTAGCTTAATCGGAAGATTTATTAAATTAATGACGATGATAACAATTATAATTAAATTAATTTTTCTGACTTCTTTAAAACCCCCTCTTACAAACAGAAGCTCCCTTTTTCAGTAGAGGTCCGATTCCCAATCCCTCAGAAAAGAAAAAGGCAAAACACACAGAGACGAAGAGAGAGAGAGAGACAGAGAGAGATAAAGAGAGAGAATCTCCCATGTTCGAAACAGAGCATACTCTCTTGCCTCTTCTTCTTCTCCCATCGCTTCTGTCTCTTCTCCTCTTTTTGATTCTCTTGAAGAGAAGAAGCCGACACAGATTCAATCTCCCTCCAGGAAAATCCGGTTGGCCATTTCTCGGCGAAACCATCGCTTATCTCAAACCTTACTCCGCCACAACTCTCGGTGACTTCATGCAACAACATGTCTCAAAGTAAATAAACTATCTCCAAACTCAAACTCACAAACATCCTCTGTTTTTGTATGGAAATTTGACTAATGTTAGGGTTCTTTTTTAAATTATTAATAGGTATGGGAAGATATACAGATCGAGTTTGTTTGGAGAACAAACGATTGTATCAGCTGATGCAGGACTCAACAGATTCATATTACAGAACGAAGGGAGACTCTTCGAATGTAGTTATCCTCGAAGTATCGGTGGGATTCTCGGTAAATGGTCGATGCTTGTTCTTGTTGGGGACATGCACAGAGACATGAGAAGTATCTCGCTTAATTTTTTAAGTCACGCTCGTCTCAGAACCATCCTCCTCAAAGACGTTGAGCGACACACTTTGTTCGTTCTTGATTCTTGGCAACAACACTCTGTTTTCTCCGCTCAAGACGAGGCCAAAAAGGTTACCCTTTTTTTCTGTTATTTGAATTGGGTTTTTTGTTTCTTGGAGCTTTTTAATCTAACTTTTATGTTTGTGGGTTTAAATTGAGCAGTTTACGTTCAATCTAATGGCGAAGCATATAATGAGTATGGATCCTGGAGAAGAAGAAACAGAGCAGTTAAAGAAAGAGTATGTGACTTTCATGAAAGGTGTTGTCTCTGCTCCTCTCAATCTCCCAGGAACTGCTTATCGTAAAGCTCTTCAGGTACATTTATTGAACTTGTTACAAATTTGAATTTTTTTTTGCTGTAAAAGGCATAACCTTTCGTGGAGGTAATGTTTTTTTTACTTATGTTTTAAATAAATAATTGTGCAGTCACGAGCGACGATATTGAAGTTTATTGAGAGGAAAATGGAAGAGAGAAAATTAGAGATTAAAGAAGAAGACGAAGAAGAGGAAGTGAAAAAAACAGAGGATGAAGCAGAGACGACTAGTAAGAGTGGTGGTCATCATGAGAGGAAACATAGAACAGACGATGATCTTTTGGGATGGGTTTTGAAACATTCGAGTTTATCGACGGAGCAAATTCTCGATCTCATTCTTAGTTTGTTATTTGCCGGACACGAAACTTCATCTGTCGCTATTGCTCTCGCTATCTTCTTCTTACAAGCTTGTCCTAATGCCGTACAAGAGCTTAGGGTAAGATTATTATAACAATACATATTAACTACTAACGATGACGTATTTTGAAGTTTATTAATTTATGAATATACTCTTTTGAAGGAAGAACATCTTGAGATCGCGAGGGCCAAGAAGGAACATGGAGAATTAGAATTGAATTGGGATGATTACAAGAAAATGGATTTTACTCAATGTGTATGTTATTTTTATTAATTAACTTATTGTTTTATTTAGTTTCTTCTGAGAACAAAATTATTGATTTTTTTTTCCTAATTTTGTCTAATGAAGGTTATTAATGAGACTCTCCGGCTAGGAAATGTAGTAAGGTTTTTGCATCGCAAAGCACTCAAAGACGTTCGGTACAAAGGTAAACTTTTTATATACGAATATTAATACTGAAATCCGAATTATATAACTCTTATTGGCTGCAGAATATTAAATTCTTTATCTTTTTTATTGTTGAAAAAAAAAAGGATACGATATCCCGAGTGGGTGGAAAGTGTTACCGGTGATCTCAGCCGTACATTTGGATACTTCTCGTTACGACGAACCTAATCTCTTTAATCCTTGGAGATGGCAACAGGTAAAAATAATTCGATTTAATTAGTTTAAGTGTAAAATATATAGTTTCACTTATGCATGAATTATACGTCATACGTGCATATGCATTGACTAAACCTATCTACATATTAATCTGGCAACAAAAAAAAAGTTAATTATCTTTGAAAGTTAGATCTTAACACGTCATCGATCATTTATCACATGAAGCATATAAATTAAAAATTCATGTAAAATTAAGTTAAATAAAACAATGAGACGTGGTGA
This sequence comes from Thlaspi arvense, assembly GCA_911865555.2. Lineage (NCBI taxonomy): Eukaryota > Viridiplantae > Streptophyta > Magnoliopsida > Brassicales > Brassicaceae > Thlaspi > Thlaspi arvense. Next base: position 5,022,197 of record OU466861.1, read on the forward strand.
TGTACGTGAAGACAATTAATTAGTAGGAGGGTATGTCTTTAATGACGTAGGAACTGCATAAATTCTTATTAACCTCATAAAACTCTCTGGGTCCTACAGTTTAATCGCGACCGTTGATTAAGAGTTTAGTTTTGGTAGATTAGATTTGACGGATGATGGTACCACGGCATTGACGGATCTCACACGCCCGATGACTTGTACGTGTGTTAGATTCTGCCACGTTGACCGGTCCCACTCTTGTATTAATTAATTTATTAAATCGGCGAAGTAGAAGAAGAAAAAAAAAAGATTTATGGGATAATACTTTAATAAATTAATAAAAAAATAATGGGAGTCATGATGTTAGAGTGAGTGGGGAAGGTAAGATGATTAATGACCCACGTGGGGTGGTGCCAACAAGCACGTGTTCGTCTTCCCTTTTTGTCTTTATAAAACAGTGTGTCGTTTGTTATGGCAGCAAAACAACGGAGCGTGCGGGTCGTCGTCGTCAGGAAGTGGTAGCTTTTCGACGTGGGGGAACAACTTCATGCCGTTTGGAGGAGGGCCAAGGCTTTGTGCTGGTTCGGAGTTAGCGAAGCTAGAAATGGCAGTGTTTATTCATCATCTTGTTCTTAATTTTAATTGGGAATTAGCAGAAGATGACCAACCATTTGCTTTTCCTTTCGTCGATTTTCCTAACGGTTTGCCTATTAGGGTTTCTCGTATTCTGTAAAAAAAAGATTAAAAAGTATCTTTATTTTATTTTCTTTTAAAAAAAATAATTTTAATCATTTTTTTGGCCCGATGGAAAAAATTTGGATAAATGATATTATTGAAATTCGACTTTTTTTTGTTCGGGTTTGTGATGAGGCTATTGAGTTTCGACATTTGACAAATTATATTTTGTATATTAGTGGGACATTTTATTATTGTAGAAGTATACCTTTTTGTTTTTTGGTCATCTGTATTAATCTTAACAAAAGAGAGATACGAAAAATACAAATACCACCAAACCCAACTTCAAAGTCTGCAACTTCTAAAAGTAAAGCCACCAAAAAATAAAAGGCTTTACCCTCATTTAATATGGTTATTTAAAATATTTTGAGTAAACCAAGTAAAAGCCCATGGGCCTGGCCTTTCTTTTACTCATCATACTCTGTCTTTTCAAATGTTATCCATTGTTAGTCGTTCTTTTCTTTACATATGTAACAGTACTAAAATCTAAGAGATTAGTGAGTCACTAACTGTAACTGGTCACTTTAGATAAATATGCACCAAACACAGCTCATTATGATCATCTGAGAATAGGGGTACTCTATAATATTGTTATTACAAACACACACACACACATATATATATATATACAGTTGATAAATATCCTAGTTACATTGACTAATGGGGAATTGGATTTCTTTGTGGTTCATCATATGTGCTTTGAACTTTCGAGTATAATAACACTTCGGTTTTAGTCGATCGCTTCTTATTAAGTTTGCAGATAAAGGAAAGATGAGAAAGGTTTCAACGTAAAAGGCCCATGTTTACTGATTTCCTTCACTAATGGCTTGGCCCGCAAGCAATTTTCCCTCTGCTAACGTGGCAAAAGCTGTGAGATTGTTTAATTAGTTGCAATTTGGACGACAAAGAGAAGTTAGCTGGTCAATAAAAGTGTCCGAAAGTTTTAGTTTTTGGAGTACAAAATAAATAAAAATATTTTTGTTTGTATGACAGTCTTCACCAAATATGTTTCTTTTTTTCGAAAAGGGCCTCACCAAATATGTTTCTTACCGCCTTAATTTGTTTCGTTTAAATTTTCAAGTGTAATGATATTAATGGATGGGTAGTAAAAAGAGAACCAGCAGTTTTCTTGAATGATTGTCGTTTGCAAAAGGTTTTTTAATCCAAATTTTATATTTGCTTCCTGCAATTTTTCGAGAAAAAAAAATATAGTAGATAAAATCGTATAATAGTCTTGCAGAATTATTAAGAAGTATAAAATAACACTTGCAAAAACACAATTAGCAAGAAAAGAAAGAAAAAACAGTCATCAGCTGATTTCACAACTTTTTTCGTAACGCTTGATCAAAATATTTTTATTTATTTTTTCTACTTTTAAATTTAGTTGGTTAGTAAGGGCTAAAATGAAAATCAGTGTAGGTGACAAAAATAGGTAAAAACACATAGAGAGAGATAAGTAAGAGCCAAAACAGAGTGACACTTTCTTGGTGATGACTCAATGCCACTCTTTGGTCATACATACGAAACCCCACCCATGACTTGGAGAGAAAGAAAAGACAAATCAAACCCTTTCACTCTTACTACTGTCCCTTTCACACACCACTCACTCGTTCTCTCTCCAAGTCCACTTGCAGATAGTTGCAATGGAGAAACACTAAAGTGGAATTGCCATTTCGAAAGATAAGTCCTTTTCATAATCTCATCTTCTTCGTTCTCCTTCTATGTATGCCACTGTGGTCACTTCTTGAAATCATTACGGAATTAGAACAGTCCATGTCATTTTGGCAGTAAGAAATGTCAAAAGTGAAAAGGAAAAAGGTAGATTTGAACCAACGGCCAAATACCATGTTTAGTAATGTGATTTAGATATTTTACTTATAAAGTTATAAGTTATATAAATAAAGTATAGTGGAAGGTAGGGGACTGGCCTTTTGACGCGGATACAACGATGAAATGAAAAAGAGTGATGTCTCAAGAGTCCAATGTCGTTCCCATGTGCTTTTTATTCACTATCTTGTTTTTTTCTATAGAGTTTTTTTATAAAAAAGATTATATTACGAAAGTCAAGTGTATAAGCAATAAGCATGAAACTTTTGTGGTCCAAAAATTGGCTAAATGACTAAAGGGAAAAGCTTTCACACTAAAATGTTTAGGGCTCAACCCTCAAATATACAGTAGATGATAAATTCATGTTTATGGAAGCTCCAATATATTGCAGTTCATATATTTTTCGTGGTTTCTTGTGATGTGAATAAAAGTGTTGATAGATTGTAGACATGAATGATAAAACTAGGTTTTGGAAAAAAATATAGAAAATGTTACTGGAAGGCAATATAAAATCTATAAAAACCTCTTTTAACATTTTCTTGTTTCTTTATTGCTTTTGCCTGTTTTGGTATAGCTTAGCATTTTGGGTAATTTTATTTTTTAGCTAACCGGCTGCTGCATTTTCAAAGATCGGTCAACAAATAGTTATGGGCCCCGCCACCTATCGCTTTTGCCCTATGCAAGGCCTGTACATGGGCCCTACTTATTGGCCCACAAGCCGTCCTCGTAGACAATAACGTTGAGATAAATATACACGCGTAAAACAAAGTCTATTTGTTGTTTAGTTCCTCCTTTTAGTTTTAGCCATGTTGAATCCATTGAGTTTTTGTTTTTTTGGTAAGTGGTTTTTATTCAAGTTGTTCGCTTAGCTTCTTAACTGTCGATCGTTTTAGCAAAAATTAGCGAAACTAAACCAATTGAATGTTTAAGTTAACCCCGATTTAAATTAAACCGTTGGTATTGAGTAAGAGATAGCTTGTAAAAAACCTTTGCGGCTTGAAAGCACAAAGTATTATTTAAAAATTGAATCTTATCCTTTTTATTTTAACTTTTCTTACATCAATCTTTTACGTGTTGTGCTTCTTTATTTTTTGTTGTTGCAATTTTACTTCTTTCTTTGTCAGTAATACCTTTATACTACTATTTAAAATCAAATTAAAAGACAAAAAAAAAGTTTCTTGGGGACATGCAGGTGACAAGTACCAGAAGACAGTTGTCGACGTGTCACATTCACCATTCAGCTAAGCCATTGATCTGATTCTTCGAGCCTAAGATCAAACGGTGGACAATGAGGTCACACTCTTCCAGACGTAACTGCCAATCGGTGACGTCATCACGAGCAGAGAAGAGAGATACTTTATAGCCTATATCTATAGGTTTATAGTGCTAAAAATCTTCCACTCTCTGTCTCTCGGACCCAAACACTCTATTTTCTTTTTCATCAATCAGAGACCGGAAAGCACCTTCTTCGCCGGCGAGTTTCTTGCCGGAAAATGGCCTACATGTGCACCGATAGTGGAAACTTAATGGCCATAGCTGAACAGCTCATCAAACAGAAGCAGCAACAACAATCACAGCAGCAACACCAGCAAGAACAACCGAATCCATGGCCCAATCAATCCTTAGGTTATGCTCAAACCGGTTCGGATTTCTCCGACCCGTTTCTGGTATCCGGCGACCTTGGTTTTCAGTTTCCACACTTGGACCATGAAAACGCCGTCGTTTCCGAGGGTTTTAGGTTTTCTTCGGATGGAGAGTTCGACGCGGACGACTGGATGGAAAGTCTAATCAACGGTGGAGATGCGAGCAATCAAGACCTTTCAATCCATGATCCGTTCCCGAGTCGACTCAGTGTTCCGTTGGATAACAACAACCGAGTGATATGCTTAGATAGAGTTGACTCAGCGAGTCAACCAACTAACCCGCCGGTTTCCACCACTTTGTGGGCCCCATCTCCGCCTCCCTCTTCACCTCCGCCGCAACTAGTAACAGAGGAGCCAGATTTTGACTTAGACCGGCCGATTCTGAAAGCTATCCACGACTGTGCACGGGAATCAGAAATCGAACCGGACGTCGCCGCGGAAACACTTGTTCGGATCCGGGAATCCGTATCGGAATCGGGCGACCCGACGGAGCGAGTTGGGTTTTACTTCACGGAAGCTCTGTGTAACAGACTCTCGTCGACGGCAAAGAAGGAAGCGGAGTCTCTATCGTCGTCGCTCGAAGATTTGATCCTCTCTTATAAAACCTTAAACGACGCTTGCCCTTTCTCCAAATTCGCTCACTTGACGGCGAATCAAGCGATTCTGGAAGCTACACAGAACTCCAGCAACATTCACATCGTCGATTTCGGGATTTTCCAAGGTATTCAATGGGCTGCTCTCTTGCAAGCTCTAGCGACCCGAGCTTCTGGCAAACCCGCCCGAATCCGGATTTCGGGTATACCCGCTCCGTCTCTCGGCGAATCACCGGCATCGTCTCTGATCGCTACAGGTAACCGCCTCCGCGATTTCGCGACGCTTTTGGATCTGAATTTCGAGTTTCATCCGATTCTCACTCCGATCCATTTACTAAACGGGTCGAGTTTCCGGGTTGAACCGGACGAGGTTCTGGCCGTTAATTTCATGCTCGAGCTTTACAAGCTTCTCGACGAAACGGCGACGACCGTCGATACTGCTCTCCGGCTCGCTAGATCGCTAAACCCGAGAATAGTGACTCTTGGTGAATACGAAGTGAGTTTGAACCGGGTCGAATTCGCGAACCGGGTGAAAAACGCTCTCCGGTTCTATTCTGCGGTTTTCGAATCACTCGAACCGAATTTGGAGCGAGACTCGAAAGAAAGGCTGAGAGTGGAGAGAGTGCTTTTCGGTAGGAGGATATCGGATTTGGTCCGACCCGGTAATATCAAACCGGAAATCCGGTCAGGGCGAATGGAAGTGAAAGAACAATGGAGAGTGTTGATGGAGAAAGCCGGTTTTGAGCCGGTTAAACCGAGCAATTACGCGGTTAGCCAAGCGAAACTGCTCCTGTGGAACTACAATTACAGCACAATGTATTCACTGGTTGAATCGGAGCCAGGTTTCATATCCGTAGCATGGAACAATGTGCCTCTCCTCACTGTTTCCTCATGGCGTTGATGGTCTGATCCAATATAATCTGAACCGGCCCGTATAACTTTTTGTGTGTGTAGTGTTGACAAACTTGTAGTTCACTATTTTGAGTTAGTTTTTGGATTTGGAATTGTTCGAGGGCTAGAATTGAAAATTTCTTTCAAGTAGTGACGTTTTAAAAAAAAGTGTTTTTAGATTTGGTTGTATAATTACTCTTTAGCTAAGAGTGTGATGGACATGGTTGGTCTTTTTTGTTCATTTGAAGTATCTTGTATCTAACATTCGACTAGGTTTCTTTCTTATAAAAATGTAAGTGTAGTGTGTACTACTGTCACTGTGTAGCTATCTTGGTTTTATACTAATTAGCTGCTTTATTAATATTTTGAATATAAAAAATGTGTTGTCAGAGAGTTTCTGACTTTGTGTTTTGTTACGTCACGTAAGGTCTAACCTCTGAGTGATGAAATATTATTGCAGGAAGAGTTAAAAACCTATTGACTATACATTTGTACATATCACATAATATCATTTTCGACACTCTAAAAAGATGGACTTTTGCTGTTAATTTTTATTAATTCATTCATTACAGACCATAGTCAAATTTTCTGTTGTTTGCTTTTGAATGATCCTAGTAATGATTTTACATAGTAGAAACCTAATATAATTTAGTTGACTCGAGTAGAACATATATGGTGGACTTAGTTAAACGCCCTCACTCATTGTTTATGTAAGTTACATCATGTAATAGAGAGTATGCTTTAATTTTAACTCTGATGGTCCCATGAAAAACACTCTGAAATTGAAATGCTCTCGGATCTTTCATTAACACAATTTCTTCTTCCTTTTACATCATTTTTAATTTTTATCTCTTTTGTCCCCACTTTCCGTTCGTATCAAACCTCGTTCTCGGTCTCACGCTACACCTTTGACCTTTCCGTAGTTGATTCTTCCTATCTCTCTCTCTGACTCTGTTTATAACTATTCTCTTGGCCCAAAAACAGATGGGCCTACCTCTCTACCATTCTTGCTGAAAAACAATACATAACCCAACTAGTTTGTCCACGGGCTGCTGATTGCTTCCATGTTTATCAGCTTATCCAAAGTACGTTGAGTTTAAGAAAAAATGGCAAATCCAAAACTGAATGCTATTTTATCCACGAGTAACTAGAGTATTTGGTAGAAAATATTAACACCCTTTGCAAATCAGAGTATGATTTGACATTCAATTTCGAAAACGAAATTCCAAATTGATAATGCTTACCTAGATCATTTTCTTATAATGATGATATGAAATCGTTGCTTTGACCAATCATGAGCAGAGAGTAAAGTGGCATCTTCCCAGCTCTACACGTGGCGGAAACATGGTTGAAGAGAACTTCGAAGCACGTGGTCCTTTGACTGTTGCATGTTACAATTACGTACGTAGATATTAATTTTAACTTTTTATGCCAATCATTATAGAGATTGCATAATAGTCCAGTTATTAATTTGAAGGTAGTCAACAGAACAAGAAATAACAGAGGACAATGGAAAGTTCTCACGTGCCACCATGTGATTTTTAACCCCATGAAGATACGAAGATCAATATCTTGTCAATGAATGATATATTTAACCCTATTTGATAACTTTTCCGATAAATAATCATATAGATCGATTATGAAGACAAGACGTGTAGTTTAATGGTTTATGCCATTGTTATCAATTCAGATTCAAGAAGTTAGCATAATGCATGTAGTTGTTAATTAATGGATTTATGCGTTGGACATTAACCATCTCATTCGCAACTCCTATATATAACAAAAGTTACAAACCTAAGGCTTAGGTCTCTCATTATATCTGCAATTGAGTATACATCTCTCTATCTCTTTTTCTTCACGAGTCTTTCTTTGCAAGCGTCAAAACAAAATGGCATTCTTAGAAATGCACAACTCCATAAATGGTGCTGCTAGAATCTCTTTCTCTAACGGTTTCGTCGAGATCAGATCGGAGAAGAGTAATAATGCTAAGAGCAACAGCATCAACACGAGAAGCTCTCTGTCCACGTCTTCTTCTGATTTCGAGTTCTCGGTCACCGATAACACCATGATCCCCGCCGATGAAATCTTTCTCAAAGGAAAGATCTTACCTTTTAAAGAGACCATGACGTTGAGAGAAGAGCTTCTTGTTGAAGAAGAGGCTCCTGTTGTCGATGGCAACATCTTTTCCCTTAGGCCACTAATTTTGCCTTCTTCCTCTTTTTCCACAAAGGGCACGTGGAAGGATCTATTGGGGCTTAAGAGGATCCATGTTAGATCTAAGAAGACGGATCAAATCAGTGAGGAAGATATTTGTTCATTGGGTCAAGATCACAAAACAATCTCAGGTATCCAACAAAATCCTCCGGTCTAGTGAACCAGGTGGTCGAAATCTGCGTTAATTTGAGCTGGCGAGGGAGTGTCAAGTTGGAGATACGTGATGAAGGAATAGTAGAGCTTTCACTTGGTTTCTTGAAATCTAATTTGTATTTATATGTTCTTTGGACAAAGATGGTTCCAGCAACTCTTATTGGCTCACGTGTTTTGTTGTTCTTGTCAGTTTGTTGTTTTGTTATAGAAACAATATTTTGTGTGGGAACATCTCTATTTTCTTTATGCAAGTGGAAGATTTGTGTGTACCAAAAAAAAAAAGAGAAGAAAATAGTTTTATTACTGTTAGTTATAAGTTGATACATTCACTTTCTTTTGTCTCAAGAGTCACTATCTTATCAACCTATATATTAAATTAATTGAACTCAAAATTAAAATGAGGAAATATATGATGCAAATCAAATACGAAATACGTAGATATAGAATTATGGTTCATAAATGCTGCAGTCAAAGATACATACAAAAACTTCTATATTGGGCCGCAAAGCCCAACTTTATAAAAACGATACGAACGATTCTCTCGTCGCCTTTTTTTTTGTTGACAAGAAAAATAAACAAAAAGGGGTAATTTTTTGCTTTCAACATTAAAGGTACTTCTCCTCTTGGGTTTTAGTGTACGTTCCCGCATCTTTGTGTTGTGTCAGTTTCTTTAACCGATCAGTACAAGTACGACAATTACACATTTTAATCATAACCTCTGAGTATTTTCATTGAATCGTTGAATCTTGAGTTCTGGTATTTTTAAAGTAAGAGTGATAATAATGACAAAAAAGAAAAAAAAAAAGGAACAGAAAAGGAGAGACCAACATCAAATGGGGGAAAAGTGATTAATAAAGTCATTCTCGGTTTAGGAAATTAAGAAAGTTAGTATAATAATGGCAGAGTTTGGTATGAAAAGATTTGTGATTGACTAGTTTCTTCACTGATAGAGAATGGCCCGGAAATAAACATCAATCATTTCTAACATTAAAAAAAACTTAGTACTATGTAAATAAATAAAGCAACTAGAAAAGGCTATTTAACTGGAGAAAAAAAAGAGAGGGAAAAACTGCAACAGGCTTTTCAACAGTTCTTTCTACTCATATTTTTGTTTAATAGCATGTGAATCATACATAAGTCCCTAGTTAAATCATTAGTGTAGCACGTAAAATCAAGTGACAATAAACTACTAATTTTGGACATTGAGAAAGCCTGATGAATAAACAGTAATATTCCATTACTACGTCACCCATCTCAGTTTCACCTTTTTCTTGCTCTACACTCTATTTTCATTGTTCATCATATAAATTAAAATCAAATATTATATACCAACAATTTTTTTGGAAGTGGGCAAAAACTATTACGAAATATATATATTTATGTGCCGAAGAATGAGAAAAGGCATAAGCACATCAATAATGGTAGCTAAATTAGTTTTCTTTTTCTTTTTTTGTCAACAAAAAAAATCAATTTTCTTATAAAAGTTTTTTTTTTTTTAATGTCTTCTACATTTTACAACAAAAATTCATTTTATGCTCTTTCTTCAACAACTTATTAATTACTCTAAGAATTTAGTTAATTAATTGAAAGATCTTTTTTTGGTCCTAATTAATTGAAAGATCTTTTTTTTGGGGTCGAAATTAATTGAAAGATCTAATTAAAGTTATTGATTATTTGAGAGATATTTACATTTTTTTCCCGAAAGAAAAATGAATAGATTACATTTTTTTAATAGATTATTACTATTGCGGAATAATAAGTACGTAGGTGAATGATCATCGTCTTCGTCTTTAAGGATTCAATTTTACCCACTCGTATCGTCCACCAAGTGGCTCATCTTTCTCGAAATCGAAGTTATACCTGTAAATTCATTAACCAGATCGTTAGTTTTTAACATCTTCATCAGTTTTGCCATCGTTGAAATGGAGGATTTAGATCAAAAACTTTTTTTTTTTTTTTGAACAAGATTTTATTAATTTAGATCAAAACTTACTTCCTAGAACATTCCATCATCTTATTCCGGTGATGTTTCTCCGCCGCCTGGAAAAAATCTTCTAGCTCGGCTTCCTTCACCGTCTCAGGGCCCTTTCTATGCATCCTTAACCGGCGGCGAGACTCGACCTCTTGGTTCTCCGTCGCCGCCGAATTCATGTTAACCGATCCTTCTTGCTGCTCACTGTATGGATCTCTCCTGCTTTTCAGATCAAAAGACACATTTATATGAGAAATTATAATTACAATTTTGGTAACCGACGATTCAAATTCGAAACTCCAGAGATGATCAAATTTAAATCTCCGTAACAAACCTCGTCGTGTTGAAGTTATCATAAATCCACGACGTTTCGGTTTGATCAGCGCCGTTATCTTCCTGAAAATTAAACGATGATCAAAAATCATCAGAGGATCGAGAAACGAGAAAGAGAAAGAGAGGAGGAGACGACAATGCTCACCTCGAAATCAACAAAATCGATCCTCCTTTTCGATTTCTCTTCGGATCTAATACTTGAGCAGCAAGAGACCGACGCGCGATCGAAATCACACTCCGAGCTACGAATCTGACACCGTTCTTCTACGGGAGAATCTCGCCGTCGAACGATAACGACGCTGGTCTCCGACGCACCAGCTGAATTTCTCGCCACGATCCCACCACGATTCGTTGCCTGTACGCAAGGAGAGTAGATTATCCTAGACTCTGCAATATCTACTTCCTCCTCCAGCTTCCTTCGTTTCACAGTCGGCGTCCTCGTCGCTTCGTTTTCTTCCGCCGCATCTCGTTCTCTTCTCCTACCTCTCACACCGACCTCTCCCGCCGCCATCGATCTCCGACGTCACTTTTCTCTCTCTCTCTCGTTGTGCGTGTGTGTGTATTCTCTCTCTAGCTCTTGTACCAATTTGGTTTGTTCTGTTATACTACTACTTGTGAGGGACGATCGTAATTATTAACGGCCACGATCTACTCTCTGTCATTTTCACTGAGAAAAGCCTCGTGTGAAGACGGAATGGTATTGGTGTGGTGGGGACCATGAGAGACGCCGAATATGTAACGGGGAATTTGACGGCGCCGTTATATCGATCATAATCTTGTACACTCTATGACCGACACGTGTGCTTCAATCATTACGTTCATTAACATTTAACGGCATCAAACGTTACATAATCGGTGCGTATTTTTTAGTTTTCTTCGAATAAAGTTTTTAGACGTAAATAGAGTCCAAATTCGAATATTTTGGATCAATCGGATTTTAGTTTTTTTTAATCGTAAGAACTAGGAAGGAGAGAATGAGAATAATTCTCGTGGTTTTAAGATAAGATCGGGATTTGTTTATCTCTTTTAGTGCTAATAATTGTAAGTCTATACGAAATGCCAATAACATCCCTCGTTTTACTGAGAAATAACCAAAATACCATCGAACCATCACGGGCGATCCTAAATTACTTATTTTCCTTTTTTTTTAATGATGAGAAATTTCGTGTTTTTTTTTTTTGTTTTTTTTTTTTTTGGATTCTAATATTTTATAAGGTATAGACGATAATAATAAAGTCGTATATAGTTTTACTAAATCGTCGTAAAATGTCACTTTATAAGGGGGTCGACATATCTTAATAAGGAGAAACGGAGGGTACAAATACACAATAAATCTTAGGGCCATGACGTTATTTAACAGTTAGGTGATAACGAAATGAATGCTGTAACATGCTCATTTGTTGTTGTGGCAATATATATAATACGGACACGAACATATTCACATGCTTAGATATTAATATACAACAGTGAAAACAAAACAACATTGACATTACGCATACATAAATTAATATGGATTATTAATATCAAGTTGGACAGAATTATATGGGACATGGCTGGGTATATATAAATGGTGTACCGGCACTTAATTTGCTTTACTAATTTTTATTTTTTGCCATCTAAAAATAAATATTTGTTGATTAAAAACAAAAAAAAAACAATTTCCAAATTTACATCTATCATCGTCTTTTGTCCTATTGTGATTCTCATTTTTCGTCGTCCTATATTATTTTCTTGAATACACACGATACAGAATATCCATCATACCATTAAATTTAATAATATGCCCACGAGCCTACATCCTACTCAATCATTGCTTAACTGCCTCTCTCTTGTTTTGCACCCACATAAAAATGTGAATTTTCGTGCAATATTCTCGTAACTGCTGCAAAGCAAACTGTTAAAATTACTTGCCAATAATATAAGTGCAAAACTAATTAACATCCAATATTGTTCGTATATATATGTATATATATTTAAATATATACGGACAATACGGTGGCAAAAAATATTTTATTTTATTTGTACCAACATATAGTTTTGTTAAAATTTGAGTTTGCCTATTTATGTTAATGGTTTTAGTTTGAAAAGAAAAAGCCATTTGAAAGATTCAAAGTAAACCATTTATACTTCCAAATTCAATAAATCCACAAATTTTACAAAGTCTACGTGTGAACAAATATCAGTTTTGATGGATAATTTTAAAACTATGATCATTGTGATAACTGATAACATATATCGAGAAACATTACTTTTAAGACATGTCCCAAATTTTATCCAACTATAAAGACTGTGTCGATCATGAAAAGTGAATTTGCGACACATCTAAATGATTTGTTCCAGAGAGAAAAGATACTATCCAATAAAACGAAAAAGACTAAGTGAATGCAGACAAGGGCACATGGGATCTTTAGTGATATGTATAGTGTGGGCACGAAAATTTATAATGAATAAAGTATAGATTACCAAAAGAATTTGTAATTACGTATAAATGTTAGTTCGCTATTGACTGACTACGAAACACTTTCTATGTAGCTTTTTCTTTTATTTTCTCAGTTATAGCAAAAAGATATCGACATCTTTATAACCATTTTACAATGAATGGATACAATACAATCTGAAATACATAAAACAACAACAAAACGGAATATGGTGTAGTTTTTAGAAAGTTTGTGTTTAAACGTTTATGCAAACCAAATTCGCGAAGCAACTTTGCCATTTCTCCATATATATATATATATATATATATATATATATATAAACTCATCAATTTAATAAAACATGTCCCTCTTTTACTGTAAATCATTGAAAAATGATATACTTCGCCACACATAGATGAAATTGGTGTGAAAAAAAATAACCAGTAACAAGAAAAGAGATAGCTTTAATAAAATACGGTTTTTTTTTTATTTCTTGGGACAACGATGATTAACTACAGTTTATAACTTCATATGCCAAAGAAAGCTGACGACAACTTTATATAGTTAAAGAAAAAGGTTACATTTTTCTTTTAAGCAATAAAAAAAGAAATAAAGTGATGTATTTTCCGGGTACTTTACAAATATTATTCAAACAACTCAATTATATATAGTGGGGGAAAAGAAAGCAGATCACTTTTTTTTGTTTAAGTCGAACTTTTTCTTTTTCTTCCTCTGGATTTTCCAATGCTTCAAATTACCCTACATGACTCTCTTTCCGAAAGGGAGACGCATGAAATTTTATAATTTTATAAAATGTAGCTAAAGTGGATTCATCTTTCTTCTTCGATGGAGACAATGAAGAAATTATGCATTATTCACGTGGTTTTCTTCTGCGCCAATATTTTCTTATGTAATAAAAAACAAACGAAACTTTAATTCATGCGTTGCGTATGCATTATATCAACATTACTGGAACTTATATACATATTATTATCTTTTATTCAAAATGTGCCTAGTTAAACCAGTTGATGCAAAAGATTATTTTCGTGATATGATGAGAATGAGATCCAAATGAAGAAGCATTTCATGCTTTATATATATGGAGTATCACATGTATATCATTAATCTCACGGTTATATTAGCATTATGTTGGAAGCAAATGTTATAAAACTAGATGTTATGATATTTTGATTCTACATTTTGCAATACGTTATTTATATGTGTCATGGACCTGGGTCCAACAATAAAACGCAATAAGGATACATATAGCTTGCCATGGTGTGCAATATATATACATATGATAAATTATATGAAGAGCCAATATAATTATAGCATAAATTGATGGATTATGCAAATTAAGCCAGAAAAAATAGCTCCAATACATATAAGTTAGAGTAAGTTGGTAAAATTAAAAATACATCCTAAAGAAACCAGCGAGATTTGCACATGATAATATTTTAGTTACAAATAGAATTGGATGTATATTCAAAACAAATATCAGCGGAATTCGCCACAAAACAAAAAACAATTCGTTAATATTGTTAGCTTTTCAGTTAAACCAAATTTCTCCACTCCACAATTTTTCTTCACTGGTTTTGCGGAACCCGCCGCAAATAGTGTATGGCCGAAATTTGTTAGTAAATTTTGTGTAACCAAATTCTAAAACCTATACGAAACGACAATATATAGTGTTAATGATACAGAGGATGTATCTAAATTGTAATAAATTTATAGACCCATCGACAATTATTGGCATGATAGTGGACTATAGCAGAAGAGGACAAGCTACATTTTAGTTATATGTAAGAAGCTATACAAATAGCTAGGACCTCAAAATCAAACACATTTACGCATACATAATGCATGTCCCTATCCACGTATTTATACGCACCGAAGATGTATAAACACAACGATATATACAAATAGATGTTTGTTGGATACCAGCTAATGTACGTGGACCAGTCATCAATCGTGTATTAATTAATACATAATCGATTTGAAAACATGCCCCCATCTATACATAAACTGTCCTATACACTGGACCATTCTATGATAACTGATTTAAATAGATTAGTCAAACTAATTGATTGGATTCATATAAAAGTTTAAATTGTTTCAATCATTGAAAAGTTTGTTTTTCTTTTTGAACTTTTCTAGACGTAAAGTTACGTTTACGTATTAAGATAGTTGCATGTTAAAACTTAAAAGTATCACAGTTACATGTAAATGAAACATAATACATTATATTGCGGCGTCGTTTCTTCGGCTAGAGAAGAGTAAATGAACTCGGAGAAGAACTCTGAAGAAGAGTGATCTTAACGTGTGTGCCCTTCTTCAATGTCCATCGCTGTCTCTTGGAGGTTACCACGTGGATATTTACGTACGACAACCTCATTTACTGCGCGCGTGTGATATATATCTTCTCACTCTTGTAGTTTTTACATTTTAGCAGTTGATACTTGATAACGAATACATTTCTCTCATCTAATTTTTTACTTTCTGACGCTCTTTCTAATCTTTACGAACAAAATTATACTTTTGCTGATTAGTAGCAATAATAGACTGAACAAATTCTTTACCACAATCGCAAAATATCACCAATCACACAGGTCGACACTCGACAGTATATTATTTGTTGTCTTGGATTAATTTTTGAGGATGTAATGTTGTGCTGTATGAATATACATTGGAAATGTTAAAAATGAGATATATATTAAGTTTGTAGGTTTCGTTTTCACAGAGGGACGGCTCTCTCCTTGTTCTCGTCGTGGCTCTTTCTCTTCCTCTCACAATTTATATAAAATTTCTAAATTTGAAATACCATTGTTCTGTACATGTCTCACCATTTAATTGATTAGGTTGTATGTGCTTTGAAACAAGGCATAACGACAAAATGTCATTTGACTTGCTTAGTTGCTTAAAGAATATATTTTAAAAGTTTTTATCAACATCTGATTTGACTTTTAACGACTGGCTTGTTTTCTTGCTTGAAATCTTCCTCTTAGTCTTGGGCATTACGTTATACAGAATACAAAGAAACTTCTTTACTCTCTCTAGCTTCAGACTTTTATTGCTTTTTAATCTTCATTCGAGTAATATCCTTTTCTCTAACAAATTTAAACGAGGTAACAACATTTGACAAAAGAACGCTGATATTTACTAATTTTATCACTCATAGACCATGTCCATCGGCGTTTTTAAGGAGTTTTTAAAGCAGTTTTTTAAGTAAAAAAATAAATAAAAAAATCAGTAAGGTGCAAATAGTATAAAAGCCGGTTGTTATTTGAGAGATTTAAGAATCGGTAAAAACCTCATATGTGTCAGTTTCTGATTGATCGATTAATTTTAACCTAAGAAAAAAGAAAAATCCTCTCTCCCGATATAAACGAGAGAATTTTTTTTTTGCTTTTCCGATCTCCCTCTCTTCTCCACATCTCTCTCCCTCTCTTCTGATCAGGTTTTACTGATTCGATATCCACCTTTTTGTTGATTTGATCTGATGGATCATCGTTTTGGGCTTGTTTTTTTTTTTTTTAAGTTTAGCTCCTCCGATCTGAACCCATGTCTATTCTTCTTCATCTTCCTCCTCACGGATCCATTTTTAGAGGTTTATTTAACCTTTGAATCCGTTTTGATATTGTGGGAAGAGTGGGGTTTTGGTGTTTCGCTTTGAATCGTTTTCCGACTTATTGTTAAGTTGTTTGAAGCGGTCCTTACTTCTCACCCTGTTATGAGTACTCAAAATGTTGATTAGAGCATGCAAAGGTTGTGTGGGAGAGCTTTGATGTGTAATTAAGAATTAGTTGTTTGGTTTTTATGTGCAATTGCGTATCTTTCTATATGTTCTTGACTTCCCAAGGAATCAAAATCAATATATTATGTGTTTTCTTATATAAAAACTGTTTATGTGACGAGTAAATGTTGGTTAGAGTACAAGAGGGAAATATTTCTATCTACACTTGTTTGTTTGTTTTCCTGATTATGGGTATGAGATTACCGGAAGTAATTTTCTCTGCAATTTCCTGCAGGCTCTGGCTACTAAGGAAATTGAGTCACTGAAGGATGGACTTGCTTCTGACAAATCATGTCCGAGTCTTGAGCTCTTTGATCAGTGTAAAAGCTCGGATTTGATCAGTGTAAAAGCTCGGATTTGTCTGAGTTGGAGGCATGGACTTTACCTCGTTCACTTGGAACTCCAGTGAATCATACGAGTGTGCCATCTTCATATGAGTTATGCATCAGCCTTGTTATATAGAACTCCCTTTTTGTTCTTTATTCTTAGTTCATGTTCTTTGGAATGAACATGTAGTCTTATAGTTACTAACATCTATTTTGGTATCTATCTATGTAGACACATTGTAAAGCAAACCCCATGCTTGATTTTCACAAGTACATGGATGCGTGCTCTTGAGGATGATTTCAAACAACTCGTTGGTATTAGTTGGTATCTTTAGATCTTTGTCGTCATCTTCTTGCTGCTGAATGTTAATGGTAAGATTCACGAAACTTAAAACTTTCTTTATGTCTAGTTTCGATCAAGCCAGATTTTTGTAAGTTTTTAGATTCCAGAACATTTTAATCTCATATTCTTGTTTAATTGTGTTTCTGCAAGTGTTTTTGATTGACATATCAAAAGTATAATTTTTTTTCTTCTTAAGAACCCATTAAGGATTCTACCAATGGACGATCAAAAAGTTAAAATCTGTGACCAAGTTTCTTAAAATTAACTGATGGAAATTTTATATTAAACAATTAGTTAAAAACCTTATCAGAGGTTTACCGATAGAGATGCTCTAAGCTTCCTCAAAATGTAAAATCATATATATAATGAGAAACTCATCTCTCCATCTAAGGTGTCTACATCAGTATATTTTTAATTGTAAAATGAGCTTTTAAATATTTTGGATTTTGTTTTTAAGTTTTTATATTTAGATATTTGTTTTTGGGTTTTCAATATAATTAATTTAAAATTAAAAACAAATACATATTTTACAAATCATAAAATTACAAATTCTTCATTTGTGAAAAGGGATTTGGAAGGCAACAAAATACAAAAGATTACAGAAAATAATTATCAAACTTTAAAAAAAAACATTAGAAAGATTTATATATAAAGCTAAAGTAAAATCATATATATAAAATAAATACTTATTTTACAAACTATAAAAACTACAAATTATCTTTGAAATTAAAAAATTAAAAATTTATTTCGAATATAAACAAACAGAATTTAAAAAAAAGAGTTGAAAAGTGAACAATTACGAAAGATGACAGAAGAACTAGCTAAGAATAGTTATCAAACTTATTTAAAAATGCTCAAAAATATTAATGCTTAAAACTAAAGTAATATCATTCATATCCACTTTACTGTGTAAAATGGATGAAAGTTTTTCATAAATAAATTGTTTAATTATATAGCATAAAAATGAATTTGATTTATACGAAGTAGAAAAAATATGGCAAATAGTTATCAACCATTTATTCTCAATGATAGTAATATAAAATTGATATGTGATCATTTTACTCACCAGTCAGATAATATATGAATTTTAATCTAAAATATATAATTAAACTAAAACAAGATTACTGATTATACTTTTTAACATATTCATGTTGTTTACATTCACATAATATAAAAATAGACAAAAATATTCTCACATACATTCACAAATATAGTAAGATAGTTCATCATTGAAAAAGGAAAACGCCTCAAATCAAGTAAAATCATTAAGTTATCAAGTACGCATAATTTTTTGATATGAAACCTCATCAAACATATGTAATATTTAAACATATTTTTTGCTATGTCTAGCCAATTCTAACTAAAATTCTCCTCATTTAGAGTTATAACAGATCACGGAACTGAATGAGATGGAAGCTTGCATGAAATAAGAGAAAAAAAACCAGTAAATTGCAATCAAAATAGCAAGACTAAGAGCTATAAGAAAGGGAAAATAAATAAAAGAATAATTGTGCTTGAAGATGAGTTAGATTTTTTGAAAATCGATATAAAATTAAGGGAACATTCAGTTTAGAATGGAGAAGGATCGATGATGATTTCACTTTGTTGATCTATGAAAATAAGATGTAGAAAAAGATAAAAAATCAATTGAATACAAATAAACAGTAAAAACACATAATACTTATTGCAGTATATAAATATATGAAATACTTTTTCAACAATTAATATATTATAATCTATATTAGAAAAATAATTTATAATATAAATATATATATATTTATTTTAAGAAAACAAAAGCATTCAAAAAATAAAAAATATATATAACACACAATAATATTAATTTAATATATATTATAATAATATTAATATATAAATAAGTTTGCGCAACACGCGGATAAAAATCTAGTTTTACAAAAAATTAAGAAACAGCTTACTATAGAGTATCGGGCTCTTTAATGGCAAAAAGAAAAATGTATTGGGCTTATTTCAAATATAGATGAGCTTTTGACTTTCTATCGAATCAAGTAATAGAAATGGATTTCGTCACATAGTTGGGCCTTCATCTATTTCCTGGGTTAGCTATTAAAATCTACATAGACCATTTTTATTCTTTGTTTGGTTGGCTTACCTCATCAGTTTCTTGGGCCAAACCAAACAAAATCTAAAGTACTGTAATATTTTTTTTTTGTGCAACTGGATCATAACATATAATATGGTAATTTTCTAAGCACAACTTGAATTCGTGATATTCAGATTCAAAAACTCATCACTCGACCAAATCTGATGTTGATGTTTCGTAGAACCAACAGTCAACAAAACTGACATTCCCATAACAAAACTGACCACTCTTTGCATCATTTGTTTCCGTTCATTGATGAGAGCCGTGTTGGATCCCACTCAAAACGTTCAAATACTTGAACCATGTGATACCAACCCAAAATCCTTTTCGCTTAATTGGGAATATTTAACAAATAATGACAGTACAATAAAATAAACAAAGTTCTTCTCTTTTGTTTTTTCTTTCTTTTTTAGAACAAGAAAACTAAACACATTCATTCGAAAGTCGAAACACTAATAAATCAACTAATACAAACAATTTGGTGGGTGATTAATAATTGAGGCTGCTTTTTTCCAATATTTTACTATTTTTTTTTGGGTCGTACGTATAACGATTTGGGGAAAACATTGCAAAGTACTCCCTCCATTTAAGATTGTAATTTTTTTTTTGATTTTTTACATATATTAAGAAACCATTATTATTAACTACTTTTGATAATATTTTTTTTTGTTTTAATTGTATACTTAAATACTCAGATAAACCTTTACTTTTTGTTATTAGTTTTAACTTTTTATATTTCCAATAAATTTTTATTTTTATTTTTTGTTTTTGTAAAATAAAATTTTATGAATGTAAAAACCAATCTTTTGGAATAGAAAAAAGCCCAAAAAATTTTATAATTTGGAACGGAGGGTATCACTATTTCCTGTAAGACTGCGAGTCATGATATGCCGCATGCCAAATTCTAATAATGATAATATATATTTCATCATTTATATCTTCATTTGCATGCCTAATAATAATATTCTTATACATATATTTATAGATATACAGAGTTACCATCGACGTATCCCATGACACTACCCTCGGGCTATAAATAATTAGGGAGGGTTTAGTAACCATCAATGGACCGTCCCAAACTGCGACAAGCCCGGCTACACTATTTTATACTAGTAACAAAAATTAAATTATATTTTTATGCATGTTTAAAAAAAAAATTAAATTATACACTGAACTAGCTAGTATTATATAGATTTGGAAAGTTATAAACTACGATGGAGCATAGTATCAAGCGTTTTGGAGTATTACATGAAATCTTGAGAAGACCTACAAAAACACTATTAGTTCTGTTTTTTAAAGCCTACCAGTTATATAACGTACTGGGGCGGTAGCTCGAACTTTAATGTGTTTGTATTAATTTTGTGTTCTTTTGTCATTTATGAGTTTGCATTTCCTGTGCCTAAATTTATGAAAATGTACCCTCTTATTTTAATATTTCCGTACAAGAAAATTGACTTGAAAATAATTTAGGTGAACTTATTCCTCCTAGCTGCTTTAGGATTTGTTTTTCATTTTTTTTTTTAATTTAGTATTGTAAAAGCATTGCAACTATTTGGTTTACTATACTATCTTGATTAACACTTTCAAACTAACAACATTTTTAATAGAAACTAGATAAACAAAAAAGTCTCTTTCCTTCTCCTCCCGCTTTAGATATTTAAATATCTAGCCAACTTAGCGTTTTATAAATTGAATTTATCGAATAAACAGAAACTAGATAAAAAAAAATTAGGCGAAAAGGGACATAATAACATCCGCTTAACAAGGTTAGTAAATGAAGACAAGGCAATGTGCAATCATGATTAGTCCTAAGAAAAGTTTATTAAATATCTCTTATTTTAAAAAGATCTATTCAAATTTAATAAGAAATCAAGATTCACCATGGAATAATTTTTTGTCATTATTATTCTATTGTATAAAGTACTGCACTAGTACTAATTTAAAGTTCTAAACCAAAGACGAACTGAGCTATTATTAAAATTTTGAGTAATTACGAAGCGAAAACTATATAATTAAAACAAAAGATCGAAAGTGTAACGTTCAGAAACTCCAGATGGCCGCGCGTGACATAAAAAGCTCTTTCTCACACTTATAATTTTATAGTAGCATTTTCCACTTTAATTTGAATTTATTGCATCAAATAAGTAAGTTAATTAGTGAAATTTGAAATAAATATTTACACCTTTTAATTTCTTTCTAATTCACTACTAACCTCAAAACTAATTCAGGATCTTACGTAATTACTACAAATGAGATATGCTCTACTAACAAGTCAATCCCAAAATAAGGAAATATTAATAGCTTACTACAATAATATAATTTCCTGATCCGAAAGCTTTGCTTAATCTTTGGTTAAACAGAATTAAATTATCTTATTCTGAGATTAATTAGCGAAGGGTAAAAAGACAGTCCCCATGTTTTAATGGCAGTGGCTCGACTTTCCACGAGGGAAACTTTATATTATACAAAATCTCTGCTCAGACTCCAAATGCTAAACTCTTTTGGCTTCTTCTTCTTTCTTCTCAGATTCTCTGAATCCGGAAGAGGATTCATGAATCCATCTCGTCTCTGTAACTAAGCTCCTGTTTCTCGTTTTCTCTGTTCCCGAAGCTTCTAGAATCATCAATGGCGGAGTTCATCTGTTTATTCGGCAAGGTTCTGATCTTTTTCTCTCTCTCTCTCATCTCTTTTTATGATTTAAGCTTCTGGGTATCTATGCATGTACGTTTCATCAATGGAATCTACCTGCAAAATCTGGTTTTTGTTTTTTCATAAAGATTCAGCTATGGTTTTTTTTGGTTCTCTCTGTCATTTCTCCATTGTATAATAAAGATAATAAATGGGATTGATTTTTGGAACAGTATCTATCTTTTTCTATATTCTTGATTCCAACTTTGATTTGAACCAAATCTTGTTCCTAATTTTGAAAGAGGAAATTAAAAAGAATAACAAAAAAAAGAAACCCTAGAGAAAGCAATTGGGGAAAGAAGACTCGCTTAAAAACTGTTAAATTAAAAGACTACTTTTGATGGTTGATGTAACAGGACAGTGCAGCTATTGTAATAAAGCCACCAAAGAGATCACCTTTGTTCTTGAGGATGATAGTTTTGGTGTTTGCTATGGTTTGTGGTCTCTACATCTGCTCCGTCTGCTTAAAACAGTTTGGTAATGTCAATCTCCAAAGCTCCCAACTTGTTCCAAACCCTATCGATTCTCACTCATTACACGTTTTTACTCGGATTCACTACCCAAAGCCACAGACTTTCAACAGGTAAACCAACTCTTATCAACCTCTGTTCTTTGTCTACTCTTTTCCTTATGTTTTGTTTGTCTTTTTTAAAAAAATTCTTTGTCTGTGTGTTTTCCTTTAAAACAGAGCTGAATGTGGGCATAACCCGGTGAGGTTCTTTGCGATATTGTCGATGCAGAGATCAGGAAGCGGTTGGTTCGAAACTTTGTTGAATAGTCATAACAATGTTAGCTCTAACGGTGAGATTTTCTCGGTTTTGGATCGAAGAAGAAACATTTCTTCAATCGTTCAGACTCTTGACAGAGTTTATAATCTCGATTGGTTTACGAGCGCTTCAAAGAACGAATGCTCTGCTGCGATTGGATTCAAATGGATGCTTAACCAGGTAACAAGATTATACAAAGTCAAAAACTTGAAAAATCGCTTGTTGGATAACATTGTTTTATAATAACTTTGTTTGATGTGATTATGTGTGCAGGGTTTGTTGGATAACCATGAAGAGATTGTAGATTACTTTAACAGAAGAGGTGTCTCTGCTATATTCTTATTTAGAAAGAACCCTCTAAGAAGAATGGTTTCTGTGTTGGCAAATTCTTATGATCGCTACGCTAAGCTATTGAATGGAACTCACAAGTCTCATGTTCATTCTCCTCAAGAGGTTTGTATATGATATGTTTTTCGTTTTCTGTTTTTTGGATTCTTGATTTTGGATTGGTTTCTTGATCTTTACAATTCCATTGCAGGCAGATGCACTTTCTAGGTATAAGCCGGTGATCAACTCAACATCGTTGATCCACGATTTACAAGAAACAGAGAATTTAGCTGCAAAGGCTTTAGAGTATTTCAATACCACCCGTCATATGGTTGTCTTCTACGAAGATCTCATAACAAATCGAACGGTAAGGTTTTTATAACATTCAAAGGTTTCAACTTTCAGTGCAAAGTTTTGTTTTCTTTTAACACATTCTAAAAAACTTGGAGACTTTATGGAATCATTTTGATTTATCTCTCGAATAACAGATGTTATTTCTGTTGGTGGGGTTTTGATGCAGAGATTGAAACAAGTTCAAGAGTTTTTGAACATTCCTGTGAAAGATTTGTCGAGCAGACAGGTGAAAATACACAGGGGGGATTTGTCGGATCACATCAAGAACTGGGAAGATATCAACAAGACATTGAATGGGACTGAGTACGAGAAGTTTCTACGAGCAGATTATTAGTGTTTTTAACTATCTACAGAGACTTTCTTCTAAAGGGTTTACAAAATGCAAAAAAGGGTCTTTCTTGTTGAAGCTTTCTCTACTTTCTAGGTTCTTCTGCTCAACTACTTGTTGATCTTTTACTTTCTCCTCTTATCCCTTTAGAACAGAAATCATTTTGTTTCTTTTTCTTCAGTATTCTCAATTGGGTTGTATAGGGAATGAAAAAGTGGGAAATGAATTGCTTTTAGTGTTAATTGCTTACTTTTAGAGGTGAATTAAGTTGTTTTGTGATAGTTGATTTGAGTTTTGTTCTTTCATTTTTGTTGCTCTTTCTTTGGTCCTTCCATGGTTAAGGCCTTATTTCCGTTTATGAAATAGGCCCAACTTTCAAGGGCACAAGATGACCATTAAAACCCCATATATATGAATCATTCGACTTATGGCCTTTGATGTTGGGCCTTTTCTCGTCGGCAAAAAAGAGAATTGTGTAAGTTAATCAATCCTTTTGGTAGAAGAAATTTGCATCAATTTAACGATTGTAAATATAGTTATATCACAGAAACAAAGATTGTAAATATAACTATATCATAAAGACTGTTTTCAAAATTAGGTAAATGATCTTGATTTTCTTCTTTTGTTAGGTAAATAAGTTTGAAGTGAGATCACAAATGCATTCTCATATTGTTAAGGATTTAGCGCGGATTTTAAACAAAACATGCCGTGAGATAATATTTGATGCGATATCATGATATATGTGTTAATCATATGAAAGTGATTTTATCCGATGGCACAATACTTCGGCCGATGATACGTTTATTTTACTCAATTATGAAAAGTATTTTAGTCAAAACATACAAAATTCTGATTTTCTCTTATTTACGATTTTTTCATAATTTTTTTTTTACCTAAATAAGTTCAGATTTAGACTATATAAATTCTAGACACTATATAAACAAGTGCGTATTGTTTAGTCGCATAATTTGGGTCTCTTTAATTAGTTTTATGAAAAAAGAATTATATATATTTTTAAAAGAAAACTAAGATTGTGCCACTGATCAATCAAAGAGAATAATATCTCAACTTTCCTTGTAAAGATTCACTTTGAGGCAGGAAGAAACTAAAGAAGCTTCAAAATAGTATAGTTAAATGAAATATGCTTCATGCAGACCAAAAGATTGAAGCAAAGGGGAAAACAAAAGCAAGAGTGAATGCCTTTGAACCGCTAGAATTTTGAGACGAACCAACTTTAAGGTTGGAAAGTTGAAGGAAACAGCCTGTGCGTGTTTACAAATTTATGAAAAGGACATGTGATTCCTTAGAAATTGATTCGCTCCTTTAATAGAACAGTGAGTTTTTTTATTTTATACGAATATGTAAATTAATATTAGATAATTAGTTACGTTTTTTTTTTATTGAAGAAAACCGTGAGAATGTAAAGAATATATATACCGCGCATGCGTAAAAGAAACACAAATCCCATTAGCATATAACAGAATCCATGAACATTTTGAAACGATTTTCTGCTATGTCTCAAAATCGAATCCATAATGTGGTTACAGTGGTGAATGTATATGATTGGCTTGTACCGAAGTAAGCCAACGATTCACAAAATAACTTAACTCTACCAAGACTTCACCAACTCAATACTTTGATAAATCCGTTACTTTGTTACCAATACTTATACAAACATTCCAACTAATACTGACTATTCTGACGAACCAACGTCAGAGAACAATGGTTTATGGATCCCATATGAAACCCCACTTGATTTTGCTGTATTGGAAAAAAACTTACCATGATTCAACAAACACGAACCACATCATATAAATATATATGAGAAATATTCTGATAAGATAACACCGAATATAGTATGTAGCGTACTCTTCTTTGGTGGGCACTATAGCCTCCAAATCACGTTACTAATACTCTCTTTATATAATGATGACGAAGAGAACCCTAATCCCAAGATTTCTAGACTTATAAAAAGATCACACATGATTTTCTTTTTACAGTTTATTTCCATTCCTTTTAACTTCCTAAACCCATAAACAATAACATATGCTTTCTGATTTCAAGTTATCCCTAGTTAACAAATGGATGTTCCTCCTTTTCCATTTCTATTTGTTTTTTAATTTTCAAAAACTCTCCGTCTACGAACTTCTCTTCCTTTTTCTTTAAGTAACTCCTAGACTTTTCAAAATTCACGCTTCATTTTTTTTTTGAACATTTGTTTAACTAAAACATTAGTTAAGCCCTAAGATGGTGTATACCTATTTATTGTATTGTGAAAATTATGATCAACATCTCAATATACAGTATTGATAAGGATATCAATATGAGAAATACCCCCATATATAACAGTATAATAATGCCAAGTTTATGTATATATCCAGGTCATTAACAAAGAGGGTAGAGACTATGATCCAAATTTTAATCTTTCATTGTTATGATTAAAAATCTAAAGTCAATGGTGACTAAAAGAAAATACATATGATTAATACATTATCGTTGGTAATAAAACCCATACAAAATCTTTGTCAAAAAAAAAAAAAACCCATACAAATTCTCTCGTTTCTTTTTTATTTATTTAAGAGAAAACAACTTGTTGAATGTTGACATTGGTTGTACGTCGTATAAATAGAAGCTTTGGTGGCGGAGGCTACGGTGGGGCCCCTCGTAGAACTTCCCTGTGTGCAGGAGCCAACCAAAATTAAAAAAAGCTTTCTTTCACTTTTAAATATGTCATTCACTCTGTATTCTTTTATCATTTTTGTATCACTTCTTATTATATGCAATTGCATGCGCATTCTACTACCAATACTGTATAATTCTACCAATATATATAGGTTTAAGTTTGAAATTGGACGATTATTAATTCCGACTGCATCATTCACATGATTTATTTATAAAACGAACTGTTGTCATAAAATGTAAAAGTATATCAATGGATTTTATAAATAAGATATTTTGATGCTAATTACAATCATTTTTGTTTTGAAACTTAGTTTTTAACATTTTTCCTAAAAAATGCTAAAAGTTAATGAGATATACAAGAAATAGACATAGGAATCAAATTTTTGAGAAGTATGAGATGTGAATATCTAGTTAAGTATATCCTTTTATGTTTAATTGTTGACGGTAATTATATTGATTAAACCCTTAAAAGTAATATAAGTCCTCATGTCCTACATACGAAAATTAGTTAGGTGACAAAATAAACAAACATAATAAGTGAGTGGGGTGAGTGATGGCGCCATATAGTGGTTTTGTTGATGGTGATAGCGCCTTTGACTTTTTCTAGTGAATTTATTGACCACTTTGCTTTTCTATATTTTGGTTATATTTGATTCCCTTTTTTAATTTGTGTATTTTGTCATTATTATTTATTTTGGAAATGGTATATTCTTAGAAGCATGGCGGCGTCGGCTGTCAGATGCGAGTTGAAAAGAATAATAATAACATCCACAAACAAAGTGGCTCTAGATTAGCGATTTTCGTCCCCTAAATCGAAGACTGGTAACAATGTTACAACTTACAAACTAGTCTAATGTTTCAGCTCATGAGACTACATTTTCATAACACTTAGAGCACCATTTTTGTTTCTTTGCATATGATCCAACCATTTTAGGAAAATTATTGACCTATTCTATAGGACGACATACATGTAACAATCTCAAAAATGAATAATGCAACATGCAATATATGATTTTTTTTTAACGGACGACTCAACCTACAATTTCAAACTTTGAATCCAAAATAAAAAAAATTCTATACATTATACTTATGTTTCACGTGCATTAAAATAAAAATTGTTATCCGCTGGACAATCACAAAAAGTAATTCGAAATAAACACAAAATTGAAAAAAAAAAAAATAACAATGATCTGAATTCTGAATATTATATATTGAGAGAGAGTATTTGGCGATCACTGCGAAGTCTGTTCACACAACAACTCAAAACTTGATGGGAGCCAACAAATTTTGTACGGGGGTAGTGGAAGATCTTATATTTGTAAGTGACTGGAAGATCTTACATTTTAGTATACTTGGTTTGTAAATTGTAATAATGATTAATATATAGAAATCTCAACTGTATGGCATGACAACATATAGTCGAACATGCATATATATGATCATATTTTACATTTTATTTCGACTTTTTAAAGGGGAGAAAAGTCAATTAAGAATATCTTTTGTCAAATCATTAGAGACTTCTTTTAACTCGTGCGTGTGAAATTAAATAACCTTGTTTCAAATGCATTTCTGTGGTGGCTAAAGGGCGGCTTTTCTTAGCCTTTGAATGATTAATTTAGATTATTAATATAAATTGCCAGGCAAATGTGTAATTTGCTTCCACATCCATCGTTACAAATACAATATGTGTTGCATATTCAACAATGGAGCACTATGGGAGGTTTAGGATCAACTTTTGTAATATTGTATATTTCTTCTTCAACAGAAATAGCAATCGGCCAATAGTTTTGGAATCTCCTTTTAGACATGTAATAGTTATCGTTCATTGATAGTCTAATCTAGCATTTTCTATTTTAATTAACACGAGCAACAGACTTAGAACTATTTGTTGTTTTTTTTTAGAAAAAGAAAAAGAAAAACTATTTGCATGCATGTGCGAATCGAGAACTCTCACAAAATAATCAAATATTATTTTAATATTTATATGATTAATATATAGAGCGTTACATGACAAAGTAGCTGTTAGTAAAATAATAATGTTCGACATTTTAAATGTTATAATCGATTATCTAAAATTGTCAAATAAAAAATAGTATCACTATCATTTTATCATCTCCGAATTGGTTTTATAAACAAAAAGGTAAATAAAGGAAAATAACTTATTTAATCTATAAATAAAACTGTAACTACGTAAGTGTATTTGAAGTTTTGAACGTTATTTCATTAATTTAGAACAGAACCCTTCATACATTTCAGACGGTCTTGGTATTATTATATGATTACTTTGTAATATATAATCAATATTCTTAAATTGCTGATATAGACGGTCCAAAATCAATCAATCAATGTGGTCATTGTCCACACATTTTAAATTCAATGAACGGCAACATAAGCAATCTCATGGCACTATAAATACAATATCTTTGGGGCATTCTTACTCCAAATTCCAGCACAGTACTTACTCATATATACAAACTCCTTAACCTTATAATTCTAATTTCCAAAAAAAACATGAAGCTGTTCACTATCACTGTGGCAACTATCATCATCTCAATGATATTTTACCAAGCATCGATCACCACTGAAGCAAGAAAGTTGAGGAAAACACATCATTTCATTAAATCCGGATCTACGGATGATTTCGTGCCTACTTCTCCAGGAAACAGTCATGGCATGGGACATAAAAAAGGTAATGCAAATGTTGAAGAGTTTCAAGATGACTTCAAGCCCACGGAAGGAAGAAGGTTGCAGACAACGAGCGGTCAAGTTCATTTCAAAACCGGATTGACAGAAGATTTCGCACCTACTTCTCCAGGAAACAGTCCCGGGATGGGGCATAAGAAAGGAAATGCAAAGGTTGAAGGGTTTAAAGATGACTTCAAACTCACAGAAGAAGAAATGTTGCAGAAGAAGAACGGTCAAAATCATTTCAAAACCGGAACTACGGACGATTTCGCACCTACTACTCCGGGAAACAGTCCTGGAGTGGGCCACAAAAAAGGGCATGCAAATGTTAAAGGGTTTAAAGATGACTTCGAGCCCACGGAAGAAAGACAGTTACCGAAAACGGACGGTCAAGATCATTTTAAAACCGGAACTACGGACGACTTCGCACCTACTTCTCCGGGAAACAGTCCCGGGATGGGTCATAAAAAAGGAGATGACTTTAAGCCTACGACACCAGGACATAGTCCCGGAATCGGTCATGCCGACAAGAACGATGAGCCTAAAGCTTAAAAAAATTCCATAGTTTCTAGCTTCATTTAATACATTATTTTACGATACGTATATTTTAAATTATTTTATAGTAATATATACACCATTTGTAATGTTTTATTATGGATTCATTATGCTAGATCATGAATAAAACTAGGGTTAATGTTTTTTCGTAACATTCTCACACTCTTGATATTGTACGAGTTTGTATTGATTATGAACTTTTTAATACTCCATCTGTTTTTAAAGAAGATTTCTAGTTTTTTTCTTTTCACAAAGATATATATTTACTAAGTTTTCTAAATATTTTTTTATTAGTTAATTAGTTAATGATGATAAATTGTAAATTTTAACAAAAGTAATTGAATTACTATTAGTTACAAAAAATGATGCATTTGTTTTAAAAACAGAGGGAACATTTGTTATATCGGAGGTAATGTTGGTATAGACTAATATTTACCACCATGAGGTAGATATATCATTCAAAAGCACGTGAAAATGAGTACGCATGAGATATTCTAACACATTTCATTTTAGAAGATATTTAGTACATACGTACAGTTGTTTACACACGTTAAATAAGAGTTAATTAAGAGTTTTCGGGTCAACAAAACTAGAATAATTGGAAGGTCTAAAGATCTTTAATTGGAATATGGACAGCTATATGACGCTTTTCACTATTTGAATCTCTTCTGATGGAATAAATAATGTAAAAGCATGCCATTTATAGTTTGAGAAAGCAGCACATTTGTAGTAAAAGTAAGCCTATAGTATCTAAACTAATTTTAAAAACTTTCAGCTGTTTTCTAAGTTTGTTGCCGTGGCCGAGAGTTGGTGCATCCTAAATCGATATTTTGCACTAATACACATTTGTTAATTTGTTTCATCGATCTTGGAAATAATGAAAAAATATGGTCAAAGCCAAAGAGATCGTTTCCCAAAAATGTCTTTGTACTAGAGGCAACTTAATTCGTTTATAACATTATAGATGGAAAAAAGAATTTGAACAATAGCATCGATCACGTAAAGAGAACCCACGTCTGTGTCACTCATGGCAAAATACTAGTACCACTAAACAGCAGGTGCTAATGCTATTAAGATTTGCAAACAAATTGTTTTTTTAATAAGTAGGTGACGTCAGTAAATTATAATATATTAACTAGAAATGACCCAACCTTATGAGATTTTAGTATTTAAGTCAAAAGAATTCAATTCAACAAGTTGGTCTATTATAGTGCTGGTACAGTAACCTCACTATGGGGAAGTTTTGACAAAAAAAAAAAGACATTAAGAAATAGTGAAATACCACAACTTTAAGCTATAACTATAATAATGTAAACAAAAAAAGTTTAAAAGCATCATAATAATCATTGTAAGCATGTTCTTGTGGTGCACGGAAAAAACAGCCTTAATTAGAGTCCAGCAATGGCTTTGAATAACGAATATTCTTTTTATTTTGACGGCTGTGGTTGATTTGATCGCTAACAGTAGAGGGTATGAGACCAACAAAGGCTTTGAATAATGGACGCTTGGCAAATGAATGCTATATGACCCACTTTCTGTCCCACGTTGGGCTTGCTTTCAATAATTGACCCACTTTTATCTGGGCCATTTTAAGCCCATATTGTAAATCATATTAGAAAACGGGCGTTGTTATCGCTGTTGTTGTGTGTCACGCAAACAACAACAACAAAATGTAAGTAATTATCGTTCCATCATTTCACGAAATGCGAAAATGTTAAGATACATTGAAAGAACCAATAAAACTATAATTATAAAAAGTCCTACAAAGTTTAAAGCTCTCCTTGATATATCTCTGTCTTCCCACACCACGGCATATCTCTGTCTTCCCTCCTCCACCACCTCTTCCTCCCTCCTCAGCTCGGTTTCTCCGGCCATGTTTCTCGCCATTGACTGACAAATCTCGCATACTCTACAACCACAATTTACTTTGGGTATTAGTTTTTATTTTTCTTCGTTAATGTCAATAATACTTTTATTTACTATTAGTTTTAGTATCATTGACAAATTTACTATATGTATCTTATTTTTTGGTCTTACTGCTGTTCAAATATGACTGTTAGATGTATATAAATTTTAGAATATTATAATGAAAGTATTCCAAATATATCTAATTACCGTATGAGTGTTTAATCCGGTCCAAAAAAATCGAATTAAGAAAGAAAAATCCGGGCAAACCAAAACA
Source organism: Thlaspi arvense (assembly GCA_911865555.2). Taxonomy (NCBI): domain Eukaryota; kingdom Viridiplantae; phylum Streptophyta; class Magnoliopsida; order Brassicales; family Brassicaceae; genus Thlaspi; species Thlaspi arvense. The sequence goes on from OU466861.1 coordinate 5,054,103, forward strand.
TTTTCTTTCAAAACTAAAATATAGTTATTTGATTTGATAACCTAATAACTAATTGATTAAAACTCGAAACCAAGATTGTATCAATATGATTAAAGGGAAATATTGAGAAATAACATTTTATGACACAAATTTTCAAAATTACCATTACAAAAAGATTTATTTTGTCATAAAATTAATAGCGAATATTAATTAAATAGGACAGACAGTAAACAAGAATCAAAGATAGCAACGAAATAAAATAAAGAACATACTTGTTGCCTTTGAGGTTGAACCAAGTCTCAGCACATTGTCGATGAGCAAACGCCAAATCTTTCTTACACGAACATCCCAACTCAATCAAACTCTGACCGTTCGGTCCAACCTCCAATTTGCAAATCCTACACTCGAACCCGATCGTTCCTTTTTCTAAATCGACGTGGGACATTTACACGAATTTGATGGATTTGGTGAGTCCTGTTCAACAGAAAACTTTTAATTTTAGTTTTTTTTTGCTGAATACCAAGAGTTAATCAAAGATTTATACGATAGATTACAAAAAGGAAATAAGTTTCTATTCTTTAGTCAAATTCAGGGTTATTTCCTCCTTAAGCAGATTCTATTATACCATTACTAATTTTCTTTTGCAAGGGCCACACATCGGGTCCAATTTTTATGATCACCTATTAACTGAATTTCGCCTGCGATTCTCAAACATAAAATCCTGAAGCGTATAAGTCCTTCATTACACAATTAACCCTCTAGGAACAAGTGTTCTTCATTCTCCGAAGCTAGTTTGATAAAACTTGATTTTCTTTTGCCGTTTCAATATTCGTTGAAAATTAAAATTAAGTAAAAGAAAACTGGTGAAAAAAGAATAGTAACGTTACTACAAACTGTATTCACCACAAACGGAGGAAAAAAAAAATAGAGATACAAATAAACAAATCATATACATGCGAATAAACCGAAATCAAACCTCACAAAATCGATCGAATGTTACAAGTAAACCAGTTCGACGAAATCTGCTTAATGTTAATCAAAACGAACCGTAAGCATGTCTATAATAAACCTTTAGCCAAAGGGTGTGGATACAGGGGCGGGTCCAGCGAGTGCATCAGACCGTTTGATACTTCCCATACCACAAATGATACAACCGGGCGACGAAAGAGCAGCAAACTTCGCGCCACAGAGATCGCAAACATCGTACCCAATGGTCGATAGTCTGCTGAGCGTAGCAGAGCATAACTGAGACGGATCTTCAAGCGGGTCGATGGATTTGTTCGACGTGCCTCTCTGGACACAGAGATCGACTAGTCCCCTCAATTCTTCTTGCTTGCTCGCTGGTGCCTTTGAGAGAAGCAGCTCCAGCATCTGCTTTGAGTATCCGTAGTTTTGGACCTCCATGTTTCGTTTGATCGCAGTGCGGATGCAGTTTATGCGGTGCTTTGCTAGTAGTGGCAGTGAAGCTAGGTGCCTCGAGAGTCGAGCCATTTCTTCCTTTGCGCTTAATGCACTCGCGCCTTGGACTCTTTGTAGCCTCAAGATTTCCTGCAATTGCGAGACAAGACAGAGAAGCATTGATAAATGAGTTTTATCTTTGAGCAGAATCCATTTTTTTTTTTAATATATGAGAGTTAGTTTTACCCGAAGGAGAGTTACGGCGATCTTGTACTGAGCACAGATTGTGGCTTGAGCTTTGATATCAGCTCCACGTGATTGATCCTTAGCCAGAGCCAAGAATGCTTCGTCAAAGCAAGACAGTGCATCTGGGAGCTGGTTTAGTTCAAGATGGGCAAGCCCAGTCTTGAAACAAATCGGAGCTGCAGCTCCACGTGGAACCTGAGCAGAGTAATCATCATACGGGAGAAAAGCAACAGTGAGATTGTATGCAGTTTTATGTGTAATTCCATAAACATCTTTCTGTGATTGGCATGCAAACACAATAAATTCACACTCACCTGTCCAGGACGAACTGAAGAAGGAGGAGATGTAGGCTGCCCAGGAGGCTTCCCAGAATCAGTATTTGGAACTCCAAGAACGCTAAGATCAAGAGGCTGCGTAGATACAGGAAACTGTGGTGTCGCCTGAGCCTGACCAGGAAACTGTGGTGTCCCTTGAGCCTGACCAGGAGGAAACTGTGGAGGAACACCGCCGTCAGGAAGTCCAACGCTCTGGTATGGAACACCAGGTTGTTGAGTTACCTGAGGAACGCCACCATCGGGAAGACCAATATCAGGTGGTGTGGTATTATTCGCTTGATTTGGAGCATTCTTTGCAGCTTGAGCGATTTGGTCCATTTTCGAAAGATAAGTGCCAGCAGGAAGCAATGTCTTGGCAACCTCAACAGATGGGATTGTGTTTTGGAAAAAGTCTTCGGGTATGGGTCCAGCTACAATTCCCGTACCTGAACCAGATGGAGCTGGTTGGGACACTGGTTGTGGTTGCTGAGTCCATGAGCCCATTGCGAAAGGATCTACAGGAGCAGCTGTCGAGGAAGGAGGCTGGCTCAACATCTCACCCAAATCCTGGGATCCAGCACTAATTGACTTTGTTCTACTCATTGGTAGGCCTAGACCATCTCCGAGTTTAAACGTTCTAGTAGCTTCTTTAAGCTTATTGACGTCCACAGTGGTGGATGTTGGCTTTTCTCGTATTCTGATTTGCAGCTTCTTAGTTTTTGGTACACCTTCCTCGTCACTGCTGCTGCCATCACCAGCAGCCCCGTACATTGTTTTCTTGAATTCCTCAGCAGCCTTCGCCTGTTCATCAGCCACGTTTTGTTTTCCAAGGGATTCCAGACCCATCATGGAACTGGATTCACCAGCAGGAAGTGCCAATGGTTTGTCTGCAGGTTTACCCAAGGCACTAAGAAGCCCTCCAGGTTTAGTAACTAAGCTATCTTCTTTAATTTCCACCACATTAACTCTGCCTTTGACGCAACCCAAGTAAACACCAATATGATCAGCTACTATCGAGGGGATGGTTCCATCTTCATTCTTCATGTATGGCATTACTTCCCCAGCTAGCTCCCATCGAGGTATGCTCTTCATGTCGGTTGGAGTCTTGATTTCCCAGTTGCCACCACCCCATTCTGGTCCTTTCGGAACCATACTCTCTGCTGCGAAATTAGCAAAAATCCCCTGGGTCCATCCTGTAGACCGTACTCGTAAAATCCTTTCACAATATCGTCTCAACTCAGGATCTCCGCTTTCTTCTTCCAGTTTCTGGGCAAGACGACGCATAGCACTGGGGTTGAGGTGGCATATGAAAAGATCTAGCATGCTCTCATAGTCGGCTATTACTTCAAACGTTTCCTTTGCGTTATCAAATTGACCGTATCTGTCAGTAAAAAACGTCCGAAGTAGTTACATGACAGAACCTTGCCAGTAACATTTCCATAAGAAACTAGCGTTGAGAAGTAATTTAGCTAAACGGATCAAGAATAAATATTCCAGTTAGGGTAAAATGTACTTGAGATCAACTTTTCGAGGTCCAGTTCAAGATGCACCACACGTATTAGTTCAACAGCAAATAGACTTGAATAGGCCATCAAACAACAACTAAATATATATTCTGAGATTCAGATGTTATATGTCCTGCAAAGAATGTCTACTTACTTGATACATGCATATCCAAGCTGCCGGAACCTCTGGAACAAAAGAGATGTCGGAGGACATTTTGGATAGTCTCTAGAACGCAAGAACTCGTCCTTCAAAACTGACAAAGCGGTAGAGAACCGAAGAGCTTTGATTGCATATGTACAACGTAAGACCTGAACTTTGTTCAGAAAAGTTTAGTAAACGAAGACGACTTCCAGGAGAGAGTTCTGTCATAAAATTTACTAAATTCAACTCACCTGGTTGAACTGCGGGCCTGCTTGAGCTAGTGATACAGCAAGATCGCCACATACTGGAGAGCTGCTAGCAAGAATATCAAGAGATCTTGGAGTAATTCGCAAGCTATCAAACCTGCAGCCAAAATACGAAACAAACTAAGGAAGCTAATATAGATAGGATGGAAATGTAGTCAATAAAGATTAGCTAGGAAACGAGACAAAAAAAAACTCATTAATGTATACTGCACCAATTCCAAAATATTCAATGTTAAATATGTTTAACAAAATTTCGAACACAACGAAACAGGACAACAGGACAACAGGACAACAGGACAACAGGAGAGGAGGAAAACCTTGTTGTTATTTGATACAATACTTCAGAAAGGTCCAGTTTCTGCTCAAATCTTTGTTGCATTGTAGAAAATCCAATTAAAAGCGGTTCAAGTAGCCCGACAAGACAGCTCTTAATTTCGATCCCTTTTTTCTGCTTCGGACTTATATCCGTGGGATTAGCAAGTAATAGGCGGTCATTCAGGGCACCAACTAAGGCTGCGTTGAAGAGAATTAAATATAGTAAGTTCACTGTAAGCATTCAGAGAACCAAGATTAAGTTGGTAAGCATTCAGAGAACCAAGATCTGCTTACCTGCGTATGGTGTACTAATAGAAAGAATGGTCCTCACTTTCCCATCCCAGCCAAGCAAACATACAGCAGTCGTTGTAGAGAAGAATAGGGCAGGTCCTACCCATAGAAGAGATCTAAAGTACGCATAAGTTAAGGTTTTTCTCAATAATCATTAAGCACACATTTAAATAGTGTTAACATATAATGCACATGATCGAAAGGAAATAAAGATAGTTTAATCAGGATATTGATGGTAGTCCTCTATCGTATTTTGTCGAACTGCTTGCCAATATATCAAAATCTGCAGACACCATCAGCACCCTTTGGGTTGTTAATATCCCTGCAACATATCCTCTCGGTGTTTCTTGCCATTGAACCTGTAGATTTTGAGACAACAATTAGTTCTTTCACAATTGGGGGAAAACTACTTTGTACATCTAAAACATATTTTAAAATCTCTACATAAGACAAAAGTTGATTGACAATATTTTCAGGAACAAGTATATAAATGACCCTTGTCGATTAAATCAAGTTTTGACGGCAACAGAACTGTTAACACCAGAACGGGCCAGATGCAAACCCCATAAAAGGGTAAACGAGTAAAACGACTGCATGTATTGGGCTGGTCATAGAATCAGAAATTAAATACCAAAAGTTTATTTGGTTGGACAATTTCTCTCCAAACTATTGGTAAACAGGATTATAATAGAAGTTGCAGCAGAGCCTGTACCAGAAATCAGCAAGTCATTCGTGTTTTGTAGGGAATTTCATACCTGGAGAGCTATTTCATGTTTCTTCAACTTGATTGATTTTCGTCCATCGCCTTGTGTTGAAATATAATGACCATCTGAAGCTGAGAGACGGTAGCCCTGAAACAACTTCGCCAGCCCAATTTGGGTTCCATTGCAAGCGAACAACAGAGTGGACTCTGTAGTCAAAAGTGGTATCAGTTAGCGCTGACATACTCCCAAATTCCCAATGATAAGTAATTTTCAAGAACGAGTTTATCTGATGCATCACCTATCGGTGTGGAAAAAATACGATCAACTTCTGTCTCAAATAAAAATTGTTGTGGACCCTGAATAGCAGAAGGATTTGCCTCCTTGGTTTGGTTCTCTTCAGATAACAAATTCTTCTCATTCTCTTCCATTGTAGTAAGTTTTGGGAGGATATACATAGACAGTCCAGTCTTATCCTCGTCAAGAATTACAAACTGATCGTCATTTTGGCCAATAAAGGCAGCATCACAACCTACAGAGCAAAAATATTGCTTTGAGATAGTCATCCTTTATTCGTTTATGCATATCCAGAAACATGGGAAAACAAAAAGAAGCCATATATAATTCTAAGCTTGCATCTCTTTTATATTAACAGACATTTGCTGAAACCTTCAGCCTCCTTGATTGTTACTCCCTAGGGTAACAGAATTAGACTCTAGTAGCATCAGCCTCGCAGCGGAAAGAGCACCTACTGGTCTATAGCATACATCGTAGACCTGGTATATCTAAATAATCGGATGCAGTATGATACCATTTAATGTTCTCAAACACTAAAAATTATGAGGCGGGATAGGAAGTTCTCTAATGAGCAGCAAAGGAATCCAATAATCAGACCAACCTTTAGCAGTGCTTCCTTTGCTGTTAGGCAACTGAGAACCTGTATTTTCCCAGTAAAGCACAACTTCATTTGTTGCACCGCTGAATTCATAGACAACCAGAAAGAGGTGCCTTTTACGACTGTAAACAATGTGTTTTGAGTGATATTCCACATTTCCGGGAATCTGAAAAACAAAAAAAAGGGTTGCAAGTACAGATGCACCATATGTAAATTGAAATCACATGATATCAGATATTAGATATTACCGATGTGTACAGCTTCTTGTAGATATTGTCAGTTCCAGAACAGAGATTGTGTGCCATAAGGTTAAGGCCCTCGATATAAAAGGCCCTCACAGGGTAATGAAGAATCCTATTTGGCTTATTAAAGAAATTCAGCTCCAAATGGAATGGCTGTCGAAAATCCAATCAGTCAGGCATAAATCAGCTACTATAGAAAACAAGTTCTAAACACAAGTTACATACCTGACAAACAGGAATGTCTTTAAGTTGATCTTTTGTATCCACGACGGTAATAAGAGGTAATCTTGATATTGGAGCAGTTTTGGCATGGCCCTCCATAAAATGCTGTATGGGTTAAGTCGAGACTTAGCTAAAAATAGTTCCACATAATAAACGAACATAATGTGTAAAAAAAAGGGCAAAGCAGTCATACACTATAGAGGAATGCCTTCCGTGCAATATCTGAAATTGTTAGCTGATTCTGGCTGCGAAAAGTAATATAATGAAAAATGAAAATCTTGAGTCATTTGGTACGGAATTCACGGCATACTCCGAGCACATGATACTAATTTTTTTAAGGAACCAAAACTGATCGCATGAGGTAATATCCACCTACCCCTTATGATGATTCTCCTGTAGCAGGGCTTGGAGTTGATGCTCGGCTAAAATTCCAGAGGAACCCATCGATGAGAGCTTTTCCTTTAGAACAGAAGCTGTTAACCACCTCAAATGTTAGAAAGCATGATAGATGCCGAACAACTCTGGACGAACCCACAACTTTATTATCAGAGGATTAGTGACTCTCAAGAGACACATCCACACAGCATACGAAGAGTATCGCTTGTTATGGGTTAATAAAATTAATGCTCAAGATTCACCTGAAGATCCCCTAGCACTTTGCAGAACTGCAAATAGCTGCTTCCTTCCTTCCCTGGTCTGAGCTGCTCGATTTTGAGTGTTCTCATTACCCGCCAGGTTCTGTATAGAAATCCAGTATGTCAGAGACAGAATCCACACGTCTACCTAAGCGAGGAATGACAGTAGGAAGTAAAATGAATGTTCTTAACTGCAAAAATCAAAGCTGCTAAGTTCAGCTTTGGGTGAACTTCTATAGTTTTGATTCGTGGTAAAGGGTAAACAGTTTCCCCACCCTGTTGAGAGAGAATTCGAGGAATGTCTATAGATTCCATAGCTACAGGAGAGAAAAAAAAGGTATAGTGTTACACTGCATAAACACAGTTTCCAAACCAAATCATGTGAATTGTTCCTAAATTGGGTAGGAAAAGATATTTCCTCGTCTGTGGATCCACTTCAAGAGACAGCAGACTTACCGGCAGGCTCAAAAAAGTTAGTTTGTGTCGAAGGCCTGTTAGGATTTATAATAACCCGTGTCTTCCACACTTGAAGAGATCCATCCTTGGACACAGTGACAAGTACACGCAACATAGGAAGCCAAGAAATTGAAGTGATGGGTTGCGAACCCACTTGCGTACTGCGGTGATACCAAAAAAAAAAAAAAAAGCAAACAGGAATGAATTAGTATGAGAAACTAGAGCTAGAAATCCCATGCCAGCTTACAGAAAGCTAAAAGCACGAAATTAACTTACATTCCAATCATATTAGGTCTTTCAGTTGAAACATCCCATGCCAAAAGTGTACCCCTCCTATCTCCAACAAATATCCATTCTAGTGTCGGATGAAAAGCAAACGCACTGGCACCGATGAGTTTAATAGTATTATCAACTGCAAGGATAACAAAGACCTGTCGTAAGTGGTAGTTAAAGCTCATGATAACCAAAGCGAGAAGAACAACGACAATGAGAAAAATGTGAGATTCTCCTATACTCACGTTGTAGTGTATAATGAACAGCGTAAGTATGAATGTTATACGCTCGTATCAATCCCTCTGCATATGCTACGTACTGAAAAGACAAAACAATGAACAAAGAGATTAAGAATGTGTACCAGCTTAACTAGATTCCACATACTAAGATGGAGAAATGAGGATGTTGTACCATACCAATACAGGAAGACGAGGATGGCAAGCAATGTTCACAATAGGTTTCTTCAAGTCCGTCTTAATTTTTGTTGGAGCTCTTCCACCTTCAACAGTTCCAACGACTACAGCAAAGAACAACTAAAGGCCATCAGAAAGTAAACATTAACACCAAAGTTTTGCAAATATATGAGTAACTCGGAAACCAATAATCTAACCTGTCACACTCATTCTTTTTGGGAATCCAAAAAACACAACAGGTTGCAGTGGCGTCACTGCAAGATGAACTTCTGTATCAGAGGAAATGTGCTCACTCCTCTTCTCAGGTGAGTGCAAGACGCAAGTCTGCTCCGTTTCGAAATCACAAGACCTAATTGTACAGTCCTCAAGAATGGCGACCACGGCATTGCTGCTAGTGGGACTATACAGCATTCTAACAGCTGGAGATCCAATATCGATAGACGCGATCTTACATCCCGTTAATGCGTCAAATTCTGCAACCAAATAGGTTTTCAACATCGAAACAATCAACAACTACGAAATTAAATAATGTTCATAGGCGAAATTCAGCGAAGTTAGAAAAAAAAAAGCAAATGGAATCAAAATTCGCTGAATGTGGAACCAACGGTGCTAAATGGCGGAGATTGGTTTACCCATGATGTGAGAGCCGACGGCGACAGCGATTACGGCCTGCGTCGGATGAAACGCCGCCGTGTGAGGCTGAAGCGGCTTGCTGACACCGCGACCTACGTGGCGCAGATCGAGATGCTGCACCGTTGCCCACTCCATAACTGCTCTCTCTCTCTCTTTTTTTTTCCTGAAAGACAAAAGTCCATTTTCCTCATCTTGCAAACATACGAACAATTACGATCCACAACCCCAGATCGATTAGAGAGAAAGAGATAGAGCTCGTAACAAGATTTACTGATCTGAAATTCAAAAAAAAAAAAAGGGAAATTCGCCGATAGCTTGCTACTCTTCGTTTTTGCTTTACCTGCTCGTAGATCCGCGTGAGGTTATGAGTTCATGAATTTGCTTCAAATCCGAATGCTGAGCATACGAAGGTTTTAAGAAACAGAGTGAGATCGAACGGGAAGATTAACCAGTCCGTAAAAGGTCGAGGAAGAAGAAGAACATCGAACCGAAATGTCAAAAATGTGGGTCGGGTTTTCTGGATCTCTCTTCTCCGGGTCGGATCTTTCGGGTTTTTCTTTATGCTGTGTCTGATTCCTAAACTATGTCGTTTTTAATCATTTCGAGCTAAAATAAGTCATGGGCTTTGTACAGTTAATAAATGGGTTTATATGGGCTTTACTAAGTCTATACCTATTTTGTTTGTTAATCAGTACATATGGACTTATTTTATTTTTGTTTAAATGTTAAATCAATGTTGTCATGGTTATCCAGGATATTTAGTCAAATAACTGAAATCTATATTCTTTTTATTTATTTTGGTGTTCGTTAGGAATATTCATTTTGATATTTCAAGAGATAATATTCACTTAATTTTGGTTAGAGATAACAACAGTTAAGAGATACGGATATTTATGTTCGTTATATCTCTAACCTTAAAAATAATAATAAGAGAGCTAAAATCCTGCTATATGTATATGTATATATATATAACCCGATCAAGTCGTGCATGCAAATTCTTTATACACTAGATCACAAATCTTCTTCACTTTTTGTTTTCCCCCACATAAACCATGAGAATCTCCATTGTCCTCGTGGCAGCAGCTTTCCTCTGCCTCGTCGCTTTTCCGACCACAACCGTCGGCAAAAACCCGAGATTATTCTGGCCGAAACCTACCGAAGGATGGCCAAGTCCGGTGGAAGTATCCAGATTCGAGTCGTTTACGAGCACTTCCCGTAAATTCAACTATGGAGATTCCAAAGTCTGGAAATGTACTTATAGCAACGGATCTGCTCCAGCCATCTCTATTTCTCCGTCTATTCCGTTTACTCCGTCTCCGGTAACACCGTCTCCTTCGCCTCCCACTCCCAAAACGTCTCCTCCGCCTCCAACTCCTAAAAAATCTCCACCGCCGTCATCGCCGTCTCTTCCGCCTCCAACTCCCAAGAAGTCTCCGCCTCCAACTCCCAAGAAATCTCCATCGCCTCCGCCGGCATCTCCATCGCCTCCGCCTCCAGCTCCCAAGAAGTCTCCATCTCCTGCGCCGTCATCGCCATCTCTTCCGCCTCCAACTCCCAAGAAGCCTCCATCTCCTCCACGGCCAACACCGTCTCTTCCGCCTCCGTCTCCTCCGCCGCCAAGTGGTGATGTGTCATCATCTCCAAGTCAGCCATTTAATCCACATCCGGAGCATCATCACAGTCATCATCACCAGAGTCGATGGGAACACTTTGGGAGTTGCATGAGCAACATGGGACCTGTTGGGGTGTGTCGTGGGCAGATGGAGTTCAGTTTCTTCACCAAGATGTTTCAAGTCAGTGACTATTGTTGCAATCTTATTGTCAACATGAAGAATGAATGTGACGATGTCCTTTGGGGATACTTCAATGATCCTTTCTTTGTTCCTCTTGTTCGTTGCACTTGTCACGTTACCTACTAATTTTTTTGTTTCTTGATTAGGACTTTTTCTTTAATGGTTTTTTCTTTAATTGTTTGGGTATCGTTTAGTCATGCAATGTCGTTGTCGTCTAAATCTCATGGACGCCTCTTTTGTTATAAGTACGTTTTAATTGATGAATAAGATGGTTTTTCTTTATTTTCTTTCTAGTTTGTTCTGTGTTGGCAGTACAGAATGAAAAAAAATAATTACCAATATTTTAAATCGCATTCGGTTTACGTGAGATCAAATCAATAATTTGTTTGGACTTGAAAAGATCGTTAGGAAAGAAAACTGTTGTATGATCATATCGATTCCGGTGCAATCTCTCGTTCGTTACTTATAGCCGTATATAAATTATTATTTTGGTATTTAATTACATTAATTCTCCATTCGAAAAGAATGCGATGATCCAGTTGGATCTAATCCAATATTCGGGGAAGGAATAATTAAGAACATGGAATGGATCTTTAACAAAAAAAAAAGAACATGGAATGGATCGAAGGGAATGTTTCTTTTCATTGTTATTCTTGACAGTGCTTTTATTTTTTGAAACAATTTATTTTTTTGTCAAAATGTTTCAATTATTATTGACAAAAAAAATTGTATCAAAAAAATAAAAACATATTGTAGTACAACTTAACTGAGAGAATCAACTATTAGTTACTTGTTGGATAACTTCTTTTTTAACTTGTTAGTGTGCGGGGAAAAATTTGCTTGTTTGTTAACATAATGATAACAGCTAAACTTCTCACTTGTTAATTAACTTATTTAACTTAACTGAAACTCTTATATTTATATATCCTCTAGTATATACTTAAAAGTATACTTTAGTCCAATAATATAGGATATTTACTATATTTAGTTTTTAACAACTTTTAGCCTGAATATCTTTATTTTTTTTCCTGTAACAAACACATAAATATACACGACGTTCTGTTAAATGATTGATAAAATGACGTTCTTCTCGTCAATATCTCTACGTATATCAAAAACATATTCAATATATTCTCATCATTTTTTTTTTTATCGTTCAGAGTTTTTCTTCGTTAAAAATATTTAACTCTAGTAGATAATAACAATGTAAAATTCAATCGACGTGATTTTAAAATATATTATTAATTTGTTACTTTTACTCGATAATAGGTGCAACAAATCAGTTCTGTATAGATAGCTACGAAGATATTCGTATCATATATATGAAAATTCCATCATCTTCATCATCTTTTTATTATTATAAAAATAAAACAATAAAAGTTCTATATAAACGGATCCATTCTCTCTCGTTTTTTTGTTTTATACACTTAGAGATATATTCTTTGTTTTCTCATCGCCTAAACCATGATGAAGAGCGTCATCCTCATCGTAGCTCTCCTATGCCTCGTCTCTCTCCCACATCCAACCATCGGATTACAAAAGAAACCGTGGCCTAAGCCGTCCGATCTAGCCAACCACAATGGCAACCTCGGTGACTCTAAGGTTGGTTGGGCTTGCTCCTCCTCCGGTGACTCTAACGGTCCTCCTTCACCCCCTGGCTCCTTCCCTAACATCCCCAACATCCCGGGATTTCCACAAATTCCCGGGATACCAAATATTCCACAAATTCCCGGGATCCCGGGAATCCCTGGGATACCAAATATCCCACAAATACCAGGAATACCGAACATCCCGGGACTTCCCAACATTCCGGGACTTCCAGGCCCGTTCGAGTCTGTTCTCGTGTCTCAACCCGGTGAGTTAGAGAAGTGTTTGAACGGAGGTAAGTCGAAGGTGGCGGAGAAATGTTTCTCGCAGGTGTTTTCGAGTTGGGCAGAGAATGATTTCGCTTTGGACAAGGAGTGTTGTGAGATCGTCTTGAATATGGACAAGAAGTGTAACGGTCATCTTCACATGATGTTTAAGAGCCATTTCTTTACTCCTCTTCTTCAGTACTCATGTCACATCAAGCACGCCTAGAAGAGCTAACCGCATCTTTCTCACGCGCGCCTCTCTTCTGTTTGGATTTTCTTTTACTCTTTCTCTTAGTTTTCTGTTAGGGTTTTGTTTTGTTTTGTCCATTTCTCATGGATGTCACTTGATTTGTTCTTCCTTTAAATTAATAAAATACTAGTTTGTTTTTTTTTTTCATTAGTTTTCTCTGCACCTACAAATGTATTTCCATTGTTTCATTCGATATGTACTATAGGTTTCCTCTATGCCCAATGTCCCCCTCAATCCGTAAACTATATACTTTGATGCTTCGTAATTAATTCGGATTTTCAAGGTCAGAAAACAAACTATGGGCTATTATAAGGCTAAGAAGTTCTACAATAGGTTACAGGCCCTTGTGGGCTTTACCCTGGTCAATGGTGAGGTAGATTAAGATAGTAATTTTATTGGTTCCAAGCAACAACTTTAAGACTTCAGAGATAAAATAATATTCTGGTAATGACGGGTGAACTAAAAAATATTTGTGCAAGATAACGTGAATATCATTTTTTTTTTTTAATAAACGTGAATATCATGGTAAGAAAAGAAGGAATTAAATTTTAATCTTTTTTGTCATGGAAATTAACAAAGTTGTTTGTAGCTGAGAATATGCTAAACTGGCTGATGAGCATGAAAAGAATGACTGATATATATATCAAATCAATTTTCTTTTGTGAAAAACATTTTGTGGAAATGCAAGGAAGGAAAATTGCATGGATTTTAATTTGACTAGTGGGTAATATAGTTTGAATAGTATAGTTTTTAGAACAACGGATATAGTATAAATCAATTTAAATAATATTTTTATTTTATTTTTAGAATAGTTGGTATATTACACGAATAGAAACATATTAAAAATGAATCTGTTAATTCCATCCAACCACAGCTACTGACCAACTCCTTTTGGGACCTTTTGAATTAATGCTTGTAATTGATTTAATCCCCACACCTCAAAAGAACACGTAAACTGATAACAACAAATTAAGTTTTTGAAAAATATTGTTTTCTGGTGACGGTGCGATAGAAATCAGAAGAAAAATCATTTCCCCTTTCTTATTTATTTGAACTTATAAGAGCCATTTTTTTTAACGAGAATATGATGAGAATGACCAGACATTATGTTATTTTCATAAGGTTGTTCATAAATGGCTAAAGACTAAAGACGCAGATTTAGCACATAATGTTTCGTGGACGTGTGTTACGTAGGAACTGTAAATATGAACTTGACTAAAAGACTCTCGTCTAAAACAAAAACTAATTCTAGTTTCTTAAGAAGGTTTTAATATTTAAGAAATTTAAAATTAGTTCGAACCAAACTAGCAACTATATTAAAACCTAAGCGGCAACCAAAACCACGTACGGAGTAGAACCAAATCAATTCGCATTAGATTCAATTTCATATTATTGATTAGTACTATTTATTTAAACCAGACCAAAAATTTCACACCAAAATACTATAAACATATATGTGTCTGAGCTATTATATATGATATAGTCAGATATGTATACGTATATCGACTTTCAATTTAAGGTGATCGAAGGGACTTAAAGCTTAAAAGAGGATGGAGGAAAGATTGCAAAGATTAGACCAATCATGGAGGATAAGGGATACTCACTTCTCCATTTCTGGTCCCATATACTTAATGACTTAATATTGGTTATTTGTTGGTTTCTTATTGCCTTTCTTCACTTATATATATTTTCTCTAGTTTTCCCCTCCCATATCTGCAAGAATCTATCAACACAATCCGTGATCTTTGACAATTCACATTCACAACCCCATCCAATATAATATATATATATATATATATAATATAATGTGGTGAAATATCAGTTGTACCGATATAATCTTGATCGTTCTAAAAGCAAGAGTAATGTTAATATTATTGATAATTCAATAAATCTTAGAAGCATAAGACTTGAGCATAATTTGAAATATCAGTCGTAGCATATTTTTTTTGGTTTCTTATTGCTATCAGCGATCCCATTTATTTGGTGTGAAATGTTAACTTTAAGGGAATTCAACTAAATACATGTGCATGTTGTATGTATATCTTGACGAAACTTCGGTGAAATATGAAAGTGAAAGATACATGCATATGTTCTATTTGTATGTATATGTTAGATGTGCTGATGAGCTGTAGACAGAAGAGGAAAGGGGGCAACAATATCCAACTTGCAAGACAAAAATAAAAGCCAAATCTATATACAAAATCAAAAGTGGAAATAATATTATTCCCCATAAAGGAGAGCAAAATGGAGTCAGCATATTAAATAAATTGTTATCTTCTTCATAAAATATCTCTCTATATATACATATTTAAATGTGTATAAATTACTTCGTAAGACCATTTCAATGGAGGGGCTCATGTACAATGCTAGTTTCTTAGCATAATATTTTAACAAAAAAATTTAATAAAATAATAAAAAGTAAGAGAGAAAGAAGAATTGACTCTTAAACTTCTTGTTTAAGAAACTATTCTTAAGTTTTTAGGAAACTCATTTAATATGTATCATTTTATAATTAGTTTGAATTTTTTCATGATTTAAAAATTAATATAACTTTTATTAAGATACCATATTAAGATTCTTTAGCATTGTAAATGCTCTAATATTCTTAAAATATCGGTTTTACATCACAATGATAGGATAAAATTAATCATAGTCACATATTTTTAAAAACTATATGTAAACAGCGTATTACAATATACCACATAACTTAAAGTTTTTCTATGTTTTTCACAATCAAGTAGTTATGTAATGAAATCCAAATGGTTCCAGGATCCATTCTAAACCATTCACAACGACTAAATGCAAGAAAATGCATATACTGAAACTCGATCTATAACCTTGACCAATAGATAGAATCCTCAACCACTTAGTTCACAAAAGCCCGCCTTAGTCTTTTCGAAACATATTTGGACTATAACAAGTAAGAGCCAATTGCTACCGTTTCTTCCACATGACATGTCTCTTTGTCTATACGTTGTACACATCTATTTTTATATAGAACAAATATATCATATATATCACTATAGATAATATTAAATGAATAAAGGTACATATTGTTAAAATTGTGGCAAAGTGAAATTGTTTATTTTATTAACGTAGATGAATTTATTATATAGATGACAAAGAAAGGTGTCTATACGTGTGTGTGTATATAGTCCACAAGAATATTTCTCCCTCTTTCAAGCCTCAACACAATCTTATTAAATAGAGAAAGAAAGAGAGCTTAGAGATTGGCCTAGGTTAAGGGGGCAGCTTAGTTACGTCGACAACTTAAAAAATTAGTTATTATTTTTCTTTCTTTTTTTTCTGTTATTATCCACAGTTCAGAGAGAAGCTGATATAAAGCGAAGGTGAAGAATATATAAAAAAGTCATAAAGAATCGATGATGAGAAACGTAGGGAGCTCGAACTCCGGCGGTAAAGGCATAGCGGCAGTGGTCGGCGTCGGGCCAAAGCTTGGCCGCTCCGTCGCTCGTAAGTTCGCGCACGAAGGCTACACGGTCGCCATTCTCGCCCGCGATCTCGGTTTGATCCCATTTTCTCTTTCTTTTACTTTTTTAATTTTCTTTTTATCCATTTCTCTCCACCTATACATACACTTACACACTCTCGGTCTCGGATAAACTAGAAGATTTTCACATATATATATATATATATATATATATGTGTGTGTGCTCTTTCTTTTTATGTGCCCACGAAATTTTCCTTCTCTATTTATCCAAAGGTGATACAAAAATTGCGGCAGTTTTTCTTTTCAAAAGGAATATAAATTCAGAAAGATTTTCTGGCTAATGTTCTTACACACACACACACATATCTATCTATATGTCTGTCTAAATCTGCTTAATTTTATATGTTAATATTTTTCAGAAGGTGCATTTTAAAATTTGAATGTAAATTTTGTTATAAAGTTATCCGTTTTTTTTTTCTTTTTGTTCTCCATCAAAATTTTGGGTTCATGCACCAGTACATCACTATGGGTTTGACTAGTAAGACATAACAGAACAAATAATTTTCTAGCAGAGTCCAGCTTTTTAAGGACCAGTTGAGTGAAAAATAATTTAGATAAGCTGTTAGAAAAATATACAGTTAAGCTAAAATATTTTTTCACTTTCATTCTACATCCTCTTTGGTAAGGAAAACATTTAAGTACTGGTTTCGATTTAGACTTCAATAATTAATGGTTTTTTGTTCTCTCATACCTTCTAACTAACTATATTGCTTCTCTTATTTCATAAACTTATATTTATATAGTCACAAAACAATTCAGTATATATAAAGGGTCGGATAAATTGTGCAGGTAGGTTATCTAGAGTGGCAGAAGAGATTGCGAGAGAAGAGAAAGCGCAAGTGTTTGCTATAAGAATTGATTGTGCGGATCAAAGAAGCGTAAGAGAAGCCTTTGAAGGAGTATTGTCGTTAGGGTTCGTTGAGGTTTTGGTGTACAATGCTTATCATTCTTCTTCTTCTTACACAAGTCACCATCCAACTTCTTTCACCCACATTCCTTTCCAATCTTTTCAAACTTCTCTTGCTGTTTCTGTCTTCGCTGCATTCCTCTGCGCCCAACAGGTATACACATTTTTGTGTTTCTCAAATTTATTGAGATTATTGAAATATAACTTTCTGAATAAAACTAATTAATCCTTGTTCATAGCCAACTAAGGTAATTTAGTGGTTGAAGATTCGCCCTTATATTAGTCATGGCCGTGAAAACCTAGAACAGATGGTTTCATGATAGTACATGTATTTCGACCCATATATAATTTATCCAGTTATGAAAAAAAAAACACTTGTTAGTATTATTGGAGTCTTCAAATTCTATTAGACTTTTAATATTTTGGTCAATATCTTTTGTTTTTACTAATAAGATAATCTATCATTTGTTACTACTAGTTGCATGTATACGTAAATAATACAGTATATTCTTAAAGACTATTTTATTTTCCGTGAGTGATCGGTAGCCTGTAGTAGGTATATGTAAAATTGAGTTATTTTCGTCATTTTCAAAATTTTGTAAGAGTTAATCATTTGTTGATGTACTAGTTGTATATAATTTTATTTAAAAATACTATTTATTACTTTTTGCGATTAAGCTTTAGCCTGTAGGGTATATGTACTATTGAGTGATTTTGACATTTTGAAAATTTTGGTAAATTTAATCATTGTTTGATGTACTAGTACTTGTGTATAATTTATTTTAAAATACTGCTTTTATATTAATTATGTGATTAAGCCTCTTAGCCTGTAGGGTATATGTAATAGTGAGTGATCTCGACATTTTGATTTTTTTTGTAAAGAAAAATATTTGTTCATTTGATTTTATTTGTATAAATATGGTACCAAAAAGATCATCCCCGGGATGATGGAGAAAGGGAAAGGAACTATACTCTTCACCGGTTGCTCGGCGTCACTGAACGGCGTTGCTGGTTTCTCCGAACTTTGTAATTTTCTCAAAATGTTATAATATTTGTTATTGTCTTTTTTAAAAAATTGATTTAAATGTCACTAAAGAAATATTTGAAACTGGAACAGGCTGTGGGAAGTTTGCACTGAGAGCACTCTCTCAATGCTTAGCAAGAGAATATCAAGCTTTTGGGATACATGTGGCTCATGTTATCATCGACGGTGTGGTTGGACCTCCAAGGTATTTAATTACTCCTTCAGTTCTAAAATGTATGATGTTTTAGATGTTTTACAGATATTAAGAAAACAATGATTATTTACTTTTTAAAATATTTTTTATGTGTTTATTAATTTAATACTAATTTTTTATATTTTTTTATCTAAAAAATTGTCTTGAAAACAGAAATATATTAAATATAATGTAGAAAATTAATATTTGTGGAACAAAATAAAAAACTCAAAACATCATACAATATGGAACGGAGGGAATACATAATTATTTCCTTCCAATTATAAATATATATATATACACATCTTTAAATTATCTAATAAAACAGAAGATGAGATTAGAACCACAATATCTGTCCAAAAAGGTGTTTTTAACTTTTTTATACCTTCCACAACCGGCAAGATTCCAATCCAAACCGACAAGATTCTACCTCCGAAAATAATGAATTTATTTACAAAATATTATGTAACTTTATCACAAAAAAGTTTTAAATGATTCGAGACATTCACAGTACACATATCACATTCGTGATTCCATATCTTATTTATTTATTTATTATTGCAAATGGAAACCATATTCTTTGAATCCTTAGCTTATATTCATTCATTGTCTCGAAATTCACGGTCAAAGATGAAAAAAAGTGAAGAACTTTTAATAGTCCCCACATCACAACGGTCCACACTGTAAACACATTAAGCATTTGAGTACGTAACGAAAAGAAAATAGTATTAAAAAGATATAACTCTAACTAATCTCTGGAAAATTTGTTTCTTCAGAGAAATAAACATCCCACCAAGAGGAATGGTCGCAGAGCAATCATTCAACATTGGAAGCGAAGATGGAGAAGGAGAAGGCGAAAGCTCGGGAGTGATGGGAATGGATCCTGATGTATTGGCTCAAACATATTGGAGTCTTCATGTTCAAGACCGAAGAGCTTGGACTCACGAACTCGACATCCGACCATCAAACACAAGATTCTAGCACTTAAAATATGATTTGAGTTCAGTGTTCTTCTAGTCGTATGGTACGTATGCGTGATCATTTGATAAGTACGTATATTCTTGCATTTTGGAATGTAATTAAGTATTTTTAAAAAGGGTTGGTTTCTATGATTGGTGTGGATGATCTATCAATCTCATATCATAATAACCTTTTTGTTTTTTAGTTTGCGTGACTTGTGGGATGATGTTTGGTCTTGTCGGGTAAGGTTTTTAGTTTTTTCTTGTGGCGTTTAAGTATTAAAAGCGTACAAATGACTTCGTGCTTAAATTTAGGACACAAGAGAGGATCCGACAAGTCATGTGAATAGACATAGCTCTCATAAGATCCGATCACAAATATAAAAAAAAAGGGACCCCCTTAAAGTTTGAATAGAGGCAAATATCGTCCTTTAAGTGTTGTCACGTCGAGGAACTTCTCAGGGTCCATTCTTTTTTTACAGAAGAGAGTGAAACTTTTTGATATAATATCAATAAGTTTTGAATCAAGAACACACTGAGAGATTTGATCACACATTAATTTGAAGTAGCATTGTGTTTCTTTGTATTGCATGAATTAAGGAGTGAAAACTAAGCCACAAATAGTAGTAACATTAAAGAAGTTACAACTCTCTAATGAAGCTTATATAAGTGTGAAGAAAAACATAAATGTCCTTTGCGTAACAATTTTTTTGACATCTCTGGAATTACGTTTAAGATCATGTTTACGAACAGTAACATTATTATTACCTTAACAAGAGATGATCTTATAAGATAAGCTGCTTCTCTGCTCCTACTTTTTATCCTGAGAAGCCGGTAAAGATCACAAGAAGGATATTATATAACCGGAAAAATTTCTACAATAGACAGATACAGAAGCAAAAACATAAAAGCTGTTTCTCTTAGGACAATGCAACAACAAGAATAAGTGAAAAATGAAGAACATATATAGAAGAAGCAACAATGTCTAAAATACTCAGAAAATCTTTTTTTTCTACAAACTGTTTTTGTTCGGCTAATCGTTATTCGTAGGCGCTTTCTCTGCTACAAAACATGATTATTAATATAAGAAATGTTCATAAAGTTATCAATCTTGTTTGTTTCCGTAAACCAGATCTCATCCCAAAAAAAAAAAATGCTTTTGACTACTTTCACATTCCAGATTCAATGATTTACCCCAAAACTAAGCAAAATGTTTATCTATTAACGAATTGTTGTTATCTACAGAAATGAATATCTATTAATAAGTCGTTACATTGTAATAAATCCGTAGAAGCCTCAACAAGAAATTGATGCAAAGAACAAATGCAATATTCATAAACCCTAAATTGATAAACCTTTGAGCAGGCGAGTGACTTTATCTACAAGAGAGTCTTCCTCATTGTCGTCATCTTCTTCATCGTCGTCTTCGTCATCAAGATCTGAATCTGAATTCGAATCCGTGGAATCATTTTCGCTCCATTCGCTATCATCCCCACTGATCGAATAAATCAAGAAGCGATTAAAAAAATCACAGTTAATCGGGAAATAGATGGTCGCGAAAAATGTAAATACCTCAAACTTCGATCTACTTCTTCTTCTTCTTCATCATCTTCTTCCTCGTCTTCACTACTCTCGTCATCGATTTCATCGTCTTCTTCATCTTCTTCTTCGTCTTCTTCTTCTTCCTCCTCATCCGAGCTACATATATCGATGATCTCCTTCTCGTCCGCCATGTGAGATTCAAAAAGCAAACGGCTTTTGATTTTTTTTTTGTAGTAAACTTTAAAGATTGTCGGAGCCCCGAAACTCTCCAACTGGATCCGCTTTTCTGTAATTACAGTTGGATCCTTCCTTAAATAGATACTGTTGGAATAGATAAATGAATAAATATGACCCCAAAAAAGGAAGATTAATGAATAAATCACATGTCGATAACAAAAATAAAGAGTTTATAGCTACAAGGCTATTTGATTTTTGGGTTTGAATGTTTAAGCGATTGTTCTCTATCAATTACCGAAGAATCAATGAGCTTAATCAATAATTAAACTGAATGATTTCTTGTGTTGAGTGGATTAACTAGTATTCCAAACTCTCTGACATGTTTAAACTAATATCAAATATTATTTATATACTAATGTTGAATCATCTTTCATTTTAAACGTGGGATGTTCTAACAATACAGGCAACAACAAAAATTTCGTGGCTGTTATTTGTAAGTACTATAAGAAGATTCTAAACCAAGATAATGTGGACAATCATTTTTAATGAAGATGATTTCATTAATTTAAGATGAATATTAGTGCAATGAAGCACTTAGTTTAAGCAGATAACGTGGTGAATCTTTTTCAATGAAAATTACTTCACAAATTTAAGGTGAAGTAGTGCAAATTAATGTGATTAGATGACATTATATACGTAGTTATACGACTTTTTGGGTTTTTGGGTTCTTACTCAAGAATCATCATGCATTTTGGGTTCTTATTCTGGCTAGGTCTTGGACCAAACTTGTGGTTGTCTCCACACAGTGAAGACAATCACCAATACAGAAACAATCGTGCGTAGATGCGGTTAAATAATTATTATAAGAAATTAAGAAGTATGAAAAAAACAAGGTTATCATTTATCAAGTTAATCACAGTCTATAGCTAAAAAAAAGTGAAGGCAATAGCTAATAGAGAAACAATCGTAATAGAAAAACATTTGTGTCCGAAACCAAATCCAGAAGTAATGTCGGAAACAACATCAATCGTCATAAGTTACTAAGTTTGGAAAGATTTCCTCACCCTCTCTACAAACTAACACACACACTTTTAGCTACACTCTTTTTTTTTGTCTTCACAGCTTTTCATCACAAAAAGCCAAATGCCATTATAAATAATAATAACCCAATCAGCAAAAGTTCTTTGGTCCAAAGCTTCTTAGTAGATAAGAGATCTCAGACAAATCTCATACATGTTCGTAACTTTCTAAAAAAACCCTTCTAATGAGCTTTGATCGTGCGGCTAGAGACACCATGTAACAATTTCACAAAACCCAAGAAACTAAGCTTTCCATCGGTATGCCTAAGCCAATCGTGAAGCACTGCGTGAACCGGTACAGATGGACCAAGACCAAGTTCCTGAAACAATTTTAAACCGGTGGAGTTGGTTAGAGCATTTTCAAAGACTTGAAACAGAGGCATTGTGTAATGAAAAGACGAACCGAGGCGAGTTCATCGATCATGATGGGTCTGTTTCCTTCCTTTTCGAAAAGCTCATAAGCACAACGAGCGTGTTGTTCCCATCGATCAAGAGCTTCTAGCTGATGAACACTCAACGCCGCTGCACAGAACTCTTCAAAGTCCATTCTTCTATATTGAAGAGCACTCAACTATAGATAGATAAGTCCAGAAACAAAACAAAAAAAAAATGCAATTCCCAAGTCAAAACATTTGAGTGATTCAAACATTAATTTGCTCAATTTTAAGGCTCTTTTCTTACTTGTGCTAAGAATTCAGGTATACGCGAATCCTTCATTGCGTCTGTTGCCATTTTCATCAGTGCCTAACAAAGAGAGTTCGAGCCAGTGTCATGATAATTAACCAAATCACACCAAAAACTAGACTAAACTATACTAAAACACTTCGGAAGATAGAAAACTCACCGATTTGATGTTTTCTAGACTTATGGTTCCGTTCTTGCTAGGTTCTAATAAAGCAAACTGCTCCCTCAGATAAAACAATTCATCGACCGTAAGTGTTTTTGACAAGGCCTGCAAGAAAATGGTGAATGTTAAGCCAAAACAAGAAGCGACCATTTTTAAGTAGAAATACTGGGAAAAAAAAACTGATACACTCACCCTTAAAGCAGCTTTACGGAGAGACGATGATCGTAAATAAGCTCTCATAAGTTTGAAAACAAGAATATCCAACGGAACCTTGGCGTCATTTGAGTCCTTTATCCATGGATGACCTGAAACAATGGAAAAAGTTAAACAATCTTTCCACATTCAAACAGTATTTTGTATGCATTCGACAGTGTGCACTTACTTAGAGCTTGAGCAGCTGTTAATCTTTTACGCGGGTCTTTGTTAAGCAACCGCTTCACAAAATCTCTGGCCTCTGAAGATAACAAGGGCCAAGGAGGGTCGTCGAAACTCGGGTCTGCTTTTAGAACAGCACGAAAGATTCCTGATTCCGTCCTAGCCCAAAACGGTCTGCTTCCACACAATAGAATGTACACTATCACACCAACACTCCAGATATCGGCTTCTGTGCTGTAAGACCTATGTAGAACTTCAGGTGCTACGTAGTATGCACTGCCAACAATGTCGTTGAGCCTCTCATCTGCAAAATGGAAGTTTTCAAGAGTATATAAACAAAAAATGTTGGTCTCCAGATTCTGTAATCCAAACATAAATATGAGTGAGGGCTTTACCTGGTCTCACGTAATCTGACAAACCGAAATCTATTGCCTTCAGTTGAGAGGTGTCTTCTTTTGAGGTAAACAGAAAATTCTGTTCAGAAACAGTAAAACTTCAATAAGATTGCGATGATGAACATCAAATGTATAAGTAGAAAGTAAAGAGCTTTTTGTTGTCACCTCAGGTTTGAGATCTCTGTGTACAACACCTTGGAGATGACAAAACGCAACCACATTCAGGATTTGTATCATAACAGTCTTTGCATCCTCCTCCGTGTACTTCCCACCTCTGCACAGACAAGTTCAATATAAAACCGAACCCGAATGTACTAGAAAGAACAAATCCTACTTCTGAAATTGACCCTTTTACCTTGAAAGTATTCTATCTAAAAGCTCTCCTCCTTCACATAGCCTGAAACCAACAAAGATAAAACCAAAAAAACACTTTGTTAAGCCTCTCCAATGCTGATTTTTGGATTGGAATTAAAGTCTCTTGAGCAAAAAGAGAGCTTACTCCATCACTATATAGACATTATCATGATCCTCGTACGCATCGTAGAAATGAGGAAGGTTGTTGTGACCAGACAAAGCTCTCAGTATCTTCACTTCCCTCCTCACATCTTCAATGGCAATTGCCGTCGTCATCTACACAACAAAGCCCAAACAAAAGCAATCCAAACAAAATGAATCTGACATCAAAACTGAAATTGAAAAGCTTTGCAGGAGAGATTACACTGAATGATTCTGCAAGTACCATCAGATCTCGTCACTACAAAAAGCACGAACCTTTGCTTTGGGAATAACCTTAACAGCGACTTGTTGTCCTTTGTTATCGCCCTTCTTAAACTTAGCGGCACAAGTGTATCCGAAATGGCCGCGACCAACTTCGTCACCGAGCTCGTACCTGCTCGAGAAACTCTTTGAGAATCCGAAGCTTTTATCCAAACCCACTCCGCCTCCTTCCGCCTCGCTGCCTTCAGGGATCGCCGCCGAATTCGGCTTCACGGAGCCGTGCCGTCTCGCGAGGACAGCTCTGATGTGTTTAGCCGGTGACGGAGGAGGAAACGGCCGCTTGAAGAATCGCTTCGGCGTGGAGTTTCCGCTGGCGCTATTAGTCGCCGGAGATCTCGCCGGAGTCTTCTTGGAGAAGAAGTAGTGAGCAGGACTCGGACTGTAAAAGGGGAAAAACGGTGATTTCTTCCCCTCATTGTTAGCTACGGAGTGATCGTCGCCGTTAGGGTTTCCTCCATTAACGGAGGAGCTTGAAGAGGGAGGCGGCTTGACGGATTCTGAAGCCGGAAGGGGGCTGTTCCCTGCCGGAACTCGGTCGGAATTTGGAGAATTCGGACTAGGATGAGGTTTCGAAGTACAGAGACCCATCAAGTATCTCTCGCATCACACATATCAAAATCTCAAGAGTAACATTTTCGAATCAAAAGGATAAACAAACCCAGAAATCAAAATTCAAAATTTCAAATCTTGCAAACGAAAAAACTGAAATTTTTTTTTTGTTCTCTACTCCCAATTTTATATTTTGGGAAGTGAATTTTTTTTTTCTTTTGCTTCTTCTTCTTTGGAATTGTCTCCTTTGTCGATGGCGAAAGATTTGGATCCAAGAGAATGAGTTAAAAGAGAAACGACGATACGTTCGCTTTTTAAAAGAAATTACATTGAACAACTACTAATTACAATTAACTAGTGTTATACTACTAATTAGGAGTACTAATTACTTAATTTGTTACGCAGCTTGCGCGATACAAGTGAACTACATACATCGTAGTGTTAACAAGTTTATCTTTTTTTCTTTCTTGGTGATATAATAATAAATACATGTATATAAAAAGACAAAGACCGAACGAGAAAATAGGAGAATTCGGTGAAACTTTTTTTCCATTTTCAAATAAAGTATGAATAAATCTCACGGCGATGAATAAATAATGTATTTTGTACTTTGTAATATAGGTGAATAGAGATATTTTGGTATTATCTCAATCAAGAAAATAAAGTCTAACTAACTTCATTAAATAAAGTTTATTTGAATAAGTTATTTGGGAACAGAATTAATTGGACAATTTAATAGACATTGACAGGGTATTGTATTATTTATACTTATACAGATGCATTTAAAATCCTGCCAACTCTTGAATGTGCACAAGATTTCAATTCGGATAACCTTTTTTCAATTAACCATTTACAATTTCGTGTATGGATTAAAACTCGAACCAGCGTTTTCGATTTCCAGTTCCATTTTAGCACATAAGATATTGAGAAAATATGTGTGATCTTAAAATAGTTAACAAAGTGAAAAATAACGGAAACTGCCACGATATAAAAACAGTAATAGTATTATTTCTTTTCCTCTGTAGTAATGTTTTTTATTAAGAAAAGAAAAAGAAGAGAGAGGTGTAGGAAAATGTGATGTAATAATAATCGGAGATCGACGTAAGGAGGAATAGAGAGGTGGTGGGTAAAGTGGGACCCGTGGTGGTCCAGCTCGTTAAATAATAACAATAATACTAATAATTAATTGCAAATAGTGAAAACTACTATAGAAGTAGGTTTGTTCCTTCCTTAATTAACGCTATTGCCATTTGGATTATGTGGTGGGGTCTGTTCGATGCTTCCTTTGATACAAAAAAACTGAAAAAAGCTGGTTATGGTCATTGGTCAACGACTAACCAAATAAATATCGTTATGTAAATAACTACTACTCTTAAAAATTTGTCAATTTAAACAATGTCAGCTACGTAAAAGGCGGAATATTATGATTCGAATTCTTGAGGTTTCATGTAATTAATTAAACAAACAATACAACGTGAGATCGAAACTTATGATTATGTTATATCTCTATATGTTCGTATGAGATCAGTCATGATGAAATTTATTAGACTTTCCTTAGTTGCTGGTTGCATCCGACATGTTGAGAAGCCAATTCAAATTTTGCAGCTAGCTATCATTTTTTACCCACTTATATTCGTATTATTATATTTTCAAATGCATGCACACGTAGTGGTAAACATATTCATTATGTATTATCCTTCTGTGATAGATATGTTTGATGATTTCGTATCCCACCCTATCATTTTAATTCCTTTTAACTTATTGCACCCCCATCCACCTAAAACCCTTAATAAACAGAGTTCAAATATCAAATATGCTAATTATAGATTCGTTTTGTTGTTGGTGGTTTAAGTTTGAACGCTTGTGTTTGCGTTTATATTTTCAAATACAGTATATGTCCACTCCACTATTACATAGACCTTAATATCTTTTTAAAGTGTATTCAAAAACAACAAAATAAACCAAGGTGGTTTGCTTTTATTTAGGGAGAATTAGTGTATACAAACATAGTACAATGTGTTAACGTGTATCTAAAATTCGTAATTAGTAAAATTGTAGGATAAATATGCGATAGTAACATTTAGCAATCATCCTAAACGATTGTGATAATTGTGTGTGATATACGTGAGCAGATTGACATAGTCAATGTGATAATTAGCGACACGAGGCTTAACATCCCATGAACTTATCATTTATTTCTTTCATTAAAAAATCGTTCATAGGATATAATAATGTAAGGAAAGAAACTATTAACAAGATCCAAGAATATGAATGGACTTTCATCCTTTATTTAATTTTGTGCCTCATTAAAAGACGGGATGATAAAATAAATCTAGTCGTTATTCCACTAAAGATTCCAAAGTCAACTTCGAAAATCTTATGATATATGTGGTGCAGGAAAATTATATGTAAAGTGATATATATGGATTATGATTTATCGCATGGTGCACCGCAATGATAAATTTATAGCCACCCTTTTTATTCTCTTCTTCCACGTTCAAGATTAAATCTTACATTTTTTTTTGAAAAAGGGTTTACAAATCTTACATTTTTCTTCTTCTATCTTTTGGTCTTTTGATTTTTTTCACTAGAACGAAATTTCGTTTTGTTTTCACGATCTTGAGCTATAACATCGATATTCTCGAACGTGATTATTTGATGAACAACATCATTAACAATACATCGTTAACATGCATAATATAAATATTCTCAGAACTAGTTAATAATTTTTATTAAACGCAATTTATATTTCAGTAAGAAACTACACATTCGGGAAACTAGTCTAGACTTCAGTGAAAGAAATTAGTATATTATCGGTCAGCAAATAAAGATCCGATGGAAGAAAGCAACAACACAATACTATACTCCTAAAGTCCTAATGATGACAATCATGGAGATTAGGAAAATAACACATCTCTACTTTGTTTACTTATTTATGTTTTTTTCCAATTTTACCCCTTACACATTGCCGCCAAAAATCAGAAAGAGCTCTGGGGCCAATGGTCAAATGAACTCAACGAACCTTTCTCCCTTTTCTTTTTTGATAGCGATGGCGCCAAAATTAAAGGTGACTCAACGGGGTAATTCTGTAAATATAATGTCTCCTTCTCAATCTCCAAGAAGGTAATTTTTGATGATCCCAATGTTTTTATTGAAGAGTAGCTAGATTTAGTTTAGAGTTCAGTCAAGTTACTACTAAAACACTTCATTGTTCAATGTTTCTATTCTCAAACTCCAACACTGAATTTTTTTTTTTCTGAATACTAACACTGAATCTTATATAGAGTTTATTTGGGACACCACGATTTGGTCCCCCTCCTGAATCTGATCTCATTTCCGATATTGATTATTTTCAGTGTTCAATGTCACATAGATAGTAGTATATTCAAAAAATATATTTAATTTTCAACCGTATTTCTCTGTTACAAAAAAAATAAAAATAAAATTAGCTTATTAGTCAGACGTTTTATTATTGCATTAATCTTGTTCAGTCGGTCTTATTAATCTGTTTACGGCCAACTAAACTAGACGATTGAAAACAAAATTTGGTTTCTTTACTAGAGAATGATGACTTGTTTAGTATATTTTTAAAAAGTTTACCAGAGGCGTTAGATTCGATGTAATTACTAATTAGTGGACCATATTTCCTTTGACTGCACGAAAACAGTTGAAATTTTTATAGCAATTTACTTAATCAATCCTCCCAATTACAGGGCAACTTGGGATAACAACCTCAAAGTTTGGGGTCAAAATGCGAAAAGAAGAATAGTAATGGTGTCAAACTTAAATTACAGAAATGCTCAGTAGGAGAGAGTATTTTGCATCTAACCAGAGGTTCTGTCACCACCAAAACCGGATTGTAAGAAACCGGTTTGGTCCAAATGAGTCACATCTCCCCAAACTTGGATTGTCCATTTGTCTCCGTCGAATAAACGGAACACATTAACCGATGTATTGAGAATCTTTTCAACTTTTCGTGCACTTGGACGAGCTCTTTCGTGGAGTGATCGAATCACACCTCCATGTGTCACTACTACCACTCTCTCACCTTCCATCACCACCACAAGCAAGTAAAAACACACAACACTTAAAAGAACACATGTGTTGTTGTGTAGTAGTAATAGTAATATGATTTGTGAGAAAGAAACAAACCTTTATGTTTGTCGCCGATTCTCTGTAACGCAGATGTACATCTATCATAAAGTTTGTCAAGACTTTCTCCTCCACCCTTTCAATTCATATAAACGACCACAATTAGTTGGATTTAAGAAAACTAATCCATCATTCATATACTACACTAAGTAAGCTTCTTGGTTATGTTATAACATCATACCGGAATATCAACGTCTGTGCGGTTAGATGAAAAGGCCTTGTAAGCTTCAGGACGAATTTTGGAAGCTTCTTGATACACAAGACCTTGCATATCCCCTAAATGTCTCTCCCGTAGATCACGATCAGTAAGTACCTGCATCAACATTATGTACAGCTCAATCTCTATAAAGACAATTTTGATCAGAACTTAAGAGAAGAAAGGTGGAGACTTTCCAGAGAACAGATTCATAAAAGGAAGTGGGTTTTTTCAACAAATAGCTTGTATGTGTTCTTCAATAAAATTTGTTTAATTATACCTCAAGCTTGCCGCATTTAGCTGCAATGATCTCTGCAGTCTCAAAGGCTCTCTTCAAGTCAGAAGAGTACACATAAGATATCTCAGGCTCCTTTGATAACCTCTCAGCAACCTTTTTTATTTGTATTTCCCCAAAAGAAAGAAAGGCATCATCATCATTTTCAAAGGTTACAGAAACAATCAAAAGGCAAAATGTTGTAAGTAAAAGACACATACTTTCACTGCTTGTTGTCTTCCTGCATCGTTTAGCTCAACATCCAAATGACCCTGCAACAACAAAAAAACCAATCAACGTTCCCAAAAACTTAGAGGAATTGCGATACTAATCAATAACTAATGCAAGATGAAGATTTTTGAAATCAGGTCAATTTCGATGCCGAGGAAGATACAGCTTACAAAACCATTACGCATTTGAATTTCAAATTAAACCTGGATTTTTCTCTCTGCATTCCAAGATGTTTCTCCATGACGAACAACAACAATCTCAGTATAATCCCGATCACCGGAACTGCGAAAAAACCCAGCAAAGAGACTCCATCAGACGATCGGATCATCAAATACACACATTGATTGAAAAACAGTGCGCTGATAATCGGTGGCTAAATTTTACGTCATTATTAACATAGAAAATAAGAAACAACTAAAAGAACAGAGACGTTAAGCATACTCGAAAATTGATTCCGCCATGGGAGATTACTAAAAATCGTCAATGGCTTAGATCCGGCGACGAGAAAGAGAAATGTCTCCGGAGACGAACACCATTCGAGTACGATAATAATTTCAGCTCATTGGGCCATGGATTAGCCACGAGTGGGCCTAAACTTTTCAACCCAAGTTTATCATTACCCTAACTAAGTAATTATCGTGTAATTTTTAACACTTTTTACACGTTTATATTATTATATCAACAAATCAAACTAATGTTAATGTTTTTTTCGCAATATACCGTGACTAGACTTGTATGATTATGAATTATAAATAAAATTCCATGTCAATTATTACGGTTGATCAACTTTTAGATGTAAAAAAGAAGATTTTTTGCACTAAGAAACCACAAGAGGTTTTGAAACAGGATTGCTCAAGTAAGGGCTAAATCTCTTTTGATTTTACCTTTTGGGCTGTTCATCATCTACAAAAGCCATTCACTGGTCTCTTTATTCGTTCTATTATAAAGATTGGTTATAATTTAAAATATCAATAAAATAATTTTTTAAAAATTACCACCGAAAAAATCATAACACCGATGCAAGTATTTTTGGTCTCTAGATAAAGTTTCAAAGTTTCTCCAACGGTAAAAAATAAAAAAGAACATGATCTATGGATCCTTGTAAAAATAAGAAAAAAATAATAAGCACAAATTACCATTTGGGTAAGAAGATATATTATATGTCGTTTTCTTTTTCTCAAACGTGCAAAAGTAAAAAAGTCACTCGAGCATATGGCTTTCAACATTGCTAAAAAAAATAGCATATGGGTTTAAAATAACATCTTTATTAATTTCTTCAGTTATTTGTTTTTGTATCTTCGTTTCTAGTTCCAATTTTTCACCAATTTCTTGATCACTACTATCTTGACAAACTTAATAATATAATTAGTTTATAATTTTGGATAACTATGTATAGTTTTAAACAATATAATTAGCGAGCTATTTAATCTTTTTTATGCTAGTCATTCATATAAATCAACAAATAAAACTTATGTTAATTTGTTTTAGCTGTTTAACAAAAATAATAATATTGATTTGGTTTTCCAATTTTACCGTGACTAGACTTGAATAATAATGCATTTTTTTGCAAATTTTCAATCAAATTAAAAAAGATATAAATAATTCCATTTATGTCACTTTCATCAGGTATAAAGAGAAAGTCTGTAAAAAGATTAAAAACACATTGCATATTTTCATCGTCTTCATTCTTAATCTTTTTTACGATGATATAATCATAGTCACTTACTTTCTGCATATAGAGAAAAAACTGAATCAGATTAAAAGGCACTATAACTTGATAAAGGTGAGAGTAAAGGCTGCTATTAGAAAGAATTAATTGTATTATGTTTCTGATTATACCTCTAAAAGGCTAGTTATTTTCTGTCTTCAAGCCACACAAAAACATCTTGTATTTCTTCTGATGGTGGATAGGAAGCTCAGTGAATCACTGATAGTGATATGAACGAAGAAGATGATATCAATGAAGAAAATGGTATGAATGAAAAAGAAGCAGAAATGCAGGAAACATATTAAAGTGGCATTCAAGCGACTCAAGCACCCTATGGTCCTCGTCAATCAACTCAAGCAACACAATCGGTTCAGAGTTCACGTAAGAGGCGTTTAACTTCATCTGCTTGGAATGCATTCAAATCAGTTGGGATTGAAAGTGACGGCAAGGAGTCTTTTGTCGAATATGAGAATGAGTAGCATTATCAATGAATCTTTTGTCGAATATGAGAACGAATAGCATTGTCGAATAACTTAGTCTAATTTCAATAGGGTTAAGTACTGGTTAGTGTAGTTAGTCTGATCGTCAATCGCGAAGATGAGTTTGAGTCATTTAAGTGGACATTCGTTACATAAAAGTAAGCGAATGAGTACCATGATCAATGAATGTTGCATTTTGATAATAGAGTTGCTTCTAGAGAAATTATCATCTTAAAGCTTTTGAATCTTATCTTCTTTTTTGCAAAGCTTGAGTTTCTGTTATTTGTTTTGCAGCTTGCAAGGTAAGAGGAGATTTGCAAAGCTTGAGTTTCTGCAAGTGTCAAGAACACAAAATATCTTATTATTGCTTATTGATTTTGTTTGGATACATTGGATACAATTTGATACAATGATGGTTTTGAGAATTTTATTGCAAGTGATGTACTAGATTTTACACTCTTCTGCTTCTGTTTTTTGTTACAAAGAAAAAAAAAGTACTAGATTTTAAATGGACTAAACAGATCTGAATTACTTTAAATGGGTAGGGTCTAAATGAGTCAGAAAATAAAACAATTTAAATGGACAGAGTTTTAAATGGACAGAATATTAATGGATAGAGTATAAACGGGTCTGAGCCGCCCATATTAACATCATAATCAGTGATATGTACCTTGGACTCTTCAGTTTTAATTTCAAAGACACACTTGTAAGTACAACTTTTCATCTCATTTTCCTCGATCGTTTTTTTAAATCCTAGGTTGGAGTCATAGCTTGCAGTGGTTTCCCATCTATCAGACGCTTTATGTTACTGATTATATATTTGGTGTTATACTTGGGATGAAAGTACTCCATTCAAATCCAATCTCTTCAGCTTTATTGACAAGAACAGTTAGGATAACAGGTATGTACCTAAAGTATATTAACATATTAAGTTAACTGAATAGTCTTTAAATTTTTATACTAGCCGTTCTTCAACAAATCAAATTATTGATTTGTTTTAGCCGTTTAACAAAAAAAAAGATAATGATTTGGTTTTCCTATTATTCCGTGACTAGACTTAGAACAGTTATGCAATATAAATAGAATTTTGTGCAAATTTGGACCAATAAAAAGGATTACTGTTGTTAACTTTTGACCTCTGTACTAACTACTAAGAAACCAAGAGACTTTAGTTTCTCCGATTTGATCTATACGAACATAGCAAGGGAACAAATTGTCATAATGTATGTGACATAAAATCAGACAATGAACAAAAACTTATCAAATATCATGAACTGTGAAATGTCATTTTGACAACAGTAATCATGAAGAACTTGAAAGCAGTTCAGTATTTCACCTTTATGCTTGTTCTTTGCTGAAATCGGTCAATGGCTTAGATCCCATCGGATCCTTGGAATTGCCATTAATGGGCCTCAATTTTGAGCCCAACTTTACCATTAGCCTAAAAAATTGATTTTATATCTAGATAAATCCTTTGTATAACCGATTCACTATTATTAATTTTATAAATTTAATAGTAAAATTTAATTTATATTTTTAGATAATTAAATATGCATCCAGTAGTTTAGTAGCGACCTAATCAAGTAATCATCGTATAATTTTATATAATAAGATTCGTATATATCAACAAAACAAACTTATGTTAATTCATTTTACAATATATCGTGAATCCGTGACTAGACTTTGACTAATTATGCAATATAAATTAAATTCTGTACATCTTTTTTTTACCTAAGTACGGTTGATCAATTTTTGATCTCTGTACAAGAGAATTGCTTAGGTAAGGAATATCTTTTGAGTTTAGTTTTTAAGTTTCTCTTATTTGATTTAATTATACGAACATACCTTGTTTCATCGAAACTTTATTCTCTATCTAAAAAAACTTGTTCAAGAAAGCAGGTGATCTTCGCATATAACGTTCATCCTCTTATACGTGAGCTAGGTTTTGTTTTCATCAACATATACGAAGCTTGATTACACCGTCTCCACATTCTTATTTGTTGTTAAAATTTGTCTTTTACCGTTAGGTTTTTCACTATTTCGTAACCACGATTAATTAAGCACAACACCATCGCGACTCTGGCTGGTTGATCTCATTATTATTGTTATTTTTACCGTGGTTAATCTCACTAATTACCATGCAGAAGAATTCACGATTTTTTCCTTTTCCCGTTTCACTATTCCATATAGAATTCTCAGTTGGATTCCGTTTGAAATTGGGGAAAATAAGATTGGAAGAGAACTTGATTTCTGTTTGTTTCGGTTTTTATGTCTATGTATATAGTTCCATAGCCGAGAACATAAACTTTCCTAGGTCCATTTATTTATACGATCCATATTTACTTGAACTTGCATAAACCAAACAAGAACAACATAATTCATCTTTTTCGTCCACAATGTTTTTTTCTTTCTTTGAAACACTAATAATTTGATTTTGATCTTGATAACTTTTTTTGGTCGATCGTATCCACTTTTTGTTACTGATCATATATAACCTAATTGCAGCTCAAGAACATAAAACTTTCCTCAACACGTATATTTTCTGCGATCCTCATTTACTTGATTTCAAGAACCTTTTTTTTTTTTTTGCTGAATGATTTCAAGAACTTACATATATTATTTTCATCTTCTTCTTTGACAGATTCATTTTATAACATGGAAAAAATGCCGACACCATGCGCGGCTTGCAAGTACCTACGGAGAAAATGCATACAAGACTGCGTGTTCGCGCCTTACTTCCCCGCGAACAGACAGGAAAAGTACACAGCGGTCCACAAGGTTTTCGGAGCAAGCCACGTGGCTGCAATCCTCAAGGAACTTCACCCAAGCCAGAGAGAAGATGCCATGAACTCACTCGCTTTCGAGGCACAAGCTCGTCTCCTTGACCCGGTCTATGGCTGCACTCGTCTCATTTACAACCTCCAACTCCAGCTTAAATACATCGAGGAACAAATCCAAATCGCAAGGAACGAGCTCGCCTCTTACACTACCGTCCAGTCGCTAGAGACACCTCCTCCCATTACGTATCAGCAAAACCATCACAATCCTAGGATGATGCCTATGGCGGCTAATAATTATGGCAATCAAATAACGTCTCAACAACAGTTGCGACAGTTACATGAAGAGGCTCACCGTTTTGCATCCACACAAACCGTTCAGATCCAGCAAACGCCAGAGACGCAGACTCATCAGAGGGCGATGATTGCTCGTGGCAAAAGAGTACCATCAAAGATATGAATCATGATTACATCAGTGATCATGGAAATAGTTTTGATGATAGTGTTAACCCTTCACATGGTTTAGAGTCTTTAGACAAATGTGATTTATAGTATTCTAATATATATAGAAGATTTTCCTTTTCTTTTTTCTTTAGTGTGAGCATACGCAGAATCGGCCCAGAGAACAGACAGGCTAAGCTGGAGCTTAAAGTCACTAATATTTTTAAAAATATTAAGCTAAAAAATGGGCTATAGATTTTAAAAAATCTAAAAAATAAACCATAAATTTTATAAA
Source organism: Thlaspi arvense (assembly GCA_911865555.2). Taxonomy (NCBI): domain Eukaryota; kingdom Viridiplantae; phylum Streptophyta; class Magnoliopsida; order Brassicales; family Brassicaceae; genus Thlaspi; species Thlaspi arvense. The sequence goes on from OU466861.1 coordinate 5,089,813, forward strand.
ACTAAATAAAGTTTACATTTTCTTCTTTTATAGCTTTGAATCATTATTTTAATTAGACAGAACCTCCACGTATACATATGTAATAGCATTGGTAGTGTGATATTTGTTGGTTCACAGGCATGGTATATGATCAGAAACAAGTGAGCTAATATTTATATTTATAAGTAATTGCTACGCTGTTTTTACTGGGGTATTGTGAAATCTTCCAAATTTTACTTTTGCTTTTGAGGTCATGGGCGACAAAAGTTTTGTAGTCCCAGAAAATGAAACTTTTAGATTCTACATGTTCATAATCATATGAATCACACAGCGTGTATAAAGCCAAACTTCAATTAAGGTCATTCATATACAGCTTTCTCTTTGTTCTCTAGAACTTTTAAACTCGGCGCCGACTAGTGAATTTAAATTTCTTTTTGTTTACTATATATGCACTTTATTATTTGAAAAAACTTGTATATAGAGTGCTGGACCTTGGACCTTGGACCGTTGGACATAAGACAAATCCATTGTGGGTGCAGCATCATCATGATTCACGCATGCGTTCAAATTAAAAATGATAGATTAAAATTGTTTGATAAAAGATTGAAAGTCAATTACAATGCGAAAAGCTCATATATAGGGCTTGATTGGTAAGTGCTGTAGAATTTGTACATAGCCATAATTTTTTTAAAGCACTAAAGTTTTCTCAATCATACTTTACACAGATTTTTTAAAGCTACAGATCTTTCTTTCCTTTTTAATTTTTTTGACTGTAGAAAGCAAAATATGTAAAGGAAAAAATTTAAACTTTAAAAAATTAATAATCTTACAGCACTAAAATCTACATAATTAAAATCTACAGCCAAAGCAAAAAACTTACAGATTTATTTCTACAGTAAAAAAATGAAAGCTACAACAGTAACTAATCAAGCCCATAGTCTCTTGAAACCCAAATGGAAATAACTTCAGGAACTAATCAAAAAAATTAAATCATTTTCAAAGACGTGATATTCTGATTGGGTGCTGATGGTATTGCCCATATGCTTGCAGGTAGGTTTCCCAGCTTTCCAACATAAGTTTCATGTTTCGAAGTTGAAACTCGAGGAAATGATTCACACCTACGCATCCGTAGACGCATTTCTGCCTCGAAGCACAAGGAGGCAACAAAATCTTGCCCCTGGCTAGGATCAATTTACTTCATTTCTTCAACCATACGGCTCATGTCAAACACTTTAGACATGCATGGCGTACTTCTCCGCTTTGTTCGCTGGCAAGTAGGGCTCAAACACACAATATTCTTTTTTGCAATTTTGCCTCGCCTTTCTACACGTCACGCACAGCTCCATCTCCTAAAAATCCTATTTACCAAACCAACAATTTAAATACATAAGCAATATAGTATAATTAACCGGCCAAAATAGACGTGTTTTTAGGTATAACTTTTACCTTTTTATCTGTTAGGGTATAGGCGAAAAGATGAAGAAACACCTTTAGCAACAACAAAAAAAAAATGAAGAAACACGGATATCAGTTTATATATTTGTTTCTTCATTGTATAGGCGGATTATATTTCCTTCCCATTTTTGGGATTAAAATTCGTTTTTCTATATTTTCAAAACTTTTTCTTTTATTGACATCCCGTATTACGTTCAATCTCTTACAAGTAGATATTTCCTAATAAGTTTTCAGAAATTTTAATTCATTGATATATAAGCATATACCGCAAAGTATGTTTATAGCAATTTGGGAAACATGTATATACTTTCCCGATTTAATAAAAGAAACCATATATTCTTCTTCTTTTTTTATAAATCCTATCGGCTGATCCGGTCGGTCCCGGTAAGAACGTAACGATGTGCTATAGTGTGGACTTCTTCTTTCATTGGTTCAACGGTTCAATAGACACTATGAGCTCCGAGTGTGCTCGGGTCAAACGAGCCATGAGATCCTTGGGCCACCACACTACCTGTCCCGAGTTTGAAATGTCTTCCGACTAATGCCAGGAGGTAGCCGGATCACCTGTTACCGGACTACCAGGTAAACTAACTGGACCGAAACCCAAGCCCAAACTTCCCACATAAATGTAATTTTTGTTTCAAGAGGGATTTAAACTCGGGTTGGGTGAATTAACACTTACCCAAATACCCACCAACCACTTGACCACGGCCATGTGGGCAAACCATATATTCTTAAGGTCCACTACTTTTCATGTTTTAAAAAAGATAAATAAAAATGCTTTTTTTTCCCGTTTTGCTTTCATTTTTTAACTCTCTGTTATATAGACAACAAAGCAAAACAAACGAAATCTGGAAGAAAAAATTAGATTGAAAAGTCAGGTGTTTGCACGAGTGGCACATGTGATGACGAGATCGATCCCGGGTCTCCAAGGTGAAAGCCAAAACTCCTAACATAAACTGTCTTATTAAATTTTAAAAAACTTGTATAGAGAGTGTTGGACCTTGGACCTGAGACAAATCCACTGTGGGTGCATCATGCATGCGTTCAAATTAAAAATGAAAGATTTATTAAGATATATATATATATATATATATATATATATACTGCATTCAGATATTTTCAGAGTAAATTTGTCCCTTTGGCGACATCTTGAGTAAAGGTTCAGTATTTGGGTATTTACGGGACATGTTTCGAAACTTCGTACATATATTTGCAGTCTAAAGACAACATTAAGTTACTTATCTACTGTGCAAGAGAATATAAGAGAGAACTAAAATTATGTTTAATCTTATTGCTCGTCAATCATTCTGACTTCTGAGTCTCCATCTTCTGTGTTTTTTCTTTTTGTTAAAATATGTATGTAGTAGTTGAGAATTCTGACATTTTCTTTATGGTGAAGGTTCTGTTTTACGTAGAGATTAAGGTACATAAAACATAAGAGACTAATTAGGATGAATCCGTCTTCCTTCTTATTTACAAATGCAAAGCCGTTCAGTCTCACATAGTTTCATATTATGTTTGTGTGGGATAAAACAAAAATGAATTGATCAAGATGAAAGAGAGAAAACAGCATTACCGCATGACATATGCAAAAGTAAGTATTTTACATGAAGACGGTAGAGTTAGAAATCATATTTATCAGATAAAACATACTATTGACTAAATTAATAAATACAAAAGAATTTTTAAAAAAATATATTACGCAGCAGCATATCGCGTATCAATTATCTATCTAGTATCTTACAATAAAGATATCAAGTTTCAGTTTATCCCGTCTATTTATATGTTAATGTAAAAATTAAATTCAAAAGTTTGTAAGTTATAGTAAATTTCAAATTCTATTATATGAAATTCGTTAAGATTCAGAGTATACTATATAAGATGCAGAGTAACAAATTAAAACTAGACCGGTTTAGCAATTAGAGTTGTCAAATGGGCCAGCCTACGTCTATTTTTTGAACCGCAATGGACGAGGGACCTTTTAAGATTGCGGTCTACATATCTTTCATGTTTTTCTGGCACCAAAGGCAAAAATGTATTTTATCTTTTTCTTGCTGTTATTTTTTAGATAATTTTTGATTTAATATACGGATAGTCTGAAATATGGGAAATACTTTGTAAAGTAGCTGATTAAACAATGTCATAAAACTTTTGTAATTAATGTCATAAAATTTGTAAAATTGTGCCAATACTCAATAGTGATTAAACAAAGAGAAATATATATTAATATATTATTACACATTACAGATGTATGTATGTGAATCCAGATGTATATGTAGAGGAAAAAAAACAACAAACTATCCAAAAATGATACGATGGGAGACCGGAGCAAAGACGACAAAACTCCAATGGTGTGTCTGAACAGTACCGGACAAAACATACTTTTGTCCTTAGAAATCTCGAGGAGCGTAAACTATCTCTCCGCTACTGTCGACATCAATCTCAGATTCGGAGTCAAACTAATTCATGTTATCGTCTAGGTCAAGATTATCCGCCATGAAATTAACCCAAAAAAGGTCGGTGCGATTGATATATATACACACGCATAACTTAAGCGTTGTTTATAACTTCATATGTTAACTATGCTAATGCTAATGCATGAACAAATCAATATATATCATATGGAAACACATGCACTCGAACTCGTACACCCGGCCATATATGCTAAGACTAGATTTATAGATATCATATATGACGATACTACGGTGTTACTACTTTTGCTGCGGAGAACATTCAAGTGCAATCCGGGATCTGTGGTTTCAATTTCGTATTTCGGTGTTTCATCCCTTATGGATTTAGTTTTCGATTAAATTTTGATGACTTTGTTTAATGAAAAGCGAAGGACCCAGCAGTGAAGCGAGTAATCTCATGAAATGAGGCTTCCCTAACAATTTATTTAACCTTCGTAGATTGAGTCTCCAGGAATTCATTGATGTTCTGTTCTTGGTGTATAGTTTTAATTCAGAAAAACAGTTTTTTTTTATGTTTTTAAAATTCTTCAAAAAAAAAAAAATAGTCAAGTGCAATCAAAATTGAAGAATTACACAACTATTAATATAAATCAGTAATAGGATCATAAATGGGACGTTTCCTCGTAGAGTAATACATGACAATGCCTGTGAACCAACAAATCACACTACCAATGTTATTTACACATGCATACGCGCACACAAAAGAAAAAAAGAAAATCGATCTTCTATATATGTATTAGAATAGATCACTCGAAAACCATGAAGTTTTATGTAAAGAATTAACACTATCATCAAAACTATTTACACGATCATATATGTAAGCATGATTCATATCTTTTATGGTACTTTTTTGTCACGAGCATGCATCTCTCTCTCATGCGTCTGCGTCTCTGGCGTTTGCTGGATCTGAGCGGTTTGTGTGGAAGCAAAACGGTGAGCCTAACTGTCGCAACTGCTGTTGAGACGTTAAATGATTGCCATAATTATATATTAGCCATAGGCATCATCATAGGATTGTGATGGTTTTGTTGATACGTAACCGGAGGAGGCGGCTCTAGTGTCGGGACGGTAGTGTAAGAGGCGAGCTCGTTCCTTGCCATTTGGATTCATTCCTCAATGTATTTAAGCTGCCGTTGGAGGTTGTAAATGAGACGAGTGCAGCCATAGACCGGGTCAAGGAGACGAGCTTGTGCCTAGAAAGAGAGCGAGTTCATGGCATCTTCTCTCTGGCTTGGGTGAAGTTCGTTGAGGATTGCAGCCACGTGGCTTGCTCCGAACACCTTGTTGAGTTGTTTCCATTCGAGTTTTTTTTAACACTTTATTTTATTGATCTTCAAAACCCGAATGATTATAATATAGAAGAGATCTGACAAATTAAATATAGAGAGAAATCAATGATTTTTCCTCACAACTTAATAAAGAGATATTTTTTTGATGATACATTGACGATACCAAAACAATCTTGTTCTGAAGCTTGAAAATGTCAATGAAAAAGTCAATAAAAGACGTTCCTGTACCCATAATAGTAGACAGACTTCTTATACTTATGACGACAACATGACAACAATTCTCACAATGTAGATAGATCTCTTCTTCAATCAACTTTCCAATCAGACCAGTAAAGCAGAGGTGGATGATCTAAACCAGTAGTATTGAATCTCCAAAGGGAAAAGTGATATATTAAACTAGAGAGAAACCAAACATATTTCCAATGAAACAAATAAAAAAACCTGACAATCCCAAAACAGAAAAATCCCCAGAAAGCAGATCTAAAAAGTAGATCAAGAACAAAGCAAAACAAAACAAATCTAAGGCATTTAGAACAAGTTAAACCGAAGATCAAAGTGATCCAGCACCCCAAACCAAGTTTATGCCTAAATTCAAATAGATCTGCAAATCAAAATTCCCAAAATCGAATTTGATATAAAGAAACCAAAACTAATGGCTTAGACAAAAAAGAAAGCAAAGAAAAACAAACAGGAATCCGACTCCAATACTGAGAGAGCCACTGAAGCCGCAAATTAGAGAGGGGAGAGTGGCGGCTCTTGGAGAGAGGTTTAGGTTTCCATTTGAGTTTTGAGGGACTATTTAATAATTTAAGTCGAATCATGAAATTATGGTATATTGGAATGATTTGTTGGCAATAGTGACTAGTATAGAAATGAAAACACTGAACTTTAGTGATCTTAAAACGAATAAAGCCGATGTGGAACTTTACTGGCTTGGCGAAAAGAAGAAGTGGAAGGGGACACTGTCTCTGATCTGCAACAGACGGTCTCAAGTCTAAAAGCAAAATACTCGAAATCATGTTTGGGAGCTTCAGGACCACAAATCTTGTCCTATTTATCTCCATAAATAAAGGAATGAGGTAAGAAAGAGAGAAGTAATGCAAAGAAGAGTGAAAAACAGAGAGCTTTTGTCCATCACGTTAAATCTTGTTTGTTCCAAATTAAACGCGCTTATTTTATTAATTAATTATGGAGTCCTAATCTTTATGCGAGAGGTTGCGGTTCATGTATATATGTGTACGTTTGTAATTAAAGCCTAATAACTTATTAAGAAAATCGGATTATAAAAGAAATTTAAACTAATCAAAAATGCAAGTAAAGAACGAGAAAGCTAAAACCAATTTTGAGATTTAAAGTCTAGAATTTGAAGTACCATAATCCATAAACAACAAAAACACAAGTTCCATAATCCATAAACAATAAAAAAAAAAACAAAGTTCAACCGAAACCGTGCTTACCTCATTCGAAGCCAGAAGACGACGACACACCAAGAGGAGCTGCAGACGAGGACGAGGGAGCTGCAGCTGTGACGTGCATGGCGGGATTTGTCACCGTCTAATTCGCTGCATGTGTCGGATTCGCTTGAACGTGAGGATTTGGATGAAAGTACGGCCCCACCGGATTCGCTTGAACGTGAGGATTTGGATGAAAGTACGGCCCCCACCGGATTCGTCCACCGGATTCGCTTGAAAGTGAGGAAAGTAAGTGGCTGGCGGATATAGTATGGGAGAGTTCATCAGGAAGAACCACGGTGGCGGCACACATGTGATAGCATACTGGAGGAACGCACAACGATAAATTGTTGCTCTGGCCGTTTCGATTTCTCCAAGGAGGTGAGTGATCAGTCTTGGGCTTGAGTACATGGCGTCGTCTCGGCGGGCATCGAACAGTAAGGTAACCATCGCAGTTTGACGTTGGTTTTGCTAACGGAAAACTCCTCACAAGGTGGGGAGGGAAGAAACTGTACAGCATCTCATATTTCTTCTTCTTCTGGCTTACCAACAACAATGACAAAAAAAGAGAAATCAGTGAATGACAACGAATAGAAAGAGAGAGTAGGGAGAATTGTTGGAAAGTAGGGCGCATAAATGCAATCTCCGAAGCATATTTGATGCATATGTGCACAAGCACTGCACATAGTTATTTCTTCTTCTTTTCTATTACATTTAGACAACAATGGCGGAAAAGAGAAATCAAATAGAGATTTTAAAAAACAAATTTTGACTAATTACTAAAATTAAAATTAGATGGTAATTAAGGTTAATAAAATATATGCAGGATAAGTTTCTAGACGGTTTTTACTTTTGTATAATTAATATTTATATATACATGTATATTTATGAAAAAATCAATGTATGACTTTTATGTATTAAATGAAAATATATATTTATATTATATGGATGATTTTTTTCATGTTGAGATCCTTTTTGATCGTTACAAACTTAAAACTAGTTACAAACTTGAAAGGAATGTCCTGCATCTTACGTCCCTTGCTGTTTCTTCTTGCGTCCCGTGAGTTGTTTCTTCTTGCCTCCCCTGTGATGTTTCTTCCCAAAATATGTTGCTACGTCATCTATGGGCACCACAGAGATAAGCTCGAAGTCGTTGACCCTTTTAGATCGTACGATTGAGACGAGCTCTTTCTAAAGGAGATGAAAGGATTATTTTTATATTTATATAATTAATCGTTACTTTTGTCTTTGTCCTTTGAAATGGGATTACGAATTCCTGTTGTGTGACACACCATTATTTCTAGTTCAAACACAAAAAGTCTTTTTAACTTTCTTCAACCACAAGTCTTTTTAACGATCATTCACATCACTAATGGCGGACTCAGCTTTCTTCAGCCACAAGCAATGCTGTATAACACAACCCTATCTCGTATCCTATCCAACGGACACAAATCTCCATCGCTTCTTTAACAAAACCCATCAAAAATTTCTTCTTCCCTTGTTTCTTCAACGATTCCTCCATCTTTCTTCTCTCTTCACTCATAAGCTTCATCTATTTTAACCTCCCAAAGATTCTCTATACATCTCTGAGCCTCCTCCTAGCTATATATTCATCTTCAAGCCACTATATACTCTATCTTGTCCTCACGATTTCTTCTTCGAACAAAGAAACCGCTTCAAAGCTCTTCTCGTGGCTAGCTAAGTTACCAAGTGCTCGAGCTGCGGCTCTCTGCTCAACCCAACTGATTTTCCCTCTAAGAAGCTCCAGCAAAAGAGGAACAACAAAACTCTTTGAATCAACCGCTCTTGCAGCCAAGTCTTCATTGTTCATAACATATGATCCGATGATATGAGCTGCGTAATAAGTAATGAATACGTTCTGGTCTTTGAGAAGCCAAGATCTGTTTTCGATTGATTTATGTATGAGTTTTGACATATATACACTCGAACAAACCGAGTGATGGGAACACAGGATCGTCAGGCTCGGACATGACCACTCAAGACCAAGACATAGTCTTTTGACTCCTCACTACGGATCTCTTTGAAAACTGAGGCGAGTTTTGATCTTGGACGAAAAGGGTTCGTCTCTTTCATGCTGCAGAAGAGACAGGATGGATTTGTGCACTGTGGTTCATCGGAATTGAGCATTTTCTTCTTCTTTTTCTTTGATCTGCCTTCTGGTTTCTTCAAGGAGAAAACTAAGAAATCTTGAAAGAGAAGAAGACACTAATTATGCTTTAGGCCAAAAGACCAAGTAATTCTCTCTTTTGGATGAATTAGTTAGTATTTGATTTCAACTCTAAAGAAAACGAATACTAATAGATATTCGCCGGAGTTGAATGTTTATGGCGACTCCCTCTTTTTATCCTTTATCTTCCCACTTCAAGTTCCAAGATTAATAGTTTATAAACAAAATGAATTAGAACAACACCAAGATTTGTGTTCGCACAAACACCAAGATATGTGATATAGATAATAATTAACCGTAATAGTGGTTTTGACATCTTGATGTGATCAATTTTAGTCTAAATCTAATAAATCATTTCATGACGTTCTCATGTAGATGCACTAGAATCATATAATAAACTTGATCCAAACACACAACTTCATAATCTACAGGTTCAGTCAAACCACACAAAAATAAAAGCTTTTAAGATTATTTCTTAATTTAAATCCAGAGCGAGGTACAAAATTGACAAGATGAATGATCCATGTTTCGTAAACCCATCACAATTATATAAGTAACAAACAATATCAAATCCAAGTGAAACTATGGTATATATGAGTTATGAAACTACTAAACTTTCTTTGGATATCAAACAAAGTTGATGTTAAGATATTTGAGACTTTTCAAGATAAGAACAGAAAGCTTAAGAATTTTCATCTAATTTAAGTCCGAGTACTAAATTGTGAATGAATCATCTTCGAGGGAGGGGGCTCTTCTAATTTTCATCTAATATGTGCTTAGATCGCGTGCTGGAGTCCTTCGCGCGCTGGTGGTCGCTACCCCGTGCTGGAGTGGGTGTTTCGCCGAAGATTAGGCGCTTGGCTCCGGATGCGGTGATGCCTGAGGATATGTGGATGGCTCTGGGAGTGCCGGTCTCGGTGTCTTCGTCTGGTAGAGACTCGGGTCGGGGCTCTCGTAGTGTCTCCAGGTACGCGACCTGCTGAGCTTTGAGAGCCCCAATCTGGTCGTTCAGCTTGTTGTCCATCTGTGCCATGAACGATGGCGGTAATGTCTGTTGGCGCCGGTGGAGGCGGAGGGGGCGGGAGTGTGTCTGTTATGTTGAGGGAGCTCCGGGCTGACGGGAGGTCGGTCTCGTCGGTCGTCCCGTGCTGTTGGACGTTTGAACTGCCACCGGGCTCCAAAGGGGTAGAGCCCAGTCCAGTTGGCGGTATTCTGGAGTTGTTCCCGACCTGACTTTGGGCGGGTGGTTGGATGATCGTATCGTTGGTGGTATTGTCGGTGGATCGCTTCGAATTCCGGCGTGAGTAGACGAACTTGTATCTTTTTATCTCACAGACAGCGCCAATTGTAAGATCTGAATATCTCCTCTAAAGAAAATATAAAGATTTGTAGGGGAAAAGATAAAGTTGTTTTTATTATTAGCCGGAGCTCGAAGTGTACAAGAGATTTTAGGTCGTCGGAAAAGAACGCCGACCTAAGTTTAGTGAATAAAGAACCGAGATCTAGAACTGGAAGCAGTAAGCTATTATTTGCCATAGGTCTCAAGTCCGAAGTTGTGAATGAATCATCTTCGAGGGAGGGGGCTCTTCTTATATAGCCTCCGTAGACCACCTTGAGAATAATCCTTCTCCTTCGGGATTATGATAGTTTCCTTTCTTCTCGGGATTTTCTTTTCTTTTCTTCTGCGATACGAATATACCTTCGAATATTTCCATATTTAGGTGCCGATCTAAACTCGGAAGTGGAGGTAGGGCTTCAAATGAGCTTCAAATGGGCCTTGTCTCAATTTATGAAGGACTTTCAGCAAGGGATGATAAACCCATTACTAACAGATACTTACAGATTTATATGTCTTGCATTCATACACAAGATTTTATAGTTAAACTGTACTCTCTGTACAAGTTTCTTAAACTTAAAGTGTATTATGTTTTCATTACTATCAAAATCCATTGTCGTCCAGCGATTAGGATAAATTAATAAATTTTGCCAATCTCAAATTGACCAGGGTAAAAATTAGCAAATTTGTAGCCTTCTCTCTTCTTCCTTAAATATCATGTCATAAAATTTGTATAAAATGTGCCAATAGTGTGAATAAACAAAGAGAAATACAGTATAATATTAATATATTACACATTACAGATACAGTATATGTATGTGAATCCAAAGTTTGTAGAAGAAGAAAAAAAAAACAAAGGATCCAAAAATGAAGGATGGGAGAGGAGAGGAGCTAAGACAAGACTCCAATGGTGTCTGAACAGAAGAGACGTCTCAGAGAGCGTAAACTATCTCTCCGCTACTGTCAACATCAATCTCAGATTCGGAATCAAAGTCATCCATGTCATCGTCTAGGTCAAGATTATCCGTCATGAAATCATCAAGGCAGCGGTTTCGAACAGCAGGAATCGTAGCCTCTGATATAATCTGCATTATAGTGTCAAGGCTCTGCATCGGCTGCTCGGGCTCTTGAAACTGACTTCCCATTCTGTTCTCATCCATCAAATCCCCAGGAAGATTCTTCAAGAACCATTCATGCGATTTTATCTCCGGAATACTGATCCTCTGTGCCACAGTTAGATCATCTCTCGAACTCTCAATCGTCTCTATTCATAACTCAAAATGCTTTAAAAGAACAGAGTTTGTAGAACTTACAGTTGCAGGATCAGCCACGAAGATCCTCGATATTAGATGGCGACACTCTGGTGAAAGGTGCAAGTCCTCAGGGATTGAGTATGTGACACTAAGGATTCTCTGTGCGTGTAAAAGCAAAACTCAAACAGTCAGTGATAATTAGTGAAGTTAAGGTGAAATGAGATATCAAGAACGTTACTTGGATTGTCTTTCGATAATCTCTTGGCTCGTCTGGATCCTCAAATGGATATGCTCCAACCAACATTACATATAAGGTCACGCCGCATGACCATACATCTGCAATCTGTAGCACCCGCGTAACTCAGAGGACAGATCATAACACATTCGTGGTATTAACAATCATGGAATAAGCTTTGCTTTGCTCTCAAGTTATAGAGGAATGGGTCTCATGGCCATTACCTTGCCATCATATTCCTGTCGAAGAAGAATCTCTGGCGCAATGTACGCAGGAGTACCAACAGTTGACTTGGGTTGCGAGTGAAGAACAGAAGACTGAAGAAAAGAGACGCAAAGTCAGGACTTTAGCACAACCAATATCATTTCAATGATAACCAGTACGAAAACAACACAAGGAGGAACCGCAAGACGTTCTTGCTCAGGGCCATATATAAAGTTTGTCAGATATATAAACTAAGGAATTGAGAGAACAAACCTTGAGAGAAACAGTACCTTGGAATATCCAAAATCACATATCTTCAAACGAGGCGCAGGACTTCCATCCAACAACGTATTCTCCAGCTTCAGGTCCCGATGGCATATTTGCTTCAAAAACACAGAGTCAGAATCACTGAAACTCTCATAAAGAAACAAACGTAAACAAGAACACTGCTCTGCATACCATTGCGTGACAATAATTAACTCCAGAGATAAGCTGCTGAAAGAAGAACCGAGCCTGTGCATACAAAATAAATAAACAAAACTCAAAGATCAATCTGTAGCACATGTATACTGCAAACGTAGATAATCAGAATGCATACCTCGTCCTCACTAAACCTTCCTGCATTGCAAATCCGCTCATAGAGCTCTCCACCAGAAGCATATTCCATTACAATAGCCAGATGGCTAGGCGTCAAAATCACCTGTAACATTTATCAGAAACGGCGAAATCTCTGAACCAAAGAGAGGTATGTGCACAAACACCAGAGGGAGTTACGAAGGTGTTAAAAAATTTTACCTCTTTGAACCTGACAATATTAGGATGCCTCAACGACCTGTGGTTGATGATCTCCCTTTGAACATTTTCATCAATCTGTAGCACAAAGTTATCATCACAAAAGGATTAAATTTTGCAAAACAGAAGAACCAAATCCAATCAATCTCTTCTTCTAGCTTCACTTGGTTTTAAATACGTCACAGCTTAGAAAGCATTCAATGAAGCCGTTGAACGAATATGGAAATGTCAAATCTTTAACTTCAAATTCACAACTTTGTAAAGGCAATTAACGTTACATCAAAGCCATTAATCATCTTAACACCATTAAGTGTGAATTGATTTTTCCCGCGAGAAATCTAAACGATGGATAAAAGGAAGCTACTAAATCTGGAAACTAAACCGAAATCGTACGGATCATCACTAGCCTATACTGTATATATATAATTCTATTTCCATTCAAAAAAGAAAAAGAAAAAAGTGAAACTTCCGTCAAGTAAAGGAGTGAAGAATCCGATCATAAACAAAAAGCAGTAAACCTTGTCTCCTCTCTCGATGTACTTAACAGCAACAAGCTCCTTCGTAAACTTATCCGTCATGAGACGAGCAACTCCGAAATTACCCGACCCAATATCCTTGACGAAGTCGTAACGATCGCTGTCGTGCATAATCGGTAAATCAATCGGCGAAATCGCCGTCACCGCCATCGGATCCATCTCCAGTTTCTCCCTCCTTTTTTACCTCTCGATCAATCACATCAGATAGCTAAAAATTCCGATACCGGAAGTTCCAAGCCCGAATCAATTTAAGAGAAGAAGAATAAGAAGAATTTCAGTAGGTGGAATCTAGAAGGAAAGAAGAAGAAGAAGCTTCGAGTGGAATTTTGCAAACGAGAAAATATCTGCGAAGGTGAAAGATTTGGGGGAAATGATCCAACAAACGAAAGAGAAAGACAAAGGACAATTATTTTAGTCGCTCTCCAAAACAGATAAGAAAGAAAGAACTCTCAAACGACGTCGTTGCGTTGAGTTTTTTTTCTGCTTCGATACGACAAAATCCGCCGCGTTTTGATGATTTAGTCACTATACGTAGGGGTGGGCACAATTCCCGTCCCATCCCGTCTCATCCCATCCCGTTCCAATCCCAATCCCAAATTCCCGTACCATATGGGAATATGCTTCCCATATAGTATAACATATTGATTCTTATATGGGAATGGGATGGGACAGGACGGGAACGAGAATTCCCGAAGTTTCATTTGTCCCGAATTATATATAAATAATAAATTAGATATTTAAAATATATTACTAAAAATGATCATTATTATTTATTAATATATTATTTTATATAAATGAAAATTAAAACTTAAAAGTTGCACCTCTAAAATTCTAACTTATAAGTTATAGTCTAAATGCATGCTGACTGCTGAGATTTGAACGGATTATATTAATTTTTATTTTTTTTTATTTTATTCTATATGACTAATAGACTATATGTGATTTTTTTGTTTACTATTCAATGGATTATGTTGGTTTTTTAAAAAAAAATTGAAGCTTTTAAATTTTAATAATTAAGTTAAGTTTGATTTCATTTGTTTCTTGGTTAATTTATAATCTTATATGACATATTATTATTACGTATTAGGATTTAAGAAATGAACAATGGACGAATATAAATTGAATTTTAATTTTTTTTTACAATTGTCAATTTATCATATTATTAAGGTTTTTGAGAATTTTCATCCCATTCCCGTCATTTCCCGTCTCATTCCCGTCCCGTCCCAAATTTTGAATGGAACACATATAAAGCAATTATTTTGATTCTCATATTCCCATCCCATTCCCGTTCCCGTAAAATCCCGTCCCATATTCCTCTTTGCCCAACTCCTAACTATACGTCTTTGTCGTCTAAAAATAATTTGCATTTTTTGTTTATTCATTTTACAAACGAAAAAACGGATAAACTTATTTTTCCCAAAAAAAATTGACTTTGTGAAAGCAGAATCCGTTTTTTTTTCTAGTAAAGCTTATATTTTTTGAGGAATAAAAGAGAAGTCTATACATTTAATACAGATTAAATGACATTGATTAGATTTGAGGAACAAAGTAAAATTCTACAAATTATTTGTGTAAATGATCCCATTTCGAATCTACTACACATATTTAAACTAATCCTATTACACCACATTTGATCATTTATTCTGTTTGCCTATGAAACAATTGGTTAAATCAAGAATCATCACTTTAAGGTGAACCGGATCTCACGATCTTTGTTCTGTTTTCTTGATCTCCATTGAAGGTGAATATCAAACTTCGGTTTAGATCCATCACTCGAACATTCATCAACTTCCTCTGAAGATGGGCCTAATGATTCAACTATATTTTGATCAGTACTTTCTGATATGCTGTGTTTCTTCTTGAAACAAGGACAATCTGATGGTTGACGCGTGATTTCGTCAAGTTTAGTGTTCATTTCAGACATCTTGGCCATGAGTTCTTTGATATCTAGCCATTGATTCACCTGAACATCCACATCTACCATCCATCTTAATGAAGCTTCTAACTCTTTGATTCTTCTCTTGTACCTATAAAGATCAACAAACAAATATGAAACACATGTCTCAAGAAATGATAGTTTTTTTTTGTTGTTTTTAGATTTAATGTTGGGAGATTAGGGAATGAGTCAAAACTAGAATTTGTATTCGGAAATCTCTTACAATATTATGTCATAGAAAATTGAAAATTGAATCAAAAACAAAACCCCTAATAATTGTCAATCTACATTTCATAAACAAAAAATATTGAATGAAAAATGTTAGAAATCTCACATCAAAAATATGGGTCATTCTATTTATTGTCAATTAGATTTTAGTTGGATATATCATAAATTTAACAAAAAACCAATTAACCAATATCTCTAATTAAATATATAATCAACTAACAATCACCAAATTAATCATGTACATCATGATGATCAATCTAAGTTTCTAATGGTATCCATTTTTGTATATGTGAAATCTCAAATAGTAACAAAAAAGAAGACATTTTTCTAAACTATATACTGAAATTAAGAACTAAGGCGACTTCTTGTATTATAAATTAACAGCATTTGCATACAAACCTATATTTCTGGAGTAAGTTTCTGCGTCTGAGCTCCGCATAAGCCTCGACAAGAGAAACAGCCTTTTCAAGGAGATGCTTAAGATCTTCGATGACTTTCCTCGGAGAATCTTCCACTTCTTCACTGAGCTTATCGACTTGAGCCACCAAAGGAGTGATCCTAAAGATTGTCGCGTCGAGACGGTCCAAGATGCATCTCGTGGTTAAAGATCTATCTTTTGCTCTTTTGATGGCGTCGTGAAGGACTTGGAGAGCAAGTCCAAGAGCAGCTCCTGCCATCATCTCACTAACCGGCATTTTTCTTGAGATTAGATTTCTCTCTCTCGAGGTGTATGTATGAAGAAAACTATCTACATGGAACTATGTGAAAGAGTCTTTTAACAAAATAAGTTGTTTTGGCATTGAATAGCTGTGTGAAGAAGACATTGACTTAGACTTAGTATCGGTCAACACTCTTTCTTTCTACGTAAAAAGAGAGGGTTGGATCTATATGCAAGTTGTTGTGATAATTAAATTGGGAAGAAGAAGAGAGAATCAATATCAATAATTGACTTTGTAAACTAGTTGCGCTAAAATATACAAATGTACGTAGCTTAATTTAATTTGTATAAATTTTGTCTTTATACAAAATAAACTTTTTTTTTTTTGAATTATCAAGAGGTTCTAAGCCTAAGCCCGTAATCACTTGAGACCCGAAACCACAGCATGTATATAAAACAAATTTAATACATATGTAATTCTGGCTTTATCACAAATACGATCAACGGAAAGAAAAATGAATAAAGGTTGAATTAAAAAAAAAAGTGCGATTCAACGTAATAGTAGCATTAGAAATGAAGATACTAATTTCATGAAACTAATTCAAAACAAATCGGAATTCACGATTTTTGTCATGTTTTTTTCTCTTCCATTGAAGGTGAATATCTATTTTCGGTTTCGAAACTTCATTTGAGCATCCATCATCTTTAGTCTCCGAATATTGATCTTCTGCTTCGACGACTATGTTCTGCTTGTTATCGTTTTTAACAGATGTAACATGATCTGTTTGTTGAAACGTGATTTCGTCAAGCTTGGTGTTCATAACGGACATTTTGGCCATGAGTTCTTGAATATCTAGCCATTGATTGACTTGAACATCCACATCCACCATCCATCTCAACGAAGCTTCTAACTCTTTGATTCTTCTGTTGTAGCTAAAAAAAAACATTGCACTTTGACATGTTATAATTACGTCAAACAAAAAATGACAGCTTATATATATATATATATGTGCTGAGAGATAACTAGAAGTTGTCTTGGGACTAAAATATATATAACTTTAACTATTTACTTTCATGTTATATATATATATGTTCAAAAAGAGCTTCACAAACCTAAATTTCTTAAGTAAGTTTCTACGTTTGAGCTCCGCATAAGCTTCGACAAGAACTACGGCTTGCTGAAGAAGACGTTTGAGATCTTCGGTTACTCTCCTCAGAGATTCATCGGCTTCTTCGCTGAGCTTCTCGACCTTAACGATCAATGGAGTGATCCTATATACTGTATCATCAAGACGGCCCAAGATGAATCTTGTGGTTGTGGATCTATCTTTTGCTCTTTGAATGGCCTGGTGAAGGATTTGGATAACAAGTCCAAGAGCAGCCCCTACGATAACCTCACCAAGAGGCATTTTCTAAAGATTCTTTATAAGGCTTGATTAATTCACAAGGAGATTCGTCGCCTTTTAGCTTTATCTCTCGACATATATATATATATATATAAGGTTAGTATATGAATGACTTTATATGGAATTTGTCTTTGGACAAAATCACATATTTGGATTGATTTTTTCTAACTTGCTGTGATCATGGAATTAAAGAAAAGAAGCGTAGGGAAACCATTCTCAATAACGATTATTTTTTTCAAGTTCTTTTCTGGTAAAGAAGCTTGTTTTTTTTTTTCCCAACTTTGATGTGATTATGGAATTAAAGAAAAGAGCAGGCCGAGAACTAGTAATTCTTTTCTTTTTCAAGTTACTTATTGAGCACTATATCATTTTTTTTAAGAGACAATTCAAGGAAAAACATAATAATGGCTTCGCCCGTATTTTGAAGTGCAAGTAGACGTAGTACTAAATCATTGAGTTGACTTGGAGCATTTCCAACGGTAAATATCTTGAAAACATATTTTATCGATATTTTATTAATATAATTTTTAAAGTAAACATATATTTAGATATGTTTTTTAATAAACTCTCAAATAAAAGACTTTTCTCTTTCTTTCATCTTCTTTTCTATTACTTTTTATATTTTTAACCTTGAGATACTTTTTTAAAAGATTTTGATAGATATGTTTTTCGTAGTCCATTTTCAATTTTCTATTTTTCACTATAATTTTTTTGTTAAAGTTATTTTTACAAAATTTGAAATAATAAGATAGGTAGGAAAATATTTCAATGACTTTATCGTGAAGTATTATGGTGATAATCATATCAAATATTATTTCGACCAAAAAATCATATCAAATATTATGGTGATTATTTGACCACGTTTTTAATAAAAGATATGAAATAATGATTGTGATTGTTTTTCTACGGTAATAGTAATTTTTATTTTGTCCCTACAAATTATAGTGTGAAATATGTTCTTTTCGTTGACAAAAAATATATATCAGTTATTATATTTGGTTTTAAGTAACATTAAACAAAAACCTCTTGTCGTCAACAACTTGTATATTTTGTATGTGATAGAATATCAAAAAAACATTAAACAAAACATCTTGCTGGGTCACCGCCAGAATTTTATATTTATGAAATCAAAAGTTATAAATTTAATTATATATAGTTATTAATTCAAACAATTCATCGAAAAAAAAATAAAAAAAAAAATAATTAAAAAACTTGTGAGACTGTCTAAAGACGTGTAGAGATGTCTAGAAGTGTCTAGAACCGTCTAGTTGCACTTAACAACAATAACGCCTTTAGTCGTTGTTATGCTAAGTTTTTACTGCAACTTAAACTAAGAAGGTTACAATTTGGTTCAGACATTTTACATACCATTATGTTTCATAGGGTGCTTGATCTTCTTCGTTCCAAAGATATCCGATTTGGATCCTTTCTGAGATCACCTATGGGTTTTTTCCATAATGCATTGTGTTTTAAATTTAATTTACAACTTGCAAAATTCATTTCCTAATTAATGGCTATATGGCCTATGGTTTGATCAAGCTAGGATTGAGCTAGTATTGATTCATTGTGCTTGTTGTTGTCAATGACAGATATGTATCGTTCTTTCATGTGATAAAAAGCAAAGCAACCATCATACTAATATATCTACAAAATTCCAAATTGGGAAAGTCCCACCATTCTAAAGTAGGTAGAGACCCTTGAGGTAAACATGTGGTATTCATTGTGGAAAGTCATTTCATCTTTTTTTTTTTCCTCCAGAAATTTGCACCAGTCTCATCTGGCTCTATTAATGACTGTAGAAGCATCTGATCAGGAGATAAGTGACTCTACTAGTAGTAGGACCTTGCTTGAACAATCCTATCAATGTCAAAAATCTTTGTTCATTTTCCATTTCTTTTCACCACAAGAGCTTAACTTAACAATAAAATGGCTTTCATTGCACAATATATTAGCGGTTTAATTCCTCTTGCCAAACATTGTTATTTTACTTTGCTTCTTCCTCTAAAAAGTCTTCTTATGGGGTCATCGATAGATATATTGTCTTTTTATATGTGGGACATGTTACTGTGAATAGGTATATTTATTTGTGTTGTCTCTTTCAGTCCTTTGTTTTCCCATCTCTCTCTCTTTTCTTGTTAAGTGCTCTCACGCTTTTTAGACCATTTCCGAAATTGGGTTTTTATTTATGCTTTCTGCAAAGAATGATTGCTTTTTTACTTCTTGCGGTAATTATCTTTTGAGAGTTTTGATTTGACTCAGAAGTTTGTACTTGGATTGTTGGATTTCCTTCCAATTTTGAGATATTTGTTGCAAGACATGTGTTATGTACTTTCAATCTATCATATAAAATACATTGTTTAAATTGATATATATACATTGACAACTCATGCACAATAGATAGAGGTCCTTTAGATAGATGATCATATTGAGTGATTTGATTTGGTAGATAACCATAAACCATATTTTTAATTTTATTTGCCAAATTTTTTTCACGATTATCCTAAATTAAACATACTAAAAAAGTAAGATTTTATAAAAACTATAGGATTTTGTAAAAATGGGTGTGATCATTCTCTATATGTAAATAGTCTATTTCTAATTTTATAACTCAGTATATAGTATTATATTTCCGGATTTTTTTTTTGTTGATAAATGTATCTAGATTCGGAATTTACATGTTGTCAAAATACTGTATGATGATATACATTGATAAAATAAGATATGTGTATGAAAAGTGGAAACTCGAGTCATACGGTATGACTCATACCTACTGTTAAAGAAAAATCTAAACTATATCCGATCAAAGATTTCTTTTATAGTCATAACTAAAATCAACATACAAATGCAATACAACTGTAAATATAAAATCAGGATCTCACACTAATTTTTTCCTAAATTTCTCAGATTGTTTAGACAACCAAAATTGACTCGGAAAAGTTGTAATGGCCTTAATAGCCTACTCTACTCTAGTGTCATTATTTAATATTTATTATTGTCAAATCTGACACTGACAAGATTTTAAGAGCGAGACACAGAAAAAGTTGAACAGTTACAAATTTGCCATAATCATTTCATAATGCCTTGCATTTTGTGTATTCTCCACGTGCTTATCTTTAACCACCCAAAGCATTTCTCTTTTCAACAAATTAATAGTAACATTTTTTTTCTTTTCACATTCATTAGCATCAATAAACTTCCACGTATAGTCAATATGTCGGTGGATTGATTTGTCTAACGAGAGGTAAATAAGGTTTTTGTTTTCTTTCCGTTTATAAACAATTTAAACACACGTCCCAAACTAGAACCGGTTCCAACCGGTAAACCAACAATTAAACCGTTTTCACCACAAAAGAAATCTCTGTCCCGATCAATGGCTGGCTATATATACACACGAACAGACAAGAGATAACATGACTTATACCAAACACATATCAAATGCAAACACAGCACATGCAACAACAACATCAACACCACTTCGTGCTTGTCCACGGATCATGTCACGGAGCGTGGTGCTGGTTCAAACTTGCCGCTAAGCTCAAGGCCGACGGTCAACGAGTGACTGCTGTTGAACTTGGTGGGTCCGGGATCGACACGAGGCGGCTCGACGAGGTTCGTTCTGTCTCGGAGTATCTTGAGCCTTTGATGAGTTTCATGGAGTCTCTCCCTGAGGAAGAGAAGGTGGTTCTTGTTGGTCATAGCTATGGTGGCATTGGAACTTCTCTCGCCATGGAAAGATTTCCGACCAAAATCTCTGTCGGAATCTTCCTCTCTGCTTACATGCCGCACCATGACTCTCCTCCGTCCGTTCTCATTCAAGAGGTCGCAGGAAAAAAAATCTCCATATTTTTTAGATAAATGAAAAAATAAAGTTTTTATTATCTTGATTGGGACCGTTCTTGAAATTATAATCGCATGTCACTTTCTGTTTGTCTACAGTATTTCAAGGGACTACCTGATGGATTCGCCATGGATTCTGAGTTTACATTCGAGGAAGGACCTGAACAACTGCCAAGTTCAGTTATGTTCGGTACTCGTTTCTTGAAGGAGAAGGCATACAGTAATTGCAACATGGAGGTGAGTTTTACATACATTTCTTTTTAATATATATATTGTTTTTGTGGCGTATTTTAAGCTCAATTGTTCAGGTGATTACTATCTGATTTGCAGGATGTAGAATTAGCCATGGCGTTGGTGAAACCGAGCAGGTTATACGCAAAGGAAATGGAAGGTGAGGATTTGGTGACGAAGGAGAGGTATGGATCTGGGAAGAGAGTGTTTATCCTCTGTGAAGGTGACAATGTGCTTCCAGAGGAGATTCAGAAGTGGATGATTAGTAACTACGAGCCTGACGAAGTGAAGGTGATTGAAGAAGCTGGTCACATGGCTATGATCACTAAGCCTCAACAACTTTCTCAACTGCTAAAGGAAATAGCAGCGAAGTACAACTGAAAGAAAATGTAATATTAACAGTGTATTGAGAGAGTATCCTGAAATCAAAGTAGCTCTTCGAGCGTGTGTCTCTCACGCTCTCACTTTTATTTATGGTATATGAAATAAGAGAGCTTTCAATAATTTGGGATTCTTGATATTCTACATTACATTGCTTACTGTATTTAGATGGCGCAGTTTCACATTAGCTTGGCTAAAGAGTATCTTATACCTTTCAGATTTGGATTGTGGAGGCAAGAAGCATTATGCTCTCTGATTTTATTATAGCTCCTGCCACCAGTCAAGAATGTAGGATCACTCTGCAGAAACAGAGCTCGTGTTAGCTTCACTTGTGTCAGAAACCCAAGAAAATTCGATTTGACATGAGATTCTCGAACTTACACAGACGATTCTACATGTGAGCCAATTTAGTTTGAAAGTTGATCTGGAAAGAAAGACTTCTTTTGTGTTGGCATCTGATCCTTCTGTCTCACAGAATCTCACCTGAGAAGCACCACACGAAGAGGTATGCTACCTTTGGTCCAGATAATTTACTCGTGGAGTAGACAGAGCTCTTGAAACCTTGACAAACTGTCTCAAAATAGAAAATGTGATCATTAGGTTAGGTTATTGTGTATCATATGCATATGGTGAGTTTATTGTAGCGATGATAAGACTAACCGTCGTAGAAGAGCTTCTGGGTTATATGGGAATAGATTCTTCTGATGTAGCTTAACGACTGATTTTTGCAATGAAAGAAGACAGTCCTTAGCATCTTCATAGGCCTGGGAACATAATTTCCGATTCTGTTCAACCTCACAAGTCTCGAGCGAGTATTTTCTTCTCTTTGAAGACGAAGCATCTACATTTCCTTCAAATGGAAATTCCACAAACAGCGTCCAGGAATCACAGACTGCGCGCAAGCATCTACCAAGTAAAAAAAGTGGATGTTACACAGGAATCATCAACCTATGTTATGTATTTCTTTGGGATATGCATTAGGTGATTTGAAACCTAGAGAAATTCACTCTTGATATGCAAATAACTTGGGAGAAAAGGATTAACCTCAGCAGGTACTCTGCACAGCTAGCCCCAATGTCTTTAGATATAAGGTAATCAAGAAGGACTTGATGATCATAATGCAGCTGACAATAGAAAACAAGAGGTGCATCACATTAAGAATTGCAACAAAGATTGAACAACTAACCAAGAACATAGCACAAGTGATTCCCATATGTGAATATTTTACGAAAATTACCTCTGAAAGAAATATACAGAACAGGATTACAGGATTGAACAAGATTGATAAACGGAAGAGAATAATTTGTTCCTTAGTTTGAAACGAAAGGTCTTCCGCATTAAACCTATAAGTTAAAAAAAAACGCTCATAAGAGAGCTCATGGAAATTTGGTTTAACAGTTTGCAGAAAGGCAGTGTTTTACCCTACTTGCAGTTCCTCTGCATGCAATGGTACAGATAGAAATTGCAGGAGGACTTTAAATAATAGATCATCCTACAATCAAACAGAGAAAAGGCATGATATAACTCTACTGTATGGTTTTAAGCTAAAAGCAACCCCAAATACAAATGGCAGATAGAGAAGGATTAACTTAAACCTCATGCATGAACAGCCGGACAAAGGATGTAGAAAAGTCAACACTCTTCTTGGTATATGTACTGTGATCACAAAATGTATTGCCTGGAATTTGTCTTTCAATCCAGTTAGACATCTTTTCCATCGCTTTCTTTCTACAATTAAACTCACAGTGCTTGTCGGTATGTCTACTTGAATAAAGCATAGTGAAGGAGCACCGTAGGAACAGAAACACAGAAAGTCTTTGCAAATGTTTGGAATGCGTCTCATTGACCTCTCTATCCGACAAACTCACAAAAAATGGAGATCCTTCCAAACAATTATCTTGGACTGGTTTAAGCCCAGTTAAGTTGTGTTGAAGAAAGCCTTGAAAATGGCGTTGCAAATATTGCAGCCATGAAAGAAGAATGGTACATTTTATATTGGACTGATAAGTAAGTCTGATCATCAACACCTACAAAAAGGAGAGAAATCAGCGAGGATGAACTTACAATCAGAGATATAACGAGAAAGAAAGCAAAGAGGTTCTCCTGAACTTACCATCAACTTGTGCACTAAGTATCTTTGCATGCAAGAGCCACTTTGACTCTCTAACTTTGGTTGGCACCAACGGAGGAGATCAGGAACAAGGTCGATGGTTTTTTCGAGTATCAAATGTGTAGGTCCAAAACCATCAGAATCTTCTGCAAAGCGATCCTGCTGAACCACGGAACATAGAAACTGAACAAAGCTCCCAAGAAATACAGTTACTTCCTCACTGCTTGCAATGCTTCCGTTATGACCTTTGGAGTTTCTTTCATGATGATTAGAATGAGAACAAAAAGTATCCACACGACACCAAGTGATTTTTGCAAGTGTAGAATTGACAGATTCCAAGTATACATCAAGAAGTTCCTCATTTTCTTCTTGTCTCAACCGCTTCAATATATCACGGAGAACTCGAAAGATAGCAGACACCGTGCACCAGTTAGCCTTTTGCAGCTTACATTTAAGAGCATCAGAACCAAAGGAATGTAGATCCGGACTCTCAAATCCAGTTGCAGAAGAAACAGCAGGAACTGGGCTACAGTTCATAACTGCTAAGCGCAAAGAGTCACAAAGCAATCGAATAAAATCACCCCATTGCCTTCCCTGGCAAAATAAATGAGCAGGAATAAGGGATTGAGGATATGACATCTAAAAAACTCGAGTGAAACAGAGCTGACTACATATTCAACCAGTGACTCGGATACTTCCACAAGAATGTTGCCAGCCAAATGTTGAACATGCACATTCTTCATACTTAACAAACCAACCTGCCAGAAACACCAGAGACACCAGATCAAGCTAAGGACACGATCTCTTTATCAAACAACTTCATATCATAGACATCCTAAACCATCAAAGGCACAATTTTTTTCTATAGACATCCTAAACCTTCGAGAACTAGATATCAAAAACGTATCCACCATCTGCAGTGATAATCAATTTGACTCTGCTGAGAGAAGTTTCTATGTAGAAAGAAGAACTTACAAGATCTGCCACAAGTCTTTGTAAGCATAGATACTCTTCAGATTCTGGACCATACGAAGCAGCACCAGTTTCTTCTTCCTGTTGAACGAAGCTAATCAAATAGCTGCAATAACCAAGCCTAACAATCCTACACACAAGGAAGAGTACTCGAACCAAGGCACTCACCGACGACACATCACTGCCGATTTCGGTAATCCAAGATCGAATTTCTCTCAGCACCTGCAATACCATTTTTTTTTCTCTCGGAGTAAATCAAACTCAACGCCGTTTATTATTAGACTGGAGCTTCGAAGACAAAAACACAGGACCCAAAAAAAAAAATGTACCTGCGATAGAGAAAGAAGCAGACTTTTCTCCATTTCCTTCGTCGGAGAATTTACTTCTCTTTCCTACATGTCCCCGATAACGATTGAACGTTGCGTTTACAGAATCAAATTACGCTAATTCACAACGACGCGGAGAACAAGAGAACTTACAGCGTAGCGTCGAACACAACGATCAATCAAGATGTGAAGACGAGAAGCTCTATCTCCGGTAGCCATTTTTTCCGACGAGTGTGTAATCTCTCTCGCCGGTAGCGCCGTTTTGTTATTAAGAGATGTTCGATACGCAGCGTTTTTAATCATACGAAGAGACTTTAACTTAAACGCACCGTTTTGAGAAACTGAAGAAAGGCCTTTCTAGCGTTTATGCCGCTAAACGAAATAGCTTCTTCCGTTGTAGAACTAACACGGAAATGCGTTTCGATCGCCGCACTGAAACGGGCGCGTCAGATCCACGCTCTCGTCCTCACCGGCGGCGTAACGGCTGAGTCTCCGTACGCAAGCAACAACCTCATATCTATGTACGTGAGATGCGGCTCACTGGAACAAGCGCGGAAGGTGTTCGACAAAATGCCTCAGAGAAACGTAGTTTCTTACAATGCGCTTTACTCGGCGTACTGCCGGAACCCGGATTATGCGAGGTGTGCGTTCAGTCTCATAACCCACATGGCGTTCGATTCCTTGAGTCCCAATAGCTCCACTCTCACTAGCTTAGTGAAGGTATGTGCTTTGCTTGAGGATGTTTTGATGGGTTCATCATTACATTCACAGATTATAAAGCTTGGATTTTCAGATAATGTAGTTGTTCAGACATCGGTTTTGGGGATGTACTCTGCTTGCGGGGACTTGGATTCCGCGAGGAGAATCTTTGAGCGTGTCAACGATGGAGATGCTGTGGCTTGGAACACAATGATAGTTGGGAGTTTGAGAAATGATAGGATAGAAGAAGGGCTTATGCTCTTTAGAAGCATGTTGATGTCTGGTGTTGATCCAACGCAGTTCACGTATTCGATGGTGCTGAATGCTTGTAGTAAACTGGGAAGTTACTCACTGGGGAAGCTAATCCATGCCCGGATCATAGTCTCGGATACTTTAGCTGATTTGCCTGTAGAAAATGCTCTTCTTGACATGTATTGCAGTTGTGGGGATATGAAAGAAGCGATTTATGTGTTTGGGAGGATTCATAAGCCGGATTTGGTTTCATGGAACTCGATTATCTCAGGGTGCTCGGAAAACGGCTTTGGTGAGGAAGCGATTCTTATGTATAGGAGGTTGCAGTGGAAGTCCACACCTCGGCCTGATGAATATACTTTCTCTGCTGTTATATCTGCGGCAGCGGAACCAGAAAGACTCGTTCATGGAAAGCTTCTCCATGGACAAGTAACTAAATTGGGATATGAAAGGAGTGTTTTCGTTGCAACAACACTCTTGTCCATGTACTTCAAGAACGGGGAAGCTGAATCTGCTCAGAAGGTGTTTGCTGTGATCACGGAGAGGGATCTTGTTCTGTGGACTGAGATGATCGTAGGGCAATCTAGACTGGGAAACAGCGAGTGCGCGGTCCAGCTCTTCGTTGAAATGCTCAGAGAAAAAAATAGAACTGATGGTTTTTCCCTGAGCAGTGTCTTGGGAGCATGTTCAGAGATGGCGATGCTAGGACAAGGTGAAGCTTTCCATTCTCTTGCCGTGAAGACAGGATTCGATAGTGTTGTGTCGGTATGCGGAGCTCTAATTGACATGTACAGCAAAAACGGTAGATACGACACCGCGGAATCGATATTCTCACTTGTTTCAAATCCGGATTTGAAGTGTTGGAACTCGATGCTAGGAGCTTATAGTCAGCATGGAATGGTAGAAAAGGCTCTGAGTTTCTTTGAACAAATCGTAGATAACGGTCTCACGCCTGATGCAGTAACGTACCTATCTTTATTAGTAGCCTGCAGCCACAGTGGATCCACAGAGGAAGGTAAGTTCGTATGGAACCAAATGAAGGAAAAGGGAATCAAAGCAGGGTTTAAGCACTACTCTTGCATGGTGGGTTTGGTATCAAAAGCTGGGTTATTAGACGAAGCTCTGGAACTTATAGAGGAATGTCTTCAGGAAAACAATCAAGCAGAGCTCTGGAGAACTCTGCTAAGCGCCTGTGTTAACACAAGAAACTTGCAGATGGGACTGTACGCAGCTGAGCAGATCCTGAGACTTGATCCAGAAGACACTGCAACACACATTCTACTATCGAATCTCTATGCTGTGAACGGGAGATGGGAGGAAGTTGCAGAGATGAGAAGGAAGATTAGAGGATTAGCTTCTGCTAAAGATCCAGGATTGAGCTGGATTGAAGTGAACAACAACAGTACACAAGTTTTCTCCTCTGGAGACCAGTGTAACCCAGAAGTTAATCTAGCTCAAGATGAATTACATAGGTTAAAGAGTCATATGTTGTGTAGATCATCATTCATTGAACAAGATCAGTTCCTTGCAAGACTTGAGTATTCAGATTAAAAGTTGTTCTAAGCAAAGTATCCTCATTTCAACTCGATATCACTTGTGCAAGAACACTCTTATAACAGAGTAGAAAGTAACAAGGTAAGATCTCAAAACGCAAAAAAAACACAAACTTTCTGTTTTCTAGTTCCCATACACAAAATCTAAAACCGACCAGACACACTAAAGAGTAAGAGATCACTAAAGATTGAAAATGCCAATCGAGACTTCAAAAGAAGGAACTGAAACCCTCTGGCAAAGATGGAAGCTTTATGAATAGTCTTCATTTGAGTGAGTTTCCTGGTGTTGTGATGGAAAGATCCGGCCACGCAAAGTACTCATTGGAGGCGAATCCACCGGCGTTGCTGCTCTCTAAACCCTCGAACTGCCACGTGGCGGGTATCGGAACCGCGTGGTGACCACCGTTACTCCCTACATTCGTCGTCGCAGCATCACCCACGGATGAAAACGGCCACATCGCTCTTCCCAGTCCATAGCTGACGTCATCAAAACCCGAACCGAGTCCGATTCCAAACCCGCCGAGTCCAATAACCGAACCGGTTCCATGCGTGACGGTCGCGGCGGCGGAGTTTTGGTTCAAGAGAGAGGTGAAGCTGCCGCAGAGAGATAAAGCGCTTCCCTTTGCGTCGTTTTCAAGCGGAGCGGTCACGGTGTGGCTAACGCCGTTGGAGATTGACGACTGAGGGAAGAGAACAGGTGTCGCTTGAAACGGAACGCTGCGGATTCCGGAGCAGTTAGAGACGACGGAGTTAACGGCGGAAGCGGCGGAGGATGAGCAAGTGCGGGAGCGTTTTGCAGCTTTGCGAGTACCGCCGCCGATGGGAATGTCGCGGAGAGTACCACCGTGAGTCCAGTAACGGCGACAGGATTTGCAGAAGTGACGAGGCTGAGAGAAGTTGTAGTTGTTGTAGTAGCAGAACTTGGTGTTGGTTGAGTCACAGCGAGGGCAAGGGAGTTGCTCTTGCTGCTCCGTTGACGGAGGAACTCCGCCGTGAGGTTTCATGGCTATCCGCCGTGATTCGCCGGAGTCAGTCGTCGCCATAATCGGAAAGTGAAGAACAACAACAAAAAATTAAGGGTTGTTTGAGAAGGGGAAACGCGGGAATGAAGAAAGATTGAAGCTTTAGTTGTTGAGAGGGTTAAAGGTTGAAACTTTATGTTACGAGGGAGTGAGATTTGGGGACTTTGTTTGCTTTTTTATGGAGGAGATAGAGATAGAGAGAGAGAGAGAGAAAGGAAACATGCGCAGATAGAAATGGGGATGGAGAAGAAAGTCAGGCTTTTTTTTACAGAGGGTGTTGGGTTGATTAGAGGCCACGCTCTGTTTCTCTCTCTCTCCTCTCCCTCTCAGAGTCTCTCTCTCTCTCTTGTCTAAAAAAATTTGTCTTTTTCTTGGAGTTTTTATTTTTGGAATTGTTGTTGAGTCGGCTATGGATTATTGTGAACAGTGATGGCTCTGTTTCCTCCCTAAACACTATGAGCCGGCTCCTCTTCATACGTATAGGTGGCTCTTCTTTCAAAGTTTTCAGTTTTTTAACAGTGTCAATTAAAAAACATTATTCTACTTATATAAAACAAAAACAAAAATCGAACTTTTAGATGATTTTTATACGTGGAATAATAGTATTAGAGAGCTTCCGTGGTTAATAAACTGTTTTTTTTTTTAAATGGTTCTTTGTAATGGCTTAAGGAAAACAAAAGAACAGCACCTAAATGCCGTCATGAAAAATATAGTTTTTTATATGATTGTCGCAATATTTGACCATTTACAAAACACTCTTACTTACTTATGTGATTGTGAATAGTATGGCGCACCAACGTTTTAGTTGACAAATATGTTGAGTTATATGAAATGAGATAAACGAAATCTTTTCACTTCAAAAACTTCAAGGAGAAAATTATAATTCACCGTTGTGGTTTCTAAGATGTACTAAACTTTTGCTACCTACAAAAAAAATATCGGGAAAACATCATGATACAGATTTTAGTCTAATCTTTACCAACCTTTTTTTTAAATCAATTTTGATAGTAGAAAGGAAAAATAGAAACAATTATTGTACTTGTTTCTCTAATAATGTTAAAAGGTCGGTTTAGTCATGGCGTTTGCCTTTATGTTAAAAAGTTTTAAATTAGTAATCAACAGTTAAAACTAATAATACTGATATAATTTACTTTGTGTGTAAACACAAATACTTCATCCGTTCTAGAAAATATGATGTTTTAGATTAATTACACATATTAAAAAACAGTTACTTTTTGATTATAAATATATTACTTTTTGATAATCATTTTTTTAATAAATGTTAACCAATAACAATTTAAAAATTTAAATAATTTTAATTAATTTTTTAAAAATTTACAAAAATTTGTATTTAATATCTTAAAACATCAATTTTTGTGAAACCAAAAAAAAATCTAAAACATCAATCTTTGTAAAATAGAGGGAGTACATGTGAATAAAAAACAAAATGATACGGAGATAATGCATAGAGAGAGAGAGGAGTAGGTCGCAGTAGGCAACGCAGGTAGGAGGAAGACTATTGAGCTTATCAATGTACGGCCGGTTCCCACTTCCCAGTAATTCTACCAATTAGTACTATTTTAATTTTCAATTATTATAAAATAATATTTCGTCAATTATTATTTTAATTTTCATTCTTAAATACCATACATTTATACACAAAGCAATCGTATTTTTCCGATACCTTATACTACTACATATTTATAGATAAGTGTGTTATTCCGTTTTTTAAAGTATTGTACGTATACGTTTTTTCATATATATAAATAATACAGTATGTTTCCCGCTTTTTTATTTTAAAATCATAAAAGGAATTTTTACGTAAGCGTAACTCTTCGGCAATTTAAAAAATAATCCTATGCATGTTCCATAAAGTTGGAAACAAGGGACACGTTTTTCTATTATCGTCTTCGTCTTCGTTAAATTAAACATGAAAAATGGATAGATTTTATTTATTAGTATTACTTTAGTTTGAGACGAAATAAACTATTGTTGTTTGTGGGATCACGCAGCTTTTGAAATTAAAGTCCAAAAAAATTGATCTTTGTGTTCATTTGTTCGCTGTCTAAGAAAAGACAATACAGTATTGTGTACCAAAAACCTTTTGTTTGTTTATTTGTAGATTATTCTTTTGCCAACACTTTTTGTTGGAATAAATATTTTTATTCAAAGTATATATACATGAACAGATGTGACAGGCTTATTTATTCAAAAGTTTATACAGAAGTTTGCGGGATTTTTAATTAGAATGCTAATGACGGTGGACCCTGCTTTCGTGTTTCTTCAGCACTAATGTTGTGTTTTAATAACTTAAGTCTACGAAATGATAAAAAGTTAATACTATAGTTTTTAAATTCACGTTGTAACTTATGATGTTGGTTTGATTTAGACAGGCGAATCAGAATCTATCTTACTCGATATCTATAAGACGACTAACAATTTGTAAGTTTGATCGCACAAGAGCACCACATTAATCCACATCAATACCAAATCTACGCAAATAGATATTATTGGATTTATTTACACAGTGTATGGTTTAAAGTTACAAACATGGGACGAAAACAAACATAACCTTTTTAAAAAAAGAAAAACTTGGCACCAAACTTCAAAACCTAATAGTAAATCCAAATACACTTATACAGAAACAATTCTACTATTTGAACAAAATTTATAAGTTCTTAAATGAGAATCAACATCATCTTATGAAAACTGTGACAGTGAGAGAGAGAGAGATGAGGAGGATTGCGCAATCAGAGGAAATGTGTAATTATAATTCTTCACGCCTTGTCCCAACCTATTCCCATCATTCTGTCTCTCTCTCCGCATTTCTCGTTTATAATTTTTTTTTATTACTCGTTTAAATTCTATTTTAAAAATAAAAATAAAAAGAAATAACGACTTTTGCAGAACGTCAAGAAAATACCCTACAAAAACATAGAACGTGATTAAGACAAATCCGACGTTTTCTTTGAACTAAAGTTTTCATACTGGTCTGGTCCATATAAGTTATACAACAAACTTACAATACGTACATGGCATAAACGGAGAGAGGAGAGAGAGAGAATCTTTAAAAGAAAACGGTCAAAGAGACAAGAGTGAAGCTGTCGGGTCGGGTCGACGGAGGTGGATAAGCACGCGCAGCCGGAGGAAGAAGATATGACCCACACTTGAACCACCATCCATTTCAACGACTCTCTCTCTCTTTCTCTCTCTAGTCGCTTTCACACCCAAAACAATGAAGAGAGAGAGAGCAGAGAGGTGTGGATTGTGTGTTGTGTCATAGGGACGATGTGTCCTATTTGTTTTGCAGCCGTCCTTTCGTTGTCGGTTATTCGGGTCCGGTCCGGTCCTTTCAGATCAAAACTACTGACACCTAATCCTTATTCCCTCTCTCTCTCTCTCTCTTCTCTGTTTCATCACTCTTCTTCTTGTCTTTTTCTTCCTTAACCCTCTGTTTTCTGATTCCGATTCTCAATCTTTGATCCGATGGCGATTTTTTTTGTCTTTGTATATGTGCTTCAAGTATCCATCAAGTAGGGTTAGTTTTGTATTTTTCTTGATCACGCCGTGTTTATCTGCGATCGCTTGAGTCCAACGGTCCAATGTTTTTTTTTCTTTTTTTTTATATAACTCAGTTACCAAATACATAAAAACAAATATACAAATACAACTGATTATTCCCTTTCAGTTTTAAAAGTTTCTTTTGTTCTTTCTTACTTTAATAAAATCCGAGTTTTTTGTATGTGTGTGTGTCTCAGTATAGTAGATTCATTCTTCCATTAAACTGGAACAAGATTATAATTGAGAACTAATATTTTCTGTTTTCCACCTAAATAATTATCAATATAGATTTATTCTTCCACTAAATTACACCAAGATTACATTTCTGGTTTAATCCCGCAACCATAATTGTAACTTCTTTTTTTTTTTTAATAATGAAAGACTCATTCGTAGGTTCCATGCAAGTAGTAATAAATTTGTAAACCACATGAATAAACTCCAAATCTACAATATCTTATTAAGAAATTTAAAAATCAGCAAAACATGAACAAATATATCTTTTTAACTGTAATATAACCATATAGAACTAACAACAAAAACATAGAAAGAATCTCACAATCTCAAAACAGAAATTACAATTTTTCTACATAAATTTTTTTTAAAAAAAACAAAAGAGATGCTCAAAGGTCACGAAGGTGGAGGAGATTAAAAGGAGTAACGAATTTGGAGTCGCCGTAGAGTAATTTGTCCGCAATGAGGAGATTAGCAGCTTCGCTAGGATGGTAAGGGTCCCAGAACACATGCTTTGACCGGTCCGTACAAAGGCTCGACGTTGGTCCACATGGCAATATCCCCGCCAGTCTCCCTCCCGTCCCTGTCCCACAGCACGCCTCACTCGCCGTCCTAAACCCTATCATTTGTTAATCAATCAAACTCATAAGATGTTCTTGTACTACTCAAGAACCGGTTAATTTGAACCAAGATTAAAGTTGGTCATTGGATGTTAAAAGCCCATGGGCCTCGAAGATATTATATTCTTACCGTAGTCTTTGTAGTTGACTATGAGGTCCATGACTAGATCATAGACGTTTGCATACACGAAATGTGCCTCTTTAAGACTATCTTTCAACTCCACCAACAAGAGATCTTTGAGACGAGCATTGTACTGAAGAGCAAGTTTGTTTGCTAAATCCACGCACTGTTTATCTTGCAGTTGATTGATCGATTTCTGGTACGGTATACACCCGATGGGAGCCACATTCCCCACCACAAATTTACGAGCGTCCAATGCATATAATCTCTAACAGTTTGTCCCCCACAAGATAATAATTTGATTAGCATCCAAAAAGACTTTAAAAAAAAGATTTATTCATATTTATAGCATACCTTGAGTTGGTCACGAAGATGGTTTATCATGTCCTCAACAAAAGTTTCAGGGGTTTGTGTTAATCTTGCTTGAGCTGCAACAAAAGGGACTAGATAGTTGTTGAGAAAATCGTTCGAGCCAATGACTATGGAGAATATGGATCTCTTTCTGATGTAGTCTCTAGCTTTATCTTCACCCAAAAGCTGGTTAAATTGCTTTCTTGTAATGCTAAAGTAGTCGACTTGTATATCCATTCCTAACCGATTCACCTACAAAATTGTAAATTTTTTGACCATAAGGTATATGCAACATGCTATTTGCACATATGTGTACATAGTCAAATAGATTTTTCGAGTGAAAAAAACAAAATTTAACACATATTTATAAAAATAGATAACACAAATTTTAACGTAAACTTTTTCCGTTAACCAAACGTTCGTGACACACGTAATAAACGATAGATATGTCTGTATGAAAGACAAAAAAAAAAAACTTACAAATACACTTCCAGTAGCATTGAGAATTCCACCACCACCAGATGCATAATTCACACCATTTAATAATTCTTCACCTTTTGCATTTGGTGCTAAATATGGAGCCGCATAGTTTGGTTGTCCCAACTTTTCTCCTATAGAGAAAACAGAGCAAAATTGAAATAATCATCATAAAGATTTTTTTCTTTTAGCATAATCATCATAAAGATTAAAATTTTGGATGAAAGTTATTGTTAAATTACCAACGATGTCAGCTATGGTACGACCATTGGTAAACCGGCCGGTTGGACTTCCACGGGATGGTTTGAAATCGATGCCATTAGGAGGACTATTGGCTCTAGACAACGTTTGTAAGTAATTGTTATTTCCCGCATCCACTAGCGAATCACCAAAGACAAATGATGCGGCTAAGGCATTTTGGTCTCCAGCGATAGCTACTCTTGAAAATCTTGATCCAAACAAGAACAATACGAAGAAATGGACGATGAAGTTAGCTTTATTCATTGTCATGAATGTTTTTTTTTTTGGTTCTCCTTGACAAAGATGTGTTTATATACTGATGATATACATAACTCTTCTGATTTGGTAAAGAAGCTATGAGAAGCAACCTTATGTGTTAGATTTGTAACTGGGTTGTTTAACAAACAAGGGCTTTTTTTTTATGTGGTCAACATGTTTCCAGGTTTTTTTAAAAAAATTATTACAAAAACAGAGAAAGTTAGGACACCAACATTGTGGTTCAGTAACTTTGAAAATCTAATGCCCTTGTTTTGGTATCTACTCTTAACTCCTTACATCATGCCTCAAAATTATTATTTTATTTCACAAATTGATTTTTTGTTTTCTCTAATTGGGAAACAACCAGCCAGGTAAAAAATAACGAAAAATATTAACAGTCTTATGGGCTTTTAGGAAAACACAAGTTGGGCTTATCCAATACCGAGGATTTTTTAAAAGAACAATAAAAATCGCCGTTGCCGGAAATCGAACCCGTGTCACCCGCGTGACAGGCGGAAATACTTACCACTATACTACAACGACATTTTTGTTCGTAATCAGAATCTATAGATAATATAAACGAACAAGACGGTTTGTTGCCAGATTAAATAGCCATGAATCTCAGACTAATAAACTAATTACCAGTCTAAGCTTTGACAACAACATAGAACCGCATACTAAAAAATATATATTCTCCAATTAAATTAAGAAAATTTTGTAAGTGAAGTAACATTCACTCTGATCTTTGTTTTTTGTACATTATCACAAACTTTTGACGACAAAACATTAAATGATCCAAATAATTATCATTTGATAAACTACAAATATGAAAAAGATGGATAATCGTAATAAATATAAAAGAATTGACTAAAGAAAAAACAAAAACAAAAACAAAATTTAAAGCAAAAATATAAGCTTTATAAAAAAATACCAGCCAGGTAACAAAGAACGAAAAAAATACTAACAGTCATATGGGCTTTATAGGAAAACACAAGTTGGGCTTATCCAATACTGAGGATATTAATATATTTAAAAGAAAAATAAAAAAGCGCCGTTGCCGGGGATCGAACCCGGGTCACCCGCGTGACAGGCGGGAATACTTACCACTATACTACAACGACATTGATGTTCTTGGTATTATTCGTTAACTCAAATTTTGTGTTGCCAAATTAAGTAGCATTGAATCTGAGACTAAAAATTAATAGCAGTCTCGACAATAATATAAACCGCATACTGTTGTTGAATGTTGATACACCATTACAAGAGGATTCATTAACTCTGAAGTCTAACAAGTAAGTTGCAGTGTCAATACCAATCTTTGTTGGAAGCAATTCTCAAAAATCTTTGAACCAAAACGTAAGCGAAAGTTTTATATTAAAGATCAAAAGACATATGTCACATGTTAAACCAACACCAATGGTCAATCTTAGGATTTAATTCAATGCTCTTATCAATATAATTGAATAAATAAATGGTAGCAAGAGTCTTAAGTTTAAGACCAAAGTCTAATATATGATCTTTTTTTTAGTTAAGACCCGACACATGGCAAGTTCTGATTGAACAAAGTCTAATTTCTGAATTGCACTTCTATAATTTATATGTTTCTATGTATAATAGAATTTCTATAAACTAATACTCGGTAAATTAATAATCAATATAAATTAATAATTTTTACCGGTCCCAAGTCGAGCCAATGTAAAAATTGACAAAATTCGATAAGATAATAAGATAATACTTTTTTGAAAGTTCTCTGTAAAAATATGGTCCCAATAATAATATAAATTAATAATTATACATTTAATCATATATTAATAATATAATATAGTAAACTATGATAATATTGTTGTTTGATTTATCTTCTAAATTCATTATTATGGTATCTTTTGAATGAATTTTATATTTTTGAAAATATTGATTTTATTTTTTATGAATATTAAAAATTCAAACTAAAACTATCTCGATAAATTAATAACTCTATAAATTAATAAAATTTGAGAATCACTACATTATTAATTTATAGAGGTTTTGTATTACTTTTATGAAGATGTATTATGTTTTAAAAGTTATTGAAATAAGTTTTTACAAAAAATATATATATATATATATATATATATTGTTTTTTTAAGACACATCAAAAGTGTCTTCATTGTATGTTTAAAAACAACAAAATACTACAAAGTGTCTTATATACATAAAGTACACAAAATATTAATAATTAATTTTTAAGACCCATACTAATGGTGTTACCATTGTGGTTGCTTTTAGTGTACTGCGTTCATAGTTACAAGCAATGGGGATGGTAAAATTGAAATTACTCAAGACCAATAGATACATATAATACCAATTTCTTGATCTGAACATCAATCACATAAAAAGTGTTCAAACAAGAAATTAAGGCTCTATAAGCAATATCGAGTTGATGCCAATGAGACTTATGAGTCCATTTAAAATGCTTGAAGATGGAACCGGAACTACATTTAAAATACTTGAAGATGGTTGGATGAATCTGATTAATATAAACATTTGAATAACTCGGTGTTGTTTACATACAATACAAAAAAAAAACTATTTCTTGGGGCTGATTCTCCCTTGAGCCGAGAAGCTAGGAGCCACCGTCAATTCAGACGGACCACTAAACGGATCCGCCGACCGGGATTCTATCGGCGGCGAATTTTCCGACACACGCCACATTTTCACCGACCTATCTAAACTCCCACTATACACAATCCACCGTCTCTCCCCGGAAGCCGATTCTTGATCTCTCTCCACCGCCAAACACTTCACCGGACCTGCGTGTCCCGTTAAAACCGAAATACACACGTGCACGCCTCCTCCTCCTCCTCCGCCGCCGCGTTCTGGCCTCCTCCAAACGCGAATCCCGAGATCGGCGGAACCGCTGAACAACAAACTCCCCGCCGCGACGAGGCAGAGCACGGCGAGTTTATGCCCTTTCAAAACGCCGCCGTTTTTCATGTTGTGATCTCGTTGCCAGAAGTTAACGGTTCCGTCGGAAGACCCACAATAAACTAACGTCGCGCTCTGATCAACCGCGATCGCCGTAACGGCGCAGTCTTGTTTTAAAAGCGTCTCGGAGAAGAAATGTTTCGTCTCCTTCGCTTGATCCTCTCTCCTCCACACCTTAACCGTCCCGTCCGCAGATCCGGTGAAAACCAAACCGTCGAAACCCGAAACGACGGCGTTTACAGCGTCCTCGTGAGCGTTCACCGACTCCAAACACCTCAGATCCGAGACTCTCCACACTTTAAACGTCTTGTCCCACGATCCGGAGTACAGAAGCCTCTTGTCTTCGCTCAAGGCGAGGCACGAGATCGCGTCCAGGTGCCGGAACCCTTGCGCGCTGGTGCTGGTTCGATTCCGCCTCGTGAAATTGAAGTACGAGGAAGGCGCGATCGAGTTTCTGATGTAGTCCCGGAGATTCGGCATCGTGCCAACGCGGCGGAAGACGTTGGAGTCCCTCGACGAGGCTTTCCAGACGCGGATCTTCCCGTCCTGATGCCCCGTGAAGATTTTATCTCCGGCGAGCACGATCGCTTTCACCAACCCGCTGTTCGATTTGAAACTCGAGAACTCGATGTGGTTTTTCCAGACTCTGATGTTTTTGGAATCGGATCCTGTGTAGAGTAAATCGCCAGATGTAGCTAAGGAATAGATGTGGCCTTCCTCACGGACCAGGGAGCCCATGAGGATGTTGGGAGAGTAGATCTTGGTTTCGTCGGTGGACGCCGCCGTAGATTTCGCCGTTGAATACGCCGGTTCTACGTCGGTGGGATCGACTTGCACCGCCCATGGTGATCTTGACAGAGGAGAAGAGGAGCCTTCGGAGGGAGAAATGTCGACGTAGGTGATGTCGTAAATGTCAGGATCTGGATCAGTTTCTACTCTCTTTAGCTTTGTGAATTTCTGGCTATTGGTGTCTCTGCTCGAAGCATTACGATGCATTTGAAGAAATCAAGATGAAAGATTAGAGCTTCTCGTTGTTGGATTTTAACTTTTTAAGACAGATTTTCCGATTACAACATCGTCGTGAAAACAAATAAAAATTAAAAGGTTGGTGACCATGGTGTGTGTCTATATGGAGTTTAGTCTATATATAGTATTTATTCAAAATCGAAACCATTTATTCCGGAAGAAATTTCCATTGATTTTGTTTAAAGATGAAACACGAATTATAAAATCAAGAAAAAAAAGAAGAAGAATACGAAGTATATTCATCTACTTTCTATTTTTAAGTTTGATCACCGAAAACTCTGTCAAAGTATAAAAAAGAGATGATTTCTTTCTTTTTTGTTTGGTTGTTTTACTCTTACAAAATCAATCTTTTTGCCTTAAAAAGTTTTGGACGAACTTGTCTCACCAGTTTCTTCGTTCCTGCTTCAGCCATTCTTTTTCTAAGTTGCTTTTCCACTGTTTCTGATGAGGTTTTTCCATTAATAAGTCCCATAATTGAGCTTAGAGTGGAGATGCGATAATCATCACTAGCCAATATCTGATCAAGTCCTACCACATTAGACATCGACGGTGTAAACTTAAAAACATCTCGATTTGCGTCGACCTCTGGAATCGAACCCATGACTTTCCACTTGTTAGCACTCAAGTCGTACACGTGAATCACTCGGTTGTCATTCTTCTTAGAGACCAACACTAAACACTTACCGTCGTAAGCCTCCACGCTCCGATAATCACGCCTCGTTTCGTCCAGCGGCACTACGTTCCGGATCTGCGTCACGAGGACCCACTTGGGATCACTGAGAATATCCTCGAGGGCATAAACGTAAATGACTTCCTTCGTTGCTGATACCAAAACTAGGTTACCATCACCGGCGGCGAAGAGCGCTTTCAAACTCAATCCATGGGGGAACTCGATCGGAATCAGTCGTGCGTGCTCCGTTTCCAGGTTGATAGCTACGATGCTTCCGTCTTGTCTTAGCCAGTGAACAGATCCGTCGAAGTAAACAG
The DNA here is from genome assembly GCA_911865555.2 of Thlaspi arvense. Lineage (NCBI taxonomy): Eukaryota > Viridiplantae > Streptophyta > Magnoliopsida > Brassicales > Brassicaceae > Thlaspi > Thlaspi arvense. Next base: position 5,129,452 of record OU466861.1, read on the forward strand.
GGCTTTTCATACGGTCATAATCTAGGTCGCTTGCGGGGCAAGTAATCACCGTTTTCGAAAGCCTCCACGAATCCCCGGCGTAAATCTCGAACCTATACTTCCTTTCACCGTATACTAAGTCCGAGAACATGCGGACGAGTTTGAAACCGTGAGTGGCTCGACCGATTTGATCAACTGCGAACCCGATGTGCTTTTTGTTGCCCTGACAAACAGGTTTTGGATGACTCGTTACCCTATCGAATTCCATCATCCTAGAGTTGTTCAAGAACCGAAACTTCTCCGTAATGGGATTTACGACGCATAGACAGTCGTCAATGAAGAGTAGAAGAAGGCCAGAGCAAGATCCCAAGATATGACACTCCTTTAAGCCGGTCTTTGTGATTCTCGTTGACCTAGAATCGCGGAAAGGGTGGTAGGAGAGCAAATTTGAGCGATAAGTGGAGGAGATATGGAACAAACCGGATTCGATCAGAGAAAAGTATTCAGAGTTAAAATACGGGTCGTGTGTAATATGCGAGTTGAGAGATCTATTTGTGCAACGCATCATCGCCAGAGATCTGAGATCTATGCCGAAGAGAACTTTGTCTAAGAGATGTCTTGATAAACTGTCCATTATCGTTTTTTTTTTTTTTTTTTAGAATTTCTGTTTACTTTTGTTCTGATCTACTTTATTGTTTATGATTGTGTGCATTCATATATATATGTTTGGTTGAAAACCAAACTCCAATAAGGAGACGGATTTGATAAAAGGAAACTCTAATTTTTTGTTTTTATTCAACAAAAGAAAATGTTAATTAGCTTTTATTTAATTATTCGTTTCTTTACGAACGCGAGGGCTTGCGGCATGCGCCTGTGTTGTAATTTTATTTTACTTTTAAAAAATATGAATTTAAAATGCATAATTTACAGAGAAATTGAGTCATATGACCATATTTTCAAATTAAATTCATAAATTAACCATAGCAAAGTAGATACTATAGTATTCTTCATATATTTTATAATATATACAAAATTACCTTTTTTTGTTTTTTGTTTAATTTCTTTTCTTTACGATCCTCTCTTCTCTTCTCATCCTTTTTCATTTCATTTCCTCTGCTCACATCGACTCATCTCATCTCTCATCTTTTCTTTCTCTTCTCTTTGCCTCTGCTTTCCTCTCCTCCCCTTTTCTTTCGTGTTTTTCCTTTCCTTTCTCTTTTTTTTGTATATACTATATCAAATTAGACTATTCCATAAAATTATATATAGTATAGTATGTAGTATCATATAGTATAAGGTTATTTTCGATAATTGATTGTGGGCCATAGTTAATTTACCAATTTTTCAAATATCATAGCTATATTTTTTGATTGTTTTTCGAATATGGTTATTGAACAAAAAAATCCTAATTTGCAACTTAATTTTTTTTTTTTTCCCTTTTTGAAGGTGGTCCTCTTGGAAAACTACAGGTAGTCCCGTTGGCTAAGAAGAAAACGACAAAGAACAGTTTAATCGCCTGCGCTGAAGTAAGAGTTTGACGATGACACGTGTCTCTAAGGGTTTGTTCCCGTGAGTGAGTCGTGTGACGTCGTCTTTGGCCTCTTGCTTTCCCGCTCTGCCTGATAAGGGGATTTCTCACAAGGGGCTCATATTAACCGTTTGTTTTTCCCCTGGAGAGATCTTCGAACTCGTTAATGGAGGAATCTGTTTTGACTTGAATTCGCATGACGTTCCTTTGCAATTTCTTCCGACGGAGACTTCGTACTCTCTTGCGGACTTTTTCACGGGAAGAGCCTGACCTTCAGGTCAAATTAGGGCTTACTGATACTCTCCTCACACTGCGGAATTTCCGATTCGATGTTTCTCAGCTCAATCAGCTCCTCGATGGATCCAGTTTTTCATTCGAAGGATTTACCGTCCACCACCTGGTTTTTCACTTGTCCCTCTGGTCAGCTCCGGCCATTCGGATCGAAATTCGCGGTGTACATGTCAGATTGTTGGCCAGGTAACTTTTACCCCATCGCTCAATTGTTATTTCGTGTGTTGGGTATCGAATTCAATAGTTCTCTAGGGTTTATCGGTTCTGTGTGTTTACTTTTCCCTTAGAGAGGAGGAGGAAGGAAGCTCGAGAAGGATGCGAGCATCGCCTGAAACTTTAGCAAATGAGATAAAAAAAGTTCTGTCGTCTATTGATCCCGAGGTACACCTGTTAATTTGGTTTCCAATTTTGCTACTGTGTGAATGAAAGAAGCTCTTTTCCCCCAAATCTTCATTGATTCTGGGATTGATTTGGTTGATCGTGAATGTAACTATGTGTGTAATGTCAATTGCTTTTTTTTTTTCTTTTTACATCGCAGGGATGCTTCTTACATGAAATTTTGGAAAGGATGCTGGATGGCACTTCCCAGAGAAGTAAGCTCAAAATCTCCTTCTCGAATCTTATCCTCAGGCATTTCCGTATTCAGCTGCATGATATTAATGTTCAAGTTCGTTTACCGGGTTCAAGTGAATTGGGTTTTGTTCTGGAAATCAACGAGCTGAGGAGTGACACTGAGAATTCTGGGAATCTTAGTATATTAAGGAGTTCAGCTGGTGCAGTTTTATTCCCTTTGAGTCGTAGTTCCTTGACACTGAGTGGTTACGGTTTCAAGATTGGGTATAAGAGGAGTAATGATATCGCCGACCTCTGTGCATTTGACAGCCTTGTCATGTTGATTACACTGCATAATCTTCAACTTACTGATCTGATCCTCCGCATTCCGGAGTTAAGCTTCTCGTTTAGACCCACTGATCTTCCGGTTTTTATGGGACTCGCGAAGTTATCTTCCAAAGACGGTAATTCTGTCAGAAATGGACGTCATCTCTGGAAAATAGCTGCTCGCGGAACTGGCTTGATGATCTCACCTCCTCACACTAATTCATTCCAGAATGTAGTTAGTGCTGTTATCCTCTGGCTGCGATACGTGAATGCTTACGAGTATTTGCTATCTTTAGCTGGGTACTCGAGGAAAACACCAGAGGAATCAGCACTTTGGAAAGTTTCAGAAAACAAAGGGCATATTGTAACTGCTAGACGTAAATGGGAGATGATATGTAATATTGAGAAAGAACTCCCTGCTGAAGCGATCGCACGGGCGCGGAGAGTAGCCAGATACAGAGCCTGCCTGAATTCTGAGAATGCTAATGATAGCTATGATGAGACTTCCCTATATGGCCACTTCAGTTTTTTGTGTAAGATCACCTGGGTTTTAGCTTATATACGGACACTTATTAGTAGGACATTCTGGTCTATAACCCGCTTTCTCTCGTACACTCAAGAACTAGGGAACAATGAAGATGATTTCGAGGGGATATCTCTTGAGTTTCATGCAGTTGTCAATCTTGGGAGACTTTCTATCACATTTTATCCAGAGAAAATGATTTCAAGTTCATGGAAAGACAGCGCTGGACACACGGACTCAAATGTTGTCGTTCTTTGCCTTTCGGCTGATGAGGTTTTGGTTATGCATACTGCTGGCTGTCTTACTCAGTGTTCGTCTGCTTCCTGTGGGAAACTGAAGGTTGAGTCCTCTAGTTTTAGAAAAACCAGTCGTTTCATGAGATCTACAAAAGATCCCAGTACTTCTGCTGAAAGTAGTAAAAAGCATATGCGTGAAGATGTGGAAACTATCCTAGAGATGCACCCAGCACAGCCAATCCTACTTTCCAAAACAGATAGCAATCATGGCAATGATCGACATGAAGGCAATCTACATCTACAAAATCTTTTGAGAGAAATGTGGTCGAACTGGAAGAGCAATTGCTTGAAGTTAGATAAAAGTACTTTTAAAATTTCTGAGAACCCCTGCTTACTCGTTGATGTTAAAAGCTGCATGGCATATCAGGATGCTGGTAACCAAGATTCTGGGCTCTGGAAATGCAGCATGGTATTGGGAAAGTTGGATATCGTTTTAGAATATTCATCGTTGTTTTCAATCGCTCTGTTAATGTGGCAGACACAACAATCTCAGAGCTTATTTGTAGACGATATTACTGGAGGGGTTCATTCAAGTTCATTGGTAACAGGTGGGGTTGATTCTGAAATGGCTAGTTATGATGAAGATGGGATCGCCAGACGCATTATTGAACAGTCTTTACATAGAGTTCATCCAGAGAGACAGATTAATGTTGGCATACTTGTTGGTGGCCCCCAGGTCAAATTGTTCGTGGAGAAGGCTGAAGAAGTGGATGCTTTAATTGGGAAGAAAGATATTCTTTTATTTGATTTCCATGATTTTGAGTTTGTTGTCTGGCCGACTTCAAAATCTGACAACACAAGATCAGATAGGCCTTCGCGTCAGGAGCTGGGGCTAAGTGATACTGTGATTCCAAAATATGAAAAATATGTTTCTCAAGGATGGAATTCTCTTTCCTCACACCTAGGGTTTTTTGGTTTTGATTGTTCTTTCTGCAAAATGGTAGAAAAGAAGCGGAGTCAGTTCTTTGTATTGAGACCAGTAACTATCTGCTTTTCATCTTTGAGGTGTGGGATTTCTTCTTATATCAAATTAATCCCTTTTGATCATTGGTGTTTTGCCTTTCATTGCTGCATATGTGTTAGACTAAGCTTAACATTGTCTTTTATCTCCCTGCTTGATACATGTTTTGGTTTTCATGTCATATGAGAATTGGTTGATCAAATCATTTAGCGCTGAGGATAGATACTTAGCTGCATCTCCTTCCCAAGTTATAGGACTGAGCTTTAGTGCTTCGTTGAACTAGTTAGTTTATGTCCATAAGATATTCCAAACTCCAGCGACGGTAGATCAAAGAAAAGAGGGCAATATTGCTTTGTGTGGCAGCTAACCATCCGCTTCCTCTTTCCATAGGTTTATGTATTTATATTTCTGTTTTCTTTTTATGTGATAGTTTTTACTTTCCTGTTGCGAATCACTCTTTCAATATTTCATGACTTCATTATGCAATCAATTACATTTTACGCAATTCCATCTGAATTTGAGAGAACTGCAATCTATTGCAGAAAGCATGTTCATTCCTTTAGCGAAGCTATTATCGATTTCTCAACTGGTATGGATGTGTTGGTGCTGGGACTGACTATTGTATCAAAACCGGATGACCTAATTGCTTATTTTCAGGTAAGGGAGGCTTTCTCGGCAGTTTTCCCTTTTCATATCTTTCAATCTGCATAGTATTTGAAAAATTAGTTTCCTACCGCATGAGTTTATATTTGTTTTGGTTAGTTCATGTAAGGCTCAGAATGCTCGGAAGCATGATTATCATATCCCGTTCCCATATGTGTTCCTTTTGTCCTTGCTTACATATCGTCATGGCGTTAATCTTTGTCAGTAGAACACTTGATAAAAAAGGTTCTGTAGACTTGTTACTCTTCTAGCCCAAGTGATTAATTTCTGGATATATAGACTTGTTGCTAACAGATATTATCAAGATGCCTTAGGATTTTTGTATATGATTTTAAACGAGATGATCCCTCTAGGCCTTCTTAACGTTAGACATGATGCTCAAATTGTTATGAGTTCATCAATTTAAATGGACCTGTCCTTGTGCTTTTCCGATATAAGATTCCGAACGAAACATCTGAATAGCATCAAGATCTTAATTTACCTTTTAGATTATAAAAAGATCATTCAATTAAGTTTTGTTATCTTGTACCAGATGCTTCTAAGCTTAGTTTCTGGGCTATCCCGTGGTTTGAGCGGCTCTAGCTCTGCGGGTCATTCAGTGAGACAAGAATTTATCAGATCTGATGCAGTGCATGTGGATCATGAGATCGAGAAGACTTTTGGCAAAACTCTGTTTGCAGTTAAAGCGAGCATTAAGGTGAAGGCTATAGATGTGATATTTGATGTTCCTGAAGCAGACGAAAATTTTGAGAAGCCTATGGAGCGAGCTGATTCTAGAATGTGGTCTTCTGTCCAGGAAGCATGCGCTGAACTATCTTGTGAAGAACATAGGTTTTTACTCAATGTTGATTTATGTGAACTCCAATCTAAACTCTTCAGATACAGGGATAATATATGGAAGAGTTCTGGCAACTTTATTACAGAATCTTTGCCGTTCAGGTCACATGATATCTTGTTTGAAGCATGTCTTTCTAGCTGCATATTGAGTGTGTGTCTGGATTGCTCAAGCCCATCAGCTCTAGGGGACGCCTCTGAGATGGGTGATGATTCTGCAGAAAATGCATCAATAGCAAATGAACCTACTACAAATAGAGTTCAGGTTCAGAGAGAAGTTGACCAGTTGGACTCTGCTTCAAACTCTTCACTGGCCAACTCGAGCCGTTGGATACACGTCAATTTAGCATTGACTGACTTACTTGTAGCTAGCTGCTCAACAAAGAATGTCTTGGTTGAAGTTCGTCGGTCAAGTAACTTTGTAACATCGGTCTCTATTGGGAGAAGATTTCAGTCAATTTCCTGTAGAGTCGAGGTAAATAATAATCACCACTTGCTTTATTTACATATTTTTAAGCTCTATATGGTGCATGAAGTAACTCGCCATGTTGCTGGCAGGGTGGTTTTTTTGTCCTTGAACCAGAGGCCTTGATCGGGTTAATTCATGGTTACTCCGCATACCATTTTTTCATTTCAAGTAAGATGTCAGTAATTCAATCTTCTACGCCAGTTCTTGGGAAAGTAGAAGCCGGTTCAGGTGTCAGTGAAGTTAGTAGTTCTTCTCACCAAGCAAAATGGCACCTCGTAGAAGAGTTTTCTATAGAAGTTTCCCAGTTTGCACTGGGTTTTGTCTGTGTTGATGAGTATGGTAAGTTATACTATCTTTATCTATTTGTACAACATTTATGCTACCTAAATGCATAATTGACTTTGCAAAGAAATTATGTTTGCTTGATTTTGTAGGTGGTATAAGGGAAATTGTTTTGGAGATCACTTTCCACAGTTCCCTTAATTCGGCAGGCAGAGAACAGAAGTTTCTTTGTGAAGTTTCTCGCCTATCAATTCTTTCTAAGATTCTTGAGAGCGTGGAAAAAGACATAAATATTACCCAATTTTCTTCTCCACCATTTAGTGAATCTTCTTCTATTCTGTCTGATGCTCCTTTCGAAACACCATTTGAGCAAAGGGATGTAATTAATTCAGGTGATAGCACAAGTATTTCCGGAGATTTTAATGGTTTAAGAGGATTATCTACAAACAGCAATTTACAGGAAGAATTTCACTCTCGTTATAAAAACTATATTTTGGAAGACCTACGTGTCTCTGCATCAGCTAAGAAGCGAGAAAATACCGGTCAACAGTTTAGTCAGGCCTGGGAAGGTGGTTGTTCTGTTCTGGGATTTGATATAACCATTTCTCTGTCAGAATTGCAGGTATAATATTTTGTGGTATAGTTATCAGGTTTGGAATCCATATGTAAATGGTACTGAAATGCTCCTTATCTGTTCACATTCCTATAGTTGCTAATACTCGTGTTTGCTGGCCTATCCTGTCCTGTTACATCAGATGGTCTTTTCAATGCTTTCATCTTTTGCTGCGTTACCTGGAGGAGAAAGCACCCATGCTTCTGTAGAAAGGCCTTCGTTCAACAGTAAACCTGAAAGTGAACCTGAAAGAAGTTTTGAGACCGTAGTTCCTGATGGTAAGTAGGTATATTAATATTTTAGTCATTCATAAAACTTTTGGGTTCTTCTCCTAATGGGAAATTGAAATATGTATAGGAGCGATTGTTGCTATTCAAGATATACACCAACATATGTTCTTCACAGTGGAAGATAGGGGGGACAAGTGTGTCGTGGCTGGTACTCTTCATTATTCTCTGGTCGGAGAAAGAGCTCTTTTCAGGGTATGTACAGTACAGCACAATATTTAGAACAACAGCAAGAGATAGAAAGTAATTTTGGTTTTCAGAATAAAATAGGGGGGACAAGTGTGTCGTGGCTAGCTACTTTCTTTCTTTTTTTTTGTCCTGCTTTTTTAGTGAGATGATATCCCCTAGAAATTTTGATTTCATGTGCAGGTCACCTACCACCGCCATCAAGGATGGAATTCATCCACCTTGTGGTTCTCCTTGACATCTTTGTATGCCAAAAACAATAAAGGAGAGCCATTACGGTTAAATTATCAATCAAGGTCAGATATTGTTAACGTCTCTGGACTTTATGACAATGCACCAGCACTCTTTCGTGCGTCTGTTGGCGAATCCGAAAATTATAAGGGGGACATTGACTGGCAGACCTACCGTAAATTGGTCAAAGATACATTTTACCTCGTCAACAAGAAGAGTGATTCAGCTGTTGCATTTATCGATGGTTTTCCAGAATTTGTTCGGAAGCCAGGAAATCCATTCAAGTTTAAAGTGTTTCGTGAAAGTTTGGCTACTCGTAATATTACATCTGTGGTACCTCCCGAGATGCATGAGTCTGAAACGCAGTCTGTGATGAACCCTTGCCCCCCTTCTATTACCGTAACAAATGATGGCATATCTCTGACCATTGTTCATGAACTTTCCGAAACAAGGGACAGATTTCCCCTTTTTCGCGGTTCAGTCAATATCACTCTTCTAACGTTACAAATGCTATCTTCTAAAGCGAGGATTATGAACACATCAAACATTTTGGCGCTGTACTTTGATGCTCAGACAAACCAATGGTAAGAAGTTTTCTTTCCCTGGGTTCTTAAGATGCGTATGGTTTCCCCGCTTTACTCATCTTCATATTCCCTCCAGCAATTGTTTATTTATTTTACCTTTCGCTCTGGTGGAGTAGGCGGGAATTTATTCATCCAGTTGAAGTTAGTGCTTTCTACCGTTCAACCTTTCAGACCCAGGATCTTGAAAATACTACGGACAAAGTACCTACCCATATTTACTGCAGAATTGGAAAGGTACTCTAAGCTTCTTACTGCATTTTCCATGAAGTCTTGGAGCTATATAACTCGTTACATATTTTTCCCCTCGCATGTGCAGTTGGAGGTCCTTGTAACCGAACTGTCGTTGGATATGCTTCTTTTTGTGCTTGGAAAACTGGAGTTGGCTGGTCCATTTTCTGTAAAAACCTCCGGTATTCTTGCCAATTGTTGTAAGGTTATTGTTTCCTCGATTCTGTGCAGTGATTTTGTAGTTTTATACCCTTTTCCTTGATATACACCCGTTCTATGGAGGAACCAATAATTTTTTTTGTCCTTTTTCAGATAGAAAACCTCTCTGGCCTTGACCTTACCTGCCGTTTCAACGAGAAACAGACTGCCACAGTTGGTAGGAGGCAAATTGCTTCGGTTTTTCTTAGGTAATTCCTTAGTCACTAAATGCCTTGTTTTATTCTGCAACAAGAAGATGCATGTGTTTCTGATCCGTGGTGAACGATTAGTCTTTGGTGCTCTCTTGACCGTATTACTGAAATAATTTTATTTCCCATGTTTCCGCTTAGTGTATTGTACTTTGCACACTTCTTTTTACCCATAAGGTGCAAAAATAAAGTACTAAATTAAGAATAATCTTTTGAACTAACTGAGAGTGTTGAAGCACGTTCACTTCTGTATAGAAGATTTGCATAAAAAAGTGGACAGCAGATCCTTACTCATGTGTAATGTCTTTCAAAGGCATTCAATGAACCATCTAGCAGACGCTTCTTCAGTGGCTGCGGTCCAGCTGTCTTCTGGAAATTTCAGAACTTCTTCTATTAACGTTTCTTTATTAGAAGCCAGAACACTAGCTTGGAGAACAAGAATAGTATCACTTCAAGGTACTTTGATGCTTTTCACAGCTTTCTGTTCATGCGTTTTCTATCTGAATAAGCATATGTTGCGAATGCTGAACTTTATATGTTTTATAGATTCAAGGAGTCATCCTGGACCGTTTGTTGTTGTTGATATTAAGAAGGGATTTGAGGTATGTCGTATGCTGATACTCAAGGTTTTCCATAAGATCATTTAATGTCAAGCGATGGAAGCAATTTTTCCCTTATATTTTGCATTTGACTATAATCTGTAGGATGGTTTATCGATCTCAGTTTCTCCTTTGACAAGGATTTATAACGAAACTAGTCTTCCGATGGAGATACGTTTCCAACGATCTAAGCAGAAGAGAGATGTTTTTGCGTCTGTACCTCTGAAGCCTGGTGGTTCAATTGATGATTCAGTGGCAGCATTTAATGCCATAAGCTTATCGGGAGATCTGAAGAAGGCATTGACATCCTTAGCTGTTGGTAGGTTTTACTGGTAGAATTTTGGTTTCTTTCTACGATATTCATAACTTGAAATTTCGAGTAAGGCTGAAATGTCCCCTCATCACAATAACTTAAGAAACAAGGTTTCCATCAATTGCGTTTTTTTTTTCGTTTGGAATGACTTTAAGTCTATATAGTTCTCTGCTTTAGTTCGGCAGGTAATATCAATAGTCTAGTTTCTCTTAGGAGACAGGATGATCGACCACAGTGATTGTTAATAGAAGTATTCTGATTGGTTTCACAAACTAAATGGCAGGTAATTTTTCACTCTCGTTCAGACCTGAATCTTTGAAAATTTTGTGTGAGAGTGAGAAGTCGCTGGCAAGTGAATGGTCTGAAGAAGTTGAAGGAGGCAAGGCGGTACGCCTAACCGGAATTTTTGATAAATTAAGTTATGGAGTTAAAAGGGCTTTATCTATCAAATCAGTGAAGGTCTCCTTGACTACTACATATTGCTCTGTCACATCTGAAAGTGAGTGTGTTGGCAAGGTGCATTTTCTGATCCATAGCATTGGGAGGGAAGTATCTATCATACGGCCTGATGCATCCTCCGATGTGTTTGAGAAACGGAATGCATGTATTGCATTGCGAGAGCAGAAGGAAATTTTTCTTTTGCCCACCGTGCAGGTGTCCAACTTCCTGTCCTCCGAAGCAGCCATTTTTTTGACAGAGACTGGTAACTGCAGAAAAGTATGTGCTTTTCGGGTAACCTATATGTCTGCATCTAACATTATTATCTCGCTTGCAGATGACTTCACCTCGATGGAGAGACACAGCATTGGCAAGCATGCAAGGGTACAGAGCGGAAAGACAATGGATTTCTATGCTAACCCTGACATGATATACTTTAGAGTTACTCTCACTGCTTCCCAAGCGAGCTGCAAACCAGTCAATAGTGGTCAGTGGGTTAAGAAGTTACAGAAACAGAAGAATGATGCAGAATCTTTGGATGTTGGTCTTGATTTTGCCGGTGGAAAATACTGTGCTTCCTTGAGATTGTCTTTAGGGAAAAGAGGCATACTGGAGGTCGTGATTTTATCTTGAATTCTGTTTCCTTCCCGATTGCTTTAACTTAAAAATATATATTTCTGGTTGGTGCAGGCAGCTGTTTTCACGTCTTACATTCTTAAAAACGACTCAGACTGCACCTTGTTCTTCTATCCCCCTGATCAAAAGCCACTATCCAGGTACATGAAATATGAATAAAAATATCTTTCAACCTGGTGATGGTTTTTTACATGAAATATGAATAAAAATATCTTTCAACCTGGTGATGGTTATTTACATGTAACGTATACAAATGCAGGGAAGATCAGGAAAAACTTGATCACATTGTCCCCCCTGAGTTTGGATTGTATTTACCCCGAAAGACAGAAGGGTCGTGGTTTTTAAGGTAAGACATCCGTGCTCAGTACATATTTTCACTCAATATCTTCTTATAAACCACTGCAACACCTTGTTTGGCCAGATCTCGCAAGGTTAGTGTTATATTGGCTGATGGTCCTGGGGCAACTGAAGCAGTGTTGGATTTGGATTCTTTATCAGGACTTACAGAGATTAGTTTGGGAACAAAAGATGAGTCTGGATTTCGGTATATAACTAGGTTTGGATTGTCGGTTAAATCAATCTCAAGTAAAATGCTTGTTCCATCACGGATTGTGACTTTTGTTCCGAGACATCTTGTAATCAATGAATCGGAAGAGGCCATCAACATCCGCCAACGCCATTTTCAGGTTCTTTTTGTGTCCTTTTTATATATTCGCTTTCATCTCGGTAACATGATTTATTTACTTTTATTTCTATCATTTTTGGTTTTCTGTGAAGGATGACTCTGTAGGCATAATCACCATCAAAAGTAAGCAGAGATTAGCCTTGCGATTGCAAGAAGAAACTACACAGAAGAAAGAACTTCATCTGTTCGAAAATTTTATCAGAAAGCACGGAAGTGACAATGCAAATCCATTGACATTCATTCAGTTTCGGTTGAACAAGGCAAACTGGAGTTGGTCAGGCCCATTATGCATCACTTCAATTGGATGTTTTTTCCTCAAGTTCAGGAAGCAGTCAGGTGAAACAGGCAGAGGCGCAATTGAATTTGCATCTGTAAATGTTACTGAAGAAGGTTCAACTCTTGCTGTGCGCTTCCAGAAACCACCAAATGCCTCACCACCATATCGAATTGAGAATCTCTTGTCTGCATCTCTCACTTACTACCAAAAGGTTGGCCACATCCTACTTATTGTCATTGCTACATGTCTTTTGAATTTATGTGCATCATACAGTGCCCGTTGCTTGTTAATTCCAGGATTCATCAGAGATTGAAGTACTTGGACCTGGAAGTGGGGCTGATTATGCATGGGATGATCTGACCCTTCCTCACAAGCTTGTAGTTATAGTAGATGGTACTAGTTGACGTTCAACTTTTATTTCTGCTTATACATCATCAACCTCCATAACATTTTAGATTTACTAGAAACAAAAAAATTTGACACTTCCATGCTGAGCATTCATAGGTATTTGATGACCAAAAAGCTGGATTTTTTTTTTTTTTTCAGGCATGATACCTCTGCGTGAAGTCAGCTTAGATAAGGTCCGTCCATGGAAACCCCTTTTCAAGGCAACTCAACATAGAAGCATAGCCTCTCACTTAATGTTGGAAAAGAAGGCCAAAGATCATAAAACGGCCTACGAGCAATTGAGTAGTATACCGATGGTAAAGGTCGGATATGAAGTATATGCAGATGGTCTGACCCGAGTCATTCGCATTTGTGAAGTTTCAAAAAGCCTTAAAGAAGACTCAGTATTTCTTTCTCGTTCTAAAATTCAATTCCGGATAACCCATTTAGGAATTCACTTACTTGAAAAAGTGAAGCAAGTAAGTCTGTACTGTACTTCTCTCTTTGGCACCATCATATCTATATTATATAGCTATTCATGCATAAGTTTGTATCGAACTCTTTGCCTCATATTGATTCTGTGTTAAAAAATTTATGCAGACTGAAGAGGAGAAAACTGTCATGTCTTATTCTTCGATCCTAGTGGCAAGACTAGAGAATTTTGGTCTACAATCCATGTTCACTGACAAACAGAAATTTAACCAATTATGTATAGAGGTATACTTTTATGAAGTGCAATTGGTTGGCTTGGTTTTCTGGTTGCAGAAATAAGACCTGGCTTTTGTCTTTGTATACTGCAGGCTCTGAATGTGGATCACAAATGGGCAGGGGCTCCCTTTGCAGCCATGCTTCGTCAACATCAATCAGATTCCAGTGACGGACATGGTTGCCTATTCAAATGTGTATTTGTTCTAGTATCTAGTGGTTCCAGCGTCACACAAGTCAAGCACTCCTCATTAGTTTTGCAGGTATCAAGGCGGTTACTGTGTCACTTTCTTCAAAAATTTCCTTACCTTTTTCTCTTCACCCTGCCTAAATGAATAAGCAGGAAATAGAACAGCCAGAGTCAACTTCTGACTCTTCAAGTATTGGTTGTATTACATATATGCCTGTTTGTGCCGCTTGATTCAGTTTCCTTATGTCTTACTTGCAGCCAGTCAATTTGAACCTAGACGAAGAGACTTTGATGAGAGTTGTGGCATTTTGGAGAACATCTCTCAGTACAAATACGCAAAGTAGTCAATATTATTTTGATAACTTTGAAATTCACCCAGTAAAGGTTTGCTCTAACAGCTGTTCTAATCGTTTCGTTTTCAGTTTCTACTCTATGCTGTGTTTAAAATTATATATCCGTTTCTCATCTTTTCAATTAGATAATTGCTAATTTTGTTCCTGGGAGCTCATTCTCCAGCTATAATTCCGCTCAAGACACTCTGAGGTCATTGCTGCATAGTGTTGTTAAGGTATTCGCATAAAAAAAATTGCATATCTTAGTAATATGCTGGTTTGCGTGTATCCCACATGCAAATCATTTTTTCATGAGCCAATGCTTGTTCGGTTCTTTGTTTTTTATAGGTTCCACAGATAAAAAATATGGTTGTAGAGCTAAATGGTGTACTGGTCACTCATGCTTTGATAACGGTTCGCGAGCTACTTCTCCGATGTGTAAAACATTACTCATGGTATCATCTTTTGCTTGTATTTCCGAAGTACCTTCGCCTATGCGTTTAGATATTATTAACTTGGGTAACTGCTGTCTAGGTATGCAATGAGAGCAATCTACATCGCAAAGGGCAGTCCATTGCTTCCGCCAGCTTTCGCGTCCATGTTTGATGATTTTGCATCATCCTCTCTTGATGCCTTTTTTGATCCTTCTCGAGGCTTGGTGAACGTCCCTGGTTTGACAGTGGGTAAGCGATGAGAATTTCTGGTATCATTTAACTTCATTTTTGGCTACTATATGCATCATATCTCAATTGATGTGGAAATATCGTTTGGTTATATCTGTTGTAGGCACCTTCAAACTCCTCAGCAAATTTATTGACAACAAGGGATTGTCAGGGACAAGGCGTTACTTTGGTGATCTTGGGAAAACAGTACGTACCATATAGTATATTGATCATGAATTTTCCTTTTTTTTTTCATTAAACCTTTAATGAACTACCATGTTGCAGCTAAGAACAGCAGGATCCAATGTCATCTTCGTTGCTCTCACTGAAATCTCAGACTCTGTTCTGAGGGGTGCAGAAATGAAAGGTCTTGATGGACTGGTGAGGACTTATCTCCTTTCTTACTGATGATCAGTTTGGCTTATATTTCATTACCAACATGGTCTTTTTTTGTCATCTCTCTGTCTCTTCTCACAGGTTAGCGGTTTCCACCATGGAATCCTTAAACTGGCGATGGAACCTTCGGTGATAGGAACGGCTTTGATGGAAGGCGGGCCTGATAGAACAATTAAGCTTGATCGTAGTCCCGGTATTGATGAGGTGATATCTCACAGCCTTGTCTTATACTTTCAAATTAACTTTTGTTTTCATTTCTATAGAGTAGAAAAGAAACCGAAAAAACCCGACGCATAGAGCTTTTTACAATCACAATCACGGCTTCCTTTACTAATATCTTCGAATATTTAGAATCATTGTCGCACATTCTTCTGTAATTTAGTCATGTATGCTCATATTCACTCCTTGCAGTTATACATCGAAGGATACCTTCAAGCTATGTTGGATACAATGTATAGACAAGAGTATCTCAGAGTCAAAGTCATTGACGATCAGGTAAACAGTCGCAAAAGCAATATTTCTGTAACTTACATTTGCTTTTCCCATTTCCAAAAAAAAAACAAACAGAAACCAGTTTTTATACCAACCAGAAATCATAACATTCCTATTTCCCTCACTAACTAAACATATTCATTTATAGGTCTTCCTGAAAAACCTCCCACCAAGCAATTCTCTCATAGATGAGATGATAGACCGTGTTAAAGATTTTCTGGAAAGCAGGGGATTGCTCAAAGGAGATCCTTCGAGCTCTCGTCCTCGTCGCCGTCTTCATGGAGATAAGGTTTAAACTCAAATTCTTTTTTTTTCGCTGCTTGAGTAGCTATCGGACTTTGGGGTTTGTGCTCTTGTGTTTAACGTTGATGGGACCCTGAGTGATGTGAATATCTCAATATGATCAGGAATGGAGGATCGGACCAACGTTGAGGACGTTATGTGAACATCTCTTCGTGAGCTTTGCAATTCGCATACTCAAACAGCATGCGACTAAGGCCATTTCAGGTCTAAGGCCAAAGATAGAAGAAACAGAGTCTGAGCGTAATGACGCTGGTTCCAGTACTGCAATCATACCTGCACTTGATGCCAAGAAGAAGAAGAAGATGAAATTCATGTGGAAAGCTGGTATTGGCAATTTCGTGGCTTCAGGTATCGTCGCTTACATCGACGGACGTTTGTGTCGACAGATTCCAAATCCAATAGCTCGTCGGATCGTGAGTGGGTTTCTCTTAAGTTTTCTTGACAAAAGCACTGAACAATAATAACTACTTTTTCCTGTAAATAAATCTTCTTCTTTACAGTAGAAGCATGATTGAATCAATAAATCACCTTACATAATGAAAGTAATAATGCTCCCCTTACGTTTATTCTCCACATCTCTGTAACATTCACCAGAAAATATAAGAAAAGAAGAAAGAGTCTTCTTTGATTAAGACACGCAATTAGTCAAAGGAATAAAAAGGACTCTAGACTTCTGATTCTTCAACAAAGGACGATCCTGATTTCGAAATCTTCCGCGACCAAAACGCTAACGCAATGTCAATCATAATCGCTATTGCAATTACAATCACAAACGCAAATCACATCCTCGATTTCACAAAAAAATCTATTATTCATCGCAATGTGATAAATGGGCCAGGATTATTAATGGGTTTTTCGAGACTTGCTCCCCAAGCTACATGTATTTGTTGAACAGAGCAGAAAAAAGGAAATTTCGTGACCGAACTCGAACAATAAAGGAAATCAACGGATAGATTTCTCGTAATTTCGTTTTTCCGAAACCCAATCCCATCTAAGATATACATAACCTAGTAGTGGCCTCCTCTCTCACTCGCATCACTCCTCATATTTCCCTCTCTCTCTCTACTAGTTCTTTTTCTCCATAATCTCTCTTTCTCTGCGTTTGTTCGATCTCAAAAACAAAACAACGATGGCTTTCTCCGATGATCTTCCACCACAAATCACGAAAGGTGCGAAGAGAAGAAGCAGAAAAAGAAGAATGATGAAAAGCAAAGACCTTAAGGAGGTGATTAGCTTGGCCACAAGAAACGCTCATGTCGCAAGGGACAAAGGGTTTTACATCGCCTCTCCTGAGGCCATACAATGCGTCGAGATCCTCAGACTTCTGCGAAGCTTGCCTCTTTCTCCTCGTCTCATCATCAAAACCGACTCCTTTCGCGCTGTTCAATTCCTCGCCACCAATGGTAACCCTAAAATCCGGTCCGAGTCGAGAGCCGTTGTTAGTCACTGGAAGGCCATTCTTGCGAACAAAAAAACAACTAATTGATCAGGGTTTTGCTTGGACAACGAGAGGACGACGGAGATTTCTCAACATCGATCGGATGAGTATAAAAAGTAGGGTTTATATCTTCATTGTGTTCAACAAAATTTGTAACGAATTCTCATAAATAGCAAAGTAATAATATTTCTTTCTTTTTTTGCTCTTGTCTACTTCAAATTTTATCATGTTGGAATCAAAAACTGCACAAGAACCAAATTGATCGTTACTGAAAAAGTCTAAAAGAAAGTCTTGTATGACTGAAGGCAGAGAATTGGGTCAAATTGAGAACTATGGGCTAAAAAGGAGATGATTATCTAATATTGGGTCAAAAATAAAAAAGGGCAAAACTTGTCCTAGTTTATCTCTCGTGCCTCTCAGCTTGGCGATTTTTTTCTTTCTGTTTTGCTGTATTTTTTTTTGTATTTTTTTTTTGTTTTATCTCCGACAAAGAGGCAGTAGTAGAGGTAGGGCTTTCTCTCCGACGATTCGAGTAACCCTCGCGCTTCGTCGTCTCACCGCAGCGCACGTTAGCCCACCATCATCGTCGTTTATCATACGCCCACCACTGCCGGAGGTAATCGTGCGCTTCGTAGTCGCCGTTTTGAGCTGATTTAAAGGGAAACCCTAATTCGTCGATTCCATCAAACTCTGATTTCTTCTTAGCTCCGCGTTTGTTCGACGCTGGGTTATCAAGGATCGAATCTGGAATTGACTGTTGTTTTTGTTGTTTTGATCAGGGGAGATTCTTCGATCATTTTCCAATTTTGATCAATTCGTCACTGTAGTAGATCTGAAAGGGAATAGACTGCCGGCGAATTTGACTGGGGAACCAGATCTAGTTTTAGGGTTTGATGCGTTGGCGATGTTCAGTGATCGGCGGAAGCGGGATATGGCCAATCATGGAGAAGGAAACAAGTACGCGTCTGTGAATCTGAACAAGTCTTATGGGTATAATCAGTATAATCAATCTGGAGGTTATGGGGCAAACCGTGGGAGAGGCGGTGGCTATGGCGGTGGTGGTGGAGGAGGGAGTATGGTGGTCCTTTCACGGCCAAGAAGCTCGCAGAATGCTGGGCAGAAGCTATCTGTTCCACCCCCCTTGAACCTTCCTTCACTCCGTAAGGAGCATGAGCGAGTCGATTCATCTGGTTCGAGCTTTCATTCCGGCGGAGGAATCTCCGGGAGTGGAGCGAGACCTGCTTCGTCCGGAATGGGATGGAGTAAGCCTGCCGCTACAGCTGCTTTGCAAGAAGGCGATGGTGCCAACCATGGTGCTGAAGGTGTTACCAGGGGGAGCAATGGGTTGAATATGCCCCATGCGTCTCGCGCCGGTGCAGCGGAACCGTTGGTTCGGGCTTACCATCCTGTGGAGAAAGTTGCAACTTTGAGGGGTGAAGACTTCCCGTCGCTGAAGGCTTCTCTGCCTTCAGCTTCTGTGTCTGGGCAGAAACAGAAGGAGGGTCTGAGTCAGAAACAGAAGCAAGCTTCAGGTGAAGAGTTTTCTAAAGAGCCGAGAGGTGTTTCTGGTGTGGCTAGTTCACTTGTAGATATGAGACCTCAAAACCAGTCTGGGCGTAGCCGTCTCGGCAATGAGCTCAGCGAGGGTTCGAGTTTCCCAGATGGTTTACATTCATCTGAACAGGGGAGGAAGAAGGATTATTTTCCAGGGCCACTGCCGATTGTTCGTTTGACCCCACGATCTGATTGGGCTGATGATGAGCGTGACACTAGCCATGGCTTAAGAGATAGGGACAGGGATCATGGCTATTCAAAGAATGAGCCGTATTGGGATAGGGGTTTTGATCTTCCAAGGACTCATGTCTTGCCTCAGAAGCATGCTGCTCCTAATTTTGACAAACCAGGACAGCGTGAAAATGATATTGCGAAATCCTCTTCGACTCAAGCGAGACCACTCAGTGGAGGAGGAAGGGAGGCCAATGTTTGGAGAGTATCTGCACCGATCCAAAATGAAGTTGCAAATAATAATAAAAGTATTTATGGTGCAAGGCCGTCTAGTAGAGGCAGAGAAGCTGTTAAGAAAAGTAACTACGTCTTGTCAGCATCAAGGGAAAATGTTTGGAATAATACTGGAGCTAGAGAGGCTCCATATCAACATGGAGGAAGACAACCATGGAATAATAATAATAATATGGATAACTCCAGCAACAGGGGAAATTTTAACCGGGATGGGTATGGAGTTGATCTTCATAATAGGTATGGAGCTAACTCGTTCCAGTATGGCTCTTCTTTTTGAGGCCTGTTTACTTCTTGTGACAAGATTTTGTTAATTAATGATCTCAATATTTACTTCTGGCAGGGATAAACGCTCCTTTTTTAAGAGTGACAAACCTCATGTGGAAGATGCTTTTATGAAAGACTTTGGCGACTCTGGTTTTGATGTCCATGATCCATTCCCAGTACTTGGTGTTGCTAAGAAGAAGAAAGAGGCTTTGAAACAAATAGAGTTTCATGATCCTGTCCGGGAGTCGTTTGAGGCTGAACTTGAGCGTGTTCAAAAGATGCAGGAAGAGGAACGCAGGCGGATCATCGAGGAACAGGAAAGGGTGATTGAACTAGCTCGGACAGAAGAAGAAGAGAGACTGCGGCTGGCTCGAGAACAAGATGAGCGGCAGAGAAGATTAGAAGAAGAGGCCAGAGAAGCTGCTTTCAGAAACGAGCAGGAGAGAGTAGAGGCTTCAAGGAGGGCAGAAGAGTTGAGAAAGTCAAAAGAAGAGGAGAAACACAAGTTGATCATGGAGGAAGAAAGGAGGAAGCAAGCTGCTAAGCAAAAGCTTCTCGAGTTGGAAGAAAGGATTTCCAGGAGACAGGCGGAAGCTGCCAAAGGCTGCAGCAGCTCTTCAACTGTTTCAGAGGATAAATTCGTA
The DNA here is from genome assembly GCA_911865555.2 of Thlaspi arvense. Classification (NCBI taxonomy): domain Eukaryota; kingdom Viridiplantae; phylum Streptophyta; class Magnoliopsida; order Brassicales; family Brassicaceae; genus Thlaspi; species Thlaspi arvense. Next base: position 5,149,473 of record OU466861.1, read on the forward strand.
GATATTGTTAAAGAGAAAGAGCCTGCAGATGTTGATTGGGAAGACAGCGAAAGGATGGTGGATAGAATCACTACGTCATCGGCTTTGGATGTGTCAGTATCCACTAGATCATTTGAGAGCAATGCCGCACCTCAATTTTCTAGAGATGGTTCGTTTGGGTTCCCTGATAGACAAAAGCCAACTTGGAGAAAGGAAGATATTGAGAGTGGAGGCAATTCGAGGTTTATTCCGCAAAACATGGAGAACGTTCCACATAGCCCACAAAGAGATGCAGGTGGAGGTTTTCCCAAGGAGGAGTTCTTCGGGACAACTGGATATCTCAATGCCACTTCCTACTTCAAACCAGGATTCCCAGAGCATTCAGTTGATCAGAGCTGGAGAATTCCTGGAGATGGAAGGCCCTATGGTAGGAATTATGGGATGGAAGCTGAATCTCGTGAAAGTTTTGGAGAGCAATATGGTGATCCTGGATGGGGACAAAGCCAGGGCCGTGCACGCCGTGGTCCATACGCTCCTTATCCTGAAAAGTTGTATCAGAATCCTGAGGGGGATGACTATTACCCTTTTGGAAGACCTAGGTATTCGGTAAGGCAGCCACGTGTTCTTCCCCCACCTCAGGAGTCTAGGCAGAAGCCGTCCTTTAGAAGCGAGGTTGAGCATCCTGGTCCCTCAACTTCTGTTGGAGGGATGAAGTATAACCATACAGATGGGACTAATTCGACTGTTCTAGCCAGTTATATTGGGGATCATCAAGATCATCATGTGATGTCGGGACGTGGTATGGATGATCATCGGTTCGATAGCAAGCTGACTGGAAGATGTGACTCTCAGTCTTCACTTTCTGTTACCAGCCCACCTGATTCCCCTGTTCTTCTGTCTCATGATGACTTGGATGAATCAGCAGATTCATCTGTCTTAGCTGCGTCCAGAAAGGGAGAAGATACTAATTTATTAGAGAAGGGGGGAGCGCCAATTATCTCTAGTGATGCTGGAAAGGATAGTTTGATGATTGCTACAAGCTCTGTATCTTGTTGGGATAATGAAGAGTGGACTCTTGACAGTAATGAACGTTTGCAGGAACAAGAAGAATACGACGAAGATGAAGATGGATATCAAGAGGAGGAAAAAATACACGGGGTTGATGAGAACATAGATCTAGCCCAAGAGTTGGAAGAAATGCATCTCCAGGATAAAGACTCTAACCTAGTCTTAGGCTTTAATGAAGGAGTGGAGGTTGAAATACCCAGCGATGACTTCGAAAAATGTCAACAGAGCTCCGAAGCAGCATTTCCTCTTCCCCAGCACTCAGTCAATTCCTTAGATGGTGAAAGACCTATTGAGACAAGCCGTGGTGAACAAGCCGCCCAACCTGTTGAAATTTCTGATTCAGTGAGCAGGCATAATACATCTGAGAGCTTCCAGGATACTGAAACCACAATGCAGAACTTGACAATCCAGCCAAACAATGGTCGGCAGTCATTTGATTTGGCCAATAAAGTGGACTCCGCGAGAAACTCTGCAGTCTCTACTCATCCTGTCGCACCACCTCACAGCATTGGTCTGCTGCATCCATCACCTCTTCACACAGTTATGCCACCTGTACCTTCTGCTTCGGCACAGATGGAGGAGCCTGTTAAGTTGCAGTTTGGCTTGTTTTCTGGTCCGTCGCTGATACCTTCTCCTTTCCCTGCCATACAGATTGGTTCCATCCAAATGCCTCTTCCTCTTCATCCCCAATTTGGCTCCTCGCTTAGACATATCCAACAGCCTCAGTCTCCTATCATTCAGTTTGGTCAACTACGATATACATCCCCAATATCCCAAGGGGTGCTGCCACCGCCACCTCATTCACTTGTCCAGGCGAATGCTTTATCAACTTATGCTTTAAATCAAACTCCTGGATCCTTGGCGACTGTTCAGCTTGGTCAAGGAAATTCAGCTAATCTAGTAGCTAGAAATGCAGCAGCCGCTGTCTCAAACCCTCAGATCAGTGTGCTTAGGAGACCAATGGATGTTTCTGATGGGGGCAAACTGAAGAATGCTAATATCACTCCAGCAAGAGCGACCAGTGAGGTTGCTGTGTCACATCAAAAGCAAGGAGAGTTGTCTGGTAGGTCGGAATTACCTTCTGGAAAAATGAGTCATGGAAAATCAAATTTAGCTGAAAGACAATCAGGATTTCAAGGCCAGACTGACACAACTGCTGTCAGAAATTCTGGCTTGCACTCATCGGGCACAGCTGAGGGTTCTCGGGCAGATTCTGGTAGTTATAGAAGATATCGGCGTCAGAAGGTTGAATTTAGAGTTCGGGAATCAAACTGGCCATCTTCGGAGGAGAACCGAAATGGCAATGGAAGGGCACAAAATTTCACGAAAACCGGGAGTAGAAAGTATGTTGTTTCTAATAAGTCCCAGAATCAAGCCTCAGATAGCTCAGTGTCTGGTTTGAATGCTCTGCAGAAATCCAATACTGGGGGTTCATTTGAGAGTAGACCAGGGAAAGATACTGTCATGAAGAATCCACTCATTCCAAATTCTGGACAGGCAAACCTTAAAAGGAATATGTTATCTGAAAATGAAATTGATGCACCTTTACAGAGTGGAATCGTTCGTGTCTTCGAGCAACGTGGCATTGAAACTCCTAGTGATGATGATGATTTTATTGAGGTAAGATCAAAAAGGCAAATGCTTAATGATCGTCGAGAACAGAGAGAAAAAGAAATCAAGGAAAAGTCCCAAGCATCCAAGGTTCTGATGCAATCTAATACCTCTACTCTACTTGTAAATTGTCACCTAGTTTTCTCACTAAAAGTGACTTTTTTATATATTTGGCAGGCGTCCCGAAAACCCCGTTCAACTTTGCAGAACAGTACTGCTGCAGCCAGGTCCAACAGAAGCCCACCAGCTAGCCGAGTTGCGAACAACAAGCAGTTTAATCCCGTCTCCAACAGACATCTGTTAGCCCCAATTGGCACACCTTCACCTAAAACAGTGTCCCATGCTGATGAAAAATCTGGGAGCAGCAAGTACTTTCCTCTATTTGTTCAATTGAAACGCTTTTAAGTGTGTTCATAGTGGTTGCTCCACTCTGTTTATGTTTATGTTTTTTTTACCTTCTATTTCATTTGGCAGGACCGCTCAGGCAAGTAGTGTGCTTCCAGTTGTACCTAGAAATGATCAGAATCCAGCGTCAAGTTTAGTATTCAGCAACAATAATAAGGTTCTGGATAATATTCAAACGTCTGTGGGGACTTGGGGCAACCAACTCACTGATCAGCCGGTGAGTAGATATTGTTCGAGGTTTCATTAACTTGTTTTGACTTTGGGTTCATGTTTCTGCAAAAATCAGAAACAGACCTTTAACAAAATATGTTTCTGCAAAATTCATGCATTTCCCTTAACACGCCGTATTCCATGCCGCATGTCATACTTCCTGTATATAAATTGATAGAATGGTATACTGAATACATGAAGCTGTAAGAATTTGTGACAGAAAAATCATCTCGGATAAATTTTCAAAATTGTTTTTGACTCATGCTTTACTAGCCACGGATAGGTCTATGCAGTTATTTAAAGTATTTATGATGTTACCTTGTAGGTTATGGCCCTAACCCAGAGTCAGCTTGATGAAGCCATGAAACCCGTATCTCTTCTTTCATGTGTTTCTGTTGAGAATGGTCACAACCGAATTAGCGGGCCAAATCCGAAGTCAGCGTCTGTCGTGCTAAAGAGCAATACTTTTCCAAGCGACGCAAGCCCAATAAACTCATTGCTTGCCGAAGGCAAAATCCAATTTGGTGAGCTGATTTGCCTAGACACGTCGATTGTCACTTTGAAGTGGCTCTTCTTTGCATTTAATTGATGCATATTTTTGTTCTTCATCAGGCGCAGTTACTTCTTCCACTGTTATCCCTCTCGGTGGTGCGCGTACGGAGAACGATAGCTCTTTATATTTTGAAAAGGATAGTAAACATCGAAACACTTCATCCACTGGCTTGGAGATTTGTGAAGCAGAAGCAGAAGCCGCTGCTTCAGCGATTGCTGTTGCAGCCATAACTAATGATGAAACCGGTGGGAATGCCTTGGGTACTGGCTCTGTCTTACCTGCTGAAACCAAAATTTACGGAGCAACAGAGTTAGATGGTGGAGCAGCAAGTGGTAATATATATATATATACTTTCTGTCTGGTTTTATGCATATTCCCAAATGGTTGGTTGTTGTCTGAAACCATATCTTTCGCTTTGGCAGGCACTGTTGGTGGGCAGCCCAGTCTATCAAAAGCTGAAGAGTCACTCATTGTTTCTCTCCCAGCAGATCTTTCAGTGGACACCCCAATCTCTCTGTGGCCACCGTTACCAAGTCCACACAACTCAAACCAAATGATCACTCATTTTCCTCCAGGCCCTCCTCATTTCCCTTTCTATGATGTGAACCCCATGTTAAGAGGACCAATCTTTGCTTTTGGCCCGCACCATGACGCGGGAGCAAACCAACAACAGCCCCAGAAAGGTCCAGGGACTGTTTCTGGTCCACCTACGACGTGGCAGCAGCAGGGTCATTCAGGAGTAGATTCCTTCTACGCTCCTCCTGCGGGTTTCACTGGTCCTTTCCTAACCCCACCTGGTGCTATTCCTGGCGTTCAAGGCCCTCCTCACATGTTCGTTTATAACCACTTCGCACCTCTTGGACAGTATGGAGGGGTGAGTTTCATGGGGACTACTTACATCCCAACTGGAAAACAGCCGGATTGGAAACACAACCCAATCGTGTCTTCTTCTCCGGTTGGAGCAGATGGTGATGCAAACAATCCTAATATGGCCTCCATGCAATGTAACATCGTGCCTGCGTCTCTTCAGCACCTCCCTATGCCTTCTCCTCTTGCCATGTTTGACCCGTCCCCTTTCCAGGTACTTGATCCATCTCTCTCTCTCTCTCTTAGTCATCTCAACACTGCTCAAGTGATAGAATCCATGAACTTGATTTTTTTTGTTTTATCGGTGTGCTCAGAACTCTTCTCAGGAGATGCCTGTTCGAGCACGGTGGCCTTACATGCCATTTTCGGGTCCTCCAACAATGCAAATCCAGAAACAGCAGGAAGCAGTAGATGGCTCCAATCTTGCATCATCTCAGTTCAACAACAACATGCTTCCTCCTCCTCCCAACAGATATCCCAACATCCAAACATCCACAGTCGGAGATGCAATAGTGGACTCCTCGAACTCTTACGGTCCCACCACTTCCGTTTCACCGCCAAAGCCGACCACCACCTTGTCTGATCCCAACACCAGTAACACTCAGAATCCAACTGGTCCTGCCTTGAAGCCGCCACAGCATCAGCAACAGCAACAACAATCCTCCCATGAGAAGAACACGCCGTCTCAGCATGTTGGTGGCTCAAGCCACCACCATCAACACCAGCAACACCAGCATAACCGGAGGCCGGGCTTCCATGGGAGAAACCAGCCCATGGGTAGAGAGAGAGGCTTCCAAAACAACACAAAGGTGAAGCAGATTTATGTGGCTAAGCAGACTTGTAACAGCAACGCCTCTGCTTCCTCTACCGCAACCACTTCGACGACGCCTTCAACATGATTCTTCATCATCGTCCAGGTCTGTTAAGATATAAACACATTCAAATAACCCAAAGCAGCTTCGGCTTCATAAGGAGGAGATGTGGATTTTGTTTTCAGTTTTTCCCATAAAATCCATTAGCCTTTTTTATTACCCCTCTTTTCCCCTTCTTTTTTTTATTGTCAATTAGATAAAATTAGATTCCCTCTCTTTACTGGTTTGGGGGTTTTCATTATATGCGAGGACTTTGGTATATGATTTGTTAGCTTATAAAATATGTTTGGGTGAAAACATTTTCCCGTGAGGTTTTCGGTGTAGCCACCGTTGGATACCCAATTCACGGTTCCAATGTTTTCCCCATGCTTTGTATCTGTTGTCAACATTATTATCTTCTTATCTTTTTACAAATCAGCAAACTCTTATTGAATTAATTTTTTTTTTTATGTTTAAATCTATCAAAGGCGTAACTACTTACCGAGTGACTGAATCGTCTAAAGATATACTAGGTATATAATTCGTATTATGTCCGAGTTTACCTAATAGCCCGAGTCTGTATTAATATTTTGATTTATTTGTTTTAGGTACTATCTTTAAAATTATTAAAAATTATACATGAAAATTTTCATTTATATAAGAGAATTTAATATATAATGTGTAATTTATTTTATTTTTATTTATAAATTTTAAAAAACTATTAGATAAAATAATAACAATGACACCTATCGAATTATCCAATTTTGGCGTACATATACATTTAATTTAAAAAAATATAGTCTTGCTAAGATTTTGGTATTATTTTTATAGTTTTTTTTTCTTGAATGTTTATGTATTCAAATATTTAGTTTTTTTTATTGAAAGTCTTGTTGATATTGTGTACCACTGTATATATAATCCATGATTCATGTTGATTCGCATTTAATTTTTTAGGAAGCTGTAATGATCATGAAAAACTATTTTTCCTTCTCCATCATGTCTTTCAAGAGTTTTATATTATATTTTTATTCAGTTTTTATTGTTTTAATTGTTAAATCGAGTTGTTGTAGATTTTTTTTAAATTGATAATTGATAATGGTTACTTTTTTTTATACATGTATTGTTAATTATTAATTTTTTTATTTAACTTTTAAATTTTTAAACCTTATTAACATTTTCAGATTTAATAAATATGTTGATTTGGATCAATCAGATTGAATTTACTTTTTTTGTTGGACATAATTTGTTAAATTAACTTTTAATGTTTTAATTATACTTACTAATTTTGGGTTTCATTTAAAAGCTGATTTGGACAAATTAAATCAAGTTTTTACGTCCTAATCATACTTAACATTTTTTATTTAATGAATATGATGATGTGGACCAATCAGATCGAGTTTTTTAATCATATGTGGACGCCCTCAATGCACTATGCCATCAACTCTTATATATTATATTAGGTATATAACTCGCGCTATGCGCGAATCTATATCAATATTTTGATTTAATTATTTTTAGCTACTATCTTTAAAATTATTAAAAATATAATATATTTATAGAATTTTTCATTTATATAAGAGAATTTAATATATAATGTGTAATTTATCATATTTTTATTTATAAATTTTAAAAAACTATTAGGTAAAATAATAACAATGACACCTATCGAATCATCCAACTCTGACGTACATATATATTTGATTTAGAGAAATATAATTGTGCTAAGAATTTGGTATTATTTTCTGTTTTCCATAGAATTTTTATAGTTCTTTTTTTCTTGAAGGTTTATGCGTTCAAATATTTAGTGTTTTTATTGAAAGTTTTATTGATGTTATGTACCACTGTATATATATTATATGATTCATGTTGATTCGCATTTAATTTTGTTAGGAAGTTGTAATGATCATGCAATACCATTTTTTCTTTCTCCATCATGTCTTCCAAAAGTTTTATGTTATATTTTTATTCAGTTTTCATTATTTTAATTGTTAAATTGAGTTGTTGTAGATTTTTTAAATTGATAATTGATCATAGTTACTTTTTTATACAATACAATGTATTGTTAATTGTTAATTTTTTATTTAACTTTTAAAATTTTAAACCATATTAATATTTTCTGATTTAATAAATATGTTAATTTGGATCAATCAGATTAAATTTACCTTTTTCGATCAACATAATTTATTAAATTAACTTTTAATAATTTTTTGTTTGATTTAAAAACTGATGTGGACCAATTAAATCAAGTTTTTTCGTCTTAATCATACTTAACATTTTTTTTATTTAATGAATATGCTGATGTAGACCTATCAGATCGAGTTTTTTAATCTCATGTGGACGTCCTCAATGTAATATGCTATCAACTTTTAAATATTATATAATGATTTACTGCTGTGAAACGTGACTAACTTCATTCATTGCCGGTTATGTAAGTAATCATTATCTTAGTATGGAAACATCACTTTAAGATAGCAATCTTGAATCAAAAGTTCACATGAAACCCATTCTTTTGAGTAGTAAAAAAAATCTCCAAGATAAGATGGAACGCATCTATTAAAAACTGAAATGATTTATTGACAGATGTAAAACTAGTAACTCTAGATGCCGCATCTCATACTACCCTTCTTTTTATGAATTGATAGAATGGTTTACTGATAGCTGTAAGAACTTGTGACAAAGCAAATCATCGTGGATAAAAATATCAAAAATATCCAAATCGGTGTCGAGTCATGCTCTCTACTAGTAATGTATTAACGCGCCTATGCAAATGCGAATATCGAAAGCCTTTTTTGTATTATGTCAATAACTATAAGCAACCGTGCTGGAGTTGTTGAGTATTGCTAAACATCTGTTAATTGCAGTTTTGGTGATTTATGAAGTCTGTTCCTTCTATGGTCTCAGGTTCCTTGCTTTGAAACTTGGAATGAATCCATGGTTAACTTCATCAGAGGAAAACCTTCATCTTCTGGTACAATATTAACTTTTTGTTGATACTCTATGAAATCGCATCCTAGCCAAATTTTGTCAAGAGTGTTTGTAAACTACGTATTCCAAGCACTAAGTGTATTCCTTTCTTTGGTAAGATATGCTAATCTGCACTTTAGTTTGTATTTAAAATTCTAAATTCATTCTTTGAACATAACATATACGGATATACCGTTAGAAAGCGGCTTAAGTCAATACATGCATTTTATTATTTATCTTTGAAAAAAAGACAGTTAATATAGAAAATTTACGTAAACTTTATCATAAATATCAAACGCTCCTTTACCTTATTAAATTTGTATATTTCAATTAAAAAAAAAACATGAACACACTAATGGGAATGTTTTAGATACAGAAAAATGCATGTTTCTGACTCGAACCACTGTCTATGTATATGTTATGTTCAACGATGTGCTCAGACTCGAGCTATAGCTAAAATGCAGAGCTAAGGTAATTTCAACTTGAGACGAACCTTAATTTAAATCTAAAGTACGTTTAGCTTGAAAAACTTTTTAAGAGAACAGTTTACCTATAAAACATATATATATATATATGCCAAATACATATTCTTTGGCTACCATTTGCTTTATACTTAATGACTTTGATTAGTTCATCTCATTGACAAAGAATATTCTTTGCAAATTGTGCTCTGTTGTCTATATAAAATGATTTATCAAATACAAAGTAACAGAAAATCAAGCAATCAATCAAGTCAGCTATTAATAATGAACAATGACATAATGTAGACAAGTTGGGTCCAATATATACTGATATTTTACTAGTAATTGTGTGTAGAAATTTTACAATGATGAATGGGCCCACGACTATCCCGATCATTTTTTAACAGCCGTTTAAATTAACGCCGTCAACTTTTATCTCGGAGGCGATTGGTTCACGGTGCAAGCCACCACTCTCGCCCACTGCTTCAGCTTCGTCTTCACCGTCTGCGGATCATCGCCTATTTAAACGAAATTTGATAATTAAGTAACGCAGATCGTGTATTGTGTCTATATTATATATATATATAGATGTTTATACATACTGATTCGGTATACGGTGTGGGGACTGGTATCGCCGTCGGAGAGCGAAGAAGACGACGCTGTGGATTTGTTGGAAAGGGCGTCGTTGTAGCTTTTCTGAACGGCGAAGTAGAGTTCCAAGGCGGGAAGCGTGTTCGACAATCTCGGATCGGCGATTTCGGGGGATCCGAATCCGAATCCGAGCTCGAGACTGGCTTTTAGCTCGTCGAGGTCTTCGTCCGTCAAGCTCTTCCCGCGGCGGCGACGGCGGGATACATCCCGGCGCTTCGACCAAGCTTCCTCGCGGATGAGATCCGGCGACCACGAGTGTTGCTTTAGTAGAGAAGTAGACGGCGGCACGTGCAGGCGACGCACTACCCCCGGTGAGGGGGTGTGCGGCGGTGGACGGCGTGTTTCAGGCTCAATGGCTGGTTTTTTGGTAAATAAGTGGAAAGTTTCGGGTGAGTAAGTTAAGGGAGAGAGTAAGGATAGTTGAGGATTTCTTTATAAAGAAGTGAGAAAGAGTGTTTGCCGAGTCAGAAAATTTGGGCCGGCCCAAGTCATTATGACCTGGCATTAAAATATATATTTTGTAATTTACCTGGAATTTAACGAAGCAAAAGCAAAAACAAGTTGTCATTTGCATATAAATACATGGATATTCATCTTTTTATTATAGAAATAAGGACATTCCACGACTGAAAAATCTTAATAGAAAATCTTTTAGTCGATTACTATAATGTATCTGAAATACTCTAGTGGTCAAAATACATTTGGGTTCATGTAGCTAAACGACCTTAAATAACATCCGTCCTTTCGAAAAGAAATAAAAAGAGATTGTTTTAGATTCTAGCAAAACGACGAGGACTCATTCTATGCACTTCTGGCCCAATTAGTTTTCTTATGGCCCAGTAATAGTAATAATATACCCCCTTGCTCATCTTCGATATTTGATTAACCATAACATTTGGTACGTTTAGTTTAATACATGGACTGTTTTATTTTATAGATGATGATACGATTAGTAACGACTAAATAGATTGATTTAGTAGCTCTTGTATAGGGTTTGGCTCCAACGTGTAAATCATTAACTTCGCTTTATAGCCGGTTAAACTAACCGTGCTTAAATGATAGTACTTTACTGCTTGCAGCCTTGCATAGTTGTTGAACCATAAACGGTTCAATTTAGGCAGTGAACCAAACTTAGCAGACTCATTAATTCCGACCTCAAAACATAGTCAAATTCAATGTGAGGGTGTGGAGTGGAGTCGATGATCTTATATATATGCTTGTATATTAGCAAAATGCATAACATAAAAATATGGAGCTGTTGGATGAAAATAGTTCAAATGCAGTTTACAGCTAAACACATTCCAAATGTGTCTAAAGTAATCGTATACATATTAATTTTATCGACTAATACATGTTTCGATTGATATAAAATATTGTTTCGATCATTTCAAAATGTTTAATGAAATTTTGATAGTTACTATTTATAATAATGTTTAGTATGGTCATTATTTAACTTTGTTTTGTTCGTTTGAGTTCGTTTATTCCGCCTAATCTAGAGTCTAAACTAATACTAACATTTATTTTTGTCCATTTTGCATTTTGCATTTTGCATTGTTTCTAACTGTTACCATAGATCCTAAAATTGTACTTTCTATAAAATATGTAACTTTTTTTTTTGATAAAATAAATATGTAACTTTTTAACAAGATTTCACCATATAACTAACTCATTCTTATACTAATGTTTTTTTTTGTTTTGGTTCAAATTTCTTATACTAATGTATATAACCTGTTTTTGACATATTCATACATAATTAGGAACGTACATATACGATAGAATTGTATAATAAAAAAAATCTATACAGCGAATAGATATACGCGGACCTGCAAAATCACTTTGGCGAACCTAAAAAATCAAATCAGAATTGACGAAAATATTAAGACAACAATTGAGAAACTCACTTTATTCCTCACGACCGCACGCACGCACGCTTCTACGATAGTAGGCTTTTATAGCCTTCCTACAATAACCTACCAAGAATCGATTTAAATAAGAGATATAGGAGATATTAACCACACGAGTGCTTATTAATCTATGGATATATAAAAGGAAAAGAAAAAAAGACACATAACTCTGAATGGCTGTATGAAAAGGTGGTAGTGAATCAAGGAATAAAGTTTTTTCAACTTTAAATAGAATGGTCTAAATTAATATTATAGGTTTCGATTAGTAATCCGAGAAAAAAGCAAGAATTGTGTTCTCAAAAAGAGAAAATACAAGAATAACAAGGATGTATTTGTATTTTATAATTTTAAAATGTCATCTTACAAAAACAAAATTCAACAGTCATAACCAAAAGTTTTCACAAAATTATGTGTCTTTCTTTTTCCCTAAGAACAAAATAATTTTGGCAGGCACTATCAAAACTGAAAAACTTAAATAGACCAAACGCATTAATTAAGATAATTATATTTATAATACTATTAACACTCACACAAAAATGTTCGTCTATTCCAATGTTAGCATAGATATTTATATTTTTCTTATTATACAATTGATCAAATATAACAATTTTTAAATATAAACACGATGGATGGTTCCATCTACAACACTATTTGGTCAAAGATATCTAGTTTTCTTATATTTTTTAAATATTTCATTTAACATTTGTTCATTAACGAATTTTTTATGTTTAGAAATGTTTTTACTTGAATACTAATTGCATTCAGGCCACTGAGTGCAATAATTATAACTATATTTGATCAGAACAGGAGTAATGTGTTTTGTTAGTGGTATCTCTGTTTAATTTAGCAACTTGATACACCTGCATATATATTACTACTGTGTCTAGGTGTTCTCATAATTATTCGTGAAGTAGGCTATTGATGTGAAAGCCTGAAAGGTAATTAATAACTAATGAGGTGTTAAGCATATGGGGAGCTTTAAGCCTTTAACCCTCACTGAAATTGTTTAATTATATAACATTTGTATCGCTTGTGATACTTCAGTACTATTGATATATTAATTTATCATTAAGAAAACAAGGCCTTCTTGTGATTTTAGTACTATAATATTTAAAAATGTATTTCCACTCAACTGTGAATTTAATTCAGACTACTAACTGTAATAGTAAGTATATTTGGTAAGAACAGGAGTAGTATATTTTTGGTGTAAATCTGTTTAGTTCTAAATAGCAACTTTATGCATATATATAATACGGCCTGCTTGTTCTGTTAATTATCCGTAAAACAGGTTATTGTGGAAGCACATGGGGGAGGTAGCTTGTAACCCTCTTTAAATTTTTTGGTATATAGAAATGGTTATGATATTTTTGTTATAACAACATAGGCATTCTTTCTGTATTTCGTTATTATATTCGACTGGCTCACCTTCAAGTGCGATCAAATCAATTTACATTTTTAAATGTTTTTTCCAAAATTAATCACAACTACGCTTTTTTTTTTCCCACTGCTGGTAGAGCTGATATTTACCTATATAATTTCATTAATGATTTTGTTGGTCTTTTCTATTTTTTCTTTTTCAATCAGTGGCACCAAACTTGAGCCTCCTATGTTCTCTTAACATCAAGCAACAAGAAAATTTAATTACGAAAACCAACCCATCATCACAACGAGAGATTTGACATTTTTCATAATTCTTACGAAGACATCGAACCAAACCAAAGCTGTTGGACCAAATTGACTGATCGATAGTTGTGATCGAGTGGGGTCATAGCAACGGTCGAAGCCACACAAAACGGACCAAAATTGTCTAACGATAACGACATTTTGTAACGACACTTTAAATTCAAGGACTTTACCATAAATTTCGTCGACATATATGTCAAATATACAAGGAACATCACGTGAAGTCGAAGATGTTTGACCTTATCATTTGTCGTGCTAAACAATAGGTTTGGTCTAAATTTGATTCGGGATAGTCAACTAGACCCTTATTGTTATTTTGCAATTTATTTGTATCGTTAAACATAATAGATATATTATGTCTCATTTCAATCTATGTCATAAATATTCAAATAAAACTACGCTTCTCTTTGACATAGTAAAAAGACATACGTTACATATGGTATAGAGTATGAACTTTCATACCAAAACTGGACCGATCAGCGATTTATAGTATAAAAAATAGTGAACTACCCTACTAATATGCAAAGACAACAAAATTGGACGACACTGATGAATTTTCCCTGTAAAATTCAAAAATTATATTTGAATTGAATTCTATAAATTCAGTACTGAATCGACCATATACATACATATTCCTAAAACAATCAGTGAACTAGTTGCAGAAAAAAATGGCACCTTCCTTATATATCCTACAAAAAAATTATTTAAAGATGTTAGATTATGTGGTTGGGACAAATGGACCCCACAAAATGTCGCAAAGCTTTCAGCTAACAATTAAACATCTAACTTGTAAATGTTCCGAAAGCTTCACACCCAGACAACACAACAGTCTCCACCTTCTGAGAACATTTCATTAACTCTTACCCATACCTAAGTCCAACCTTTCACATCGATGTATAATATAGTTCATGTATCAACGAAAAATAGTCAATTTTAATTGATAAAAACATTTATTATCTTGTCATCTATGATAATACCAAAACCTATTATAAGTTACATTACATACAGATCTGATCCAGCTTCTTCTCTGCTCCAATATGTTATGATCTCGAGATCTACTGATAGAATTCTTATTTTTGAGATTATAATTCATTTTTGTATGATGTTGATCGATGACTACCAAGATACAACCATTGATAGATTCTGTCAAATAGATCAACATAAACAAATGAAAAGAGTATGTCCATAATATTGATTAACAATGTTTATTAGTATTGTAGATGGACCATGTATGTGGATGGTATAGTATACCACCAAACGTTGAGAAATACTTTGTATAATATTAGATATAGTCAAAAACTTTGGAAATGGGTCGGACACAATTATAACTGGACAGAGCAAGTGGAGTGGTATAGAAGTTACTTAAGCTCGCTAGCTTGATAACCTATTATTATTATATTTTAATGTCGAAAAGACTATAAGAAAAAATGGTTAGCATAGTAATCGAATTAAAAAAATCTGTACAAATAACAACTATACGATATTACATTTTATTCTGAATTTGCTTAAAGAGGGTAAAATTGTATGATTAGTAAAAGTATGCATGCAGGACTGAAAAATCATTCCGTCATTTTGTCATCGATAATATAAATCCGTATATGCTTCCTTAGGAGTTAGGGTGTAAAAGTATAATATTTGTGTAGATATACATTTTTGACTGATAATATTATCGAAACAAATGGTGTTGGTTTGGATGCTATTTTATTTGTTCAAATGATACAACAACCATGAAACAACGAAAGTAAAATAAAGTTTCTTTCGTGGAACGGCCCTGAAGTAGATTAATTAAGTTGAATAGATTTTTTATAGTTTGTTCATTTGCGAGTGTGGATATCAAACAAGTGTAATTTACAAGTTAGTCTCTTTAAACAAAAATAAAAACTCTTTTAATACTCCATTAATTAAGCGAGTCACGTACGGTATGCAAAAGTCTATGCCGTTGACCCGTTAACATATTAGATTTGAGAAATAATTCATCGAAAGATAATTATATTTCGAATGTACGCATGAAATTTAGGGTAATACTACTAAAAACATAGCTAGGGTATATAAAAGGTAAAAATAAAAATACAAGCAATACCTAACATGTTATTTTTTCCCCGATACCTAACATGTGGTTAAGCTGACAAAGTGACCGTTTATTTGAAATTAATGCTTTTAATACTAGGCAGCTTCGACGACTTTAGAAAATGTATACACAAACTAATGTGTACATAATGTAATTTTAAATTATGTCCACACACTTAAAAGAAACTATTGAAAATTGTAGTACTATAAATTTATTATTTTAAAACTATGCTTTTTCGATCTAACACTCGAAACATTGTCTCTCTAAAGAATCCACACCATGTTGGTATTGGCATGTGAGATTCCCGAGTAGTGTGGCCTAGAGTCGCGTGACCGTTTTTATTGCTTACCCCCAAAGATTATGCCTCAACGGTCATAGATTCACTATCGCATTAAATTAAATCACAACTATATAGATAGATAAGTAAACAAAATTTAACATAAAATCAAAACACAAGCGGTGGAATTTTCAGCTTTACAACTACAATTCACGCGTAAACTGCATGTGTACTGTTTTTTTAGGAGTTTCAAATAAGAATATTATAAAGAAACAAAAATATACTCTAATCCATTTCAGACTAAATGATGTCTTAGTATGATCCACTGCAAAAAGTTATGATTAAGTAGATAAATCCAAATCAAAACTAAACAGTGATTAAGATCTATTATGTCCCTAATGAAACGAGGAACATGATTTGATGCAGCGTGGCGGAGTGGGTATGATATTGGCTTACGTCTAATCACTTTTAAACCTTTGTTTGTCATCTACAATGCTTCTTAATCCGAAACACACCTCTAGTCCAGCCGAGGTCGACTATAAACCGGGTTGGTAGTCGGTTTGGTCTATACCGGATACAATTTATGAAAGTTCAGCCACTACTTTAATACTCCAATGATTATTCAAAAACAAAACAAAAAATAGGTTGATGAATTGATCTAATTTATCTCTCTTAAAGTGAAACTTAAATTTATCAGACCTATTATAAGATACACTTGCATACTAAATTGTTATTTTTGCTTCTAGAATTATTAATTGTACCAACAACAACGCAACTTAAGTTCTTTTGTTTTGTGATTTTGACAACATTGCATTATGTATTTATGTTGTTCTATTCAGCTGATCTATATAAAAAACAATGAAATAGACTAATATGAATTGAAATTTCTCATTTTTAGTTTTTATTTCTTATATTTGATTTGATTGTCAATAGTCATTAAATTCGAATGCATTTTTGAAAAGAAAAAAAATATATGTTTTAAATTTAGTTTGATCTAAAATTATCTGTTTTGGTCATATATCAATCGAACTCAGCCCGAATTAATTTCAATCCAGATCTAAAAAACGTTGGTTATTAAAATAAAATAAAAACGAGGAAAATTGTATGAACTGACTCTATCTTATGTTTGATTAATGTGATAATCTGATATTTAGTAACCTTGCTTGTAACCATAATTTATGCATGGGGTCCTACGTGTTTCCAGAAAATCAGAGCCGTGAAAGTGAACTAAACAAAAGTGTAAACCGATCAGAAAGGTATCTGATGCTGATTTAGATGATTAAAAGAATCTCAATGAAGAAAAAATATCAAGACTTTAATCATCGAATTAGTCTAGTCGATGAAGTCACTAGAGATTCTCTCACAAATCGAACTATTTCAATATTTCATAAATACTAAAATAAAACCAAATAAATAGAAAAGACAATAGTAGGACCCACCAATAAAACTTGCTATAAATAAAAGGAACTCCTCACTTTGATCAACAAAGCTTCTCTCTCTCTCTCGCCTATCATCTTTTTCAGTTCTCCATCAGACATCTGAAACCCCATAACTCATAAAGCTTCAGTCTTTTTCATCTATTAATCCACAAAAATTTGTTCTTTTCCCAAAAGAAAAACAATGGTCGACGTTGATCGGAGAATGACCGGTCTCCGGCCAGCACACGCGGCAGGTCTCCGTCGTCTCTCAGCTCGAGCCGCCGCACCAACAACTCCAAGGGTCAGGAACAGTCTCGTCTCTTTCTCATCACTCGCCGATCAAGTTATCTCACACTTACACACTTCGAGGATCCAAGTCCAACCGGGTCTAACCGACGCCGAATTCGCCAGAGCCGAAGCCGAGTTTGCATTCGCCTTCCCACCGGATCTCCGCGCCGTTTTAACCGCCGGTTTACCCGTCGGCGCCGGGTTTCCAGACTGGCGTTCTCCCGGAGCTCGTCTTCATCTCCGAGCCATGATCGATCTTCCAATCGCCGCCGTGTCGTTTCAGATCGCGAGAAACACTCTCTGGAGCAAATCTTGGGGCCCGAGACCGTCCGACCCGGAAAAGGCCTTACGGGTCGCGAGAAACGCCCTCAAGAGAGCTCCTTTGATGATACCCATCTTCGATCACTGCTTTATTCCTTGCAGCCCATCTTTAGCGGGTAACCCGGTTTTCTACATCGACGAGACCCGGATTTTCTGTTGCGGGTCGGATCTATCGGATTTTTTCGAGCGTGAGTCTGTGTTCAGAGGATCCGACTCGTCCCCGACGATTCTCACTAAGCAGCGTTCGGTGAGCGAGAAATCCACCGCGTCATCGTCCTCTTCCTCGTCGAATATCTCCAGAATGAGCTTAGATTCGGGTCGGGTTCACGGTTCGGGTACACCTAGATGGGTGGAGTTTTGGAGTGACGCGGCGGTGGATCGTCGCCGGAGAAACTCGGCTTCCTCGATGTCGTCATCGCACTCTTCGTCGCCGGAGAGATATCTAGACTTACCGAGAACCGAGACTCCGAAATGGGTCGAGGATTACGTGAACGGGATCGGGTCGGTTTTAAGAGGAGGCGGGTGGAGCGAATCAGACGTAGATGATATCGTCCACGTGTCGGCATCTGGTTTCTTCGAAGGTGAAATGGTAATTTTAGACAACCAAGCGGTTTTAGATGCGTTGCTTCTGAAAGCGGGTCGGTTCTCAGAGTCGCTCCGAAAAGCTGGATGGAGCTCCGAGGAAGTGTCAGACGCTCTCGGTTTCGATTTTCGACCGGAGAAGGAGAGAAAACCGGTGAAGAAGCTGTCTCCTGAGGTCGTCAAACGAATCGGGAAACTTGCCGAGTCGGTTTCTCGGTCATGATAATACTCCCCGATCGAGATTCTTTTCCTTTTAATTAAAAACAAAAATATAGCAAATAGTTTTTCATGTTTTCAAAAGGTTTTAAAATATGTGTAATTTTGGAATTCTCCCCCTATTTTGGCATTAGAAACAAAATTGAAAATGGGGAGCGTGTTCTACTGTGAAAAGAAAAATACACTAAATATAGTAATAAATAAATCTGGAATTTGTACATTACTGCAGAGGTTTTTTTCTAAAATAATTGTGCACAGCTCAATCTTCTTTGGGGCATGGGGGCTAATTCGATAAGTTTTTTTTCTAGGGTGTTATTTAGAGGAATTACTTTTAGGTGAGGTTCAGTTGTGGAATATCTCTAAAATCTTCCAAAAAGAAGCACCAACGCGCACGTGTGACGACTTTCCCAAACAAAAACGCAAAATAACGTTATTGGGCCCCGCGAACGATGGCTAGCCGACGTCGTTTTCTTAACGCAACGCTGTCTTTTTATTACCTTCACCTTTGTACGATATCGTCATATCGAACGACGTAAGGAAAACTATGAAATGATTAGTTAACAACAAACGATAAATTCAAAAACTACAGCATTTTTTCATGTCGAAGAGGAGAAAGGTTTGCAATGATTTGGCTATGCTTATGAACTATAGAATACATATGTGATAATTTCAATTCATAAATAGAAAAAAAAATTGCAAGATAAGTAGAAAGAAATGAATAACTTTTTTTTGGTAAAACTTCGGTTATTAGTCGTTGCAGATAATTGAACGTGGTTTCAAACAAATATCGATTTAAAAGCAAAAATAAGTAAACAAAATAATGTATTGAAATTAATTTGGACAATTATTGGAGGTATTATTAAGGAATTGAGCCAAATGAAAAGATGTGTACAATACCAAACACTTAATAATCCAGAAAATAATAGGGGTTAGATGAGATGTATCAGAGAGTCTACAGCTAGGTTCACTCAGGAATTAAAATGTTTGCTTACGTTGTGATCAGTGATCATAACCAACCTTTTACCAGTAAAAGGACTGTTGTTGCAATCATTACTTTTTCCAAATAATCATATTTTATAGTATGTCCTAACATTTCTGGTACTATTATTATTGTACACCAAACCTTTTTGTATAATTTAAAATATTTCCCACGAAAACATTTTCCATTGAAAAACGCATAATAGATAGTTAAAACAGAACTTCAAGCTGTTCTGGTCTAATATGGTCTGAACCAAAAACAAATGAAAGTAAATGAAAACCAAAACCTCTGGCAACGAAAATGAAAACCCAAATTTAAACAAACATTAAAAAAAAAATTCTGAGTTGTTACTTCAATCAAAAAAAAAATTTAGAAACATATTATGATTAAAAATGTAAGACAAACAACAATCAAAACTATTATAAATTGATATCATAAACCTCTGGCTATATTATTTTAGTAACTATTTTTTTCTTAAGTGGTTAAGTTTATGTTTAATTCAAGATTATATATATGAGAGGTCTCATACGAATGCAAGAGTATCGTCGTACGTTGAAAATAAATATATATTGGTTTTGTATGATAATGTCGGTCCATAATAATTCCATGAAAACGGTCACTGCTACCACTAAAAGAACCATCCGATCTGACCGTTGCATCTCTGATGTCTGATCACGTGCAGATCCCACCGCCCATCACGTTCGTCGCCATCCGTCTTTTTATTTCACACATGACATGTCAGATCAGATCTGGGCCGTTGATTAGACTGATGCGTATGGACATGTGGTGGGCCGTAGAGTAGACGAGCGGTGAGAGAAGTAAGAAGTGTTGTCCCCGAGTCCGTGTATCATCATCGGCTAAAGGCATGGTTCGGTCCGCTTAATAGGTTACGTGTGTGTGGTGTGAAGTTGGGTTTTGACTTTTGGCCTTAATAGTATATAATTTAATTTGTGAAATTAGTCTGCATGCATAGTTTTCATAGATTCTATCATTCTAAGTAGTTGACAAAAGATAAAAAGATGTATAGTTGTCGTTTCTTTCGGCTTGTATATAGGTAGAGTTTTTCAAAAAAATCAAAATGTTTAGTTAATACAAAAAATACAACTGTACAAAGTACGAACTTTTGACTACTGCTTGCTCTGTGGGGGCAACCCCAAGTTTGGTCCAAGTCTCCAAGAGATTGGTAGAATAGGGGCGTTTTGAATCAAAACTTAATGAAGATTCTTAAGTAAGAATCCAAAAACCAAAAGTCTTAGAAGTACTTTCTATAATGTCAGAGAGCATTGATTTGCACCAATTCCCCTTAAACTTTATGTTAGAATAACAATCTTCACTAAAATTGATTGCCCATATTATCTTCTAAAGCAGAGAGATGTTAACAACTTAACAATCAATAACCCATTCTTTTTTTAGATAATCATGTCATATGGTCTACTTATTAACCCAATCAACCTAGAAAAACATGACGGTCACACAACAATCAAAAATCTTTTTGAAATAAGAGTTCTAACTTTCTTAAGCTATAATTTTTAGATTAAAAAAAAAAAGTAATCTCGCAACTATCTAAGTAAATGTTAAAAAGTAAAACATAAAACTAAATAAACCCGTAAAGTTAAAGAGCTTATCAAACAATTTGTTATAAGAAAATATGAAGTTCGAATTCGTTATACCTCGCAACTATCTAAACCATAGTGACTGAGCCAAAAGAGAATACACTTGGCGTGGACCGCGTACGTGAAGGATTTTATTCATTTGCCAGTGGATTTTAAAGTTATAGGCCTGTATTCTAAATTAGTTACATACGTATTCAGGCCCATTTGATGTTGCATGTCGGTTTTTATTTATTTTTTGTTGCTACAGTTTTTTTTTTAACGAATTGCAATTACATATTACTAAAAGAACTATTCTTCTTTTATCTATAACACAACACATGAATTCCATTGGTTAGAATTTGATTTATTCTATCTAGTAAAATATTTATGAATCACTATATTAACTGATCTACTATTTTGTAGAGACAAAATTCTTGTATATACTAAACTGTATAAATTTCTAACAACACATTTAGATATCGACATACTAATGAATTTTGATGAATTGTTCGGTCTAACTCACATTGTTTACAGTCGCTTAAATCTTAGCATTATTATTGGGAGATGGACCGGAAATGAAAGAATTCAGCATAACCTACCTTTGAGATATTTACATGACATTCGTGTATAAAAGCTATTTTGACATGAACCTTTCAAATCAAATCACCCAGAGATGTATATTCAGTAACAAAGATATTACCCTAGATTACACATTTATCATATGTCTTGTGAGATGCACCGGAAAAGATATAAATTGAGTACATTTAATATAGCACAAGGGACATGGATGGGTTGTGGCGATAAAAAAAGAGAGTCAAAGAATGTACCAAATACCAAAACCCTACTAAAAAACAAGAAACAAGCAAATAAAAATAGAGGAGATCCAATAGAAGGGATATGTGATCTACTCTTCTTCATCCCATAATATTTCCTTATTTGGCACCAATTGATCTTTATGATCACTCACCCATTTGTTTTTCTTACTTGTTTCATAGAGTAATTTTTTTTTTAATTTGTATTTCTTTCTATTACGGACGCTCCCATCTTCTAGGTTTTGACTTTTGTTTGCCTCTTCATGCATAATTTCTGAGTTGTTTTCTTTGTTTTGTTATATATATATATATATGTTTGATTTCAATTTATTCTCGTCCTCTCTTTGAATGAAACTATGCATCGATAAAGCTGGTGAGTATTGTTTCATAAGTTTGTCTAGAAAAGTTTAAGAAAAAGTGAATTTTATAAGAAAACCCCTAGATATAGTGAAATAGATACAATAATATAAATATAAACAATAATTGCAATAATTAAAGAGGGAGTGCATGAACTTTATCCTGTCACAGAGAACATGAGAATTTATCCGAATAAAAGGAGAGATTGGAGAGACAAAAACAAATAAAAAAAGGGAAAATAAAAAGAGCATTGAAGAAAAGATAATGCGAAGAAAGTAAATTAATTCGTATGAATTTATCTTATTTTCCCATATATAAAAACAATATAATAATTAAAAAAAGAAAGATAGAAATGTGTCAGGAGAATACAGAGCACTTGTTCAAGAAAATATAAGATACTATAAGAAAGTGATCTATATATCAAGGTTATTGTAATAATCCAGTAGAATATGGATGTTATAATGATCAGAAACCTAATATCTTAGGTGGTTTTTACGGTATCAGCAAAAATGCTCCGTAATTACGGACTATGAATATTTTAGTTACGGAGTATTTTTTTTTTTTTTTTAAGCTAAAGAGATACGGAGTAATTCAATTTTGTCGAATTCGTGATTATTTTTAGGTGATTATAAATTGTGGTGTTAATAAGGAGCAACGGGCATAGATGATGCTTGGGACATGAACACAGCTGTATCACTACCTTGCCTTAGGAGGCAACCTACCCCAGTTTTGTTATTCAATTATTAAAAGTAACTAAATTTCGAATTTTATGCTATTTTGCTTGGGAGATCCCAATGTTTGTTATTTTAATACAGTACCCGTACTCAACCAAATGATACGACGAAAATGTTATTTTTAAACGAATACATCCGACTCAACAAAAAAAAAGGTCTGAAAATCTATTTTGCTTGTTTCATATAAAATCACATCAGATAAGATCTTTACAAACTATTACTTAGAGATCATTTTACTATACATCCACGAATAAATACATAAGGAAAATGCCGAACAAAAAAAATTATAATATTTTAGAAGATTTATCTCGACAGTAGTAACTCTCTTTATTGGCTTCAGAAAACAAACAATAAAACAAGAAGAACAACATAAATCTTGGATTCCAAGTGATCTTAGAAACTACAAAAGATTTGGTTTTAAAAGCTGTAACTAAATTTTAAAATCTTTACAGCCCTAAGAGCCACTTCACTCATCCGTGGTGTGTTTACACGGTCACATAGATCCGAAAATCAACATTAAACGTTTATAACAAAACTCAGGCGAATTTAAACCTCCACGAACGAATACATGAGAAGATTGCAGAAAAAAAAAAATTTTACAAACGTTATCTCGACATCTCTACTCTTTTTCACCAATTGCAAATGGCCACTCCTGATTTTTAACGGCATTTATCAATCAATAACGTTATGAATGACATGACCGCTTTAAGAAAACAGGATCAGTAAAATTTATATATAAAAAAAAACGAAACGAAAGTCCTCGAGAAAAAAAAAGAAAAGGGTACGAACAAGACTTCGAATCTTGGTTAAGAAATTTAGATTCGGTGGGAAGGAGGAGTGTTTAATTCTCACAGTGACTTTGTGGAAGTAAAAAGGTGAAAAAGGGGAAATAGCATCTATTTTTTGTTATTTTCAAAGCCTGGTTTCTTGATTGAAAAAAGTGAGGGCAGCGAAACGTCATCGTTTCGTTAGGGTTTCTTACATGTTTCAGTGTCAACAAAAGAGGGTAAAACCAAGTCCAAAGCAACTTACTGTGTCTGTCTATTTTAGTCTAATTATAGGGAAGAAGAATATATAAACCAGCGTTAATTTTATTAACAAACAA
Organism: Thlaspi arvense; assembly: GCA_911865555.2. Lineage (NCBI taxonomy): Eukaryota > Viridiplantae > Streptophyta > Magnoliopsida > Brassicales > Brassicaceae > Thlaspi > Thlaspi arvense. The sequence continues at coordinate 5,173,429 of OU466861.1, forward strand.
ACAAAAGTAATCGTTAAATGTGACGTCAAAAAGAAGTGGTTATCTGTTTCTAATATGTGAAAATCAAAAGATTGTGAGTTTGTATAAAAAAAGCCAGTCATTAACCTTGATTGAAGATGGCGAAGCTTGGATATGTCTTTAGACTTATGCATTTTTAAGGCAAGAATCATTTATTGAAACTGCTTCCTGGTTCAGTAGTAATTTATCAGTTATCACTGTTATGTTTTTTTTTTGGGTCATCAATCACTCTGATCACGTAAACTTTTGAAAACCAAAAAAAAAAAAGAAGGAAAAAGAATTTAACGAAGATCGCAATAAAAGTTCTGGCCGATCGGCTTTGATAAGCGTGCCATACACCAACGCTCGACGCCAACTGAGATTCGATTATTATTATATCTTGTACACTGTCCATAACATTCTTTCATAGAAGGAGGAGTATACATTGTAATAAAATTTTATTTTTATTCTTCTTCAATTGTATTTTAAAAAGTTATAACAACAAGCTAAGTATGATTAGATAAAATTATATCTAAACCATATGATTAGATGAGAGAAATTGATTTAAAGGTATAATATTTGGCCGTCGCCTGAACAGATCCCGGCGAAACAGATGGGTTCACTGATTTCTGACATATTTCATGTGGATGTGGGGTAATTAACAACTTATAAACAAAAAAATAATAGTATAAAGTTTGCGCAACAACAAATAAAAAGCTTTTTTTTTTTACTTTGAACAAATAAAAAGCTTAACTACAAAAAAAAAGGAAAAGACCACACGACTCTCTTCTTTCCCGTTATATATAGTTCAAAGTAATTAGAATTTTATAAGATCGAAAAAAAACTAATTACAGATTAACAAATTGTGATTGTGGAAATAGGAAAAATGCGTCAATGGTGAGAGCGGTACATGCACCTTTGATTTGTTCACGACTCGTGGGTCCGACATCCCACCGATTTGTGACACGTGTAATTCACTAAATGTCCAAGACCGTCGATCCAGACAGATGATAATCTCTCCGTGAATCGACGGACAATATGACTCTTGTTGTTGTTATGTGTGACTCTTATACGACTCTTGTTGTTGTTATGTGTGACTCTTATAGTAAACATTCATTTTTGTTCATTCGTCAGCTACATGAATATTTTAAAGTTTTTGGTTTAGTTTTTTTCTGCTAAATTTTTGTTCGGTTAGTTATTTGTGCGTTTACTGTCTTTCACCTTTTAATAAAGGAGGTGATATATATATACTGATGAAAGAACAATTCCTATAGTACCATCAAGTTAAATAACACTAACTAATTTATACAAAAAAAAAAATTACGGTAAATTATCTCCAAAACTAAACACTATAGTTAAACAAAAAAAGAACTATATATATATAAATATTCAATGCATGGAAGGTTGGAACATCCACGTTAAAGCAAGAAAACATTTTTTGACAGCTAGCTAGTGTACATACAGATTTGTATATTTGTCTGTGTGTAAAATCTTAGGAGGGTGAAAAGAAAAGAAAAATGCAAACAATCCTTATTGTCACATAGTGTATATATATATAATTTATACATATATATATATCTTAATATTATATGTAATAATAAGTTAAGAGAATAAGGATGGGTCACAAACTGCTATATATATCCTTCAATTCCTGTTATATTGCTGAATCTCTGATTGGCAGTAATAGTTTGCATTTTCACACATAACTCTCCATCTCTCTTCCATCATCACACCTCTTCTGTGATTCAGACACACAAAATTTCAAGCTTTGTCAGATCCTTCTCCTTCTTCCTCCATACCTTATCTCACCAGCTTCTCCATATCTCTCGCAAAGACAAAGTAAAACCCTATAAATTCCAAACTAAAAGAAGAAGAGTATGGAAAACTCCGACATGCTAATGAACATGATGATGCAGCAAATGGAGAAGCTTCCTGAACACTTCTCTAACCCAAACCCTAACCCTAACTCCCATAACATCATGATGCTCTCCGAATCCAACACCCATCCTTTCTTCTTCAACCCCTCCCATACCCATCTCCCACTACTTGACCCAACCATGACTCACCACCAACCCGGTTTAAATTTCCGTTATGCCCCTTCCACGTCAACATCTCTCCCGGACAAAAGAGGAGGTGGCGGCGACGCTAACATGGCGGCGATGCGGGAGATGATCTTTCGAATAGCCGTGATGCAGCCGATACATATTGATCCGGAAGCCGTGAAGCCACCGAAGAGAAAGAACGTGAGGATCTCTAAAGATCCACAGAGTGTGGCGGCTCGACATCGAAGGGAGAGGATAAGTGAACGGATTCGGATACTTCAACGGCTTGTCCCCGGTGGGACCAAGATGGATACGGCGTCGATGCTCGATGAGGCTATCCATTACGTTAAGTTTCTCAAGAAGCAGGTGCAGTCGCTGGAAGAGCATGCGGTGGTTAACAGCGGAGGAATGACGTCAGCACCGGCAGGTGTTGGTGGAGGATATGGGGGAAAAGGGTGTGGTACGATGCGGTCTGATCATCACCAGATGCTTGGAAATGCACAGATTCTTAGATGATGATTTTTCTAATGTATTTTATATTTATTAATATGAAGAGGAAAAATATTCTCGGGAGGAGTGGATTTTAATATTATGAAACTATGAGAGTATTTCCATTTTAACGTTTTTTTTTTTAATATTTCCGAGTATTGATAATGTTTTGGGATTACAACTTAAAATTCAGACTTTTGGGTTGTTAAGTCTTATTATCATTGCCATAATGAATTTAATCTCTAGCTCTGATCAATGAGACATGTCTTAGCTTTTAGACATATTGTTAGGTTTTATGTGTTGAATATAGTGTAACAACAAGTGTGTGATGATGTCATATCGTACTTGTTGTAGTAACGTTCTTGTTGCATAGGTGTATGAATTTGCGAGCCAGCTTTCTATATACAGGAAGTTTTTGGGACAACGTTTAACAAGAATATTTTTGGGATAACGTAAATAATTTTCACACATATGATAAAACATATGGGTTTTTTTTGGAGCTCAAATTGATTGTCTATACAATTGTAATTAAGATTATCACTAGCAAAAACAGAGGAATACAAGTAGATGCTAAGTTCTCTTCTTGTTTCTATAAATTGTTATTCTGATTTTTTTTAAATCATACTACAAAGGCATATTGTTCATTATTGGATGTCTGAATGTATATCAAACCATTTGATCCCTAAATGAACTTTTCCTGCCTTTATGTAGATGTCTCGGAATTTGAATCTACTACATTCATTATAGAAGATTGACAAATACAGACATCATAACTTTTGAAGTATTTTGTATAACAAAACCAAGTTTTTTTATTTGTCAATTTAGACCAGGAAGAGCTGTATATATTAGTGGACAACAAGGTAAGCCCAAATAAAGAGCCATTTCACAAAGATAGGTCCTTTAAGCCCACAACCAATATTACCAATTTACCATCGGCCGTGCACACCAAATTACCCCAATCATAAATAAAAACCTCGAAGCTGCTGCCATGTCTATAATGATATGTTCAAATGGCGTATATATATACATTCTGATAACATATGGCATATATTTATCAAATCATCATTGACTGCAACAATGTAACTGAGTGGTTTGCGCTATTATTTACTGTGGATGTATCATAATTTGAATGCAGATATAATTAAACATGTGCATTGCATGAATCATAGCTAGATAGCAAAACAGTCATTATGTAGAACTGCATGTATATGTGTAAATATTGCATTGAATATTTGAGGCTAGATTCAAGAAGATGACAAGGATTTGGTCTTCACCTATGAATATTCTAAGAAGCAACATCTCTGATCTTGACGTCATCAAATCGGCCATATCCAAGTATTTTTAAGTATTAACAATCAATTGATTTATGGCATTTGCATGTAATTTCACGATGGCAAATAATCACAATCAATCGTTTTGGATGAAAATGGCTTTATAAATGAAATGGCTAAACGACTATCCCGCGACGAAGACAAGAATGGGTTTCCCGCGATAAGGAGGTCGACGTCTGTCTTCAAGCGGACGAGTTCATGTTCTTCTCGACCCTATATATAGAACTATAGAAGGCAATTTCAGTTAGTATTGACCTTTAAATTTTAAACTTCTCATCATTATTTTCATGTTTAAAACATTTAGTAAAAATAAATAAATTAAGAAGAAACCAAAGTCACCTGAGAGCAACCCAATGGTAACACTATAAGGGGGGAGGGGTCTTAATGATTAAATATTAATATTTTGTATACTTTATGTAGTTAAGATACTTTGTAAGATTTTATTGTTTTTATTAAGCATACAATGAAGATACTTTTTGATAGGTGTCTTAAAAAAAGAAAAAAAAATTTAATAAATTGATGTAAAAACTTATTTTAATTTTTTTGTAAATATAGTATATTTTCATAAAAATAATACATAGAACATATAAACTATAAAAGTACAATTCAGAAAGTGGAAAACTCGCTTAATTGTAATCTTCACTTCCGCAATATCGGTAGAGTACATCATATCTACTTTCTGAAGTTTCTTCACCGTGTTTGAAATCTGATAAATCCATTAGATTGTATCCATCTCGCTCGTCTTTTACTATCATATTATGCAATATGATACATGCTCTCATAATTTTTCCTATACCCGAAAGATCCCAAAAAGGATTGGGTTTTTAACAATTTTAAACCGAGCTTGCAAGACTCCAAAAGCACGCTCGACATCTTTTCTGACAGATTCTTGATGTGTAGCAAATAATGATTCTTTCGAACTCTGTGGAAGTGAAATAGATTGGATAAAGGTTGCCTAATTCGGATAAATACCATCTGTGAGATAGTACGCCAAATTATACTTGTGTCCGTTGACAAAGTAATTCACTTTTGGAGCCTTTCCTTGTAATACATCATCAAAAACTAGTGAGCGATCAAGAACATTAATATCGTTTAAGGTACCTGGAGGTCCAAAAAACGCGTGTCATATCCAGAGATCTTGTGAAGCTACAACCTCTAAAACGATTGTTGGTTTCCCAGATCCACGTGCACATTGCCCTTTTCCAAGCGGTGGGGGAATTCTTCCACTCCCAATGCATACAGTCGATGCTTCCTATCATTCTGGGAAATCCGCATGTCTCTCCGATATACAGTAGTCGTTGAAGATCTTCTGATGTGGGTCTTCGTAGGTACTCATTCCCGAACACATATTATTCCTTTGACGAAATTCTTCAAGCATGAAATCGTAGTACTTTCTCCAAAACCGAGGTATTCGTCAACCGAATCAGTCGGACACCCATATGCCAGCATACAAATTGCTGCTGTACACTTCTGTAGTGCTGAAAAACCGAACCTTCCGGTAGCATCCCTTTTTTGCTGAAAGAATGGAAGAGCATTCGAGAGTCCATTAACAATACGCATGAACAAGGGTTCGTTCATTCTGAAACGGCGTCGAAATAATTGACTCGGTTATTTTGCATCTTCGCTAAAATAATCGTTCCATAACTTGATGTGGCCTTCTTCGCGATTCCTTTCAATGTAGGCTCTTTTTTTCTTTGATTTGGTTGGCTTTTGACGATCAACAAAGAGATTTTCAGATAATTTATCGATAGCTTGACTATACTATTCCTCATATATTTGATTAAATTTTTCTTCGAACATTTGATCAAATTTTTCTTCATATGGATAATTAGAAGAAAAAGCCATTTGAGAATATGGAAAAAAGAAAAGAATGAATAATTTCTTATAACGAGAAAAAGAGGAATGGTTTTAGAGATGGAAAACGAAAATGGATGTAGAAATATGTTGGTTTTGCATTTCATTTATATAGACAAAGAGTGGATGTTGTTTGTGGTCATACATTTACCAAAAATATATGGTACAAAATAAAAGTGCTACAAAACAACAAAACGAAGACTTGAAAGGTCAAATGTCAAATTACATGCTTGAAAGATCAAATGTCAAATTACATGCTTGAAAGGTCGAATTACTAGTGCTATAAGAATAGAAAACAAATTCTTTGCCAACATGTGTTTTTGAATTTATATTGCCGACATCTGATTATGAATTCATATTGCCTCTTCATTCATCTAATTAGACAGCCACAATGTTCTTGTCTTTTTCAAAACTGCAAAGAAGCAGAGATTTAAAGTTAGTAAAAAATTAAACTTAAACTGAAACTTATACTTAAATTTAAACCCACTAAACAAGAAAAGTAAAGGACGATAATAAGCTTTCAATTACACCACTAAACAAACCAAGAAACTTTAAGCAAGCCAATTTCAAACAAAAGAAACCAAAACGCATAACGCATAAGTGCTCAATGATAATGACAGAAGCAAACCTTCTCTATTTATTCTTGAAGATAACTGTATTCCCTCAAGTGCTGCCCGAGAAGCAAACCTTCTCTCTTCCTTGCCCGAGTCTAAAACAGAAACACAAAAAGCAGATCTCATAATATGTACCAATCTCATTTCAATGAAATACCAATCTCAATAACTAAAACTGAAACTTAAATTTCACTTCAATCAAATACTGATCTCATTTCATAAACTTAAACTTAAACTTAAACTGAAACTTCTACTAAATCAAATACCAATATCATTTCATAAGCATTATATTTCATTTCATAAACTTAATATCCTACAAGAGTTTCAGGAATTCAAGACTTTCACAGCATGTCCTGAATTAGCTTATTCCTTAGAGCTATTTCTATATCCGAAAGTGGCTCTGTTTTGCCAAGGAGATTTTCAAGCAATTTTTTATCTGAAAGCTTATCCTTCATGGCTAATTCCTTCTGCCTCATCTCCCATACGGTCTGAAACTCTAACAGTCACTTGCTTTGTTCTTCCACAGAGGCTGTCTTGGTCACTGCCCTCTTAGCTTTCGCTTTTGCTGCTTTAACACCTGGAGGTCATCATCTTCAATGTTAACTGACTGAGAGCTACCAGATTATGCTGAACCATCCTCACATTTCCTTCTTTTTGAACTACCTTCACCTACACCTTTACTACACAAGTTGGCACACCATTTCTGGTCATAACGAAGCTCCTTCCATGCGTGCTCAAGGATGAATTTCGCCTTGTTGTCGTTGTGGAAGATCTGATGAGCCTGCTTGAGAACATCATCATCATTCTGCCCACTTGTCTTATGTTTTTTTGCAGCCTCAAATGCTCCACGGAACTTGGAGACAAGCTCGTTGATCTTCCTCCACCTCTGCTTACACTTATTGTGATCTCTTTTCTCAGCAGATGAAACCTTAGGACTAGCATTATATAATGCTGCTATGCGTGTCCAAAATGCACCACTTCTCTGCTCATTTGACACTACATCATCCTTGCTGGTGTTAAGCCAAGCGCTAATGAGCACTAAATCATCTGTGGGACTCCATCTCTTCCTCTCTTTACGCTCCTCAGCTGTCCCTAAACCCTCTAGTGTTGGTTCATCAGAACACTGACTACTAAACAAGGGAAATTCTGATGACCCAAGAGGTCTAGTTTCAGAAGAAATCTCATAAGAAAATGGGTGAGGGTGGTGACTATCCTGTTGACTATAAAATTTTGGGATCGACAATTACTAGAATCCATAACCTAACTTTCTGTTTGAAAGAGAAGAAGAACGGTTTTCAAACTGAAGTGAAAGAGAAGAAGTTGTTGAAAGATAATAAGTAGGTGAAAGAGAAGAAGTTGTTAATCTATAGGAGTAATGGTTTCTAGTTTAAGCAGAGCACAAGTAGTTGTGCTCTTTGTATTAAGCATTCAATCCATGCATTTATTTATAGATACAAATCTAATCACAGTTTAAACTGAACAACCAAAATCAACAATTAATGTTTTAGCATCAAAGGTATTTGATTTCTATGTAAAGCATTCAATCCATGCATTCTGTTAAGTTTTCTTGTTATAATTTTGCTAGAAATCAGCACTGGAAATTCTATTTTATTAAATTTGTGAAACTGTCTTATATGAGATTTCTATTGTGTATGAGCAAGCAAGCATTAGTCTCAGATTACGGTTTTTTAAAGTTTAATGGCTGATAGTTGATTTAAAGTTTGATGGGAGAAGGTATTTAGTTTACCAGTTAAAGACTTGAACGTTGATGCCTTGGAACGTTTGGCTCAATATCTTCTGAGCAAGAAACACAGGAATCTGAAAGAAGCTTTTTCTTTCTCAGATTTGATATTGAGTAGACAGAATCAAACGCAAAGTTTTACAGAATCAAATACAGAAAACTTGAGGTCAAGACTGTTCTTGAAAAGATGATATAAATAAGAATATATATATGAGAAATTGCGGAGGTCCTGTAAATGACACTTGGGGTGACATTTTTCGGGAAGCTGAATTAATCAGTGCTTGCTGCCGAAGGATCTTGTCTTCTGCTTCCATGTCAGAGACCTTTTCCTTGCGCGTAAATGATAAAGAGTAAGTTAGTCACTGTTGCGAATGAAAACATACAACAAAGGAAAGATAAGATTTGTTAACCTTTGCATAGTTGTCTGTCCAGCATCAAAGCTCTTGCTTGCAAAGGATATAAGAATAGAAGGATTCTCATTCCCAGGGACCTATATTTAAGAATGTTGCTTGTTATACTACGGCTCAAGATCAGACCACGACATGAACTAACTAAAGAACCACATAGTCTACCTTAAACTGAGAAAATGAAGCAGCATATGCTTCGAGGGCCTGTCTCCGCTGTTGATTTACAGAGAAAAGCTGCATATTCCCTTTTACCAATTGTGGTCTTTACAGAAGTTTGTCAACAAAAGATGCAGTCAAGATCATATACAGCATCTTTTGTACGAAAAAGCTCACGATTTTTGACTATCCTTTCTCTTAGTCGCTCCAATTTGTCGGCCTTTCACATCCACACAAAACAAAATTAGAAGGAATGAAACAGAATCACAGAGACCTCAGCATCAGGATACCATATACACAAAGACTTACAGCATCAGGCCGGTTTTCTTCTTTCCCAAATACTGATTTGATTGCTGAAGTAGCCGAGGTTATTTTCTGCCTTAGCTGAAGATCCAGAAAGAGGTATTTAACAAAAGACAAAATCTCACAAACGTGTAGGAGAAATGATTTATCGACAATGTTCCACCTTCAAGATTTTACCAATGGTCGCGTCAAGGAAGTCAGGTAAGGAGAGTAGCCTTAGCGTATGACGCTGCAAGTAGCAACCAAATTTTGTCTTTTAACAGTAACTTTTGCTATTAAAGAAAAGAAGAGGCAAAGATTTCGGTAAAGGTTGCTCACCGTTGGTGCGGTATCAAACACGATTCTGGTGAACATGTTATACTCCGGTGATTCCAAAAATTGAATGACCTATGAAACACCCTTGACTATCATCAGCAAGAGACAAAAGCAATACGAAAAGAAACAAAGGATCAGAGATAGAATTACCTTAGAAATGGCAATGGCTTCATCCAATCCAGGAGGTGGTGTGTCGAGCAACTCTCCAAGTTTAAGTTCCCCCAACTTTATCAACCAAAACCAAAAACGAATCAGTATCAGAAAGATTAAAAACACTGAAGCTCACACGACCACACAGAGGAGTACAATATGATTGATTATCCATTCAATACACATTTCAGCAATGAGATTCCACCAGAAAAGTACACAAGAAGCTACAACATACCTGTTCTACAAGCATTCCAAGTCCTATACCATCCATAAAATCTTTCATCCCAGTTCCTCCATTCATCTGCGACGCACTGCAAAACTATTCCCTAGCCTTCTCTGGGTTTATCTCAGATGTGTAGCTATAAAAGGATCAACACCATAGAAACCATAAAATGCCCCCAAACATAACTACAAAACAGAACATCGGTTTTCTACATACTTCTAGAGCAAATAAAGGAGACTCAGGTCCTTCAACAGGCACAAGCATTCCTCCAGTCAAGTCCTATAAATCAACAAAAGCAACAAAGACACACCAATCATCTATATATTTTTTATCAAACAAAAACAAAAGATTCACTTTTTTTTTGTTTTTATAGAATTTCCTCATTTACCTGAGCAAAAAAATCGCTTAAAGAATGTGCTGGATCTGTGGACACGACAAGAGTTGGGTGTCTGTTGTTGGCGAATATCACAGCTAAAGAAGCAGCACAACTGGTTTTGCCCACTCCTCCTTTCCCTCTGAGCATGTAATACTTCCGTTTTGTGCCGGAGACCATCTCATCGAATTCCGACGCTGTCTCCGTTGGGCTAGCCACTGATTTCACTGAATCCACAAATCAAAAGACAACTGTTCAATCCCTCCAACACTTAATTCCATGTTTCAATCAGGAAAAAAGGGAAACTTTGGATAATTCGAACCTTGGAGCGAGTTTCTCTGGTGATTCTGCTACTTGACGGAGAGAGAAAGAATCGCCGGCGAGACAACTGAGATAGTTGTTCGAGGCGAGAAAGAGATGAAATCATTTCCCGAGACGAGAGTTGTTGGCGAGAATCGGGATTTGCATATAGGAGAAGACGATAACAGAGAGGAAGAAGAATGATCTTCTGACTTCCTCGGAGAAATGACGAAGAAGAACGTAGAAGGGAGATGCACACTGTTGGGAGATGCGCACTAATTAATCGCAGATTTCACTCTGTTTACCAAATCCAAAGATCGTGGATTCGATCGCATGCAAAAGAGGAAGACGAAGACGAAGAGAGAGACAGAAAAAAGATCTGAGAATTTTTTTTTCATTTTATTATTTTGTTTTAACCATCCACTCATAGTAAAACATGTTACCGTTCTTAAATAAAAAAAGATCCAATTTTGAATCCCAGTCTTAGTATTAAAACACTAATTTTCTTTATTTTATTTATTTTTAATCTTTTTTTAGATCTTTTGGTGTGTACATTGGGGTTGGTCTGATGGTAAATATATTAGTTAATTAATTAAAGAATGGTCCCAAACAAGATAACAACTTTTTTTTGTTCTAAGCTAAGATTTTCCGGCGACCTCTTGAATCAAAACGGACGGATCAGAGTCATGGTGAGGCGTATAAGCTTGGTTGAAAAGTTCTTAATTATATTATTTGGGACCATTCTTTATTATTACATCTCTGGTCAACACCAAACCTTGCGTTCACCACATTCTGCATATCCTATTCAAGCTCCAGTGGTTTCTTTCCCCCGTTCCTGTAAGACTCTTAAAATAAAATTAGGCTGAAGAAGACACTGAAACTTCACTATTCACAGTAAATTCATGCAAAACAAATTCCACTTATTCTTCTAAATAATCATATACTAATTTAAAAGCGAAATATCCCACTATTAAATCACATAAGAACAGATATATCTCTTTACTAGGCCACACTAGTATATGGTTCCGATGCTCGGTACTATTGTCTTATAGCCCATTACTTATTTTTTTCAGATAGTCGTTTGATTGATGTATAAGTGTACAAGCTAATTCAATCAACGAAAAGATATTCTTATCGTGACTAGTCTAAGCGAAGGCTTGTTCTTTGGAGACATCCAAAAAAGTTGGCCTTTTGACTCAACATTACTAATACTGGAAAATTAAAAAAAAACATGTTTAACTTGATGTTCATGCACTTGGTTATATACTTCTAGCCGCCCAATTTGGGTTTGGCTTACTACGACCTAATTTTAGATTTATCAGTCAGTCAACGAAGTGGATGCATGCAGTGTTTTCAATATTCGATCTTTCTATTAAAATTGACTGTAGTTCAATAAAAATAAGTTTAAGGGAGTGTATTCAATTTAACATTTAAATAGATTTAGAAGCATTTGAGTTTTTATGAATTTTTAAATGATTTGGTTGAATTATAGAAATTGTAATGATTTGATATCAAAATTCTATCAAACTCCACATAAAATCATGAGATTTAGATTCTTATATTTTTAACTAGGAAACTCCACCAAAACATCTTAAAATAACTCAAAAATTCTTAAAATCCATCACTTAAATTATTTCCAATAACAATGAATTTGAATGTATATTTTCAAATCATTAGTTCAATAACACCAAATTTTAAACAATTTTTTAAAATTTATGTTTCAATAATAGAAGGATTGTGATTTTAATATAAATCATTCTAAATTTTACTTTCAATACACACTCCTAAAATAGTGGGTTTGACTTGGGGATATGCATTGCGAATTCCAAGGAATATCCGGAAACCTTGAATTATGCTTATCTTTAGAGGGACCCCTATGTATTAGCTTTGAAAAAAACCGAATCCACTTCCGTCAAGTTGAATGTTGCTTCTTTTATTTTTTTCAATAAACTTATGGGCATTTCGTTTACCGTTTCTTCAGAATCATATCAACTGGTGATATTACTTGTTCGTTATATATTTCTCTTTAAACGCAATGCTTTTTTTTTATCTCCATGTCAGAAAAAGATTTATTCGCAGAACAAAACAAGTACATGTTTATACTCTAATTAACACAATAATGTTTTGAGCTAATATGACTCAATTTCTGTTTCATTAATTATCATAAAATGTAATCGTGTAATTATTTAATGAAGAAATCATTGATAACAACATTACTTCATTTCATCTGTTTTAAAATAAATGTCTTCTAAAATTTTATTTTTGTTTCATAAAACGTATCATTTTACATTTTCAATGCATAATCTTAAATAAATATCTAATATTAATTTTAAATTTTTATTATTATTTTAATTAAAAAATATTATTTTAATTAAAAAATATTATTTTATATATAAACAAAGACAAACAAAATTTTTAATTATTTTCTTAATTTGCACAAGGAAGAGGAAGAGAGTATTATGTAACATGCCAGAAACAAAAAATTAAGTTGCGAAGCAAAGAGATCATAACTATTTTTTTCTGGTCCTATTTCTGAATTTCCACATCTCTTAAATACACCCCTAAAATTAAGTGATCTATTTTTGTTACGTAAGTTTTTTTCTACGTAGTATGTTATTTAATTTTTGTGCAACGTAAATGTGTTATTTAATAGAAGAGCAACTTGTGTGGTAAGAGTAGGGCACAAGATTTAAGATAGAGAGATCACAAAACTAGTTTTAAAACGACTTGGAAATAACAATATTATGCGTTAGTACCAAGCGAAGGTTGAAGACTCTATAGTGTGTAGGATACAGAAGAATCATTGATATCTTCTTTGTTGTTACAACAGAAACAATTCTAAGCAGAAAGTATAAACTACGATAAAAGGAGCCGAAAGAGAGGAAGGAAAAAAGAAAATAAAAATCGGAGTATGTGATTGGTTCATGGTACCGAAACCAAAAGAAGAAAAAGAAGTCGCAAGTCGCAAGGTCTTTATCCATTTATACAGAAAATAAATACTATTATTATATAGTATCGAGGAAGATATTTGCAGAAGAATAACATAAATAATTTTTCAAGAAAATCTAAGAAACGAGTAAATAAATGGATGGAAGGGGAAATTGGTGGAAAGAACATGCGAACATGAGACGGTGACGGAGTAAGGATATAATTACGTCTTGAGTTTCGTGCGTTAGTCATCGTCAGGTTCCGTTAATAAACTATGTCTGTTACCTTTTATGGAGTAGATTATTACTAAAATATTGAAAAAAATCCTGATATTTGTTTTTAAAAATATTATTTATAACTTTATAAAATTGAAAACTTAAGAGCCGCAACTTGCGAAAGTCTGTTACTCTGTTAAGAATCGAAGACTTCACTCAGTCTGATTCCGACAATAAAGAAAGTAAAGAAAAAAACTTCACTGTGAAGCACTTCTTCGATGTTTCTTTTATTTATTAATTAATGCTTTATGTGTTGTAGAGTAAGAAAGAGGTGCGCCGCAATTTATTTCATTACAATTTTACAACCTTTTAATAAAAAACAATACAAGTAGTAATTTGGTAAAACTATAGACTATAGTATGTTATTGTTTTGGTTTGTTTCTTTTAATTTTAAATGAAATTTGCTTTGGATCCTTTAGTTCGATTCATGTTTGAACGGAACCTAGTCATGACACTATGAATATGTACATTCTTCGATCCAAAACTCTTTAAGGTTAATTTTAATTTACTATAACAGAAATTTATAACAATATCCTCAATTTTAGTATAAATATTTATTATATAGAAATTTGGTTATGAACCATTGAGTTAGATAGTTTACTAAATTATTAAAACTATAATAGATTCAAGTAGTAGACATAGATCATAAAGTTAAACCATTGTCATTATAAACTAATTAATAAACAGTATTCCTGTTATCAACCCAATTTTTAGCTTAACCGATGTATTATCATATGGTCATTCAAAAACGTATGTCAGCAAGATCCTGAATTCAAGTATCGATATCGGGAAAAAGACATATTCTGCTTTAATTCTCGGCCTGAAGAAATTATAGGCGTAGATTCGAAACTTTTTGGTATGTCATTGTTAATGCCTAATGTTTATAACAATATCTTAACGTATTATTATACCCATCATTGTAACAAAAACGTACTTGTAATAAGATTTTTAGAACATGAACGTTATATGAATTAGATACGAAAATTTATATAAACAATAAACGAAAAGGTCTATTATGAAAGTATATATGTATGTAAAAAGCAATGATAAGAGTATTACTTTTCTATGATTCTCATGCAATCATGCCCACTACGACTTAAACTTGGCTGGCCAAAGCAAGTTGATATGAAAACTTCTATATCAAGCATTTTTATTACGATATCTCGTGTAGTTTGTGACTGTTAAAATATTAGCAAGAAGAAAAATGATTGGGAAGAGTTGTCGGATAAAGTCATATATCGAAGCATCAAAATCTGTTGAATTGCTATTGGAATTAGTAAAAGACAATAATATATTAGAAGTTTTAACAAATAATCCACATATTGGAAAACGGTGCTTTTCAAAAATAAAGGCAAAAATACGAGGAGAAAAATGTTAAAACGTTACCAAATGGAGCTTGGATTAACAAAAAATAAACATTACAATCCCAACTTGCATTTTAATAATCTTATACACTATCAAAAAGAAGATCAAACTATATATGTTCTGATATACTAATATCCGATCGTCATAGATTGGCTAATTAATTGACGGTTAAGATTTAAGTAAAGATTAACCATAAATTCTCTCGATCTCAAATATCGCAAAACCAAAGTCGTACGATGATATTTATTATTTCCCAATTTAAGAAATATTTTGTCATTTAATTATATTATCAGCAGCCCAAGTCGAAAAAATCAAATCATCACGTGCATTTACTACTCAAAACTTTCGCAAATAAATATTACTATTAAAAAAGTAATAAAAATTCGAGTATATAACGAAGAAGTTGCGCCACAGGGCACAATTAACAGTCACGAGCTACGTGCTCTGTATCTTCCAAACACTTCAAATCATATTTTTCCAATTCTGAATCTATAAAAAGGAAATCTTTTATCCTCAATCAAAGTTCGTGTCTATAAAAAGGAAACCTTTCTTCACAAATCCTCAGAAACCCAATCAAATTCAGATAATATTTTTTCTTCGCATAGTTCTCTGTTGCAATGGAGTGGGTTCGTGGAGAAACAATCGGATACGGAACCTTTTCCACTGTCAGTAAAGCGACGCCGTCGAATATCGGTGAGTTTCCGGCTCTTATGGCCGTGAAGTCGGCGGACTCTTACGGCGCCGCCGCAATCGCGAACGAGAAATCGGTGTTGGATTCACTCGGCGATTGCCCTGAGATCGTACGTTGTTTCGGCGAGGATCAAACGGTGGAGAAAGGCGAGAAGTTGCACAACTTGCTGTTGGAGTACGCGTCGAGAGGAAGCTTAGCGACTCAGATGAAGAAACTAAACGGTGAGGGTTTACCGGAATCCACCGTGCGCCGCCACACAGGATCCGTGCTCCGAGGTTTACGTCACATCCACTCGAGCGGGTTCGCTCACTGCGATATAAAACTCGGGAATATTCTGTTATTCGACGACGGCGCCGTCAAGATTGCGGATTTCGGTTTGGCGAGGAGGATCAACGGAGATTTAACGTCGTTGAAAGATGGCGTGGAGATTAGAGGAACGCCGTTATATATGGCGCCGGAATCCGTTAACGAGAGCGAGTACGGAGCAGCGGCTGACGTGTGGGCGTTAGGATGCGCCGTAGTTGAGATGTGTAGCGGCAAAACGGCATGGAGTCTTAAAGAAGGGTCGAACTTCATGTCGCTTTTGATACGCATCGGTGTTGGCGACGAGTTGCCGAAGATTCCAGAGGAGTTGTCGGAAGAAGGAAAAGACTTCTTGTCGAAGTGTTTCGTGAAAGATCCCGAGAAAAGATGGACGGCTGAGATGCTTTTAAACCATTCCTTCGTAGCCGTTGATTGCGAAGATGAGGATCAACGAGCAAGATTCGTTATGAAGGTGATGACGGCAGAAGAAGAGTTATCAACGTCTCCGAGATGCCCTTTCGGATTTCCCGATTGGGAATCTACCTCATCCGATTCGCACACGCAATATCAACCGTTGGATTCTCCGATGGAGAGATTTGAGAGTCTAGTTAGTGCATCGAACCCTGATTGGTCTGTCGCCGAGGGCTGGGTCACCGTACGGTGACGGGAGTGTAGAGAAACAGAGGAAAAACAGAGTTGTTGGCAAAGGCTAGGGATTTTTTTTAACACCTAGTTTAGCTCAAGATTCAACGATTCTTATTCATATTCTTTACGAGTAATCTGTTTGTTTATATGAACAATTCGTTGTATTCTTCGATATCATTGATTGTATTTTTCGTATTCTATCAAAATTTCGAGTAATCAATAGCTCGTTAATACACATAAAAGTGATCAGAATATAACAAAATCGTTCCTTAACATTATCCAAAACCAAAACCAAAATCAATAGCTCGTTTATACAGTTAATGAACGATTTTGTTATAATCTCTCAAGCAATCTAATCACGCATCCTAAAATTCAACATCGGTAAGTAGGTTTATTAGTACATCAGACGATAAGGTTGCATGGACATCAATACTTCCTTCTTCAACTCCAGTAAAAAACACGAGTATACCACCGGTAACATTACTCAGTCCTGACCGGGCTGCGACCGGTTTACCCCAACCAAGGAGAGCTTGCGGCTGCCACAAAGCCACTCATGACTCACCGTTCTACTTCCAACACCATACTTTGAGATTTTTACATTTCTTGCCTAATTATCTGCACAAGTTCTATACTGTTCATCGGTTAGAGACCCCACCATTTTACTTACTTGCAGAGCAGCCCAACCAAGCACATGATCAACCAGATCTCCCACGGTTGTTGTAGCTATACCGATATTGGTTACATTCCCAAAACACTCTTTCTCAGGCGGAGGGTTTAGCCTCTGCCTAAAATCTGCCGCCACTATGCAAGAAGTCTCTCTTGCTCGGTTTAGGCCACTGTGTGGGATAATTGATTTCCATAGATGCGCAGTAACCGCTTGAAAAGATGAGATTTTCATGTCACTTAAGCCATTTTCTCCGTTAGTTTTAGCTTTGAGATCTAACATTTTCTTCTTTGTAAAGTGAAAAACTCTCTCTTTCATCCAAGTTTCAGGATTTGCTGGCGCTGTCTTTGTCTCTGTCTCTGTCTCCAAAACCGGAATATGAATCGGGAAATCGATCCCTTCAAGGAACCAACCTGAAAGATCAAGAGGATGAAGTCCTGAACAAGAACCGTTCAAGAAAATCTTTGACCAATCATGGAAGAAATTTCACATCGCAGAGCCATCGGCGACCAACTGGTTATAGTGGAAACCAATGAAGACTCCGTCTTTCATCTCGGTGACTTGTATAGCAAGCAAGGGCTCAGAGACGCCTTCGATGCTTTTGACACCGTTCATGGGGAAAAACTCCCTTATAAAACTTGGAACAGAGCCATCTGGCTGAAGAAGATCGCTCACGGAGACTGATTCGGCAATGGCGTGGACAAATCTAGCACCGGAGCTGTTGTCGCAGTCTATGAAAAACGACACCGTTTTTTGTCTTCGTGATTCTCTTTTACTGTATTTGTTTACAGACAAAAAAAGTCATTTAAAGCCTCAATTTTCAAATTTCGGCCATTTAAAGCATAGACTATCTCTAGAGCAATTCAAAGAACAGAGTTCTTTTTTGACTTTTTTTTAAATCCCAAACTTTCATTGACCGAGCCAATTTAGGCATACCGTTAACTCAACTAACAGCTCTATTAGACGGGATTAAGCACCGTTTAAACTCGTCGTTAATGTCCAAAACGACGTCGTTCTTATACACAAAAACTCCCAAATTGAAAAATCAAATCCCTAGTTTTCAAAAATCTTATTTCATCTCGATTAGCTTCTCCTCTCTCGATTCTCTTCTCCCTCGATTCTCCTTTCTCTCGATCCTTGACTTCTTCTATCTCTCTCGATTTTCTCTTTTTCCCAACCGATTTCTTTCAATGAATCCTAACTTGGACCGTGGCATTCCTTCAAAATGTGTGTGTGGATTGGATGCAAACATAATCACATCGAAGACACAAGAAAATCCAGGACGACATTTCTTTCGATGCATAAGCAAGAGAGATGTTAAAAATCGTACAAACACAAGAGATGTAAGATTTTGAATTTTATATATAGCTAAAATTGTTTTGAATTTTCGAAATTTTCTGGAGTTTGATGTTTAGGATGATGAAAGAAATCATTTGAATTATAGGAGCATTTGTTCAAGTGGGTGGAGGAAGCTGTTTTTGAAGAAGTTGAAGACAGTTTACTGAAGCTAGGAAGAACTGAAACCGAGATTTGCAATGTCAAAGCCGAGCTTGAAGAGTTGAAGGCTTTCATTGAGAAGTTAACAGAAGAGATAGTGAGGAGTAAAATGGAAATAAAGAAGTGCAGAATGATGAACACGTTGTGTTGTGTGTTTTGCTTCATTACCATTGTTATTGCTATCTTGATGGTGATTGGTAAGGAAACAAAACTTGTGGTTGGTTATTAGTGTGAGAAGAGTGATTTATGTAGCTTTTGTTAGGTATGGATTATGTGTGAATCGCATTCGGATTTGTGGGTTTGGATATGTTTATGTATAATTTGAATTTCTGGCTTTTGGATCAAGTTTGGAACTCAAAATGTTGCATGTTTAGTGATTGAAATGGGGAAGAGTGAGATGAGTTCATGTTTTATGTGTTTGTAAACCAAAACCATGATTCTTAAGATAACAAAATGCCAACTAAACGCCAACTGAAATACCAAACTCATAAAACATGATTCTTAAGAGAACAAAATGCAACTAAAATGCCAACAAAACTATCAACAAAACTATGATCATAAATCAAATGCAACAAAACCATGATCAATAATGCAAACAAAACTATGAACATAAATCAAATGCCAATAAAACTGCATTATAAACATGTTCATAATGTCGAAACCATATCACATTTAGACAAGACAAAATGTCAACAGAAGACAAATGTGTTCATAATGCCAAAACCACGATCTCATTAAGAGAAGACTAACTGTCAACATATGGTAAACATGTTTATAAACCAAAATATGATCCCATAAGCCTGAACTAAACATTCGAAACATACAAGTGGCCACATGATCATAGAAACCATGATCGCCAACCTCCTTCAAATCCTTGTGCTTGTGATCCTCTATGTTCTTGTGAAACTCCTTGTGCTTGTGATCCACTATGTTCTTGTGAAACTCCTTGTGAAACGTCTGCTTGTGAAACGCCTTGCGACTGTGGAAGTCCTTGTGATTGTGAAACCTACGGCTGTGAAACTCCTTCCGTGCCTCCTTCCTGAGATGAAATAAATGAAAATGTAGTGTATTCAGATTTGACAAACGAAAATGCATGAACATGTATGAAACAAATATATATTAAATGATGTTGAATGAAAAGAGACTTATTCATTCGGATTTTACAGTAAAGAAAGATGCAAACCTGATATTTTCTTGGTCGACCCCTTGGTCTTTTTGCTGCAGGCTGAACAGTAGGATTTTGACAACCTTGCTTGTGATGTCCTTCTTGCAAGCAGTTTGAGCATGTCATTACTCTACAAACACATGATAGCGTGGTACTCGTTGAAGAAGCAGCAGTTTCGTTTACTCCTCTCCTCCTAGCATAGTTGCTTGGTCTACCAGGATTACCTCTTCTCCATGGTGGTGGCAAGACAGGTAGCCTGTTTAACCGAGGCCATAACTTCATGCCTTGGACAGGCGCAATACCATCTCTATATGTTTCTCGCCACCTTCTTGTTGTGTAGAAGTCATTGACAAACTCTTCCACCTTTCTTTTCTTTGCTATGATCACATGAGCAGCATGAGGACAAGGTATACCAATCATTTGCCACTTTCTACAATCACAAGTCATCATGTTCATATCCACACGATATGCAACATCATTCAACTCAACTTCATGCAAATCATTTCGTGCCATATGCCTAATGCAATGCTGCGCCCCTGCTATCATCTTTTCTATCTCAGCATGAGCTCTCTTTGTGAACTCTGTTTTTAATCTTTCTGCTACAATAGATCTCTTCGCATTACGGACCATGCATTGTCGCCTAATCTCTTCTAACAAGTCTAATAAAGGTTTTTTCCTTGCTAGCTGAATGGTTCTATTGAAAGACTCACTAAGGTTATTGAGAATGTCGTTGCAAAACGAACCTAATCTAAAGAAAGCCCTAGACCACGATGTAGGATTAGTCTGCTGAAGAGAGTTGAATGCTTGAGGATTGTACCTTTTCAATGCATCCATATGATCACTGTATTCTGATGTGGTGTAGCTGCGTGCTATTTTCCAGAACAGTCTTTGTAGCTCTATGTCATGATTGTCTTTCTTCCAATTCTCCATAATATGTCTAGCACATTGTCTATGTTCAGCTTGGGAAAGAATGTTCTTAACCGCATTGACAATACTCTGAAACAAACAGCAATACAAACCATAATAACAATAAACTTTGAGATTAGTATAACAGTCGAGTATAAAAATTGCAACAAAACAATCAAAAATGATTAAGCAAGAGTCGAACCCTGTGTTTATCTGAGATTACTGCAACAGAGCTTCCTTCACCAAGACCTAAACTTTCACAGAGATGTTCCATAAACCATTTCCAATTCGTATCATTCTCCACTTCGATTACTGCCCAAGCGATTGGGACTATCCGATTATCTCCATCTCTTCCAACTGCAGCTAAAAGATGTCCCTTGATATCCCATTTAAAAATACACCATCTATCCCTATGATCGGTCTACAAGTCTTCTTTCAAGACTCTCTTTGTGAATTAAAGCAAATATAACACCTGTAGAACCTTTGTTTGCTCCCTATAGTAGGCCCTGGTATAGTTTCAATCTCGAATTTGGTGTGGGGATTTGTCTCATAAATCTCAGCTTGATAATCCCATACACGTGCAAAATGCGCTTCATGACTGGCTTTCTTTTCTTTCATAAGCTTTGTCTTCGCCTTCCCACATTGATCATCACTTACAACCAAGTTGTATTCTCTCGTGATCTCTGAAGCCATCTCTTGTTTTGTAAGCTTTGGATTCACTCGCAGTCTCTCTGAAAATAAACATGCAATTGTTGACCGCTTCAACATCTTAGAGTAACCCGAGCGGATGCAGATATGCTTGTTTATATACACTTTAACCTGCATCTTATGCCTCCTCCTCTCATACGAACAATAAACCCTCCACAGACATAAGACTTTTTTGTCAGCACACTTCGCACCAATCTTCAATGCTTGCGACCTATACAACTTAACATCATATCTAGTTTTCAGAGAATACTGAAGCACAGCAAGCTTGAAATCTTCAGGCGAATTGTATGTTTTTCCTAATGTTAGCAGCTCATCAGGATCTTCGGGCTCTCTATACCTTTCCTCTTCGTTGCCCTCATCATTCTCGTTGTCATCAGAATCAGATGACAAAGGATCAGGAATCCTTTCATCATCCCATATATCATCTCAACTATCTGCATCACTCTCATCTGCCTCATCTCTCGCTGCTTCTCCAAAAACTTCTACTAAATCTTGGCAACCTTCTTCTACTAACCCAATACCGTCTTCATCAGCGTCTTCACCAGCGTCTTCATCATCAAGCTCATCAAAATCATCATCACCAACAACCGAGCTGCCGAAATCATCACCTCCAATGTCGGCTTGAACTTCAGCTTGAGCTTCAGTTTCTTTAGCTCGAGATTTTGAAATTTTCCCCTCCTTCCGTTTTGATTTAGGCATGATTTCAGAAAAGGAGCAGTCGAAATAAGGGGAATGAGATTGATTGAGAAACACAATTAATCGAGAGAGAGCAGAAGAAGTCGAGAATTGAGAATTGAGAAGAGCAGAAGAAGTCGAGAATCGAGAAATTGGATTTTTGATTTGAAAACTAGGGATTTGATTTTTCAATTTGGGGGTTTTTGTGTATAAGAACGACGTCGTTTTGGACGTTAACGGCGAGTTTAAACGGTACTTAATCCCGTCTAATAGAGCTGTTAGTCGAGTTAACAGTATGCCTAAATTGGCTGGGTCAACGAAAGTTTAGGATTTAAAAAAGTCAAAGAAGAACTCTGTTTTTTGAATTGCTCTCGAGATAGTCTATGCTTTAAATGGTCGAAATTTGATAGTTGAGACTTTAAATGACTTTTTTCCCTTTGTTTATGATAAAAAATTCCAGTTTTTGTTTTCTTTTTCTTTTCCAAATATGCGTTTTTAAAATAGTACTTGATGACTGGTCCAGATATATTGATCGAATCGAATACATATTTTTAAATATTGTTTCGAATATCGTATTAGTTTGGAATTTAATATCCACGCGTTGGTCACAGCCACACAATTCTCTAAAAAGATAGCACGTTTGCAATTCGTGTATTACTATGATCTGATGCAACGTGAAATTTTGCAATGCGCAATTGTAATATATTTTCTACATTGCAGTTGCTACATTATCCATAGATTCAACATCATCTAATAAGTTCACTAATACATCGGAAGTATTGATGTTCATGTGATATTTGACCTAATAAGCAATGTGAAATTTTGCAATGCGCAATTGTAATATATTTTCTACATTGCAGTTGCTACATTATCCATAGATCTTTTGATCATCTAATAAGTTCACTAAATAATCATGTGAAAATACAAAGTCAAAGTTGAGCTTTCAATCTAGTATACAACTATGATCAGGTAGATCTTTTGATTGTAAAAGACATTTTTTAAAAACTGAGTAATGAGAAAGGATGATAATTTTCTGTTGGAGATTTAAACCATCATGAGATGTTTTAAATGCAAATTTGTACCCTCAATATATGATATTGTCACTCTTGTTGACCAAAGTATCCTCCTCCTCTCATTGCCTCCACCATCTTCAGACTCAGTCGTCGGTCTCTATCCATAATAGCAACACTTTTTGAAAGAGCGTCTTGCGGCTTTTGACTCCCCAATAACCTCAAATCATCAGCCGCACTCTCAATGTCTTTCCGATCATCCACATACTCAACACAAGCGTAGGCTGATAAAACAAGATTCTTCTTTAAGTCCCACACGTTTCGACTCACCTCCATTGCACTCTTCTTCTTCTTCTTCTCTTCCTCTTCTTTAATATGATCTTTAACCATGTCCTTCACTATCTTGTTGGTTTTTTCCATCACAATTTTTCTTTGGTCACCATAAACTACAAGATTTCTGATATCTCCAGTAATATCCCACTCTTGAAGATCCTTGTATGCTCCTTGCATATCTTTTATCCTAGAAAACGCCCTAATCTTCCCTTCCGTGCCCCACATTGTTTTGTCCACCCGGACCTCAGCTAAGTTCCTCAAACGACGAATGTCTTCCTTTTCACCTCTAAGTCTATACCAGAACATGAGATGCAGAAAGACCCTTGGTCTCAACATGTAGTCATAATCACAACTAAACAGTAATCGCTCTGTCTTGCGCATTGTAGCTAAAGCTATTCCCTTTGGACCTTTCCTCTCCAACTTGCTCAGAAACATGGAACTATCAAAGAACCATTGTGCTACTAACATGTAAGAAGCTAACACCATCTCATTCGGTACTCCTTCGGATTCCATGTCTTCGCCGTCCATCTCGCGCCGATAGATGCTTATTATGAGCTCTGAACGCTTCTTAAGGCCCTCTCGCCAATCCCGGACCTCCTTCGATAGTACTCCTTCTTCGTGTTCCATGTTTTTGTCCCGCGAATTGATGCTTCCGAGTTCTGAATATTTCTTTAGACGCTCCCGCCAAATATCCTGTACCACTCTTACTTCGCGTTCCGTTTTTTCCCGACGCTCCCTTGCCCTTAGAGCTGCCTTGAGTAATGGATAAGAATCCTGCGAGGATACTGTTCTCGGGAAGCGAAATATGGAAAACCTGCAAGGAAGAATCCTCACAAAGTGACCCACTTGTGGTCGTCGAACAAGATGCTTCATGTTCAAGTCAAAGACAACCACACAAACAAACCCTAAATAAGACCTAATTTTTTCTTTTTTATCTTTCTTATTTGATTATATTGTCTCGTAACACATCGTCTTCCTCAAACAATCTCACAACTATATATATCCCGGAACCATGATCCAGCAAAAATATACCTTTTAACAAAAAAAAATCAATGATCGAAGCCAGCTCTATGTCAATATATGATGTTTTAGGCTTTTAGCCATCAGAATTGGAATTTTCTTTATGAAAAAACATTATTTAACATAAAAATACATTTTTAATGGAAAAACATTATATATTTATATACAAATGAAAATTGGGTTTTTTAAGGAAAAGGAAAGAAATGGAAATGTAAACATAAATAAAAAGAGTTTTACTTTTAAAATACATAAATTAGTGGAGATTTTTTTGTTTGTTAAGCCAAAAAAGGAAACGTTTTGTACGATGGGGTTTGCGAATCAATTTGATTTCCTGAATCCACCCTAAAATGTTGATTAGGGATGGTCCCCATAAATGAAAAAAAAAAGAAAGAAGAAGGAACGCACTACTCCTTAAATTCATTAATCAAATATGTGAACATTAATTTTGCAATATCCACAGAGATTTGTAACAGTAATTCTGCAAAGTTTGCTTATTTAATAGTAACTTTCTATTTAAAATTTCTTATGAATTATTATGTATACTAGGTATTTACCTGCGCTATGCTACGGGATATTTTTCTAGATTTGTATATATTTTTAATATAATAAAATTATTTATATATTTTAAATGAGTATTATATTTATTTTGTATTAGCTTAAATTATGTATTTATATGTTTTAAATCTAAATAAACATTATATATCATTATTTTTTTATTTTTTAAAATTATAATCTACTATCAAATTTGTTTAGCTAACTATCTATAAATGTATATGTAAGAATAAAACAATACATTTTTAAGTACCTTCAAGCTAATGGTAGATGTAATTTATTTTCTCTACTAAATGGCTACTTGATCCTCCTTCGAAATCATATAAAGCAAATTGCCATTTTAAAAAAATATTAATTAATATGATTATTTTAAATTATAAAATTTATTTATTTATCAAATATTTATTATAGACATATGTTTATAAAACTACCAAACTATAATCAATAACATTCATATCAAAATCATTACTATTACTTTAGAACTAAATAGAAAGTTTTATACGCACCAAAAAAAAATAGAAAGTTCTATTTGAATTGTTGAAATATCAATTTAGTTGAAGTTAAATAATTCAAATTTGGTTACTATAAACATATTATAACTTGAAAATTTAGCACAGAGAAATTTTATCTTTTTACAAAAACTGAGAAATTGCATTTTCGACCAAAACCAAAAAAAATCATTTTCTCGTCAAACCTGAAATTTCATTTTCCTACCAAAACAAAAAAATTGTATTTTCCCTCAAAAACAAAAAAAATCACAATTTCCCGCGAGAACCTGTGTTTTTCCGTCAAAAAAGAGAAATCAAGTTTTTTCACCAAAACCAAAAAAAAAATTTATCTTCCTGCAAAAACAAAAAATAGTATTTTTCCGTCAAAACCAAAAAATTATTTTCCCGCAAAAATCGAGAAATCGTCTATTCCCACCAAAACAAGAAAAAATTAATTTTCTCGTCAAATCAAGAATCACGCCTTCCTACCAAAACCGATAAACTACAATTTTCCGCAAAAACCAAAAATTGCATTATCTCCTGAGAAATTGCGTTTCCCACGAAAATTAAGAAATCTTATTTTCCCTCGAAAACCAAAAATCAAATTATATGTCAAAAACTAAAAATTTGCATTTCCCATCAAAACCAAGAAATTGTTCATTCCCGCCAAAATCGAGAAATTTTGCTTTTCTATCAACCCGAGAAATTGCATTGTTTGCCAAAATTGTCAAATTACGATTTTCCGCAAAATTCAAGAAATTATATTATCTATTAAAAGCCGAAAAAGTGTATTTTCTATCAAAACCGATAAATTGCATTTTCTATCAAAACCGAGAAATCATATTTTTCGTCAAAATTGAAAAGTTGCATTTTTCTCGCATTTTCTCGTCAAAATCAAATTTTTTATTTCTCACTAAAACCAAAAATTCATATTTTGCCGCCAAACCCGAGAATTTGTTTTTTTTCTGCCATAACCGAGAAACTATATTTTTCTACCAAAACTGAAAATCACATTTTTCTACCAAAACCAAGAAATTCTCTATTTCCGCCAAACTCAAGAAAATTTGTTCTCGGTAACCAGTGGAAATGCGAATCTCCAAGCTGTGGTGGTCTGAGTTTCTCCTCATTTGCTTTCGCCTTCCATTTTTTTTTTGTAAACTTTGGGCTTTTTAATGGGTCAGCAAAACAGTAAATTTATTTTATTAGTGTGTTAATAATATGTATTATTGTTATGTTTTTATTGGTTCAAATTTTTGCTGATGTGTGAGCTTCTTATAACATAACGCTTTTTGCATTGTTGTTATGGAAGCATAGTTGATGATGAGTCTACACTTTCTTCAATCATATACATCTCTATCAAGCAAACACATAGTTAGAAATTTTAATTTTTTTGCTGTTATTTATTATTTGAGTTTCAGTTTAGTAAAAATATAAAATAAATATTTAATTTTATTATTTGTTGTTATTTATTATTTGGGTTTGTTAAAAAAATAAAAGAATTTTTTTTATTTGTTGTTATTTATTATTTGGGCTTGGGCTTGACCAAAAAATAAAAATAAAATTAACAATAAAAATATTTGAGTTTTTAATGGGTTTAAATTTAAAAATTAAAATAATTTGATGACTTGTATTAATGAAATATTTTTATTGGTGTTTTTTTTTTGTTGAAGTGTCATCTCCTAAGAACTTAAAAATGCTGATGTGTCAAACCATGGAGAGACTTATGGGTTATTGTTGTGTTGATATATTCCAAACAAATCCAAAATTTAAATCGTTGATCCAATAATATTTTGTTACTGATGTTTGTAAGAATATAGTATTGATGTTTTACATCGTAGCCGTTTACACAACCCAACCTGTACAGAATCTATAAATTATTTAGCCCCAAATTATTGTAACCTCTTGTGAGAGTGATAACGAAACTAAACTTTTCTTAGGTTATAATTTAGTTTAGCTTTGTAACCTTTTACCAAAATTATTGATAACCAAACAAAAGATTTCAAGATGGTGCTCGAATCTATCAGCAGCATATACACTAAACATGAATATATTAGGAGCACTAAAATACTTCACGCCAAAGTATTATAACATCCTTTTGAGAATGATAATACATCGTTTAATTATGACGTGGTAGATATTCATGAAAACCAAGAATCATCTACCAGATTCTTGATTTTCATAGATATCAAAAAGAAAATTATTATTGAGATATTATTATCTCTACTAACCCAAAACCCATGTCCTAAACAGAATTACAAGCATCTAAGCTTCATTTTGGCAAAAGACATGTTTTATTTTAGACTATATACAATCATGTGATGGTCACATTCTCCAAAAATTCAACATCAGCCAATAAACTCGGAATTACATCAGACCATAAGGTCGCATGAACATCAATACTTCCATCTTCGATGCCCCGGAAAAATATGAGTTTGCCACTGACACTATTGCCCGGTCCATTCGAGCGTGCCCCAACCGAAATCAATATCATACACTTCAAACCAATGAGAGCCTGAGACAATTATAGAACCACCAGCTTTTCTACTTCCACCACCACCAAATATTCGAATCTTTACATTTCTAGCCCAATCCTCCGCATAAGTTCTATAGTCATCATTCGTCAACGACCTCAACATTTTATTTATTTGCAAAACAGCCCACCCGAGGCCATGATCTCGCAACTCTCCCACTGTGGTTTTACCTATCGCGTTATAGGCCACATTCCCGAAACACTCTTTCTCAAGCGGAGGGTTTAGCCTCTTCCTCAAATCCACTGCTACAATGCAACGCGCCTCATCTTCTCGGTTTAGACCACTGTGTCTAATGATTGATCGCCACATATGCGCCGAGACCACTTGAAGAGACGAGACTTTCACGTCACTAGAGCCACTTTCGCCGTTGACTTAGCTTTGAGATCTGAAATATTCCTCTTCGTGAAGTGAAAAACTCTCCCTTCCGTCGACTTTTCACCACTCGACGCCATCTTTGTCTGTATCTCTGAAACGGGGATACGGATCGGAAAATCGATCCCGTCGACGAACCATCCTTTGAGGACAAGAGGACGATCAAGATCCTCACTTTGACCATTCGAGCAGATCTTGGACCAAGCCCTGAAGAAGTTCCAGATCGAAGCTCCATCGGCGACCATGTGGTTGTAACCAAAGCTAATGAAGACGCCATCTTTCATCTCGGTGACTTGCAAAGCAAGCAAGGGCTCCGAGATGCTTTTGATGCTTTTGGATGCTTTTGAAACCGTTCATGGGGAAGAAAAGTTTGAAAAACTCTGGAACAGAGCCATCAGGTAGAAGAAAATCGCTTACCGATACGGATTCAGCTATAGCGTGGACGAATTTGGCGGCAGAGCCGTTGCAATCGACGTGAAACGACACCGTACTGTCGTCTTGATTGTCCACTTTGCCAAGACGACCAGCGAACGGGAAGTAAACGTCTAGAGCAGAAGAAAGAGAAGTCTTTAGTCGAGAGATGAAACGGGTTTCCGGGTCGGGTTTGGGGAAGAGGAGACCTCTTTGAGTATAATCGACATGAGTATAATCAAATGGAGTTAGATGGATCTTTTCCCGGCACGATTGGTTGATGTTTTCAGGTCGAACAATGCTCGACGATATTACAGTCACATCTGCCATTTTTTTGTCTCTCTAATCTAAAGTCAAAGGGGAGGATGGATATATACAAGTTGTGAGCAAAATCATTTTGAAAAATTTCAAGTTTTCAACCTACAAGTTTCCATTTGTTTTTTTTTTTAATAATTCTACGACTTTTATACTCTTCAATATATTTTTATTCAAAGGGATGTTTAGTGCTAACCAGCAAAAAAGAAAAATAAATTGTCAAAACCAGTAAAGAGAGCGATGATTCAGCGTCTAATAGTTAGTTAGAGTCTAACCACTAAAATGGTTTAGATTTTTATAACATAAATTGGTACAGTACATAATATAAATAATGATATTAAACCGGAATATTATAAATTGAAAAATATAAGCATTCGATAATTACGGTCTTAAGTACAGAAGTTAACCTAACAAAAAAATTAGTTGCATTTTAAAGCCCAACATATTGAATGGTGAAATAAACCCATAGACATCATTAACGGTGTTAAATGACTAACTGTGGATAAAACACATCGTTTAACTGTAAGGAACAAAACGACCGTGTTTAAAGTTTACAATAACAGAAACGAATTTAGAAGAAAAGAAACAGAGGGATTCTACTGGAGAAGAAAAATCCTCGGAAACCTTAGTCTGATCTTCGTCTCGATTTGGGGAAGAAACTCGGAAACCGACTGTGGTCGCCCGGATTTTGGTATGTTTGTTCGAAAATTCTCCAAATTTTTCTATTTTATATAACTTTCTTAGATCCAAACGCAGAAAAGTTTCGTCCTTTGTTAAGTTTACAAGTTGTCCTTAAACTGCTCGATGAAATGTCTCAGTGAACATATTTGTCAGAATACCGAAATTTGTTTCGTTTTTCTTAATACTAAAGTTTGGTGGGTTTGTAGTTATTACAGAGAGAAATGGCGTTGAGGCAGAAGTTAGGATGGTCAGAAGGAGATTTGATGAGATCAGACGCAAAGCCATGTTCAAGGCTGATGAGACAAACTGCTGCCATTTTCACTGTTGGCGGAGCTCTTGGTTTCTGGGTTCTCTGCAGACTTCACTATGGTACAAATCCCTCTCTCTCCTTTCTTAATCAGTTTCTATAGATTGAGTCAACAGGTTATACTAATCAACACGTTCTTCTCCATGGAGCTACTGAATCCAGTGTTCTGCTTCATTGATTGTTAGAAACTAGATGAATCTTTCATATATTATGGAATCTGGTGACCCCTTAGTGTATCCATTTCTTATGGTGAAAATGAATCCAAGCCTTGATTCCTATTGCCATGGTAATGGTTCTTGGGGATGGCTTTTGTATCTTGTGGGGGGGGGGGATTTAAGATTTAAAGTAACAATAGAGAATAGTTGAAAGACAAAACCTAAGATTCAATGGTTATAGAAGGAAAATGTTGTTGAACCGTTCCATTACATGATGAATGTTTTGCCTCTGGGGAATGTGCAGGACCGAGGATTACAGTGCCAAGGAGCCTGCGATGGGCTGGGTGTGGAGCTGTGTCCATGAGTACATCAACTGCAACGCTTGTCCGTCTCTTTAGCCCTGAATGTGAACCCCAAAACATTGCTGCATACGACCTCCCCAAAACCCCTCAAGCTTCACTCCCTTAAAACCCATCACGTTTCTGACTTTATCTTTTATGTGTATGAGAGCCTCAACCTTTGAGTACATTCTTTTCACTACATGAACTTTAAGTAACTATTGATAATACTATTGTATCTGTTTTATTTTTCATCTGAATCAATCATGCAGATGCAATAGTGACATTTTCTAAAAACTCTGCATCGTCTAGTAGATTCACTAGTACATTAGGCCATAGCGTCGCCTGAACATCGATACTTCCTTCTTCGATCCCTGGAAATAGCACAAGCTTGCCGCTGATACTATTGCCCGGTCCAGCTCGAACTGCAAGCGGTTTCCCCCAACCGAAATCGTTGTTGTACACTTCGAACCGAGGAGAGCTTGCGACGACTATGGTATCACCATCCATTTTACTTCCTAGGCCTGATTTCAGAATCTTTACATTCCTAACCCAATCCTCTGCAAAAGTTTTAAGCTTTTCATTCGTTTGCGATCTCACTAATTCATTTATTCGAAGAGCAGCCCACCCTAGGCCACGATCCAGCAGCTCTTCCACGGTTGCTCTAGCTGGTGAAAGATAGATCATATTCCCAAAACACTCTTTCTCAAGCGGAGGATTCAGCCTGTGTCTCAAGTCCACTGCGACTTCACAATGCGTCTCTCCTTCTCGGCTCAAGCCACTGTGTCTGATGATTGATCGCCACATATGCGCCGTAACCACTTGAAGAGATGAGAGTTTTAGGTCACTGGAGCCAACCTCACCGTAGGCTTTAGCTTTGAGATCTGAGATGTTTTTCTTTGTGAAGTGAAAAACCTGATCTTTTGTAGCGGGCACGGCAGAAAGTTCACGGCTTGGTGGTGGCGGCCTCTCCGCCTCGGTGACTTGTAAAGCAAGCAAGGGCTCAGAGACACCATCGCAACTCTTGAAATCTTTGGCGGGAAAGAAGTGCTCAATGAAATCTTGAACAGAACGACGAGGTTCAAGAAAATCACTCACCGAGACAGATTTGGCTTCGGCGTGGTGAAACCCAGCGCCGGAGCCATCGCAGTCTATGGAAAACGACACCGTGTTGTCTTTTTGATTCTCTACTTTGACAAGACGACCCGCGAAAGGGAAGAAGATCTCTAAGGCAGTCGAGAGAGGGGACTTTAGTCGAGAGATGAGATTGAAATCTGGATCGGGTTTGAGAAAGAGAAGACCTCTTTGAGTATAATCGATATGAAGGGTAGTGAGATCAAATGGAGTAAGATGGATCTTTGCTCGACCCAAAGGGCTAGTGTTTACGGGTCGAACAATGCTCGATGAGATCAAAACTACTACTCCTGCCATTTTTTTTCGTCGCTATTGTGTGAAGGAGAAGTAAGACTCGGCCTCTCTAAAATACTACCCACATACCAATTAGAAGAAAGCAAATCCTATCCTAATTACCTAAGGAAAATGATTTGGGGTTTCTTAATCTTTGTACGTTCTTTTCAGAAAATCTCGTGAATCACTTTTCTAAAACAAATTAGAGTTCTTAGTACTTGTCCATCAAAAACTTGTCTGTACTGTTTTGATATATAGAGTTTTGTCCATAATTAAAACGTGTACAACCAAACCTGACATCTGAAAACATGTCCATAAATAATTTGTTTGTAAGATATACAGCATGTTCAAAACTTATTATAGTTTCAATCAGTTATTATAGTTTGTGATGGACCAAGTTTTGATGGACAAGTATCGATCATAATATACATATTTCTAGTACCACTTTGTGAAAGTTGTGGATCCACCATAATGTACATATTTATAGTTTTTAAACAGTTTTATAACCTTTCACAAAAAAAAGAAATTTGGCTAAAAGAAACAAAATCACATAATTAGCTACTTGAAATTTTATGTACAGAGTTTGAATACAAGGACGTAAACAGAGGAAATAGCTTCCGCCGTGCCGCGTACGATAGCAAAAGCCGCCGTTGTAATATATTTTATTTCTCGATCATTTTTTTCGATAATCTTATCTTCCCACCGCATCATCATCCGGATTTTCCGGGTCGGGCAACTTGTTGTTCAAGTCAACCCGCTCCAATAACCCGCCGCCATACTCTCCCTTTTGACCAAAAACGAGGCGGCGTTTGTTGTTCTGCACCGCCGTACCAATAGCGTCTACTCGAGCTCCGACCTCTGTCGCCTTTTTCCTGATCGTCTCCGCCGACAAGTCCTCGGCGGCAGAGTATATATCGGTGGAGGGCAAAAGCTCCGGGAAATTGAGCGTAACGGTTGGTCCTCTGAGGTAAAATAGCGCCGTGTCGTACGCACGCGCCGCTGCTTCGGGAGTAGAGTAAGAGCCGAGCCAAAGCCTCGAACGCTTGTTGGGTTCTCGAATCTCCGCCACCCATTTTCCCCATTTCCTCATCCTTATCCCTTTGTATCGTCTTTCTCTCTTCCTTGCGCCTGACACGTCATGAGCTGATGCTTCTTCGACGTCCATGGAGATTTGTACGTTTCTAAAGACGAGGACTTTCGAAGTGGGTTTAGAGGAACTATCTGAATTATTTATCAATAGACTCTAGACCGCTTACATGTAGAGAGAGAGAGAGAGAGAGAGAGAGAGATTGCAGCTGTAGTTGGAGGAGAAAATTCCAAAATACAAGACGACTCGCGTTATTTATAAACGAATTTGTATTAAAACATTAAACTGCTATGGTAATGAGATTAATGATTATATCAAACTAAGGTTAGGCTAGAAGATGGAGTAGTGCAAAAATGGGATGTGAAAGGTGTGTCTGTGATAGGCTCGAGAAGAGCCGTGGAGATAACAGAGTCAATTTTTATCAACTTTAGGTTGATATATTTATAACTCGAAATAAAATTTGTTTTTTTTTAAAAAGAAACTCGAAATGAGAAACTAAAAGGTAGATACTGATCTCTTTGTAATAGATTTTTAAAAATATACATAAAATTTTTAATATTGTAACATACATAGAATTGAAAACTTAAATCCTAAATCGGGTTAGTCAAATTTTGACGAAAATTAATGAGACCAAAATAGTTTGTTTTTGGTTTTTTTGAACATTTGCTTAAGATTAGAGACCCAAGTAATTAATCGATTTATTATCATTTCCACAAAACTATATATAGATTATACGTTCCGAAATTTAAGATAAAACAGAAAATAACAATCGAATATGATCATACGTTAAATTTAAGTACGTATGTTTTTCCGATTATATAATAGATGCGTACGTATGTATACACGTCATACAAAAGCAGATGAGGAGAAACAAAAAGTGGGACCCATATGGTCGGTAGTCGGTGGCTGGATACCGTTAGGAATAGACTTTATGTTCACGTAAAATGACGACACGTATTGCTCATTGTCCCTTTTGTCCTTTTGGTTTGGGAATTTTATCTTCACAGCACAGCATGATAGACTAGGGATAACTTCGGTATTTCTCTTTTCCTCCCGGTGATAGACTAAGGATAATTATAATTATAATTACACGAGGGCGGCTCATTTCTTTTGTGTTTGATTGCAATATTAAATATATATACTGGAGAATGCCTCAAGTGAGACATTTTTGCATAAATTAATGTATTTTAAAAACTCAAACAGAAATTGCAAACCTTTTTTTCTAATCTGTCTTTAATTTACAAACTCAAACAGAAGCTGCAGTGATGTACAAAAGCATTTTTCTTGAATTAATTGAACATATAATTCAGAAAAAGTATTTTAAAAACGTTAGACCAAAAAAAGAAAAACGCTTTTACAGATGTAATTAGGAGAAACCGATCAAAGAAGAAGACACATAGTAAATTATTGTATCTTGAAAATAGAGTTTGGTCATTTTAATAAAATCTTTCTCAAACTCACAGTTTTGTTATTCTTTTATTGTTCTTTGTTTCCATACAATGAGTCATACTAACAATTCACGAGTATCCCAGAATTAAAAAAACAAGATAGTAGCAAAGATGAGTTATGGTCATAAAAGAGAGTCGCATGACATTTGTTAAAGCATTTACAAAACCTTAGACCAACAAAAGAAAAACAGAGAGGCAACTAAGAGATAAGAGTGACCACAAATGGAGTTCATGTACAGCAGACTTATGTAACTAGGAGGGAACAGAGCTTTTGTAATTTACCGTTCTCTTCCTTTATATCTTGAATCATTTTGATCACTTCTCCTCTAATCGTAGGCCTTTGCTCCGGCAAATGTACAACAGACTTGTATATGTAACAAGGAGGAACAGAGCTTTGGTTCTTCATGTATTGAGTAACTAGTAATATTCAAAAAGCGTGTGGACCCTGCAATCTGGCGAAGCTCTCGGAAGCCTTAGTATAGCAGTGGCGATTCTTAACTGTTCCTCGACACTTGTTGGTCTCCTAGACCGAACTTCCAGCAAGTCGAGACGTGGCAGTTTTCCCAAGAATTGCTCTATTTGCGCCAGCTCAGCGTCACTTCCGTCGTTCACCAACTCTATATCCAAGGCCTCCACAGGACATGTCAGTAGACAAGCATATCCCGACACACACTCGCAGACGTAGTCAGGTTCTTCACCAAAGTGCAATCCATTCTGCAGCAAAAAAAAAAAGATGATTCAAGGATTTACAACATGGTTTTTTGGTGATTGGTCAGGACTTTTGAGAGATGATACCTCGATGCTGAGCATCTGGAGATTCGGAGTGTTGCTTAGCAAATAGGGAAGAAACCGCCAGCACAATCCCACGGCTGCATGCGTGAGAGTTATATGATTGAGATTTTCAAAGACTGGGATTGCAGCACGGAAGTAGTACAAGGCCTGAAATCAAATTTGAAAATCAGCTAGGAAACAAAAAACTCATCAAACATATGGAAACTTAAAGCCAGATTCCCTTATTCTATGTTTTCTATTCTCTCAAGCTGCTAAGAAGCAATACAAGAACACTTACCTCAAATGTTGAAGGAGATGCTAGATCTAGGATCTTAACATTTCTTATCCCTTGAAAAAGATTTGTTGGGTCGCTTGATATAGCTGCACCTTCCCATGGAACTGCTACTACATTCAATTGGTGATTTACCACTACCTGAAGATCGAGCCTGGCTTCAACAAGCGACTCAAAATTAACAGCAGCATAAGCATCCGGAACAAAATCAGCGTAGTCCAAGTATTTGAGGCTGGGAGTTTGAAAAGTGATCGCCTGATACTCAGGCCCTTGAAAATCTGGGGACAAATCTCGATGAACACTAAGCCTCTCAAGAGACTGGCTGGAAAAACTGCCCGACCATCCCCAAGTCTCCCACTTCATACCATAAATGATTAGCTCCTTCATCACAGGGCATGACAAAAGAAGCGCCATGAACGCACACTGGTTAGCAGGAGCAGAGAATCGAACTGAGTCAAGAACCAGCACCTTAAGATTTGGCAGGAAAGCATTCTTAGGGATCACATCCACAACAGTTCCTTCTCCTAGCTCGAGCTTAGCAACTGTAGGGCACGTGAAGAGCTCCGAAGGCAGACGATTATCACGATGTAATCCTATTCCAAGAATCACGACGTTGCGCTTCAAGACACCACGTAGCCAAAGGTTGAGAAGAGCTGGGTCAAGAAACTGTCGAGAGTGCAGAGAGAACTTCCTTAAACATGTATCGAATTCTAGCGCAGCCAATACAACGCCCACAAACTCCGAGAAAGTCTCGTGAGGATCAACACTGTCATCGAGCGCAAGATCCATGATGGTGTGGAGATTCCTAAATCTCTTTGACAGAACCAACACACGCGCGACGTCGTTTGCACCCAGAAGCCCCAGGATTCGCCTAACAATTTCATCCGGTAGACCGGTGATCCCAACCATCGATCCTGGATCTATCAAGAATACAGAGGTGATAAGATTTAGAAGAAAGAGATGAGAAACTGAGCGAAGATGGTTCAAGAAGAAGAATCAAGAAGAAGAAGACGAGAGGGAGAGAGAGAGATTAGAAGGGAAATGATTATATTTATAATACCGTTATGCGCGCTCTCATAAGAGTAACAAGATTACAAAACCGTAACAGACATATGAATACCTTATGGGCCAGTAGAACACTCCGGTGAGCCCAATAACCAGGAACGCTTTGAGAGAGCATGGAACCTCTCAAAGGTGAAGAAGATTTCATTATCACCCAAAGAAAGTATTTACCAAAGACAGCTTTCTCTCAGTACAGGAAGCAGTTTCTGAGACTCTGTTTCACCTTTACTGCTTCTCTCTGGTGTTTGCATCCCACAAACTCAACATCAATCAACAAGTCTCTCTCTCTCCCCTATATATTTGACTAACATCATCAAGTTAAGAGTAGAAGAAAGTATAATCCTCAACAGCTAGAGTGATGATACATTGACCTTTTCTTTTTTGTTGAGCTCCGCGGGAATCTTAAATGGGCCACAGATACAGCGGAGCCACATTCTCAGTACAATCTCTCCTCCTTTTGCTCTTTGTGAATTGTTCACTGGTGGAGACTGTTTTTCTACCGTATTTTCCATTTGGCTTGGTCGCCCTCCAGGTGTTCGATGAATTTCCCCAGAGATTTTTTCCGAAATTTCCGTCGAATTTGCTTATCTCCGGGCGTTTGTGGCGTCTTGTCGTGCTCTTCAACCAGCGGTTTGGGCAGAGAAACTCGCGGTTCCGAATTGTTCCTTAAGAATGTTCATCAAGGCTTCTTCTAAGTGTCCGTGGATCTGCGTAGGAGATTGAGATAACTATTTATTACGTTTATTTTTTGTGTGATTATTCTCTCCTTCGTATATAATTATTTTGACCGTAGTTTTTTTGTTTGTCGATGAACTTTTTAACTTTTGACCATAGTTAAAAAAAAAAAACATCTTATAGGTTTCTCCTTTCTTTTACAACACGCAAGACACGTTTCTTTTGTGAAAGAGCATGATATATCTTAATTAAACAATATTGTTGTATTATTTACACATATATTCTCTTTATATATGCTTAAACAATTGGAAAATTAAAATAAATTTTAGAAAAAGAAATATAGATTTATATATAAAGATAGAGATATATATTTAAATTGTTAGAAAAAAAGATAAAGATATGTTTACTTTGTTCGATAGAGATAGATTTATATTGTTAGAAAAAAATGGGATTTAATCATTAAACTCGTTTAGAAAATAGCTTGCGTATCGATAGAGATAAGTTGTATGTTGAATCAAGGGAGAGATTAAGAGCTTTCAGAGAGATGGATGTGAAAAGGAAGAAGAGCAGAAAGGAAGACGAGGATGCAACTAGCAAATTGCCGGAAGATCTACTCTGTCACATCTTGTCTTTCCTCCCGCAAAAAATGTCAGCTTCAACATCGGTTCTGTCCAAGAGATGGAGAGGTTTGTTTCGATTGGTATCTACTCTTGATCTTGATGACTCCATCTTCGTGCTTGGTGAAAGATCCGAAGAATGCAAACGCACTAGTTTCATGGAGTTTGTGAATAGAGCTATTGACTCCGATTCTCCCATTACCAAATTCTCTCTCAGATGCCATAAGGGCGTAGACGAAGATCTTGTTAAGGATTGGGTCGCCAAAGCTCTCCAACGTGGAGCAACAGATGTTACCTTAGTATTGCTCTTCCCTAAACCCGGATTCGTGCTGCCTCGTAGTATCATCAACTATGCCCAAAACTTGATAAAGCTGAAACTAGGTTGCGGGGGAACTCGCCGCTTCTACGACCTAGCTCGAGGAGACATCATCTTTACAAGGCTTACAACTCTGCATCTTGATTCTGTTGACCTCGGTCGTAATGGTGCAGATTTGCCTCTGATTCTATCTAAATGCCCTGTTCTTGGGGAGTTAATCGTAAATTGTATGCAATGGCACCGTTGGGTATTGGATGGATCGGTGCCTTCCCAAACACTCAAGAGACTAACTATCGATAGTGAACATTACATGCCATTGCCACCGGAAAGTTATCGCCATCCCCGTTCAAGGCTTGGAGAGCCTCTGCTCAGGCCCGTTCAAGGCTTGGAGAGCCTCAGCTCTGGCCCCTTGACTTCGGTTCTGCCGAACCTCACCATGTTTCGTTTGATACTCCAAACCTTGTCTACTTAGACTATGCAGATGGTCTTGCCCGAAACTATCCGCTTGTCAACTTGGATTCACTTGTTGAAGCTAGGCTCGATGTTGGATCGACCCGACCTCAGATGCATGCAAGAGATTCATCAGGCAGATATGAAGTTCCTTGGGACGCCACCAATCTTATCATGGGAATACATAATGTTCAAACCTTTCACTTAACTTCTGATACAATTGAGGTTATTTTTTTTTGGTTAAATCATTTGTTATGATCCAACAAAAAGAGTTGTATTGATGAGTGTGTTTACAGGTGATTGGAGACTTTTGTAAGACCGTACCGGTATTCCACAATTTGAAACATTTATCGATTGAGAGTGACCATCGACGAGGATGGCAAGCCTTGCCTCTCTTGCTCATCAACTGCCCCACTCTACACACTCTTGTCTTCCATGTAAGTACTTGCACACACAAGAAAGATCTGTTTTTAACTTCATTATAAGTTAATTAATTACACACTTTTTTTATTAATATGCATCTTTATCAGAGTCTGCACCACTGTGTTACAGATGGATGTGGAGATGTTTGTGACTGCATCATTTATCCTTCTTCTTGTTTATCATCATGTCCTGTGAAGATTCTCAAGATATTGGACTTTGGTGCGACTTGTGGGGAGATGTCATTAGTCGAGCATTTCCTCAAGAAATTGCCTCTTCTTGAAGAAGTGACCATCATATTAGACTATGAATCCACCTTAGAGGAGGATTTGGATCTTTTTGAAGTCTCCGAGGCACTGGAGATGACCCCAAGAGCTTCACCAAACTGCAAATTAAGAATCGTTGATGAATAATTCAGTTTGAATTTTGGCTGATGTTTTGTCCTAATCTTAACCTTTTTTTTGCTTGTGTAAATGAGCAATAATCTAATCAAAGAATATTCAATTAAATTGTTGCTCAGTTGCACGCAATGCCCATTATGAGTTTACAGTCAAAAATTTTGCTTTGTTGTAGTAGTTTAATCGTAATACCATGCATAATGCAAAAGTACAATTTAAATTTTTGATTAAAGATATTCATTAGAGGAATCAAATTTTAACTCAATAATCGCTATGTTATAGTATAGTTGTTTTTGGACGACAACTTACAGTTTTATTTAAACGTTTTTGATCTAGATGTTCTATCTAGGTTCAATATCTAAATGCAACTTTCAAATATAATTTTTAGATATTGTTCATTTTAAAAAATCAAGTCAGCATTTTGGGGATACATAACTTTTGAATTTTGAATGCAATGTTGTTTGTTTATATATTTATAAAACAATTTAGATACAAAATATTTCAAATAATTAAAAGGGTATATTTTTTTTCAATTCATTTTTTAATCCATAATCAAAATGAATTTTCTAAGATAATATAAATTAACAGATTTTTTTTTTTGAAAATAAAGTTTGATGAAAAATAGTTTTAACGTAAATATGATTTTGGCAAAAAATTTGGTTTTGTAATTTTGACAAAAAACACAATTTTAGTAAAAAGTGAGATTTTATAATTTTTGTGGGAAAACTAGATTTTACGAATTTTGGTGGAAAAACGTAATTTAATGATATTAATGAAAAATATGGTTTTGACGGAAAAATATTTTTTATAATTTTGACAGAAAAAACTAATTTTGACTTTAGCAAGAAAAAACCTGTTTTACAATTTTGATAGAAAAATTCGATCTCATAGTTTTATTTCTTAAATCCCAAGGAACATCCATTCATCATCTAAAAAGGGAGGTAAACATAAATATAGTGGAGGGGATGTGGAAAGTAGCCATGTTTTAAACTATCATGAATTTTAATTAACGTCAACCAGAAAAGGGCGATAGAAGCTAACTTTATACTTATAACTAGCTGGTTGGCCCGCGCATGGCGCGAACATCAAATATTGGATAATTTTATTTATCAAAATAATTGAAATATAAAAAATAAAAAGACAATTACGAGACCATACTATTAGTAGTAGTTATCAACACTATATAAGTACATAAACTTTCTTAAAACTTTAATCTTGATAACCCACACAATTTTAAGATTATTTAATTCGGAATCAGTAACTATATAAGCATTACACGAATTATGAATAGCAGCTGAAAAAACTTGAGCCATATTTGAAGTCTGAAAAACTGAAGAGCAATTTCTAAACAAATCAAGATTTCAAAAGTTTTTTAAGGAAAACACAAATACGATGTGGAAATTGCAACTAAACAAAATAACAAAACAAAAAGTAGAAAATAACATAACATCATGAAAGAAATAGTAACACATATCATAAATTTGAGCATCCAAAGCGCATTTCCAGCACAAGTCCATGTTTAATTGCTAAGCTATGGAGAAGAATTGTGATCATATTCAATATCTTCTGCTTCGCTATCCTCAAGTCTATACGAAGGTAATCATATGTTTACAATAGACATAATAGATTAAAACAAAATCATTTAGCTATAGATTTACATTGCATGCCTTAACTCATGAGCCTCTTGGATATCGGGATCAAATTGGAATCTTGATACTCTAACACAATTGAAAACACGATATCCATCTAACCAGAATTTCCACACACCAAAAACAATTATTGAATATATCGTAAAAACTAAACACATCAGGTTTTTAATATTTTTTCTCATTCCTTTGCTCACAAGTTAAAACCTAAATTAGGCTTATAAATTATAGCCATAAAAAACTAAATTAAACAAAAAATAGAAAAATGAAAAACAAACTAAACATAGATAGAAAGCATATCAATTCTGAACATAAATCATAAACTTTATTCTTTCGTATAATCAGGTCTGTGTATAGTCATCATGATCAAAACTGCAATCTTCTTCATCTTTTTTCCATGTTCACATTTCTTGTTCTTAGGCGCAGAATATTTTATCATAAGCAGATAATAATCTCGGAAAGGATCTTTTGCGCGGAGATGTTTTTTTTATCAGACTGAAAAAACAAAAAATCCAATGAACAAAAATTCAATGCACTTGAACTGCCGTGTCTTGAATGGTTTATAAAAAATCTAGGACCTAAATTGTCATCGTAAAGGAATTCCGAACTCGCACCCAAAACCTCACATATTAAGTGATTACTGTTTCATATATATTATTCATAACATCTGAAAAACTTGTAAACTACAAAGATGAGATGTAAAAATTAAAGTAGGGAACCTCATGAAACAATATGTCACTTGTTATTCTATTTATTGTCAACTCCAAAAGAATGCTAGAGTCTTAATTAAGCATGAGAACTAAAGATCAAACCAGAAAACGCAGTAGAATTATGATGATTATTTTAAAAATTCGAAAAAGATGAGAGACACGAAGAGAAAAAAAGCAAGGGAAATTTAATAAAGGCGAAAGAAAAATGATGATTATCGTAATAGATATTACCCGCCATCAAGTCTTAGTTCTTGCTTATATTATCCTTTGTAAGTACTTCCTTGATAGCAACAATCTAATCGCCAACGTTTTTTCCATTAACAAAGTAGTAGTAAACTAAACTTCAATTGAATCTCTACCTCTGTAAAATTTCTACGATAGAAAACAATATTAAGATCTGATTAAGTGATTTCAACAATATCTAAATCTGAAACATAAAATTATAGAACATTGAAACTTTTCAGGTATATATACCCACATGCATAACAACAAAAAGACTATCCTTCCGCATGAAAAAATTTGAAGACACAAATATGATTCTATATTTGAAAAAATCCTTTTAAATTTATGGTTTTGATTACCCTAACATGAATCATGCCTTCTTTAAAACTGTATAGAAGAGACCCATGAATCGATTAGTGAATCGACCACTTTGACCTCTTCCATAAAACCCGAGAGAATGGAACCAGAGCCGACGACTGCAACAAAGCACGATCCTTAAAAAAAGAGAAAACATAGCGTTCGTAGGTTACATTCCATTCCAACCAAACCATCTTACACCTACAAAATTTAAATGAGAATAATAGTATAAAAACATAGATAATAACATCAAAAGGGCAATAAGAGTTAAAAAAATTCCCAATGTAGACTAAGCAGTGACCTAGGTCGGACGTATATAATGTTAGGATGATCAACAGAAAAGAAAATCATATTATGTTTGCATTCTCAATATTTTAGGGGGAATAAAGCAAAGACATACATAAAAAAACGTATAACTGAACCAAAGTAGAAAGAATCAAGGAAAAATAATATGACAAACAGAGTTTCAAACATGTATGGGACTAAGCATATACACATTATGGATTAAAATAGCATACATATTCCACAACAAATAAATTGAGGACCATCCACGAGCTTCATAAAACGCATCAATATATTCCTCATCCTCATCAACCAATCCAAACTCCCGCATGCCCCCTCGAAAGTAGGATTGACAACACCATAGAGTGTCCTAACATCCACATAAGAACACGGTCTTCTGACCCTAAGCAACTAAAGCCGCAAATAATAAAGCTCTCGAAAAGATTCAGGACAGTACACCAAATGACAACACGCCTGACACATAGGTTTCCAACAACACACGCCCGATATCATACCCACTTTAAAGGAAACTCTGGATAGGTTAACTCCCTTGCATCAGGACAAATCTTATCCAGCCCAAAAACTTAGAGGATACTTACATTTAAAGCAATCCCATACACAGAAACAAAATACCAACTCCAAATGGTCCAATAAACAATCAGCAAAACGCCTGTTAAGAAATTCCAGTAAGCAACAACGTAAAATATAACTTAAGAAACAAACTATTAATTCGCAACTGTCTTACATACTTCAGTGAACTAACTTTAAAGCTAAAGAGCCCGAACAACTTCCTTGACAATAAGCAACAATGCGTGTGTAGTACATATAGCCTTCACTTGATCTACGAACAAATCCTATTTGCATGGAAATCATAAACATGTGTCAGACATTAAAGAGAACATAAACAATCGATTAACTACAAAGAAAAAAAATAAAGAACAACTAAATTTATTGACCATGCCGAATGAGCATAATGCTGACAAACTACCTATACAGAAAAATCGATAGAGTATATTTTTTATGAACCAAAGTAAAACCTAAAAAAATATATATATTTCTTTTGTATGTTAAAATCGCTGAACATACATAGGTTTGTTGAGAAGTTAGGGTTTAAAAATTAACAATAATAACCAACAATAATATCTTGTTAGCGAATGGACATATATCGAACAACAGCCTAATCTAAATCGCAGAACACGTCACCTGATAGAATGGTCCCAGTTATGGAGTCAATCAATGTTGATCAAGAACAAAGATGAGAACACATTAATACTTCACTTAAGTTAAACTGATGCTTAAATACAAAACAAAAAAAGAATAAACTAACTAATAGGTGAAATCATGGAAAATGAAACGCAACCCTAAAATAAAGAAACAATCCCACTAAATGAAAAACAATACGAAAATAACTAAAACTTTTGAAATAATCGATTTGGTCTTCGTGGAGATAGCCACATCATCTTCTTCCTTAATTTGTATCTTTTTAATAC
This sequence comes from Thlaspi arvense, assembly GCA_911865555.2. Taxonomy (NCBI): domain Eukaryota; kingdom Viridiplantae; phylum Streptophyta; class Magnoliopsida; order Brassicales; family Brassicaceae; genus Thlaspi; species Thlaspi arvense. The sequence goes on from OU466861.1 coordinate 5,217,709, forward strand.
TCCCATCCTCAAAAGAACCTTGTCCTCAAGGTTCAACACCAAGCATTCACTGGTCTAAACTTCTTATCATGTAATGGTGGTGGTTTACCAGCAACTGGTTCTTCTTGGCTGAGCTTCATCGGTGTTTTTCATGGCTTTGGGATTGGACACTTCAGAGCAGAGTTGGCACGCCAATATGTCCAAAGCCGCTCAATAAAGGCTTCAACATAAAATACATCAATGAATTATTTGAATGATTCGTTGTTCCTGGGTCATGCGTAACGATTTTTCCTTTTTTACAAATCTATTGCAAACATCCTTTTAATTGTATGGTTTTGATTACCTAACATGAATCATACCATTCTTAAAGCGGTACAGAAGAGACCCATGAATCGATTTAGGGGTGAGCATATTGAACCAAACCCGAAAATCCGAATCGAACCGACCCGAAAAAATCCAAACCGAACCGACCTAATATTACTTCAATAACCGATTGGATCTTATGATGATTCTGGTTCGGGTCTGGGTTCGGTTCGGTTATACCCGAAATCCGATTGAACACCCAAAGCAACTTGAACTATATATCCGATCATCAATATATGGAAACCACGATTCCACTTTTCTTCGATTTTTCCGTTGAATCTCTTAGAGATATTCTCGTATCAAACCAATATCCTAATTTCTAAATCCCCAAATTCAATCTGGAATCCCTAAATCACGAATCTTCTGACTTCTGTTTTTCCTCATTCTGAGACATCTTCTTCTTCGTTTTCTTATTTTGTGATTTGCGATTTTTAAAACTCTTTCATCTTCTTCGTTCTTTGTCTTCTTCTGCTTTCGATTGTGATTTACTGAGTTTTATATCTGGTTTTGAGTTTGAGTTTGACAATTTGAGTTTGACGTTCATGGATGATTAGCTTCGTCATTGAGTTTGATTAGTAGCATGTAAGATTGTGTTCGATAGATTGAATTCATCATTGAGTTTGAAAACTGGGTTGGTTTTTGTAAAGTACAGATCATTGAGTTTGATTTTGTTAAGAATATACGACAGTCAAGTTTGATGTATGATACTTACTCCATTGACTGAAATAAAACAAAGTGGCTATTTAAGTTTGATGCTCTGTTTTTACGTCCATGAGTCACAACCACTTATATTTAATTACTTGTTTTTTGTTTCTAATCACGGTAAACAAAACGTACCAAACTATTTTTTTATAATTACTAGGTTTTTAACTCACACGAGTCTGTATTAATAATTTGGTTTAATTTTTTGGTTAATATCTTTTAAATTATCAAAAATATAATATATTTGTATAAATTTTCTTTTATATAAAAAAATTAAAACATAATATGTAGTATTTCCTATTTTTGTTTATAAAATTATAAATCTTATTAAGTAAAATCATAGTAATGACACCTAACAAATTATCGAACTTTGATGTGCATATGTTTGATTTAGAAAATGATTTACTTACTAAATTTTTGGTGTTTGTTTTGTATCTTTAGAATTTCTATGGTTCTTTTTTTTAAAAGGTTTATATGTTTAAATATTTAGTTTCTTTACTAAATGTCTCACTAATATTATGTATATATATATATATAATATTATATATGTTGATTCATATTTACTTTTGTTAGTAAGCTACACTAATCGTGTAAAGCTGTTTTTTGCTTCTCCACCAGATCTTCTACGAATTTTAGGTTATATATCTATTCAGTTTATAAGATCTGTTTTATTTGCAGTCAACTATTTGCTAATATTTGTTTTTAAACATGTAAGATGATGTTGAGACTTCACATTATCACTGTTTTTTTTTAATCTTTCGTTTGTTTATTCATGTTTTGATTTGAATATTTTATCTTCATATATTCTCATTTGAATTTTATTCATAACTTTGTCATATTATATTATTTAAATAAATTTTAAGAGGATGTTGCTCATGTGTTGTTTATGTTGACTAAGTTATAAGCAATAAATATGTATATAAATCAGACTTTATTACTTATTATATTTTGAATGTAAAGTAACTTGTGTAGTATTTTACTTTGTTAATTTTTCAACCAGACACAACCAATGTATTAATCTTTGTAAATTTAAATAATATGTTCTATTTAGAAACTTGTATAACCTATTAAAACTTCATATGGTTATTCATAGTCAACACCAATATTTTAGAAATCATGAATGTTTTTGGAACTATATTTTAAACTAATTTTCTTCTTAGATCTTTTATTGTTATTTTAAATATCTTCAATGGTAATTTTCTATTTTATTTTAATATCTAATTTTCTGCAGGTTTGATATACTTTAAACATATATATTTTTAATTAATCTCTTCTGTTATTAATTTTTCAAATAGGTAGCATATATATTAATCTTATATCTTTTACATAAATGCTTTTTCGTTGTTAAATTTACCTTTTTAAATTAATTAAAATGCTATTTTGACATGGTATAACTGGTTATTCTAAATTTTAAGTGAACTTCTCTCAAAAGCTTATATCATCATTTGGTTTTTTAGTTAATATTTGTTTGGTAGTTAGCTTAAATATCAAGCTAATTTTACGTTATACGACTTTTTTCTTTGATAATTTACCTCTCTTGATATTGATTTTTATTTTATTTTAACACACCATTGTTTTTAAAATATTGATATTTGGAAGACATAAATGTTTTGTTAGTTAAATATTTTTATTTGAATTTTTAAGTAGTTAGTCAAATATCAAGTCAATATATTTTTAAATATTTTTTCTTAAAAATAATATTTTGTAAAACTTGATTTTCGTTTTAGTTTTTTAGTTAATTAATTTCTTAATATTGATCTCTTAAATAATTAGTTTAAATATTTATATTATTTTTGTTAGTTAAGTTTTTTTTATTCTCTTACTTATTCTGTTTATATTGATTTTGTTAAATAAATAACATAGATATTAAGTTAATATCCTCTTTTTTGTTAATTTAACTTTTTTGATATGTGCTTTCATTTTAATTGTATTGACATGTTGAAAGAAATAATTTATGTTTTGGTTTTTGTTAGTTAAACATTTTTTATATTGCTTTCTTCAGTAATTAGTATAAAATAACATTTTTGGTTTGTTAAGATTTTTGTGTTAATTTTTTAAATATTTCCCCCAAAATTATAAGTTTTAGATGACTTTCTTTTATGATAATTTAAGATGAATGTTATTTTGGTAGTATTGATATTTAAATAATAATTTTATATGTTTATATGAAAATTTAATTTTAATAATTTTCTAAATAAATTACTCATTTAAAATATATATGCTAAATTTTTTTTAATTAACTTTTTCGTTATTGATTTACATATTTTTTTTGTTAGTTTAGTTTTTGTGACAATGAGTTTTCATTTTATTTTCACAATAGATTTAGACTTTTGACATAAATTTATTTTTATTTAGTTAAATAAAATTATCTTTATCTTTCATTCTATTGTGATAATTTTATATTTTTGTATGTTTTCATTTATATTAATTATTAATAATATTTTTTTATTTTTTATGTTTAATGAAAAACGCTGATATAGACTAATCAGATTGAGTATATATGTCTTATATGGACGCTCTCATTGGTCTAAGACATCAACACGGACCACAACTAATATATTTTAAGTTAGCAATTAAGATTTTAATTGTTTGTCGTGATTAAAATTTTAAAATAATTTAATTATGGTTTTAAATACAGTTTTTAATGATTTTGTTCAATATATATGATTTTTCTTTCATAATCTATTTATATGTTAATTTACCTTTTTATTGTTAATAGAAAAATAAAATTTATTTTCAAAACTCTTTTTATTAATAACTAATTTAAAATTTAGAAATTTTTCTAATAGCAACAAAAACAAAATTAATTAAAATTTAGAAATTTTCCTTATAACAATTAAAACGAATTAATTAATTTTAATATAAAATATATAATTAACTAAAAATAATGATGATGTGTACCAATAGAATTGAATCTTTAAATCCTATGTGGACACCCTTAGAGGTATTTAGCCTCAACTTTTATTAGTAATAGATTAGTTATCATCTTTAGTTATATATGTGATGGAGAGAACGAGAGTGACCGATCAATTCTCTCACTAAAGTGGCTATTTAATTTTGATGCTCTGTTTTTACGTTATAGCAATTGAGCATAGAGTGTATACATCGTGTGTTTCTATTTATGTCATAGACTCTCGATGTAAAACATGGAAGAGTGTTGTCTTTATAGTATCTTGTCTTCACTGTTTTCGTAACATAAAAACATACCTTCACTTATGTAATATAATTGATGTTACAGGAAAATGAAGAAGGCGCTTTGGAATTCTTTATTTGCAAATTTTAATAACTTTTTCACATTCTATTTGAATTTTGAGTTTTATTTCGATTTTTAAAACTTATTTGAGAATTTTTTTCTTTCCTGGTTTTTTATGTAGTTGTATGTATGGTTGAATCATACTTTGATACTGATTTTAGTGTTTATTTTGACCATTCATTTTCTTAGACTTCAGATATTATTTGTGTACTTTGGATATTTTTGAGTACGTTTGGATACAATTCAAATACATATAACCGAAACACTCGAGAACCATACCGGACCCATTTGAAACCAAAATTTTTTGGATCAATATCGGTTTTTATATATAATATAAGAACCGATCTGAACCCGAATTATAACTACCCGAACCCGATCCAAAAATTAAAAATATTCGATTGGAGTTTTCAGCTCTATACCCGAAAACCCGATACCCAAAAGAACCGACCCGATCGGGTCCAGGTTATCCGAACGCCCACCCCTAGATCGATTAGTGAACCGACCACTTTGACCTCTTCCATAAAATCCGAGAGAATGCAACCATAGCTGACGACTGCAACAAAGCACGACCCTTTAAAAAGAGAAAACATAACGTCTAATCGTAGGTTACATTCCATTCCAACCAAACCATCTTACACCAACAAAATTTGACTAAACAAAATAGTATAAAAACATACATAATACATCAACAAGGCAATAAGAGTTAAAAAAAATTCTCAACGTAGACTAAGTAGCTACTTAGGGTTTCGCCGTATATAATGTTACGATGATCAACAGAAAAGAAAATCATATTAGGTTTTCCTTCTCAATATTTTGGAGAGAATAAAGCAAAGACATACATAATTAACGTATAACTGAACCAAAATAGAATCAGAATTATTAATAACACGAATATTCTAAAAAACTTTTAATTTATATAAAAAATTATTAAACAACAAAACCAATAAATAAAGTAAAGTAAAATTAATCAAAATTTTATAATTACATCTCCCAATAACCCCCTCCCCCCCCTTAAATTTTAATAATTAAACCAAAACATATCAAAGCCAAGAAAATACAAAACAATTTTTTTTCCTGAGAGAAAAAACTAAAAACATTAAATAACAACTAAACCAAAACAAAAAAAGATAAATCTTGCCACATATATACATATATCAGCATATGTAAATTGCTATTGTGAATGATTCTGATTGTGGTTAACATATGACCAACAGAATCAGTTTCTGTTCAGGCTAAAGAAAGATAGGTGTTTTTTGTCATTATCTGTTTTCACCAACACCAAGAACATAATAGTTGCAGCCATCCAATATATTCCTCAAGTTACAGAAAGCCTTCGGGATAAGGCTACAACATCTTTTCTTCACCAAAGAAACCATTGATTCATCATCTCTGTCCACGGTCATAAAATATACCACAACCGCAGTTAATTTATCAAACGTGTTCAGCCTCATGTGGGTTCCTCCACCATTTCTTTTATTTTATTGAATTGCGTTTCAGAAACAGCAGAATCTCCTCTGTTTCCTCTGCTTTGGGCGTTGTCTTTATAGTTGTTCTTGCTTTCCAAGTGTATTTTTTTAGCGGAATCTTCCCTGTTTCCTCTGATCCGGAGATGATCTTCCATTTTCATCTATCTTCAGCTAATTACTCCATTTTCCTCTCGAGAAGATTGATATTCAGTTTGGAACCAAATGACTACCTTGTGAAACTCTGAGAACCTATCAATGGCGACTCTGTTCTTTAAGAAGTTTATTCTGGTCCTTGATCTCCATTGATAACCTGCTTTCAACCAAACTCAATGGTAAACCACCACAAGCTGAAGCTACCTTGATGGATAACAAATCTTGTTTTTTCTTCTTACCGGTGAATGACATCTGCTTGCTCCTTCACTGTTTTGTTACTCCTACTTTTATCAATGTTTTTCATCTCTCGCTGCTTTTATATCTCTGAGGTTCTTGTATGAAGCTTTTGATTCTATTCCCTAAGATGATCTTACTTTTTCGTCTCCTCATGAAACTCATTTCTCTGCTTCTGCAAAGTATCGACGTACACTGAAGTTTCTGTACTTTGTTCCTCCAGAAAGCTTCCTTTTCCTCAGCAACCTTCAGCTCGGACTGAGCCCATTCATCTGTTTCTTCCTCCACACGCTTCAGCAGCATTCATGTTTCTGAAACTTCATTGGTTTTCTTCTCCAGCTGCAATGTTAACTCTATCTTCTGGCCATGAATTTGATTCGAATGTTAAAAATTTGAGTCTATAAAATTCAAAGAGATGATATCGCTTTTGACTGTTAAAGACGCTTAGCATTGTTGAGAATTTAGGATTTATAAAATTAACAATAACAAGCAATTATATTGAGAGCAAATAAACAAAAGCTAATTTGTTTTTCGTTAATTTCAATTTTAGTCTAGAGTATGAAAACTATGAATTTTTGTTTTTGGTTAATAAAGTAGCAGCTAAAATATCTTATCTATAAAAAAACTTGTACACATTATTCCGATGAAAAAAAATCCTGAATATATATATTCATATAAAACTCAAAACCAAATCAATATACTTCTATATATAATATATATCAAATAAAACAAAAATGCATTTTATTTAACATAAATGACCCTATGAGCCGCCAAGTCGGTTGCTTTGGTAGCTTGTAGAGGAGGAGGTGGAGGCAAACCGATATCAAGTTTCAAACCGTCTTTCTTTACCATATGAGAAGCCTCAATATTTGACTGAGATTGAGGCGTACCAATCGGTTTATACCTTGGCCTAGGTATACCGGAGGGGTGAACAAACCTATTTTGTTCAGGATTGACGTAGTACATTGGATGGAACATAACAGATGGAAAGTTATAGTAAGGTGGTATGTCAAGTCGATAATCACACAAACACAAGAGTATAAAGAACTGCTCTTCTTTATTAGATTTAGAAAACTTCTCAAAAACTAAACCTCTCTTATGTCTTATGGAACAACTCTTCATAAGATCTCTATTTATAGATCTAAGCTATTCCTTAGTCTATTAGGAATAGAAAACACATCTTTTCCATTCTTGATATTTCCTATTTTATATATTTTTAGCTACTCCTAAAGATAACTTTCTCTATAAACTACTGGAATTATCCAACATTCTCCCCCGTAATTTTAATTTGAACTTTAGGGTGAAACTCGATCACTTGTAGTCCAATTAAGCTCCTCATTTCCTTGAACTTAATCCTTGCTAATGGTTTGGTGAGAATGTCTACCTTCTGTTCTGTCCTAGGGACATGCTCCACTTCGATCTGATCATTCTCCACACACTCACAAATGAAATGATACTTCGAAAGTATATGTTTGCTTCTTCCGTGAAAGACAGGGTTCTTCGTGAGCGCTATAGCTGATTTGTTGTCTATCATCAACACGACCTTCCTGACACAAGCCTCAAGTCCAACTCACTTAACACAACCGAGAAGTGGAGCCTTGGAGCTGACGATGGTGCAGAACAGCTTGAACCCGTGGAAAAAGGAGAACTTGTAGCTGAGCTTGAGGATGAGGAAGCCTTTCCTAAAAGTGATGACGAGGAAGCCCTTCCTGAAACAAACAAGAAGCTTGACGGCGAGGAAGCCCTTCCTAAAGCTAAGGAGCCATCTATGGGAAGTTTGCATATATATTCCACCAATATATTATGCGACCGACCTATATCATCTACTGAAGCTAAGGAGGTCCATAAACCATTTCTAAATCAATTCAAGCCGCCACTTAACCAAGGAGAACCGTCAAACTGCCTTAAACCATCAAATGGAGCCACATTGAAGCTAACTAAGGAAAGAAGGGGTCACATGACATTATATTCGCCCCACCACTACATTCGACCACCAGGAGACATCTCAAGAAATTCAAGACCACTAAACCATGCCAATAATCGGAGTAACTCGAGCCAAAACCAAGAAGATATCAAAGAAGAGCTACTTACCAAAGATGGAACCAACTTTATTGGTTCAAGGAGAAAGCAAGGAAAGAAGGACCAACGACTACATCAGCCACTCAATCTCGACCCTTCATCATCATCAGAAGATTCAGGACATTCATTTCGTGCCAAAGACCATCAAGACTTCCCCCATTCAGCGCCAAAGACAAGGATTCCCCCACTGAAGCCTAACGGCTAGTAGAAGACCTTTTCATCATTCAGTTTGATTCTAGTTTTCCCTTTTTGTTTATGACCGTTTTATGTCATTACTTTGAGCCTTTTATAAGCTCAAGCATTTGTACTTTTCAATTCACGAAATTATTATTCAAGAAAGTATTGTTTTGTTTCCAAAGAAACCTTCTCTTTGCATTCAAAATGTTCCTGCGATTTACTAAGTTCTTTTGAGGGATTCAAAGAGCTTGTAAGACGTGTAGAATCTAGTTGTTCTTGTGAGGATTAGCCCCTGAAGAACTAGAGTCTAACCTTTGGAGTTTGTGGTCATCAAGCTTCAACCAGACTTTCAATCATTCAAGTCTTCATTCCACCCTTTTAAGCTAGAAGCAATGATTTCAAGGGAACATTACTTAAAGTGATTTCGAGTCTTGTGTCACTTCCTGTCAATGTTTTGAATCTCGTTTAGCAACTCTTTGAGCCATATCGCCTGCTTTGCTGCTTATGTAGCCGCCATGAATTCTGCTTCACACGAAGACAACGCCATTGTTGGTTGCTTCTGAGATGTCCAGCTGATTGGTGATGAACCGTAATAGAACGCATGCCCCGAAGTGCTCCTTCCGTCATCTACATTGATGTTGTGACTACTGTCACTATACCCCACGATCTTTCTCGATCCATCTCTTTTGAAGAATAACCCCATGTTAGTCATTCCCTTTATATATCGTAGGATATGTTTTACAGCTTGACCATGAGACTCCCTTGGTGTTTGCATGTAACGACTTAGAACACCCACATCGAAAGCGAGAACAGGCCTTGTATGCAATAAGTATCTTAGACATCCTATTGTTTGCGTATACTCTGTTGCATTGATCTCTGTTTCATTCTCTGCTTTTGATAACTTCATACTCGAATCCATTGGCACATGTGTTGCGTTCCACGAGTCCATCTTGTTATCGATAAGGATCCCTTGAACACAGCCTTCTTGCTTGATCAAGATCCCGTCTTCTCCTTGGTGTACCTTTATTCCAAGGTAATATCTTAGTTTTCCCAAGTCCGACATGTCAAATCGTCTTGTCATATTAGTTTTAAACTGATCAATCATTCTCCGTGAGGTTCCTGTTACAAATAAATCATCCACATATATCACCACGATCAACAACTCCTTCTCTGATCGCTTGAGATATACTGATGTCTCTTTCTGGAATCTCTTAAAGCCCATCTCCTTTAGAGCATGATCCAGTTTTATATTCCAAGCTCGTGGAGCTTGTCGCAGGCCGTATAACGCCTTATGTAGCTTATACACTCGTTTTTCTTGTCCCTTCTTTTCGAACCCTTCAGGTTGACTAACGTAGACAAGCTCATGTAGATACCCATTCAAGAAAGCAGTCATGACGGAGAAATAGGTCCACACAAGTCATCGTGGAACAGTTCTAGCGCTTGTGTTGCACGGAAGGTAGTTTTGATCGGGAACGGGGTTCTTGTTTGTTTACCCAAGAGCCATGCCTCGGATACTCCTGTCTCAAGTAGCTTTTCTTGCATTCCCACTACCATCGCCTTCCTCACCATATTTGTCATGACGCCAAAACTTATATGCCTAAGTCTTGTGTGCCATGTTTTTGTGATATCATCGGTTTGAATCTGAAAGCACTTGGGGTAGTTTATATCCATTCGTGTCTTGTAGAGGCGGTTCACTGATCTCTCTACTTGTACAAGTAGTCTTCCATGCGGGTCTATGAGCTTCCATTTGTCGCCTTTCATATTCACTTCACAACCATTCTCGGTTGTTTGTCCAAGACTGATGATATTATGTTTCAAATCAGGAATGTAATAGATGTCTTTCAGAGCTCTTCTCTCTCCATTCTTCCCTATAAAAACAATGGTGCCATTCCCCATAATCTCGACATTGGACCCATCACCAAACTTGACTTTTCCTTAGATCTTCTCATCCAAGGTTGAGAAATACACTCTATTTCTCGTCATGTGATTACTGGCACCATTGTCTAAGTACCATATGCTTTCTTTGTCTTCGATGATATCATATTTTTCTGGGAACACTTTGTCCTCGTTTAAGAACACTAGCTCATGGATGTACAGGGCTTCGAATTCTTGAGTCTCATTCAGATTTGCTTCTTGGTTCTTTGGTAGATCAGGACACGAGTTTACATAATGCCCTGGTTTATCACATCGGTAGCAGAGTACTTTGCTCATGTCTTTCTTTCGATTTTGAGCATTGTCTCTGTTTTCTCCTCCTGAGTTCCGATTTGTGCGACCACGGCCTCTGCCTCTGCCACCACCTCTCGATCTCCCTTGAGAACCTGCATGTCCTCCGCGGGTACTCTGTTCCTGATGGTTGTTGTGGTCATTGCTAGACCACATCAACTTGTTCGATCATCGCTTTGTGATACTTCACCAACACGTTCCTCGTACGCTTTTAATCTTCCCACAATATCCTCAAACCCCGTTGATTTAGGTCCAGAACTTGTTCCAGTGATGCGACGATCTGTATATACTTGTTTCTTGGAAGCCCTTTCAAGAACTTCTTCACCATTTTGGGTTCTTCAATTACGCTGCCAAGGGAAGCTGCCTTCGATGCAAGTCCCCGTGAAGTCATCAACAGAGCCGTTATTATTCATTGATAATTTATCGAACTCCGTCATTAGGGATTGAAGTCTTGCTTCTCTTACACGGTCTGCTCCAAGATGACGTGATTTAATGGCGTCCTATACTCCCTTCGATGTCTCTTGTTCTCCCACTTGAAGAATTAGTGACTCCGGGATTGATTGGAAGAGAAGAGCTATCGCTGCATAGTTCTTCTTCGGATCAGCTAACCCTAGATCGATTGTATCCCATACTTCATTGACTCGAAGTATGACCCTCATCCTCATCGACCAAACTGTATAACTTGTCGATGTAAGCATCAGACATTGGATGGATGAAGTTCCTATTTCCCTAGCTCGCGGTTGTGGTTGATTTACATCCGCCATCACTGGTTCACTGACTTATCAAGGTCTGAGGCTTCCTCTTTGAAACTCTGATACCAATTCAAGTCGATAATCACACAAACACAAGAGTATAAATAACTGCTCTTCTTTATTAGATTTAGAAAACTTCTCAAAAACTAAACCTCTCTTATGTCTTATGGAACAACTCTCCATAAGATCTCTATTTATAGATCTAAGCTACTCCTTAGTCTATTAGGAATGGAAAACACATCTTTTCCATTCTTGATATTTCCTATTCTATATATCTTTAGCTACTCCTAAAGATAACTTCCTCTAGAAACTACTGGAATTATCCAACAATATGGGTTGGTGGTAGATGGCATGTACTCCATTGATAGATTCTGAAAACAGTTTGATATCTCGGCTTGAGTTTGAACTTATACCGGCGGTTCTTGAGCTCCGGTCACTGGTTGTTTAGATAGAGTCTTGGAAGACAATGTGGATGCATCCGTCGTCATCAATTGAGAGTTCTTCACTTTCTCCTTCTATTCAATTAACCAAAACTTAAAACCCTAAAAAAACTTAGATATGAATGGATGACTTTGAGAGCAAGGAAAAAACCTGATCTTCGAGAGAGATGTATAAAATATCAAAAGCATATAAAATACAATATAATTTCTATAAAGTAATAGATTCATTAATATCTCGATAAATTAATATTTTTTGTCAGTCCGAAAATTAGTTTATCAACCAAATAATATAACTATAGATTAATAATCACTATAAATTAGTAATTTTTTTATAAACTTTTAAGGTCCCGATATTATTAATTTATAGATGTTTTACTCTGAACACACCTAAATCAAACCTTCAACCTATATACGAATATAAATCAAAGCTTCAATCCATATACGAAAACTGCAGCAAAAATAAAAAAACAAAAGATTTATATATGTCTCGTACTCAGCTTCATAAAACAGAAGAAATCAAGAGATAGAATCACAGAACCTCATATGCATGACATTATCTCCTTCTCAGTCTCATACTCCACAAAGGTGGTGAAGCACATGTCACTGAAAATTGTAAAAAGATGAAGCAATTTGGTATCGTTAGCAAAAAAAACTGCAAAACCTTAATATAACTGACCAAGCTACACCTCTTAATCTTGTCGTATTTCTAGCCTGCAAAGAAGAAACACAGTTATCCTAAAGTGAAATTTCAAGCTTCAAAGTTTTAACACGAAATCCAACACAAACCCTTACCTCTCGAAGAGTATCCTCCGTAGTAAGATGAGAGAGGCGGCACGCGGAGAGAGTTAAGCCTAACAAAAGAACTAAATACAAATATACTTTGAGCTTTCTAAAAATACCGTATTGATCTATGAAGCGCAAACCCTAGGGGAAAAAAACCAAATAAACGTAGTAACATAATATGAGACTGAGAGTGCCCTAAAAAATAATCTAAATACCAACAACCACGATGATATGATTACTGCAACAGAGAAGAAATCATAGAAACAAAAAAAGATAAAAAATAGTTTGTGATGTATACGAAATCTGCAGCAAAAAAAAGAGATGGGAGATTTATGTCTCGTACTCAGCTTCACAAAACAGAAGAATGGAAGAGATCACAGAACCTCATAGGCACGATGTATCTCCTTTTGTCTATACCTAAGCAGTTGTTTAGATAAATGAGACATATGCGAGTATATATAGCTATTAAAATCTAGGGTTTTCGTTTCGTAATATAATTTTGAGAGGTAGTCGACTTTTCAAATGGTCTATTGGATAATAATTTTAAAAAGTCCATCTGATACATCATATGAGAACCGGTATAAACTATAAATTCCTATAATCATTTCCAAGTACGAACCAAACCAAACCAATCGATTTAAAATTCGAATATTTCCACCAGGGGCAGAAGGCACTAATCCTTCTGAGAAGAGCTGTGGTGTGTTTCTGACTTTGCAAACAATATATTAGATCAGAGTTTTTTTGTTTCTTTTTGCTAACTAAAAAACTCTAAGCCATTATTATTAATTTATTACTATATAGTCTTTTTGGACTGAAAATCAGTCGTGTTCTGATATTTGTGGTGGATATCCCACAAACGTAAATTATATCCTCTCATATGTAACACTAAGGGGATGGTATTAGATTATTGAATTAGATAGAATGTACAAGAATTCAAAAATAATTGATTTCTAAATAATTTAAAGTGTTTTGTTAGAATTTAAACCAATTCTATCAAAATCAGAGTAAAAATGGTAGGAATTGGTTATTTACAATTTTTATGTAAGATTCTATTAAATTCCTTTCAAATGATAATAGAATCAAAGCTATTACAAAATTGAATAATACATATATTTAATAGAATTAGAGAATTAGTATATTAAATAACAATGGTATTTAAAGGATTTTGAAAAAATGTATAGAAATCCTTAATCCAATAACACAGATATTTAAAAGAATTGATAATAAATATAATTGAATAACAGTAATATTTAATAGAATTTTCAATTCTATACAATTCCATCTAATTTCTGAATCCAATACCCCCACCTAAGACCATGTACAACGCAATTCTTAAGAAAATAATGAATCATATATATAATGAGAGAGTCTTCTCTCCATCTAAGGTGTCCACATCAGCATAATTTTTATTTCAAAATGGGCTTCTAAATATTTTGGGTTTTATTTTTAAGTTTTTATATTTTGGGTTATTATTTTTGGGTTTTAATATGATAAATTTGAAACTAAAAATAAATACTTCTTTGTACAAGTCATAGAATTACAAACTTATATTTTTTGTTTATGAAAAAGAATTTGAAAGTCAAACACATACAAAAGATAGCTGAATAAATTTCAGAAAATAATTCTCAAAACATTTTATAAAAAAAACCTTAGAAAGATTTATGTATAAAATTAAAGTAAAATCATTCATATAAAATAAATACTTATTTTACAAATAATAAAACATAAATTTTCTATAAAACAAAAAATTCAAAAATTTATTTTGAATATAAATAAATAGAATATGAAAAGAGTTATTTTGAATATAAATAAATAGAGAGTGAAAAAGAGTTGGAAGGTAAACAATTACGAAAGACGATATAAGAACTTGCAGAGAATAGTTATCAAACTTTTTTTAAAAAAAATTTCAAAAAGATGAATGCATAAAATAAATAAAAATCATTCATATCTACTTTACTATGTAAAATGAATAAATATTTTTTGTAAATGAAAACCTAAAATGTTTAATTATATAGGATAGAAATAAGTTTGATTGATACGAAATAGAAAAAAATGGCAAATACATCAACCATTTTTTCTCAATGATGGCAATATAAAATTAATATTCGATGAGTTTACTCATCAACCGGATAATTTATGAATTTTAATATGAAGTATATAAATAAACTATAACAAGATTATTGATTATATTTGCTAACAGAGTCAAGTTTTTTACCTCCACATGACATGAAAATAGATAAGAATATTTTCACAGACATTCAAAAATATAGTCAAATAGTTCATCATTATCAGATGGATGAACACATCGGAATTATTTTTCAAAAAAAGACAAATGTTTGAAATTAATTAAAATCAAAGTTTTCTCAAGTAAGCATAATTTTTATATATAAAAACATATCAAACTTATGTAACATATGAATAAATCTCTTGCTCTGTCTCACCAATTTTACTTACAATTCTCCTCATTTAGAGTTACAAGCAATCACAAAATTGAATGAGACGAAAGCTTGCATGAAATAAAAGAAAATATCAGTGATTGTAATTAGAATAATATGACTAAGAATATTAAGAAAGGGGAAAAAATAAAATGAATGATAAAAAATGTGTTAGATTTTTTAAAAATCCGATAAAAAAAATTAAGAGAACATTTAGTTTAGAGTGGGGAATGGTCGATAATGATTTTACTTTATCAGTGAAAATGAACTGTAAAAAAATCAAAAACCAATTGAATACAGTTAATAAGTTAGAACACATATAACACTTATTGTAGCGTATAAATATACAAGAAATTTTTTAATAATTAATATAATACATAATAATCTATATTGAAACAAGAAATAAACATATACATAATAATAATATAAAAAATTAAAATTAAACTAATAGATAAGTTTGCACAACTCGCAGATCAAAACATTAAAACTTATCAATAATGTTATCGGTAAAAAAAACAAAATGCATATATTCTCATGAAAAAAAATATACACCTGCACGACTTTAAATTATACAGAAGAGAGACAGTAAATTGAGTCTTCTCATAACATTAATTTAAAAGTAAAAAAAGAAAACTTATTCTACAAATCACACAACTACAAATTCTCAACAAAATAAAAAATTATTTTGAATAAAAAAAATAGAGTGTGTGATCGATTGTGAAATCATTTTACTGATCATGCTGAAAATAAACTACATAAATAAGTTAGTTAAATAAAAATATTTAATATAAAGACATAATTACTTATGTTAACGTATAACTATAAGTGAAATTTTTTAAAAATAATTAAATATCACAATTTATATTAGAGAAAATATTTCATAAAATAAGTTTATATATTTATGATAATTAAAAACTAAAATAATATATAAAATAAAAATAATAAAATAAAATAGAAAACATAATAATTATATAAATTAACAAATAAATACATGTAACGCACGGATTAATTTTTAGTTAAAATAAATAAAAACTAAATTAAACAAGAAGAAACATCTCCTAATTAGGGGTTGGAATAGTCGGATTTTAGTTAGTACATGTTGATATTTGATTGGGAAAAAATTGAAAAGACCAAAAAACAAAACCCCAAAATCAATCTTTCTCCACTCTCTTCCTCTACACCTTCTTCTCTGGTACGATTAACTGTATTCTCTTTGATTTCTTCTCTTTCTCTCCTTTTACGATGCTAGCCCTGTTCTTTTTATCAAGAGCTGCCTCTGCGGCAGCGATCAAAAATCTAAGCTTCAGAAACTTTAAAATTAACACGTGGCAAATCGAAAGCTTCCCAAAAATCCAGAAAAGGAGAAGCCGCGTCTGAAAATAGAGTTGTTGGTGACGCTTAGATTTTTCGGCGTCAAGTTGAATCAAGGCGCATGCCGTTGTCTGTTGCCGCTGCGTCTTCATCCATCACCACCGACGTCATATTTGATTGATTGTTTAGCATTCGTGATTGACTTGCATGTTTTACATTCTGTACAAGCATCTAACTTTCAATATTGGATCGTTTTTTGCCCTCCTATTTGTTGACGGAGCTTTTGATGCGAGAGGTTCGCGACTCTACTGGAATCCGCAACATCATCCCGTGATCTCAAAGGAGGTACGCTCTCGCAATCGGAACTCTATCTGCTACGCTCTCGCTCTGAATAACTGTTTCTATGGAGATTTCCCGTAGAATTTCCGGTGACTTTTGTTCGACTTGGAATTTGGATAATGTTTTCTTCTTATTTGATTTCTCGTCTTGATTTTTGAAGCTCGTTGGATAGGGATTCATGTTTATGGGAGGAATTTATAACTAGTTTAAGGAATGTATGGTTGAGTTTTTAGTCGCGTAGATATTTGATTCTGGAGTCACTTCTTCTTCTTCTTCAACAGTTGCATCTTCTGAGTATAAGCTAAGAGCAACAGTGTAAGCCCCATTTTTACTCTCTAGGAACCATACAGCTTCGAATTTCCTGTCATAAGCAGATTTTTTGTTATCTGCAGAGGCCAAGGGGATGGAATATGCAAGGGCTGCAATTTTATTATCAATCAGTTGTGGGAGCAAAGGATTTTATCTACTGCCTTACATTTGTCACTTCTCATCTCTGTCTCAAGTGTAAGAGTTGATTGAATTTTTGTGTGTGTGTGTAAATTCCTTTAAATTACATACATTCTTATGTTATATCTAAGTCTGAGCCTCCTTATCAATTTGTCGCAGTTGCTATGATTCTCATCTTGTGTCGAGCACTTGAACCAAGTTCTTGAGGCGTAACTTTGCTCGCTCCACCATATACAGGTAGGTTGCATCCACCTGATCAGCAAGTTTGATTTTAGTTCTCGTTTTCATTTGTGGATTCTTACCGATGCTTACCTCTTTCCCTGTGTCCTGTTCTGTAATGGTTTTTAAGAAAGTGATTGGAAGATCCTTGTGTGTGTGGGTGGAGTCAAACACAACTACCCTCAACATTCTCTCATCGCAGTCTGAGATAGCCACTGGCTTCCTTCTGTATACCTCTCTGCTCTTTGTACGCTCGTTGGATAGGGATTCATGTTTATGGGAGGATTTTCTTGTTTTTATTTTATTTTTAACTGAACTCTATGTTACCTCTCTGTTACAATCAGGTACCAGTTTATATCGCAGAAATAACACCAAAACATGTCCGAGGAGCATTTGTATTTGCTAATCAGGTAACTTTAAGAATAATAACCAGGAAATAATCATAATTTAGCCTACAAATGAGATTCTCATACTAATAATCTTTAAAAATGGTTGTTACAGCTGATGCAGAGTTGTGGGGTTTCATTATACTATGTCATTAGAAATTTTGTTCATTGGCGTCATTTGGCCTTGATTGGTATATTTTGATTGCACTCAAAACATTTTTTTTCTGAGCAATTTTTTAGTGACGGGAGAATGATTTACAGACTTATCGGTTTCATTTTTTAGTGATGGATTAGCTTTCGGAGCTGAACGTTGGATCGCTACTCTCCAAAGAATGTGCGAGAGGTTCGCGACTCTACTGGAACCCGCAACATCATCCCGTGATCTCAAAGGAGGTAAACACTTTGAAAGGTTTAATGATCTTAAATCAATCAGCTTAATTAGCCTTCCAAGTAACACATTTTGAAAACCTTTATTGAACTATTTCTCATAAGAGATCAACACTTTGAAAGTTGCGACTGTGATTGAATCGATTTGAATTATTAGTTATAAGTTATGGGTTAAGTATATATTAAACGTTTTATGCTCTGTTTCTGAGTACGCTCATTACTCTCTGCAGGTGAAGCAAAGGCCGGCTCTAGATTACATGGAGAGGATTCAGTTAAACATCAATTCGAACACTCGTTCCATACAGAATGACTCGCTCGTGGAGGTACGTTTCCATGAATCCTGGTTCATGAAAGCAATGAATTTAGTTTAGTTTTAGTTATAGATAAAGTGTTGCGACTGTGATTGATAAATGCTTGTTAGTGTTAGCTGGTAATAAATGCCTGTTAGTGTTAGATTATGGTTGTGACTGTCATGAATGGTTAGTGATGATTAGATTATTGTTGTGACCGTCATGAATGGTTAGTGATGAATGCTTCTTAGTGTTAGATGTGGTTGTGATGAATGCTTCTTAGTGTTAGATACATGTCAATCACGATGTAAATGTAAACTACTGCCCTTCTCTTTCTTTTCATCTTTTAAACCTGTTGCTTTTTCTCTTTCTTTTCATCTTCTAAACTCATTCCTTCTTGTCCTTGTTATCATCTTTTAAACACATTTCTTCTTCTCTTTCTCTCTTCTTTGACATTTTTGTTTATGGCTTCTAGGAATCAATATAATCAGACCTCCAATTTTGTTGACCTTTTGAACCGTCAACAAGATAGTGTCATTCCTGAACCTTTTCCCTATGAAAGTTTTTCCCATAATGTCGAACTTGGATCATCACAAGTCCCTGTCTCACCTCTCTAACCGGTGGCACCAATCGTACTCGTGTCATTTTGGTTTTCTCGGTCAAAACGAATGTTCAACCAGCCCGCTACTTAAATGTGGAGTTTAATAAACTAACTGATGACCTTCAGAGAGAGAGTCATATACTTTATATTACTGTAGCTAAATTTTGTAAGAAGATTTTGACTATTTTTCTTCTTCATATAGAATTAGATTTGACCGTATTTTTTCATTTTTTTGAACATTTTTAATTTTAACCATAGTTTCTTTTGTTGAAAAAAAAACCATGTTATACGTTTCTTATGTTATATATGTATATACAGAACATTGAAGAAAAAAATATTGTTTTATTTACATACATATATATAAATGCATAAACAATTGGAGAAATTAAAGGAAATTTTCCTCTTTGAATAAGGAAACATGTAGATTGTTGGGGATAAAGATAGAGATAGAGATTTCCATTGTTAGAAAAAAGGATAGAGATATATTGATATATTGTTAGAAAAATGAGCTTAAATTTAGGACCAAATACGTATAGGAATTGGAATTGCCGTGCGTGTTATATATATAAAAATAAGTATGTTGAATCAAGGGAGAGATTAAGAGATTTCAGAGAGATGGATGTGAAAAGGAAGAAGAGCAGAAAGGAAGACGAGGATGCAACTAGCAAATTGCCGGAGGATCTACTCTGTCACATCTTGTCTTTCCTCCCGCAAAAAGTGTCAGCTTCAACATCGGTTCTGTCCAAGAGATGGAGAGGTTTGTTTAGATTGGTATCTACTCTTGATCTTGATGACTCCATCTTCGTGCTTGGTGAAAGATCCGAAGAATGCAAACGCACTAGTTTCATGGAGTTTGTGAATAGAGCTATTGACTCCGATTCTCCCATTACCAAATTCTCTCTAAGATGCCATAAAGGCGTAGACGAACATCTTGTTAAGGATTGGGTCACGAAAGCTCTCCGACGTGGAGCAACAGATGTTACCTTAGTATTGCTCTTCCCTAACCGTGGATTCGCACTGCCTCGTAGTATCTTCAAGTATGCCCAAACCTTGATTAAGCTGAAACTAGGTTGCGGGAAAATTTGTGGCTTCTGTGCCCTAACTCGAGGAGACATAATCTTTACAAGGCTTACAACTCTGCATCTTGATTCTGTTGACCTCGGTCGTAATGGTGCCAATTTGGCTCTGATTCTATCTAAATGCCCTGTTCTTGAGGAGTTGATCGTAAATTGTATACGATTCGACCGTTGGATATCGGATGCATCGGTGTCTTCCCAAACACTCAAGAGACTAACGATAGATGGTGGAGAATTCATTCCACCGGAAAGTTCTCGCCAGACCCTTACAATGCTTAAAGAATCTGGCTCTGGAGAGCCTCAGCTCTTGCCCGATAAATCATCTTGTGTCGAACCTGCCCATGTTTCGTTTGATACTCCAAACCTTGTCTACTTAAACTATGCACATGTTCTTGCGCGCAGCTATCCGCTTGTCAAGTTGGATTCACTTGTTGAAGCTAGGCTAGACGTTGGATCGACCCGACATCAGATGCGTGCAAGAGATTCATCAGGCGGACATGAAGTTGGTTACGACGCCACCAATCTTGTCATGGGAATACATAATGTTCAAACCCTTCACTTAACCTCTGATACAATTGAGGTTTTTCCTTCTTTCTTCCCTCTTTCCCTTGGTTAAATCATTTGTTATGACCCAACAAAGAGATTTGTATTGATGCGTGTGTGTTTTCAGGTGTTCGGAGACTTTTGTAAGACCGTACCGGTGTTCCACATTTTGAAACATTTATCTATTGAGAGTGACCATGAACGAACATGGCAAGCTTTGCCTCTCTTGCTCATCAACTGCCCCACTCTACACACTCTCGTCTTCCATGTAAGTACTTGCACACACAAGAAAGCTCTGTCTTCCATGTAAGTACTTGCACACACAAGAAAGCTCTGTTTTTCACTTCATTATAACTTTTTTACTAATTATGCATCTTCCTCAGGGTCTGCACCACCGTGTTACAGATGGATGTGGAGATGCTTGTGCCTGCATAACTTTTCCTTCTTCTTCTTCTTGTTTATCATCGTGCCCTGTGAAGATTCTCAAGATATTGGACTTTGCTGCAACTTGTGGAGAGATGTCACTAGTCAAGCATTTCATGAAGAAGTGTCCTCTGCTTGAAGAAGTGACCATCGTACTAGACTTTGATTCCACCTTAGAAGAGGATTTGGATCTTTTTGAAGTTTACGAGGCACTGGAGATGGCCCCAAGAGCTTCACCAAACTGCAAGTTTGAAGTCCTTAGTTAATAATTCGGTTTGAACTGATCGGTAGCCAAATAATATATACATTATGTTTTTTCTCTTTCAAGTCCACAAAATTGTTGTACCTTAATTATAAACTTTGGTAATCCCCTTTTATTATGGTTGCTCCACGATTAGTGGATAAGTCAAACATGTCCTGCATCAGCTATTTATCATCATAATTTAAGTTGATAGCAAATCTCATAGGTTGTTTGTTTTCATACAATGAGTCATACTAATAATTCACAAGATAGGAGAGAGCAGACCAAGATTTCATCTCAGAAATTTTTAAAATAAAATAATAGCAAAGATGAGTTGGTCATAAAAGAGAGTCGCATGACATTTGCTAAAGCATTTACCAAAACCTTAAGACTGACAAAAGAAAAGCACGCATTTGCAGATGCAACTGGGAGAACTGGATAAGAGAAAACAGAGAGGTAACAAAGAGAGCACAAAACAGACTTATGTTGTCTTCAGTCGTGATCACAGAGCTTTGGTTCTTCATGTTTTGAGTTAGTAGTAATCTTCAAAAACCGTGACGACCTCGCACTGTGGCGAAGCTCTTGAAAGCCTTAGCAGATCAGTGGTGATTCTTAACTGTTCCTCGGCACTTGTTCCCCTAGACCGAACATTGAGCAACTCAAGACGTGGCAATTTCCCTAAGAAATGCTCCACTTGCGCCAACTCACCTGCAGTTCCCCTGTCCAACAATTCTATCTCCAGGACCTCAACAGGATATGCCAATAGACAATCATACCCCGACACACACTCGCAAACGTAGTCATCAGCTGGAAAATCACAATCGCACTCCGAGCTCGACACACACTCGCAAAGGCAGTCAGGTTTATCAACATAATGCAATCCACCCTGCAACAATACTAGAATTGATGATTGAAGATTTAGGAGTATCTACATGGTTTTGGTAATTTCCAAGGTTTAAGAGATGGTACCTTGATGATCATCATCTTGACATTCGGAGTCTTGTTTAGCAGAACGGGCAGAAAGCGCCAGCAACATCGCAGGTCATCCTGTTCGAAAGTTAAATGATGCAAGTTTTCAAACACTGGGATGGCTTCGCGGAAGAAGTAGAGCCTCTGAAATCAGGTAAAAATCAACAAGTAAGCTCAAATATTCTTGGAACAAAAACGCATCAAACACTCACGGAACATCCTAGGAAACTTCAGGAAAACGCATCAAACACTCATGGAACATCCTACGAAACTTCAAGAAAACGCATCAAACACTCACGGAACATCCTATGAAACTTCAGAAATACGCATCAAACACTCATGGAACATCCTACGAAACTTAAGATGATGCAAGCCTGATTCTCCTAGTCCATGTGTTTCTATTCTCTAAAGCTGTAACTAGGCAATACTAGAACCAAACACTCACCTCATGAGTCATTGAACATGTAACGTCAAGGATTTTAACGTTTCTTATGGCTTGGAGCAAGTTTGTTGGATTGCTCGTTAGAACATCACCATCTTGAGGAAATCTTCCACGCCAGTAGTGATCCACCACCACCTGAAGCCTGAGAGTAGCTTCCACAAGAGACTCCAAATTAACCCTGGGATAGTCATCAGGAACAAAGCCAGAGTATTCTAGGTAGGTGACATTAGGAAACTAGATTAAAATTTATTCTAAATTTTAAATTATTTATATTTTATTATTGGGCTTATAGTTTCCAAGTTTTTCCGTTCTAATCATACTTAATATTTTTTTATTTAACGAATATGCTGATGTGGACCAATCATATCGAGTTTTTAAATCTCATATGGACGCCCTCAATGCACTATGCCATACTCCAAATTAACCCTGGGATAGTCATCAGGAACAAAGCCAGAGTATTCTAGGTAGGTGACATTAGGAAACTAGATTAAAATTTATTCTAAATTTTAAATTATTTATATTTTATTATTGGGCTTATAGTTTCCAAGTTTTTCCGTTCTAATCATACTTAATATTTTTTATTTAACGAATATGCTGATGTGGACCAATCATATCGAGTTTTTAAATCTCATATGGACGCCCTCAATGCACTATGTCATCAACTTTTATATATTATATGATTAACTTAACTCAAAAATTTAAAATATAATATTTATAAAAAATATCTACATATATAATAAATTAAACTTTAATTTTTCAATAAAAAATGTGATTAATTCTTTTTTTTTCACATTCAAGTCTTCTAGTTCTAGTTCCAAAGTTATAGGTATTAAATTTTAATCTAGATTTGTTTATTGTTTTATAATTATTGATTATGAAAGATTTGATAATTTGTTTGTTTCTCTGTTTTAAAATCTGTCCTTATTGATGAATTTGTTATGATTTAGATTCTCTTTTTTGAATTTTTTTTTTCACTCATAGCAATTATTATTATTATTTCCATTAGTTTGAATCAAAACTTTTTGTAATAGTATAATTCTAAAAAAAATCAAAACCAAACCATATCAAACCGAACCGTAAAAAACCAAACCATACCGAACCGAAATATATATGACTTTTACATGATTTGAATTTTTGTAAAACCGATAAACCGTAAAACTGAAGAAACTGAACCGAAACCAAACCAAAAACCGAAGTGTCCACTCCTAATGATGCCTGCAATTTCCCAGATTGTATCTACAAACACAGAGTCGGGGAGAGTGAAGAAAGCGCTGCTTTCATTTGCTCGATTTCAATTGCTCGGAACTTTTCAGATCTTTCTACGAACGATGCGTTTTGCTTTTCAAAACCTTGTTTAAAACGCACCGGTTAGATTAGTTTGTACAATTTGAATATCTAATTTTATAGTCTCATTAATTAACGAGTTATTAGAATTAGGACTGTCCATTTAATTACCTCGATCGGGTTTGGGTTGGATATTCCGGGATTTCAGGTGTTTTAGTATTATGATATTTGCTATCAGTCGACACACTTGAATTCAGATATAATCCGATCTTAGTTTAATTACTTTTATCTGAAAATATTTGAAATACATAAAAAATAACCAAAATATTTGAAAGTAAGATAATTTTCAAAATTAAAATTTAATTTTCAATGTCTCAGAATAAAAAAAACATATAGAAAAATAATTAAGAATTTCAAATTTATATATGTTCAAAAATATGAAAATTAGAAAAGAAGAAAGTGCAACAAACGGTAAAAGAGGTATATGGACTTCAATTTTGGAGTCGTGTAATTCAGCTACATGTTCGGATAGTGTTGTCACATTTTTGCAGTTATTCGAATTCGATAAGGAGAGGATCGATCGAGTAACCAATTGCAAATTTGCTACAAACCGTGTTGTCACAAATATGTTACGTTACTTTCACAAATCATTGACTATCACAATTCACAAATTTATTTTTGTTCTGCGACTACAAAGCCATCATTCGTTGCTAATTTGCTATTTGCTGAATTTGTATTGGTAGTGTTAACTTTGTAAACCGCAAAAAAAAATTTTAAAAGTCAAGTGAACAAATGAAACGTAAATAATCTAGTTATGTTTTGACCAGGGTCTCCAATTGATGTAGCGTCATCATCAACAAAAAAACAGAGCATCATTAAACAGAGCTTCGTTAACACTCTAAGTTTAAACTATGGTTTTGGAACTTTTCCTATGTTTTGTTATTTCTTTTTCATGTTTTAGACAACCGACTTAGCTTAGCGATTTTTCTTAATTCTCTTGTTATAAATACTCAAGAGAGATTTCTATTGTTCGATGGTTTTTGATTAATAAAGTAAGAGATTTTTTCTTCTCTAAACCCTTGTGTGAATTCATCTTCTCACAAGGTTATCAACATTAAAGCTAGAACCCAAGCTTCTTAGCTTTCTTGTCTTCTATGCTTCTAGTTGCGACATCAGTTGGTATTAGAGACAGCAACGTTCCTTCATCATGCCGCCGAAAAAAAATCTTCAACAGCAACGTGATGAGCAAGCCGAGGTGATGCAAGAGGTTTTAGCGGAATTCACACAAGACTTGCGCCAAGCGATGCAAGCATCTATGGAAACCGCCATGCGTACAGTGCTTCAAGCACAAGTACAACCCATTCGACACAACCAACGGGCTCCACTGGTTGACGAAGATCAAGAGGAGGATGATGAGAATCCGTTTGCCGGAAGAAATCAACATCGTCATCAACAAGCGTTAGGTGATGTTCTCGGAGGAGTTAATCACCGATGGGAATCGGGTTTTCGACTCGACCTTCCTGAATTTGCCGGTAGTTTGCAGCCGGAGGAGTTTCTCGATTGGGTCAGTACAACGGAAGAGCTTCTAAACTTCAAAGGTGTTCCTAATGCGAAGCGTGTTCCGCTTGTTGCGACAAGGTTTAAGGGCCGAGCTTCAGCATGGTGGCAACAACTCAAAATCCAGCTAGCTAATTCTGGGAAGGATCGTATTGTTTCTTGGGAAAAGCTTAAGAAACACATGCGTAAATACTTTCTACCATATAATTATGAGCGGATGATTTACACCCAATTTCAGAACTTACGTCAAGGCAACAAGAGTGTTGAGGATTATTCCACGGAATTTTTTTCCTTGTTGGCTCGTAATAGTTTGTGTGAAACAGAGGTCCAGTCTGTTTCTCGTTACATTGGTGGTTTGCGACAGCAACTTCAAAACCAACTCCTTTTGTTCAACCCTTTATCCATCTCTGAAGCACATCAAAGAGCTGTGTTAATTGAGCAAAATCTGAAAAGCTCGACATGGTCCTCTTCGATTTCACGAGCTCGAGCTGCTCCATATCCTGAACCGCTTAACCAGACCAAAACAGAGCAGACAGGAGTATCAAGTTCGCAAGAGGGTGGTGGTGCTAACTTTCCTCCGAATCCTGTTCGCAACATGACATTCAAGTGTTTTAATTGTGGTGAAACGGGGCATCGTCAATCCGCTTGCCCCAAGCGAGTTCTTTTTACTGAAAACGAGATTGTGCTTGACGAAGACATCCTTGACCAACAGGAAACAGATACATCAGAGCAAGTTGTTGGTGATACTGGTCCTGTTTTAGTCGTAAGAAGAAATTGTTTCACGCCCCAGATCATGGAAGAATCATGGTTGAGAACCAACATATTTTGTACCACTTGTACGATTCCTGGAAAAGTGGGTCGTCTATTTATTAACTCCGGCAGTTGTACGAACATTGTGTCCGAGGAAGCTGTCACAAAGCTTGCTCTGTCCACAGAACCCCATCCTACTCCATATCGTTTGGCATGGTTGAATTCAACGACGGAGTTACGGATTACTAAACGATGTCGTGTTCCTTTCTCCATAGGATCCAGTTATAAGGATTTGGTGTTTTGCGATGTGATTCCAATGGATATTTGTCATGTCCTCCTTGGCAATACGATCGACAAACAATACATGACGGGTTTGCAAACACTTACTCTTTCAGTTTTGAAAATAAACGAATTACTCTTCTTCCGTCTCAGGAAACGTCTACTTCTGTTACCCCGGAAGTGGATTCTTCTTCAGTTCTACCGGCACGCCCGTTACAACCTACGCTGTTAGTCAATCGGTCTCAATTCATGAAAGAATGCGTGAAGCACATGGGTGGTTTGGTCCTTATTCTGAAACCAGAGTCACCTTCGTTTATTGGTGATATTCCTTTAGCGTTTCGAGACATTTTGCTGGAGTTTCAAGATGTATTCCCCGACGAACTTCCCGCTGGTCTTCCTCCTTTACGAGACATTCAACATTGCATTGACTTGATGCCCAATTCTGCTCTTCCGAATCGCCCACATTATCGGATGTCTCCACAAGAACATGATGAATTACGACGTCAAGTCGAGAAGTTATTGACAAAAGGTTACTTGCGTGAAAGTCTTAGTCCATGTGCAGTCCCTGCTCTTCTTATTCTAAAGAAAGATGGCTCATGGCGAATGTGCGTTGATAGTCGTGCTATTAACAAAATCAAGGTACGTTATAGATTCCCCATACCTCGTCTTGACGATTTACTTGATCAGATTGGCGTAGCAAAGATTTTTACAAAGCTCGACCTTAAAAGTGGGTATCATCAAATCCGTATTCGACAAGGTGATGAATGGAAAACCGTTTTCAAAACTAGTGAAGGGCTCTTTGAATGGTTGGTAATTCCCTCCAATGCACCCAGCACGTTTATGCGAGTAATGAATCAAGTCTTACGACCTTTCATCGGTCGTTGTGTAGTGGTCTATTTTGACGATATTCTGATTTTTAGTTCGTCACTTGCGGAACATATGAAGCACTTGCGTGATGTATTATTGGTGTTGCGAAAAGAAAAACTTTTTGGCGCGATACAGAAGTGTGCATTTGGAGCTACTCATGTTTTATTTCTCGGCTATATCGTTTCTCAAGAAGGCCTTGCAGTTGACCCGGCTAAAGTCGAAGCCATTCGTTCTTGGCCTACACCTTGCACAATCACAGATGTTCGTAGCTTTCATGGTCTTGCCTCCTTCTACCGACGATTTATCCACCATTTCAGCAGTATCATGTCACCGATTACAGATTGCATTAAAACCTCTCAGTTTGTCTGGACAACAGAGGTTGACCGCGCTTTTCAGACTATCAAGACAAAGCTAACAACGGCTCCTGTTTTGATGCTTCCCAACTTTGATCAACATTCGAATTACATTATGATGCCTCTAAGTCTGGGATCAGAGCAGTACTTAGTCAAGAAAACAAACTGGTGGCTTTCTTTAGTGAAAAGATAGCTGGATCACGTGTCAGGTATAGTACCTATGATATTGAATTATATGCGGTGGTACAAGCTATTAAACATTGGAGACACTACCTCTTTCACCGAGAATTTATTCTATACACAGACCATGATGCTCTTAAGCATGTGGGTACCCAAGAAAAAGTTTCTTCAGGTCATGCTGCTTGGTTTGCATACCTACAACAATTCACCTTTGTTATTAAACATAAGGCTGGAACACTTAATAAGGTCGCTGATGCTTTGAGCCGTCGTCATGCCTTGCTATCTACTTTGCATGTTTCTGTTGTTGGGTTCTCGGCTCTTCCTGATCTTTATTCAGCCGATACTTTCTTTGGTAAGATTTGGACTGATGTGCAGCTGAATCAAAGTATTGACTACGTGCTTGTGGAGGGTTTCTTGTTTCGTGGTAATCGAATTTGTGTTCCTGATTGTAGTCTTCGCCTGCAAATCATCCGTGAACTACACAATGAAGGTCATGTTGGTCAAGATAGAACACTTCAGCTAGTAACGACATCTTACTTTTGGCCTTCTCTTCGGCGAGATGTTGAAAGGTTTGTTTTGCATTGTGGTGTCTGTCAAGCCTCGAAAGGACATGCTTCAAACGCAGGATTGTACTTGCTGTTGCCAATTCCTTCTCAGCCTTGGACTGACATAAGTGTGGACTTCGTTCTTGGACTACCACGCACGCAACGCGGTCACGACTTCATCTTTGTAGTTGTGGATCGATTCTCTAAAATGGTCCATTTTGTCCCTTGCAAAAAAAACAACAGACACAGTTCAAGTTGCAATATTGTTCTTCCGATAGATTTATAAGCTACATGGTCTTCCTCTTTCTATTGTTTCCGATCGCGACTCACGCTTTCTCAGCCATTTTTTGCGTTCTTTGTGGCGTTTACTTCGTACAAGCCTCGACATGAGCTCTGCATATCATCCTCAAACTGACGAACAGACAGAAGTAACAAACCGCACTCTTGGTGACCTTTTGCATTGTCTAGTAGGCGATAATATCAAATCTTGGGATTCTGTATTATGTCAAGCAGAGTTTGCACATAATCATGCAGTCAATAGAAGTACAGGTTTCAGCCCCTTTCACGTGGTGTATGGTGTCATTCCGAGAGGACCAATCGACTTGAATATTGCCCCAGATCGTACCTGATGCCATGGGAGAGCTTGTGACGTGATTGAGACATTTGCCACCATTCATCAACAAGCCAAAGATAATTTAGAAGCTGCTGTAGCCAAATATAAAACTGCCGCTGATTCTTATAGGCGAGATGTTCAATTCGAAGTTGGAAATCAAGTATGGACCGTCCTCACCCAATATCGTTTTCCTCCAAATTCTTACAATAAGTTAAAAGCTCGAAAGATAGGTCCACATGAAGTGCTTGAAAAAATCAACAACAATGCTTATAAGCTGCGGTTACCTCCTCACATGAACACAGCGGATGTTTTCAGTGTCAAGCATTTGGTTCCGTATGTGTCTAGTGATGATGATACAAATTCGGAGACGAATTTTTCTTCACCCGTATCAACAAGAAAACAGAGCATCATTAAACAGAGCTTCATTAACACTCTAAGTTTAAACTATGGTTTTGGAACTTTTCCTTTGTTTCGTTATTTCCTTTTCATGTTTTAGACAACCAACTTAGCTTAGGGTTTTTTCTTAATTCTCTTGTTATAAATAGTCAAGAGAGATCTCTATTGTTCGGTGGTTTTTGATTAATAAAGTAAGAGACTTTTTCTTCTCTAAACCCTTGCGTGAATTCATCTTCTCACAAGGTTATCAACATTAAAGCTAGTACCCCAAGCTTTAGCTTTCTTGTCTTCTACGCTTCTAGTTGCGACATCACAAATCTATAACAAAACCGAAAATTGTGTTGCATGTTTGTTATACTACAACAACAGAAACATTTGGGGATTTTTAGCCTAATAACTATATTGGAGAAAGAATCCAAGAATATAGCTATGTTGTTAAAAAAATTAGATAAGTAACTATAGTAAAACTTCAATAAATTAATAATGTTGGAACTCTCAAATTTTATTAATTTATAAAGTTATTAATTAATCGATAAATTAATATTTAGATATTTTTAGTTTGAATTTTTAATATTCATCGAAAAAACAAAATCAATATTTTCAAAAATGTAAAATTCATTCAAAAATGTCATAATAATGAATTTAGAAGATAAATCAAGCAAATTTTATAAATTTGAAACAACAATATTATCATAATTTACTATATTAAATTATTAATATATGCAAAATATATAATTATTAATTTATATTATTATTGGGACCATATTTTTACATAGAACTTTCAAAAAAAATATTATCTTATTATCTTATCGGATTTTGTCAATTTTTACACTGCTCTGACTTGGCACCGGCAAAAATTATTAATTTATAGTAATTATTAATTTATTAGAGTATTAATTATAGAGGTTCTATTGTATGTCCCACAGAAAAATTACAATAAACTCCTTCAGTTTTAGGTGGGAACATATACTAAGATATTTTCTTCTGACGTCATTGATGTACCATCTATGGGAGGCGGCAAAATTGGCAGATGCTTTTCAACTGATGTACTCCCACCAACTGTACGTCAGCCCCTGACCATCCAATGAAACGCCGCATACAATCATGTGGTGAATTCAAGATACATATGTGGTTTACTATACAACGGTTTTGGACTATACCATATAAAAGTATATAGTATATCTTCACCATGACTTAAGACAAATTTTATGTTATATTTTACAGCACCCAATTTTAAAAAATGGGAACGATGCA
The DNA here is from genome assembly GCA_911865555.2 of Thlaspi arvense. NCBI lineage: Eukaryota > Viridiplantae > Streptophyta > Magnoliopsida > Brassicales > Brassicaceae > Thlaspi > Thlaspi arvense. The sequence continues at coordinate 5,248,500 of OU466861.1, forward strand.
CAAAATGCCACTACGTATGGGGAGTAGGGGTTTCTGATATTCTGGATCATATGGTTTTTCATTTCTATCGCATACTACAAATTGATGACAGTATTTTGGATAACATACTATTTCTCAAATAAATAGTATAGTCTTGCTGGAAAATTATGAAAGTGGTTCCAAAAAGATATGAAACATAGTTAAAGGAATTGTTACATCAGTACTAACTTATCCGAAGTACAATACCGTTCAACTTACTCTCCACTTACATAGATATACAGTCTCCGCTTTGTAATAACTTAAACGAAAGGATTTTCTGTATACATTATACATAACTGTACCCAATGAAACGCCTCATATCATCCCATAGTGAATTCAACGTACATATGTGGTTTACTATAAAACGATTCTAAACTTTACCATAGAAAAGTATATAGTATAGCTTCGCCATGATTTAAGACAAATTTTATGTTATATTTTACAGCATCTAGTTTTGAAAATTGGGTGATGATGCATAATATGCCACTATGTATAGGGAGTAAGGGGTTTCTGATATTCTGGATCATATAGTTTTTCATTTCTCTGACATACTATAAGTTTATGACAATCTGAAACGTCAAATAAATAGTATAACCATGAACTCTTTCAATATACATATCAAACATATGTTAAATTTTTTCCTTATTTTTTACTGCTAACGTCAGCAAATATCTTTCAATCTAGTTTAAACTAAGGGTCTCTCTGTATATATTGTAGAATATATAAGCAATATAATAGCATCTACTTTGGTATGATTATTTGATAAATTCAGATCATTCATATGGTCATATGATCCAATTTCCCAAATATTTGTTGCTACTGATGAGCTTTTTTTCGAAACAAAGCTCATAAAATCATTTGAACAAGCGAAACGTAACAACTCTAAACTTCGATAGCGTAGTTAGCATGATTTGAATGTATTAGATATAGAACTGATATTTATTAATTGGGAGATATTTTTCAGTTGATAGTTTGGAACCAAAAGCTATTGTGGATAACAAAAAAAAATCAAAGTTGGCTCACTTGATCACATTTGACGTCATTAGCAAATCCAGCCTTTGTATGCGCAAGATCGTATTCCATCCACACGTTTTGCTGATGATAATTCCTAATTATAAACATTTCGATGCCCGCGAGTTCGGAGTTCCGGAATGTGAAGCAATACTTCTTGTCGGGTCTGGATCCGGGTACCGGGTACAACAGCTTCTGACCTGACACTATCAGCTCTGCGCCTGTCAACATCAGGGTAACCACAGGCAATTCCGAAAAATCTGGCTGGGTCGACCCGACCCGGAAACAGAGATCCATAGCTCCTTGGAACAGGAAACTCGGGTCAACTGTGAGAACCGATTTCGTTTGTTCGGTAAACTCGGTTTTCAGGATGTTGTAAACCGGGGCTAGCTGGAAGGTAAATTTGAGAGGTGGGAGCTAACGGAAACTCGCGCCACCTAGAGCCAAAACATCGGTAGAGTCAGAACCGGAGATACAGTAAGAGAATTTGGATAAACCCATCTGGTTAACAAACGATAACCGGCCCTGATTCATTCCCAATAAACCGGTGGTTTTAGCGTCTTCCTCTGGTAGAATAATACCCAAAAACTAAAATTCTTTACATATTATTTTCGATCGAGTATTTTTCTAGATCATAATTCTTGTTAGATCAGTTGTTTTTTTAGTTGTTACCAATTCAGGTATTCAGATCCAAATAAAATGTGCATCCCTAATTATAACATATAGATGAAAGACAAAATAAAATAGAGAGACATAATGACATATTTACTATTCTTAACAAAATCCATTCTCCAAAATGTATTTAGAAACATTTATGTACGTACATTTTGCCATTTTCACCCACTTGATTAACTTTACGATAAATGTATGCTCTTTTTTTTGGTCAAACCTTGCTTAAATTGAATAAAACGTACAGAGCATTAGACCTCCACCACGGGAGAAATTTGAGAGAGAGCTAAGGCTGCTTTAGCTATAAAGTCAGCCGATAGATTGTTTAAACGAGGAATAAAAGAAAAGCTGATAGATAGGAAGGATTTACTCAACACGCGGATGTCGTGGAGAATTCCTTGGAGCTCAACGGAAGTGTGAAAGTCCGCTAAAAGTCCGCTGGTTCTTGTATTTTCTTTAATTTTTGTAAGATCTGGAGCTGTATAAATGCACAATAATATCGTTGGTATATATTCAGATAAAGAGCATACATTTGTGAAAGAGTTATTTCATTTTCAGTTTTGAAGAAAGATAAATCTATCTGGCTTAGAAATTTTAGCCTATAATTCGTTCTATCCTGTCAATAAAATGAGCAACAGCTAATCAAGAGTCGAATGCAAAGTACAGTTAGCACATTAAAATTTGCAGGCAATGCGATAAACAAAGTATCAACATTTACTGGAATCAACAATGATAAATTTGGAGGAAACTTTTGAAGTATAATAGTTTCTCTCATCTTTATATTAACACATCATCTCAAAACGATGCCGCTCCTGCAACAGACACAAAGGCCCGGTGCTTTTGGAAGCCCAAAACAAATTCCGAGCCCATGAAGCAACGGTCATCTTCAAAAGAGAATGAAGCCAAAATTGCAGAGGAAAACGCAGCAAAAACAAAGAGTACGGCAAAGCAGGAGACTGAAATTCAGAACTGTTTTGACGTGCTGGCAACCTTATCTTCTGAGTGATACCTAGGGTTTTCGGGAGTGATTATATGTATAAATAGAACGAGACTCTCTTGTAATCGATCAAGTTGAATAAAATACAAAACAGTTCTACACAAAATTTCTCTTCTGTTCTGAGTTTATCTGTGCTTTCATGGTATCAGAGTGATGGAGAACAGAGCTCTGGACCTTTACATGCCTCCTTCTCTAAACATCACCTCATCTTTTACCGTTACGCTCAACGAGAGCTCATACCTTCGATGGAAGTTCCAATTTGAGTCTTTCCTCTCCGGTCATGGCCTCCTCGGCTTTGTCAACGGCGCTTTGCCTCGTCCACCGTCCTTCCTCCTTGTTCCAGGAATCAACAGTCAAGATACAGAAGCTCCAAACCCAGATTACCAACCTTGGCTCAAAACAGATCAGGTGGTTAAATCATGGCTTGTGGGCTCTTTCGCCGACGATATCTTGGATCTGGTGGTAAACTGCGAGACGGCTCAAGACGTTTGGCTCTGTTTTGCAAATCACTTCAACCGCTGCTTTGCGTCACGCCTGTTTCAACTTCAACGACGTCTGCAAACTGTTTCCAAGGCCAGCAAATCCATGTCTGATTATCTCAAAGAAGTAAAATCAGTGTGTACGCTTCTCTCCTCCGTTGGACATCCGGTGACAGAGAAGATGCTCTTCAAGGTCTTGGCAGAGAATATGAACCCATCAAGACGAGTGTTGAAGGCATGATGGACTTTGTTCCTCCTCCTTCCTTTGACGACGTTGTTCCTCGACTCACAGGCTTCAGAGCTACTATGTTTCCGACGTCACTCCTCATCTCGCCTACAACACAACTCGATCTTCTCAAAACGACGCCTACAACTCAAACTGTGGTCGTCGCCAGCAAAACTACCGTGGTCGTGACTCTAGAGGTCGCGGATCCTACTCCACCAGAGGTCGAGGTTTTCATTCAACAAATCACCTCTTATAATAGTTCTGCTGAAGGTGGGGACAGGCCTGTTTGTCAGATCTGTGGCAAGCCTAGACATCAAGCACTGCGCTGCTGGCATCGATTCAACAACAGCTATCATGAAGAAGAGTTTCCCCAAGCTTTGGCTGCTATTAGAATCACTGAAGTTTCTGATGCTGGTGGTCAAGAGTGGTATCCTGATACAGGAGCCACAACTCATATTACCAACACGACGCAACACCTCACTCATGCTCAGCCATACCATGGAAATGATATTGTTCTGGTTGGTGATGGCAATTTCTTACCAATCACTCACGTTGGATCCGCAGATCTTCCCTCCACCTCAGGTACACTTCCTCTCAAAGATGTATTGGTTTGCCCTAATATTGCCAAATCCCTTTTGTCTGTTTCAAAATTGACATCAGACTATCCCTGCTCCTTTAAATTTGATTCGGATGGTGTACGTGTAAAGGACAAACACACAAAGCAGCTTCTGACACTAGGAAGAACCTGTGATGGTCTTTACTTGCTTCAAAATCCGAAGTTTCAAGTCTATTATTATACACGACAGATCTCTACAAGTGATGAAGTGTGGCATCAGAGGCTTGGACATCCTCATTCTGAAGTTCTGAAGCATCTGTATCAGAAGAAGTCTATCATCTTGAATAAGAATACCTCGAAGATGTGCGAGTCGTGCCATCTAGGGAAGAGTAGTAGATTACCTTTTGTCATGTCTAGTTTTGTTGCTTTGAGACCTCTAGAGAGAGTTCATTGTGATCTCTGGGATCCCTCTCTAATAATATCAAATCAAGGATTCAGATATTATGTCATATTCATCGACAACTACTCTTGTTTCTCCTGGTTTTATCCTTTGAAAGCACAGATAAACTCATAACAGAAGAGAAATTTTGTGTAGAACTGTTTTGTATTTTATTCAACTTGATCGATTACTAGAGAGTCTCATTCTATTTATACATATAATCACTCTCGAAAACCTTAGATATCACTCAGAAGATAAGGTTGCCAACACGTCAAAGCGGTTCTGAATTACACTCTCCTGCTTTGCCGTACTCTTTGTTTTTGCTGCGTCTTCCTCTGCAATTTTGGCTTCATTCTCTTTTGAAGATGACCGTTGTTTCATGGGCTCCGAATTTGTTTTGGGCTTCCAAAAGCACTGGGCCTTTTGTCTATTGCAGGAGCGGCGTCGTTTTGAGATGATGTGTTAATACTTTATTCATTAGCCAATATACTTATTTATACAAAGTTATAACTTGCTTATCAAGTTCTTTACATATTTAATAATAACAAGTTTAACTATTTGGCAATAGGAAAATATAGACAATATTGTTAACTTTCCATTTAACTCGATCTCGTACTCCCGAGATCTCCTAATAAACAACGACATCCCTTGAAACTATATGGCACATCGTGACTTTACGGTCAAAATTTAGCTTCCTTGCATCAGTAATCGGTACTAACAGTACCATGCATAATGCAAAAGTACATTTAATTTTTTTGATTAAGATATTCATTAGAGGAATCAATTTTTTTTAACTCAATAATCGCCATGTTTAATCGTACTACCATGCATAATGCAAAAGTACATTTATTTATGTTGATCAAGATATTGCTTAGAGGAATCAAATTTATTCTTTTAACTCAATGATCGCCATGTTATAGTATTTTTGTTGTTGTTGTTGACGGCAACTTATAGTTTTATTTAGAGAACTAAATGGATAAGCTAGCCAGCTTACATAATTTGTCTAAGAAAAATGCATTTTAGTTTTTTTGGTTAAAAAAGCATCCGGTCAAAACCATGTGGGTCGTCATAGCTTGAAAACAAAACTATATATTAACTTTGTAAAATCACATTACAAACATTATACTTTATACACCAGTCTAACAACAAACAAATATTAATATAAATTAGGTGCATACATGCAAATGCATTTTAAAATGTATACCAGCATTCTTAATTTCGTTAGATAAAACCCAAAACTTGATAGATAAGCATCTAACGATAACCAGCATTTGAAGCTATATCAAAGTTTGGTGCAAATAGTCTTATTACATTTAGCATGGAATAAAATTGTAATATAAAATAATTAAAATTATAGAGAGAAATATAAAAAAAAATCCATAAAACAAAAACACCAACCACGGATCAAATTTTATTTCTTAAATCCCAAAAAACTTTCCATTCATTTTACCAAAAAAAAGAGCTTCCATATAAAACGGGGAGGGGACGTGAAAAATAGCCATGTTTTAAAGCTATCATGAATCATGATTAATCATAATTAACGTCAACCAGAAAAGAGCGATAGAAGTTAACCTTACTTAACAATTATAATTTTTCTGCTAGTCTTTTGGACTGAAAATCAGTCGTGTTCTGATGTTTGTGGCGGATCCACAAACGTAAATTATTGCCTCCCCCCAGATGTAACACTAATAAGGTCTCACCTCTCGAACCGGTGGCACCAATCGTACTTGTGTCATTTTGGTTTTCTCGGTCAAAACGAATATAAACCAGACCACCACTTTAAAGTGGAGCAGTAGTATAACTACTAATGAGCCCTGCAGAGAGACATGTTGATGTAAGCATCAGTAGAAAACAAACCCCTTTAGGCGCTGGAGAGCACAATCAAGATTATGAAAATCTACAAACAAAAGAGTAGTAAAAAGAGATGGAAGCAGATCTCTTAAATCTTGAAAGCTTCTTGATCAGGCTTGTATCAGACGTTCGATGTGTGTTGTTATGAACCGCAATGTGGTAGATATTAATCTAGGGTTATATGGTGTTAATGGAGTTCATTTGGAGCTCTTCTCCTGCAATACCCTTACAAAGCTGAAGCTAGGGAAAGAAACTGTCATCAGCGTGATCCTTAAGAATCTGATTCTTAAGTCAGTTCAGTTCTCTGCTCCTCCTCATGATTGTGCCTTTAATGCGTTTACTTTGGCTTGCCTTGTGCTTAAAAAGCTAAGCATATATCGTATGAAATGGGAGAGTGGGGATGGTCAGGCATCTTTTGGAGCCAATCTCTTGAGAGACTATTATATTCATCGTGTTTTGTGCATTGATTTTGACGGGTATGAGTATCCGGCGATTAGTTTTGAAACTCCTAGTGTCACTTACTTGGAATACTCTTCCTTGTAGAAGCTACATGTAAGTAATTTTTTTTTTTTTTGGTAAGGGTATGAGAGACATAGTCTCTCACTTTTATTCAACACTCAAAGCACTTACAAACAAATGTTTCAAACTCTAGCCAAGCTATTGGCATCGTCCAACAAAACAGAAGCAACACTCGATGGTGCAAAATCAAAATAATGAAAATCTAAAGGTAGAGAATATGCATAGTTCTTTAGACTATCTAGTATACAGTTAGCCTCTCTGAACAAATGCTTGATCCGGACTATCCAGTTATGCACTCCGCGAGCCCCTCTCCACCTCCAAGGGACTCGTGCACATGATCCGCTCCTCCCACATCTCTTCCATATCCATCCAGGATAGAGGCCGAGGTCCCCTCTGCATTCTCCTGATCTTGACTCTGCCTGAGATCCACTAAACTCTCATTAGAACCCCCCGCAAACACCCCTCCAGGTCTCCCTGTGATAACCTTCTCTACTCGTAATCTCTTCCTCACTCCGACAATTTCCGTTCTCCCCTCGTCGGGCCAAACACCAGTCCTCGCGTGGGCCGATTCTGGGTTGGTCTGTGATTCAAACGGGCAGGCCCATTGGACTTAGTCTTCCCATGTCGATTCTCCTTGGGCCCTTCTCTGAATTGCACCTCTGTGCTTTCCAGTCTATTCTCATCCCTACTTTCCTTCCCCTGACCAATAATATTCTCATGCATCTTATTTTCCTTATCTTCCACCATTCGATCCCCAAATCGTATCCCGTCAGAATTATCCATATCCACTACCAAACTGCCAAATTTGTTCGATACCGCAATATTCCCATTCCCCACATTTACAGGGATTTCCCTCAAGTTCCTACCGGGTTCCGTTTCTGGTAACCCCCGACTTCCCCGAGTTAACCGCCTCCATCATATTTCGGGTCGGCACTGGATTACCGCTCCTCCGTTATCTCCGGACCACCATGAACCCATCCTCTCCCTGTTGTGAGCCATTCATCCGCGTAGCCTCCTCCTGTTGCACTGCCGCTACCTCGTTCACTTTCTCCGGAATAACATTTTTCGGGCAAGAATGGACCGTGTGCCTATACAACCCACAAATTGCACAAATATTCGTCAACCCTTCATAAGATACAAAGTATCTATCCTCATTAATTAACACAGTACCCTTAAGCGGTTTGGCCAAATTCACTTCGACACACAGCCGAGCGAATCTAGCTCGCTCCAAGTTCAAAGTAGCTGAGTCCACTCGAATCGGTTTGCCAAGCCCCCGAGCTATCCCTATAAAAATGGCTTTATGGTAGAAGTTGATAGGGTCAATGTTTTACCCAAATAAAACTACTGCAAGTGCACAGCAAAAGCAGATGTAGTATAAGGGGTATCGAAATCCCAAGAGAGTAATGCAAACTACACTATCGAGTATAGTTTCGGACTAAGCTAAGCAAAATATGATGTATGTAATGCGAATGGATCAATAAAAGTAAGCAAACGAATGTGTGAAGTTATCTAAGTTCAAGAAGATTAAAAGCGCTAAGCCAGGGTAATTCGCAGGTTTGAATCCAAGAATGTATGATGCAGGAAATCAGGAATGATTAAGAACCGTTTTAAACATGAATCTCTAATGCATAACTAAGCAATTCTCATTGCAAAAGTTATCTATACCTAGATCACAGAGTTTCAAATCTCTTTGTAAACCCTAGCAACCTAAGCATGCAGTAATGATCAGGTTCAATTGTTTACAAAACTCCTAAGCCAAATCTCTTTGTACTAAGTTGTTTTGCTCATCAAATACTAGTTCAGGTTATGAATAATGCTCTCACATATATTTAACAACCTATGATTTTCGGATTCCTAGATGATGTGTCTCAGAAATTCGATTTTAAAGCAAGCAGAGATGAAAAACCATGAGATATTCCTAACAGATAGCGATTCTACACTCTTTTCATCAACCTTTGAAAAACCCTAACTTAACTAGCAGATTACTCAGACATGATTATGAGATCACAAAGCATAACTGAATAAAATTGCATTAAGAGAAAGAGTAAGAAACAAAAGGGGTTCGAAATCTTCTCAAAAGAGTACAGGATTTGTCTCCCCAAAAAGCTCTGAATAAATCTCTCTCTAGCTCTCTGAATTCTTAAAAACTTAGATAATAGCCAACAATGGCTGCAAAACCTAATAAATAGAAGCTAAACACGACATGGGGTCTTCATGTAAATAAAGGAAACTTCTGGGTAAATTCTGCAATTCTTCTTGATACTTTTAAAAAAAGGCCACGCTCCTTCCTTAGTGGGTGACGAGCGTCACTAAAGGGGTGACGATCGTCACCATATGCGATACTTTTCTGCTTCGAGCTTGGTACTTCGTGGCTTCCACTCAGAATGCTCCAAAAGGTTCCAAAATCTCCAATTATGCACCAGACATGCTATAACCTGCAAAGACTCTTCTAGTACTCTAAAAATACCAAAAAGACTCAATAAAAAAGGACTTATATCATGGTTAAAAACTATAAAAACCATGATATATCAACTCCCCCAGACTTAGCTTTTGCTTGCCCTCAAGCAAACATTAGACAAAGAATAAGATCGAGGTTTGAAAACAAGAAACAGTCAGTCAGTATTCAGAAACACCACACTAGTTAAAGCTTTCGAATCCACATACCACATAGTCAACACATGATCAAATTTCAGTCTAATTATCACAAGCTTAGCAAATCTCTCAAGTCCAGTCCAAATCCTTTCAAGAAATCCGAAATTTCTACTGTCAACTCCTTATTTTTATCTAAGTGTGAAGTCTCATCAAAGCTCTATCATCTTAATCACTTTACAGATTCTTTTCCCTTCCTAACAACTGAACAAATCAATCTCAACACAGCTCTCCTATTTTCTCTTCCCTAAATCTTTTTTTCTTAGGATATTTTCGATTTTTCACTTCTTTTTCTCAAATTTTTCAGTCTAAGATATGGTGCTACTCAATACTTGTGTTCCTTGTGAGGAGACAGGTTCTTGAGTGAGTTCACTACTGTTGTTCCTTGTGAGGAGACAGGGTCATGAATGCAACATTCTTTGAACTTAAACTTTTAAAAACTACATCTGGGAAGATCAAAGAGAGACTGTATCTTAACCTTATTGTCAGTGCTTAAAGAGAGAATCAAGATCAATAAGAATCAATCACCAAGACAAGAAATTTAAAGTTCATTAAGGTGGAGCTAACAGCAAATTTTCCAGATTCTCTAAGAACCTAAACCTTCATTGCTAGACTGATCTACCTATGACTTTCAACTTAGTAAGACTTGTAATCAACTACTGTGGCAATGTTTCTTATCAGCAAAAACGTCATATGGCTAGTTCCAAGAAAAACTAACAGTTTCAAAATTTTTGACTCTAGAAAAACAGGTTTTTTTACTCAACTTTAAGACTCTATAAACATGACACAAAGCACACAACGTCAGTAACCACCTCCCCCAGACTTGAACAACACTGTCCCCAGTGTTATTAAGCCAAGAGTTGGTCAGAAAAATGAATGAGAGGTCGAAAAACCAAGTCAGAAAAGTGGTACCTCGCGTGGGGTCGGGTGACGAGCGTCACCAATCTGGTGACGAGCGTCACCACGACCTGTATTGCCCAAATCTTATGTTAGATGTTAATTAACGAAGTGTTTGCATGTGTACTCGAAAGTTAGACCTTTTGAGCATTCAAACACATAATTAACAACATCCAAACATCGCAATAATAACCTGGTTCAACAATCTCACAAAACATCATCAAAGAAACTGGCAACTGACTCAAAGGAAACATAAAAATGACTCAAGAGAGGGAAAAATAAAAGGGAAAAAGAAACAAGTAACCAGATAGTGAAACCTCAATCCTCGTCCTCACAAGGCTCAGTAGTGTAGTGGGGGCGGACACAACCACAGTTGCTAAGTGTAGCAACAGCATCCCAGAGTCCCTCAAAGCTATCAATGACATACTCCTGAAAAGCAGCCATATCCATGGGTGTCTGTGGTCGTGGAGGACGCCTGAAGGCAGCAGAAGAGCCACTCTGACGCGTAGAAGGTCCAGCATCAGTAGCAGCAGCAGTAGAGGCAGAGGGACCAGCTGTAGCAGCTCTAGCAGGGCGCAGAGTCAAGGGGCGCAGAAGAGTCTGTGCTGGCATGAAGAATAGCTGGCGTGGGTCTGTCTGGATAGTAGTGAGGGCTCTCTGTGGCAACTTAATGCCAACATACTCTCCAAAAGTAGTAGTGAAAGTCCAGACAACTCCAGTCTTCATCCAAGTGACATGGCGCAGATACTGCTCATCCATAAGCGATCTATCACTGCGCAGACTGCAAGGGGTAACATCGATCTGGAAATGATGGAAGATCGGTGTCAACAAGCTGCCCACACTCTCAGTCTTCTCCCCTGGACTGGTAAATGGCTTGGTCTTCAAAGAGACCAAATGCTCAGCGAAAACAGCACCTAAGTTGGCGCGAACCATACTATCAACTGGTATCGAATCATCCAGCATCTCATAAAGTCCGTAGTAGAGGAGAATCAGCTCGTTAACTCGAGTCTTGCTGGGCGCAGACTTGCACAGAATAGTATGACCAAAGAGGCGCAGAAGGTACCTCAAAACCGGATGTCTAACCTCTGTCTGCGTGCTGGTCTTGCTATCATAGACTCCATTCCCGAACTTGGACCAGAATGTCCTCATATGGGTCCACTGAGAGGGAAGGAGAACGCCTGTGGGATGGTCGGAGAAGCCATAAATCCCACAAAGCTCCATCAGACTGATCCGGTATCGAATCCCTCGGATCAGAAATGTCATAGTGCCTTCCTGAGCACGCTTCGCCAGCTCATTCGCGTAGTAGACGCGAACTGTAGAGAGAAACTGGCGGACCAAATCTGGGTACATATCGTACTGCTGGAATGGCATAGTCCCCATGCCAATGCGCTCCAGAATCTCATAAACCTCCTCAAAGATCCCCATCTTCTGCAGAACAGCAGGATCTGCGAGTCGAGTGGGATAATCTTAACTCCCAACCACGCATTGTAGAACAGCGTGTCATACTCATCCCACTCCTCCTGAATATCACGGAATACACAGGTATCCCGAGCCACTTCTTGCTTCGGAGTCTCTGCCCAAGCCACTCCTGAGGCTATTTTCCGATCCTCTCGTTTGGGCCATGGGGGCCTGCAAACCGGGTGCTGACTGAAGGAATCTGTAGACCCTGTTGCAGTGCTGGAAGACGAGCTTTGTCTTGGTCGTTTCTCCTGACGAGGCATCTGAAAATTGAACACCAAAATCGACCAAAACCATCTCAAAAATTAGCAAATTTTTCAAAATTCGAAAAATCAACCAAACAGGATGGAATAGCTGATGGCGATCAACTACTGTACTACCAGGAACACAATTCAAGCATCAGTTCAACCTAAATCACCCAAAATTTCCAGATTTTTGCAACTTTCATCATGAACTCGAAAATTCAAAATAGTGCAATCAACCGATAAAAGCTCACAAAGATGGTTCCATTCCTCTAATACAACCTAACTAACCATGATTCAACAGTTAAATCAAGCCAATCAAGTCAAAAATCGGATTTTACCAAACCTATGGCGGACTGAAAATTGGGGATTCCGAAAACATACCTTGCAGATCGTAAAAACTGAGTTGATATTCAGAAAGAAGAGTAAAATCCACACGGATTAGACTCTTAAATCACTCAATTTGGTTAAGAAAATCAAAAGTTATGAAATTCCTATTTTCTAACTAGTTTCGGTTATTTTGCAGGTGTGCTCGAGGAAGAAGAAGAGAAAAGCTTAAGTCCCGTGTTCGATTCTGATGGGTGACGAGCATCACCATAAGGGTGACGATCGTCACCGTTTTTTTTTTTTTTTTTTTTTTTTTTTTTTTTAACTGAATTAAATTGTAACTAATAATCATAAGCACGAAAATAAATACTAAGTAATATATCTACAACTTACCAGTGGGTTGCCTCCCACTAAGCGCTCTTTTAAAGTCATTAGCTTGACTTTGGTTGGCTGTTTAGACAGCTGGTGCCTGATTCAGAGACACAATGTGTCCTGCTGGAATCTCTGCTTGTGTCCAGTAATGCTTCACCCTTTGTCCATTGACAGTGAACTCATCTCCTTTGGAGTTTATCAGGACAATTGCACCATGTGGGCGAGCTTCTTTGACAGTGAAAGGACCTGACCATCTAGAACGCAGTTTACCAGGAAAAAGCTGTAAACGAGAGTTATAGAGTAGTACCTGGTCATTGGGCTCGAAATGCCTGGAGATGATCTTCTTATCATGATATGCCTTTGTCCTCTCCTTGTATAACTTGGAGTTTTCATAGGCTAGATATCTGATCTCATCCAGTTCATTGAGCTGAATCAAGCGCCTTTCTGCAGCAGGTTTCAGATCGAAATTCAGCTTCTTGATTGCCCATTCTGCTCTGAACTCCAGCTCTACTGGTAGATGGCACGCCTTGCCATAGAGAAGGTGGAATGGAGTAATCCCAAGTGGCGTTTTGTAGGCAGTTCTGTAAGCCCATAATGCATCATCCAGCTTTGCAGACCAATCCTTCCTTGTCTTCCCAACTGTCTTCTCCAGAATTTGCTTTATCTGTCTGTTGGAAACCTCAACTTGTCCACTTGTTTGGGGGTGATAGGGCGTGGCCACCCTGTGCTGTACACCATACTTCTTCAACAGCTTGTCAAAAACCTTGTTGACAAAGTGAGAACCCCCATCACTTATGACAATCCGTGGGACACCAAATCTGGGAAAGATAATGGTCTTAAACAGCTTCAAAACCACTGCAGCATCATTAGTAGGAGTAGCCAACGCCTCTACCCACTTAGATACATAATCAACAGCAACCAGAATGTATCTATTCCCATAAGATGAGGGAAAAGGTCCCATGAAGTCAATACCCCAACAATCGAAAACTTCAACTTCCAGAATGAAGTTCTGTGGCATCTCATGTCTCCTGCTGATTTTTCCTCTTCTCTGACAAGTATCACAGCTTGTGATAAAGGCTTGGGCGTCCCTGAACATGGTAGGCCACCAAAATCCAGCCTGCAAAACCTTAGAGAGAGTCTTGAATGTAGCAAAGTGTCCAGCATAGTCTGATCCATGACAGTGGAAGAGCACGTCCTGAACTTCTTCTTCTGCTAAACATCTTCTGTAAATACCATCAACACAATGCTTGTAGAGGTATGGCTCATCCCAATAGAATCTCCTAAGTTCTCTCAAGAACTTCTTCTTAGCATAGCCTTTAAAATCATGTGGTTCATCCTCTGCAGCAAGATAATTGGCAATATCAGCATACCAGGGTCTCTTTGGATCATGTAAAGCATAAACAGGCTCTTCAAAAGCTTTCTCCAAGCTTGCATAAATCGCAGATAAGTGTGGAGATCGGTGACGAGCGTCACCAATGTTGGTGACGAGCGTCACCTCTTTCGTATACTTTTGTCGCGAATGGTCTTGGTTGGTGACGAGCGTCACCCTCCTGGTGTCGCTCGTCACTCCCCTGCAGTTGCGTGAAAACTGCAGGTTTTCAACACTTTCTTCCTGTTCTCTGGTTTCTACTAAGTAAACATTCTCTTCAGGCAAGAAATCATTGATGGGGACACTGTCTTCGACCTGAATCCGGGATAAATGGTCAGCAACTCCATTCTCCACCCCTTTCTTGTCCTTCACTTTAATATCAAATTCCTGAAGAAGCAGGATCCATCTTAACAGCCTTGGTTTTGCATCCTTCTTCTGCATTAGGTACTTCAGTGCTGAATGGTCATTATGAACCACGACCTTGGAGCCAACAAGATACTGCCTGAACTTCTCGAAAGCAAACACAACAGCTAACAATTCCTTCTCAGTTGTTGCATAATTCTTCTGAGCATCATCCAAAGTCCTACTTGCATAGTAGATGGCGTGGAGTTTCTTGTCTTTCCTCTGTCCCAGCACTGCTCCAACTGCAAAATCGCTGGCATCACACATTACCTCAAAAGGTAAGTCCCAATCAGGAGGCTGCACAACAGGGGCTGTGACCAAAGCCTGTTTGATCTGTTCAAAAGCGGATTTGCACTCTTCTGTGAACTCAAACTTCACATCCTTGCAGAGGAGAGCAGTAAGTGGGCGTGCTATCTTGCTAAAATCCTTGATGAACCTTCTGTAGAAGCCTGCATGTCCCAGAAAACTCCTCACTGCTTTGACGGAATCAAGTGCTTGCAGACTCGTCATCACCTCAATTTTTGCCCTATCCACCTCTATACCGTCTCCTGAGACTCTGTGGCCAAGTACAATACCATCCTGCACCATAAAATGACACTTCTCCCAGTTTAAAACCAAGTGCTTCTCTTCACATCTCTGCAGAACTGCACACAGATTATCCAAACAGCTCTTGAAAGAAGATCCATAAACAGAGAAGTCATCCATGAACACCTCCATAAACTTCTCTATCATGTCTGTGAAAATCGACATCATGCATCTCTGGAAGGTTGCAGGAGCATTACACAGGCCGAAAGACATTCTGCGATATGCAAAAGTGCCATAGGGACAGGTAAAAGTAGTCTTCTCCTGATCATCTGGATGGATGGAGATCTGAAAGAAGCCTGAATACCCATCAAGGAAGCAGTAATACTTGTGATTCGCCAGCCTCTCTAGCATATGATCGATGAAAGGTAGAGGAAAATGATCCTTCCTTGTTGTTGCATTCAGTTTCCTGTAGTCTATACACATCCTGTGTCCTGTCACAGTCCTGGTTGGAATCAGCTCATCCTTGTCATTCTTTACCACGGTGACACCTCCTTTCTTAGGTACCACGTGCACTGGACTCACCCAAGCACTGTCTGAAATAGGATAGATGATACCAGCCTGCAACAACTTCATGATCTCTTTCTTGACTACATCCTGCAAATTCAAATTTAGCCTCCTCTGGTGCTCAACTGATGATTTCGACTCATCCTCCAAGTGTATTCTATGCATGCACAAGTCTGGAGAGATATCTGAAATGTCATCAAGAGAATAGCCAAGAGCTTTGCGAAATTTTCGCAGCTTACTTAGCAGTAGGGTGAGCTATGCATTGTTCAATGAAGCATTAACAATAATAGGATAGGTGGAGTTTTCTCCTAGAAATGCGTACCTTAGCCCTGCAGGGAGCTGTTTAAGCTCAACTTTTGGTGCTTTTGCTGCTGACCAGTCACCCATTGTGGCGGCTTTTGCAGATGTGGAGACAAGTTCATCCTGTGCAACCAGTTGCATAACTTGTGCAGTAGCATCCATCATCTTTGTGTAGCCTGTTGCAGCAGCATCTAAATGCTCATACTCAGCTGTAGAAGTGGTCAACGCCCTTTCCAAGGGGTCCTCTGAACTCATCTCATGGAAGATCTGATCAGCAATGTTTGTGAGAACATCAATATAAAAAGTCTGTCCATCTATGGTTGGCCTCTTCATCAGCTTATCCATTTCGAACTTCATCACTAAATCGCCAACATTCAGCTCTATTCTACCCTTTCTGACGTCAATAATAGCTCCTGCAGTGGCTAAGAAGGGTCTGCCAAGAATCAAGGGGTCTTTGGGCTCTTCTCCATACTCTAGAACCACAAAATCAGTAGGGATCATACAATCTCCTACTTTGATAGGAACATCCTCTATCACCCCTTCAGGAACTCGAACTGATCTATCAGCTAGGACAAGAGATATTCTTGTAGCTTTAAAATCGGTCATCCCCAAACTCTTGGCAACAGAATGAGGCATGAGGTTCACACTAAACCCAAGATCACACAATGACCTCTCAAACTTCTCATTGAAGATGGTGCAGTCTAGAACAAAGCTTCCTGGGTCTGAAAGCTTCTCTGGAACTCTGTTCTGAATCACTGCACTGACCTGCTCGTTGATCATCATAGCCCCAACCTCAAGACTCAAGTTATTGGTCACCATTCTCTTCACATACCTCCTAATAACAGGAGTTATCCTTACAACATCAATCAATGGGATCTCTATTACCAACTTGTCCATGATAGCCTTGCATCTTGCATCCTCAAGCTCCTGCTTAGACTTCTTAGGATGCTTAGGATAAGGTATCTTGGGTTTATACACGGTCTCCTTAGCATTATTTGAAGTCTTAGGCGAAACTGCAACATGTGGTGTCTGGTGACGAGCGTCACTGGGTTGGTGACGAGCGTCACTCACTTTGGACGAGTCGGGGTCGAGTACTGGATATTGGTGACGAGCGTCACCCCCTTGGTGACGGTCGTCACTAATTTGTGAAGAATCGGGGTCGGGGTTGTCCTCAATGGGTGACGAGCGACACCCATCATTGGTGACGAGCGTCACCAATGGGTCTGCAGTAAAATTTTCTTCATCTTCATACTCTTCCATACCTACAAAATTTCTTGAGGTTAAATCCTTCTGCAACACTGGTTTCAGGTTCCTTCCACTCCTCAATGTGATGGCATTCACGTGGTGTTTGGGATTAGCATCAGTTCTTCCTGGAAGGAATCCTTCTTGCCTTTGAACAGCTCCTGCAGTTTGAGCAACTTGAACATCAAGCTTCTTCATATGAGAGTTCAGACTCTCAATTTTCCCATTCAAATCCTGATAGAGCGAATCTATCTTGCCATTGAAGTTCACAGTAAGCTTCTGTTATCCTTCCAAGATCTGTTCGAACATTGCTTCCATTTTGTTCTCTTGTGGAGGTGCTGGTTGATAGGAAGTAGAACCATAGTTTCTGTAATTTCCACTGTTCTGGAATGGCTTCTGATACTCTGTCTTCTGGAAAGGGGGTCTAGGAGTGAAACCAGGCGTGTTCTGTCCTCCTGTAGGGGCGTTTTTCTGATTGTTATTGCTGTATCATCTGTTCCACTGCTGATTCCCATACCTTTGTCCCTGAAATCCGCCAGAATTGATGAAATTTACATCCTCCTGCTCAACTTCCTCTGGAGCTTCGAAAGTCTCTACTTCTGCAGCAAAGTGAACTGACTTCTTCCCTACCAAAAGGCTGTGCATATCATCCAACTTAGCCTTAACTTCAGCAATCTGATTTCCATCAGCTACACCAGCTTGTTTCATTCTCTGAAAGTCTGCATTTTTAGTGCTGTTGCTGCAGACCAAGTTCTCAATCAGTCTCACCGCCTCCTCTGGTCTGTTGGTGTTGAAGTTCCCTGCACTTGCTGCATCCAGCGCCATCTGATATTTCCAGTCAATGCCTCTGAAAAAGATCCCAAGTAATTGCACCTGACTGAAACCATGATGAGGGCAGTCCCTTTGATAAGACTTGAACCTGATCCAAGAAGCCTTGAAAGCTTCAGTAGGGCCTTGTGTAAATGATGCAATTTTCGTCCTCATGTCTTCTGATCTGACATCATCATAGAAATTGTTCAGAAAGGCATTCTTGGTGTCCTCCCAAGTAGTTAATGAAGCAGGTTCCAGTTGCTTCAGCCAATATGCAGCTTCTCCTTCAAGAGAGTATGGAAAAAGCTTGCAGAACAGAAAGTCATTGCTAACCCCATTAGCTTTGACACTGGAAGCCAAGTCCTCAAATCTCTCTATGTGATCCATAGGATGCTCATGAGGTAAACCATGGAAGGGATGCTGTCCAACTAGCTGATAGTAGACAGGTTTAACCTCAAAATCGTTCCTCTGGAAGGCAGGAGGTCGGATTGCAGCTCTGTTGGCATAGAACTGATCAGGTCTGTTGTAATCACCTAGAGTCCTCTGAACAAAACGCCCAGCAGCGTTATTGACAGCAGCAGGGACTCCCACGTTCTCAGCCACTTGCTGAACCTGCTGTTCAACAATGACATTCCCCTCTTGATCAATTCTCTGCCCCTATTCGTTCCTCCTGTTTCCTTCCCTGTCAACCAAGTGACCTTCTGCATCTTCAACCAAGATAAGTGGAGCGACCATTGTAGATTGCTTCTTAGCTTTCCTGTTAGTTCTCTCCAACCTAGCAAGCTCGTCGATGCTCAAAGTCACAAGCTCCTTCTCTTTGTTGCTTCTGGTTCTGCGATTAGGCATACACCTGAAACAGGAACAAAGAAAAATAGCTGAAAATCAGTAAAGAAATAAAAACTTAGACAAAATCCTAATACTAAAAATCGATAGGCATCTATTATTCCCCGGCAACGGCGCTAAAAACTTGATAGGGTCAATGTTTTACCCAAATAAAACTACTGCAAGTGCACAGCAAAAGCAGATGTAGTATAAGGGGTATCGAAATCGCAAGAGAGTAATGCAAACTACACTATCGAGTATAGTTTCAGACTAAGCTAAGCAAAATATGATGTATGTAATGCGAATGGATCAATAAAAGTAAGCAAACGAATGTGTGAAGTTATCTAAGTTCAAGAAGATTAAAAGCGCTAAGCCAGGGTAATTCGCAGGTTTGAATCCAAGAATGTATGATGCAGGAAATCAGGAATGATTAAGAACCGTTTTAAACATGAATCTCTAATGCATAACTAATCAATTCTCATTGCAAAAGTTATCTATACCTAGATCACAGAGTTTCAAATCTCTTTGTAAACCCTAGCAACCTAAGCATGCAGTAATGATCAGGTTCAATTGTTTACAAAACTCCTAAGCCAAATCTCTTTGTACTAAGTTGTTTTGCTCATCAAATACTAGTTCAGGTTATGAATAATGCTCTCACATATATTTAACAACCTATGATTTTCGGATTCCTAGATGATGTGTCTCAGAAATTCGATTTTAAAGCAAGCAGAGATGAAAAACCATGAGATATTCCTAACAGATAGTGATTCTACACTCTTTTCATCAACCTTTGAAAAACCCTAACTTAACTAGCAGATTACTCAGACATGATTATGAGATCACAAAGCATAACTGAATAAAATTGCATTAAGAGAAAGAGTAAGAAACAAAAGGGGTTCGAAATCTTCTCAAAAGAGTACAGGATTTGTCTCTCCAAAAAGCTCTGAATAAATCTCTCTCTAGCTCTCTGAATTCTTAAAAACTTAGATAATAGCCAACAATGGCTGAAAAACCTAATAAATAGAAGCTAAACACGACCTGGGGTCTTCATGTAAATAAAGGAAACTTCTGGGTAAATTCTGTAATTCTTCTTGATACTTTTAATAAAACGCCACGCTCCTTCCTTAGTGGGTGACGAGCGTCACTAAAGGGGTGACGATCGTCACCATATGCGATACTTTTCTGCTTCGAGCTTGGTACTTCGTGGCTTCCACTTAGAATGCTCCAAAAGGTTCCAAAATCTCCAATTATGCTCCAGACATGCTATAACCTGCAAAGACTCTTCTAGTACTCTAAAAATACCAAAAAGACTCAATAAAAAAGGACTTATATCATGGTTAAAAACCATAAAAACCATGATATATCAGAAGTTTACCGGAATGTTCGTCAAACGCACCCACACTGGAGTCGTAGTTATATCATCTCTTAACGGTTCAAAATCCAGTGACCAGTCCTGCACCATCAGATGGCTTCTGAAGGCTCTCCATGGACCTCCCGTGCTACATATTCCTCATCATCCTCAAACCTCATCATGAAGAACTGACGGGGCAAGTCAATCACCGACATTCTTTTCTTTGGTTTCCAAATCTCTCGTAACTTCTTACTCAAGACAGCAATCTCAACGTTCCGTCCTAGAACTCTCACGATCATACATCTTTTCCACAGGTCATTCATAGCATCTAGTACCTCTCTCTCGATCGTAATTTTTGGCTCACCATCTTCTCCATTCGGAAACACTACATGTACCCGTTTTGCCACAAATTCATCATCTAACACATCCTCCGGAACCAGCCTCCCCCCTACACTCGTACCTGCCACCTTCGACGCCCATGAACTCCCCTCATCCGGGGGATCTCCGGGTGGCCGTGTTTTCTCGCCGATTTCCATCATGGTCGCATCTTGATTTTCCGCTTCCAAACCCCTAGAATCGCCCATTGTAAGTAATTGTTATTATTGTTTTGACGGCAATTTATAACATTATTTAAAAAACTAAATGGATAAGCAAGCCAGCTTACGTAATATGTCTAACAAAAATGTATTTTTAGCTAGTTGGTTCAAAAAATCATATAGTCATAACTCACAATCATGTGGATCGTCATAGCGAGAATGTTAAATTTTGTAAGATCACATTATAAACATTATGTACATTAGTCTAACAGCAAATAAATATTAATAAAAATTAGGTACATGCATTTTAAAATGTGCCAGCATTCTTAATTTCGTTAGCTGAACCCAAAACTTGATAAATAAGCATCTAATGAAAACCAGCATTAGAAGCTATATCAAAGCTTGGTGCAAATAATCTATATATTTAGCTTCGAATGATGTAAGACAAAAATTAAAAGTATAGAGAAAAATATAGAAAAGTGTCCATAAGACAACAACACCAACCCATGGCATCAAATTTTATTTCTTAAATCTCAAGGCACTTCCGTTCATTTTACGCAAAACAAAGAACTTCCATCTAAAAAGTGGATGTTCTTGGCTAATTCATCTGAAATAAGGAGGTCAAGGTAATTTTAGTGGAGGGGACGTGAAAAAATAGCCATGTTTCAAAGCTATCATGATTAATCATAACGTCAACCAGAATGGGCCATAGAAGTTAACTTTATATACTTATATCTAATATCTACCATTACTTTGTTTCTGGAAAATCATTTGCTCGTCTCGTATTTTTCATGACTTCTTGGTCGGTCAAAACGAAATAGAAACCAAACATACATACTTCTGTGTGATTCGTCTAAGAAAATAAAAAGTGGATGAAAAAAAAACTAACTAATGAGCCCTGCAGAGAGACATGTGAGGTAGGGCTCAATAAAGGCCCAAAGGGAGCGTACTGTGGTCCCCACACATTGCCAAAATACTCTCTATTTTGTTATTCTTTATTTATTCATTTTACTGTTGGGATTTTCCCGCGCAGAAGAAGGACCAGAAACGAATGTCTTCACTCTGCCCCCCCCCCTCCCCCCCCCCCTACTATTTAATAAAAATTGTCTTGTGGCTAACCAGACGATGGAAACTACAATTTTTTTTTTTTTTTTTGTATTAAATGGTTCAGCTTTGGAACCATCGACTTTTACACGGCCATTTGTCTTATTTACACGAACCAACCACAAATTAGTTATTTAATTTAATTTCTCTAATAAAAACATTGTTTTTTGTGTGTGTGTGGAGCAGACAACAACAACATTTTAATACAGTATGATAGTAAAAAGATTGTAGACGGATCTGAATAGTGAATATAATAAGATCTTTTCTTATTTTGTTTCAATTACACACGGACGAGTGGATTAATTTTATAAATAAAGAGTGGAGAAGAAGGAGCTGACGTGGAGGGTAAAAAGGTAAAATCGGGGATATCGTGGGGGGCAAAAAAGGAAACATAAAGATACCTCGTATACCCCAAACCAGAGAGAGAGAGAGCCAGTGGAGTAGCTTCTTCCTCACTTTTTCTTCTCGGTTTCTCCTTCTCCCGAGGAACGAAGCGACTCCGTCTCGTTTTCACTGCGAATAAGAACTAAAATAGAAAGAAGAAATTGAGAGACTCTTCTTCTGAAATTCTTACTCCCATTTCTCGATGGGATTACATTCTTCCTTATCGTCTTCTTCTTCTTCTCCTCCTCCGGCGTCTTCGACGGAGTGTTGTTGCGTGAAAGTGGCGGTCAACGTTCGTCCTTTGATCGGAGACGAGTTAGCTCAGGGTTGCAGGGAATGCGTTTCCGTTTCTCCGGTAACGCCTCAGGTGAGTTTCTCTATCGTGAAAATGTCAGTTTCGTCTCCGCTTTCACCGTTTACAGTTTTTTTTCCGATGGTGTTGAAAGCATTCCGTCGTCGTTTCACGCTTTTCCTGGATCCGGATCAAATCTCAGTTCCATCTCTGACACAACCATTTAATTCCTTATTTCTTTCTTATAAAACAGTGTCAAATTGTTTTTACCAAATATAAATAATGCTCGGTCTGTGTTGCTACTGTGTTGTGGTAGATAAGTCAATTGAGCATTGTTAATGTATTAAAATACTAATTTTCATGGGATTTTTTTTTTTTTGCTTGAGCCAAATATTTCCAACTATTAAATTTGGCTATGGATTGTTCTACAGGTGCAAATGGGAACACACTCCTTCACGTTTGATAGCGTTTACGGAAGCAATGGTTCTCCACCTTCCTTGATGTTTGAAGAATGTGTTGCTCCTCTTGTTGATGGTTTGTTCAATGGTTACAATGCCACTGTGCTGGCTTATGGTCAGGTACAGAATAGTTTCTAAAATTTTGAACAAGATTTGGTTTTTATCTTGTGTTTTTTCTTTTTTTTGCCATTTGATTTACACACAAATGATGCAGACAGGATCTGGAAAAACATACACAATGGGGACTGCTTTTAAAGATGGTACAAGCAATGGGTTGATTCCTCAGGTTATGACTGCTCTGTTCAACAAAATCGATTCACTAAGGCGGCAAATGGGGTTCCAGTTACATGTCTCTTTCATCGAGGTATCATCTGTTGGTTGCTCATAAGAATCTGTTAAAAAAAAAATATCCTCTCTTCACATTCTTACACATAAAGACTAGTATATTCATGGGTAATAACTGAAATCTTTCATATGTAGATTCTAAAAGAAGAAGTTCTGGATTTGCTGGATAGTGCGCCGTTAAACAGACTGGCCAATGGAACCCCTGGAAAAGTTAAGCCACCTGTACAGATTCGCGAGTCGCCGAACGGGGTAATTACACTCTCCGGTGCAAATGAAGTTCCCATAGCTACTAAAGAAGAAATGGCTTCTTGTCTAGAGCAAGGATCTCTAACCAGAGCGACTGGGAGCACAAATATGAATGATCAGTCAAGGTGAGAGAATCTTTGTACAAGAAACAACAAGTGGCTTACATTTACTGTTAATGGTGCTTAGCAAGTAGTAGAACGTAGATGTATTGAGCATTGACAAAAAAACGAGCATTATAAATGGGAAAAAGAGGCATCATAAACAGTTTCTTTTCCTGTTTCTATGTCCTTATTAAGGCTTATATAATTATAGTTTTATCAGAATGCATTCTGATGACTTTTTTGTTATGTTGTGATATCAAAAGCCGGTCACATGCCATCTTCACGATCACCTTAGAACAGATGCATAAAATCTCTCCGATCTCAGTGGTTAAAGACACCGTAGACGAGGATATGGGGGAGGAGTACTGTTGTGCCAAGCTTCATCTGGTCGATCTTGCTGGATCTGAAAGAGCTAAACGGACAGGCTCAGGCGGTGTTCGATTGAAAGAAGGTTGTGGAAATTTGACTTCCCATCTTACATTTTTGGTAGAACGTTGACTAATTGCATCTGAAGTTCTTTTTCTTTTGATCTCTGAAACAGGAATTCACATCAATAGAGGGCTTCTTGCACTTGGAAATGTCATCAGTGCACTTGGGGATGAGAAGAAGCGAAAAGAAGGTGCTCACGTTCCCTACCGTGATAGTAAACTTACTCGGTTATTGCAGGTTTCTTTCCATCTTTGCACTTCTATATCCTAATATGTGGAGGTTACTTGTTATCACTACACATAAAATTTCTAACAGCATATTATCTTTATTGGCCTGTAAATATCTGTATGGATTCTTGAAGAATGAATAATTACCCAATTTCAGTCCTATATATGATTCATGTGACAAAGTTTTCCATTATTGCAGGATTCTCTTGGTGGAAATAGTAAAACACTCATGATAGGTAAACTTCTAAGTTGTATGAGTTAATTCACAGGAAGTCTCGTATCAATTTAAACAAGTCTAACTCTTTTTTTCTGTTGGTGTTATTCTTGTAGCTTGCATCAGTCCTGCTGACATCAATGCTGAAGAAACTCTTAACACGCTCAAATATGCAAATCGTGCCCGGAATATCCAGAACAAGCCTGTTGTAAGTACAGAGGAACTCAATTAAAAAAGTTCACATAAGGAAACAAAAAAGGACTAAGAATGTTCACTTGGGAGGCTCTAAGAGAACAGATTCCTTTCATTTTGTTGCACAGGCCAATAAAGACTTAATATGTAGTGAGATGCAAAAGATGCGTCAACAGCTACAATATCTACAAACTGCATTGTGTGCTCGTGGGGCAACCCCATCAGAGGAACTGCAGGTATATGTGTATACAACTTCTGCTGAAACTAGTCAAATGGTTTATAAACTTCTCATCATTAATCGTATATAGTTCCATTTTGAAGATTATGAGAGAGAAAATCATGAAGCTAGAGTCTGCCAATCAGGAGCTTTCACAAGAACTTCACATGTATCGCAGCAAGAGAGCTACTCTTGACTACAGCAATATCGATACACAGGTAATTTCAGTATGCATTAGGGAATCAGGATAGATTTATTTGGCAGTTTTCTTCACTGCTGAAAACAAGAGTTGTTCACTTTGATCATATACTCAGGAAGATGGTGTAAGCTTTACAAAAGATGATGGCCTCAAAAGAGGATTCGAAACTATGGATTCAGATTATGAGATGAGTGAAGCAACATCAGGTTTTGGATACTGGCTTCTCTGGAAACTTAATTTTTGAAATGCACTCTGCCTTCTCCTACCTTCATTTGATCTTGTAATCTTTTCTAATTCAAGGTGTAGTTTCAGAGGATATCGATGGAGCAGCAAAAGAGTGGGAACATGCACTTAGGCAGAATAGCATGGGCAACGAATTAAATGAACTAAGTAAACGCCTGGAGGAGAAAGAGGTTTTAGTCATTACTCAATTATACCTTTCTGTACTTATCGATAAAGAATATGTTTTTATTTTGACAATACTATGAATTTTTCTAAATTTGCAGTCCGAGATGAAAATATATGGGGTTGGAACTGCAACTATCAGACAACACTTTGAGAAGAAAATGATGGAACTTGAGAAAGAGAAAAGAAGTGTACAGGTTGAGAGAGATCTATTGGTGGCTGAAGTTGAGGAACTTGCTGCTAGTTCTGATAGACAAGCACAAGTTGCAAGAGATACTCATGCACATAAATTGAAAGCGCTCGAGGCACAGATTTCAAATCTCAGGAAGAAACAAGAAAATCAAGTTGAGGCCTTAAAGCAAAAGCAAAAGAGTGAAGATGCAGCAAAGCGTTTACAAGCTGAAATACAATGCATTAAGGCTCAGAAGGTTGTGTCTTGTTTACCTTTAGCTAGCTATCAAGTTTTTTCATATAATGTTAGATCACGTATTTTAGAACTTCATTGTGTTCTGTTTCTTTTTTATCCAGGTTCAACTACAACAGAAGATGAAACAAGAATCTGAACAATTCCGGCAATGGAAAGCTTCTCAAGAGAAAGAATTGTTGCATGTACTTTATCTCCATCTACTACATCATCTCACTAATTTCCTTCATTTTTTCTAAACTTCTACTGATCTTGAGTTGCACTGTCGTAATTGTTTTTGGGTAGCTTAAGAAGGAAGGAAGAAAGACTGAGAATGAAAGACTAAAACTCGAAGCTCTCAATCGACGCCAAAAAATGGTAAGAATCCAGTGAATCATTTGTCTTTTTCCCACTTGAGAGAAGCACTTCGAAAAATCATCCAATTTGAGTACCGAAATAAGAAAAAACTCATCAATGTCATGCAGGTTCTTCAGAGAAAAACAGAGGAAGCAGCAATGGCTACCAAAAGACTTAAAGAGCTGCTAGAAGCCCGCAAGTCTTCACCACGTGATATATCAGGTAACGTAAATGACGAAACATACTTTTCTTGGATCTTTGTTGTGTTCATAATCTTTTGCTTTTCTTTTCCAGTGACTGCCAATGGACAACCACCAACTAGACAGGTAACAAGAACTCCTAATTTGGATATGGATCTCGCTATCCTGCACAAGTACCAACTGTTTCCTTTCATACTCTTACGCAGATGAACGAGAAAACTCTTCGGAAATGGCTTGATAATGAGCTAGAGGTTATGGCGAAAGTACATCAAGTTCGTTCCCAATATGAAAAGCAAATCCAAGTGTGCGTCTTCTAAACTCTGTTTCGGTCATTTTCTTAGCTGCTGACTTCTTTATCCCAGAAACTTTTTTCTAATCAAGTATCTACTCTGGTTGCATATAGACGAGCTGCATTGGCTGAAGAGTTAGCTTCCTTGAAAAGAGAGATAAGTTTTGCCTCAAGCCCCCATCAAGATAAAAGTGGACAGTTCAGGTACAACATTGGAAGAAATGAAATGACTAAGTGTTGACGTTGCGTAAAACTCAAGTTGCTTGTGAGTGGATTGATTCTCTTTCTGACCTGTTTATAATCTCCATGCGTCAGGTTCTTGTCACCGAACACAAGACTTGAGAGAATAGCTTCGCTTGAGAACATGTTAGATGTTTCCTCAAATGCTCTCACAGCCATGGCCTCTCAGCTCTCCGAAACAGAGGAAAAAGAGCATAGCCTTAATGCCAAGACTCGCTGGAACCACGTTCAGTCTATGACCGATGCCAAGTGTTTGCTTCAACATGTGTTTAATTCCGCTGCCGAATCAAGGTAAAACAAACCCGAAGAGTAAAAAGACATACTTCTTTCCCAGACATGGAAGGTTGATGCTGTCCTGCTCAAACATGAAACAGGTGCAAGATCTGGGAGAAAGACATGGACATCAAAGAGAAGAAGGAACAACTAAATGATCTCCTCTGCTTATTACAACTAACCGAAGTCCAGAACCGAGAGATACTTAAAGAGAAAAAGACGAGGGAGCAAACATTGTCCATTGCCCTGGCTTCATCATCATCATCATCGTTATCCTCGGTTATAGATTCGATCCTTTGTTTTTAAAATTGAAAATCCAAAACTCTTTTGTGTGAAGCTCTCCTCAAGAAATATGCAAAATCTCACTTATTGCAGGTAACTTCAAGAAGCTCATCAAAGCATTACGGAGATAATAACGCTAGCGACCAATCATCTCCATCTTATCGAGCAACAAAGCATCTCAAATACGCTGCGCCGGGTATAGTCAATGTCTCGGTGAGAGAATCAGCGGCTTTACTAGAAGAGAAGAGAAAGATGAAAGCAATGAAGAAAATGGGACAGAGTGGGAAGCTGTGGAAGTGGAAGAGAAGTCACCATCAATGGCTGCTTCAGTTTAAATGGAAGTGGCAGAAACCATGGAAACTCTCTGAGTGGATAAAGCATAACGATGAAACCACTATGCTCTTCATGTCTAAGACTCATGATGATGATGATGATGATGATCACTCGTGGAATCGACATTGAGTTTCAAGGCGCTGTAATACATCTGTATATACACGAGTTAATAGATTTAGATTTGTTACGTTGGATTGTTATAGCAGTCTAAGAACACTGTAATACTTTTCTTAACACAAAATCCGTAAGATGTACGCTTATGATTGAGTTGCATACTAATTAACTAACTTTTAGATTTTAGGTGACAAAAAATACTAAACTTGTAACTCAATCATAAGCGAATCTTCACTTCATAGAGTGATCGACAAGTCTCCTCAACAGTCAGTACCGTGTCTGCGTGGCATTCTTCTACGAGGTTATAAACTTGAAACACTCTTTGTGTTTTCTAAGTTTAAATTTGGAATCATGTTTTCATAGATAATCTTGAATGAACAGACTAATTTCGACGCAGTGGTGGAGAGCATCTAACTAATAAGCAAAGTCCAAACCAACTTTGCAATGTAAGATCGTATATCTCTCTCGCCCTCTTTTGTGTAAATTCATCAACTTTAGATTCAAGCTTGGTTTGTAATATTTGATAAGTTATTCTACTAGGGGGTTTACGTTAATGTGAATCGACTTTTTTAAAAAACGTTGAAGAAACAATGCTATAAAATTTTACACTTGCTATTGTTTTATTACCTTGGAAAAAGTCTTTCTTATAAGAGTGATATCTCGATTTCAATAACGTATTGCAAGACTTATTAGTCTTTTTATAAGAATATAAGAATATATTCTTTCTTTTGTAATGCAAGTTTGAATGATCCAATTTCACTCGTTGAATTAAAAATTACAAGCATTTATGGGCAGTCTTTATGGAAGCAAGTCTTTTACAAATAATCTAGCAATAATAAAACTGGATACAGCTGTGAATACACCATTCTTTTGACATTTGACCATTACTACGAGGGTTTAATTAATTGGTTACTCTCTTTTTAACTTTTATACTATTTATTTACACACACTTATTACTCTCTTTATTTGCTTTTTGTCAATAACATTTATGACAATGTTTCTAATGAAGTTTGACTTTTACCCTCAGTTGTAGGTTTAAATCGGTGACGTCGTTGCTTCAGCCAAGTATTACGCTCTCTCCCTCTATTTCCGCAAAAGCTTCAACCAACAAAATGGTGAATTTTGGTCCTATTCCTCCTCCACCACCGCCACCGCCACCACCGCCATTCAGATTTAGGTTTATAGAGCATCAGGCCAAAATAGCATTCGATAAAAACAAGCTGAAAAGGTACCTCGAAAATCTCCGAGAACAAAACCGAGAATCTCAACCGGTTAATCAAGATCACAAAATTACCGGACCCGATCAAGAACAAAACTTGGAGAACCACGAGCATACTGCTTCCAAACCTGGTACGATAGAGGTGATCAAAGGGAGCGGGACTAAACATGACGATTGGGTGATCTCGATAAGAGACAAGCTCGATCAAGCAGACAGACACAACGACATAACTAGCTTGGGCAAGCTTTGTATCTACAAAGTTCCACATTACCTCCACCAAGATGACAAGAAGTCGTATTCTCCCCAGGCCGTCGCGCTTGGTCCGTACCATCATGGTGAAGAGCAAACACAGTCCATGGAGTGCCACAAATGGCGTGCGGTCAATAAGGTCTTGAAACGTACGAAGCAAGGCATCGAAGTGTTTATTGACGCCATGATAGAGCTTGAGGAGAAGGCTCGTGCTTGCTACGAAGGTACCATTAGTTTGAACAGTTACAAGTTCACGGAAATGCTTGTTCTTGATGGCTGTTTTGTTCTCGAGGTCCTCAGAGGAGCCGCAAGCGCCGAAGGATTCTCTAAACTCGGGTAAGCGTGATTCAATTTCTCTCTTTGTCCGGTTATCTTGCTAAACCGGTCTGATTCAGATCCGTTTTGTTTTTTGTTTTTTTTTTTTTTTTTTTGGGGTCTTGCATGTGTAGATACGATCGTAATGATCCAATATTCGCGATTCGAGGATCGATACGATCTATCCAACGTGACATGATAATGCTGGAAAACCAACTTCCTTTGTTCGTACTCAACCGGTTATTAGAGATACAACTCGGTACTCGAAACCAATCTGGTTTAGTGGCGCAATTAGCGGTTCAGTTTTTCGACCCGTTAATGCCGACGGGTGAGGCGGTTATCGACAATCCCCTAACATCCATTGGCACTGACCCATCGGCGGAATTGCACTGTCTCGATGTTTTCCGGCGAAGTCTGCTACTGCCAAAACTGGAGCCGATGTTATCAGGAAAGAGCTGGCATTGGCATTCGTGTGCTGCCGACAGAAGCCTACAACAAATGATACCTTCCGCTACGGATTTAAGGGACGCCGGTTTTCCCTTCCGGATCCGGAAAGCCGACCGGTTTTGGGATATTAAATTCAAAAACGGTTATCTAGAGCTACCCACTCTTGTTATCCACGACGGTAAATTATTTTCTTTTCTTACTTACTACCTTTTAAATCTTACATTTCTACTCCTTTTTCATTTTTCTCGACAAAAACTATCACTTTACACGATATTCTCATGCTAGAAATCGTATAATGTGATTTTTAGCTCGAGAAAACAATTGTTTTAGCCTTCTAGGGATCGTATCAACTTACCTCTGCATTTTCTTGTAGGTACGAAATCTCTCTTCTTGAATCTCATAGCTTTCGAGCAGTGCAATATTGACTCGAGCAACAACATAACATCTTACATTCTCTTCATGAACAATCTAATAAAGTCAACCAAAGATGTTACTTACTTTGATGAATGTGGTATCATCCAACACTCGCTAGGGAGTCATTCTGAAGTTGTGGATATGTTCAACCAGCTATGTCAGGAAGTAATTGTCAACACTGATGATATATACTTGTCTCAGTTGTTGCTTGAGGTTTACCATTGTTATCACAAGAACTACATTATGAAGTGGAATGCTTGGAAGATGAGCGTGAAACGCAAGTACTTGACGACCTTGAAAGAAAAGTACTTCGATAACCCTTGGGCTTATTTGCCTTTCTTTGCTGCAGTTATTCTGCTAGTTCTCACGCTATCTCAAACTTATTTTGCTGCTTATGCTTATTTTAAACCAGCCTAATTTTCATTACTAGTCTATTGAATTTTTTTTCCCTCCTTCAATTTGGAATGCTTGAGATTTAATGACATGTGTGTATCTACTTGTACTAAGAATTATAAACATTTATATAGTATCATTTGGCTTTTGAAATAACTATTTTATCGTAAAATATTTTGCAAATTTGAATTTTGACTATGTATTTGGGGAATTATATCTTTGAGCTTCAAGTAAGATTGTTCAGTCTGAATTTTAGTTTCATAATTTTTTTATTATCACATAGATCTATCATGTGGACCGTGGACGACGTTTTCAATCTTTTTCCTAATTTCTAAAAACAAACATCACAAATTTTCCCTTTCCCATATTAAGAAAATTTACACTTTCTAGTATTCAAATATTATCTTTTCTTGTCCCAAAATAAACTTCTCAAAAAGCATAATCGATCAAGACACTACTACGAGTACTGAAATTTCCCGTTCTCTTCAGTCATCACAATGCTCTCCTTTATATCTTGAATCATTTTGATCACTTCTCTCATCGTAGGCCTTTGCTCCGGCGATTTCACTCGGCAAAGACAAGCCGTTTGAGTCATCATCTCAAGCCCATTCTCTTCCTTTGACTTTTCCTCTTCTTGCCTCATTGCTCTTACCCAATCCAACATATCTTTTTCCGCCATAAACGGCTGCCTCGAAGCGGTTTTACCGGTCAACAGCTCTATGAGGAAGACTCCGAACGAGTACACGTCGCATTTAGATGTGGGACTCTGTGTTGTTTTCCTGATCTCTGGTGCTTTGTAGGAAGCGATGTCAGGGTCACTGGGAGGAACAGAGGAGTCTGTTAAGACACTGAGACAGTAATCTGTGAGACAAGCTTCGAAGTCGTGACCGAGGAGGATGTTAGTGGACTTAACGTTTCCATGGAATCGTGTAGATGATTGGTGAATGTAATCTAGGGCTTGAGCTACATCTTCTGCTATCTTTAAACATGATGTCCAATGTAATGGCTTCGCCTTTGATGTTCTTGAACCTGGATTTGTATGATAAAACTGTCATTAGTTAGTGGAGATCAACAGATAATTAATGGAAATAACGAAAAGATTAAAACTTTACTATTGGTGATTCAGATTATAGTGGTCCTAATGGATATTTGTTTTCTTGCGTTAGTCTTTTTGATGGAGTTATTCAACACTCGAGCACAACTCCTAGATAACACACACAAATTCCTGACAAAAAATCACTGGAGTTTCACGTGAAAACAGCACAGAGATTCTGTCTTCTACCTACAGTTATTCTAAAAAAGAAAAAAAAGACAAAATGACAAAATTTATTTAATAATAAACTCCGCCATTGTCTCTATGTGGTCAAGTCTCTAGAGTTACTTCAATTGATAAAGCTGCATCAAAACCCATACAAATAGTCATGCAAAAAGGTTTCTGCTTTATAACGAAGATAAAAACGTTCTTTCAACTAATACCTCTCTATGTCACACTCACACCTCAGTTTAATTGAGACCAACAGAATACTTTGTTTTTACATGCTAAATAAAAGCAATAACTCGGTGGTGTGACTCAGTGAGTAAAGCTAAAACCCTAACAAAACAAGAGGAGTGAGAGAGAAGATGAACATTACCATGAATAAGATTGAAGAGACTTCCGTTAGGTTGGTAATCGTAGATGACAAGTCTCTCTCCGTTTGACTGGAAATAAGCTTTAATCGGGACGAGATTCGGATGCCTGAGTTTCCCCACAATCTCCATATGATTCTCGAACTCCAAATCGCTAGTAATCGCTGTCTTCGACGGAGCAAATCTCTTCACCGTCACGATCAGCTGGTTAACCATCACCGCCTTATACGTCGTCCCTACCGATCCTCTTCCTAATAGCTCCGCCGAAGCTCTCATCAGCTGGTCTAGTGTGTACATGGCTTCTCCAGATTCACCTCCTCCTACAACGTCGCCGCAGAAAATCAGATCTCCGCTTCTCGGGATTCTCTTTTGCGGCGGCTCCGTCGCTTGGATTTGAATTTTGGTTTCCTCTTCGCGCTTCTGAGATTTGAAATTCGAATTTGGGATTGGAACGGCGGCTCGTGTGGTGAGAGATTCGGTTGTTGGTTGCGTGAAAGTATTGTTATCACCTTTGCGATTCGGTTGAAACATCATCGCGTCGTCGTCGTTATCGTCTCTCCGTTTCTTCAAAACCAGAGAGAACACGACGAGGCAGAGACCGAGGACTATCAGCGACGCGAGGCCAATGGTGAAACCGAGCACTAACCACCCACTTTTACCCTTTTTATTCGCTGATGACGAATCCGCCGGCGGAATATCCATCCCTGCTTCACCGTTCTGAGCGGTTTCAGTCGTCTGACCAGTCGGCGCTTGCGACGAAGTAGGTGATGACGTGGCGTTCGGTATCGACGAGTCGAAGAACGGCGGAGATTGTGAACCGCAGGATCTGTCGATGATCTCACCGCAAAGCCTAGGGTTAGACGAAAACGACGACGCGTTGAAGCGTAACAGAGTCGCGGTGACGGGAATCGCTCCGTTGAGTTTGTTTCCGGAAACGTTAAACAACGTCATATACGACTGATTCAGCGGCGGGAGTTTACCGCTGAAACGGTTAAACTCGAGATTCAAGGAACTGAGTCGACTCAGTGAATTGATATCAGACGGAATCGAACCGGAGAAGCTGTTATACGAGAGATCGAGCACGGTTAACCGGCGAAGCGATAGAATCGAAGGAGAGATAGTACCAGAGAAATCGTTCCTGCTCAGGATTAGGGATCTGAGACTGACGAGTGGGGATAGATCGGGAATCGAACCAGAGAGCGAGTTGTTCTCGAGGCTAAGAACACGGAGCTGGTCAAGACGACTGAGAGTCTCCGGAGAGAAACGTCCCCGGAGACCGACGCCGTCGAGAACGAGACGAGAGACGCGATCCTGAGAGCACTCGACGCCGCGCCATTGACAGTAGTCGTAAGGCTCGGTGAGGGAGTACAAGAGCTTGTCGTCGAGATCGGCGTCGGACTTGAAGGAGAGAAGCGCAACGGCGTCGGACGGCAAGTATGAGTTGAAGTAGTTCGTCGGCGGGAGAGGGAATCCGGCGGAGATACGGAGGAGGAGAAGAAGGAAGAGGAAGAGAAGAGAGTGGAAGAAGAGTGTCATTTTGTGAGTGTATGTGTTACGGAGCAGAGAGCATCTGTCAGTTATTGTTGTTCTGATTGCCTCTTTTCAATATGTAATCTTGTGGCACGCGTGTGTAATCAATATATACTCGCATTGATTTTTAACCTTTTTTTTAATAATCTTAGTACTCTTTTTTGTCAAAAGACTCAAAGCAAAGCAAATTTAATTATCTTTTGTACGTTAATGTCATATACGTATTAAAAATTTCGACACGTATATAAACATATGGTTATAAAGTATAGTATAATACTTTACATGTTAACAGAGTATTATGGTTTCATATTATCAGTTATTTCTTATATACATCATCTGTTTTATCATATACAATTTTTTTTTAATAAAAACATTCATGATTTAATCACGACAAAACTCTGACTAATTCTCGTAAGAAACTAATTAATATTTATACAATTTCAAACTGCAATTGATAATAAACCTTTTTTTACGAATATTTCGATAATTTATTTAAGAAAACGAAACATTACAATTGAGTCATACGTTAAACAAGTTGGTATTTCGGAACCGTTCTTATGTTCATACCATATGACTTCGTTGTTGTATATGTAACTTTGTACTCAACAACTATATTAGCAGACGATGACGGACAATAAATATATGTATAAGTATGTAGACATGAAAACGAGATAGAAGCATAGCTTATTTTGCAAACTATACCTACCAAAATAGATCTTAATTGCAAATTTTGTATTGGTACAAAGAAAAGGACATCGTACGTTCACATTCGTTCTTACTCGACGCATTACTATACTATTATCATGATGAAAATTAGGAATTCGAAATTATGTTTGCTAATACATTTGAAGGGGTTCGAATTGTGTTTGGTAACACGCGTAGGTTTGGATTTTAATTTGCTGAACTGGCCGAATCAGATAACGGGCTTAATATCATGGGCTTTATATTTGAGGCCTTTCTCTATATTTCAATTTAATTAACTGAGCAAGCGTTTTAATTGGGTCAAAAGGGGAACAAGTTGAGCAGTGGCCTAAACCCACCAGTGATTATCAATACTCACTTCCTTTTAAATACTCACCAAACAATGTTGTGTTTATCATATGATTCTCGCAACGATAACTTGACTATCATCTTGATTTATCGATCTACAAAACTATAGTTAGGTTCATCCATTTATTATCTGAACTATAATTTTTTTCACATTTTGTCTCAACAGCTAAAAAAAAATAATCGTTTTAGAAAAGTTAACTAACAGAAATGCATATTCATGTTTTCGAACTGTAGATTTGGTTCAGTCAAACACATATGGATTTTGGGCCCAATCTCGTCCTTCTCTTTTTGGGCCAAATCAAACTTCTTAAAGTCCGTTTTGCCTAAGCAGAATAAATGAAGCCTCGTCGTCTTCATTCAATCTGATCGGAAAAACAGAACGGCAAGAAGGTTGTTACAGAGAGAGAAAGCAGAGAGAGAAAGAGTGCGAATACAGAAGAGGAGAAGTGATCGAGAAACTTACCGGAGCTCTGAAGAATCATCATTCAAACTCCGGCAAGTGTTCGTCTGATCCAGTACGATCCTTCGAGTTTCGTTGATCTTTTGTTTGCTTGTCTTGTAACCGGAACTCGTTGCCATTGTTGGCTGTAATCGCCGATTTAGTGAAAGCAGTTGAGGGATACCGTTCCCTCTCCAAAGACGTAGCCTTCGTGGTGAACTCTGGGTGATCAATCTCTGGCGTTGTTCTTCGTTTGCTTTCAAATAGTCTAATCCGCATTGAATCCTGCAAATCAGATTGAATCGTTAAGTCTAGTTTTTTCAACAATTGGTATCAGAGCATCAGGTTAGATGCTAAACTTTCAGATCTGAAGGATTCTAACGTTTGAAAGGAAGAAGATAAGCACCTGGTTGTCTTTTGCTCTTAGCTGCTTGAAAGATTGTTTGCTGCTGCGAATCTTCGTAGTTTTTCAGTATAAGCTGTGTGCCTTCGTCGAGAATCTGCTATCTGTGTTTTGCTGCGTTGTGTGGTTGTATCTTCAAGTTCAGGAGTCTGTAATTTGCAAAGATTGGTCAGCTAAAGTCAGAAAACATGGAGGCTACTCAGGAAAGGTTTGAGATGGATAAATTTGATGGCAAAGGGGATTTTGGTATGTGGAAATACAAATTCCTAGGTCAACTCGATATTCAGAGCTTACTTGATGTGTTGTCAGAAGACTTCACGATCATGACGGTCACCGGAAAACCTGGAGAAGAATCAGGGTCAGCAACGATGATTGATAAACGAAAGGAAGCTTTGGATCGAAGAGTAAGGAGCTTACTTGGTACTTGCTTAACAGACCAGATCTTGAGAAAGATCATGCACGAGCCTACTGCTCTGGAACAGTGGAAAGCTCTTGAGAAGCACTACCAGAAGAAATCACTCCCGAACCGGATTTACCTGAAGAAGCAATTCTCATGCTACAAAATGGAAGAAGGGAAGTCAATAGAAGAAAATGTTGACATATTCTTAAAGCTAGTAGCTGACTTACAGAGCTTAAAGGTAACAATCTCAAATGAAGATCAAGCAATACAATTGCTATCAAGCTTACCTCCATTATACGAACCACTGGTTCACACACTCCAGTACGGTGCTGGAAAGGAAACCATAACAGTTGAGGAAGTGGTAACTTCAGCTTACTCAAAGGAAGCAGAGCTGAGAAGTAAATGCCTCATTGGAAAAGGGAAGTCCTCAACCGAAGGGTTGTGTGTCACAGAGTCCCGTGGAAGGTCTGACAAGAGATCTGAAAATGAAAACGGCAAAAACAATAAGAAGAACAGTCGATCTAAAAGCTGTAACAACAGATCAAAGTCAAA
Organism: Thlaspi arvense; assembly: GCA_911865555.2. Lineage (NCBI taxonomy): Eukaryota > Viridiplantae > Streptophyta > Magnoliopsida > Brassicales > Brassicaceae > Thlaspi > Thlaspi arvense. The sequence continues at coordinate 5,285,472 of OU466861.1, forward strand.
GAACCGATTCAATAAAGAGAATAAGAACACATGTTTCAACTGTGGAAAAGAAGGACATTGGAAAAGGGACTGTCCGAGCAAAGGCCAAAAGAAAGGAGATTCTTCAGCCAATATAGCTACAGAGGACAGACAACCATTAGTTCTCACTGCAAGTGTTCAAGATTCAGAAAATGAGTGGGTTATGGACTCAGGATGTACATTTCACATTACTCCTAACAGAGAACTACTGTTTGATTTCAAGGAAGTCAATGGGGTAAAGGTTTTGATGGCAAACAATACTCACAGTGAAGTCAAAGGCATTGGCAAGATAAGGATTAAGAATCCAGATGGTTCAATAGTGATTCTCACTGACGTAAGGTATATGCCTAAGATGAGTAGGAATCTCATTTCATACGGAATGCTTGAAAAAGCAGGGTGCAAGTATGAAGGAGGAGACTACACTGTTACGTTCTATAAGGATGGAAGAAAAGTCATCTCGGGTAAGTACAATGGAGGGTTGTATTACCTAGAAGGGGAAGTAACTAAGGGAGAAACTAACCTCGCGGAACCTAAGAAAGCTACGACAAGTCTATGGCACTCAAGACTTGGTCACATGAGTTCAAAGAACATGGAGGTTCTAGTGAAAGAGGGTTTTCTGCCTAAGAGTGAAGTTGGTGCTTTAGAATTTTGTGAGAGTTGCGTTCTTGGAAAATCTCATAAACAAAGTTTTCCTACAGCTAAGCACACAACAAAAGGCATTCTGGAGTATATTCATTCGGATATGTGGGGTTCACCATCAACTCCAGAAAGCCTCGGAGGTTGCAAGTACTTCATCAGTTTCATTGACGATTACTCAAAGAAGGTTTGGGTCTATTTTCTTAAGAGTAAGAATCAAGCTTTCTCGAAGTTCAAAGAATGGAAAGAAACAGTTGATCAATACACAGAGAAGAAAATAAAGTGTCTAAGGACAGACAATGGATTGGAGTTTTGCAATTCTCAGTTTGATGGTTTGTGTCAATCTTCGGGAATCAAGAGACACAAAACCTGTACGTATACACCACAACAAAATGGTGTATCAGAAAGGATGAATCGTACCATTATGGACAAAGTGAGAAGCATGTTAGCTGAAACAGGATTGGGACAGGAATTCTGGGCTGAGGCTACATCGACGGCTGTGTATCTCATAAACAGAACACCAAACTCTACAATTGAGTTCAAATTCCCTGAGGAGAAGTGGTCAGGGCACAAGCCTGATTTGTCACATCTCAAGAGGTTTGGATGTTCTGCATATGTTCACACTATTCAGGAAAAGACAAGTCCGAGAGCAATCAAAGGAGTCTTTCTGGGTTATCCGTTTGGGGTCAAGGGATACAGAGTTTGGATTCCAGAGGAAGGAAAGTGTGTGACAAGCAGAAATGTGGTGTTTAGGGAAGATGAGATATACAAGGATACTCTGAAAAGCAAGGAAGCCACAGAACAAGGGAGTTCAGACACTACGAGTCAAAAGGGAAAAGGAAAGCGAGTTACATTTAATGAACAACTCATTCAGGGACCAAGTTCTTCAGAGTATGAACATGGTGAAACTTCTGCTCAAGGTGGAGAGGCTTCAGATCAGAATGATTCAGATTATTCAGTGGGTACAGAAGAAGATGATGATTCAGATTGGTCAGATGGGGACAGTGATTCAGAAGGGCTTTCATTCAGAGAGGAAGAGGAACAGAATCAAGAACCACCAGTTAATGACTATCTGCTTATGAGAGACAGGGCAACACAGGTAGATAGAAAGAAGCCTGCAAAGTACAGAGATCCTAACTTCGTAGCATATGCTTTGTCAGTTGCTGAAGCGATAGAGAAAGAGGAACCTAAAACTTTTGCAGAAGCTAAGAAAAGTCCTAAGTGGAAACTATGGAATAATGCTGCAGTCGAAGAGATGGATTCACTTGCTAAAAACCATACATGGGATCTTATTGATAAACCAAAGAACGCAAAGCTTGTTGGTTGCAAATGGATTTTCAAGCTCAAGCCAGGAATACCAGGAGTTGAAAAACAACGGTATAAGGCGAGACTTGTAGCTAAGGGGTTTTCGCAAAAAGAGGGAATATACTACAATGAGATTTTCTCACCCGTTGTGAAGCATGTGTCTATAAGAATAATGCTATCCACAGTCGTCAACAGGGATTACGAGCTAGAGCAGCTTGATGTAAAGACAGCGTTTCTGCATGGGAATCTAGATGAAAGGATTCTAATGAGTCAACCAGAAGGGTTCATTAAGAAGGGGGATGAGAACAAAGTTTGTCTTCTAAGAAAATCTCTATACGGTTTGAAACAATCACCAAGACAATGGAATTTGAGGTTTGATGAGTTTATGAAAGGAGATGGTTTTAAGAGAAGTCGCTTTGATTCATGTGTCTACATGCGGAATCTAAATACAGAACAAGCTATCTATCTTCTGTTATATGTGGATGATATGTTGATTGCATCAGGAAGTTTGACAGAGATCAGAAAGGTTAAAGACAGCTTAAGCAGAGAATTTGAAATGAAAGATTTGGGGAAAGCTTCTCGCATTCTGGGAATGGACATTATTCGAGACAGTGAGAAGGGAATTCTAATTCTGTCACAGGAAAGCTACATTGAAAAGGTTCTAAAGTCTTTTGGGATGAGTGAAGCTAGACCATTAACAACACCTTTGGCCTCTCATTTCAAATTAAGGAAGTTGTCTAAGGAGAAAAGGAAGACTGAAGCAACTCACATGGAGAACATCCCTTATGCAAGTGCCGTAGGAAGTCTCATGTATGCCATGATCGGCTCAAGGCCAGATCTGGCTTACGCAGTGGGAGTGGTCAGCCGTTATATGTCACATCCTAGAAGGGAACATTGGGCTGCGGTTAAGTGGATTTTAAGGTACCTAAGAGGAGCTTCTAAAGAGTGTCTTACTTTCAGAAAGAGTTCAGCTTTTGGTATAGAAGGATACTGTGATTCAGACTACGCTACAGACCTAGACCGAAGAAGATCAGTGTCAAGGTTTGTTTTCAAGGTTTAGGGAAACACAGTTAGTTGGCGATCCAAGCTACAGTCAGTGACTGCTCTTTCTACTATGGAAGCTGAATACATGGCTCTTTCATCAGCTGTGAAAGAAGCCATATGGTTGAAGGGGATATGTGATGAACTAGGCCTAAACAAAAGAAGTGTTAAAATTCATTGTGATTCACAGAGTGCATTGGCGCTTGCAAAGAACACTGTGTTTCACGAAAGAACTAAACACATAGCCACTAAATACCATCATATACGAGACATTGCAGCACAGGCAGATGTTACGCTATTCAAGATTCACACTAGCAAAAATCCAGCAGATTTCCTAACTAAAGCCTTACCCGGGCCTAAGTTTGAACTCTGCTGTGATCTTGTGAACATCGTCTGAGCTGCTTGAAGACTCCGGGTAACTCCATGGTCAAGGAAGCTCTCGCAAAACAGATTCAAAAGTACTAGTCAGGTATTGTTTGAATCTGAAATCCTTGACTATGATAAATAAAAAAAAAAAATTTGGAATTAGATTGAGTTACTCGAGAGTCAGGAGGAGCTGGAGAGGTGTAGTCTTCAGTTCCAGGTGGAGAATCTGTACAGATGAGAAGATTGTGTTAGTCGGGTCTTCGATAGTTCTGAAAGTCAGTTTCTTTGGTTAAGCGAGAGGTTCTAAGGTTGATTCAGGGATAGCACATGTTACCTGAAGCTGTTTGTGCAGTGTCGAAGTCCAGGTTGAAGCTCTTTGGCGTTTACTGCAAAACAGGGTCAAGACGGCTGAGCTTCTCGAAAGGTTGGGCTACAAATCTTTGGGGTAAGTGATTGGATTTGTTGATTACCTTGGAAGAGTTTGCATGTCCTTCATCGGAAGTCAGAGTTTTTGTCGGCAGTTGATCGGAGGGTCATCAGTCACGTGGTGGGCATCTGAGTCGTCGGGTTTGGTTCTGTGACTTTTGGTGTGACGGAGATCTGTCGGTGTTCTGTCTGAAAGGTGGAGATTTGTGGATTTGGTTCAGTCAAACACATATGGGCTTTGGGCCCAATCTCGTCATTCTCGTCTTGGGCCAAGTCAAACCTCCTAAAGCCCGTTTTGCCTAAGCAGAATAAATGAAGCCTCGTCGTCTTCATTCAATCTGATCGGAAAAACAGAACGGCAAGAAGGTTGTTACAGAGAGAGAAAGCAGAGAGAGAAAGAGTGCGAATACAGAAGAGGAGAAGTGATCGAGAAACTTACCGGAGCTCTGAGAAATCATCATTCAAACTCCGGCAAGTGTTCGCCTGATCCAGTACGATCCTTCGAGTTTCGTTGATCTTTTATTTGCTTGTCTTGTAACCGGAACTCGTTGCCATTGTTGGCTGTAATCGTCGATTTAGTGAAAGCAGTTGAGAGATACCGTTCCCTCCCTAGAAATATAGCCTTCGTGGTGAACTCTGGGTGATCAATCTCTGGCGTTGTTCTTTGTTTGCTTTCAAATAGTCTAATCCGCATTGAATCCTGCAAATCAGATTGAATCGTTAAGTCTAGTTTTTTCAACACGAACAAAATTATGTATTTGTATATGTGAACTGAATAAACTTAATGTCCCACTCTAACGATGGCTAATAAATAATCAAAGAAACGTAAAATGTTTTTTTTTCTTTTCTATTTTATATTTGTATTGATTTTGTGTTGTGCGTGTTTTAAAATTATCTCATAGTTTTGGTCTTTTGGGCTGTTTCCTTAAGAGCTAAACAAACGCAATAGAAGATAGAGACTTTTGGTCTGTAATTAGATCTGGTGTCTCTCGCAATGACCAAAACTCCTACACTATCTACAACCACCCCACACACCCTCATTATAAATGATAAAAATTACAAATGGAAAACATTAAATAATACATGAACCCTCATTATTAGAATCTTGTTTTTTAACGCTACTACAAAAAAAAAAGAATATTGTATTTGCTCGAACCAAATTTTTCTATTATTCCATAACCAATAATATAGATACTGCTTAATCTACAAAAAGGTATATACGCCATGATCCATGCGTATTATATAGTTAGCTAAAATATCAAGATGTATCTAAGAAATTAGAGAAATTGATTGAACTATAAAGTTTTCATGGTTAACTATTTGGTGAAGACTGACTACAAAAAAAGGGCTACAAGAAGTATATAATTTCGAAAATTTGAACTTCTAGAATGATGATATAATATCATAATTTTTTTTATTATTTGCTCTACTATTATGTTAATACAGTTTTTTTTGCTTATAGCTCACATTTTCACGGAACTACTCAATACTCACTTCCTTTTAAATCAACTACATTTTTCTCCCATTTGAGAAAATCTTAAATCATCCTTCATCGTCTCCTTCCTCTGAAAATCTTGAGAAGAAGAAAACAGAGGAAAGAGAAAACAAAACGATGAAAAACGGATCAGGGAACACGAACACGAAGCTTATCCTTCTTCATCCTTACATCCAGAAACAAACGAGTACAACTCGTTTATGGCTTCTCGCTTTCGTCTCTTTCTTTACCATCGTTTTTCTCCTCACTCTCCTCTACACTAGAGACACAATCCCTTCCAAAAACGCCTCCGTGGCCGCCGCTGTAGCCGCCGTCGTCACATCCGCCGCCGGAGGATCAGCATCTCCGACGACCATTTCTAACTCCAATCTACCAACGACCGCCATCAACGCATTGCTTCACTACGCGTCAAGATCCAACGACAGTTTCCACATGTCTTACGGCGAGATGAAATCAATCTCCGACGTCCTCCGCCGCTGCGCTCCGCCGTGTAATCTCCTCGTCTTTGGACTCACACACGAGACTCTCCTCTGGAAATCGCTAAACCACAACGGCCGTACGGTTTTCGTCGAGGAGAATCGATACTACGCTGCTTATTTCGAAGAAATCCACCCGGAGATCGACGTTTTCGACGTTCAATACACGACGAAAGCCCAAGAGGCCGGAGAGCTAGTCGCGGCGGCGAAAGAAGCGGCGGGAAACGAATGTCGTCCCGTGCAGAATCTCCTCTTCTCCGATTGCAAATTAGGTCTAAACGATTTGCCGAATCACGTCTACGATGTCGATTGGGATGTGATCTTTGTGGACGGGCCACGTGGCGACGCTCACGAAGGACCGGGAAGGATGTCGTCGATTTTTACGGCGGCGGTTCTTGCCCGGAGTAAAAAGGGCGGGAATCCGAAGACTCATGTGTTCGTACACGATTATTACAGAGACGTTGAGAGGCTCTGTGGAGATGAGTTCTTGTGCAGAGAGAATCTTGTCGAGTCTAATGATTTGCTTGCGCACTACGTTTTGGATAAGATGGATAAAAACAGCACGCGGTTTTGTACTGATCGTAAGAAACGCTCTGTTTCTTCTCTGTCTTAGAAATGAGAGAGACGTCAAGTGAAGTTTTTTTTTTTAAATAAAGTTTTCTTTCATTTATAATCTTGGCTTTATCATCTATGCGAAGACATTAATTTTAATTTAATCAAAACGATTTTCTATTCCCTCGGTAATGCAGATTTGAATATCTATTTTCATTATCGTTTAATCGAATATACTCTTTTCGTGTAGTAAACAAACGGCAATCACATAGCAACAGAAAATCACTGAAAGTCAAATTACACCATTAAACTATCATTTTCTCAAAATTATACATGACCATGATAATATCATATCGATTAAATTTTTAATACGTACAATTTTTTTTATCAATTTGATTTTAACATAATATTAAATTATTACTAATATAAACTTCTTTAATCTTTAACATACATTTTTCTTAAATTACAAATCCTTGATGATAAAATGAAAAATAAGAAATATAGGTAAACAATTTTGAAAAATATAGTTAAAATTAAAAGTATAATTATAAATAAGATCTTTTTCATTCTCCAACTAAATTAGGATAATGATATAAGCAGAGCATAATCTAATGTCAACGGTAATTAAACTAACAATATTTCGGTTGGTGTTGTCAGTCGAGAGTAAATCCTTCATCCCCTTTCTTCATCACTATCTCCACTTTCTTCTGATTTCTGTTTTCTTTCTTCTGTTCTCATTATTGAAGTTAAACTTGATTTTGGGTTAAGTTTAATTTTGGGTTTATAAAATAATTATTAGTTATTAGATTAGGCCCAAAATTAAGCTCAAGTTCTAGAATCTCTAGAAACATCACTAAAAATCATCATCTTTCTTAAATGTTCTAGAGAATTCTATTAGTTAAATATCTAGATAATTCTATAGATAATTCTAGATGTTGTAGTTAAAATTCTAGATATTATTGTAGAAAATTCTAGAGATTAGGAGAATGTTTGTAAGATATTTTGTAATAAGTGGAGCCTATAAATAGCCCACTACTCCATCATTTGTAAACAAAAAAAAAGAGAGGTTGAACAAATAAAGAAAGAGTGTTCTTCATAAGTTCTCTTATTCTCTCTAAAGTTCCTTCAAGTTTTCTCTAAGTATTCTTTCATCTTATTATTCATACTTAGAGGGTCTTTGTTTCTTTCGGATCTCTCGGGTATTACGGTCTTGGGCTAGTGCTTGGCACTATCGATGTTTTCTTTACATGGTATCAGAGCCATTCTGATCTGGTTCTTTTTCAAGATCGGATTAATTGAGATCTCAGATTTACTCTAAGTATGGAGTCAATGGGTCGCGTTGTTGGGTTGGGAATGGAGATTCTAAACCAATCCAATTACCAGTTATGGAAGTCATGCATGGAGTCATACTTGGTGAGTGAGGACTTATGGGATGTCGTCGGCGGCAGTAGCACAACACCACCAAGGGGAGCTGCTGAGACAGCGGAAGCGACAAAGGAGTGGACACGGAAGAATGCCAAGACGGAGTTTGCATTGAAGAGGTCAATATCCTCGGGAGTCTTTGAGCATGTCTCAAGTTGCACATCCGCTAGTTCCATTTGGCAGGCGTTAGATCAGTTGTTCAACAAGAAGAATGAAGCTCGGCTACAACTGTTAGAGAACGAGTTGGCGAATGCAAAGCAGGGGGAGTCTTCAATCTCAGAGTTTTTCATCAAGGTAAAGAATCTTCGCTCAGAGATTAATACTCTAAATCCGGAGGAGTCAATTTCCGAAGCACGTTTAAAACGGTATATTATTCGAGGTCTACGACCTGAGTATACACCGTTTGTGACTTCGGTTCAAGGATGGGCTACACAACCTTCCTTGGAGGAGTTCGAGAACCTGCTAGCTTCGCAAGAGTCATTAGCTACGCAAATGGCAGGAGTCAAAATCCATGATGACTCGGGGAGCGCCTTTGTAGCTCGGAAGCAACACAACTTCAAAGCCAAATCCAAATACGATGGTGCAAAGAACATCGATGGACCGGAAGGATCTTCTACTGGAGATAAGAAGCGATTCAAGTGCTACCGGTGTGGAAAGCTTGGGCACTTCAAAAAGGATTGTCGAGTCAAGCTGAAGGAGACAAATATGGCAGAATCAAAAGGTCATATTAAAGACGAAGAATGGGGGAAATGCTTCACGGTGGAGGCTGCATCTTCAGGTATATCCACAACTAAAAATCTTGAAAATGATTGGATTGTGGATTCGGGTTGTAGCCACCATATTACCGGAGACGAGAAGCTATTTTCTAGTCTTCAGCGCCATGATGGAAAAGAAGCCATAATTACCGCGGATAATTCAGTTCACCGGGTCGAGAAGGAAGGGACTGTTGTCATTGAAGGAGAAGATGGAAGCCCTATCACCCTCAAGAATGTATACCATGTCCCTGGAGTAAGGAAGAATCTTCTCTCTATGGTGAATGCAGTAGACTCAGGTAACTACGTTTTATTTGGCCCAAGAGACGTCAAATTCTTGAAGAATATGAAAGAGTTAAAGGCGGATGTGGTTCACACCGGATCGCGGGTTAAGGATCTATATGTCTTATCTGCGTCCAACTCATACGTGGAGAAGATGAGTACAAACGACAATGCCTCTATATGGCATGCTCGGCTTGGTCATATAAACATGACTAAGCTAAAGGTTATGGTGAATAAGGAGTTGGTAAATGGGCTTCCGAAGCTGAAGATCCAAGATGAAGGAAAGCTTTGTGAAGGTTGTCAATATGGAAAATCACATAGACTTCCATTTGACAATTCTACTTCACGGTGCAGTGTGCTCTGTTGGAGAGGATCCATAGTGATTTGATGGGTCCTACAAGAACACCCTCATATTCCGGGTTTCGGTACATGTTGCTGTTCATTGATGACTTCTCACGGCACACTTGGGTATACTTTGTGAAGGAAAAATCAGAAGTATTCTCCAAATTTCAAGAATTCAAAGTTACCGTGGAAGGGGAGCTGGGTCGGAGAATCAAGACCTTAAGGACAGATAATGGAGGGGAGTTCATGTCCAAGGAGTTTCTCTCTTTTTGTCAAAAGCATGGAATAAAGAGAGAGTTTACTTGTCCGTATACACCTCAACAAAATGGAGTAGCGGAAAGGAAGATTCGACATCTAACTGAGACGTGCAGAAGCTGGCTATATGGGAAGGATCTGCCTAAAGCCTTGTGGGCGGAAGGCATGAGATGCGCAGTGTACGTCATAAATCGGATGCCACTCAGCCCAAATAACATGAAGTCTCCGTATGAGATGATTCATGGGAAGAAGCCGTCAGTGAAACATCTCAGGATATTTGGATCAGTCTGCTACGTCCATGTGTTTGATTCTCAAAGAACCAAGTTGGAGGCAAAGGCGAAGAAGTGCATCTTCGTTTGGCTATGACGAACAAAGAAAAGGGTGGAGGTGTATGGATCCAGAGACACACAGGTACGTAGTGTCTCGAGATGTTGTTTTTGATGAAGTTTCCTCATTCTATGGGCCACCTCAAGTTTTAGTTGAGCAAGAAGGTGGGAGTTCCTCCAAGAGTGATAAACCAGCTCTGAGTAAGGAAAAAGGTCCTGAAGAAGAGATGCAAGGTGAAAGGGGGAGCACTGATCAAGAGGAGGATGAGGAGGAACATCATGGTTCCACGGCTAGTCAAAGGCCTAAAAGGGACATCATTAAACCTGCTCGGTTCAGAGATCCAAAGTTTGTTACTACCTTCTCGTGCTACTTTGCAGCTCCATTAGATGAAGATGAGCCAACATCTTATGATGAAGCAAAAGGTGTTGACGAGTGGGAAAACGCAATGAAGGAGGAGATGAATGCTCTCATGAAGAACGAAACTTGGGATTTGGTTCCAAAACCCAAGAATGCCCAACCTGTTTCTTGTAAATGGGTGTACTGGATCAAGCGCAAAACAGATGGAAGCGTTGATAGATTCAAAGCAAGGTTGGTTGCTCGGGGATTCTCTCAAAAGTATGGAGAAGACTATGATGAGACCTTCAGCCCTGTAGCCAAGATGACTACGGTACGTTCTCTCTTTATCTTTGGCTGCAAGTTTTGGTTGGAAGTTATGGCAATTAGACGTGAAGAATGCTTTTCTATATGGAGAGCTTGACAAGGAAATCCTGATGGAGCAGCCACTTGGTTTTATATCACGAGAGCATCCTGATTATGTGTGTAAGCTGAAGAAGGCCTTGTATGGGTTAAAACAAGCTCCACGAGCCTGGTATGGAAAGCTTGCTCAGTTTCTTCAGTTCTGCGGTTATGTGGCATCAAACTCTGATCCGAGTCTATTCTTCAAGAAGAATGGAGGAGTCCACGTGGTAGTTCTCCTTTACGTGGATGATATGATAATTACCGGGAATGATGATGCAGAAATTACTCGTTTACAAGAGGATATGTCGATAAGGTTTGAGATGAAGAAGTTGGGAGAGCTCAACAACTTTCTCGGTTTGGAGGTGGAAAGGGTAAAGGGTGGAATATTCATCGGCCAACAAAGCTATGCAAGAAGAATCGTTGAGAAGTTTGGAGTACACGAAGGAAAGACACGCTCTACTCCAATGGATGTCAACATAAAGCTTAAACGCGATGAAGGGTCCTTACTACCTGATCCTCGGCCTTATCGCTCTCTTGTAGGAAGTCTTTTATACTTAACCATTACAAGACCTGACATTGCCTTCGCGGTAGGTCTTGTAAGTCGGTTTATGCAGGCACCAAGGAAGCCACATCTAGAAGCGGCAAAGAAGATATTGAAGTATGTGAAGACAACTCTTGGCATGGGTCTGGTGTACAAGTATAATGCCAAGGTCTCTCTTTATGGCTTCACGGATGCTGACTTTGGTGGAGATCTTGATGATCGGAAATCAACTTCAGGCTATGTTTTCCTATGTGGGAACACAAGTGTCTCATGGTGCAGTAAGAAGCAAGCAACGGTGTCGTTATCTACAACTGAAGCAGAGTATAAAGCGTCAACTCTAGCAGCTCAAGAGTGTATTTGGCTTCAGAGACTCCTTGAAGATCTGTTCGAGCCAATCAATAAGCCAATTGCAATTTATGGAGATAATCAAAGTGCGATCAAGCTGGCCAATAATCCGGTGTTCCATGGGAGGACTAAACACATTGAGTTAGAGCATCACTTCATAAAAGAGAAGGTGCTTGATGGGACAATTGAAGCTTTGGAAGTTCGAAGCGAGGACAACGTTGCGGATATCTTCACCAAGTCATTACCAAAAGGTCAGTTCGAGTTACTTCGCTCGAAGCTCGGGATGACTGACAAAATCAAGTTTAAAGGGGAGTATTGAAGTTAAACTTGATTTTGGGTTAAGCTTAATTTTGGGTTTATAAAATAATTATTAGTTATTAGATTAGACCCAAAATTAAGCTCAAGTTCTAGAATCTCTAGAAACATCACTAAAAATCATCATCTTTCTTAAATGTTCTAGAGAATTCTATTAGTTAAATATCTAGATAATTCTATAGATAATTCTAGATGTTGTAGTTAAAATTCTAGATATTATTGTAGAAAATTCTAGAGATTAGGAGAATGTTTGTAAGATATTTTGTAATAAGTGGAGCCTATAAATAGCCCACTACTCCATCATTTGTAAACAAAAAAAAAAGAGAGGTTGAACAAATAAAGAAAGAGTATTCTTCATAAGTTCTCTTATTCTCTCTAAAGTTCCTTCAAGTTTTCTCTAAGTATTCTTTCATCTTATTATTCATACTTAGAGGGTCTTTGTTTCTTTCGGATCTCTCGGGTATTACGGTCTTGGGCTAGTGCTTGGCACTATCGGTGTTTTCTTTACACTCATCGCCTCCTCTTTAAATCGGTAGCATCCATTTTAGACCCTATCAGACTCTGAAGCAGAGAGAGAGAAAGAGGAAACAAGATGGCAACGGACTTCAAATCCTTACCAGTCATCGGTACTAACGAAACTTTATTCTTCTTACTCTAAATTAATCTTCATTCGAAAATTCGATGTTCTTGCAGACATTGCTCCTTTACTGCTCAAGTGTGATGATCCCGACATGACGGAGGATGCCGGAGTTGCTGAGGTTGTCCGGCAACTGGATAGAGCTTGTCGGGACGCTGGATTCTTCTACGTGGTAACAAAACTGAGTTTAATTGATTAGCTTTATTATCGAAGTTTGTAAAAGATCTGATTGGTTGGGGATGAAAATGGAGAGCAGATAGGGCATGGAATTTCGGAGGATCTAATTAAGAAAGCCAGAGAGATCACACGTGAGTTCTTCAAGCTTCCTTATGAAGATAAACTGAAGATCAAGATGACTCCAGCTGCTGGATACAGGTTTGTTTATATACCATAGTCTTTAGTATTGTTTCCAAGGATGATTCACCGATTGTTCTGCAAAAACAGAGGATATCAGAGAATTGGAGAAAATGTAACCAAAGGAAAACCAGATATTCATGAAGCCATTGATGTAAGTGTGTTTGTGTGCTCAGCAAGGTACTCTAAGCCATGTTTCAGTGTGATTTCTCCTTATGTGTGTTTATTCTCTTGCGGATAGTGTTACAGAGAGTTTAAGCAGGGGAAGTATGGGGATTTAGGAAAACCTATGGAAGGCCTAAACCAGTAGTATATATAATCTATATATTAGATTTCGTTATCAGTTTATGTTGCTTCATCTTCTGACCATTTTTATTTTGTTTTCTTGAAGGCCAGAGATTCCTCAAGAGTTCAAAGAGTTGATGGAGGAGTATACTAGGCTCTGTTCAGGTCTTTTATACCATTTCTTTCTGCTATGTTTCCAATAGACTTTCGGATAAATCTTTGGTTTCTTACTTTCATTTCATGGTTTTTTCAGATCTTTCAAGAAAGATCTTGAGAGGGATTGCATTAGCTCTTAAGGGATCACCTAATGAGTTTGAAGGTAAAATTGCTGGAGAGCCTTTTTGGGTGATGCGTCTTATTGGTTATCCAGGTGACGCCCTGGTCACAAATGGCCAGCCCAAAAATGATATTGGATGGTATAACTTTCTATTTTTATCCTTATACGTTTATTATGATTCCATTTGATACGCTCAAGTAACTCACCTTGTCCGTTTACCATGCTGCTCTGGTTCCAGTGGAGCTCACACTGACTATGGTAATTAAGTTTAGACCATAAAGTGAATTCAAGTTGTATTTCTGATTCTAATCTTCATAGTTTCTGTCTCAATGATGAACACTTTTTCTATGCAGGCTTGTTAACTCTTGTAAACCAAGATGATGACAAAACTGCTCTCCAGGTATTGTTATTGTTACCTTCTCTTATTATATGTGTGACTAATATGTTCTCTAAGAGATTTTAAACATTGAAAAGGTGAGAAACTTGTGTGGTGATTGAATATCAGCTGTTCCAATCTCTGGATCATTTGTTTGTAACATCGGCGACATGTTAAAGGTTTTGTTCTTCCCTACTCTCACCAATCTTTCTTGAATATTCATTTGTTGAGGAATCATATTCATATATGCAGATACTTTCAAACGGAGTATACGAATCCACACTTCACAGAGTGATCAATAACAGTCCTCTGTACCATGTCTGCGTTGCATTCTTCTATGAGGTTGCTATAACTTTCTATATACGCTTTTTCTTTTTCCTTTGTTACTTTCCACATTTATGTTTTTGAATCTTGGATCTGAAACAGACTAATTTCGACGCGGTCGTGGAGCCATTGGATATATGTAAAGAAAAGTACCCTTCAGGTTCAGGGAGAGGAGAAGCTCAAGTTTTCAAAAGAGCTGTCTATGGCGAGTATCTGGTTAGCAAAGTCCACACTAACTTTACTTTGTAACGAGACAGAGATGCTCTCTCAACTTTGCAACAACACATTACACTATTGGGGCTGTTTCGTTTGTTTCATTATCTGGTCACCAATCGATCTGATGATTTCTTAGAGATATCAAAGGCTTGTGGCGTGTTGCACTCTTGACATCACTGTTGATGTGTACCGACGACAAGAGAAGAGAGATTTATCTAACAGTTGAGGGAACCATTCGTGAACTGGATCTTGATAATATATGGGATGTAAAACCTCTGGTGCATGGAAGTGATATCATTGAAGCTCTACAACTTGAAAACATAGGACCCATCATCAGACAATGGCAACGTAAAATTGCTGACATGGCAGCTAGCTTATCCCAAAGGGATGCCGCTCAGACAAAAGACAATGTGACTTTGGAATTTAGCTGGTAAAGGTTGTTACTGTAATATTTTTGTATTATTTGTCTAAAAAACATTATCTATTAAATATCAAAACTCAAAACAGTTCAACTCGCTATTAATCATGCCTTGAATAAGCACAATCAAAAGATTCTCGAATATTTTAAAAGAAAGAATCTTTAAGTATCTTAAGGTCTTAGAATAGGGTGTGAATAATCCAAACTGGGAAATATCCTCTCAAAGTCTTTTTTTGCTATCCTTAAAAGAGATTCTCTCAAGCCACACGTACAACAGTAGATTAGATAGAATCTCCATTTACCTAAAAATATCCGAAAGAAGATTCTGAAGCAGAGAAAGAGAAAGAAAAAACAAGATGGCGACGGACTTCAAATCCTTACCAGTCATCGGTACTAACGATAACTTATATTCTTCTTAAATACTCTGAATCTTCATTCGAAAGTTCGATGTTCTTGTAGACATAGCTCCTTTACTGCTCAAGTGTGATGATCCCGACATGACGGAGGATGCCGGAGTTGTTGAGGTTGTCCGGCAACTGGACAGAGCTTGTCGGGACGCCGGATTCTTCTACGTGGTACCAAAATTGATTAGCTTTTATTGTCGAAATTGAGTTCCTTTTTCTTGGGGTTTGTAAAAGATTTTTTTTTTAAAAAATTTGGGATGAGTGGAGAGCAGATAGGACATGGAATTTCAGAGTATTTAATCAAGAAAGCCAGAGAGATCACACGTGAGTTCTTCAAGCTTCCTTATGAAGATAAACTGAAGATCAAGATGACTCCATCTGCTGGATACAGGTTTGTTTCATTGGTTGCATAGGTCCAAAATCCAGTAATATCTAGTGTTGTTTCCGAGGATGATTCATCGGATGTTCTGTAAAAAACAGAGGATATCAAAGAATTGGAGAAAATGTAACAAAGGGAAAACCAGATATTCACGAAGCCATTGATGTAAGTGTGTTTGTGTGTTCAGTAAGGTACTCATAAGCCATGTTTTAGTGTGATTTCTTATTATGTGTGTTTATTCTCTTGTGGACAGTGTTACAGAGAGTTTAAGCAGGGGAAGTATGGGGATTTAGGAAAACCTATGGAAGGGCCAAACCAGTGGTATATCTGTAATTCTATTTCGTTATCATTTTTATTTTGCTTCTTCTTCTTCTAACCATTTCTTTTTTGTTTTACTGTGGTGTGTTCTTTGAAGGCCAGAGAATCCTCAAGAGTTCAAAGAGTTGATGGATGAGTATATTAAGCTCTGTACAGGTCTGTTTTTACCATTTTTTTTCTTCTGTGGTAAAGTGTTATGTTTCCAAGAGTCCTTTCACATAATCCCTTAATTAGTACTTTCATTTCATGGTTTTTTCAGATCTTTCAAGAAAGATCTTGAGGGGAATTGCATTAGCTCTTGGAGGATCACCTTATGAGTTTGAAGGAAAGATTGCTGGAGAGCCTTTTTGGGTGATGCGTCTTATTGGCTATCCAGGTGCTCCGTTTACAAATTGCCAGCCTAAAAATGATATTGGATGGTAACTTTTTATTTTTACTTATTGTTTACTGTGATTCCATTTGATAAGCTCGAGTAACTCACCTTTGTCCGTTTTACAACGCTGATCTGGTTCCAGTGGAGCACATACTGACTATGGTAAGTGAATTCAAGTTGAATTTCTGATTCTAATTTTCATAGTTCTGTTTCAAATGGGGAACACTTTTTTCTATGCAGGCTTGTTAACTCTTGTAAACCAAGATGATGACAAAGCTGCTCTCCAGGTATTGTTATTGTTATTTATTATCTTCTTAAATGTTGACGTGAAGAATTTGGTCTTGTCTCTCTAAGAGATTTTAAACTTTGAAAAGGTGAGAAACTTGTGCGGCGATTGGATATCAGCGATTCCCATCCCTGGATCATTTGTCTGCAACATCGGTGACATGTTAAAGGTTTTGTTCTTCCCTACTCTCAGATATCTTTCTTGAATAATCCCATTTGAGAACCTTTTTGGGGAATCATAAATGCAGATACTTTCAAACGGAGTATACGAATCCACACTTCACAGAGTGATCAACAACTCTCCTCAGTACCGTGTCTGCGTTGCATTCTTCTATGAGGTTGCTATAACTTTTCAAACACTCTTTGTCTTTTCCTCTGGTACTCCTCCACATTCATGTTCTTGAAATCTTGGTCTGAAACAGACTAATTTCGACGCGGTCGTGGAGCCATTGGATATATGTAAACAGATGTACCCTTCAGGGAGAGGAGAAGCTCAAGTTTTCAAAAGTGCTGTCTACGGAGAGCATCTGGTAAGCAAAGTCCAGACAAACTTTGCAATGTAATGAAACATAGAAGATCTCTCACCTTCTTTGTACACAAACGTCAACTTCGCCTTCAGGTTTGGCTTGTAAAACTTATGAATAAGGGCTTCCTGACGTCGGTGTGTTATCAATTAATACCGTTGATTTGACAAACAAAAACTGAAACGTGGGGATGAAGGTTAAACTCCATTTCTACTATTAATCAAAACTGACAACATTTTGTCCGCATTTGAATTTCAAACACGAATAAATCACTACAACTATTAAACGTTTCACATCGAGTATTTTTTTGATAAATATTTTAGAAATGTATTATTAAATGATCTAAATAATCAGCAATCATGAGTAGTTAGCATGATTTACTTTTTATTCGATTTAATCCAGTTATTTGATTGAACTGTATAATTAGTAAAATATATTTTTATCTGACAAAAATTTTAAAATATTTTGAAATATATGAACTTATTATATAATTTAAATCATTGTAAATATTTGAATTGACAAAAAAACGTGTTAGATATTTGGATTTTGGATGGATCAGAAATATTAAAAAATATAAATTAGATCAAAAGTTTGATATGATAAAATTTTATAATATTTTAACTTATAAATTTTAAACATTATAACAAAATTAAATATACTAAGATCTGATGTAAAACAAATATTATTGTTAGTAAAAAATATTATTAACACACATATAACTTATCTTGTTTCAAATATATTTTAATCATGTTTGATAAAATAGTGAATAGATTTTTTATCTCGCCTGTGTGGTGAGTGTACCTAGTATTACCTACTGATAGATTATTCTACTAGATATACAATTTGATGTGGAGCGATTTTTCTTTTGCAAATGTAGTTCGGATAGGTCCAGTTGAATCGTCCGAAAACAATGTTATAAAATTATACACTTGTAAAGTTCAAAAAAAAAAAAAAAATTATACACTTGTTATTTTCTTATTACCTTGGAAAAAAATCCTTTTAGAAGAGTGATATCTCTCGATCCTAATAAGGCAATAAATATAGTATATTGTAAGAAACTGTTAGTCTTTTTATAATTAGTTTGAATGTTTGAACGAAAGTCTTTTTCTACTGTCACAATTACAAGCATTTATGACAGCAGTCTCTTTATAAGAGACATGCAGGAGTAAAAAATAAACAATGCATGGCCATATTACAGCTTTAGACAGATGGTTTTTATTGACTAATTTTTTTTTTTTTTGACTGAAGATTTAAACAGTTGTTACATCGTTGCTTTTGACATTTAGCAATTACTCTCTATACCTCTCTTAAGTTTCCCCAAAACCAAAGAAAAAAAAAAGAGAGACAATTTACTCTAAATTTCCTGAAAAAGCTTAAACCAACCAAAATTATGGTTTCACAGAATGTTCCCTTCCGAAGGGTCACCAGTTTTCAAAGACTTGTTGAGCTGGTACTTGCTCACCCTCATGATTCGCGATAAACTCCAAACCCAAAACCAAGATTCCGACCAGGTTAATCACGATCACAACCTTCCCGGTTTATGCCAATATACCATACCAGATGAAGACCAACACCTGCAGACTCGTTCCGAACATGGTGAGATTGAGATGAGCGAAGATATCCTAGGAGAGACACGAGATGAATGGCTGATTTGGATCAAAGACAAGATGGAGCAAGTACTTAGAGACGGTGCCACAACAAGCTGGGACAAGCTCTGTATCTACAGAGTTCCACATTACCTTCAAGAAAGCGACAGGAGGTCCTACTACCCTCAAACCGTCTCGTTTGGTCCATAACACCTAGGAAAGATGCATCTCCTCCCTATGGACCATCACAAATGGCGTGCGGTCAATATGGTCATACAACGTACCAAGCAATGCATAGAAATGTATTTTGACGCCATGAAAGAGCTCGAAGAGAAGGCTCGTGCTTGCTATGAAGGTCCCATTGGTTTGAGCAGTAACAAGTTCGCCGAAATGCTAGTTCTTGATGGCTGTTTTATCCTCGAGCTCTTCAGAGGAGCTGATGAAGGATTCTCGACACTCGGGTAAGAATTGACTAAATTTTATGGTTTTATCCGGTCATCTCATGTACTCAGCAAATCGGTATGACAGCAGATCCGGTTTTGTAGTTGACACTGAATACTTTTTCCTGTGTAGATATGCAAGTAACGATCCAATTTTTGCTATGCGAGGATTGATGCGTTCGATCCAACGGGACATGGTAATGCTGGAAAATCAACTTCCTCTGTTTGTTCTCGACCGGTTGTTAGAGCTACAACTCGGAACACGGAACCAAACTGCTATAGTGGCAGATGCTGCTGTTCGGTTTTTCAGCCCATTAATGCCGACAGGGGAGGCATTGACCGAACCGGACCAGTCAAAACTTATGAACTGGATGGAAACCCCCTTGGTCTCAATTGGCGACAAAAGCGAGTTGCACTGTCTGGATGCTTTCCGTCGGAGTCTGCTTCGGTCTAGTCTGAAAACAGAACCAAGGTTATCACGAAGGAGATGGTACTGGGGTTCGCGCGTGGTGGACAAGCGCCAACAACAAATGATACATTGCGTCACCGAACTAAGGCATACCAGTATTAAGTTCAGGAGGAGGAAAACCGACCGGTTTTGGGATATTATTCAGAAAAGGTTATCTAGAGATACCAAAACTCTTTATCCATGATGGTAAGTTGAATAAAATCAAGACAATGAAACAAATGCACTTTTTTTTTTGCACCCAAACATGATTTATTGCATGTATAAAACAATATTTTCTTTAATTACATATGTTGGTTTTAAATTTCGCCTTTATTCTCAAATGTCATGTGGGCTATAGAGTAAATATAGGTCATCAACGTACTATTGGCTAATTTAGACAACTTACAACCCGACTCGCTATGCTGTATCTTGTAGGTACCAAGTCTCTCTTCTTGAATCTCATAGCTTTCGAGCAGTGCCATCCGGACTCTGAGTAACCACATAACATCCTACATAGTTTTCATGGACAATCTAATAGATTCTCCTGAAGATGTTAGTCACTTGCGTTCATGCGGTATCATCGAACACTGGTTAGAGAATGACTCTAAAGTCGCCAGTTTTTTCGGTCGGGTAGGTCAAGAAATCGTTTTTAACATTAAAGATAGTTATTTATCTCAGTTGTCGAATAAGGTCAATCGTTATTATCACCATCACAATAAGTACTACAGGAAGTGGAATGTTTGGACGACAACCTTGAAACAGAAGTACTTCGATAGCCCTTGGGCATTTATTTCTTTCTCTGCTGCAGTTTTTTTATTGGTTCTCACATTCTCTCAGAGTTTTTTTGCTGGTTATGCTTATTTTAAACCACCACCATAATTTTCATTACTATTTTGTTGTCTTTTTTTTTTGTTTCGTTCACCCAATTTGGAATGCTTGTATTCTCTGGATGTTTTTTATAAAATGTATATCTTATCGTATATTGTATTATCCAAATTAAACCGCAATCCGATGGCAACAGAACTCACTGAGAGACTGAAAACACCATTAAACAAAAATCACTAAAAGAAAAAACTAATACAATAAAACCTCTATAAATTAATACTGGATAAATTAATAATCACTATAAGTTAATAATTTTTGCTAGTTCCAAGTTGGACCAATGTAAAAATTGACAAAATTCGACAAGATAATAAGATAATAGTTTTTTTGAAAGTTCTATGTAAAAATATGGTCCTAATAATAATATAAATTAATAATTATACATTTAGACATATTAATAATATAATATAGTAAACTATGATAATATTGTTGTTTCAAGTTTATGAAATTTGTTTGATTTATCTTCTAAATTCATTATTAAGATATTTTTTGAATGAATTTTACATTGTTAAAAATATTGATTTTGTTTTTTTATGAATAATAAAAATTCAAACTAAAAATATCTATATTAATTAATAACTCTATAAATTAATAAAATTTGAGAGTCCCAACATTATTAATTTATAGAAGTTTTACTGTATTTGTATTTTTTTATTAATAAAATAAATGATAGTTTCATTTAGAACGAAAACAAAGCTGGATTATAACTGAAATCATTATAACCAAATGAATTAAATTTAATGTAATTTAATTTAGTATTGCTTTACAATGATTCCCTTTTCGCTTATAAGCACTAATAATTCACTTTGTCCGAATATCCGTATACCACACGCTGCTCTGGTTCCAGTAAAGCAGCGTGTGGTGGATTCAAGTTAAATTTCTTTTGAATCCACTTATCATAATCTCACATCTCTGACTATGGTAAGTGGATTCAAGTTAAATTTCTGATTCTGTTATTCATAGTTCTGTTTCAAATGGGAACACTTTTCTATTGTAAACTCTTGATGGACAAAACTGCACTCCAGATATTGTTATTGTTGCTATATTCTCTCTGCTTTAAATGTTTAGGTGAAGAATTTGGTCTTGTCTCTTTAAGAAATTCTAAACTTTGAAAAGGTGAGAAACTTGTGCGGCCATTGGATATCAGCCGTTCCCATCCCTGGATCATTTGTATGCAACATCGGCGACATGTTAAAGGTTTTGTTCTTCCTAATCTCACCTCTCTTTCTTGAATATCCATTTGAGAACCTTTTGAGGAATCATATTCATATATTCAGATACTTTCAAACGGAGTATACAATTCCACACTTCATAGAGTGATCAATAACTCTCCTCAGTACCGTGTCTGCGTTGCATTCTTCTATGAGGTTGCTATAACTTTTCTGACACTCTTTTTCGTTTCCTCGGGTACTCCTCCACATTCATGTTCTTGAAATCTTTGACTGAAACAGACTAATTTCGACGCGGTCGTGGAGCCATTGGATATATGTAAACAGAAGAACCCTGGAGGGAGAGGAGAATCCCAAGTTTTCAAAAGAGCTGTCTACGGAGAGCATCTGGTAAGCAAAGTCCAGACCAACTTTGCAATGTAATGAACAGAGAAAGATCCCTCACCTTCTTTGTCCACAATCATCAACTTCACCTTCAGGTTTGGCTTGTAAATTTGAGAATTAGGGCTTCCTCACGTCTGTGTAATATCAATCACTACACATGACTTTGCTCCATGAAAAAGAAAAAGTCAGTATTGTGACCCAATAGGAACATGACTGTATTACTTTTGTTGTTGATTCTCTTACACGGAAAAGTTAATTTTTTTTTAATATTGTTGATTAGATAAATAATTATTGACAATAACAGAGATTAAGAGATAAAATATTGAATTTTATTTATCAAAACAGAATAAAGTTTATTGTTTAAAGTTCTAAACACTTACCTGATATAGAACATCCGGATTTACACAACAGTTTTTTGGGATCAATTTGTAGGGAAGTTATTGAAAAATAAATAGTTTATTTTCTCAAACAAAAGTATGATAAATTATTTACTGTTTGAAAAAAAATTTCAATAAAATAATAGCAGTTGGATTGGTCGTCCGGTCGAATTGTTAAAAATCATTGCTATGAAATTAGTATATACTTGTGACTTTTTTCAGAGAATACCATGGAAAAAGTCATTTTTTTAAAGTGAATCTTAAAAAAATGTATTAGGTGTTGCTGAAATGAATCTTAAAAAAAAGAAGTGTTTATATATGTACTATTTTTCGTGGAAATTTTTGAATATAAACTACTATATTCTTATTGGATATAAATTGATTCATGATAGAAACCTCATTGACTTTTCCTAATTGATAGTAGTTATCTAATTTTCTTTAACACCTAGGGAAAGTCAAGACCTTTACACGAGTGATATTTCGATCTCAATGTAGTAGCATATAAAAAAAACTTTATATACTAGTGAGTATTTGTTAATGAAGTTTGACTTTCACAATATCACTTGTAAAATATAAATATTAAAATTGTAGGTACAGAATAAAAAAAATAATAATACATAGAAAACATGGCCAGATCGTAGCTTTAAATAAGTTACGTCGTTGCTTCAGCCAGTTGTATTACTCGCTCTGTTGTTCTCACCAAAAAGCTTCAACCAACAAAATGGTGATCCCAACGCCACCACCAAGGCCACCACCGAAGCCACTGTTCAGGGGATTTCGGCTTACCGGTCATCATATCAAAAAAGGATTCGACAAAGACAAGTTGAGAATGTACCTCCTAAGAGTCAAAAACGAAAACCAAGAATCCGAACGAGTTAATCAAGATCATAAACTCCTCCCTTTGTCCAAAATCACCAGACGACCCGATCAAGACCAAAACGGGCACACTCGTTCCAAACCTGGTACGGTCGAGGTGGTCGAAGGGAGCGGGAGCGGAACCATACCACATGAATGGGTGATCTCGATAAGTGAGAAGCTCGAGCAAGCAAATAGAGACGATGACAGAACTAGTAGGGGCAAGCTCTGTATCTACAAAGTTCAATATTACCTCCACGAAAAGGACAACAAGTCATATTTCCCTCAGACCGTCTCGCTTGGTCCGTACCATCATGGAGAAAAGCAAACTCAGTCCATGGAGTGCCACAAATGGCGTGCGGTCAATAAGGTCTTGAAACGTTCGAAGCAAGGCATTGAAGTGTTTATTGATGCCATGATAGAGCTCGAGGAGAGGGTTCGTGCTTGCTATGAAGGTCCCATTAATTTAAACAGTTATGAGTTCACAGAAATGCTTGTTCTCGATGGCTGTTTTGTTCTCGAACTCCTCAGAGGAGTCGAGGAAGGGTTCTCGAAACTCGGGTAATCTTCTTGATTCAGTGTTCTGAATTTGCGTGGTTATCTCATATTCTTGCTAAACCGGACTGATTTTGATTTTTCTGCATGTTATATAGATACGATCGCAACGATCCAGTTTTTGCGATTCGAGGATCCATGCATTCGATTCAACGTGACATGATAATGCTGGAAAATCAGCTTCCTTTGGTCGTACTTAACCGGTTATTAGAACTACAGAACCAAACCGGTTCGGTGGCGCAGTTAGCAGTTCGGTTCTTTGACCCATTGATGCCAACGGCCGAGACATCGGCCGAGAACTCGTTGGCGAGAGGCATATCCATTGACCCATCAACCGACTTAGGCGAGTTGCACTGTCTCGATGTTTTCCGGCGAAGCCTACTCTTCCCTAGACCGGAGCCAAAGACATCAGGAAAGAAAATGAAATGGGGTTCGCGCGTGGCCGACAAACGCCTACAACAAATAGTACCTACCGTGACCGAATTAAGGGATGCCGGTTTTCAGTTCAAGAGAAGGAAAACCGACCGGTTTTGGGATATTAAATTCAACAACGGTTATCTAGAAATACCGAGTCTTCATATCCATGAGAGTAAGCTATATGTTATTTCCCCCAAATGTTTTACTATCTTCTTTTCCTACCCACTACCTTTGAAATCTTACATTAATACACCTTTTATTCCTTACTAGGGATTGATCAAGAGTTACAGGCTACATTAGTTAGGACTTAGGAATCACCCCCAAAAAAATATGGTTTGTAGATGGGTGGCAAAACCAAATATATTTGTTTAGTGCTGCTTTATCTTCAAATATCAAGTGGCTAAATTATTAGACAATATACAAATACATTTTTTTTGTTACAAAAGGATCCAATTACTCTTAAAACTTACAAGCCCACGCCCTCTCCATTTTCTTGTAGGTACCAAGTCTCTCTTCTTGAATCTCATAGCTTTCGAGCAGTGCCATACCGACTCAAGCAACGACATAACATCATACATAATTTTTATGGACAGTCTAATAGATTCTCCGGAAGATGTTAGTTACTTGCATCAATGTGGTATCATCGAGCACTCGCTAGGGAGTTATTCTGATGTTGCGAATGTGTTCAACCAGCTATGTCAGGAAGTGGTATTCAACACCAATGATATTTATTTATCTCAAGTGTTGACTGAGGTTCTTCAATGCTATAACCAGAACTTCTTCAGGAAATGGAACGCTTGGAAGTCGACTTTGAAACACAAGTACTTCGATAGCCCTTGGGCATATTTCTCTTTCTTTGCTGCAGTTATTCTCCTAGTTCTCACATTATCTCAAACTTACTTTGCTGGTTATGAATATTTTTCTTGATCTTCATGATTACTATCCTGTGGTTTTTCTCTTTCGTTCAATTTGGAATGCTTTGAGTTCTGAAACATGTTGTATTTTCTTTTAATTTAAATACAAACATTTGCATTGTAACATGTGGGTTTTGTAATAGTTATTGAATCGTAAAATATGTTTTAAAGTGGATTTTGACTTTATTTTATATTTAGGTTTTGTAAATCCATAATACTTGGTCCGAATTCCGAAAGTAGCTATCTTGTCCCACAAGTTATGTTCGGTACAGAAAAAAAAAACATCAAGCGACATCGTTTGTTTATTTGTGTACTGAAATAATCTCCTTTTTCGAAGATGGGTCTTTGGTTTGCCCAACTTGAAACTTGATCCTATCCACACAAATTTATCAAGTCTTGTGGATTATCCAAATTCCTTTAAATCACCAAATTCAAAGACAAAAACTGGAAGACTATTACACCGTGCTAGTACTCTTTAGGTCAACGTTTGAATGGACTTAATGTAGAACCAAATGCAAATTAAAAATTCTGTAAATTGTTGATGAGATGCAAATCCACGTACTCAATTCGACCATTAAGCCTAAATCGCACCGATAAGACTTAAGAGGAAATGGGTACTTAGCAAAATTAGAGACCTCAAACTGCCGAGTTTCCATTCTTTACGACTGATTGCATCTTAATTGGATTCTTCCCTGACCCTATTTTATTTATTGTCAACTAATGAACAAAGCTGTGTGTGTATAGGCCAAAAATATATCGTTGAAAGAAAATTTGATAATTAATACTATTATTCTAGGGATAATAGTAATAACTATGGATACTATACTTGGAATATATATATTTTTTAAAAATATTAAAATTAATTATTGGGTATAAGAATATGTAATAATATGATGTAGTTAAAAAAAGAAAAAATTAATAGTGTGAAAATTTGTCTGGAGCTTTGGCAAACTCTTGGCACGAGGTTTTGCTTCTACCACCTACTACTAGACGGTCTAATGTTCGGCTGGAGCATATCCGCGTTGGGGATCTCTTTCCCGAGCCGAACGACTCAAAGTCTCGCACGCTCGCAGCCCCTCCCTACATTCTTACAAAGGTAGAAAAGACAAGAGAATGCATGTAGCCAGAGAATAAACCGAAACTTGGTATTTTTATTGTAAGATATTTTTAGCACAATTATAAAATTATTATTGTATAAAAGATATCTAGAAGATGCAAATATGTATATTTACGTTGACGACAGCCGCGTGTAGGTTGACTTGAGATAGAGTTAAAAATGCTAGTAATAAAAGTCTCTTTTTTTTTTTTTTGTCAACAGCCTCTCATTCTAGAACGGTTCAAAGATCTAAACCGGTGGAATTGAGTTTACATAATCTATATTATAAAGGTAGTTACGAGCACTTTTTGCTAGCTTGTCTGCCTTCTTGTTTTCAGCGCGTGGGATATGCTTTATGGAGAATGAGGTAAACTCTTTCCTATTTCTCTCATATTCCTCCAAGTGTGCTTCAAAGCCGGCCAGTCTTCAGGTTTAGCCACCATCTTCACCAGTTCTAGGCAGTCTGTAACAAAGACCACCTCCAATCTTTGCGCATCGAACATGCAATGCATAGCCCATACCAATGCTTCCAGTTCCGTGTGTAATGGGGAGATGCTCCGTCTAACATTTTTGACCCCCAGGAGTGTGTTATTTGTCCCTTGTTCTTGACAAAACCAACCGAGTCCCGCTTTTGAGGAAGTCTCCTTCCATGATCCGTCTGTTGCGTATATGAAACCCAGATACCCGGTATTATCCATTCGTGGAGGATCTAGGCGTACCGTGTGATGATCTTCAGTTTGTGCCAGTGTCCAGGCCTCAGCTTCTGCCCTAGCCAGTTTTAAAACTTCCCTCGGATCCTGATCAATGTTTGAAATTTTTTTATCATTTCTGGCATTCCAGACATACCAGAGTATCCATGGGAATACTTCCATACCGCTTGTATCTGGTAATTGCCAAAATAAATGTGCCATATTTGTGTATATGGCGGTCGTAGGGAAACCTGTCTGTGGTGTAGGGATCAACGATAGGGCTCACACTTGATAGGTTGGTGGACATTCAAATAAAGTATGATTGAAAGTTTCACGTTCTGTACCACATCTTTGGCATTGAGGATCACAATTAATTCTCTTATTTCGAAGCCGATCTATTACCGAAATACATCTGGAAATAATCTGCCAGAGAAAATGCTTCATCTTTGGCGGGCACTTGACTTTCCATGCTTGGCTCTGCAACCGACTTATATCGGGTCCAATAAGTTTCTGTTCAACACTTTTCGTGGGATATTCACGCTCCGTCTCATATCCTGACTTAACCGAATATCTACCGAATTTTGTGTAGTGCCAATTTAATGAATCTGGTCTATCCGCCAGTAATAAAAGTCTAAACTTGCTATTTTATTCACATCTTTAAAAAAAATGCTTTTTATTAAAAAGAATTTGGATATTTTGATATCTCAAATCTCTTGTTGATTACATACAGAGTATTTTACGTTTCTTAAAATAGAGTTTGAAGTTTTCAGGCTGGAAGGTTAAACTAAGGAGGTGGTTTGAAGTTTGTGACTTACATTAGTTCACTCATTCTTTATTATTTGGCCCTTTAAAAATCACACTATGATCATTTCAATTCTTTGTAAATAACTTTCTTATAATGATTAATAAATTTCACATCTCACTTCATAAATATATTGTGCTCTGCTACATTATAATGAAGCTATATGACGATAGTATGCCACTAGACTTTTAAAGTCTTTTAATATCTTCAGTCAAATACATTGTGCTATACTGCTATGTATATTACGATAATATGTTACAAGACTTATATAGTCTCCTAATAGGAGTTTGTACATAGAAGAAAAAACAAATAAAACATGACCCTCAAGTCAAGTCACGATCCAAGGCATTACTGATTACAATGCCAGACTCTTTTTTTTCTCCTTTTCAGACTGCTTAATGTGTGTATAAATACATAACAGCAACCAATCACAATCTTATATTCAGTTGTTACATCTTTGCTTTTGATATTTCTTTCTCACTCTCAATCTTCTGAAAAAGCAAAAAAAAAAAAAAAAAATGGTAAATCTTACTAGTCGAGAACCACCACCACCATTCGGTCCCATTACTTCTCGGTTTACTGGATATTTTATCCAAAAACGAACCAGAAGTCAACCAGTGCCTAATGGATCACGGCCACCGCTAACATCACGGTCACGATCGCTGCCACCACAACCATTACCACCACCGTCAACACCATTTGAGCCGATTCTTCCTCAACGGCATTTACTGATAAATACAAGAAGAAACAAAAAATTATACCACAAATACATGTTGACCAGGTACTTGCTCACTCTCATTATGCGCCAAAAACTCTATACCCGAAGACAAAAATGGGTGATTCCAACGCCACCACCGCAGCCACCGCCGCCACTATTCAAGGGGTTTCGTCTAACCGGACATCTTGTCAAAAAAGGATTCGACAAAGACAAGTTAAGCATGTTCCTCCTAAAACTCAAAACCGAAAACCAAGAATCCGAACCGGTTAATCAAGATTATAAACCCCTCCCTTTACCCAAAATTACCAGACCCGGTCAAGACCAAAACGAGGTGATCAAAGGGAGCGGGACCACACGACATGATTGGGTGATCTCGATAAGTGAGAAGCTCGAGCAAGCAAATAGAGACGATGACCGAACTAGCAGGGGCAAGCTCTGTATCTACAAAGTTCAACATTACCTCCACGGGAAGGACAACAAGTCGTACTTCCCACAGACCGTCTCGCTTGGTCCGTACCATCATGGGGAAGAGCAAACCCGGTCCATGGAGTGCCACAAATGGCGTGCGGTCAATAAGGTCTTGAAACGTACGAAGCAAGGCATTGAAGTGTTTATTAACGCCATGATAGAGCTCGAGGAGAAGGCTCGTGCTTGCTATGAAGGTCCCATTAATTTGAACAGTTATGAGTTCACAGAAATGCTTGTTCTCGATGGCTGTTTTGTTCTTGAACTCCTTAGAGGAGTCGATGAAGGGTTCTTGAAACTCGGGTAATCTTCTTGATTTAGTGTTCTGGTTTTGCGTGGTTATCTCATATTCTTACTAAACCGGACTGATTTTGGTTTTTCTGCATGTTATATAGATACGATCGTAACGATCCAGTTTTTGCGATTCGAGGATCGATGCACTCGATTCAACGTGACCTGATAATGCTGGAAAGTCAAATTCCTTTGTTCGTACTTAACCGGTTATTAGAGCTACAAAACCAAACAGGTTCGGTGGCGCAATTAGTGGTTCGGTTCTTTGACCCATTAATGCCAACGGCCGAGACATTGGCCGAGAACTCGTTGGCAAGAGCCATATCCATTGACCCATCAGCCGACTTGGGCCAATTGCACTGTCTCGATGTTTTCCGGCGAAGCCTGATCTTCCCTAGACCGGAGCCCAAGTCATCAGGAAAGAGACTGAAATGGGGTTCGCGCGTGGCCGACAAACGCCTACAACAAATAATACCTACCGTGACCGAACTAAGAGATGCCGGTTTCCAGTTCAAGAGAAGGAAAACCGAACGATTTTGGGATATTAAATTCAACAACGGTTATCTAGAAATACTTAGTCTTCATATCCATGAGGGTAAGCTAAATGTTCTTCATATCATTTTTTTTTTGTTATCTACTTTTCGGATTCGAATCCATTATTACTGAAATCTTACATTTATAACACCTATTTACTCCTTTTCATGGATGGATAAAGACTATATTATTTAGGAATATAAGTATATATTCTTTGTGTTTCAAAATAGTTGATATTTTATAGAATTTGTTTTTGTCATAAATTATATGATATTTACAATTTTAAAACTTTATATATTTTATGTTGCATCTGTATTCTACAGTTTTTTTATTAATCAAACTGTGTTTAATAGATAATAAATGACGTTTTTTAATTGTTATCATAGTAAGTATTCTAATATCATTTGTTAGGTGATAAAACCAAATGTGTTTGACATATATACTGTATATTAGTTTAGTGTAGCTTTAAGCTCAATCATCAAGTGGCCAAATTAAACAATGAAACAAATATTTCTTTTTTCTTTTCTTTTCAATAGAATCCAATTATTCATACAACTTACAAGCCCACCCCCTTTTAATTTTCTTGTAGGTACCAAATCTCTCTTTTTGAACCTCATAGCTTTCGAGCAGTGTCATACCGACTCGAGCAACGACATAACATCATACATAATTTTCATGGACAATCTAATAGATTCTCCGGAAGATATTAGTTACTTGCATCACTGTGGTATCATGAGTCATTTACAAAAAAACACACTTTGGAGAAAATTGTTACAAAATTAGGCACTTAGGAGATAGAAGACACTTTGCTCAATATTTGAGCATCTGATGTGATGATTTTGCCCTTATTGAATATTGTGTTGGGCGTCTATCCACCTAATTACATTTGTATTTGCCATCCACACGCTTGCAATCATCTTTTTCATCCACCCACTTGCATTCATTTTTTTTCCATCCACCGGATTGCATTCATCTCTTCCATCCATCCGATTGCATCCATCTTTTTCATCCACCCACTTGCATTCATCTTTTTTCCATCCACCGGATTGCATCCATCTCTTTCATCCAACCGATTGCATCCACCTCTTCCATCCACCCCGATTGCATCCATCTCTTCCATCCATCCGATTGTATCCATCTTTTCGTCCACTCCGAATCCGGCGACCTCTGCATCGGTATCCGTCGCGATTTCGGACCTAGTGGCCCACGATCTGACAACAACCCTTACACCGGGGTTTCGGGTTTCCTCCCCGATGACATGAACATGGTTCATGGGCACTGTTTCCGCCGTTCAAATCGCTGATCCAATCCGCTGGTCTGCTTCTCCATGGTGTTTTCTCCAGGTCTCTGTTGAACAAGAGGATCCTTCTGGAGTCAGCTGGGTTCATGGGCACTGTCTCCGTCCGCCGTTTAAGTCGTCGATCCAATCCGCTGGTCCGATTCTCCATGGCGTCTCCTCCAAGTCTCGTTAGTGGTGGAGAAAAAATTAGAGAAGAAGAGAATGAGAGAAGATAAAAAAAAAAAGAGAAAAGAGGAGAAAGAGAGAAAAAAGATAAAATTATCTTTTTATTTAGTCAAAGTGGCTTAAAATTGTAAAGTGTGTTTTCTTGATATTATACTTTGCTAAAGTGTCTTTTTTTTGTAATATTCTCTAGTATCATCGAGCACTCGCTAGGAAGTTATTCTCAGGTTGCAAATGTCTTCAACCAGCTATGTCAGGAAGTGGTTTTCAACACCAATGATATTTATCTGTCTCAATTGTTGACTGAGGTACTTCAATGCTATAACCAGAACTACTTCAGGAAGTGGAACGCGTGGAAGACGACTTTGAAACACTAGTACTTCGATAACCCTTGGGCATATTTGTCTTTCTTTGCTGCAGTTACTCTGCTACTTCTCACATCATCTCAAACTTACTTTGCTGCTTATGATTATTTTAAGCCAGCTTCTTAATCTTCATGTTTATTATTATGTGGTTTTCTCTTTCGTTCAATTTGTAATGCTTGATTTCTGTGACATGTTGTATTTTCTTCTAATTTAAATAAAAAAAATTGCATTGTTACATTTGGGTTTTGAAATAATTGTTGTATCGTAAAATATTTTCTTAAGTGGATTTTGACTTTATTTTATATTCGGGTTTTGAAAATCTAAAACACCTGATCCGTAAGATAGATGTCTTGTCCCACAAGTTATTTTCAGTACGTGAACGCAGTTCAAACTTTGCAATTGTCATGCAGACCTTGTGTATGTTGCGACATAATGCCGAGGACGAAAAAAAAATTAGCAAAAAAACAATTAAAGCCAGGATCAGATACACATAAATTTTAGAAGCCATTTTTGAAACTTTTTTTTTTCCATAACACGTTTTAAGTAGAAAATACGGGAATGCAAAACATATTTTTGGCAGGATAAAATCGAATATATATATATAGTGTTTTTGACAAAAATGGCTGAAATACGGTTGTCATTATGTGGAAACGTAAATTTGGCAGGAAGGGGGAAACAGAGTTTTAACTTCTTGTCGTCCTAATTATTTCCACGTTCCCTCTCAGCTAGTGGAATTTCTCTCAAGTAGGTTACACGAATTTATTATAGTGTTTTTATAAGAGCGCATAATCTTTTTTTAATGAGCATAATTTTGGTAATCTCACCCGTTAACCGTAAAACTACAAGCATTTATGAGAGTCTTTTTATAAGAGTACGAAACTCTTTTTAATAAGAGATTTGTACATTGAAAAATAAGCAAACACATTTTGGTTCAAGAAAAAAAAAAAAAAAGCAAACACATGGCCAAAAATAAGAGCGTTGGATTTGACATTTTACAATTACACAATTAACACTCTCACTCTCGCTCCCAATCTCAATCTCCTGAAAAAGCTTCAACCAGCAAAAACAATGGTTTTAGTTAATCTTCACTCGAATGGTCAACCAATTACCATCAACAGGGGCATCTTGACCTGGTACTTGATCCGCATGAGAAATCAAACCAGAAACCAACTGCAGTCTGAACCGATTCAAGACCTGAACCTCCCTGGTGTACCACAAACAGTATATTTCTCCTTTTTTTTTTGCTGCAGTGAATCTGCTTGTGATCACATTAGTCCAGAGTTTTTATACAGTTTATGCTTATTGTAAGCCACATTCTTAACTTTCATTGTCATTTCATTTTTCATTTAGTTCTTAGTTTTTTCAGTATGTTGTATTCCCTTCTATTCAAAATAATAACATTAACGTTGTAACATCAGGGTTTTCAAATTGTTAGTGGAATAAAAAACATATTAAAAAAGTTTGATTTTTGATTACTTTTTTTCTTTAAAAGCTATGGAAAATAATAGTGACTAATGATGGGGACGGGAAATCCGCTGCAACGCGTCATGGTCGCAATGAATTCAAAGAGACCATTGGTTGACTATTGGTGTCTTTTTTTTATAAGAGCACCTAATAAAAACTTATTAGATTTTTGTAGAGAAATTTGGTCATATGACCATATAAAACTGAAAAATAGATAAAATAACCATAAAAATCAATGGTTATAGTATTTTGTATATATTTTACAATATATACAAAATTATCCCTTTTTTATTTTTTTTCTTTCTTTCTTATTTTTTATTTTTCCCTCCTTTCTTTTATTTTTTCTTTCCGTTTATTCCTCTTTCCTCATTCTTATCACGTCTCTTTCCCCTCCGTCTTCTCTCCTACCCTCCCTCGTCCCTTTCCATTTTCTCCTCTCTCCTATATAATTCATAAAATCAAACATTTTATATATAGTATAATATGGTAATATAAATCGATGTAGTATACTATAATTGTGTATGTATAAATTTTGTTTGAAGGGCAAAATAGACAAATTTTAGAGTTTTTGGTTATTGAATCAATTATAAAATTAGTATGGTTATATACTTTATTTTATAGTATAATATGGTTATTTCACAAATTAATCCTTTTGTACTCCTTAAATTCTATATCACTCATTAAGTACTACAAGAACTTTTAAGAATTTTTTAACAAGATTTTCAATGTTAGAATCTTAATATACTAGTATGAATTTATTTATTTGACAAAAGGGTTTTCTATATGAATTTATTGGAGTCTTGAAAACCAAACAAAAAGAAAAAAATATGAAATTATTGGACTTTTTTCTAAGAGCACCTTATCATTTATACGAGGATGGCGAGGTCGTACCATGTGCCGAGGTTCTGATGTTTACGATTCTATGAGGGGATGTGCCTAAGAAATTACGCAGAATCTTAGCTAATTCTCTGAAATGACAAGAGAGAAAAAAAAGCCTTAAGGGAAATCTTTTAGCAAAAACATATATAATCGTCAGATCTGAACCTGATTATGTCCACTACGTACGTACAATGAAACGTGCAGGCGTCTTTTCCTAACCACTATTTGGGGTTGCCAATTTTTGTCATATATAATGATGAAGAAAATAAGGGAAATTAGGTGAAAGAGGAAGGTTTGAAAAATTAGGAAAAGAAAGTCAGAGCAGCTTGTGAAAACATACGATTTTGCCACTCGGCAATCGGCATTCATATTGCATGTGTAATGTGTGTGTATTGGAGGAGGCATTTATCTCACGTGGTATTGACATAAATTACGTGCATAAAATAAAAATGTATCCTCAAATGATTTATATTATTTTCAAATTAACAAAAATAGTCTAAAACACTTGAAGCCTAAAACAATTTAAATCTTTAATCCGAAATCTTAACTGTAAACCCTAAAAGTCTAAACTTGAAAAACTAAATTGATGTATTTCATTAATTTTGAAAGAGTTATTTTTTTTTTAATTTATCATTTTTAAGTATAAATAGTAAATAGTATCTTATATCATATATATATATATACGCATATGCATTACAAGCTATGATGATTTAGCCCCTAACTATTTCAGAACACTAATAAAAATAAAAACCTCGACGAGAACGATCAACTAAGCTTTTTTGTTTTTTATCGTCGCTGATATTCAAATTCGTGAATTTTGAGAGAAAAAAAAAGAAGTTGTTTCGGGTTTTGAGAAGATTTACGAAGTCATGCGAATTAACTGAGTGTCATGAAACACACCGTAAGTGAAATAGTGAATGACACATATTTTTTTCTACGTCGAAGACTCTTCTTCGGGTCAGACTATATGGTTTCCCACACGCTCCCTCATTCTAAACCTCACGTTTCAGATTTTAATTGGTTTAAATACAACTACAAGTAAAACACAGAGATAGCAGAAAATGAAGAGAAATGTGTGGTTGGTTGCTTTGTTTTTGTTTCTCTATTTGATGGTTCTATCTTATGCAGATTCAACTCAGCCATACCAAACCCGGAAAAATTTTAAGTACCATCTGATTTGCACCGTATTTTTCTATATATATGACTAACATCAATTTCTCTAGCAGTGGATATCAACACACCATCTAGTGAGTCGAGACCGGCGCCCCAATGTTGCTAGCAAGACGAAGGTGGTCGGAAAAAGAGCATCGAGAACTGCCGTTCACGGGTCATGGAAGTTAATTAGATGGACCGATGATTTATATAAGCTATGTATTTTTAAACGTAATTAAGGTTCCCGAATAATTGAGCTACGAAAAAAGGGTTCTGAAATTATAAACTTGTGTTGTATTATAGTGTGATCAGTGATCACTGATCACAGATGTTATACGCTTAAAATAATGTGCTAGTATTAAGCATGATTCTCATAAATAAGATGCTATATATTGATATGTGACAAGCTTACACAAAAAGTTAAAAAAAAACACATATGCTAGACTAATTAGGGTTGATAAAATTATTCATTAGATTTGCTGTTGATAATGTATTTTCCTGATTCGATCCAATAATAAGTATCTCTCGAATCAAATAAACCAAAAGCACTAATTTTAAAAAGGCAGATGTTCACGTTGATTTGTATTATATCAAATACGAAATACCATATCACCGTACGTCTTACTTTTTTTTTACATGTTTATTTTTCTATTTTCTAAAAAAAAAATTATTATCACGTAGCTTTCATCTGATATATTAGATTTAAAAACAATAATTATATTTCTGCATTAAAAACTTATGTTTTTTACAATTTTTGTTTATATTAAACAGAGCAAATCGGGATCACATAACCAAACTGGTATAGTGGCACATGTATGATGTAGCTATTCGTTTCTTTGGTCCACTAATGCCAACGGGAGAGGATCATGAGGACGTCGTGCCATGTGCCTAGTTTCCCATTTTGACGATTCTATGACGGTCTGTGTTTAAGAAATTACGCACACCCTTAGCTAATTCTCTGAAATGACAAGAGAACAAAAATAAAAACTGTAAGGGAAATTCCTTAGCTAAACTGGATCAACATGTCGTAATTATCGTGAGATCTGAGCCTGATTATGTCCACTGCGTAGTACGTATGATGAACGTTCAGGCGTATGTTCTCCATACTTGGAAACTGGTTTACGTGTCTATACACTATTTCGGTTTGTCAGTTTTTATTATAATGGTGATTGGTGTTTCATGTGTGAAGATAATTAAGGGAAATTAGGTGAAAGAGAAAGGTTTGAAAAATTAGGAAAAGAAAGTCAAGATGATTTTGGCGTTAATAAAAAACCTATGTTATTCATTGTGAACAATCAGCTATGTATCTATATGTCTATACAAATAACAAGTTAAGTTGAAATGGTGATGACCATAAGAGAAAAAAAAAAAAAAACAGGTTAAGTTGAATGCTTTATATTATTTTGGACGCTGGGTATATCAACGTCTTGTTTTCCTAATTTCCATCCACGTTCCTTCTTAAATGTTACACGAATTTATTAGTCTTTATACAAAAGCCCATAGGCCATACGCATATAGTCTTTTTTTTAATGAGCGTAATTTTGGTGTTTGAATCTCACTCGTTGACTATACAAACTACATGCATTTACTTTTTGAAGCGACCTACAAGCAGGGGCGGACCCACGTTATAAGTTTTGGGGCATGTGCCCCCATACTATCTTTTATAAATTTTCTATTGAAGTATATTACATTTGTGGAATTAAATTTTATATTTTTTCTTCCCACCTTAGTTTAAAGGATGTTCTACATCCTTTAAGTGCCTTTTTTGTTTTTTTTGTTCTTTCATATTTATCACTTTTCCATAAGTGTTTGTTATTAATTTTTAAGTATTATATTTTATTTCTCTTATTTTTTCTTTAAAACTTTTTATTCTCACCTTAGTTCTACAGCTTTTAAGTGCCTCATTTGTATTTATTTTTTTCTTTCTAAACACTTAATTTTGTGTGTTTATCACATTTTTATAAATATTTGTTATTAGTTTTTAATTGTTTTATTTTATTTGTCTGATTATTTTTTTCTAAGATTGTTATTCTTTTATATAAATTAATAGTTTCTTTTTTCATATTTTTCTAATTTAGTTAATTTTAATTTCGTTATAAGTAAGATCTAAAACTCTATAACTAATATAAAGTTTTCTATGATAGTGATATATTTTAATTAATAAAATTATATTTAATTTATATATTATATTGTACCCCATATAAAATATATTTCTGTATCCGCCCCTGACTACAAGCATTTATGATGAGTACGAAATCTTTATTTAAATAGATTTGTAAATTGGAAGATAAACACACCCATGACCAAATCACAGCTTTAAATTAATTACACCCTTTCATTTGACATCTCACTCATTTACACTCTCCCTCTCGCTCTCAATCTCCTGAAAAAGCTTCAACTAGCAAAAGCAATGGTTTTAGTGTACGTTCATTCCGATGGTCCACCAATTTTCATCAACAAGGACATGTTGACCTGGTACTTGCTCAGTCTCAAGCTCCGCGGAAGAAAAACGAGAAACCAACAATCTGAACCGGTTCACGATCAGCACCTTCTTTGTTTACCGGAAATCAACAGAGCGAATCATGACCAAGACTTGCAAACCCACGAGCAAACTCATTCCACGGTGGTAGAAGAGAGGCGAAAAAAGACACAAGATAGTTGGGTGGTCTCGATAAAAGAAACGCTCGAGCAGGTTAATAGTGACGATGACATGAACAAATGGGGCAAGATCTGTATCTACAGAGTTCCACATTACCTGCACGTAGAAGACAGCAAATCGTATTTTCCGCAAACTGTCTCGCTTGGTCCGTACCACTACGGGGAGAAGCAAACCCAGTCCATGGAGTATCACAAGTGGCGTGCGGTCAATAAGGTTCTGAAACGTACGAAGCAAGGCATCGAGATCTATATTGAGGCCATGAAAAAGCTCGAGGAGAGGGCTCGTGCTTGCTACCAAGGCGACATTGAAATGGATAGTAATGATTTCACAAAAATGCTTGTTCTAGATGGATGTTTTGTTCTAGAGCTCTTCAGGGGAACCGTTGAAGGGTTCCAAGAAATTGGGTAAGTCTTGACTAAATGTTCTGGTTTTGGATCTGGATATCTCATATACTTAGCTAAACTGGTATGAATCGAATCCGGTTATTTAAACCCTTGATTTGTATTATTAGTTTATTATTGCTTTTTGGATGAGTAGATATGCACCCAACGATCCGGTTTTTGCGATGAGGGGATTGATGCATTCGATTCAACGTGACATGGTAATGCTGGAGAATCAACTTCCTATGTTCATTCTAGACCGGTTATTACAGGTACAACTCGGTACACAGAACCAAACCGGTATAGTGGCACACGTTGCTGTTCGCTTCTTTGATCCACTAATGCCAACGGGAGAGGCGTTGACCAAACCAAGCCAGTTAAAACTCATGAACTGGCTGGAAAAATCGTTTGACTTACTTGGGGACAAGGGGGAGTTGCACTGTCTGGATGTTTTCCGTCAAAGCCTCCTACGGTCTAGTCCTACACCACCGAACCAGAGGTCTCGAGATAGGCGCGTGGTGGTCCTTGTGGACAAGCGTCAACAACAATTGGTACATTGTGTGACGGAACTAAGAGAAGCTGGTGTTAAGTTCAAGAGAAGGCAAACCGACCGGTTTTGGGATATTCAATTCAATAACGGTTGTCTTGAGATACCTAAACTTTTAATCCATGACGGTGAGTTAAAATGTTTCCTCATAGTGATTTCTTACTTTTTTAATTAATAAATTTTACATTTCCCTCACATCTATTTCTCGTTTATCTGAATTTTGACAAACAAATTTTATTTATGAATGAGCAGAAAATGGCATTTTTCCTAAACCCTAACACTCTTCTCGTTTACCGTAGGTACCAAGTCTCTCTTCTCGAATCTCATAGCATTTGAGCAGTGCCATATCGACTCGGGCAACAACATAACATCCTACATAATCTTCATGGATAATCTAATAAACTCATCTGAAGATGTTAGCTACTTGCACTATTGTGGTATCATCGAGCATTGGCTAGGGAGTGATTCTGAAGTTGCGGACTTGTTCAACAGGCTATGTAAAGAAGTGGTTTTCAATCCCAAATACAGTTATCTGTCTCGACTCTCTGATGAGGTTAACCGTTATTACAGCCGGAAGTGGAATTCCTTGAAGACTACTTTAAAACACAAGTACTTCAATAACCCTTGGGCATATTTCTCCTTTTTTGCTGCAGTTATTCTCCTAATCCTCACGTTATCTCAGAGTTTCTATGCTGTTTATGCTTATTATAAGCCAAATTCTTAACACAAAACTGTAATTTTATTTTTCATTTGATTTAATTTAGAATTTTTGTGTTTTCTTATTTTTTTTATTAACATTTTGTATTTTATTCTATTAAAAAAACCTTGTAACTATTTGTTTGGAAGCCATATCCTAAACTAGAAGTAGTTAACATTTTTCAAACGTTACACAGATGAAGGCAGCGATTATGGGCTATGTAAAATGTTACTCTGAATCTTAACTAGTTTTGGATCTCTATATTATCTAACCCGAGTTTGGATACATGTTCGTCGCGTCGGGGCTGATCCGGTTCCCTATACTTGGACACTATTTTTGATTGGTCAAAATTTTGGGTATTTAAATCTGAATATAAGTATATGAGTTTATTTTGGAGTCTTTCTAAAAGAGCACCTCATCGCTAATACGAGAATGGTGAGGTCGTGCCATGTGCCGAGTTTCCTGTCTCTACGATTTTATTACACTACATCTTAATTGGATTCTTCCCTGACCCTATAGAAGATATCAAAGAAATCTAGAAGATTTTCAAAAATTATTACAGAATAGAAATTTGGCATCTTTATTGTAAGATATGTTAGCACAATGTATAAAAAAAAGTAAAAGATATATAGAAGACGCAATTATGTATTATATTTACGTTAACGACAGCTGTACAGGTCTGGCTGACTTGAGACAGATTAAAAATTGCTAGTAATAATTAAAGTCTAAACATGCTATTTTATTGACATTTTGGAAAAAAAGTTTATTAATAAGATTATCTGCAGTGAGATTTCTCATCAAGTCTCTCATATTTAAAAATTAATAAAACAAAAAAAAGAGAAGAGAGAGAATGAAAAGAATCTCTTATTTGAAACAAGTTAATTAACTAAAAATTTAATTTTTTTTTAATTTAAAACAAAAAATATAATTAAAAAATATTAAAATTAATGTAATTAAATTGGTTAGAGACTAATGTGAGTTTTGATATTTGACATTTCAAATCTCAATTGTTGCGTACAGACTACAGAGTATTATCTTTTCTTAAAAAGAGTTTGAATATTTCAATATCTCACTTCATTAAAATATATTACTATATTACGAAAATATGCACAAGACTTTTATAGTCTTTTTAAAAGAGTTTTTTAAACAAAACATGGCCCGTCAAGGCATTATCCAAGGCATTATTGATTACAAATGCCAGACTCTTTTCTTCTGTTTGTCAGACTTATTTAGAACGTGTGTATACTGCTCTGCACAGATGTATTATATGTATAATAGTAAAATGGTGGTTGTCATTATAGATGTCCATAAATATTAGCAAACCAATCACAACTTAAATTCAGTTGTTCCATCTTTGCTTTTGACATTTTCTCTCTCACTTTCAATCTTCTGAAAAAGCTCCAACAAAAAAAAATGGTGAATCTTACTAATCGACAACCACCAAAACCACCACCACCACCATCATTCGGACCCATTACTACTCAGTTATCAAGAAATTTCATTCAAAGACTAACCAGAAGTCAACCAGTACGTATTAGACCACCACCACCACCACCGCCATGGTCACACCTTTCACTGCGGCCACGGTCATTACCA
This sequence comes from Thlaspi arvense, assembly GCA_911865555.2. Taxonomy (NCBI): domain Eukaryota; kingdom Viridiplantae; phylum Streptophyta; class Magnoliopsida; order Brassicales; family Brassicaceae; genus Thlaspi; species Thlaspi arvense. The sequence goes on from OU466861.1 coordinate 5,326,099, forward strand.
CCGCCGCCACCACCACCACCATCAACACCGTTTGGGCCGATTCTTCCTCTACGGCATTTAATAATAAGTAGAAGAAAAAGAAAAATGTACCACAAATACATGTTGACCTGGTACTTGCTCACCGTCATAATGCGCCAAAAACTCCAAACCCGAAACCAGAAACCCGAAGAGACACGAGAAGAATGGGTGATTTCGATCAAAGACAGGATGGATCAAGCACTTAGAGACGACTCGACAACTAGCTGGGACAAGCTCTGTATCTATAGAGTTCCACAATACCTTCAAGAAAACGACAAGAAGTCTTATTTCCCACAAACCGTCTCGCTTGGTCCGTACCACCATGGCCAGGAACATCTAGTGCCCATGGAACATCACAAATGGCGTGCGGTCAATATGGTGATGAAACGCACCAAGCACCGCATCGAAATGTATATTGACGCCATGAAAGAGCTTGAGGAGAAGGCTCGTGCTTGTTACGAAGGTCCCATTGGTTTGAGCAGTAACAAGTTCACAGAAATGCTGGTTCTTGATGGTTGTTTTGTTCTTGAACTCTTTAGAGGAGCCAATAACGATAGAGGATTCTTGGAGCTCGGGTAAGCTTGATTCAACTCGGGGTGTTTAAATCGGCTTTCGGTTCGGTTTTATATAAATCATAACTATCATAGATGGTAGGTTCTGCTTTTGGTGAAAATCGGTTTTTCTTATTCGGTTCGGTTCAGTTTTGGTTTAGAAGAATAGTTTTAAAATAAAATGTAGTTCGGTTTCCATACTATTTTTGTTTGATTCAGGTCGAGGAACGGTTAAACCGGACTGATTTCAGATAATGTCTTTATTTTTTTTTATTTTTTTGGTGTTGGATAGATATGGTCGTAACGATCCGGTCTTCGCGATGCGAGGATCAATGCATTCAATTCAACGTGACATGGTAATGTTGGAAAATCAACTTCCTTTGTTTGTACTCAACCGGTTATTAGAGCTACAACTTGGTACAGAAAACCAAACCGGTTTAGTGGCGCAATTAGCAATTCGGTTCTTCAACCCGCTAATGCCAACCGATAAATTATCAACCGAAACCGACCAGCTAAAAATCGAGGACGCACTAGAAAACGGCAATTTTTTTAACCCTATTGCTGACAAGGAAAAGGAAGAGCTACATTGTTTGGATGTTTTCCGTCGAAGTTTGCTTCGGCCTAGTCTAAAACCGGAGCCAAGGTTATCACGAACCAGATGGTCGTGGAAAAGACGTGTGGCGGACAAGCGCCAACAACAACTAATACACTGCGTGACAGAACTTAGAGAGGCTGGTATTCAATTCAAGATAAGAAAAACCGACCGGTTTTGGGATATTAGGTTCAAAAACGGTTACCTGGAGATACCCAAACTACTTATCCATGACGGTAAGTTCACGTTTTCGTTCTTTCTGGTTTTTAAATTCATTGCCTACACATTTTATTAAAAATATTTTAAATTTTACACTTTTTATATGTGTTGATAATTAAGAAACATATTCCTTAGAAGTCACAGTGTGAATGTGTGATATCCAACGTGAATCATTTTTATGAAATAAATAATCAAAGCCAAATTTATACGACATTGTACATTGGTTTTGTACTTTTGTTGAATTTTTCTCCACAAGTTTTTTTTTTAAAAAACTTTGCATTCATTAATCATGGCAAGGCTTATTTTCTTAATTGGATTTTGACTTTATTCTATATTCGGGTTTTGAAAATCTAAAATACTTGGCCCTTAAGATAGATATCTTGTCCCACAAGTTATTTCAGTACGTGGACTTTGCAATACAACTAAGACGCGGCTCAAAGTTTGCAGACCTTTTCTCCACAAGTTGCTATAGTAAATAGATTATTAACCTATGGTCTCTCGTCTTTGTTGTAGGTACCAAATCTCTCTTCTCGAATCTTATAGCTTTTGAGCAATGCCATATCGACTCAAACAACGACATAACATCCTACATAATCTTCATGGACAATTTAATAGATTCTGCCGAGGATGTTAGATATTTGCATTACTGTGGTATTATCGAGCACTGGTTAGGAAGTGATTCTGAAGTTGCTGATTTGTTCAACCGGCTATGTCAAGAAGTGGCTTTTGACCTTCAAAATAGTTATTTATCTGAATTGTCCAATAAGGTTGACCGTAACTACAGCCGGAAGTGGAATGCTATGAAAGCGATCTTGAAACACAAGTACTTCAATAATCCTTGGGCATATTTCTCTTTTTTTGCAGCAGTTATTCTTCTGATTCTCACATTATTTCAGAGCTTTTTTACTGCTTATGCTTATTTCAAACCACCTTAGTTTTCTTTTCTTTTTTGCTAAAAACCACCTTAATTTTATTTCATTCAAGCTGGAGTGTTTGTATCTTCTTCACTCTATTTTTTTATTGTATTCCAATTGTAATGGTAGTGAGTAATCTAAAAATAAGGTTTTGGGCGTTTCAATATGATACAAGAACTTATTACAACGAGTTTTTAGATTTGGGCATTTGTTTCATAAACTATAAGACCACAAGATCCAGAACATGTCATATCTCCCCACTGCCAAAACTCAGTTTTTTTATCTTGAGAAATTCTTCCTTATAATTATTATAGCTATCATAATGGAGCTTGTAAGTCGTAACGAACAAGTAATTTTCTACTATTTTTATAAGAGTTTGTAGAACAAAAACGAACCAAACGTGGCTAATCATGGCATCAATCAGCAAATTTAAAGTTTGTCAAACTTATAAATAATGCATGTGTATGATTAGATGTATATATGTATTCAAACTTATCAATGCATAGATCTATTTGTATGTTAGTACATTTTTGCTTTTGACATTTTTCTCTCTTGCTCAATCTTTTGATAACGTTTCAACCAACAAAAATGGTGCGGATTCTTACTTTACCACCACCACCTCCACCACCACCACCATCATTTAGATCGATTCCTCCTCAGCGGTACTTCTTTAAGAAAAGAAGCAGAAATACACCATTACCACCACCACTGCCACCATCATTTAGATCGATTCCTCCTCGACGGTATTTCTTCAACAAAAGAAGCCAAAATCCACCACCACCGCCACCACCATCATTTGGACCGATTCTTCCTTGGCGGAAGTTTGTCAAACGAAGAAAAATTAACCAAGCCATGTCTTTGTTCCAAAAAGACATGTTGACCTGGTACTTGCTCACCCTTGTGATGCGCCAAAAACTACAAACAAGAAACCGGAAACCTGAAGAGACTCGAGAACAATGGGTCATTTCGATAAAAGACAAGATGCAACAAGCACTTAGAGAAGACGCCACAACTAGCTGGGAAAGGCTATGTATCTATAGAGTTCCACATTACCTTCAAGAGAACGACAACAAGTCCTACTTCCCTCAGACCGTCTCGCTTGGTCCATACCACCAAGGCAAGGAACATCTCCTGCCTATGGACCGTCACAAGTGGCGAGCAATCAATATGATCATGTCACGCACCAAACAAGGCATCGAAATGTATATTGATGCTATGAAAGAGCTTGAGGAGAGGGCTCGTGCTTGCTACGAAGGTCCCATTGGTTTGAGTAGTAACAAGTTCACGGAAATGTTGGTTCTTGATGGTTGTTTTGTTCTTGAACTATTCAGAGGAGCTGATGAAGGATTCTCGGGACTCGGGTAAGCCTGCTTCAATTTTTGATTTTTTTTTTTAGGTTATCTCATCTACTCGCTAAACCGGTTATCTAAGTTGTTGACTTTTATTTTTTTCCCTAATGATTTTTTGTATGTTTCGTTTTGTTGTTTGCACGTAGATATGATCGTAATGATCCAGTTTTCGCTATGCGAGGATCGATGCATTCAATTCAACGTGACATGGTGATGCTGGAAAATCAACTTCCTTTGTTTGTTCTCAACCGGTTATTAGAGCTACAGCTAGGTCCACGAAACCAACCCGGTTTAGTGGCAAAATTAGCAGTTCGGTTCTTCGACCCACTAATGCCAACAGACGAACCGTTGATCAAAACCGACCAGTCAAATCTCGAAAACCCGACGGGAAAAGATAATTTCTTCAACCCAATTGCCGACAAGGATAAGGACGAGTTGCACTGTCTAGATGTTTTCCGTCGAAGTCTGCTTCGACCAAGTACAAAGCCAGAGCCGAGGTTGTCACGAAGGAGATGGTCATGGAAGACACGTGTGGCTGATAAGCGCCAACAACAACTGATACATTGCGTGACGGAGCTAAGAGAGGCCGGTATAAAATTCAAGACAAGAAAAACCGACCGGTTTTGGGATATAAGATTCAAAAATGGTTATCTAGAGATACCAAAACTACTTATCCATGACGGTAATCGAGTTTACATTTTTTTTTCTTTTTTTCCCTGTGCAATGCAATAGTATAGAAATAGTCATCCAAGTCCCTATTGACCAAACCATAAATGTAGAATCCAATAACTCCTTAAACTTACAAAGACAAATTGCCTCGTGTTTCTTGTAGGTACCAAATCTCTATTCTCGAATCTTATAGCTTTCGAACAGTGCCATATCGACTCAAGCAACGACATAACATCCTACATTATCTTCATGGATAATCTAATAGATTCTCCACAAGATGTTAGCTATTTACATTACTGTGGTATCATCGAGCACTGGTTAGGAAATGATTCTGAAGTTGCGGATTTGTTCAACCGGCTATGTCAAGAAGTAGCTTTCGACCCTCAAAATAGTTATTTGTCACAATTGTCGAACAAGGTTGACCGTCACTATAGCCGAAAATGGAATGTTCTGAAAGCGATCTTGAAACACAAGTACTTCAATAATCCTTGGGCATATTTCTCTTTCTTTGCTGCACTTGTCCTGCTATTTCTCACGTTATTTCAGAGTTTTTTTAGCGCTTATCCATATTTTAAGCCGCCACCTTCTTAACCCTTTTTCTTTTATTGCCGAACATTTATGTATTTTCCTTCGCAGTATGCTTCTAATGTATTGCAAAGAGTAAAATAAAAGCTTGACTTCCTTATATTTTTGAATCCATATATTAGAACTAGGGAAGATTGTTGAGTCCACTTTCTTTTAATTTTGTAATTGTCATCCTTAACTTTAGTTGTACTTTGTTATTGGATGAAGAACAAAAAAATGATTGTGTGGTCTCCATAACAGAATGAAATTTTAATTTTATAATGCAATTGCTCGCTATAATACTGATTCATTGTTGTGGAAAAAATTTCGAGGTGGTTTACTAAGAGATAAATCTTCTACGAATGGTAAACAGACACGTGGTAATTTTTGGAACACCAGTGCATGTAATGGTTTCATATGCCTTTTCGACATTCAAGTTAATGAAAAAAATGCAAGAACGCGTGTGGTCTGATCCATATCAAAGAATGAGCAGTTCTGGAGCTACGTACCGTGTTACGTTGTCAACTATCGGACCACTCATGGACTGGTATCCTCCATAGCGGATTACAAGAATTTATTATAAATAATAAATCATATGAGTTTGACTAACAAACATAAACAAATAAAACGTGTCCCAACCAATAGATTTAAAGTTTGTTAAAGCAAACATCATTTATACGAAAAATGGTGAGGTCGTGCCATGTTCCTCAGTAGCTGTGTAATGGACATGTTCCGTCATGCTATCACCAAATCTGTTTTTATTTTTACTTTTCCTAACAATAACTTGTAGTTGAAAAGCAATCAGAAAACTATTATAATGAATCAAATTTAACCCGCCAAAACATCAATATCCGTGATGAAATGTGAGAAGTCGACATAAAATCAGGATCTTTTGAATCTAACTAGAAAAATTCCCTGTTTTAACAAGATAACTTATCTTATCTATTCCAACGACTATTTAGTTTCGTTTATGTGGTTTTGAATTTTTGATCGTTCGAAATTTAGAGAAGCGAACACCTCTGTTCATGCTCGCAGTTTCCAAGTAATTTATCTACTGTAACAAATAGTCAAAAGAATATAAATTTTAGTTGTTATTTTTTCAAAATTATTAATGTGTGTGTGTGTGATTGTAACAAATAGTCATAATACATCTAATTATGGTTGTTGTCATTACAGATCAGTTGGGTCCATAAGACCATAAGTACAATAAGTAACCAATTATAGCTTCAAATCATTACTAGTTGCTTAGATATTTCTTTTTTCTTTGATAAAAGCTTCTGATATTTACACCTACTTTCTCTCTTCCCTTCTCTCTCTCTCATTCTCCAGGAAAAAAAAAAAGCTTCAACCAACAAAAGATGGTGGCTGTCTTCTACAAAGACATGTTGAGCTGGTACTTACTCACCCTCAAGATCCGCGAAAAACTTGAATCCGAGAACCAAGGATCCGAACCGGTTCATCAAGATCAAAACCTCCTCGGTTTACCCGAAGTAGTCACCAGATCCGATCAAGACCAAAACAATCATAACCACGAGCAGACTCTGTCGGACTCGGAGGCCGGTAAGATTGAGGTAACCAAAGAGAGCCCTAGAGATACACGGGACGATTGGGTGATCTCAATCACGGACAAGCTCGAGCAAGCACATAGAGACGACGACACAACAATCTGGGGAAAGCTCTGTATCTACAGAGTTCCATATTACTTGCAAGAAAACGACAACAAATCGTATTTCCCTCAGACCGTCTCGCTCGGTCCGTACCACCATGGTAAAAAACGGCTCCGGTCGATGGACCGTCATAAATGGCGTGCGGTGAGTAGAATCTTGAAACGTACGAACCAAGACATTAAAATGTATATTGACGCCATGAGAGAGCTCGAGGAGAAGGCTCGAGCTTGCTATGAAGGTCCTTTCGGTTTGAACAGTAATGAATTTATCGAAATGCTTGTTCTTGATGGTTGTTTCGTGCTTGAGCTCTTCAGAGGAGCCGTTGAAGGATTCACGGAACTCGGGTTAGCCTGATTTCAATTGTTGGTCAACTTATTTCTGGTTATCTCAAATAATTTCTAAACCGAACTCAATCATTTCGATTATGAATTATTGTTCTTTTGTATTTGTGTAGATATGCACGTAATGATCCGGTTTTTGCGATGAGAGGATCGATGCATTCAATTCAACGTGATATGATAATGCTGGAAAATCAACTTCCCTTGTTCATTCTAAACCGGTTATTAGAGCTACAGCTTGGTTCACGGAGCCAAACCGGTTTAGTGGCGCAATTAGCAGTTCGGTTCTTTGATCCACTAATGCCAACGGACGAGCCGATGACCAAAACCGACCAGTCAAAACTCGAGAGCTATTTGGCTGGAGATAAAGCATTTGACCCATTCGCTGACATGGGCGAGTTACACTGTCTGGATGTTTTCCGTCGAAGTCTGCTCCGGTCTAGTCCTAAACCGGAGCCAAGGTTATCAAGAAAGAGAAGGTCTCGTAATACGCGCGTGGCGGACAAGCGCCGACAACAGCTGATACACTGCGTGACGGAACTGAGAGAGTCCGGTATTAAGTTTAGGAGAAGAAAAACCGACCGGTTTTGGGATATTCAATTCAATAACGGTTATCTAGAGATACCGAGGCTGCTTATTCATGATGGTAAGTTCACGTTTTCCACACTTTCTCTTTTTATATCCAGCTCAAACTAATGTTTTTATGCTTTTTTTATTTATCGAAATTTATTTTGGCGCATATAAATTGATTTTTTCCCACTTTTCTACTCGTATATCAATGGCTAAAGTAAGGAAATGTCATCAAAATTCTCAATATATTGACTAATTCAGAATGATTTAAGCAATGGAAAAAAAGAGTGTTTTACGCTGATGAAACAAATACACTTTTTCATAAAAAGCTCCTTAATACCTTTAAACATTAAAAATCCTCTCTTGTTGTTTTTGTTTCTTTTGTAGGTACCAAATCTCTTTTCTTGAACCTTATAGCTTTTGAACAGTGCCATATCGACTCAAGCAACGACATAACATCCTACATAATCTTCATGGACAATCTAATAGATTCTCACGAAGATGTTAGCTACTTACACTACTGTGGTATTATCGAACATTGGTTAGGGAGTGATTCTGAGGTTGCGAATTTGTTCAACAGGTTATGTGAAGAAGTTGTTTTTGACACCGAAGATAGTTATTTGTCTCGGTTATCAGTTGAGGTTAATCGTTATTACAATCAAAAGTGGAATGCTTGGAGAGCGACCTTGAAACACAAGTATTTCAATAATCCATGGGCCATTATCTCTTTCTGTGCTGCGGTTATTCTACTAGTTCTTACATTGTCTCAAAGTTTTTATGCTGCTTATGCTTATTATAAGCCACCTTCTTAACTTTCATTATTTTTATTCAAAAGGTATTTTTGGGTTTGTTTTAAAGATGTATCATCTTTATAATTTCAAGCTAATAACGTTGATATTGTAAGTTTGTAACAGTTGGGTTTTGGAAAGCTATGGTATATACTTTTTGTCCTGGTATTTCAATTCTTAAAAAGCTTAATTACAGATTTTTCAATCCTTGCTAACATAGCTTAACTTTCATTACTTTTATAGCTTACTTTTATTCAAAAGGAATTTTTGGGTTTGAGTTTCACTATGGTGAGGTAATTCACAATTTCTTTCAAACTAAACAATAGTGCCAGATCATTTTATTAATTATATTTTGCATTGCTTTTTGATGTAGTCGATCATGTACTCCTAAATTCCGCCTTCTATTATTTGGGACTTCGAAAACTGCACAATCCCATATGGCATATTAGTGGAAGGTCTATTTAAGAAGGTCGCTCTAATTCTCATGACTATGAAATTTTAGTAAAAATTGTAATGAAATAATTCTAGTTATAAAAATCAGATTCAAACAAAAAATATTCTAAAAGTATTTAGGCATGTAAATTTGTGGTGGTAATAGATAGATTATGCTAAATCCTAACTTTTTAAAAATCTGCATAGAATCTTTATAAATTAATACTAAATAATTCAATAAATACTATAAATTAATAAATTTTACTAATTCTATCGGGATAGTGTAAAAATTAACAAAATTAGATAAAATAATAAAATAATATTTTTTTTTAAAAAAAAAATATGTGATTATATGGTCTCAATAATCAGATATATTAATAATTATATATATAGACATATATACTTAATATAATCTAGTAAAATATGATTTTATTGTTGTTTCAAATTTACAAATGTTGTTAATCTAATTTTCTAAATACATTGATATGATGTTTCTATGTAAATTTTATAGTGCCGCAAGTTTTTTTCTTTTAATGAATATTAAAAATTCGAACCAAAAAAATTCTCTATAAATTAATAATTTATTAACTAATAACTTGATAAATTAATAAAATTTAAATACTCTAACATTATTTATATGGGTTTTATTGTATTTCTAAAATGAGACAAGTCATTTTAGCCCGGAGAATATTTCAGCCCATAGAATAGAGACCCAATTTAAAGGCCCAATGAGGGATTGACTAATTTCTGACCGGCAAGAGCGGGGACGATAAAAGGCTAGCAGACGGGAATTGATCGTTAATCTCCGCACGTTCATCGGAAAATTCGTACGCTAGCCGAATCTGCTTCCTCCATCTTCTTCCTTTCTTTGAATTTCTTCCTCGCTACGAAGCTAATCGTCCCGCATTCTCCGGTAACCCAATGTCTGCTCTCGTTTTTGTTTTTCCGTCTCCTTTTTCCGGCCAATGCTTGTCGAATAGAAAGTCTACTTTCATTTCACGATCCTCTTGATCTGATTCAGCTACATGATTTTCACTCGCTTTTCTGATTTTGAAAGATATATTTCAACGACTCCGTCATTGAATTTGGCGTTGAGAGATGTGAAAATGGATGCGACCGTATTTCGAATTTGCGAACCTATTGGATTGTTAGCAATGCACCATTACGGTCTTAGATTCCTTCTCCTGCGAATCAGTTTTTCGTAGTCATTGCTCTTTGTGATGATTCTAGAAGCGAATTTAGCGAATAGCATTAGCTAGATTTTGTTTATGTGTATACATTTTCATATACTACAAACATGGAGATTGATAATGTGAGAATTGGAGTCGTTTGTTTGTTCTTCAAACGTGAACTCAGAAGCTGAGCTAATACTCAAACGTGAACTCTCCATTTTTATTAGGTTGGTGTTTGCTCGTCAAGTAGGCTAATCATTTGTCTAAGTAAAAATGGAGACTGATGCTGCTGGCTCTTCATCTCAGTCTCCAGCTATACTATTGGAGAAAGATGAGTCCGTTGCTGGTAATTCTGAATCTTCTGAAAAAGTTATGGGCGTTAAAGAAGATCCCGTGAACTCTGCAGGAGAAACTCATGAAGACTCCACTAGTACAGAAGCTTCAACTACAAAGGTTGAGACTCAAACACCTGCTAAAACAGAGGATATAGTTCCATGCCCGCCAGGTTCCTCCCCACGCGAATCACCGCCATCTCTATTTTCTTCCTCTGGTCTTTCTTCTTGGGCCAAAAGTTTCAAATTCCCGCAGCAAGATCCAAACGCTGCAGACTCTGGGATGTCGTCAGCTTTCACGAGGTTCACCTCTGAGCTTGGTCTGCATTTGCCGACGAAAGGCTCTGACGAGGCCGGTGACCCTAAATCACCAAACACACAAGTTGGTGGTGCTCTTGAGTCGCTCACGAAAGCCGTGGTCGATTCATCTCGTGGTGCTGTAAAAGCAATGCAGGTGAAAGCACGACACATTGTCTCTCAGAACAAAAGAAGATACCAGGTATAGTAATTTTTTTGTCTTCCTTGCTTCTGTTAGATTCTTGAAACTGTAGTGACACACATCATAGTCACAATAGCTTGTTCCAATCTTCAGGAGGGGGAATTCGATTTGGACATGACATATATAACTGAGAATATAATCGCAATGGGGTTCCCAGCTGGTGATATAAGCTCTGGTCTTTTCGGATTCTTCGAGGTACACAAGCTTGTTCTGGTCTGAAACAGCTAGTTCTTTTCTTCTCTCTTGCCTTGAGTTTCTCATTGACAAATGTCATATACAGGGACTATATCGCAATCACATGGAAGAGGTGATCAAGTTTTTTGAAACTCATCATAAGGTAACCATTGACCAAGCCTCTTAAACCGTATGAGTTTCTGACAAACTCCACCAATTCTTATATGATTCGTACCAGTTGGATTTGATTAGACATGTAGTGGTTGCTTGGCTTATGTTTGATCAAGTCGGTAGCACGCCAGATCTCTAAACCGTGTTCTCATTATGCAGGATAAATATAAGGTCTACAACCTTTGTTCAGAGAGATTGTACGATGCTTCAAGATTTGAGGGCAAGGTATATATACTTACTTGCTATCTCAGGCCATACAGTTTCTGTCGTTGCCCTTGTTTTCAAAGCTAATGTTTATAGAACTCGTACACCGTTTGCATCATAACATATCTGATTTCCTTTATTTCAGGTCGCATCCTTCCCATTTGATGACCATAATTGCCCTCCAATTCAATTAATACCATCATTTTGTCAAAGTGCATACACCTGGTTGAAGGAAGACATCCAAAATGTAGTGGTAGTTCACTGTAAAGCCGGAATGGCAAGAACCGGACTAATGATTTGCTGTCTTCTTCTATATCTCAAGGTAAAAGTTTAAAAGCAAAGTCTTGGCCGATGCACACATTCCTCCTCTGTAAGGCTCCTGTGACTGATCTCACTGGTAAACTCCATTGCAGTTCTTTCCTACAGCTGAGGAAGCTATTGATTACTATAACCAAAAGCGATGTCTTGACGGGAAAGCTCTTGTTCTCCCAAGTCAGATAGTAAGTCCTAAGCTTATACCAATCTTCTTATGTGCTTGTTCAATTCTCCTTCATCCTATTAAAAAAGCTTTCCTGTTTTTTTCAGCGATATGTCAAGTACTACGAACGTATTCAGAATCAGTTTGACGGGAAAGTTCCACCTGAACGAAGGTATGCTCCAGAAATATCTGACCAATCAGTTAGTTTGATTGCGTGGTGTGATATTCACATATCCCTAACAAGCGAACACACGTTTATGTAGATGCATGCTCAGAGGCTTTCGTCTAATCAACTGCCCTTACTGGATTAGACCTGCCATTACCATCTCCGACCACAATGGTACAGAGCTGATTTCTTCTTGCCTCTTGTATTTCCGCCTTAGTGTGATAGATGCTATGTTTTCTTCTATCGAACAGATGTACTTTTCTCAACAAAGAAACATCAGAAAACCAAGGATTTAGGGGTAAGCATTGTTCTCCTTGGCTCTTCTCTCTCTTTCTATTATTTTCTCCCGTTGTTATTTTCTACATAACGACGATTTGTCTTGACATATGAAACCTGTTTCTGTGTGATATAGCCTGAAGATTTTTGGATAAAGGCACCGAAAAAAGGAGTGGTTGCCTTTGCAATACCTGGTGAAGCTGGTCTAACGGAACTAGCCGGCGACTTCAAAATCCACTTTCAAGACAGCGATGGAGATTTCTACTGGTAAACTCTCTTCCTTCACAGTGCCTTCTCACAACTTCCAAATTCGAAAAGTAGTTTAACTCTCTCTGTTCTCTCTACACGCAGTTGGCTAAATACTACACTGACTGATAAGAGAACAATGCTGAAAGGTATCGACTTTGATGGCTTCGAAAAGGTAAAAAAAGAGAATGTATTATTAACCGTAATGATCTGTGAAACAAAAAGCCTGTGCTTGCTTTCCATTAAACTTGATCCTGTTGACGGTTTTTGCAGAGAAAACTACCTGCACCAGGGTTCCATGTCGAGATTGTAATGATAGAATCCAAATCTGGTTCTTCTTACTCCACCGAACAACGACCTCAAAGCAGCTCCGGCACTGATTCAGGCAAAATCAAGTCTAAACAGAACAGAGACGATGATGTATTCTCCGACAGCGATGGGGAAGAAGAGGAAGGAAACTCGAAACATATAGAGTCTAATTCAACCACCGAGAAAACCGTAGGCTCGATGCACACAACTAGTAAACCTCATCAGGTCAATGAGCCACCAAAGGCCGATGACCATTCTGCAAACAGAAGTGTCACGAGTTCATCGTCCTCTGGTGTTTATAATCAAGTACCGAGTGAGTCATTAGCAGTTAGTAATATTAAAGCTATCGCTGCAGACGCATCGGTTTTCTCCTTTGGAGATGAGGAAGATGACTATGAAAGCGACTGAAGTTTAAAATTCAGGTTTTGGTCACACTTATCTTATACAAACAAGTATAATAGATTCTGTATTGCCGCCTCTGTTTCAATGTAGATTTTTTTTATTAAAAAATTTGTAACAATTTCCTACCAAAATGTTTTATATAACATGAAGTCACCTAAGTTTTAATGAAATTGCAAATAACGAAACATATGTTCTATTTATTTTCTATATGATTTCCTTATGTTATTTTATTGGTATTTTACTTTAATACTATAACAATATACAACTAGCTTTGTAACTGATATTGAACGAATAAGAGAGAAACAGATTAATCTTCTTAATTAAACTAGGTAACTGCCCGCACGGATGCGTAGGTAAATACAATTATTGATTATTTTTTTCATGCTATTGTTGTTTCAATCCAAATCCACAACGATTTGAATTGTATTGCTGCTGGAAATGATGGCGGCCATTAGAGAAGTGATTCTCAAGTTGCAATGCTGTTTTACTAACTTTAATACTACCCTTTTTCCTTTTTTCTTTCATCATACAATGCAAACATCATTCTCTTAGTATTTCTTCTTTTGCAAATAATTTACAATTAGTTACACAAAACACATAATATTAACAACTAAATCAAATCAAAATCCTGGTTGTCAATTAAATCAAAATTAAAATATTCAATTATCATAAATTTATTTAAACAGATTAATTTTTCAAAATAGTTTTGCAGATTATTATTTCAATTATTTTATTAATACAATTTTTTTAATACCATTAAACCTAAAAAAAGAAAAATGGAAAATATATGAACATAATGAGCAAATGAATATAGGAGTAACTAATCTCTACATACTTCTTCTTTATAATTTTGGGAATTGATGTCTTTTCTTACATGAGTCGGTTTATAGTTTAAATTTCTTAAAGATAAGTTTGCTTCAAATCCAACTAAGTCATAACGTACAAATAATTTGATTGCTTTCTAAGAAGACTATGAGTAATGTAAGAACAAAGAGAAGGTATAAGCTTATACTGTTAATGTCACGGCTTATGGAGTGGTGGACAATCAAGAAGACTATCATCAAAGTACGTAGTCATATCGTATAATTAATTTGAATTTGTGTCACGACTCGTCAAGAACTCACAACCAGACCCAGCTAGCATGATCAATTAGCTTCATCATAGCAACCTCTTCATCCTCATCCTCAACCTGAGCTCTAACATCTCTGTAAATCCAGACAATCGATTTCAGAAAAGCGATCAATTGATGGATCCAACCATTAAATTAGAGTTGAGTCAGTCAAAGGAGCAATACAATTTAAGCTTAAGGCAACATACCAAGCAGTTTAAGGATTGAAGTGAACCAATAAATATTCAAAGGAGCAATAGGGCTTGACCATTTATACATAGTTCTTTGATTAAGTTTCTTCCATCTGAAAAACTACCAGAGACACAAAAGCTGTTTAAGTTCTACATTCGTTTATTTGCAATGTCCTGCATATTAAAAACATAAACATAATCGTAATCGAATAATAATGAGGACTCCAATCAAATCATTACACAAAGACCCTCCACTTTATCGTTCTTTTTATATATGTATCTTTTTAAACACCAACTCATACATTAACAAACTAAAATGATCCATGTGACAAAATCAGAGTGTTGTATTCATTTTCACCATTCTACTTTCAACATTCATAGTAGAATACAGATTTTTCAGAGTTGAAAATTGATACTTTATTCATAACGTATCTTTTCAAATTTCAAGAAACCTTTTGTACCAACGTTGATCAGAAAAGTGGGATTCGACTAACCATGTTCGAATTGTGAAACAAACTCAAATAAAAAAAAGCTGAGAAAATGTCTCAACGTTAACAAAGGTCAAAAAGCGGAAGATGTGAGTTAGAATTTTCTTCTTGTTTCAAACAAATATATACAGAGTTATAAAAAGCGGAAGATGTGAGTTAAAATTTTCTTCTTGTTTCAAACAAATATATACAGAGTTATAAAACATCTAGGTTTTTCTAAACCCGTTAAGACATTTAAAATTTATTACTTTTATAAACAAATTAATTTAAACATGAGCATAAAATCAACAGAAAATAGAGAACTCTAGAAGTAGCAAACCAAATATAATATACCAACAGCAAATCGATCAATGAGATTTATGTTCTGGATTTCACCTCTTGCATATGTCCTTCTCCTATTTCAATGGCCTCTTCTTACGTCTTGTAAATCCTTGTTGGTATTCTATTTTTAATCTACCTAAGCACCTAAAAACATGGAAGAGAAGATTAAAACTCACCATGAAAAAAAATTCCACCCAAGCATAAATAAGAACTGTGTCATAAGCTAAACAATAATAACCTAATTTGTTTTTCAGAAAATCAGTCGTAAAAGAATTTCTGCAAACCCTCAGTTTTGGGATTTCATTACCAAGAAGAGAAAAACCAAAGTTGATACACCATCAGTAGCATCAATTTTATATTAAAATTATGCTATCCTTAGTTCGATGAGATGATCCACCAACAATCATATACAAATAAAATCACAAAACCAAAATCACACCATACTAAAAGATAAAAAAATACAAATATGAAAATCGAACAAAATAAATATGTTTTACAACTAATTGTGTTATGTAAAGAAACATACCTCGTTTTGCTGAAACAACACAATAATATTCATAGCAAAAACACACCTCGTTTTGCTGAAACAACAGAATAATATTCATAGCACAAAGATCAGTTACAAAGAAAAGTAAAATTATCGAATGAGCTACAAAGAAAAAAAACATTACATTAAGACTTATAAAATTCAAAATAGCAAGAAAATTTAGTCAAAAGATTATAAATCTAGACCTAGTCATAATATCTAGAACTAAAATATAAAATTACCAAGAACCAACAAATAATATATATATATATATATAAGACAAAAGATTAGGGGTTTCATTAACCAAATTAGGTTTAGCAGAAAACTAAAATAGATCTAGACGTAATATAATAATTAAATAATTAAATAATTAAGACTTTTATTAAGAATAATTAAGTAATATTTAGATTTATTATAAATAAATAATTAACAGATTTCATTAAGGATAATTAAAATAAATTCACATGAGGAGTATAAGGTAATCAACCACTATAACTCTTAACCACAGCCCAACTTGTTTACCAATTAATAATATGATAACGAAAAAAATAAATACCAAACACAAATGTGGCAAACCAAAGGATAAAGGGAAAAAGGATGGAAGCAAGTTTTCTTCCGAAATTAAGAGTAGTACATAATAGTTAACCTAATCCAAGGTTTTATCATTCATCTTAAGCCATTTTACTGACATAACAATCAGCAGTTGATCCCGACTTCATCTTTACGCCAATCAGTATTTTGAGGCAAACCATATGAATCCTCAAATTAAAAAGAAAAAAAAAACATTAAACTCATTTCATCACTTTTAAAACAAGAGTCATGAAACCTTAATAAAAAAGCAGAGATTCTGCAATACAGTCTTTGGAACTACCGAAAACAACAACACAGTAATAACCTCCCTGTGTTTTTGCTGGCTGCCAAAAGAAAAAAATATTGAATTACATTTCTTTATAAAGAAGAAGAGAAACCATAAAAAAACATTCAAGAGTTTGAAAGAAGGAAACAAATGATTCAAAGTACTTCTGTATCAAATTAAAATGGACAACACCGGAATGATGATGATGATGACAGTAATTTGGTATGTAAGATTAGCTATTTTAGTTTTTCTGTACATTTTACAATATAATATTCTATTAGTTTTTTTGTCTAAGAACAGGAAAAGTCCAATTTTCTTAGTGGAAGCTGGAGATTGATGACTTTAGCTGTTGTTCATAGCATTTTGTTAGTATTTTACCAGTCTTTGGTAATTTATGAGATTATTTTTGCTTACACTAGAAACTTGCTGTCAAGGTGATTGAGCGTGTTGCTAAGCAAAAAGTGGATGAGGTTATGGATTCTTATCATCCATTTCTCAGTTATCAAAGAAATGGAGATGATACGTTTCATGTGATGATACTGCGACAATGTACTAGCTTTGCAATTGATCGTACCGGTTACTGATAGTAAGCTAAAATCTTCTTATATTATTGAATTAAGAACAAAATACCAAACACAAATGTGGCAAACCAAAGAAATAGAGGCAAGTTTTCTTCCGAAATTAAAGTAAAACATAATAGTTAACCTAATCAAAGGTTTTATTATCCATCTTAAGCCATTTTACGGATATAGCAGTTGAAACTTAATCCCGAACTCGACTTTAAGCCCATCAATTTCTGTGGCAAACCAGATGAATCCTGAAAGAAAAGAAAAAAAAAACACAATGCATTAAACTCATGTCATCACACTTTAAAACAGAGAGTCTCGGAACAATAACCAAAAAGTAGAGATTCTACAATATAATACCGTCTCTTTGAATCCACCAACGTTTTGAAACGCTTGATTAGCTTCTTTGGAACTACCGAAAACAACAACAGCGCAGTAATAACCTCCTTGTGAATTTGCAGACTGCCAATAGAAAGAAAACAAGAGAGGTCTGAAAGGCTTGGGTGTTATGAAACCTTAGAGAATATACATAAACCATACATGGTTTTGATTCCAACCTTAGCTTCAAGTTTAAACATTGTGGAACGAAACTCTCCAGCGAGAACAATGCTCAGTTTTTCAGATGACACATAGTGAGGGATTCTATGAAGAAAGAGTCTTGATTTTTCATCCTCCAGCATCTACCACAAAAAAAATGCAAAACATTGTAATTAACAAAATTAATGAAAAATACATATAAATTTGGTAAAAATATTTTTTTTTCATAAAAAAAAAACCTCTTTAGTTGGAGAAATTGTTGTGTCAAATCTCTTCTCTATAAAAGCGAGTGCAACTTTCATCGCAGCCGCTGCGTCTTGTACACAATCATGAGAAACGCCTTCCTTTCGGACTTCGCTACCAAAAATTGCCTGGAAAAAATAATTTAAAAGAGATTATGTGAAGAAAAAATGTAATTATTTAAAGAGTAGAGCTAAACAATTATCGACTAACCTTGTAAAGGTCATTAAGTGAAGGTTTCCTACCCTGACGTGCATTAGAAAACTTGAACACAAGTGCTGTATCGATCACTTTTGGATGATCTATCTTCAACACTGAAATCATTATACCAATTAATAAATTTATATCTAGACAAAATCAATAAAATTAACGAAACCAATACTCTTATTATTACACTGTGAAAATTTTACCTACCTCTCATGTCTTTGTTCAAACTGTGACCTACCAAGATAGCACCATTAGAAAGAAAGGGCTGCAATTCTTTCTGCAAAATTCATAAAGTTACATAATCACTAAGAATTGTCAAGAATAACATATAGAAAAATAAAGAGATATAATAACCATGGTATACCTGAATATCCAACACAGAGTAAGTAGCATTTTCGATATCTTGCGCAGTAACTCCTGTAATGACTGTCCTATAGTCAACAACACGTTTGTCCGGTTTCACATATTTGTCAAGAATGACCTAAACAATGAAACATTTTGATCACACGAGTCAAGAAAACAGGTAGATTGCAAAACAAGTAACTCACTAAAATAACATGGACTCAAAGAATCTCTAACTAAAAGATATATACCTTCAAATTACGGTCAACAGCGCCAACTCTAACCAAACCCTCAGTGCCATCTTCACAAAGAACCATCTCACAATCGATAGCTATCATTTCCGTTGATTTCATCACCGTCGACGACTTCATCCCAATATCAGATACAAACCAGTCCTGCTTAAAGAAATTCTTATAGAACAGCATAAAATAGAAAACTTTCAAGACATTAAAGCAAGAACCAATGATGAAGGAGAGAAACAAACCTTGGAGTGTGACTGGAAAGAGTATTCTACTGAGAACTCCGGATGCTTGAAGGTATGTAGAATAAGCCTCTGTACCGCCAAAAAAAAAATAAACATTTTAAAACTCACTTTTAAACACATTATTAGCAAACATATATGTGTATAGATCCATAAAATACGTCATTTAAAATGATTTGGAGTATAATTTTTCCCCCTACCTCCTCAGGTGTGACATTATCCGGAGACTCCTGCTTCAACTTTTCAACCAGGAGACGATTGGCGGTGATTAGCTTATGATCCATAAGTGCCGTCGAGTGAGAGTACTGTAGTGATTATGGCAGAAGCAGTTTTGGGAAGTACTAGAAACAGAGTTGGTGTTTATAAAGAGCATCAACAAAAAATAAAAATGTTGGAAAGTGAACCGACTTCAACAAAAATTAAATTAAAACGTTCCAACTTCCAACAGCTACAATAATCTCGAAAACTTTCCAAAATGCTTCGTAAAACGCTTCTAACTTCACAATTTTTTTGGAGAATTGAACTTTTCTACTTTTCAATTAATAATCAAACAAAACGTTCAAAATTCATTATACTAATGACATTAGCGGTTAGTGATATTAAGAAGACAACGAAAGCGTCTGAACTTAGAAACTTTATGATACACACACAAATAACGCCGATTCTGAATTGACTCTGTTTTTTAAACATGAAGACAGTAATTTTCTAATGAAGTATAATATGAAGATATTACTGAAAGATTTTTCATTGTTTCCAAATTACTTTTTGAAGTTGGCAATGATCTTACTCCTACACATATGAACTTGGACAATCCTTTTTTAGTTTCTGCTTCAGCTCTTCAATTCCTAGTTGCTTTGGTCTCTTAGATTCTTACGAAAAACTCATGTTAACACTAACAATACTTAGTTTTTGTCGTCGTTTTCTGTTCTTATATTACATAGAAAATCTTAATAAAAACAACAAATAATTAGCCGGAAAGATTCTCTTAGTAGTCACAGAGATTTACTACACGGATTCATCTTGAGCCATTTTACGGACGAATACACTAACTCTTGAACCAGAACTCAGCTTAAAGAAAATCAGTTTTTGTGGCAAACCCAATGAATCCTGCAAAAACAAAAACAAAATGTTTTATCAGCTTTACTATCAGATAGTTTTGGTTCCTTTACCAGAAGAAGCAGAAGATTCAAAAGATACCTGTCCTTGGTCTACATTAACGTTTTCAAATGCTTGATCTGCTTCTTTTGAACTATGGAAAACAACAAACGCACAATAGCAACCTCTCTGTGTTTTTGCTGGCTGCCAAAAGAAAGAAATAAGAAACCGAGGTTAGAGAAAGATTCATCGTTAACTATCCGTAGAGAAAAAAAGTAAAATACATTTCTCAACCTTAACATCAAGTGTAAACTCTCCTGAAATAAACTTTCCAGATATAACTTGCTCCAGCTCTTTAGATGGCACATTGTGAGGGATTTTATGTAAAAATAGTCTTGATTTCTCAACCTCCAACATCTATAAGGAAAAATTTGCAGACATTTGTAATTGTAATGGTTGGACTTTATGATCAAAGACTCATAAGTTTGGTTAATGTATCTTTGAAAACCTCTTTAGATGGTGAGATTGTTGTGTTAGCTCTTTTCTCTATAACAGCAAGTGCAAGTTTCATCGCAGCTGCTGCGTCGTGTACACAGTCATGAGAAACTCCGGTCTTTCTGACTTCGTAACCCAAAATAGACTTGGACATTTTCATTTCAGAAACAAAGAAAAAAGTATCAAAAATGTTACTATCTTTTTGTGATGATTATTCCCTCAAGAGTAGAGAAATTAACCCATTATAGACTTACTTTGCAAAGGTTGTTAAGTGAAGCTCTTCTGGGATTTCGTTCATTGGAATACTTGAACACAAGTGCTGTATCGATTACTCTTGGATGATCTATCTTCAACACTATGATCAAACAAAAATGCGGAATGTAAGTAAATTTGTAGCTAAAAGACAACAAAATCAATATTCACACTCACTCCACTGGTTACTTCTTTTACTTACCTTCTAAATCTTTGTTCAAGCTGTGACATACCAAAATCGTACCATTTGAAAGAAAGGGCTGCAAAGTTTCCTGCAACATTTCTCACAATTAACAAAACGAATATTCGCTTTTGCTTGGACAAAATAGCAAACAGAAAGACTCTACATGGTACCTGAACATCTGCCACAGAGAGGGTTTCTTTCTCGATATCTTCAGCAATAATCCCTGTTATGTCTGTTCTATAGTCAACAACAGGCTTGTCCGGTTTCACAAATTTGTCAAGAATCACCTAAGCCATGAACATTTTGATCACTCAAGTCAAGGAAACAAGTCGATTGCAAAAAAAAGAAGAAGAAGGAACTCTCTAAGTGATTCTAAGCTATATACCTTTAAATCATGGTCTACGACACCAACTCTAACCAAACCCTCAGTGCCATCTTTACAAAGAACCATCTGTTGAACCATCTCGCAATCAAGAGCTACCATTTCTGTTGATCTCATCACCTTCGACGACTTCATTCCAACATCAGATACAAACCAGTCCTGCGTATATCAAATTCGAAACTTTTATAAGAACCGCATAAAACAGTTTTTCAAACACAGCAAGATCTCATTGTTTTAGGAGAAGGAAACAGACCTCGGAGTATGGCTTGAATGAATAGTCTACCGAGTAAGCAGGATGCTCAACAGTCAATCGAACTAGACTCTGTACTGTCGAACAACATATCAATAGCTCAAATCTCAAACTTATTATTATATATACAAAACATGTTTTGATTGATTCTTCCTAACAAATCTTTCCTCACCTGCTCAGGAGTGTCATTATCCGGAGATTCTTGCTTCAGCTTCTCAATCAGAAGATGATTCGCGTGACATTTCAGAACCTAAGCATAAAGAATTAAAGAAAACCAAAACCTTAGTAGTAAGCATTTGGTGTGTCCAAAATTAAAAATTACAACTTGTGTTTTTTTTTCTTTCGCTTACCAGCAAATCGTCCTTCTTCTTGAAAGTCGTCAGAAATGCGACCAACTCGTCGTGGGAACGAGTCGAAGGGTCATTCGGCGATCTAAAAACTCCTTCCAGTTTCCGATTTCGCCTCGCAGACCTCGACTCTGCACTACCTTCACCAACTCTTGAAGCACCTAATCGGAAAATTTAACGGAATGTTTAGATACATAGAAAGCTGATTCGACCTTCGGAAAGAGAGAAACGAATCCAAAAACAGCGAATTGTTCTTAAAACAAATTTGGAGCTCGGCACTGAGAAATTAGAGCAACAGATAAGAAATAATAGGGAGACGAACTTCTTTCTCGGCGGTAGCTAGTCTAAGCTCTATGGTATGAGACAATGCCGTCATCGAGTCGGAGAGGACGGATCACGGCGACTCTGCTGCGAGTTTTCAGAGACGGGAGTAAATTTGGCTGAACACTGTTTTGAGGGGGGAAAGAAGAAGAAGAAACAAATTTAGGTTTTTTTTTTATGTCTTTCTACTTTTTGATTTTGAGAAATTCCCCCTTTTTATATATAGTTTTGGGTTTCTTTAAAACAAAAACAACAAAAAAAAAAAAAATACCTTATATCATCTCTCTGCGCATAGTGACGTCTTTGACATTATTCCAAGAGCCAAGTTTGTGCCTTTGTGGTTGAAAATCTATTATCTATCCATTGTTTTTTGTGTGCATTGATTGTCGCTCACTAGATTTACTTCTCCTTTTGCTCTGGTTTTTTTCTTTCTCTGGATTTTCACTCTCTCTCGCAATGGGATTATCCTGGTCCATGCCATGTGATCAAGTTGTGAATCAAGTCTCTCAATGTTTATCA
This sequence comes from Thlaspi arvense, assembly GCA_911865555.2. Taxonomy (NCBI): domain Eukaryota; kingdom Viridiplantae; phylum Streptophyta; class Magnoliopsida; order Brassicales; family Brassicaceae; genus Thlaspi; species Thlaspi arvense. The sequence goes on from OU466861.1 coordinate 5,348,907, forward strand.
GTCAAAGCGAGTTATATCTACAACCTTCCGGAGAATTTAGAAACTCTGCAAAAAGACATGGAAGTGCTCAAGGCAAAGCGAGATGATGTGCAACGAAGGGTAGACAGAGAAGAGTTTATACCGCGTCGCCAAAGACTTGCTCAAGTTCAGGTATGGCTTAAAACTGTACTCGCTGTTGAGAATCTGTGTAGTGATCTGCTTAGTACTACTAGTAGTAACGTTGAGCTCCAAAGGTTGTGTTTTTGTGGACTCTGCTCCAAGAATGTGAAAAGGAGCTACCTTTACGGCAAGAGAGTAGCCCGGATGTTGAAGGCGGTTGCGGATCTTGGTTCTGGAGGAAACTTTGTTGTGGTAACTGAGGAAGTTCATCTTCATGTAACTGAGGTTGAAGAGATGTCTGTTCAACCTACCATTGTTGGTCAGGAAACACTGCTTGAAGAAGTGTGGAACTGTTTCATGGAAGATGGAGTTGGGATTATGGGTTTGTATGGTATGGGCGGTGTGGGAAAAACCACTCTTCTCATGCAGATCAACAACAAGTTTACTGAAACAAGAGGCCGCTTTGATGTTGTGATATGGGTTGTGGTGTCTAAAAGTTTAGACATCCATAAGATTCAAGAAGACATAGCACAGATGCTAGGGTTTTGGAGTGAGGAGTGGGACAAGAAGAAAGTAAACGATAAAGCTGGTGACATATACAATGTTCTCAAGAGCCGAAAGTTTGTCTTGTTCTTGGATGATATATGGGCAAAAGTGAATTTAACGACGATTGGAGTCCCTTATCCGAATATAGAAAACGGATGCAAAATAGCGTTTACCACTCGCTCAAGAGATGTGTGTGGACGCATGGAGGTTGATGAGTCAATGGAAGTCAGTTGTCTGGATCCCGACAAAGCATGGGAGTTGTTCGAAAAGAAAGTTGGAGAAAACACATTGAGAGCCCATGCAGACATTCCGGATCTCGCAAGACAAGTCGCTAGAAAGTGTTCTGGCCTACCATTGGCACTCAATGCAATCGGGGAAACTATGTCATGCCAAAGTACGGTACAAGAGTGGCGTCGTGCAGTTAGAGTTTTGACTTCATCGGCGGCAGATTTTTCAGGAATGAAAGATGAAATTCTTCCTGTTCTCAAGTACAGCTATGACAGTTTGAATGGAGAGTTGGTGAAATCATGTTTTCTTTATTGCTCTCTCTTTCCTGAGGATTATCTTATAGACAAAGAGAGATTGGTAGACTATTGGATATGTGAAGGATTCATAGATGCAAGCCAAGGTAGAGAAACCGCAATGGACCAAGTTTATGAAATACTTGGCATCCTTGTACGGGCGTGTTTATTGGTGGAAGGAGAAATGAAGAATATAGCATATGTGAGTATGCATGATGTGGTTCGTGACATGGCTCTATGGATATCATCTGGTACTGGCAAGAATAAAGAGAGACACGTTGTGCAAGCCGGTGTTGGATTACGCAAAATGCCAAAAGTCAAGAATTGGAAGGCTGTGAAAAGGATATCGTTGATGCGTAATAATATTCCAAGTATATGTTGCAGCTCCAAATGCAATGAACTTACAACGTTATTCCTTCAGAAAAACGACTCATTGGACTATGTTTCGGATGAGCTCTTCTTATATGCTCCAATGCTAGTTGTGTTGGATCTGTCAGGCAATCCAGGCATCTCTAGATTGCCGCAGATGTCAAAGTTGATCTCTTTGCGTTACCTTGATTTGTCAGACACAGGCGTGGAGTATGTTGGTTTAAAAGAGTTGAAAAAGCTAACCCATTTGAATTTGGAATACACACGGAAGCTGGAGAGCATTTCAGGGATATCGAGTTTGTCGAGTTTGCGGTCGCTGGGACTGCTAGGATCCATAAAGACGCTAGATATGAGCTTGCTGAAGGAGCTGCAACTTGTGGAACATCTCGAAGTTCTAACGATTGAGATCAGTTCAGAGATGGTTTTGGATCAACTCTTAAGCTCTCACATGTTGATAAAATACGTTCAAAAGATAGGCATCAGGGACTTTGAAGAATCAACAAGAGTGTTGACTTTGCCAACTACGTGTGATCTCCGTAGGCTCAGCATAATCTTGAGCAATATGGGGGAAATACAGATTGAGAGGACAGTTTCATCATCGACCAATAGTATTCCATGCTTTGCAAACCTCTCAAGAATCGATATATGTTTTTGCGATCATCTTAAAGATCTGACGTGGCTGGTGTTTGCTCCAAATCTTGTTGATCTTAGAGTTTATTCGGCAGCGAAACTGGAAGAGGTGATAAGCGAGGCAAAAGCTGCGAGTGTTATTATTACAGGACCACATGTTCCTTTTCAGAAACTAAGAAGCCTCTACTTATATGAATTACCTGTGTTGAAGAGCATCTACTGGATTCCTCTGTCTTTTCCTTGTCTAAGTAAAATTGGCATTGCTGGTTGTCCGATGCTGAGAAAGCTTCCATTGGATTCTACAAGTGTTGTGAGGTTTGAAGAATTTTTCATAGAGTACAAAGAGGATAAATGGATCAAGGATGTTAAATGGGAAGACGAAGCCACTCAACTCCGTTTCTTCCCTCTCTCTAAGCTTGGCCCCGACCCAGCAGTAACGGAAATTCTTAAATTGAGGTCAACGATAAACGACTAAAAGCATCTCCAGCAGCGTTCCTGGAGAGGGTCTCTTAACATTAAAAATAAATAAAAATAATAAAAATGTATGAAAAATGCAAGAGACGTCTCTCATTTAACGATTTTCAGATACGTTTGTAAGCATGTTTCTACCACTTGTCATTTTATAATTAGATCAATCACTTTATATTTAATAGTTAATTAAATTATTAATATATACTAGGTATTTATATGTGCTATGCAGCAGGAATTTTTCTAAATTTTGTATATATTTTTAATACAATAAAATTATTTTTATAATATAAATGAGTATTATATTTATTTTTTATTAGCTTAAGTTATGTATTTATATGTTTTAAATCTGAATAAACATTACATATATATATATTCAAAATTATATTTTGCTATTAAATTTAGTTAGCTAACTAATTATAAATGTGTATATAGGAATAAAATATATAAGAATAAAGTAATACATTTTTAGTACATTCATGCTAATGACAAATGTAATCTATTTTCTCCAATAAATTGCCACATGATCCTCCTTTGTAATTATATAAAGCAAAATGTCATTTAAAAAAAAGATTTATAAATTAATATGATTATTTTGAATTGTAAAATTTATTTATTTATCAAATATTTTATTATAAACATATGTTTCTAAAACTACCAAACTATAATCAATAACATTCATATCAAAACCATTGCTATTGTTTTAGAACTAAATAGAAAATTATGTTTGAACTCTTAAAATATCGTTTTAGTTAAAGTTAAATAATTAAATTTTGGTTACTGTAAACATAATTTGACTTGGAAATTTACCACAGAGAAATTTTATCTTCTTACAAAAATCGAGAAATCGTATTTCCCGTCAAAACAAAAAAAAACTTCATTTTCCCATTAAACTGAGAAATCGGCTATTCCCGCCAAAACCAAAAAATTCATTTTATCGTCAAACCTAAAATCTAAAATTTTATTTTCCCGCGAGAACCTGTGTTTTTCCACCAAAGTCGAGAAATTACGTTTTTTCACAAAAACCAAAAAATTTCATCTTCCTGCAAAAAACAAAAAAAAAATTGTATTTTCCCGCCAAAATCGAAAAATTTATTTTTTCCTGCGATAAACTGAGAAATCGTTTATTCCTGCCAAAAAAAAATCATTTTCTCGTCAAGCCTAGAATCACGCTTTCCTATAAAAACAAATAAACTACAATTTCCAGCGAAAACCAAAAATTGCATTATCTCCCGTGAAATTATGTTTTCCTGCGAAAACTAAGAAATTGTTATGTTTTTATCGGTTCAAATTTTTGTTGATGTGTGAGCTTCTTATAACATAAGGCTTTTTGCAGTGTTGTCATAGAAGCATAGTTGATGCTGAGCCTACACTTTTTCAATCATATACGTTTATGTCAAACAAACAGATAGCTAGAATTTTTGTTTTATTATTTATTTGCTGTTATTTATTATTTGGATTTGGCTTTGGCAAAAAAAAAAGAAAACAATGATTTATTTTTTTTAATTTGCTTTTATTTATTATTTGAGTTTGGATTTGACAAAAAATAAAATAATAATTTTTTTATTTACTGTTATTAATTATTTGGTCTTGGGTTTAGTAAAAAATAAAAAAAAAATTATTAGAAAACATATTTGGGTTTTTAATGGATTTAAGTTTAAAAAATTAAAATAAATAGATGAGATGTATTAATAAAATATTTTGATTGGTGATTATTTTTGCTGAGGTGTCATGTTCATAAAGTTTAAAAAAACTGAAGTGTGAAGCCATTAAGAAACTTGAATGTTATTATTGTGTTGATTAATAAAATATGCTTTAGAAACCCAATTTAAAATACTTAGCAATGGGGATGGTCTAAGTTGTTGTATTGTAGAGTAGCAGCATTTAAAAATGTCATGGATGTCTTTTATATACCCCGTTCTTTGGGAAAATTCGAAGAAACAAGAAACAACAATACACAAGTAGGTTTGTTTTTTATTTTGAACAAGCAAAACCATTTTTTTAATAAAAAAAAAATGTAATTAAGTAGAACTAGTAGCTTCATTTTGAGACCATCTCCTCAATGTGGAAACTACAAAGCTCTTACTTGCAAGTAACCCTAACTTTGTCTTAAACATAGCTAACCTACCAACAACAACACCACCTGCAACCTCCGCATCACCAACGGGCACCGGCAGTTCCTCAACCACCGTCTCAAGACCTATCCGATCATCACCAATGACCACGCCTTTGGTTTCATCACCATCCATACTCACCACCAATGTCCTCCTCCGTTCACGCAGCCACTCCTTAACTTCATCCGTTACCACTTTACATTTCTTCACCTTCAGCTTCACCAGATTAGGACATCCTAAAGCGAGCGCCTTGACCCCGACATCCGAAATCGGACACCCTTTGATACAGAACTTCCTCAACGCCACACATTTCTCCGCGATGCAAGCAATCTCCGTATCCCCAATCGTACCACTCCCGCAGAAAGCTAACCGCTCCAGTTTCCCACAGTTCGAAGCAATGGCGGATATGCTCCTATGTGTCGCGTTAACACCGATAAGCACGAGCTCCTGCAGATTCGAGCAGTGTTTAGCTACAGCCATCAGACCTTCATCGCCGATTCTCTTCGTCCTCCAACCATCAATGTGAAGCTTTCTAAGAAGCCTGCACCTCTCTGCAACACTGGTCAGACCTGAGTTCGAGCATTCAGGGGTCTTCACAATGTGCAAAGTCTCTAAATTTCTGCATTTGGATAACGCGCAGAGTCCAGAATCGCTCACTTGAAGCCTCTCCAAGTGAATTTCAGTCAAGGAGCTGTTCCCATCTCCGTTCATACGAAGAACTTTATCCCAATTACCCAAACAACGAATGATTTTCAGCTTTTTCAAGGTTCTTGTCTCAACCAAAGATTCGAATACCTGACCATTAACGAGCTCCTTCAAGCAAATCGACCTGAGTGAAGAAGACGAGATAAGCTGAATCGGCTCGGCCGACTCGTGGATTCCCCTAATCCGCTTCACAGATAGCTCCTCCAGAAGCTTGCAATGCTCGAGCATCGCGTTCAAGCCTCTCGCGCCGAAATTGCAGGAGCCACACGAGAGCTTCCTCAAGTTCCTGCAGTTTCTAGCGAACGATTCCATCCCTAGATCCGTGATCTCGCGGCAGCCACGAAGTTTGACTCGAGTCAGATTCGGGCAACGAACCGAGACCATCACCAATGCTTCGTCGCTAAGGCTGAAGGACTTCCGATCACATCGAAGACCGAGCTTCATCACGGATTCGAACCTGTTGAACATAGAAGGCAGGAAGGGGAGGATCTCAGCTCTAGCGTCAAGGGATAACCGGTGGCGATTCTGACCATCGACGAATAACCACCGTTTGCATACTAGAGAACACCGTTTCCGATCTCCGGCGCCGAGAAACTGAAAAATATGAGCGAGGCAATCGTCCGGCAGATCTCCCGGGAAATCGTAATCTCCACATGCAAGAGCATCCTCGAAGCCAATCGATTCGCAATCTACAAACTCCGAAGACCAGAGCCACAGAGAAGATACGCGTTTACTCGATTCCGCCGGAGTCGGAGAAGACGGAGTCTGACCCATTTTGTGTGGCTCACGCGCCACCGAGTGAGAATAAAGGGGTAAGGTTTGGTAGAGTCACTTTCACCTTTCCTTTTAAAGATTTTTCTTTTTCGAATTTTCTTCTTTCCTTCGAGGCCTATTTCTTTCCCTCTCTTTTACACGTTTGGCCCAATAGGCTTTCTCTCGAAATAAAACCCAAAATCATTTTAAGCCTTAATATAAATGGGCCTGAGTATTCACTAATTGGTTCAAGAAATTGCCAATCAATACAACAATAAGATTTTTTAATTTTTGAGAAACTGACACCTCAGCTATTCACAAACCAATCAAATTAAAATATTAATACAACTCATCTATTTATTTTAATTTTTAAATTTAAACCTATTAAAAACTCAAATACATTTTTTGTTAATAATTTGTTTTAATTAAAAAAAAATCAAAGCCCAAATAATAAACAACATCAAACAAAAAAATATTTTTTTATTGTTTGTCAAATCCAAGCTCAAATAATAAATAACAGCAAATAAAAAAATAAATATTTGTTTTATTTTTTGTCAAACCCAAATAATAATTAACAGCAAATAAATAATTTTTTTTAACTATTTGTTTGTTCGACAGAGATGTATTCAATTGAAAAATGTAGGCTCATCATCAACTATGTTTCCATAACAACAACGCAAAAATACTTATGTTATAAGAAGCTCAAACATCAGCAAAAATTTGAATTAATAAAAACATAACAATAATACATATCATTCACACACTAATAAAATCAGTTTACTATTTTGCATACCTTTTAAAAAGCCTAAAAGTTTACAAAAAAATGGAAGTCGAAAGCAAATGAGGAGAAGCTCAGACCACCATAACTTGGAGATTTGCATTTCCAGTGGTTACTCAGAACAAATTTTCATAGGTTTAGCGGGAATAGATAATTTTTTTATTTCCGTAGGAAAATATGATTTTCAGTTTTGCTAGGAAAACATAATTTCTTGGTTATGGCAGAATAAATAAATTATCGGGTTTGGCGGAAAAATATGAATTTTTGGTTTTGGTGAGATAAAAAAAAAAAATTTGAGGCGAAAAAAAAATATCTTAGTTTTGATGAGAAAATGCGAGAGAAATGTAATTTTTCTATTGACAAAAATATTAATTCTTTGATGAGAAAATGCGAAGAAAATACAACTTTTCAATTGACAAAAAATATAATTTCTTGGTTTTGATAGGAAATGCAAATTTTCGGCTTTTGATGGATAATGTGATTTCTTGATTTTTTCGAGAAAATGTGATTTCTTAGTTTTCATGGAAAATTGTAATTTGAAGATTTTGGCAAAAAATGCAATTTCTCAGTTTCATGGAAAAGCAAAATTTCTCGATTTTGGAAGGAATAATGTGATTTACAAATTTTCAGTTTTTCTGACATATAATGTGATTTTTTGGTTTCGTAGTAAAATTCGATTTCTTAGTTTTCGCAAAAAACACAATTTCTCAAGAGATAATGCAATTTTTGGTTTTCGTGGAAAATTGTAGTTTATCAGTTTTGATAGGAAGACCTGATTTTTAGTTTGATGATTTTTTTTTTTTTTTGCAGAAATTGACGATTTCTCGGTTTTCATGGGAAAATGAATTTTTTGGTCTTGGTGAAAAAACTTGATTTCTTTTTTTTTGATGGGAAAAACACAGGTTCTCGCAGGAAAATGCGATTTTTTGTTTTTGCGGGAAAATGTAATTTCTCTGTTTTGGTATGAAAATGAAATTTCAAGTTTGACGAGAAAATGAATGTTTTTGGTTTTGACAGGAATATGGTAAATGAAATTTTTTTTATTTTGTCGGAAAGTGCGATTTCTCAGTTTTTTTTTTTAAATGACAATTTGCTTTATATAATTTCAAAAGAGGATCAAGTGGTAATTCAGTAGAGATAACAAATTACATTTGTCATTAGCATAAAGGTACTTAAAAATATATTATTTTATTCATATATATACATTTATAGATAGTTAGTTAAACAAATTTGATAGTAGATTATAATTTGTAAAAAAAAAAATTTAAGGATATATAATGTTTATTCAGATTTAAAACATATAAATACATAACTTAAGCTGATAAAAAATAAAGATAATACTCATTTATATTATAAAAATAACTTATTATATTAAAAATATATACAAAATCTAGAAATATATCCCGCAGCGTAGCGCGGATATATACCTAGTATATATTAATTTCACAATTGATAAAACCATCGTTTATCGTTTATTTGCTTCTTCTATCCTCAACTTCCAATAGATATGTCAAACTTTATTTTATCATAAAACATTTTATAAAATGGAGAAGATAGAACAAATATGGTATTTGTGGCAGGAACATTTGTGAAAACTTTGGGGAAGTTGGGTGGGTATTGCTGGAATACACTAGACTAGGTTTGATCACTCTCTCCACATCTTGCTTAGATTCTTGAGCCATCGAAAGTGATTATTAAAAAAGCATGAGATTGGTATTATGTAGTAATTATTTTTTTGATTGAATTATAAAAATTGGCGAGATCTCCCATATATTAGTATACATTTCGACGACAAAATAATGATATACGTATCTCCAAGGAGAAAAGAGAGATCTACAATTCTAGTGGAGATCAAATCAAAGTTCTAATCAAATGTTGATACTTCAATATCAATATCTATGTGTTTTCTAACATGTAAGAATATTCAAAAAACATTATCCAATAATTTTTTTTTCATTTTTAAAGAAATTATCCATAGGTTTGCAAAAAAAAAATGGGTATAAACGATGAATAGTTTTTTTTGAAAAAGATGTGACTGAAAACACAATTTTTGATAAGGAATTAACAATACAATTATTTAGTTTGGATTGGACGAAACTGCTTATTAATTAAAAATGATGTAAAACATGTTGGATACAATTATTCTTAAAATAACTAGTTTTAGACTTTTAGTTAGATAAGACTTTTAATTCTACAACAACAAAAAAGAACATGAGAAAAATAAGAATATTTTAGTAAAGTAAGTCGTTTACAAAATATAAATAGTAAGTAAGAAAATATCAAAAAAATATACACTTATTTCACAGTTTTTTCTCCAAATATACCCATATATATGGACAGCTCCTTCAAAATAATTCAGAGAGTAATAGTTAAGGACTCCATTCATATTCATGTATGAAACATTGACCATAAATAAATTGGCAGAAAAATAAATTAAATTTGTTTCTCTATTTTCTGGTCATCGCAAAATGTTACTACTATTTAGAGAAAAAGAACGGGTGGCAGCTGTATGTAACTATTATTTGAATTTAAATTTTATTTTTCGTCGCTTTGGAAATTCACCCATGCTTCAGCTGTGCCTCTGTCGTGGAGTTACAGGTTGATTGGAGTATTTTTTTAGAATTTAGTAATTGCGTATATAGAATTAGATATAATTATATAAATAAAGACCTGGCCCCATCACCAGCCTGTTTTTCTCTTTTTACTTTTTACCATTTTGATTTTCCTTCTTTTCCTTTAACAAGGGATATAAATGTTTAATTTGTTGCAAAGTAAGAATTCACATGTATCCATTTTTTACGATATGTGGTTTTGTATTCTTTTATTTTGTGCATATCTTTGTGAACTGCAATAATTTGTTGGTAAGTTTATAATAGTACATAACAAAAATAATACTCTATTTTACATGTTCTTTTGGTTGTCTCTTTTTTTCCAACCGAGAAAAACAATTATAGGAAGAACAGTGACGAGGTCTATAAACGGCTAACTTTCCAGGTTTGACTCCAAAAACATGTTGAGATTTCAAAGGAATTCTGACACACGTAGTCAGATTGTATTTTATCTTAATACTATGTCTATAATTATGAACTGGTACTAGTAATTAGGTTGGTGGTAATGATGTTAGATTATGTAATAATGAGAACGTACCAATAATGATGGAAAATCATGAAAATGTGGATATTTTTTCTACCAAATTTATGTGGATCGGAGCAAAAAAAATTATTATGTTACCTAACACTCTAACATCTTAGTGCTTACTAACTAAATAGCAATAGAATGTAACAGTGAATTTTGCAATTAAAACTCTTTTAATGAATTAAATTGGTCGAACCAAATCGAACCTAATCAAAGTTTGGTGCGTTGAATTTGATTTCAGTTTGGTTGGGCTTTTCAAGCTCATGTCAAACTCTTTTATTAGTATGATATTGTCCGTTTTGGGCTTAAGTGGTAAAGTCCGCACAGATTTGTCTTTGGACTCCTCCCAATAGGCTTCATATTAATGAGAGTTGGACATTACTTATATATTAGACCATTATTGTCTAATCTTCCGATGTGAGACTTGGATTGATATCCCAATAATCCCCCCTCATGCAAAGGACCATACACGCCCTTTGCTTTTAACATTCTGCGAAATTCGGCATCCATCTTGTACCATCTTGTACCGAAACACTCTTAATCACAAGGTCACATTGAGGACTCTTCCACAACGAACAAGTAGGCCCAACCTATTTCTCAAGGTCCACTTAATCTGAACCTTGGCTCTGCTACCAATTGTTGGGCTTTTCAAGCCCATGACAAACTCTTTAATTAGTATGATATTGTCCGCTTTGGGTTTAAGTGGTAAAACCCGCACGGATTTGTTTTTGGGCTCCTCCCAATAGGCTTCATACTAATGAGAGTTGGATATTACTTATATATTAGACCATTATTGTCTAATCTTCCGATGTGGGACTTGGATTGATATCCCAATAAGTTTTAAAATTAAAAGTGATCGACATTTTTTGTTTAAAAAAAATCCATAATTGATTATGTTAAATTTTTTAAGATTGAATTGATCGGTTTACTTAAAAAATTTAAATCCTCTTTAAAAACTCTAATATTAATTTTGCTTTTATCATGGCTTATTAAAAGAAGAGTTTTTTTTACACTTTATATATGAAATATATGTAAGTTTTCAATTGAAAAAATATTTATATAATCTTTTAATTGCTAACACAAAATAATAGTGAAGTTACAATACATATGTACTATTGTATAACAATAAAACAAATAACAAAATATATATATAAATTCTTTCTCTTATGAACAATGTAATATTTTCTTATTAAAAAAACAGTCTTTATTTTAGTAACATATATCTTCACTTTTTTGTCGAAATGAATTACTAATCGAATCAAAACCACAAAATTATTGGTAGAAGACGTAAAATACCAAACTGATATGTAGACGAAAATCGAAAATAGCAGAAAAACGAATACATTAAACAGGGAAAATAAAAACAGACTGAGTTTGAACATGGACATTAGACAGTGTGAACATTGAACAAGCCTTAAGTTAGATGGTAGTATGTTATTTGACCGAAAAGAAACTTGACCAAAAGCATGGAACTTCTTAAGTATTAAAGAAACAGAAATGCACAAAACACTATAAGGAATAGGAGCAAAGCTAGGCAATACATTTAACAGTAAATGGGTGACACCTAACAGTAGAAATTGTTAATACATTGTGTACACTTATACTTTTATACTATCAATGATAGAACTGATTAAATAAAAAAATAAAAGAGTATTTTAGAGTAGGAAGAGGGAGATCGAAAGTTAGCGTACGGCGTTAGTTTCTGGCAGACAAGACGCCATTATTAATTATGACCCAAAAACCTTCTTCGATCTAATCAACACAACACAACACAACACTTACACACACATCCCCTTAATCTAATCAACTTGTTGTTAGTACTTAATAGTAGTATCATAAAAATGATACTAAAACAAAAGACTCCTCTCTCTTGCCTTCCACTTGTTGACCATTAAATAAAAGCTTATTGTCCGATTTCTTAGACCATTGTTATCATAATCTTGTCTCCTTACAACCTGTGTTCAAAAACTAAAAGATGTCATTAATATGTTTAACACAAATTTGCAAATCAAGTATTAAATACACTGACAAAGTGTTATTTAACAAGTGTAGACACATTTAGGTAAAAAGCAAGCATAACAAAATACATAGAATTTGATTAACAAAAATAGAAATAATTACCATTAAAATGTTTAAATAGGAAAACTACAAATCAGAATTTTCGAAAGTTGTGTGATGGTACAAAAATTAGAGATTATAGTTTTTGTTTGACAATTAGGCGAACTATATCAACCAAATTCACAATAAAGCAAATGGGATTGTTTCATATAGAGACTACATAACAGAATGCATTTGAAAGAGATGATAAGGAGATTCACTTTTTTGTTTTTGAAAGAGAGATATGAAATGTGGTAGTGAGAAGTCACTATTAAACTTTGTACAAATCTCAGACTCCGCTTGTTACCAATGGCTTCACTCCCTCTCGTGATTTACTTTTCCCCATTCCCTTATTTATTTGTCTTTTGCTTTTTCATTTTTAATTCTTTCACCACACATTGCTTTCTTTCACTATCGATAAAGATCATGAATATTTGTGTTAAAAGTAAAACTTATTGCTTTGTTAACCGCGTCTAAGGCGGTAGGAACGCAGTAAACGTAACAACAACAGTCTTTCACTATGTTTTAGCTTACAAAAACTGATTTGTTTGTTTGTTTAGCATATAGTACGTACTTTTATTATTATAATAAAAATTATATACATGTAGTATTGCCGTCACACATACATATAGTATAACTTTTTACCTTGCATTAAATTTAATTGATATTTACATTTACCGAATTTTAAAATATTGTACGCTTGTCTTGTATTTTGTACTAACTAATAGCTTACTGTTTGTTCCACATTATCATAAATAGACTCAATTATACGATATTTTTTTTTATAATATGAGTGGCATTTATGTATCTTGAACGTTAAAGTTTGGTACAACCTTTTTAATAGTACAGCGAATACATTTACGTTTTAATCGGCTTTCTAGGCCTCAGTCTTAGAATTAGCATATAAAGCAGCGAGAAATTAAAATTAAAATGTGCATCAAGATGCTATTATATTTAGAAAAGACCTTTCTAGGAGACACAAAGAAAATAATAAACTAGTTTAATAGTATAAAAAAACAATATAAAAGCGCGAGCGTTTTAACAGAACGAGGTCTTTTTTTTTATATATTATTTTTGTATTCTAAATGTTGTTTATGTTTTTGCTTTTTCAAATGTTTATGTCAGCTCGTTGACCATATAAAGCTTCTCATTCGTCCACATGGATTTTTCTCTGACATAAGTGACCCCACGAGTGATTTTATATGATTATTATATCAATTTGAATCATCCCCTTCCGTATAACATATTTATTATTTAATTGACGGGAAAAGAAAGACATATACTCATAAATTTATTTGAATGTTTCGAACATTTCTACCAGATGCAAGACCCAATTATCCAAACATAATTATAAATATTTTACTTTAAAATGAAAAACGCTGATTTAACACTTTACTGTTTTTCAAGATTTTATAATTATCAATAACATATTCGGGTGAATAACTAAAAAAATATTTTATACGAATGTATTAATGAAAAACAAACAATAATCTTTACTTGTAATCATCGATGCTCAAAACCGAAAGGTGACAAAGATAATTAATGGTCAACGATTTATATTCCAATGATAATTTCACCAGCACCACAATAGCGCGTGAATCACACTCTCCAACTAAGCGCCAGCATTGGTCGCATCGTACGAACAGGGATTAAGAGCGTGTAACACCCACGTGATAAGCGCGTGGATAAATATTTTCGTATTAATACGTATCGTTTGCTAAGTAGCTGCCTCTATAAAACCAACCCATTCTAATTAATTTATCCCTATTTAATTCAGTTTATACAGTATTTTTGAAAAAACAATAAATAAAAAAGGGAAGATTTTTCCATTCCTGAGAATAAAACAAAGAAGAAGTACGGTTTCATCAATTTTCTCGCGCGCCAAACATCCGAATAATAAAAGACAAAAAAAAAAAAAGGAGAGAGAAAATAAATTATTTTTAAAAAAGTATAAAAATAAAAACCGAAATAAAAATAAAAAAAGAGGACAAGCGTGAGATTAAAACCCTTCACTTTCTTGGCATTTGTCTTCACTCCTTTTCTCTTCACAGTAGAATCCAGAGAGAGTCATAGGGGGGAGCTCTAATGGCAGTATGAACAAAGGAATCTTACAATCTCTTCTTCTCCGAAGAGGAAGATGGCTTTAGAAGAAGAGGAGGAGGTTCAAAACGCACCGTATTGTATGCTTTTCTGCGAGGAAGAGAGTAGTGGGTTCGATGAGGGAGAAGACGTAGATTTACGCGAGAAATCCGGCGAGAGTGCTGCAAAGTTTCCGTTTTTTCATCTGGGTTTTCTCGATCATGACATGTTTTGGGATGACGATGAGTTATTGGGTTTGATTTCGAAAGAGGACGAGTTGAAACCGTGTCTTTACGAAGACGGAATCTTAGATGAGTTTCTGGTTCTCTGTCGTGAGAAGGCTCTTGATTGGATCTTTAGAGTGAAGTCTCATTACGGGTTTAATTCGTTGACGGCGCTTCTCGCTGTGAACTACTTCGACAGGTTCATCACAAGCAGGATGTTTCAGACAGATAAGCCATGGATGTCTCAGCTTACAGCTGTGGCTTGTTTGTCTCTAGCTGCTAAGGTTGAAGAGATCCGAGTCCCGCTGCTCTTAGATCTCCAAGTAAGTTTGCTCTCTCAGATTCAATTTGTGTAATGTCGCTTGAGTGTTCGTTGAAATGCCGATTTTTAGTCTTGAAGTTTCCTCTTTTGTGTGTTGTTAAAAGGTGGAAGAAGCAAGATATGTCTTTGAGGCTAAAACCATACAGAGAATGGAGCTTCTGATTCTCTCTACTCTTCAATGGAGGATGCATCCTGTGACTCCAATCTCCTTTTTCGACCACATTATCCGTCGATTCAGCTCTAAGTTTCACCAGCAATTGGAGTTCTTGAGTAGATGTGAGTCGCTGTTGCTCTCCATTGTTCCAGGTAACGCTTCCTTTAGATCACATGGTTTTCGTTGGGATCTATAGGGATTTCCTTTGGTGCTGAATTTGTTGTTGTTCTTGGTTTTATCAGATTCGAGGTTTCTTAGTTTTAGCCCATCTGTGTTAGCCACTGCAATAATGGTCTCTGTCGTTAGAGATTTCAAGA
This sequence comes from Thlaspi arvense, assembly GCA_911865555.2. NCBI lineage: Eukaryota > Viridiplantae > Streptophyta > Magnoliopsida > Brassicales > Brassicaceae > Thlaspi > Thlaspi arvense. The sequence goes on from OU466861.1 coordinate 5,364,218, forward strand.
CGTGTGACGAAGCTGAATACGAATCTCAGCTCATGACTCTACTCAAAGTTGATTCGGTAAGTAGTATTATATAACTCAAGAGTTAGAAATAGTTTTTTGGAAATGTAATTAGTGTTTAAGATCAAGAACTGATTCCCATCATCGTTTTACTTTAAAAACAGGAGAAAGTAAATAAATGCTATGAGTTAGTGTTAGAGCACAGTCCAAGCAAGAAGAGGATGATGAACTGGATGCAACCCGCTAGTCCAATCGGTGTGTTCGATGCATCGTTCAGCTCTGACAGCTCGAACGAGTCGTGGGTTGTGTCTGCTTCAGCTTCTGCTTCTGCTTCAGTGTCTTCATCATCTTCTCCAGAGCCTTTGTTCAAGAGGAGGAGAGTGCAGGAGCAGCAAATGAGGTTGTCTTCAATAAACAGAATGTTCCTCGATGTGTTTAGTAGCCCTCGCTAATAATTTCAACAACCGAATCCAAGAATCTGTCGATTTAAGAAACATAAAAAATGTGTTTCCCCTGTTTTACATATTATCGGCTATGGTAAGGCAGAAAAACATTTATGCGTTTTACTCTGGCTCTTGTGTTTATGGGCGGTTTCAAATGGTGTACTTTTCAGTATTTGATAAATCGGAAAAAAAAAACAGAGATGTTTATTTTCTTTACATTAAAAAGATTCCTTATGATCTTGTTTCGTTCATGGTTGAATGATGATCTAATATCTCACCTTACATCTTTTGCAATTGTCATGGAAAGATAACAAATCAAAGACTAGAAAGTTGTCTTCTTTTGTGAGGATCTTTCATAAGCAACAATATTTCCATTATCTTGCTCGTCCTTGTCTGAAAAAATTCAGACATTATTGGTTATTTACTTGGTACAGATTTGAAGAAAATTGTCCTTTGAATTGAAGAGACAACTAGATAGTTGGTTGGACAAGTAATGGTTTGGAGAATCAAATAAAACTCTTTTATCTTCTTAAGCAGTGTTCAAATTATTTTATTTATTGTTCCCCATTTTAAGAGGTTTTTGATTTGAAAGGATATGAAGTGAGACCAAACAATCGGGTTGGTTTAAACTTTAAAGTACTTGTTTCTTTTCAGTTGTGGTGAAAAGCAAAACAGTGTGGAGATATACAATAACATACGTACAACATTATCACTTTTTATCTTATATTGCCATTGCTATGTCATGTCAAAACATTAATTAAAATACCTTCCATGAAGAGTCCTGTTTGTTACAGAGGACCAAATAGCATTGAAGAGATTCAGAAATAAATAGAAGTAAAAAATTGAAGCTTTTGGTTGAAAAGGAGTGAATGTACCAAAAGGTCCAAAACCAAACCCACTCAGAAGGACTATTTGTTCTGAAATCTCAGAGGTATTGGAAGTAGTAGCTCTCTATTGCACTCTAATTTTCTTTTTAATATTAATACTTTCTTTCAATAAAAAAAAAAAAAAAAGACACTAATTCTAAACACTAAAGACACATAATGACATAAATCATAAAATGTTTAGGAATTAATCTTTTCCCCCGAGGCATTACATTAGGGAAGCATCCTCAGATCCTTTGATGTAGAGGAAAGAGTTTGATAACGTTACAAATATTAATCAGTATAACAAATCTTCAATGTCACAAAGCTTAAACTCAATGAAGCCATTTCAGAGTAAAGCTTATTAATATTAAGTTGGGATAACTGCAAATAAATCTTCCAACTAAATTTATTTTGTAAGATCAACCTTCACATCAAAAATATGCAGATCAATCTATTCACTTCAAAAGTAACCAGTAATATAATCATTTCCTATATTGTTTACGTGTATATTAACTTTTTGTTAAAAACTTTTGTTAAAATTTATAAGCAGAAATTAAAACTATGTCGTTTTGTACGGCTAGTAGAAACATTGCATTTGCGAAAGTGAATGTGATTAATAGAATCAGTTCATCTTGCAAAATTAATTTAGTTTGAGAGTTTATTTGCAAAAGTGGTTTACATTCAAAGATACTTATGAGTTTTAATTTATATTTATAGGTACTTTCAACTAGTAGAGAACTTTACTTTGATTCCTCTTTTTTTTAGAACTTGAAAATCCATAACTATCCTTAATAAAGTATAAATAATTTTAGGGAAGTTAGAGACAAAGTTCTATTGCCCTAGCTAAGAGGTCGTCGACAATTGCAGGATTTCCTTTTTCAACCTGATTTATGCTTTCTCCTTCACTTCTCCACTTCTCTAAATCCTTCTTTTCCTCTCAAACCTCAAACATAAATTCAACTTTACTCTTCTGATTTCTCCAATTTCACTCAATTATTTCTCCAATTTCACTCAATTATTGCAAACATTAAATCAAGCACCGAATCGACCAGGACAACTCTGTTGTACTCATCGGGCACGACAAAGACGAACAAGGGTGTAATGGTGAGTCACTGCAACCTCATTGCCTTGGTACAAGCATACCGGACCTAGTTCGAATTAGAGAAGTAACCCATCTGCACAATCCCAATGTGCCACATATTCGGCTTCCAAGGATTTGCGACGGGCTTCATCGCATTAGGTTGGACAATTGTGGTTCTTCCCAAATTCAAGATGGCTCAGCTTCTCTCGGCGGTGGAGATCCACCGGTCTTCGTACCTTTCCCCTATGCCACTGATGTTGATCTTATGACATATTGTGATGAATAAACACAGGCAGACGAATTCTTATTGACATATTGTGATGGACAAACACTCATAGACGGATTCTTATGGACATAACATATAAACACAATCTCTTCGACACAAACTATATCGAAACCTGCGATACAAACACTCATGGACAGATTCTTGACTTTCTCTACCCAAGAATCAAAATTTTATCCACAATCACATGACCATGAGTAACTGTCCATATTATACAATCCATCGATCCATATCCATGAAAGTTTCATCTTCTTTTAAATCGAAGAATAGCTTCTCAAAATATGCGGTATAGGTATTGAAATCGAGTTAAAGGGAGAGAGCAATATGGTTAATGAGAAGATGAGAGAAATCAGTAAAAGAGTGGGGGAGACGAGTTGGCGAGGCAGGAATAGGGTGTGAATCGCTGATCTGATATGAGATTTCTTCGGAAGTGTTAGTAGGATTGGCTGTGGTGATGATGGGTGCCGACTGATATAACAGAGAAAGAGACGATGGGAAAATAATAGAATAGGGGAATTGTTTGGTCTTTTATGAAAAAGGATAAAATTGGGAGATTGTTTGGTCTTTTTGTGTGGTCAAAATACACATTTTTTCATAAGTACTTTTAAATGTAGTTGGAAAGATATAAAGTGTCTTTCAATGTAAATTAACTCATTTGCACTTATCCCTATTAAGTTACTAACCACAGACCAGTGGAAACATCGCATTCACTTTCGTTGATGAACCAAAGTTGTCATCATCATGATTAATGATTACGAGTCCATGGAAAATCCAACATTGGGTCTCTTTATTTTTGTATTACCAGTCCAAAGTCATTTGAGTTATACTAAAAGTACTAAACCTATCAGGTAAGACGACTAAACATTAAATGTAAGTCTCACGAGTCCACATACAATTTTTTTTAAAGCCTGAAAATAATTCGAAATTTCAAATCATTGGTCACTTTAAACCCTAACTCTCGCATCCAGCCTGTTACTAAGCACCATAGTAGGTTCTATAATGATTGATATTTCCATGTGACCTACAAGAAGCACCCATAATCTCAAAATGATGAAAAATCCAACTTGTGCTACTAAAAATTCGCTAAAATAAAAGGGAGATATTTTTTTTTCTAGTTTATATTACAGAGAGCCTTCAACAAATGGCCTACAAAAATACATCAATGAAAACAACATACTATCAGTATTTTTCACCGTTGGGTTTCTAAGGAACTTAAGAGATGACGACGTGATTTAGCGAGACATTTTGGGCCCGAAGGTTATCGAACGTAGATCAAGATGGCCCATGCCCATTTAGTCTAAACGCTTTTATGCTACTGAAAATTCTGTCCGGTTAAAAGTTAAAACCATTGAACTGGTTAAGATGCACACACATGCTTGTGAGTGTTATACACACGTGCGTGTCTCAAAAGAGAAACCCAACAGTCCAACACGTGTAGTTGATAAGTACGGAAAGTCTCTAGTCGGCGAATAAGCGGCTAAATTTGAGAAATAGTTTCGTCGGTCAATATGTGAACATGACAAGTGATACTGTTGTCTTTTCCAATACTACGGAGCATATCGGACGGTGATGATGGTTAAGAGTGTTAGACCATCTCCAATGCTTTTTGTTTTATATATTTTTTAAAAATAGAGTTAATTTTCTCTATAATATATTTTCTTTTAAATATATTCATTTTCTTATTTATTATTCTTATTTTCTATTTATAAAATTCATAAATTAACTCAACTTTTTTTTCAAAAACTTCTATAAATTATTGAAAATATTAAAAATTAAACAATTTTTTTCTTTTCTTTTTCAATTTCAATTTTTAATGCTATCTATAATTGAGTTTAAAATGAGTACAATTTTTTCATATTTAGTTATATTATATGCTTTCAAAATTTTCCAAACTATAACCAAAGTTATCAAATTTATTCATATTTATTGATTATTTATTAATCTTTTATATTGGATACATAAATATTTACTGAATTTATAAAAAATAATTCATGTCAACAGTTTATTAATTTTTATATTTGTTATACAAATAAAAAAATATAAGTTAAAAGACCAATTTACAAATTAAAAAATTATCTTTATTACAGAGGAAAAAATAAAGTTCATCCAAATATAGCAGTAGAAATAGCATCATAAATTTTAAAATTAAAGTTAGAGGTAAAATGGAGATGATTTTCCTCTATCTTTTTTTCTAAAATAAAGGTAGATGAAAAATTCTCTTAAAAAAACTCAAATTAAAAATGAATAAATATGTGAAATCACTTAAGTTAATCAATAATATAAGATGTTACAAAAAAGGTGATATGAAAAACGTGAAAAAAAATAATATGATGTGATTTATGAACGAAAATTAATACAAAGTTTTCAAATCTACATCTTTTTTTTATTGTCAAATGTATATCAAAAACATACAAAATGCAAACATTATAAACAGATTATATTTTTAACGATCATATTAAAAATGTCAAAATTTGTATCATTCAATCTTGAAAAGATCATCTAAATTTATTTTCGCTATTCTTTTGCTATTGAAATGTAACAACCTAATCATGAAGAGTTTTAATATATCCAGTGAAAACCACGTCTTTTTTGGATAATATTAAAATGTCAAAATTTGTATCCTTCAATCTTTTGTTAATTTTAAACAAATTTAGAAAGTTTAAAAACAATGAATAAACTACATATTTTTTTAAACAGGTTAATGGGATTATTATCCGGACATGTTTTTGTTCTTCCCAAACTCGTAATTTGTCGAGAGGGAGGTATGATGCTTCCTCATCGTCGGATCCAATCGGCAATCGCTTGTGGACAAAGAAGACTAGGCTTAAGGTATCAAACTTTGAACGCTGCCTCTGGACCAAGTTGGAGCTCTACATGATTCTTATTTCTTTAGCGGGTGGGTGGGTGACCCAGCAAATATACGTCACCTACAAACTTCTTCCTATACATATAAACCAATTAACTTTTCAGCTGGATTTTATGAAATCAAAACGAATAAGACATCAAAAACAACAAGTGATGCATACAAAGAGTAATTATAAAAGACTACAAAGACATTAATATATGCATAAGTGATGGGAGATCATATTCCGTTCTAGTATGGAATCCAACTAAATTTTCAATCCTCCCGTGAATCTCTGAGTAAAAATGGTTAAGAGACTCAATCGCGAACCAACTCACTAATTGTCGATTATCAAAACGTGAATGGTTAAACTTTAAAGAAAGCCTAACACGCACTCAACGGAGTTTTGAGAGAGGAGCCCACAGCATCCTTACATACATATCATTTGTATGTATCCATTATGATTATAATATGAACAATGTAGGTTATTCATAATTTCTTTCGGATAATTAATTAATCACAAGTCGGAAGATATGTTTTTTTTCGGCTGCATATGCGTGAGCAACATATTTACGCGTAATCGATTTTGTGTGTGTGTGTGTGACAAGACTATACAATTTTCATTCGTATAAGATTCCACCAAACGTTAAACGAATATATAAGGAAATCGAATTTAAGTTGTCTATTAATTCCACTGGCACAATGAACTCAGTCAACATACATTTGTTTTTCCCCGTCTCACACACCGACTGATTTACGACCGTATGTTTGTATTATCTTTTCGTTCGTTAAACCATATTGTTATTATAATATATTGAACGGTTTTTATGTTAGCGAAACCCTACAAAGAAAGTAATTGAAAATTACCAGAACAAACCCGACAATATAAGCATGGATCGTAACAACAAACAGCAAATAATATAATTTATTTATTAGGTCTCGCAATATATTTATTCGCATCGTGCACCGTCTTGTTCCTTTTGACAACAACCTGTTACCAATATTTTAGTTACAAATTTCAATACACAGAATTATTGGAATAATTCCACATCTCATATAAATATCCACCATATGTTATGTTCACGTGCACCTTTCAAATCTAACTAGGTGTACATAGCAAAAGTACGTGCAATTATATAACGACCCAATAATATATATATATATATATATGTTTTTTAACATATCAAACATTTTTAGTTGATTGATCCCTGTTTATACACTAATTAAGAGGGTATTATCAATAAAGGGCCAACCATTACAAATTTAATAACTGAAACGGGTTACTTGAAAAGACATTGTGAGAAATGTGTATAAATCGAATTAATGCTATAAACACAACTTTATCTTGTAATTAACACTTTCACGTACGGTTTAAATTCAACATCACAGATTTAGAATTAGTATAATTTATCTCCACACTATACAAGAATATTATAGTAGATAAGCTAGGAAAACGTCAAAAATTCAGTAGATTTGTCGTGTTTATACATTCCGGTTCATGTATATACATCAAGGTTTTTATTATTCGATTATTCTATCATCAATGGTTAATATCTGTATATGATTGACACATCAAATCGTTTTTTGTGGTTTTTGTAACTAATTTGATATATTAAAAAAAAATGAAATAAATAGTTGTGAAACCGTTCGAGGGAAGGTTGGGGAGAAGGTGCAAATGACGTTGGGACGAAGTGCGTTACTAACGTTAGAGACAGTTACACACCTTTCAAAAGAGTCCAAACTGACACGTGGCAGTTCTGCTCAATGGACGACAGTTAGTTGTTTGTTGAGGATTACAGCCTGGAATTTTGCTCGATTTTATTAAATTCAATTAAATAAAAATGGCAAGTGATGATTTCACATTCCAATTGGCCAACTCTCTTTGTCGTTATCTCCACGTCATCAAACCTCAGTTTTTAAAAATTTTCCGACCACTCACTTTTATCTTTTGTGGCCGTTTCTTTGTAACAAGTTTATGAAACAGAATATTAAATCGAATTATGAATTATTAATATCGTAAATTTCTTTTCATGTAGTATTATATACTATATACTAGTATTATTTTGAATTGGAACACTGAATCTACTTTTATTTCGCAACCGTTTCCGTAAAGCCATTTAAAAAAACATAAAACTGTTTTCATGAAATTGGCAAAAGAATTTCATGTTTATTATATCCCAAATTTGTAGCATTTCGCGGTTTGAATTTCTTTTTCTTTTTGGTTAAAAAGATAAACTATAGTACTACTAAGAAGATAAGTTCAATAGTATTAATTTCAACATTCAAGACAGTTTAATTTTTTAGTTAAACTACTAATTAAAAACAAGAAACCGTAATCACAATTTTGTTTTATTGCGTTTATTCTGGCATTATTGTTGCCTAGTCCATTATCAGCAAAACTGTAACTACTTTAAACTTATGTAATTTCAAAAAAATTCAAAATAGGCGTTTTTGTATTTTTTTTATTTTAAAAAAGTAAAAGAAAAGGTAGTACATTGATATATACAGGCTGGCTTGGCCAGTCAAAAGTCAGAAATGCATAAAAAACTGTCTTTACCCAAACGGCCAAACCTAACCGTTATCGTCTTTATTTCAGATATTTTAAATTTTATTTATTTATTTTTGCTTTAAAAAATTAAAACAACTTTCTAAATTTTCACCTCAGATTGTGCGAATAATATCAGAGCTTTCCTTGTAGGTTTCCGTGATTTTGTCGCTTTAACTTCCCACAACAACCCACGCGACTCTCACACGCGTGACCTCACTTCTCTTTTTCGCTTTACGCCCCTCGACTGTATCACACGCGCTCCATCGTACGATCGCGTAACAGAAAAAAGAGAGAAGTAGACACATAGACGCAGCGAGATCATGACACGTGTTCACCTACAGCTGTATCCCAAAACTTTCAAAACCGCTTGCGTGGAAGAAGCGGTGCCCATGGGGCCATGACTTTCTCCACCGTCTCAACCCGTTACCGGTTACTTTTCCCCTTTCTCTCTTTCTCTATATAAATACCTTTTTTCCTCTCTTTCAGTTTGTCGACCTTCTCCTTCCTCCTCCTCCCCTGACCGAAAATAAATACCAAAAAGATCTGTTTGATTCAATGGCGGATCGGGTAAAAGGTCCGTGGAGCCAAGAAGAAGACGAGCAGCTAAGGAGGATGGTGGAGAAATACGGACCGAGGAATTGGTCGGCGATTAGTAAATCGATTCCAGGTCGATCTGGAAAATCCTGTAGATTACGGTGGTGTAATCAGTTATCTCCGGAGGTGGAGCATCGGCCGTTTTCGCCGGAGGAAGACGAGACGATCGTCTCCGCTCGCGCTAAGTTCGGTAACAAATGGGCGACGATAGCTCGTCTTCTTAACGGCCGTACGGATAACGCCGTGAAAAACCACTGGAACTCGACGCTTAAACGGAAATGCAGCGGAGGGATAGATGTTAATTTCGCGGCGACGGCAACGGAGGAGGATCAGGATCGGCCGAAGAAGAGGAGATCGATGAGCTTAGATTCTGCTCCTCCCGTGGATACTGGATTGTATATGAGCCCGGAGAGTCCCACCGGATTCGACGTTAGTGACTCCAGCACTATTCCATCTCCGCCGTCTCCGGTTGCTGCTCAGCTTTTCAAGCCAATGCCGATTTCCGGCGGATTCACGGCGCCTTCGCCGGCGGAAATGTCTTCGTCGTCTGAGGATCCGGCGACTTCATTGAGTCTGTCACTGTCACTGCCTGGAGCTGACGTCAGCCATGAGTCAAAGAACGTGAGTTCGAGCAACAACACGTTGCTGTTTCCGCGATTTGAGAGTCAAATGAAAATTGATGTAGAGGGGAGAGGAGAAGCAGTCGCCGGACGTAGAGCTGAGTTTATGACGGTGGTGCAGGAGATGATAAAGGCGGAGGTGAGGAGTTACATGGCGGAGATGCAGAAAAATAGCGGTGGTGGAGGATTTGTCGTCGGAGGTTTCAGGGATAGTGGAATCACACCAAAGATTGAGTAGTTGGGGAGAGTTAGGAAAATCGAATCGATTTGGGAATTTGAAGAGCAATTCATTTTTGGGTTGTGGTGAAATGAAAAAAAAAAAAAAAAATGTACAGAGGAATTAAATTGGATAATAAAAAATTTCAATGGAATAATCTTAAATCCACTTTAGAGATTTCTATTTGTTTATGTAGAACCAAAACCTATGGCTCAAAATGAGAATGTGTTATTTGGAAGTCTGGACTTAACTTGTGATTAGTGAGACCTTGTATCATATAGCCTGCGACATGTACATTGTCCAGATCATCAATTTATTTAACAGATTTAACTTGTATATCATCAATTTATCTAACAGATTTATAAGTTCTTCGATATAATCGATGATGCAAGTCTTTTTACGATTTATAGAAATCTTTGTATATAGTCCTATGAAAATTATACAGTTTCTATCCGGATGAAATCGGAATTTATATACATCGAGAAGTAGTAAAGTCTAAACACAATAATTGTGTTAACTATAAAAGAGGATAGATACAAATTACAATCCAAAAAGGAACTAGTTATAAGAAGACTCTTTTTCTAGCTAAAGCATGAACAACTTCATTTAAATTCATTTTAACATGAAGAAATTTTGCAAGGTGGTGCTTGCAAATTTTAAACTAGATGTTTTTGTATACTGGTAATTTCCAAAGATCCTTGCAAAACCTTGATTAATACGTAACAATAACAATAGCCTTCAAAACGATAAGCAACATCATAGTTTTTTTTTTTTTTTTGAACATTTCTTTAGCTACATTATAGTTGCACTTCACCAAGCTTAAGTGTGGTCGTGACTCGTGACCAACAGAAAGCATGTGACGTTTGCTCTGTAATATTTGTCATTAATTCATTCAGAAATTTCAGAATTTGGAAGTAAAATTCTGAAGTTTTAGCTTTTTGGAAGTAAAATTATAATAAAATCGTTAAAAAGTAAACAAAAAAGAAAGGTGCTTATAATAACCATAAAACTACGTCGTTTTTTAGATTTACTAGGCCTCGTTGCTGGGTTTTGTCTAAAAGCAAAAGCGGCTTTGGTTCCGTAGATCTGACATTTGACTTTGTCCCCTCTTCTTCACTCTCACTCGTCTCTTTTTTATCCCCCTCGCATTTTCTCCGGCGAGTACGGTCACATCGGATAATTCTGCCGGCGAATTAGATGGCGCTGGCGTCGATCGGCGCGACGCTCTCGTTCATAATCTACTTCTCCCTCCCCTGTTCAAATGCGGCTGGTGAAAACATCCTCCACCAATCGCTTCCCGTCGCTGGATCACGCCGTCCCATGGTGTTCCCGTTGTTTCTCTCTCAAGCTAACTCTTCTTCTTCTTCGAGATCCGTGTCTATTCACCATCGGAAACTACACGAGGACGACTCAAAACCACTGCCTCACTCTCGGATGAGACTCTACGACGATCTTCTTCTTAATGGGTAACGACTGCCTTACGAAATTCGCTCGTCATTTTCAGGGTTTTCCGATCTGATTCGTTTATATTGTCTCTTATCAATTTCGCAGTTATTACACGACGCGGCTGTGGATTGGTACGCCGCCGCAGATGTTTGCTCTTATAGTGGATTCAGGGAGTACTGTCACTTACGTTCCTTGTTCCGACTGTGAACAATGTGGCAAACACCAGGTAAATGCTCTCAATTATCCAAATTGCACTCTTGACAACGAAAAATTCAAAATTGCTCAAACCCATTTCCAGAAAGATCATAGCTCATCATCATCATGTCCCCTCAAAAAAATCATTCCTTTTTTTTGTGAAATCTTGATAAGATAGAATATGTGCTTACTTTGAAATTTTGGTTTCGATAGGCAAAAGGGCTTTTTCAATCTTGTCTTGATTCCGCTTTTAACTATGAAAAATTCAAAATTGCTAAAAACTATTTGCAGAAAGCTCATAGCTCATCATCATGGCCACAAAAATCTTTCCTTTTTGTGAAATCTTGCTTTGAAATGGGCAAAGGGCTGTTTCAATCTTGTGTTCCCTTGTCTCGTGTGCTTACTTTATCTTATGATATCATTCATTCAGGACCCAAAATTTCAGCCGGAAATGTCTAGCACCTATCAACCCGTGAAGTGTAACATGGACTGTAACTGCGACGACGATAAGGAACAATGCGTATACGAGAGAGAGTACGCTGAACACAGCAGTAGCAAAGGTGTGCTTGGAGAAGATCTCATATCATTCGGCAATGAAAGCCAGCTTACACCTCAGCGAGCTGTCTTCGGCTGCGAAACCGTGGAGACCGGCGATCTTTACAGCCAACGCGCCGATGGCATTATAGGGTTAGGCCAAGGAGATCTCAGTCTCGTGGATCAGTTGGTGGATAAAGGCTTGATAAGCAACTCTTTCGGTTTGTGTTATGGAGGGATGGATGTTGGTGGAGGCTCGATGGTTCTCGGCGGTTTCACTTACCCGTCTGATATGATCTTCACTGACTCGGACCCTGATCGTAGGTATGTTTCGTAAAAGGGACTGCTCTGTCTGATTGGTCGAATGGGATCTTGTATAATCCTGACGGATACGTTTAATACCTTTCACACATTTACTCTAGTTTCGGGATGGCGACAGTCCATATTACAATATAGATTTGACGGGGATACGCGTCGCCGGGAAGCAGTTGCCGCTGAACTCGAGAGTCTTTGACGGAGAACACGGCGCCGTTTTAGACAGTGGTACGACGTATGCTTATCTCCCAGACGCAGCGTTTGCAGCATTTGAGGAAGCTGTAAGAGTTTTTTTTTTGTTCTTGTTTGTTTCTGAGAAATTTGGTAATGTTTGGTTCAGTTTCCGGTTTTTCCTCTTACATTGTGTTGTATTGTAGGTAATGAGAGAGGCTTCACCATTGAAGCAGATCGATGGTCCTGATCCAAATTTTAAAGATACTTGTTTCCATGTTGCTACAAGGTATTATATTATGTCTTTGCAAGCTTGTGATCTATTTGAAAACCTTTCAAACGAGTGAAGTCACTGACAGTTTAGATTGGGTTATATCTCAAGTAACGATGTCTCTGGACTTTCGAAGATATTCCCATCGGTCGAGATGATGTTTAAGAGTGGACAATCATGGCTGTTGTCACCTGAAAACTACCTGTTCCGAGTAAGTGAAACCTTTTATGTAGAGTGTCTTTTTTCTTTCTATAGTTTCTGATATGATTTACTTTTTTTTGTTCAATAAAAGCATTCCAAGGTACATGGTGCATACTGTCTCGGTGTTTTCCCAAATGGGAAAGATCATACAACTCTTTTAGGAGGTGAATAGTTAATATCATTCTCTTCTTTTTTGGCTACCTTTATTTGGTTTTTAATTGGTAACGAAAAAGCTTCTGTTATCAGGAATTGTGGTTCGGAACACACTTGTTGTGTATGATCGTGAGAATTCTAAGGTTGGTTTCTGGAGAACGAATTGTTCAGAGTTATCGGATAGGCTTCATATCGATGGTGTACCACTACCTGCAATTTTGCCTTCGAATGTTTCAGATCCAACCCTTAATACATCAAGCAATCTCCCAGGTTAGTGTGTAGATTTAATCTAAACTCTTTTGTCCAAGAAAATGCAACTAAAGAAGAACTCTATGTCCATGTCTCCTGATGTTTTTGTACATATTTTTCCTCAGGGGAGACTCAAATTGGTCAAATAAACCTTGATATTCAACTAACAGTCAATTCCTCATATCTGAAACCTCGCATTGAAGAGCTCTCCAAGATATTCTCCAAGGAGCTCGATATCAAATCTTCACAGGTTAAGCCAAAATTGATAAACACACAATAACTTGCAAAGCCTTAGACACTGTTTTTTGTGTGTGTGTGTCTGCTAATATTTGAGTAATCCCGTCACAGGTCTATCTATCGAATCTCACCTCCAAAGGAAACAACTCTCTCTTCAGAATAGTTGTTGTCCCTACTGAATCTTCCAGCTTATTTTCGAACGTCACAGCAACGGTGTTTGATTTTTACTGTAAACTTTCTCCTTACATTGCTACTACATGTTATTATCATCTTCTTACTCGACCTTTCGATTATTCTCCTTCGTAGAGTATAGTTTCTCGGTTTACGAATCACCAAATCAAGCTGCCTGACGTATTCGGAAACTATCAGCTCGTTGATTACAAACTCGATCCTCCAAGAAAACGGTAAGCCATTTTCTTTCTTTAAGTGCAACCATAGATTAGATCATCATCACTGCATCTGTCTCAAAAGAAAAGTCTTTTTTTTTGTTTCATTTGGTTTTAGGACAAGGTGGCAGATGAAAAACATCATTGTCGTGACAGCAATTGGGATCATCGCTGTAATTGTTGGGTTATTAGCTTATGGAGTTTGGTTGATGTGGAAACGCAAACTAACATCAAATCCATATAAACCTGTCGATGAAGCCATAGTCGCTGAGCAAGAACTTCAACCTATATAAATAACCTAGTACCTTTATTTTCATCTCTTATATCATACAAACTGTTTGGTCTTGTTCAGACAAGAGCATATCATATGTGATCTGTCTTAATGATCTTTATTGTTTAGTAAATAATGCCAACTTTTTTTTTGTTTTTAATCATCAAAAGTCTAATATCCTTTTCATTAATTTTTTACTCTCGTTACTCATATACATGTAAAAGATTGTATAGTGCAGAAAAGTGCATTCAATTAATGTTTCTTTTTGTTTTTCAGATTAATATCTAGAAAAATAAGAAATTATGTAAATCAAGTTATACAGTACAGTATTTGGCATTGCGCGTTTTTACCGGATTTTTTTTTTAAAACTAAAATTATAGTATCTGAAATCACATTTATTTCTAATTTCCCAACAAAAATACTTGTGGCAATGCTCCTCTTTTTATATTAACAAATGTATATATGGTATCCACTAATTTCCAAGAACAACAGTGCATTTATATGGGAAATTTTTTAAAAATATATTAATTGATGTATTTGTGGTAAAAAAAATGTAAAAATGGAAATAAGAAATTTCACAAAATGCATAATAAAACAAAATTGACACATATTTTTCTTATGATTACTTTTTTGGGTCTCTTACCATTTCTCTCCCAGACTTGCTCTCCCATTTTAACCGTCTGATTTTCACCTCTTTCTCTTTTTGCCTCTCAAATGCTCCGTGATCGCTTCCCATGGTGGGGAGAGTAATCGTCGACAACATTTTTTTTTGTAACAATAACTGGATTATTTCAGTTTTACTTTAACTAATTTAATTGTTATTATGAATTAACTAATTGAACCTTCTTATGTTTTTTTTTTTTTTTTTTTGAACAATTGAACCTTCTTATGTTATACATGCAAGAGTTATTATATCAGGTGTACTATGTTAATTATATTAGTTGTAATTGTTTCAAAATTATACAAATTGTATTTGGTTATTTTGTTGTAACATGCTGGACTCAGTTTTACTACTTTTTTTTTTCTTCAGTTTCGTCGATCCGAACTTAATTGCATATGAAACCAGAAAACTGACATAAGATAAATTTGAACTTTTTTGTTGCTGTTTTTGAGATTTCGATACTTGCTGATTTTTTTTCCAAAATAATAAAAAGAAATCAAATAACTTGGAGCCGAAGTTTGGTGTTTTTAAAAATTAGTCTGGATTGAGAAGATATTCACAAAAGATATCTGTTACTCTGAGAATTATATGAAAAAACTATTATTATAGTGTTTTATATACGTTGATGAGAATCATAGAAAATCATTTGAGAATCGAAGAGAAAAGGAAGAAAAGGAAAAAGAAAGAAACCAAAAAAAGAAAGAAGATATTGAATAAATTAATTTTAGAAAATATATTAAAAATTGGTGATAGGCTATTTTACAATCAATTAAAACAAACTTTAATAAGTTTTACACAACAGCTTTGCGAAATTATTTTGGGATTAAAAAGCCTCTTTCTTTTTGGATTCGACTGCGATTTGAGAACCGGTCAGTCAATTTCTCGGAATAGTTGGTGAATATCTCTCTCTTCTCTGTTTCTTACTTTCTTGACTCTGTCTCTCTCTCTCCCTCTCTCTCTCTCTCTCTCCGAGGGTTTAGGGTTTAAGACTCTCCAAGAAATTTGGATTTACGCTAACAGATTCTGATTCATCAAATAGCTTTCGTGCATGTGTGATATCCTCTAAGATTAGCGAATCACTCGATTTCGAGAAATTTCCCTGTAAATTTTCTCTTATTGGTTATAAGATTGGAACCACTTAGGCTTTGGAATCAGAATGATCAAATTTCATCGCTTTATCAAATTAGATTTCGCATGAAAAGCTGACTGCTTTTTCCTACTTGGGTCTAATCTCTTCGTTTCAATTGTTTTTTTTTTTCTTTTTCTGATTTTGTTTTCGATTATAGCAAAACAAAGTTGAAAGCTTTATTCTACTCGGGTCTAATCTCATTGTCTTAATCGGTTTTCTGATTTTGTTTTCGATTATAGCAGAACAAAGCTGAATCCTTTTTTTTCCTACTTGGGTCTATTCTCATTGTCTCTATCGATTTTCTGATTTTGTTTTGGATTGTAGCAAGAACAAAGGTCAAGGCTTTTCATACATTGGGTCTAATCTCATTGTCTCAGTCAATTTTCTGATTTTGTTTTGGATTGTAGCAGAATAAAGTTGAAGGCTTTTTTGGTGGGGGTTTATGGCGCTTAAACCAAAGCCAAGAGCTGAAATGGATATCTCAGATTGTTCTGCAAATCAACAACCAGAAGATGTAAAAGTTGATATCTTGGAATGTGGAAATCAGATGGATGAGTTTCAAGAGGAAGATGAGGTTCTGTGTCATTCCTCTTCGAGTTCTTTTGGTGATTCAATGTGTGCTCGTGATGATGATGATGATGGTTCTGGTTTTGAAGCCCAATCGATGCTGAGCAAAGACTATCCATTGCCTGAGACTTTCGGTGATGGGACTGAGGTTTTGGGTTTGAAGAAGAAGAAGCTAACGGATGAGTGGAGGCGGTTTTGTCAGCCATTAATGTGGAGATGTAAGTGGTTAGAGCTCAAGGCTAAAGAAATCGAGTCTCAAGCAAAAGGGTATGATAAAGAAGTTAAAAGTTACTACGAGAGTAAACAGTTTGATCTTGACAAGTCGAAGCTGGATGGCTTTGATGGGAGATCGATTCCTTTTAACGACCAAACTCAAAGGATGAGTGTTTTCAAGAGAGGAAGAAGGAAACGAGTGGAAGAGACAACAGATGTTGCAGCTTACATGTCTAGCCATAATGTTTTCTCTTATGCAGGTATCTTCTTCACTGTCTTTGCTTCGTTTAACTTTCTCTAATTGTCACTACAATGGTCTTAACTTTGTGATCCAACTTTGTGTTCAGAAAAGCGGAAGCCAACAACTGTTAAAGCTCCGTATCCTGATCCAGGTGAGATCTATACACATTGTTCCACTATCTCAGTATTAGATGTGGGACTATAGCACTAAATCTTCAATTGTTATGTTTAGATTCTGGTGCAGGCCGCAAAGCCAAGGGCATGGAAGACGAACCTGAAGATGATTGTTTTGTTTCTGCGTTAGACTGTTCTGATGATTCCCTAGCAAAGATTTTGTGTAAGATTGATGAGGCGCAGGACAAAGCAAAAAGATTGAGGACTCGTGTTGATCAGTTGATGTGCGGATCTCAGGCTGCTCATACATCACCGATGACTCGAACTGTAGCTCATAACCAGAGAGAAGCGACTGTGCAGATTGGGAGGCAACGTGTATCTGCTGATCATACGGTAGATTTATTGATACCTCAAGCTCCTCCTGTTCAAGTCGATGGACAATGTTTGAATAGCAACTCTCCACTTTCTGGAGGCTTAGGACTTCACACTATCCTTGAAGATGTAAGAAATGTTTTGAATTAAAAGAACATTTTCCATATTAGTATAATGTTTGTTTGGAGTTGAGACAAAAGTATCATGGTTGTTGTCCAGCTGCTGATGGATGAACCAGAGATCGATGATGATGCAGAAACGGACGAAGAAAAGCTTAAATATTTCAAGAAGCTAATGAATGAGATTACAGGCGTAGCAGATGAAGAAGAAGATCCTTCACCGGTCACTAAGAGGCAGAGAACCTCTCACTGAAGCTCTCTCTCTCTATCTGTCCTCTATGTACAGAGCCTCATCATCCTGCTTGATCAGGCAAAAACCCATATCCATAAAGCTCTCCCAAAGTAGTAATATTTGGTATATTCATGTTCATTCTTTATCTCTCCACTAACTCTTTGCATTTGGCTTTTGTGAGAATTATGAGACCACAATAGGTTTCAGGGTTTGTGCATAGTTAAGTGACTTAGAATCGTATTATCATAGGCTATTTTTCCTTGTTCTATATCATAAGACCCTTTCTGATTCATAAATTCAAATCTTTGAGAGCTTTTCTTGTGGAGAATTCATGTGATTGTTGTGCACAATAATCCATAAACATAAGCACGCGGATTAAGTGGTTGTAATTAAACTAAAACATTGTGTTTGATTCTATATTAGTAAATAGTTAAAATATTGAGTTTCTCCGACAGATACACATGTCAAGTTGAGAACTTAGCCTGAACTCTGAAGTGTTTTTTCTTAAAAAGGGGCTTTCTTGATTTTGCGAATCTTTGGAAAAGAAATAACTAAAATGGAAGATGAGTCAGGTTAGTGATAATTATTTTTTACCTGTAAAGACCAAAATATTAGTGATGATTAATTGAGTTTAAAGAGAGGCTTTTTAGGTAGCCGCATTTTCTTGAGACCCAAACAACACTTTTGATATTTGTAGACGACGACAAAACCTTTGCATATGTGGACAGTTGCTTCACTCTCATTGGCTTTCTTCTTGAGGGGACCGCAAATTCAACTTCACTTACTGTATTTCTTATACATTTAAAATCGTGTGTATGAACGCAAGACATAAATCTTTAAGTATCCCACAAGCGTAACGTCGTACTCGGACTTAAATTGGATGAAAATGCTTAAGCTTTCCGTTCTTATCTTGAAAAGTCTCAAAAATCTTAACATCAACTTTGTTTGATATCCAAAGAAAGTTTATGTGATTCTTGAGCATCTACATGAGAAAGTCTTAGACGTAACCAAAAAATGATTTATTAAATTTGGACTATAGACGATCACATCAAGATGTCAAAACCACCATGGGTATTATTATCTAATCAGTATCACATATGTGAACACAAATCTTTTTGGTTTTTCTTTGTAAACCTAATTTCGGGTAAAGAACACGATACCTTGATGTATATTAGTATTCTAATTCATTTTGTGAGACCTTATTATTAACTAAACTAATCTTGGAACTTGAAGTGGAATAATAAAGGCTAAAAAGAGGAGTCGCCATAAACTTTCCACGCCGGCGAATTTTTATTAGTATTCGTTTTCTTTTGAGTTGTAACTAAAACACTAACTAATTCATCCAAAAGAGAGAATTATTTGGTCTTTTGTCCTAAAGCATAATTGTGTGGTTAGTGTCTTCTTCTCTTTCAAGATTTATTATTTTTCTCCCTCAAGAAACCAGAAGATCATTTAAAGAAAAAGAAGAAGAAAATGCTCAATTCCGATGAACAACAGTGCACAAATCCATCCTGTTTCTTCTGCAGCATGAAAGAGACGAACCCTTTTCGTCGAAGATCGAAGCTCGCCTCAATTTTCAAAGAGATTTCTCGTACGGAGTCAAAAGACCATGTCTTGGTCTTGAGTGGTCTGTGGAACATAGCCATGTCCGAGCCCGACGATCCTGAGTTCCCATCGCTCGGTTTGTTCGAGTGTATGTCAAAACTCATACAGAAATCAATCCAAAACACATCTTGGCTTCTCAAAGACCAGAACATATTCATTCCTTATTACGCAGCCCATATCATCGGAACATATGTTATGAACAAGGAAGACTTAGCTGCAAGAGCGGTTGATTCAAAGGGTTTTGTTGTTCCTGCTTTGTTGGAGCTTCTTAGAGGGAAAATCAGTTGGGTTGAGCAGCGAGCCGCCGCTCGAGCACTTGGTAACTTAGCTAGCCACGAGAAGAGCTTTGAAGCAATCTCTTTGTTCGAAGAAGAAATCGTGAACCTTTCCATGGAGATAGCGACTACTTGTTTGAAGAATGTTTACAGAGGGTTTCTTGGGGTTGAAGATAGCTTGAGGTTGAAGTATCAAAGCGATTTGTTGACGAAAGGGCTTGGTGGGTTAGAGACAGAGAATCAAAAAGCAGAGGAATGGGGGATTCAGCTACAATGTTGGTCTTTATATCTATTGAATTGTTTCGCATCGCGAGGTAAGTCCATTGATCGAATCAGCGAGGGAAGTTTCTTGAAGAAAGTGAGTGAAATGTGGGGCGGTTTAGTAAACCGGAAGTCTCCTGGAGGAGTTGAATTGATCAAGACTCTTTGTAAAACAGAGCTGGGAAGAAACAAAGTAAGTGAGGTTAGAGAAGTGATTGAGAGACTTTGCGATCTTTCGAGATCGTCTGATGATTGTAAAGAAATGGCTTTAGATACCCTTTTAATGCTTCTTAAAGACTCGAATGTTAGGTATCGAGTTATCGATGTTTTAGGGCATTGTTTAGTGGATTTAGCAGAAGATAAGGTTGTTGGAGACAGAGTAGCTCAGATAGTTTTACAAGATTACCACAAGATTAAGTATAGTGGCCTGAAGATGAGTAGGGAGGAGGCTCAGAGATGTATAGAGGTTCTTTGGGAGGTTAAAGTAGAGAGGAAGAAGAAGGAGAAACTTATGAGTGAAACAGAGCTTGAAGAGAGAAGAAAGATGGTGAAATCCTTGAAGAAACAAGGGAAGAAGAAGTTTTCGATGGGTTTTGTTAAAGAAGCGATGGAGATTTATACAGTGGCGATTGATTTGTGTCCGTTGGATATGATACGAGATAGGGTTGTGTTGTATAGCAACAGATCACAGTGTTGCTTGTTGTTGAAGAAAGCTGAGTCCGCCATAAGTGATGCTACTAGAGCTCTGTGTTTATCTGGTGTGGATGATCCCCACGGTAAGAGTTTGTGGAGAAGATCTCAAGCGTACGATTTAAAAGGGTCGGCGAGGGAGAGCTTGATGGATTGTTTGGCGTTCGTAGATCAACGACTCAAGCTTTCGAATACGGAAAGAATACCCTACTACGCGACGCAGATGATTAGAAAGCAAATGAGCGCCACGTGCGTATTCTCGGGGTTTGACTCGAAGGCTGAAAAATCGGACGGTTGAAAGATGAAGGACTGAGATACTGAGCATCTACATGGTGACGCTTAGTTGCACACACTCGTTTTCTTTATTTCACTAACCAAATTGTGTTTTTGAAATGATCTCTTGATAAATCTGCTATAAATTTATAATTAATATGATATCGTTAACGTACATGTGGTAAAATCAAAATCATCGTTAAGTTTCCTCTAATATTATAAAAAGTCAAAACGTTAATATATATTAAAATAGTAAGTAATTTTTGATATAGCATTTGCAATTGGTAGTAATAATACGCTAATAGTACATTAACTAATTCATTATAATTTTGTAACTGATTATTTTTAGTTAATAACCATTTAATTGATTTAAGTTTCAAAATATATGTTATATTTTTAACATGCTTATATTCTGCTTATATTATGCTCATATTTTACATATGTTTTCTCTCTTTTTCTTAATTGATTATTTTTTTAAAATATATTTTCCTTTTACAATTTAAAAAGTTATAGTGTTTTAATGTAAATTTCGTTTTAACTATTGGTTTGAATGTACTAGGGCATTTTTAGTGGATTTAAAAAAATTATGTATTTTAGTCATTTTTTTATTTTGAACTGAATTATCTTTATTAAAATGATTTAATTTAGTGTATGTTAGAGGTGAAAGCGGCCAATTAGTACCTTAACTATCAAAGATGTAGTGGATTCGAGCACATACTATTTTGATGTGTAAAATAGTACCCCAACTCCTATATATTTGAATATTAATATCTCAGTTTAATACCGTTTGGCGAAATAGTACATTGACCACTATACCGTTAGTCAACACCGTTTACTCCGTCAACGACATCGACTCAGCAGCCAGGTGGTTGCCAACGTGGCTCATTCGAGTAAACGACGTCGTTTTAGCAATCAAACAATCCAATTTTTTTTTGCCCAAAACGACGTCGTTTTGGCTTTGGTTTGTTTAACCCTACTACAGCTTCTTCGTCTTCTTCAGCGACTGCGATTTTACAAGAGATCTTATTTTCGTCTGCGTTATTTTGTTTGTCAATATAATTGGTGGTGTGGATCATCAACACAATTGCAATCGAGTCCAGTGGACTTCTAAGGTCCCGTTCTTTAATAAAAATGAGGTAATTCAATATTTTAGATTTTTATTATACAATTGAAATTGATTTGTTTAATCGGTGCTTTTGCATTGTTTAATCAATGATTTTTGATTACTTAATCGATGCTTTATGATTTGTTTAATCCATGCTTTGTATTGTTTTAATCAATGGTCATATAAAATTCTTCGCTTCTTACTATATTTTCGATTTTTTCAGTGATGGTTTGGATACCGTATTTTTCATCAACCATGAAGGGCATTTCACAACACACGAGGATGGTACGACTTCTTACAGGGGTTGCCTTTGTTACTGAACTTGTTACACCGGCAAATGCATTGTATCAAAGCTTTCCTGTGAGCTTATACGGTGAGAGAGTGTGGTACAAAATGCCATATGAAGACTTGAGCGAGCTTATGGTTTTATGTAATGGTGTTGACAACTTCTCAAAGATGTGTGCAGCGGCTGTATGGTGCAAAACAGTTGAGATATACATGGAGAAAGATGAAGACTATGTGGGAGATGAGCGAACAGAGGAGAGCAGAGATAATGAAGGAAGAGTTAACGAAGGAGATGAGCGAATAGAGGAGAGCAGAGATAATGAAGGAATAGTTAGCGAAGGAGATGAAAGAATAGAGGAGAGCAGAGATAATGAAGGAAGAGTTAACAAAGGAGAGGAGCGAATAGAGGAGAACAGAGATAAAGGAAAAGCAACCGATGAGATGTGTAATGAGGAAGCTCGTGTGGAAGAAATAGTTGCTACATTTGTTGATGAGGAAAAGAATGATGACTACAAACGAACTCCTCTTAGAGCAGATTCTGAAGGAGTTTTCTATGATCGTTGGAGAAGAGGAAGTGGAGAGCTCAAGATTAGGCAAGTTTTTGAAAGTTCGAAAGAGTTTAGAGAGGCTGTGTTGGATACGCCTTAAAAGGAGGTTGGAATATCAAGTACATGAGATGGGGAGCTACAAAATATGGGGCTCAATATGGTATCGATAAATGCACATGGAGAATTTACTGCTCTTATGAGGAATCTATGTCGCAATGGATGGTTAAGTCATTTCAAGAGGAGCATTCATGTTACAAGGATCAGCGTTGTAAGATATTGACTGAGAGTGTGATCTGTGACATGTTTATCAATGAGCTACGAAATGATCCTCTACTGAAGCCGAAGGTAATGCAAGAAAGAATTCATGAGAAGTATAATGTGGCACCTTCATTTGATCAATGTCATAAGGCGAAGAGAAGAGCATTAGAACTCATTGAAGACGAATTCGATGAACAATATGCTAGGATGAAAGACTACCGAGATGAACTTTTAGTGTAAGTTTTCGGTTCTGTAGTGTATTGATGACCTTATCTTTTTGGTTTGAAATTATATTTTGTATCTGAGATGATGTATTGACACAGGACAAACCATGATTCCACAGTGGAGCTGCTGACAACGATTGGAGAAAATGGGAAAGATGTGTTCGATAGTTTCTACATGTGTTTTGCTGGACTGCGCAAGACTTGGAAAGAGCATTATCGACCAATCTTCGGTATTGATGAGTGTTTTTTGAAGTCCAACGAGAAAGGAAAACTCTTGGCAGCTGTTGGCAGAGATACAAACAACCAAATCTACCCCTTTGCTTGGGCCGTTGTTATAGTAGAGAACACATACAACTGGATTTGGTTCATTAAGCATCTAAAAAAAGACTTAGATCTTGGAAATGGCGATGGATTCACTCTTATATCAGATAGACAGAAGGTAAGAATGGTTTGCAATTGTTATTTGACTCAATATCTTCTTACTATATTTTGTGTCTATAACTGATTGAACCGTTTAATTACATAATTTATAGGGATTGCTTAATGCGGTGAACAAAGAATTACCACTGATCGAACATCGAATGTGTGCGAGACACATTTATGGGAATATGAAGAGGGTACATTCAAATAAGCCTCAGATGAAAGGGTTGTTTTGGCAAGTTGTGGAGAGCTTCAACATGGCTGATCATGAAGCAAGCTTGAAGAACTTGAAGGCGTATGATGAAGATGTCTTTGACGCCTTTATGAGTAGGAATCCAGAAAATTGTAGCAGAGCATACTTCAAGACAACATCATGCTGTGAAGACGCTCTGAATAATTTTTCAGAGTCATACAACAAGGCAATTGACAAGGCGCGTTCAATGCCATTGATTCAGAGCTTAGAGACACTGAGGAGACAAGCGATGGTGAGGATTGCGTTAAGGAGGAAGAAAACTGGAAAGCACAAGAGCCAAGATAGTCTGAAAGTCGGCTTAATGATCGCTGAAGAGGAAAAAGAAGTGAAAAACCTCAGGACAATCCCTGGACGTTCAGGCATCTTTGAAGTTAGTGAGAGAGGTCAAAGTTACACAGTTAACATGAAGGAGAGAACATGTAAGTGTAGGAGATGGGATTTGACAGGAATACCATGCCATCATGTGTTGCGTGTTATCTTCGATAATAAGAAGACATACAAGAGAGAAGACATGGTTTCAGATTGGTATTTGACCACTAAGTGGCAGGCGCAATACATTGATTCCATTGAACCTGTCAATGTGATTAAGTTCTGGAAAAACAGTGGAGAAACAATACTAGATGCATCAGAAAGAGAGGTTCATAAAGGCCGGAAGAAAAATCCAGAGAAGAAGATCAAAGGTGTTAACGAGTCACCAACAAAAGGGAAGAAGGTGACTCAACATGGGCGTACCATACATTGTTACCGATGCAGTATGGCTGGACATAACATAACTAAATGTCCTAATGATGGAGCCCCGAATAAGCCTAGGCCACCAAAGAAGCAAAAAGTTACCGATGAAGAGGCTGAGTCTGTGACACTCGATGATGGACCAGTTCCTAGTCAACCAACACAAACATCTATTGCTTAGGTACTTTCTCATATATTTCAGATGTATTTGTTTCTTAATAGGTACATCTCTTGAATTAGGTACTATCTCAGATGTATATGTTGGTCGATTGGTTATGGTGTTAGTTAATGAATTGTTACAGCTCATCAGTTTGATGGTTCTTGCTTATATATACGATTCTTTGTGTTGTTCATTTTGCAGGTTTGTTTGGCTTACATATGCTAGCAAGAGAAGGAGAGTAGTTTTTGGCATTTTCGTTGCGTTTTGGTTGTATAATACATTTATGATTTTGGTTGTTTAAACACAAATGTTGGTTCTATGAAACACAAGTTGTTTTGGTTGTATGAAAGACAAGCAATTTCAGTTTCATTTCCTTTGATTGATATGATCCTTTTCTCTTAGGCACATACACATACACAACCATTTCAATATTAGTGAACCATAAGAAACTAACTTCAAACTTTCAAAATATCATCCATAGTGATCGAAATCTTACAAATACTGAAATCCAACATTTAAAATATAACATCGAAAGAGAGTAACTAAAACAGTCTCAAACAGTCTTCACCCGACAAAAACCAACGCTCAATCCAACATTTTACATCCACCCAACAAAAACCAACGCCCAATCCAACAGTCTTCAGCAGACAAAAACCTACGCCCAAAACCAATAGTAGCAAGCAACAACAACAACTCCAGACATTACCATTGTCTTCAAAAAACGGATCTCTGCTACCATTTCCTTAACTCCTTTCTTATGTTCTTCAAGCTCAGTTTCCACTGCTTCCATCTTCTTCTTAATTCCACGAACAATGCCTTTCATGTCTAGTATCTCTTTCTCAAAGCCATTTACAACTTCCTCACAAGTTTTTGTCTCAACTTCTAACTTTACAAAAAAATTCTTCATCTCTTCAATCTCCTCTACAATTGCCTCATCGGTACACTTGAACAAATGATACTTGTCCTTACAATACATAAAAAATCGAATCAGTTATTGTTCTAATAAGTCATTTCGCATAAGACAAAATCATACTAAGCAGGAAAAACTGTTTACATTCTCGGATCCCATCGAACAACAATAAAACAAGCGTCCCGGATTTTTAGTGGTTGCAGATATTTTTATCATGGATGATTCACCACATCTACAGGCATTGGGCATGTATTTACACCCTAAAGAAACACCACGACTCCATTTTGCACTAAACCCTGCAAATTTTCCTGCGATTACCCATTCACGACTTGGTACAAAATTTCCTAATTATTCGCATATATAACTGAATTCATACCATAAACATACCTGAATAGCCTGATGATGCGTTTTCATTCGATGAGGTTGCCATTCGCTTCTACTCTCTTCGAGCCCTAAATTTGTTGTTCTTCCCCAATTTGATTTGTATCGCGACGAAGAAGAAGATGCAACTTTAATCTTAAACAAACCAAAACCAAAACGACGTCGTTTTGGACAAAAAAAATTGGATTGTTCGATTGCTAAAACGACGTCGTTTACTCGAATGAGCCACATTGGCAACCACCTGGCTGCTGAGTCGATGTCGTCGATGGAGTAAACGGTGTTGACTAACAATGTAATGGTCAATGTACTCTTTCGCCAAACGGTATTAAACTGGGGTATCAATATTCATATATATAGGACTTGGGGTACTATTTTACACACCAAAATAGTGCGTGCCCGAATCCATTACATCTTCGATAGTTGAGGTACTAATTGGCCGCTTTCCCTATGTTAGAGGAGAAATAGGCACATTTCTTAAAAGACTTTCTCTGGTAATAACCAAAGCCCATCAAAACCAAAAAAACTGTACCGACCTAGTTCGGATTAAAGGAAACTCTGGAGATATCAGATCAATTCGAAGGATAAGGAAGAATTTCTATAAATCTTCGGAGAATAAGAGATATTTCCATATCGCAAATATAGAAATATTTACGAAAGACAAAAAAGAAAAAGAATTCGGAGCAACCGACTTCCTATCCCTATAAATACAGAGACCCCGAAGCCTAGAGGGAAGAACTCATACATTCTAGAAAGCAGCAGAGCTAAAACCAGAGACTTTAACGCTTTCTAGTTCACTTCACAAATATTCTTTTCACTTCGGCATAACCTCTCGGTTATACCTTTCTTTATAATCGTTTCGCTCACTTGCTATTAATAAAAAGATCTTATTCTCCAAAATCCACAACTGTTAATCAAACCCTAGTGGTGATTTTCTGGTTCAACAGTTGGCGCCGTCTGTGGAGACTAGGAGAATAAATTCTTAAAAAAACTAGCAAAAAAATAAAAAAACGAAGCGATGAGTCTCCCAATCGACGACAGCGGTCTCATCAACAACGACGATGTCACCACCCACACCGAGAGATCCGCTCTCGGCGAACGTACCAACCCCCACTACCGCGAATCCACCCACGGGAGCATCCCCAGCTCCCATCCAGGCCGCATACCTCGCAGCAGCTATCCAAGCCACCATTCTCCCCATCACGCAGAACTTGGTGTCCAAACTAGACTCCCTCCAGGCCCAGCAGGCCAAGTACGATGAGCAGCTCAGCGCCTTCGCAGCCACGACCACCGCAAGATCAGAACCAATCGGGCGACGTCTGGTCTTCGATATACCGGAGTAAAACAACACCAGGACCGCAACACCAGCTGACGAGGAACCATCAGACGAGCTGAATTCAGAGATCGCGAGGTTACACCAGCGGATCAATGCGATCGAATCTCAAGTCCACTGTACCACTAGTTCGGCACCCGAGATCTCGGCCATTCTCTCAGATGCTGAATGCAACCCGTTCGCTCCACGAATCACCGACGTACGACTTGGCGAGGCGATCAAACTAAAACTCCCATACTACAACTGGATGGAAGACCTCAACCTATGGCTGAATGGTTTCAACGTCGCCATGAAAAGATAGCATTTCGAGACCGACCTCGAACGCGAGACAAATCACTGCCAAACCTTCGTGGAGCACCTCAGCAAGGACGCTTTGAAGTGGTTCTCCAATCTTCCTCCCGCATCGATCAAATCCTTCTGGGATCTATCACACGCTTTTTTCAAGCACTACTCTATGTTCATCACAAAAAGGACGGTCAACATTTTTACTATAATGCAGGAACGCGATCAGCCACTCCGCGACTTCATCGAAAAATTTAAAAGCGCAGCCACGGTGTACGGTCAGTTCCCGCAATCTCTAGCCATCGAGGCACTCATGAACGGCCTCTGGTTCGAATCTTCCTTCAAGGAAGATCTGCAAAAATACCCGAAGGAGACCATAGAAGACACACTCCACCGAGCTCAAACTTTCATATGGATGGAAGAAGAGAAAATCTTCTACGCCAAGAAGCATGGCATGGACGTGGCAAGCCCCTCGAAAGACAAAGAGCCCGCGAGCAAAAGCAAGCCATCCTCTCACGCCGTTGTGACAACTAGAGAGAAGCCCTGGAATCAGTGGACCTTAGGAGATCCCCTAAGGAGTACGAGCGACAGGAACGACAATCACGATCTTTACTGTTCTTTTCACGGCCGAACAGGATACGCTACCTCGGCTTGCCGACATCTCCAGAACACCTTGTATGAAAAATACAGAGAAGGCAAAATCAGCGTCGGTGGCAATCGATCCCAGAGCAGAAGCTCTTATTCGCGCAATTCCAACTCTAGGGACTCACGTTAAAACACCTCCAACAGGGATCACAAAGATCAAGGGAAAAGCAACAGCCGATGTGGATCTGGAGGATGGCGCCGAAGTCGTTCACCCAAAAAGAAACGCGAAGAAAAGGGAAAGGAAAAAGAAGTGGAGCGCCAACACAGTGAAAGGGAACATGACAACCCGCCACCCCCGCCAAAGCGACGGGTTAACATGATCATGGGAGGATTTTCTGACTGCGACGATTTGGTACGCGCCATCAAAGAATATGGTCGCAAAGCAGCCGCTTCACGAAAATTTCCTCGTCTGGTAGACTATCACCCCACGATCATATTTACGTTGAAAGACATGCATGGGTTACACACCCCGCATAACGACCCGCTAGTGGTGGAGCTACACATTCACGAAAAACGAAGTGGCTAAAATACTAGTGGATACCGGCAGCACTATCAACATCATCTTTAAGGATACGTTGACCAAGATGGGACTCCAAGATAAAGACATCAAGGCAGCACCAAAGCCTCTGACCGGCTTTGCCAGCGAGTCCTTCTTCAGCCTCGACACCATACGACTCACAGTCTACATGGGCGGAGTGACAAAAATTGTCAAATTTACTGTCATGGACAAACCAGCAATCTACAATGCCATACTTGGTACACCTTGGATCTACGAGATGAAAGCTATCGTGTCGACTTATCATCAGTGCATGAAGTTCGCTACAACAGTTGGAGTTTTTACGCTTCGCGGAGATCAGCAGATGGTAAGATCTTGCTTTATCAGTGAATGCAAAGTACGACTCTCCACGGCAAAAGTCCTCGAAGACGCTAGATAAGCAAAGAAGATTCGACAACGAATCTTAGTATTTTCTTTTTTATCTTCTTTTCATTAAAACCGGGCTTGGCCCCTGAGTGACACCACTCATTCAATAATTGTAATGAACTACGAACGGCTTGATCCCAATTCGGGTACGTAGGCAACCTTCAGGTGCAGCTGTAAATCTAATAAAATTTATATTCCAGAAAATCGGCTCGGCGTGTAGAGTCATATTTTCTTATGTGAATACATCTTGCTGAATCGATGTTCTGGCCAAACATTCGATTTGAAAAAGCAAACACAACAAATAAACAAGTGTCTGATCACCACTCCTTTGATACTTCAGTCTGATTTAATTACTTCTGAAGTGGATAAGAAGAAAGCCGAGGAAAATTCTCGCACGACCCTCGATCATACCTTTCGGGCCGAAGTGAATCCCGAAAAATTGGTATTCGATCTTGATCGTCGTTTGGTGTAAGACGGGCAAAGGAATCCCGCTTCCAGTTCCGAACTAAAAAGTTCTATTACACATACGAAAAAGAGGAAGAATGAAAAAACTTTCATTATAAATAATAATCATAAGCCATCTCATGCAAAGTTCTTACAAAAAAAAAACAGGGAAGAAAGATAAAAAGATACACGCCGCCTAGCTCACTTTTGCAGGCTTTCAATCTCTGATCTGCTCGGAAGATTAAGGTCCTCACTTGTAATAACTATCTCGTCGATAGCATTACTGGTCGCCTTCCACTTGACGAAATCCTTCTCAAAAGACGGAAGGGTCCCGGCAGGGAGTTCCCACCCTTTGTCCAGCATCTTCTTCAGGAATGCTACCATATGGCTACTTTTCTCCACACCGACGAAGGCTGCTTCCACCTCTTCGCGCTGAATCAACGAAGCCTGAATTCAATCCAACTGTGGCTTAAACCAAGCGGTCATGCTGTCAAAAACCCTATCAGCAGCGCTCTGAGCGACCTCCTCACAAGATTCCTGAAGCTTTTCCTTTTCGGCAAGGAACTTCTGCGAGTTCTCTTCATTCTGCTTCTTAAGAGACTCATTTTGGGCTTGGAGAGCGGCGACCTGCTTGCGAAGTCGATTAGCTTCGGTCACCTCGCTTTTAACAGCGTCAACGGTGCCTTTCAGTCGAGTAAATTTATCCTTGAGAAGTTGATTTGCCTCTCTGGCCCCTCTGAGCTCCTTGATCTCGGAACAGGCGGCATCAAACATCATCTCTTTCTGACAAAGATTGTTGTCATATGCCGGGAACGCGGACATATAAGTTCCCAAGCCCTGCACCATAATTTATCGTAAGAAACACACGATAAAAAGAAGTGCAAGCACGTTAAAACCGTAAACAAGTACCCGAGCTATCAGATAATTTGCCGAAGATATAGATTCTGCCAACTTCAGCTCTCGGAGTGGTTTGCCCCACCTAAGATTCTTCCTGCACTTCCAGATAAGGTTTGCAGCAAATTCGCGATTAAGCATCGCCGGAGAGGTCCCATCCCATCTCGCGCAAAAGTGGTGGGGGTTATAGTCAAAAGACTCTTCTTCCTGCTTCGGCTCGGCATGAGCACTTGGAATGGCACCATCGGTGCCAGAGGCCTTCCGAGAAGGAGCAGCCTCCTCAGGATTACTAGGTCCGGCATCTTCCACGTTAGGAGCAACTTCGGGAAGGACCGGCTCTTCAGAATGAGCCGCGGTGGACTCTTCAGTTCTTTCCCGACCTGCATTTTCCGCGGCCGGCACTTCAGGGCTTCGAGGCACATCAGCCTGGGGCGGTGAGTAAACATCAGCCCGGGGAGGTGAGGGAACAACCTCGCGACGACTCCCGGCAGCGTCGGAAGCAACCCCATCACCACCATCCATGACTCGAGAGGTGGGGGTTTGGGATGCTTCACCCTGAGAACCCCTAGCAGCTTTCTCAGCCCGTGTCTGTCTTAATCTCTC
Organism: Thlaspi arvense; assembly: GCA_911865555.2. Classification (NCBI taxonomy): domain Eukaryota; kingdom Viridiplantae; phylum Streptophyta; class Magnoliopsida; order Brassicales; family Brassicaceae; genus Thlaspi; species Thlaspi arvense. Next base: position 5,395,282 of record OU466861.1, read on the forward strand.
CAGCGCCGCTGCCTTGGAGAAACTTCAAAAAAATAATAACATTGTAACGTTGGAAGATCGCCTCGGCATGAAAAAGTAATGCGCAAAGTCAAAAAAGAGTTTACCTCGCAAGAGTCTTGTTTTCAGCAGATAGTTCGGCATCATCAGAATCCACCAAGCTAGGTGGATCTTGGAAAGTCATCCTTTTCTTCTTTATAGAAGAACTCCCAGGAGCTTCTGCGACACCTGGCGAAGCCACCTTCCTTTTTCGGCCAGCCCTTACAGGTTTCAGCTGTGAGTCCCTTCGGAAATATGAATAATAAGCACGTCAATAAAATCATCACCAAGCACTAACTAAAACAGCCAATCTAGCAGTCTACCTGCTTTCGGAGGTTTGGCCTTCTTCTCGGCAGGCTTAACCGCTTTCTTTTTAGCAGCCCCCTTCTTCTCCTTCTCGGCCCACAGCTGCCGGCTCAGATCGCGCAGCCTCTTGACATCGTCGCTAAACCCGATTGGGTCATCTCCCATACGTATTGCCACTGCAATAACAAACACACATTAGTACCTAGCGAGTAGCCAAAAAAAAGAAAGGAAAAATCAGAAACTCCGTTCTCCTTACATGGTGTTAATCTCCAAGTCTTGAATAGGGTGAGATCGAAACCACCAATGGATGCTTCATTAATCTTCACGTAAAAGAAAAACCTATCCCATTCGTGAACCTTGCTCGTCGGGTCCCCGCCGATGATTTCCTCCTTCATCGCGGTATAAAAATGGCGCCACCCACCGTGGTTCATCTTTTCTTTCTTCAAGATGGATATCCTTTCAAAAATATCCCAATTGAAGGGAACCATTGTCGCACGAGCTACCGCCGTCAAGCTGTTGAAATAGCGGATTACAGCGTGAGTAAGCTGCGCCACCGGCATCTTCCTCCGTTCAAAATAACGGAGAAGCAGCGAGATCAGAAACTGAAGGCCGAACTCTGTGAAATGGCACTCGCAAGAGCAGAAATAACCCTCTGGGGGTGTGGTCACTCTCTCGTGAACCTGGGGAAGTAACAGCTCGACCTCCTCGGGAAAGCGACACTTCGAACAAAGTTCTTGGAGTCTTTCCGCAGTCATCCAAGTCCTCCCGTCTTTAATGCCGGTCCTATGCAGCGATATTGCGATCTTCTGCGGAAGACCCTCGATCCTGCTCTCTGATTCAAAACCCGCTGGCCCAGGACCATCCAAATCTATTTCAGAGTCCGCATCGGGTTGATCCGATGGAATCTCGTCTCGATAGCCCGAAGACCCCTCGGAAACAGAAGAAGAAGAAGCCACTGGACTAATCTAGGCTCGCTTGGCACGTTCAGTGAGGCAAATTTCGTCATCATCAAAAGAAGAATTTTGAGAAGAGGTCGACATTCTAAGAAATTTTGAGCAAAGTAGGAAAAACAAAAAGGAAGATCGACGAGTAAAAAGGAAAATTAGTGGAGCAAGAAGAGAAAATTGACACAGAAATCGGCAAGAAGACAAAGCTTTTCTGAAACATGAAGACGCAGAAATGCCTAAAACAAGAAGACGAGGAGGTAAAAATAAACAATTAAATCGGAAAGAAATATCAACAGTTTCCTAAAAGGACGCGTGTCAAGATTCGCGCAATCTCGCCGCTTGGCAAACCCTTCGCCTTTCCCGCTTGAAAGCAAAACCCTAGAATTGGATCAGAGTATTTAATAATTAAATTCTTGAAGAACGCCACGCGTTATATCCATTTAATATCGGGCCGAGCTGGCCATCACAAAATAACGCTCTCGACGAGCTGAAGATTATTGCGAGGTCAAACCCACTTAAAGATTCATGAAGTCCGCCGACCTGATTTAGAATCAGTCTCGCCGAACTGGGGAGGGGGGACTTACTCTTAGAGGGAAAATGAGCACATTTCCTAAAAGGCTTTCTCTAGCAATAACCTAAGCCCATCCAGACCAGGAAAACCGCATCGACCTAGTTCGAATTAAGGGAAACTCCGGAGATATTGGATCAACTCGAAGGATAAGGAAGAATTTCCATAAATCTTCCGAGAATAAGGGATATTTCCATGTCGCAAATATGGAAATATTTACGAAAGACAAAAAGGAAAAGGAGTTCAGAGCAACCGACCTCATATCCCTATAAATACAGAGACTCTGAAGCCTAGAGAGAAGAACTCATACATTCTAGAGAGCAGCAAAGTTAAAACCAGAGACTCCAACGCTTTCTAGTTCACTTCGCAAATATTCTTTTCACTTCGGCATAACCTCTCGGTTATACCTTTCTATGTAATCGTTTCGCTCACTGCTATTAATAAAAAAATCTTATTCTCCAAAACCACAACTGTTAATGAAACTTTAGTAATGATTTTCTGGTTCAACAGTATATCTAAATGATTTTTATAAATTTGTCTAAATTTTAAAAAATCATCCAAATAATTCATATCTGAATGTTTTTAGATATTTGTTACAAAACAAATAAAACTCTTTTTATTTAATAAACCATTTAAATAAAAGAAATAAACAGGGCTTCAATCAATTTCTCGGGTGGATAAAAAATGCCGTTATTCTATCACCTCCTCAAAAATATCTATTAAGGGAAAGTATATAATAGTATTGAATATGTAACTATGTCAGTGGCGCCCCATGAGCTCCCAAGGCGATGAGAAGGTCGATCTACAGATCTAGGATCTTACCGTCGTTTGTTTTCACCGGCTAACTGTGTTTAGTTCTTCTACGGGATATACACTAGAGATCACAATCCACTTTCATAAGATCCCCATCTCCCCTGAAATAGAGTGTTTCGCTTGTTTTGATCTTAATCCAAACATAGAAGTATTCTCCGATCCAAAAATCCCTATTGTCTAATGATCTAGCAGGCTATGGAACTCATACATTCTCGTGTGTGCCTCTCCGAATTTCACGTCCAGGAAGGGGTGTTATATTTGTGGTGCTGTTGCTTCCCCTGTAATAGGGTGCATTATCTCGCCAACCATGAGCGGCTCTAGGGTTGCCGGCCAAGAACAGCAATACACATATCTATAGCATACACGGCGGATCTCATTGCACCCACATCGGAAACGCTAAGCAGATAAATCTTTTCATTGAGAGAGGTCCTGGTTACGTCTTTGTTTGGGGTGAATCGACAACAAGACCGGTGTATCGAGAGTTTTGTGAGGCTTTGATCCTCTCCGATCATACCGCGGGTGGAATACGGTTCCCAGGTTCTGAACACAGCTTATAGTTCAAGTACTACGCTTCATCGGCTGTGTTTGAGGGTTTTTGGTGTTGATCTTGCTGGGATTCTTTGGGTGGTGATCAGAGAAGCTATCAACATACAAACTTGCTTATAGGCTTTAGTTCCTTTGTTTGACTCTCGTTGATCCATCTGTTATTATTTGGGAAGTATTATCTGCTGCAAAAGAATACAGTCTCTAGTCAAAGTATTAAGTTGTCGGCTGCATTTAAAGAGGAGAAGGATCAAGCTTCCTGCGTCAAAGGCCATCTTCACCTCGGTCTCATGCTGCTGATTATCATGAGATCCCATTATTAGTTCAAATAATAAACTCCTGAAGTTAAGAATCAGCGTGCTCGTGACATTGTTTTGGGGGACGGAATCTCTGTTTGGTGAGGAGAAAAGGAAAAACTGTTTGTGGTTCTCAAGGTGGTGACTCGCTTCATTATTGAGAACGGGTCTAAATTGTTTTTCTACAATTAATTTCCTCTGGTATAGGGTGCATTTTTCTTCTCGACTATCCCTGGAATTGTGAATGACAATAAGAAAAGATAAGGACTTGGGGTTTTCAGCTCCAGACAGTCTTTAAACCTCCAAAGTACTTCTAGCTGTCTACCACGTAATTCAGTTCTCAAGAATGCTCCTTATCGGTAGTATTCTACGTTTCAATCTAGTATTGGTGCTATGTATTAGTGCTGACATTTTCTGCTAAAAGAAGATGAATACAATTTCATGGAATTGTCAAGGTGCATGAGCCTATTTGACTAAACAGCACCTTCAAGAGCTGCACCGATGTTTCTCTCTTTCTTTTTTGTTTCTTTCTAAGACAAAAAACTCATATGCTTTTATGCAAGAGGTGCAACTTTCTTATGGGTATAATAAAATATTCACCGTGGAACCGAAAGATACAAGCGGTGGACTAGCTCTATTTTATATGGATTCTTTTGATGTCAAGATTTTATTTTCGAATAATCGTCTGATAGACGTGGAAGCTGTGATAGAAGGATATCCAGTCTTTCTGACATTTGTCTATGGTGATCCGTTCATTGAGTGCCGCGAAATAGTCTGGGAACGGATTACAAGGATTAGTACCACGAGAACGGGTCCATGGTTCATGAGTGGGGACTTCAATGAGATTACAGGACATCATGAGAAGAGAGAAGGTCGGAAACGCCCCGATGCATCTTTTATCCCTTTCAACACTATGCTTGAAGATACCGGAATGGTAGAATTCCCGACAAAAGGTAACTCTTTTTCTTGGGTTGGAAATAGAAGGAGTGGTAGAGTCCGATGCAAGCTTGATAGAGCAATATGAAACGAAGATTGACATCATATTTTTTCTCACACTTCTGTGGAGTATCTGAACCTATGGGGCTCTGATCACCGGCCAATTTTGGCTCGTATTCAATCGCGAAAGGGCAGGGTTAAGAGGAATTTTAAATTTGATAAGAGATGGCTATGAAAAGAAGGCTTTCTAGAAACGATCATTGAGGTATGGGGAACCTCTGACGCCTCTACAACTCCAGACTTGTATGCCAACATCAGGAAATGTCGAAAAGCTATATCAACCTGGAAACGTCTTAACCCATCAAATGCGATAAAAAAGATCGAGGAGATCAAAGAGAAGCTCGAAGCCGCTCAACAAGATGATTCAGTCTCAAATGATGACCTTTTGACTTTGAAGTGGAATCTTTGTGCAGCCTTCCGAGAAGAAGAACTGTACTGGAAACATAAGAGTCGGATGAATTGGCTAAAGGAAGGAGACAACAAAATTTTTCCATGCCACGACTAAGCAAAAAAGAGCTAGAAACAGAATCATCAGACTGAAAAATGCCTCAGGAAGTTGGGTAGAGACAAAGCAGGGAATGGAAAAAGTTGCTGCTGATTATTTCCAAGTTCTGTTCAAAACATCTCAGCCTCAAGACTTTGAGGAGGTGCTCCGGTATACTACTGCGCAAGTAACTCCAGCTATAAATGCTGCACTCACAAGTTACCCATCAGATGAAGAAATTAAGAAAGCAATTTTTGAGATTCATCCGGAAAAAGCTCCAGGACCAGATGGGATGACTAGCTTGTTTTACCAGAAGTTTTGGGAAGTTACTTCGAAAGATATTATCAGAGTAGTCAGAGATTTCTTTGCTACAGATATGTTTGACCCTAGACTGAATCAGACGAACATCTGCCTAATCCCTAAGATAGCGAGACCTGTAAAAATAGTAGAGTTCAGACCTATAAGCCTATGTAACGTCAGTTACAAGATTATCTCGAAGATCCTAAGCAAAAGACTTATAAATTTCCTCCCGAAATTGATTTCGGAGACCCAATCAGCCTTCGTAGCTAGACGTCTTATCACATACAACATCTTAGTGGCACAGGAAGTATTCCATGCACTGGGAACAAACCCAATCTGCAAGTCGAAATTTGTAGCCATCAAAACAGACATGAGTAAAGCTTATGATCGGGTTGAGTGGGGTTTTTTGGAAGCATTGATGCAGAAAATAGGATTCGCAGAGAAATGGATATTGTGGATTAAGTGGTGTATCTCATCTGTGTCATATCAAGTCTTCCTAAATGGAGAGGCAAAGGGCAATGTATGACCTACAAGAGGACTACGCCAGGGAGACCCACTATCTCCCTTTCTGTTCATCATTCTTACAGAGGCGCTAATAGCCCAAATTAAAGGAGCGGAAGCAGAAGGAAGGATTACCGGGATCAAAGTAGCCCGGACTTGCCCCCAATCTCACACCTTCTTTTTGCAGACGATAGCCTATTCTTCTGTAAAGCAGATAAGACAGAATGTGAAGAACTGATGAAGATTATCGATTGCTATGGGAAGGCCTCAGGACAGCGACTGAACTGTGCAAAATCTTCTATCCTTTTTGGTAGTAAGGTCCCAACAGAGAAGAAAGCAGACTTAAAACAAGCTCTAGGCATATCCAAAGAAGGTGGCATGGGTATGTACTTGGGGCTACCAGAGAAAATCTGTGGCTCTAAAAAATAAGTCTTTGCTTTCATTCAAGACATATTAAGCACTCGGATTAATGCATGGTCTGCCAAAATTCTCTCAAAAGGTGGGAAGAAAGTTCTGATTAAGTTGGTAGCACAAGCCCTACCTACTTATGTCATGTTTTGTTTCCTACTCCCACAAGCTTTGCTTAAAAAGTTGAGTGGTGCTATCTCCAGATTTTGGTGGAGTACTAAACAAGATAATCGAGGGATGCACTGGGTCGCATGGGATAAAATCTGCATCAGCCAAGATAATGGCGGTTTGGGATTAAGAGATCTTAAATGCTTTAATCTTGCTCTTCTGGCAGAACAACTCTGGAGATTGATACATTATCTGTCATCCCTTTTGGCAAAAGTTCTAAGAGCGAGATACTACCGGTATTCACACCTCTGGAGGTTGGGAAGGCCAATAACCCATCATATGGATGGCGGAGTATTATGGCGGCAAGAGAGCTCTTACAAAAAGGTTTGAGAAAAGTGATAAACTCTGGGATAAGCACAAGAGTGTGGCTTGACAACTGGATACCGGTCTGCCCACCAAGACCCGCTTTGGACATAGGAGCCGAGAGAGACCTGGACTTATATGTCTATCATCTAATTAACCCAGCTACATCTGAATAGAGAATGGATCTCATTAATCTTTTGTTTGATCCGGAAGATATTCCGCGTATAAAGAACATCAGACCAAGTAGGTCATACAAACCAGATAGATTCATGTGGGCTTACACAAAGTCTGGTATGTACTGCATAAAAACTGGCTACAAGCTGGTAGTCCAAATGAGAGCCGAAGAAGTTGTGCCAGCGGTCACAGAACCAAGTTTCACTCCCCTAAAGAGTAAATTATGGGCTCTAAAGACCCCTTGTAAGATAAAACATTTCTTGTGGCAGGCTCTCTCGGGTAATATGGCTACAAATAGCCAACTAATGTACCGCCATTGTGGGACAGACAGCCGATGCCAACGCTGTGGGGCAGAGATGGAGTCAATCAATCATGTACTCTTTGAATGTCCTCCAGCGCTACAGACGTGGGCTATGAGTGCGATCCCATCTCCTCCGGGTATATTCCCGTGTAGTACACTCTCCCAAAATTTTGCACATCTTTTTTTCTGGGTCACAGCACAAGGAGAAACCGCAAAGTTCTTGGAGGCTTTCCCCTGGATTCTATGGTACATATGGAAAGCCAGGAATGAGAAAGTTTTTAACAACAAAGACATCTTGCCAACAGATACTTTGGAAATTGCTTTACAAGAAGCGGAATCATGGAAACTCGCACATAAGGCCTCAGAGAGTGGAGACATCCTAATCACCAGTCAGGTGCCAAGCTCGCAAATAGTAAGGATCGTGAACAGGCCGCTGGATAATAGACCGCTGTTACCGCGTTGCCAAGTAGATGCCTCATGGGTAAAGGACGGCCCCACAACAGAAGGGGGTCTCGTACTTGATTTAGCAGATGGAAGCCACTTATATGGGCTAACGGCAACAGAACAGACCCTCTCACCGATCCACACTGAATTTGAAGCACTTCTGTGGGCTATGAAAATTTTGATTCCTATGCAGATTTCTGGATTGGTAATTGAGACGGACTGCTTACAGTTGGCAAACTTGATTGAAGACGAAGAAGAATGGCCGGCACTAGCAACAGAGCTTGAAGAACTGGAGTTTCTGTGCCACAATTTTCATAATCTTTCTATAATTTTTACCCCACGTTCTCTTAATGTTCGGGCTGATCGTTTTGCTAAGAGCGCTCAAACCCGTGGTTTGATCTTCTCCCATGTAAGCTCTTTGTTTCCAGAGTGGTTGGCTTCCGAACCCAGTATATTTGGAGTTAATATTTAATATATGGAGCATTTGCAGTAAAAAAAATAAAAAATAATAGTATTGAATATATATTTTTCAAACTAAAAAACAATGGTTATTAAAATGTTGTGAGTGAGTGATCCTTTTGTTATAAGTTTTTTTAAAGAGAATTATTTTATCGGTTAATTATAATCGGGTTAAGCACACAATAAAAGTTAAGAATTCGAACAAAAAAAAAATTCATAAGAATAAGTACATACATGGGAAGGATGGGCTTGCCGTCATTGCTGGATCTGTTGGCCGTCGTCATAAGAGCTGAGCAAATCGCCACTTGGCCTCCACCTGGGATACACTGCCGTGAGAAGCGCAGCCAAACCGCTCATGTGAGGACACAACATCGAGGTTCCTGATTCAATTTGAAACTCCACACCCTGCAGTTTGGAATTGGCTCGGTCCATGCCGCAAGAATATAATTTTTGATAGAGTATTTGCAATTGGTATATTAACTAATTCATTATAATTTCGTAACTGATTATTTTTAGTTAATAACTATTTAATTGATTTAAGTTTCAAAATATATAACATTAAAACAAAATATATGTTATATTCTTAACTTGCTTATATTTTGCTTATATTTTGCTTATATTTTACATATGTTTTCTCTCTTTTTGTTAATTGATTTTTTTTTAATATATTTTCCCATTATAATTTACAAAGTTGTATGTAAATGGTTGCAATTAAAGAGAACAAGTTGAATATAATGAATAGAATGAGTTGAATAAAAAAGTGGAAAATTAGTGGAAAAAAGTAATAAAAAAAGAATTGAATAAATCACCTATTCCTCTTTACTCTACTATTTTGAGTAGGAACAGTTTTCAAAAGAATTTTTTTTTTCTTTTTGTTACTCTAAAATTAGGGGAATGCCGAAAAACAAATGGTTGCAATTAAAAAGAACAAGTTGAATAGGATGAATAGAATGAGTTGAATAAAAAAGAGTGGAAAATTAGTGAAAAAAAGTAATAAAAAAAAGAGTTGAATAAATCACCTATTCCTCTCATTCCTCTTGTTACTCTACTGTTTTGAGAAGGAACAAATTTCAAAAGAATATTATTTTTTTCCTTTTGTTAATCTAAAATGAGGGGAATGTCGAAAAACAAAATTTTATAACAAATGGTAATTTTTTTGAGGAATGTAGAGTAACACATAGTTTCCTTCAGTTTTGTTCCTCCAAAATAACAACCATTTGCACCCAAAATTATATAACAAATAGTAATTTTTTGGAGGAATGTAGAGTAACACATAGTTTCCTTCAGTTTTGTTCCTCCAAAATAAACCATTTGCACCCGTAGTGTTTTAATGTGGATTTCGTTTTAACCATTGGTTTGTATGTACTTGCTTCGTAGTGTAAACACAATGTCATCATTCTTTAAGCACACAGATTTTAGAAACACCATACACTATGTATTCACGCAATACCTCTAAGTATTTTAGTTGTGCTCATTTTTATTTTAGTCTGTTCTCAAAGACCATTGGCATATTGATATAAGACTCAAGCCTAGTTCAACTAAACCAGCCAAACAATGGAACTTTGGAGCTAATGATGGTGCAGAACAGCTTGTAGCTGTGGAGAAAGGAGGCTTTGTAGCTGAGGATGGAGCAGGTAAGGACTTAGCCATCAAACGACATCACTCTATACATCAAAAGGGACGTTTTGGTCGAGCTAAATACCCACTGATTCGAATTAAATCAGAAGATATCTCACCTAAACCGCTGAAGCTAACCGATGAGCTAATTATGGAAACTTCGCATATACATCCTCCCAACATGATATGCGACCGACCATCATTATTTACTGGAGTTAATCAACATCCTAAACCACCAGAAGGAGTCAATAACCACGCTCAATCATGCCAAACCAAAGAAGAATCGCCCCTTTCCTTACATGGACCCATTGGAGCATTATTTCATTCATACAAGGAAAACTCGGATATATGTCATTCAGAGACATTATATTCGCCCCACACCACTTCCACAGAAGCTTACAAGAGCCTTACCACACCAGAACCATTCATTAATCGCCCCATTCCATCAGAATTCAAAGAAGACTACATTAAGGAGAAGCTTTCCTCATTTGAAGATCAAAACTCATATTTAATCAAGTCTGAAGATCAACGACCAGCTTTACTACTTAATCTCGGCCATTCATCATCACTAGACAATCCACTACATTAATTTCATGCCAAGGAATCATCACAACCTCCCCATTCATTGCCAAAGTCAAGGATGTGCACATTAAAGCCTAATGGCTAGGAAAATGGAGCCAAGAACAAATCCCCTCTTTCATGCTTTTTTTTTACTTAGTTACCGTTTATTTTTCCTCTTTTGAGTATTATATAAACTCATTTACATTGTATTTTCAAACCACGAAATCAATAATCAAAAGAAAGTTGTTTTGTTTCAAAGAAAAGTACCTCTTTGTTTACAATCTTGTTCCTGCTTTTTATTAAGTTCTTTTTGAGGGATTCAAAGAACTTGTGAGAAGTGTAGACTCTCCTAAGCTCTTGTGAGGATTAGCCCTTGAGCTGAGAAGAATCTAACCTTTGGAGTTTGTGGTCATCAAGCTCAACCTGACTTTCAACCATTCAAGTCATCCTTCCATCTCCTTAAGCTAGAAGCAAAGATTCAAAGAAGTTTTACTTGAACCACATTTCAAGTATTGTATCATTGGTATCAGAGCTAAAAGCTCCTATCCCAGCTGTTTTCCATTCCTATCTTAAGTTTTTGCAATTTGTTTCATTCAGTTTTTGAATTTTTTTTCATATAAAAAAAAAATATATATATATCATAAAACTGTTTTTTTTGTTCTTCCGCTGAATTATTGTGCTCGAATTTTATAAAATATTTAAAAACCCAAAAATATATTTTACTTTTTTCTACTGCTTTATTAAATTCTTAAAAACAACAAAAAAATATTTTCGTAAAATTAACAGATCATTTGATAATTTTTAAAACAGTTTTCCCTCAACTGGTCAAAAACTGTTTAATCTGTTGTTCTTGTTTGTTTTCACTTAAAACCTGTCTTTGATTTGTTTTGATTGAAATTTTGCAAGGTACAATGGGAGAAAGACCACCACCTCTCTTGCCAAGAAGAAATGTCAATGGCGTTCCTCCTGATGCAAACAGAGTAGGAGACCCTCCTGATGCACCACCAGCGCCAAATCTAGCACAACAAGCTCAAGAAATTCTTAGAAGAAACAATGAGAGGAACATGCCCTATAATGAGGATAGACACTTACCACCATAAGTGAAGCTGCTTGCACCAACTTTTGCTGGGAAGCTTGATCCTGACGCCTATCTAGAATGGGAAAGAAGGATGGAGCACTTATTTGACTACTATGCCTACAATGAGCCTAAGAAGATTGCTCTTGCAGTAGCTAGTCTTACTGACCATGCTCTAGCTTGGTGGGACAGAGAAGTTGCTGAGAAAATAAGGCTCAGATATCCACAAATCACCAGATGGAGTGACATAAAATTTGAGCTAAACAGAAGGTATGTACCTCCTCATTACCATAGAGATTTACTAAATAGATTTAGATCTCTTTTTCAGGGTTCTAAGAGTGTGGAGGAGTACTATGAAGAGTTTGACCTCCTAAGAAGTCAGTTAGCTCTAGAAGAAACAGAGGAGTCCTTGATGTCTCAATTCATGGATGGCCTCCAAGAAAGAATTCAGAGAAAGGTGGAGATGCAGCCTTACCATTCCTTGTCTGAGCTTCTACACTTAGCTGTTCAAAGAGAGAAGCAAATAAAGAAGAAAACAACTACGAGAAACCACTCAAACAGCAATGCTACTTGGAATCAACAAAATGCTCAACCAAATCAGCAGCAGCAACAGCCAACACCTACGCCATTTGTAGACAAGGGCAAAGGCATTGGCATTGAATCACGATTTAAATCAAACAGCCAAGAGCAAGGTAAGTCTAGTAATTCAACTAGACATCATGACATTGTTTTAAATGTCAAGGCAGGGGACATGTTTCAAAAGAATGTCCAAACAAGAGGACCATGATTCTTAGGCCAGATGGTGGATATAATTCACAAGATGAGGCTATGGTTGAAGAATCAGAAGAAGAAATCATTGTATATGCTGAGAAGGAGAACTACTGGTCATTCAAAGGGCTTTAAATTCTCAACCAGTTTTAGAGGATCTAGAACAAATAGAGAATCTCTTTCACTCCAGATGCAGTATTCAGAACAAAGTATGTCATTTAATAATTGACAGTGGTTCTTGTGCTAATATTGCTAGTATTTGTTTAGTAGAGAAGCTAGGTCTTCAAGCTAAACCTCATCCAAGGCCATACAAGCTTAAATGGCTTAATGACAAAGAAGAGTTGAAGGTGAACAAACAAGTGGAAGTTCCTCTATCCATTGGCCAGTACAAAGATCAGATTTTATGTGATGTGGCACCAATGCAAGCTGGGCATGTACTGCTTGGAAGACCTTGGCAATATGATAGAGATGTTGCACATAATGGGAGGATCAATGAATACTCATTCTCTTTCAACCATTGTAAGTTAATTCTTGCTCATTTACCACAAAAAGAAGTTAGAGTTTTACAAAACAGAGCTAAAGGGAAGAGTAGTTACTTTGCTATTCAAGAATTTTTAGATTTAAATCCCACAGATATGATGCACTTGTCTTTGTCAAGGAATGGTTTTGCATGATTTAAAGAGCAAGAGTTCAAAGCTGAGAAAATTAAGGAGAATGGCGTGAGCAACCATGGTGAAAACATGATGTTTATTAAGGAGAAACCACCATTAGAAGATTTTATTCCAACACTGAAGCTGACTGAAGCTAGAAACATCCCACTTAACCAACTCATTGATCATCTACAAGCTAATTACCAAGGTATGATCTCAAACTCTAAACAACTTTCAAAAAATAACTGAGGGTTGTTTGATGCAGGTTCTACAGTTTTGAGGACAAAACCTCTACAAGAGGGAGAGGATGATGTAAGACTCAAGTCTAGTTCAACTAAACCAGCCAAACAATGGAACATTGGAGCTAATGATGGTGCATAACAGCTTGTAGCTGTGGAGAAAGGAGGCTTTGTAGCTGAGGATGGAGCAGCTAAGGACTTAGCCATCAAACAACATCACTCTATACATCAAGAGGGACGTTTTGGTCGAGCTAAATACCCACTGGTTCGAATTAAATCAGAAGATATCTCACCTAAACCGCTGAAGCTAACCGAGGAGCTAATTATGGAAACTTTGCATATACATCCTCCCAACAATCCAACATGATATGCGACCGACCATCATTATTTACTGGAGTTAATCAACGTCCTAAACCACCAGAAGGAGTCAATAACCACACTCAATCATGCCAAACCAAAGAAGAACCGCCCCTTTCCTTACATGGACCCATTGGAGCATTATTTCATTTATACAAGGAAAACTCGGATATATGTCATTCAGAGACATTATATTCGCCCCACACCACTTCCACAGAAGCTTACAAGAGCCTTACCACACTAGAACCATTCATTAATCGCCCCATTCCATCAGAAGTCAAAGAAGACTACATTAAGGAGAAGCTTTCCTCATTTGAAGATCACAACTCATATCTAATCAAGTCTGAAGATCAACGACCAGCTTTACTACTTAATCTCGGCCATTCACCTTTGGAGTTTGTGGTCATCAAGCTCAACCTGACTTTCAACCATTCAAGTCATCATTCCATCCCCTTAAGCTAGAAGCAAAGATTCAAAGAAGCTTTACTTGAACCACATTTCAAGTATTGTATCACATATGATTCTGAATCATAAGCATATGTTGTTCTTCCTGCCGCATAAGCTGAAAAGAGTTGGAAAAGCAAGAAACATACGTGACGAGAAGAGAGAAATTTTCTGTTTCTGGGAGAAGACAGAAATTTTCTGAAAACCAAACTTATAGAAGAGATCAAACGAAGAAGGAAAAGCTTAGAGTGAAGCCTTCGGTTGAAGAGAGAAGATATATAATGAAATCGGTGTAGAAACTGGGGAAGAAGAAGTGTTAGCACAAATAAGGTAATTTCTCGTTTTTGAAAAAGGCTAACGGAACCACAAAGATTTTAGAAACACCATCATATTATTAATTGGCAAACAAATTGGGCTGTGGTTGAGAGTTATCATAGTTGATTACTTTTTACTCTTTATGTAAAAAGACTTGATTTATCCTTAATGAAATTAATTAATTAAAATAATTTGATTTAATTTTTTCAAAAAAATAATAATTTGGTTTAATATTAATTTATTAAAAGAAAAAATATCAAATAATCAAAACGAATATTCTATATACTTAAAACTTATCATAGAGAAACCTAAATAACTTCTCCTATAATTACTTGTGTCTTTTCTAATAGTGATTAGGTTATATGTTGCCTTTGCTCTAGGGTTAGTTGATAGTTTTTCTTCCCGTGTTCTTTTATTATTACTGCATTATGAGTTTCATATGTTTTCTATACGAGAGATGTTTGTTTTTTTTGCTTCAATTATTTTCCTTGAATTTGATATGAATTTGTTTTTTTTTTATAGATGGGGAAGAAAAAATTTTAGAGAAATTGGGTCAAATAACCATATAAATTTCAAAAATATACAAACTAACCATAAAAAAATTATGGCTATAATATTTTGTATATATTCTACTATTTATCCTTCTCCTCTTTTTTCTTTTCCCTCATCTTTTCTCCCCTCTTCTCTTTCACTTTCCCTTACCGTTTTCTCCTTTTCCCTCCTCCTCCCTTTCCCCTCTCCTTCACCTCCCATCTTCTATACGGTATGTTAAATCTAGCATGTTGTGTTTCTTAAAGAAATTCATATTTGTGATCTTCTAGAACGAAAAATCTATAAGGAATGATGTTGAAGAAATGAACATACAAGGGTTTTACGGTTATAACACTATCTCCCATCTAATCGTTCTACATATTACTTGATATATGGAATACCTTTGGATTGCATATATGAAGATGGCAAGATCAGAGAAGAATTTGTTGATAAAGAAGGTGTTGGAACTAAAAAGACTAATCGTGATAGTGAGGATGAATGATTATGTAATGGTGTTGAAAGTGATGACAATAGTTATGATGAAGATGAAGATGAAGATGAAGATGGTGGTGACGATGTGGTAGAAAACAATAGGAGTTATGGTGAAGATACAACGGTAAATATATAAAAGAAGAGCATGATGTAAAAGAATTTCATAGTTTTCTAACAAATCATGCTTTATTTTTCTTAGTTTCGCCGTCTAGATTTCATAATAAACCGGAAGTCTCCAGGAAGAGTTGGATTGATCAAGACTCTTTGTAAAACAGAGATGGGGAGAAACAAAGTAAGTGAGGTTAGAGAAGTGATTGAGAGACTTTGCGATCTTTCCAGATCGTCTGATGGTTGTAAAGAAATGGCTTTAGATACCCTTTTAATGCTTCTTAAAGATTCGAATGTTAGGTATCGAGTGATCGATGTTTTATGGCATTGTTTAGTGGATTTAGCAGAAGATAAGGTTGTTGGAGACAGAGTTGCTCAGATAGTTTTACAAGATTACCACAAGATTAGGTATAGTGGCTTGAAGATGAATAGCGAGGAGGCTCAGAGATGTGTAGAGGATCTTTGGGAGGTTAAAGTAGAGAGGAAGAAGAAGGAGAAGCTTATGAGTGAAATAGAGCTTGAAGAGAGAAGAAAAATGGTGAAATCGTTGAAGAAACAAGGGAAGAAGAAGTTTTCGATGGGTTTTGTTAAAGAAGCGATGGAGATTTATACAGTGGCGATTGATTTGTGTCCGTTGGATATGATACTAGATAGTGTTGTGTTGTATAGCAACGATCACAGTGTTGCTTGTTGCTGAAGAAAGCTGAGTCCGCCATTAGTGATGCTACTAGAGCTCTGTGTTTATCTGGTGTGGATGATCCCCACGGTAAGAGTTTGTGGAGAAGATCTCAAGCGTACGATTTAAAAGGGTCGGCGAGGGAGAGCTTGATGGATTGTTTGGCGTTCGTAGATCAACGACTCAAGCTTTCGAAAACGGAAAGAATACCCTACTACGCGGCGCAGGTGATTAGAAAGCAAATGAGCGCCACGTGCGTATTCTCGTGGTTTGACTCGAAGGCTGAAAAATCGGACAGTTGAAAGACGAAGGAATGAGATACTGAGCATCTACACGGTGACCGCTTAGTTGCACACACTCGTTTTCTTTATTTCACTAACCGAATTGTGTTTTTGAATTGATCTCTTGATAAATCTGCTATAAATTTATAATTAATATGATCTCATTAACGTACATGTCCTAAAATCAAATCATTGTTAACATATCTTAAAATAATAAGTAATTTTTAATACAGTATTTGCAATTGGTAGTACAAATACTACGCTATTAGTACATTAACTAGTTCAAATTTTGATTATTTTTAGTTAACAACCATTTAATTGATTGAAGTTTCAAAATATATAACATTAAATCAAAATATATGTTATATTCTTAACATGCTTATATTTTGCTCATATTTTACATATATTTTCTCTCTTTTTGTTAACTAGACTTTTAATTTGTGCTATACGCGAGTCTGTATTAATAATTTGGTTTAGTTTTTTTTTGGCTAAAATCTTGTAAATTATCAAAACTATAATATATTTATAGAAATTTTATTTTATATAAAAAAAATAAAACATAATATGTAGTTTTACCTATTTTTATTATAAAATTACAAATCTTATTAAGTAAAATCATAGTAATAACATCTAAAAAATTATCCAACTTCAAAGTGCATACATTTGATTTAGAGAATAATTTACTTACTAATTGTTTGGTGTTTTTTTGTGCCTTTAGGATTTCTATAGTTCTTCATTTTTTTTTTTAGATTATATGTTCAAATATTTAGTTTTTGATTAAATGTCTCAATGATGTTGTGTACCTATGTATATATAATATATGATTCATGTTGCTTCAGATTTACTTTTTTTAGGATGCTACAATAACCATGTAAAGCTGCTTCTTGCTTCTCTACCAGATCTTTTATGAATTTTAAGTTATATCTCTATTCAGTTTATAAGATCTGTTTTATTTGTAGTCAACTATTTGATAGCTTTTGTTTTTAAACATGTAAAAGAGTGGAGTCTTCACATTATCACTGTTTTAATCTTTTGTGTGGTTTATTCATGTTTTGATTTGAATAGTTTATCTAGATCTATTCTAATTTGAATTTGATTTATAACTTTTTCATACTTTACTATATAAACGAAATTATAGAAGATGTTGCTCATGTGTTGTTCATGTTGGCTATATTATAAGTAGTAAATATGTATAAATGAGTTGTTGTATTTCGAATGTAAAATTACTTGTGTAGTATTTTTTTTTGTTAGTTTTAAACCAGATGCAGCCAAGATATTAGTTATTATAAATTTAAATAATACGTTTGATTTGAAAATTTATATAACCTATTTTAAATTTATATGGTGATTTATAGCCAATATCAATATTTGAGAAATCATGAATTTTCTAGAACTAAATTTTAAACTAATTTTCTTGTTAGATTCTATTTTTTGTTATTTTACATATCTTTCTATAATAATTTTATATTTTTTAATTTATCTAATTTTGTGCATGTTTGTTATATTTAAAACATATCTTTTTTTTTAATTAATCTTTTTTGATAGTTATTATAAATTTAAATAATACGTTTGATTTGAAAATTTATATAACCTATTTTAAATTTATATGGTGATTTATAGCCAATATCAATATTTGAGAAATCATGAATTTTCTAGAACTAAATTTTAAACTAATTTTCTTGTTAGATTCTACTTTTTGTTATTTTACATATCTTTCTATAATAATTTTATATTTTTTAATTTATCTAATTTTGTGCATGTTTGTTATATTTAAAACATATCTTTTTTTTAATTAATCTTTTTTGTTATTGATTTTTAAAATATGTAGCATATATCAATTTAATCTCTTTTACATAAATTATTTTTCCTTGTTAAATTTATTTTTTACATTAATTTTAATTTTAATTATAGTTCTATTTAAACATGCTATAACTGGGTATTCTAAATTTTATGTAAACTTCTTTCAAAAGCCTATACCATCATTTGCTTTTTTTTTTGTTAAATTTCCAAAATATTAGCCTAAATATCAAGCTAAGTTTTCTTTATACAAATTTTTCTTTTAATAATTTACCTCTCTTGATATTAATTTTTATTTTATTTTAACACATAATTGTTTTTAAAATATTGATATTTTTGTAGACATAAACTCATTTTTCGTTTTTTGTTAATTAAATATTTTAATATTAATTTTTTAAATAGTTAGTCAGATATCAAGTCAATTTCTTTTTAGATGATATTTTTATAATTTAACATTTTGTAAAACTTAATTTTTGTTTTATTTTTCTTTGTTAATTAATTTCTTAATATTAATTTATTTAATAATTAGCTTAAATATTTATCTTATCTTTGTTAGTAAAGGTTTTTAGTATTAGTTAGGTTTTTTTATTTTCTTACTTATTTTGTTTATATTGATTTTGTTAATAAAAAATAGCATATATATCAAATTAAATTTTTGTTAATTTAATTTTTTGATATGAATTTTTATTTTTATTGTATTGACATGTTGCAAAAAATAATTTACGTTTGATTTTTTGTTAGTTAAATGTTTTTGGTTAGTTCAGATTTTTGTGTTAGTTTTCTAAATAATTAGCTAAATATCAAGTTTTAGAAGACTTTTTTTTTGTTAATTTAACATGAATTATTCTGGTAGTTTTTATAATGTTTATATAAACAATTGAATCTTAATATTTTTTCTAAATAGATTATTCATTTAAAATATATATGTTAATTTTTTTTATTTTTTAATTAGACTTTTTTGTTATTGATTTACATATTTGTTTTTGTTAGTTTAGCTTTTGTGACAATAAGTTTCTATTTTATTTTGACAAACATTATAGATTTAGACTTTTGACATAATTTTATTTTATCTATTTTTGTTAGTTAAATTTTTTATCTTAGTTTTCTAATTTACTATGATAATTTTATATTTTGGCATGGTTTAATTTATTTAAATTACTAATCATATTTAACATTTTTATGCTTAATAATAAATGATGATGTAGACCAAACATATTGAGTTTCTACGTCATATGTTTTAGGCCTAAGACATCAACATGGACCACAACTAATATATTTCAGGTTATCAATTCAGATATTAATTGTTTATCATGATTAAAATTTTGAAGTAGTTTAATTATGGTCTTAAATATGGTTTTTATTTATTTGTTCAATATATATAATTTTTTTCTTTGTTAAAAATATTTATATGTTAATTTCTTTTATATTATTAATAAAAAAATAAGATCTACTTTATAAACTCTTTCTTATTAATAACTAACTTAAAAAATTTGAAACATTCTTAATAGCAACAAACACGAAATTAATTAAAATTTAGAAATTTTCTTTATAACAATAAAAATGAATTAGTTAGTTTTAATATACAAAATATAATTAACTATAGATAATGATGATGTGTACCAATAGAATTGAATCTTTTAAATCCTATGTGGATACCCTTAGGGGCATTTAGCATCAACTTTTATTAGTAATACTAGGCTTTTAACTCGCACTACGCGTAAATCTGTATTAATAATTTGGTTTAATTTTTTGGCTAATATCTTTTAAATTATTAAAACTATAATATATTTATAGAAATTTTCTTTTATATAAAAAAATTAAAACATAATATGTAGTATTTTCTGTTGTTGTTTATAAAATTATAAATCTTATTAAGTAAAATCATAGTAACGACACCTAACGAATTATCTAACTTTGATGTGCATATGTTTGATTTAGAAAATGATTTTCTTACTAAATTTTTGGTGTTTTGTTTTGTATCCTTAGGATTTCTATGGTTCTTTTTTTAAAAAAGATTTATATGTTTAAATATTTAGTTTATTTACTAAATGTCTCACTAATATTATGTACATATACATATATTATATATGATATATGTTGATTCAGATTTGCTTTTGTTAGTAAGCTACACTAATCGTGTTTGCTTCTCTACCAGATCTTCTATGAATTTTAGGTTATATCTTTATTCAGTTTATAAGATCTGTTTTATTTGCGGTCAACTATTTGTTAATATTTGTTTTTAAACATGTAAGATGATGTTGAGACTTCACATTATCACTGTTTTTTTTACTTTTGTGTCTTTATTCATGTTTTGATTTGAGTATTTTATCTTCATATATTCCCATTTGAATTTGATTCATAACTTTGTCATATTATATTATTTAAATAAAATTTTAGAGGATGTTGTCATGTGTTGTTCATGTTGACTAAGTTATAAGCAGTAAATATGTATAGAAATCAGACTTTATTACTTATTATATTTTGAATGTAAAGTTACTTGTGTAGTATTTTACTTTGTTAATTTTCCAACTAGACGCAACCAAGATATTAATCTTTGTAAATTTAAATAATATGTTTGATTTAGAAACTTGTATAACCTATTAAAACTTTATATGGTTATTCATAGTCAACACCAATATTTTAGAAATCATGAATATTTTTGGAACTATATTTCAAACTAATTTTCTTTTTAGATCTTGTTTTTTTGTTTTTTTAAATATCTTCGATGGTAATTTCATATTTTATTTTTATTATCTAATTTTCTGCAAGTTTGATATACTTAAAATATATATATATATATATATTTAATTAATCTCTTTTGTTATTTATTTTTCAAATAGGTAGCATATATATTAATTTAATATCTTTTACATAAATGATTTTTCTTTGTTAAATTTATTTTTTAAATTGATTAAAATACTATTTTGACATGCTATAACTGGTTATTCTAAATTTAAGTGAATTTCTCTCAAAAGCTTATACCATCATTTGCTTTTTTTAGTTAATATTTGTTTGGTAGTTATCCTAAATATCAATCTAATTTTACTTTATACGACTTTTTCCTTTGATAATTTACCCCTCTCTTGATATTGATTTTTATTTTATTTTAACACATCATTGTTTTTAAAATATTGATGTTTTAAAGACATAAATTTTTTTGTTAGTTAAATATTTTATATGAATTTTTTAAGTAGTTAGTCAGATATCAAGTCAATATATTTTTAAGTATTTTTTTAAAAAATAATATTTTGTCAAATTTAATTTTCGTTTTAGTTTTAGTTAATTAATTACTTAATATTTATTTCTTAAATAATTAGCTTAAATATTTATATTATTTTTTTAGTTAAGCTTTTTATTATTATTTAAGTTTTTTTATTCTCTTACATATTCTGTTTATATTGATTTTGTTAAATAAATAACATAGATATTAAGTTAATATCTTCTTTTTGTTGATTTAACTTTCTCGATATGAACTTTCATTTTAATTGTATTGACATGTTGTGAGAAATAATTTATGTTTTTTTTTTTAGTTAAATATTTTATATATTGCTTTTTTCAGTAATTAGCTTAAATTATCATTTTTGTTTGTTAATTTTTTAAATATTTCTCCAAAAATTATAAGTTTTAGATGACTTTCTTTTTTGATAATTTAGGATGAATGTTTTTTATAGTATTGATATTTTTAAATAAAAATTTTATATGTTTATATGAAATTTTAATCTTAATATTTTTTTCTAAATAAAATTACTCATTTAATATATATGCAATTTTTTTTTAATTTAAATTTTTCGTTATTGATTTACATATTTGTTTTTGTTAGTTTAGTTTTTTTGACAATGAGTTTCCATTTTATTTTCACAATAGATTTAGACTTTTGACATAAATTTATTTTATTTAGTTAAAACAATTATCTTAATTTTCTATTCTATTGTGATAATTTTATATTTTTATATGTTTTAATTTATTTAAATTATTAATAATATTTTTTATTTTTTATGTTTAATGAAAAACGCTGATATAGACTAATCAGATTGAGTATATATGTCCTATGTGGACGCTTTCATTGGCCTAAGACATCAACACGGACTAGAACTAATATATTTTAAATTAGCAGTTCAAGTTTTAATTATTTGTCGTGATTAAAATTTTAAAATAATTTAATTATGGTTTTAAATATAGTTTTTAATAATTTTATTTAATATATATGATTTTTCTTTCATAATCTATTTATATGCTAATTTACCTTTTAATTGTTAATAGAAAAATAAGATCTATTTTCAAAACTCTTTTTTTATTTATAACCAACTTAAAATTTGGAAACTTTCCTAATAACAACAAAAACAAAATTAATTAAAATTTAGAAATTTTCCTTATAACAATTAAAACAAATTAATTAATTTTAATATACAATATATAATTAACTAAAAATAATGATGATGTGTACCAATAGAATTGAATCTTTAAATCTTATGTGGACACCGTTATAGGCATTTAGCATCAAGTTTTATTAGTAATAGACTAGGCTTTTAACTCGTGCGAGTCTGTATTAATAATTTTGTTTAATTTTTTGGCTAATATCTTTTAAATTATCAAAACTATAATATATTTGTAAAAATTTTATTTTATATAAAAAAAATAAAACATAATATGTAGTATTTCTTAGTTTTGTAAAACATAAGTACAATCATAGTGATGACACCTAACGAATTATCCAACTTCGATGTGCATATGTTTAATTTAGAAAATGATTTCCTTAAGATTTGTTTTGTTTTGATGTTTTGTTTTGTTTTGATGTTTTGTTTTGTATCCTTAAGATTTATATGGTTCTTTTTTAAAAAAGTTTATATGTTTAAATATTTAGTTTCTTTACTAAATGTTTCACTAATGTTGTGTACATATACATATATAATATATGATATATGTTGATTCAGATTTACTTTTGTTAGTAAGCTACACTAATCATGTAAAGCTGCTTTTTGCTTCTCCACCAGATCTTCTATGAATTTTAGGTTATATCTCTATTCAGTTTATAAGGTCTGTTTTATTTGTAGTCAACTATTTGCTAATATTTGTTTTAAAACATGTAAGATGATATTAAGACTTCACATTATCACTTTTTTTATCTTTTATGTGTTTATTCATGTTTTGATTTGAATAGTTTATCTTCATATATTCCCAATTGAATTCGATTCATAACTTTGTCATATTATATTATTTACATAAAATTTTAGAAGATGTTGCTCATGTGTTATTCATGTTGACTAAGTTATAAGCAGTAAATATATATACAAATCATACTTTATTACTCATTATATTTTGAATGTAAAGTTACTTGTGTAGTATTTTACTTTGTTAATTTTTCAACCATACGCAACCAAGGTATTAATTTTTGTAAATTTATATAATATTTTTGATTTAGAAACTTGTATAACCTATTAAAACTTTATATGGTTATTCATAGTCAACACTAATATTTTAGAAATCATGAATATTTTTGGAACTATATTTCAAACTAATTTTTTTCTTAGATCTTGTTTTTTGTTATTTTAAATATCTTCAATGGTAATTTTATATTTTATTTTGATTATCTAATTTTCTGCAGGTTTGATATACTTAAAACATATATATATATATATATATTTAATTAATCTCTTTTGTTATTGATTTTTCAAATAGGTAGCATATATATTAATTTAATATCTTTTACATAAATGCTTTTTCTTTGTTAAACTTACTTTTTAAATTAATCAAAATGCTATTTTGACATGCTATAACTGGTTATTCTAAATTTTAAGTGAACTTCTCTCAAAAGTTTATACCATCATTTGCTTTTTTTAGTTAATATTTGTTTGGTAGTTAGCCTAAATATCAAGCTAATTTTACTTTATACGACTTTTTCCTTTGATAATTTACCTCTCTTGATATTTATTCTTATTTTATTTTAATAAACCATTTTTAAAAAAATATTGATATTTTGAAGACATAAATTTTTTATTAGTTGAATATTTTGATATGAATTTTTAAGTACTTAGTCAGATATCAAGTCAATATATTTTTAAGTGTTTTTAAAAAAATAAAATTTGTAAAACTTAATATCCATTTTAGTTTTTTAGTTAATTAATTTCTTAGTATTGATTTCTTAAATAATTAGCTTAAATATTTATATTATTTTTGTTAGTTAAGTTTTTAGTATTATTTAAGTTTTTTTATTCTCTTACTTATTCTGTTTATATTGATTTTTTTAAATAAATAACATAGATATTAAGTTAATATCTTTTTTTGTTAATTTAATTTTCTCGATATGAACTTTCATTTTAATTGTATTGACATGTTGTAAGAAATAATTTATTTTTTGGTTTTTGTTAGTTAAACATTTTTTTTATATTGCTTTCTTCAGTAATTAGCATAAAGTATCATTTTTGGTTTGTTAAGATTTTGTGTTAATTTTGAAATATTACCCCCAAAATTATAAGTTTTAGATGTTTTTTTGGTAGTATTGATATTTTTAAATAACAATTTTGTATGTTTATATGAAAATTTAATCTTAATAATTTTTCTAAATAAACTACTCATTTAAAATATATGTGCTAAAATTTTTTTTTTTAATTTAAATTTTTCGTTATTGATTTACATATTTTTTTTTTTAATTTAGTCTTTGTGACAATGAGTTTTTATTTTATTTTCATAATAGATTTAGACTTTTGACATAAATTTATTTATTTAGTTAAAAAATTATCTTAATTTTCCATACTATTGTGATAATTTTATTTTGTATGTTTTAATTTATTAAAATTATTAATAATATTTTTTTTATTTTTTATGTTTAATAAAAAACGCTGATATATACTAATCAGATTGAGTATATATGTCCTATGTGGACGCTCTCATTGGCTTAAGAAATTAACACCGACCACAACTAATATATTTTAAGTTAGAAGTTCAGATTTTAATTGTTTGTCGTGATTAAAATTTTAAAATAATTTAAATATGGTTTTAAATATAGTTTTTAATAATTTTGTTCAATATATATGATTTTTCTTTCATAATCTATTTATATATTAATTTACCTTTTTATTGTTAATAGAAAAATAAGATCTATTTTCAAAACTCTTTGTTATTAATAACTAACTTAAAATTTAGAAACTTTCATAATAACAACAAAAACAAAATTAATAAAAATTAAAAATTTTCCTTATAACAACTAAGACGAATTAATTAATTTTAATATTCAATATATAATTAACTAAAAATAATGATGATGTGTACCAATAAAATTGAATCTTTAAATCCTATGTGAACATCCTTAGAGGCATTTAGCATCAACTTTTATTAGTAACTAGGTTTTTAACTCGCGCTACATGCGAGTCTATATTAATGATTTGATTTAATTCTTTTTTTTTATTCATATCTTTTCAATTATAAAAACTATAATATATTTATAGAAATTTTTTATATAAAAAATTTTAAAACATAATCTGTAGTTTTTCCTATTTTTGCTTAGAAAATTTAAAATCTTATTAATTCTAATCATAGTGATGACACCTAACGAACTATTTAACTTCGACGTGCATATATTTGATTTAGAAAATAATTTTTTTACTAAACTTTTGGTATTTTATCTTGTATCCTTAGGATTTCTATAGTTGTTCTTTTTTAAGATTTTATATGTTCAAATATTTAGTTATTGATTAAATATGTCATTGATGTTGTGTAACTATGCATACATAATATATGATTCATGTTGATTCAGATTTACTTTTGTTAGGATGCTACAATAGTTGTGTAAAGCTTCTTCTGCTTCTCCATCAGATCTTTTACGAAGTTTAGGTTATATCTCTATTTAATTTATAAAATCTGTTTTATTTGCAGTTAACTATTTGATAATTTTTTTTAAACATGTAAGTTAATGTGGAGTCTTCATATTATTTTTCATTGTTTTTACCTTTTGTGTGTTTTATTCATGTTTTAATTTGAAGAGTTTATATAGATATATTCCAATTTGAATTTGATTCATAACATTGTCATACATTATTATTTAAATAAAATTTTAGAAAGTGTTACTCATGTGCTGTTCATGTTGGCTAAGTTATAAGTAGTAGCTATGTATAAAAAATCAGAATTTTTTACTTGTTATATTTCGAATGTAGAGTTATTTGTGTTGTATTTTTTTGTTAATTTTTAAATCAGACGTGGCCAAAGTATTAGTCTTTGTAAATTTAAATAATATATTTGATTTAGAAACTCGTATAACATACTGTAATTTTATATGATTATTCATAGTGAATACCAATATTTTAGAAATCATAAATTTTCTGGAAATTTCAAACTAATTTTCTTTTTAGATTTTGTTTGTTTGTTATTTTACATAATTTTTTCATGTTTGATATACTTAAAACATATATATTTTTAATTAAGCTATTTTGTTATTGATTTTCCAAATAGGTAGCATATATATTAATTTAATCTTTTTTACATAAGCGTTTTTTGTTAAATTTTAATTTTAATTATAATGTTGTTTTGACATGCTATAACTCGATATTCTAAATTTTATGTGGACTTATCTCAAAAGCTTATACCATCATTGTTTTTTTAGTTCATATTTTTATGTTGATTTTCTAAAACATTAGTCTAAATATCAAACTAATTTTACTTTATACATATTTTGCCTTTGATAATTTACCTCTCTTGATACTGATTTCTATTTTATTTTAACACAAAATATTGACATTTTTGAAGATATAATTTTATTTTTCGTTATTTTACTAGTTAAATTTTGTTTATATTGATTTTTTAAGTAGTTAGTCATATATCAAGTCAATTTCTTTTTAGATGAATTTCTTAAATATAAAATTTTGTAAAAATTAATTTTCATTTTATTTATTGATTAATTAATTTCTTAATACTGAGTTTTAATTAAGTAGCTTAAAATACTTATATTTTTTTGTTAGTTAAGTTTTTTAGTATGACTTAAGTTTTTTTATTCTCTTACTAATTTTCTTTATATTGATTTTGCTAAATAAATAGCATAGATATCAACTTAGTTTCCTTTTTCTCTTTGTTAATTTAACCTTTTTGATATGAATTTTCATTTTAATTGTATTGACATGGTGTAAGAAATAATTTTTGTTTTTTTTTTGTTAGTTAAATGTTTTTATCTTCAGTAAATAGTATAAAATATTATTTTTTGGTTAGTTAAGCATTTTGTGTTGATTTTCTAAATAATTAGTCTATATATCAAATGTTTTTTTTGTTAATTTAACATGAATTTATTTTTGTAGTATTGATATTTTAAATAATAATTTTATATGTTTATATAACAATTTAACTTTAATATTTTTGTTAAACTAATTACTCATTTAAAATACATATGATAATTTATATTAACTTCCCATTATACTATGATAATTTATATTTTTGTGTTTTTAATTTATTTAAATTGTTAATCATATTTAATATTTTTTATGTTTAATAAAAAACCGTTGATATTGACCAATCAAATTGAGTTTATATGTTCTATGTGGACGCTTTCATCAATATAAAACATCAACATGGACCATAACTAATATATTTTAAGTTAGTAGTTCAGATTATAATTGTTTATCATAATTAAAATTTTGAAAGAGTTTAATGATGGTCTTAAATAGATTTTTTAATTATTTGTTTCATATATATGATTTTTCCTTAATAATTTATTTACATGTTATATTATTTTTTGTTGTAAATAGAAAAATAAATCTACTTTCTAACTTTTTTTATTAGTAACTAATTTAAAATTTAGAAAATTTGCTAATAACAACAAAAACAAAATTAATTAAAAATTGGAAATTTTCTTTTTAAAAATAAAAAACGAAATTAATTAATTTAATATACAATATATAATTAACTAAAGGAAATTAATTAAAAATTGGAAATTTTCCTTTTAAAAATAAAAAATGAAATTAACTAATTTAATATACAATAATTAACTAAAGATCATGATGATGTGTACCAATATAATTGAATCTTTAAATCCTATGTAGACACCCTTAGAGGCATTTAGCATCAACTTTTATTAGTAATAGATAGATTGATTTTTTCATATTTTCCCTTTATAATTTACAAAGTTATAGTGTTTTAATGTGGATTTCGTTTTAACCAATTGTTTGTATGTACTTGCTTCGTAGTGTAAACACAATGTCTTCATTCTTCAACCACAAAGATTATAGAAACATCATACACTAGTTTTCACGCAATAACTCTGTATTTTAGTTATGCTCATTTTTATTTTAATCTGTTCTCAAAGACCATTGGCATATGATTCTGATTCATATGCGCAATGTATGTTGTTTTTCCCGCCGCATAAGCTGAGAAGAGTTGGAGAAGCAAGAAATAGAGAAGAGGAAGAAAGATGATGAGAAGAGAGAAATTTTCTGTTTCTCGAAAAGACAGAGAAGAGGAAGAAACTAATTTTCATACAATAATAATCTACTGATGATATAATTTAATCCAAATATATTTGATATGTTTTTCCCCCTAACATGATTAACTGTTATGTTTTTATCGAGAATTTAAAAAAATCAAAAACTCAAATTGGGTCAAACATAAAGAAACTAACAACGGAATGGCATTGAGATTTAATTTTAAAAAAAATAATTTAGCGAAATGTTAGAGACTGGCTACTCCATATAGAAATGAGTCCATACATTAGGAAGGAAATCTATGCTATTTATACAGATTTGAAAATTGAAATCATTCAAAAAGTTGTTGTTTTCATATAGAGACGGGCCACATGTTTCCAAAAATCCTCAAGAAGAACAATTGTAAATATTGGTGAATTGGCTTTTTCTTTCTGTACTTTATATAAATTTATTTATAATATTCATCTTATGTCAAAGTTAGTAATTTATATAATTACAACACATGAGGAACATATTACAAAAAAAAGAAATCCTAGATTTTAATAATATAACATTGGATGATGATGAATTTTGAGAAGAAGAACCGAAACACAGGAGAACGTTCTTTTGCTGATATTATTACCAGTATTCGATATTGGGTCATTCATAGCATTACTATACCTTTCCTATTTATTGCAGGCTGGTTATTTGTCAGCACCGGTTTAGCTTACGATGTGTTTCGGAGCCTTTGTTCACTTTGTTCTCTCTCTCCTTTATTTAGAGGAAATCGTAAGAAAAGTAAAATCCTCATTCAGTTTGAAATATCGTTAAGAGAAGAGATCTCTATGCCACATTCATGCGTGAGGGTACTCCTAATGGGTTGAAGACCATATCCACGGGTCTCCCGTCTTGCAAATAAGGCATATCCTGTCTAGGCTACGGAAATCATGTAGAAAAGTTTTTGATGAAAGTCTTGAAAAACATAACTTCTCTAGAAAACAGAGAGTATATACAAAAGATAAATGTGAAAAAGATATAAAAACTTTGTTTGTTTAAAAAGAATTAACATATTTGAAGGATGCAAATTGCATATCTAAGTTTTTAAAGCATAGAAACAGAAAAAATAGTAGTTTATAAAGTATTAATGTACAAGAGAAGTAAGGTTAGCGTTGCTTAAGACTCACAACAGATTTTGTGTTTTGAATATTTTAATTAAAAATAAACAAAAATTAAAATAAATAATTTTTAAATTTTAATTTTATGTTTTTGATTTACCTTTTTAATTAGTAATCAATTTTATTTTCTACTTTCAAAAAAAATATTTTAAGAAATTGTAATTGGTGGTAATAATTCGTTATTAGTACATTAACTAATTCAAATTTTGATTATTTTAAGTTAACAACCATTTGATTGAAGTTTCAAAATATATAACATAAATCAAAATATATGTTATATTTTTAAATATATATATATATTACTCTTTTCGTTTTATAAAATATGTCACTTTGACATATTTCACATAAATTAAAAAAATTATTAAAAATACTATTTTATCATTTGTTCACACACAAAATAATATTTTCTTTTAATTAAAATAATAAATACAAATATTAAAATTAGATATTTATTTAAAGTTATTTATTAAAAATGTAAAGTGACACTTTTGTAAAACAAAAATAAATTTGTAAAATAACACTTTTGTGAAATAAATAGAGTATCATTAAGAAAAGAAAAAAAAGTTATTCTCTACAAATTATGTCCTTTTAACGAAGATTTAAGTTTTTAGACAACATGCGGTAATTGATTAAGTTATTAATGCTAATAAAATCATTGTTAAGTTTCCTAATATGAAAAGTCAAAAGTCAAAAATAAGTTTCCAAATCAGGTACAAAAGTCGAAAATAAGTTTCCTAATATGAAAAGTCAAAAATCAAAATGATACGCAATTAGTAATTACTACCACTAGCAGTAATTCATTATTTCTTCTTTTATACTTTATTACTTTCTCTGTTTCATAATAAGTGTCATTTTGGAAAAATGTATCTGCATTATAATTTGATGTATTAACTTTAAAACACATCCAGATACATCAAATTATAATGCAAATATATTTTCCTAAAATGACATTTATTATAAAATAGAGGGAGTATCTTTTAGTCAATAACCATTTAATTAATTTAAGTTTTCTAATATGAAAAGTCAAAAGTCAAAAGTCAAAATGATACGCTATTAATAATTACTAATTACTACCACTAGCAGTAATTCATTCTTTCTTCTTTTGTACCTTATTCACTTTTAGTCAATAACCATTTAATTGATTTAAGTTTCGTAGCTGTCTATCTCAGTATCTCCTAATGGTGAAGAAAAAACATCATAACAAACGAAGAATAAGAAAATACTCAAAATGAATGGTTGTACGATCTTCTTTTTTATGTTTTTTTACCTTTTTTGTCGACGAATGGTGGTGGTTGTAGAATCCCTGTTATCAAATGTCAAGATTGCGACTGCACTGGTAAAATGTGTCAAAAATATTTTCCAGGTATTGTTCTCTCTTTCAATGTTTTTTCTTACTTTTTTGGCCTATAAAAATAATAAAGATTTTGCTTTTGTGTCATACAAGATAATGGGTCTGACTGGTATATCAGATGAATAACAGAATAGCGAAATAACTGAAAAATTATTAGCGGAATGAACTGAACTGAATAATATTTTAGCTGAATAATTGTGAAACGCTTAAAAGCTACTTTTAGTAGATTAATCACGTTTTGTTTTTTTAGTTATATTTTTAACACGCTAGCGGAATCACATTTCAAAAACATAAAAAAACGTGAAAACGTGAAAACGTGATGAATAACATGAATGGTAAAAAATAACAGAATCAAGTTTCCAAAACGTGAAAACTGAAAAAGCTGCATACCATTCAAACCCAAAACTGTATTAAAATTTAGTTTAAAGGTTTGAATGATATGTAATTTTTCACATTTTAAAAATATGAGTTCTTAAAATTTTATTATTCATATTATTTTTCAGGTTCTTATGTTCTCATATTTTTCCATGTTTTTAAAATATGATTTCGTTCGCATACTAAAAATGTAATTTGAAAAAAAAAGCGTGATTAATTTTTCATATTCAGCAAAAAAAAAAATATTTAGTTTAGTACATCCCATTCACAATTTTTTCCAATTGTTAAACTACTATTCTGACATATCATTCAGACCTGAAGTCATTATTTTGTGTAATATGTTAATTCTCTTGGATCCGGTAACTACACTTGTAGTGTATCATTGCATTTGATGACATAGTTTAACCACATTCAGCCCCAGTCTAAACCAGGGCTTAGAGTCATCAATATTTTTTTTTTAAAGACTACAAATGGGTCACAAATAAAAAAAAAAATTTTTAAAATGAACCACATAATTTAAAAAACCAAATAAACTTTACATTTTCTTCTTTTATTACTTTGGACCACTGTTTTAATTGGACTAGACCACACTATATTGTGATGACTGTGTGTAGGATTGAAGGTGGTATGGCCAGAACTAAAAGGAGTAAGTGCAATTGAAGCAAAGAGAAAAGTAGAAAGTGATAATCCACATGTTACTGGGATTATAGTTCCGGATGACACTGCTGTGATATTCGTCAATTGTTGTAACCGTGTCCTTCTAAGCGTTTCCGCCAATAACTGTCCCAATGGTCCTGTCCTTAACATTCCTCAAATGGGATGATAATGTTGTGTAATACTTTTACATGTTTCAGTAACTTTTAATAAGTTGTTCTGGTTTTTCCTATAAAATAAATTAAAGCTAGTTTCGTTATATTGTCTTTTTCATCAATAAAAAACTTCTAAATAATTAGTATGAATGAGATATAAGAAAGACTTACGAATCTTTCTTATATAAAGTGTGAAAGCCTTGTGGAGTATCATTTAAACAGGATGACGCCAGGATTGAAGATGAGGCTACTAAATTTAGTTGTTATGAAGCTACTAAATTGCTGTGAAGTCAGTCCTTTTGTTACTGTTTGAAGACACAACACGGTTTGAAGACACAACGACAGCATGATGGAAGGAAGACAAGAGCAAGTACAGCATTCATCCGACGTGTCCTTGTTGCAAAGAGATGGGTCATCTGGAAAAGTCTTGCCCTAACGCAACCTGGTCTTCTAAAGATTCCTCCTAATCACCGTGTCAGTAAAGGAGCTCAGGCTGATGCTGTTCTTAAGTCTAACGGTGAGGCTAATGTTTGTACTGAAAAGTCAACAAATATTACCACAGATTTTCCACCAGTGGTCTCTAGTTACGCAGACAAGATTATGTCTCTCTGTATAGATGGTTCGTCTATTATCACTGGATTTTCTGATGTTTCTGATCTGGGTTTGTCACCTGTCACTGCCATTCTTGCTGCGGAAGGATCACTGCTTGCCCAAGGAGATCGAATCATAGAGAGTTTTGTCGATGCATCTAAATAGCGATTGTGGAAGCGATTGCATGCAATATTGGGTTTTCTTCCGAGTAACGGCTAACTAGCTTTGCCTTCTGTTAGTGAGAGTATATTAGTATATTCCATAGACTCGAGATAACTCCAAATATATTGTGATAAAGACTCGAATATATGTTTAGATATTCTTGTGTATAGGTGCGAGTCTATCTGTAAACACGTATATATAGTCGGCGAAGGAGATCAATACAGAAACCTTTTCCCAATACCTTATTCTCTAAGTTTACATGGTATCAGAGCCTCTCTAAAGATCCATTTTCAAACTTAGAGTAAAGGAAAAGCTTCACTCAAAAGAACATGAGTCTTACAAAACCAGAATCCTCCGTGGGCACAGTAAGTGCAGATAGTGGGATGATCTCGCCGTTTTATCTGTCTCACTCAGATAATCCTGGTGTGTCGATTACTCCAGTCATGTTGACAGGAGAAAATTATGCCGAATGGGCATCGGAGTTGGAAAACGTGCTACGTGCCAAGCGTAAAACTGGGTTTATTGATGGAACCTTGTTAATGCCGGATGAAGCAACGAAGCCAGTGGAGGTGGAGATGTGGAAGACGGTTAACTCCCTGATTGTCGGTTGGATTCGAGCCTCAATCTCCCCAGCTATTCGATCAACAGTCACCTTCACACCAGATGCATACAAGATGTGGACAGATTTGAAAAAGCGTTTCTCGATCGGAAATGCAGTGCGTGTTCATCAGTTAAAAGCAGAACTGGCGGCATGTAGACAAGACAGAGGCAGCGTGATGGATTATTTTGGACGGTTGTCTCTCAAGTGGGAAGAGATTCTGAGCTACAAGCCTCTTCTCAAGTGCACCTGCGGAGCAGCTGACCAAATCAGGACCGAGTATGAAGAAGAGAAAGTGCATCAGTTTCTGATGGGACTTGATGATGCTCGCTTTGGGAATGTGTGCACACACATAATTGGTTTGGATCCGTTGCCAGAGTTAAACTCTGTGTACCAGAGAGTTGTGAGAGAAGAGCGTCGTATTACCTCCTCTTGAGTTGAGCTGCGTCAAGATGCGGTGGGATTTGTAACAAGAATATCTAAACATATATTCGAGTCTTTATCACAATATATTTGGAGCTGTATCACGCTCTCGTGCAACATCAGCGTGTACTCATTGTGGGAGAAACGGGCATGAAAGAAAAGACTGTTGGCAGTTGATTGGTTTCCCTGATTGGTACACAGAACAAGCACAAAACAGAGGAGCTTCAGGACGAGGCAGAGGTCGTGGAAAAGGAGGGCAAGCTCGCTCCAATGCAGTACAGGCTTCAGGAAATCAGAACGCGGGAGCTCTTTCGTTCAGTCCTGAGCAGTGGGCTTCATTGACAGCTCTTCTCGAGCGAAACAAGTCAACTCCAATTCCTGACAAACTGAGCGGTAAGGATCAAACAGGAGAAGTGATTCTTGATACAGGAGCGTCACACCACATGACTGGTGATGTAACGTTGCTCACCGAACTGCAGGATATTGTTCAATGTCCTGTAAATTTTGCAGATGGAAACCATGTCATGGCTAAAAAGAGTGGTTTGTTAAGCTTATCAGAAAAAATAACGCTGCAGCATGTGCTCTTTGTGCCTAATCTAAACTGCACATTGTTGTCCGTGGCTAAGTTGTTGAAGCAAGTTGGTTGCTTTGCTCTTTTTACTGATACACTTTGCGTGTTGCAGGACCGTTTTACGAGGACCCTGATTGGAGCTGGTGAAGAACGGGATGGAGTTTACGTTTATCGGGATGTGACACCAAAGAGAGGATACAGAGTTAAAGCTTCTGAAGACCAGACTCTGTGGCATTGGCGGTTGGGACATCCTGCGCATGGTGTTTTAGGATTTTTACCTTTTGTTGTTGGTGTTAAACAAATCCCCGACAAGTTCGGTGGATGTGAAATTTGTTTCAAATCAAAGCAGACCCGTGAGGTGTTCTGTGAAAGTTCTAATAAAACTTCAGCTCCTTTTGAATTAATTCACGTTGATCTTTGGGGTCCGTACCGAGTTCCTTCATCGTGTGGTGCAACCTATTTTCTCACCATAGTAGATGACTTCTCTAGAGCAGTCTGGATACACTTGCTTCTCGAGAAGAATGAAGTCAAAACCATTCTCCCTAATTTTTGCAAATTAGTCCAACTGCAATTCGGACAGCCCGTAAAAGCTGTACGTAGCGACAATGGCACAGAGTTCATGTGCTTGTCCAAGTATTTTGCAGAGAATGGAATCGTACACCAGACATCCTGTGTGGCTACCCCACAGCAGAATGGCAGAGTAGAGAGAAAGCATAGGCACATACTTAATGTCTCTCGATCTCTCTTGTTTCAGGCAAGCCTTCTGATCAAATTTTGGGGAGAAAGTGTGCTTGCAGCAGCACACTTAATCAATCGCACACCATCTGCTGTGCTCCACGGAAAGACTCCCTATGAATACTTGTATGGAAAGGCACCAATGTACGATGACGTCAAGACATTCGGGTGTTTAGCTTTTGCTCACAAGATGTCTCGTGACAAAGATAAGTTCAAAGAGCGGAGTCGTTGATGTGTCTTCGTGGGTTACCCTTTTGCAAAGAAAGGATGGAAACTGTATGACCTGGATACAAATGAGTTCTTTGTTTCCAGAGATGTGGTGTTTGATGAAGAGAACTACCCATTTCAGACAACTGTGATCGAAAAGTGTGTGTCTGCAGAGATGCCACATGTAACGCTGAAACACATTGATGATCTTGACGAGCCTGTTTGCACAGTGGAAAACAGGGGAAGTGTATCTGTTTCTGAATTAGCAACACAACAAGATGAGTTTTCACCTGCAAAACTTGCTACAGAATCATCAAATGCACAAGCAGAACCGGATGAAGAAACGATCACACAAGACAATGCATCTGCAGAACCTGCAGAACCTGCAGCAGACTTTGCAACTGAGCAAAACAATGTTGCTACGACAACTTCCTCTGATTCTCTCGGTAGAGGACAGCGTGAGACAAAGCTCCCTGAAAAACTCAGAGATTATGTCGTGTACAACTCCCAAAGTCACCCCGATAAAACGTCTCGTCCTGTTCTTCCCAGCAACCCTCAGGTGTCTTCTGCAAAGGTCCAAGGTAAGACGCTTTATCCCATCGATAGCTATGTCTGTGATGCTTTGTTCTCAGAAAAACATCAAGTGTTCCTTGCTGCTATCACTGCTGGTGTAGAGCCACGCAGCTACAAGGAGGCAATGTTGGATCCTAGATGGAACAATGCCATGTCAACAGAGGTTGGATCACTCGTTGAACAAAGAACGTGGGATTTGGAGAATTTGCCTGAAAGAAAAAAAGCACTCGGAAGCAAATAGATTTTCAAACTCAAATTCAATGCCGATGGGACAGTGGAAAGATATAAAGCAAGGCTCGTGTGCCTTGGTAATAATCAAGTTGAAGGAGAGGATTATGACGAGACATTCGCACCTGTCGCGAAAATGACTACTGTGCGTACATTACTTGAAGTGGCTGTTGCAAAAGACTGGGAAGTCCATCAAATGGATGTACAGAATGCATTCTTACATGGCGATTTAGAAGAAGAGGTGTACATGAAATTGCCTCCCGGATTCCACACTGATGATCCGACCAAGGTGTGTCGCTTGAGGAAGTCGCTGTATGGCTTGAAGCAGGCTCCAAGGTGTTGGTTTGCCAAGTTGACAACTGCTCTCAAAGATTTTGGTTTCAAGCAGTCTTATTCTGATTACTCTCTTTTCACCTACATAAAAGGAGATAAGAGTTTGAGAGTACTTATTTATGTCGATGATTTAGTGGTTGCGGGTAATAACCTTGAGATGTTGACAAAATTCAAGGCTCACTTGAGTGATTGTTTCAAAATGAAGGATCTTGGCAAGCTCAAATACTTTCTGGGAATCGAGATTGCCAGAGGATCAAAGGGGATGTTTCTCTCGCAAAGAAAATATGCCTTGGATATAATTGCAGAAGCTGGATTGTTGGGTTGTAAGCCAGTGGTGACACCAATGGAACAAAATCACAAGCTTCTTTCAGACCAGAGTCCACTTTACAAAGATCCAGTTCGGTTCAGAAGGTTTGTTGGGAAACTTGTGTATTTGGCCATCACTCGACCAGAATTGTGTTATGCTGTTCATGTGCTGTCGCAAGTGATGCATGAACCGAGAGAAGCACATTGGGATGCTGTTGTTCGAGTTATACGGTATTTGAAGGGGTGTCCTGGACAGAGAATCATGTTAAAAAAAGACAGTGATTTGCGCATACGAGCATTTTGTGACTCCGATTGGGCCTCGTGTCCTCTAACGCGCCGGTTGTTGTCTGCATACATTGTTCAACTAGGAACGTCTCCTATCTCGTGGAAAACAAAGAAGCAGGACACAGTCTTGCATTCATCAGCAGAAGCAGAGTACAGGGCTATGGCAGCTGCTTTGCGTGAGCTCAAGTGGTTGAAGAGACTGTTGAATGATCTTGGTGTCGAGCATGATGAACCGATGGAATTGTACTGTGACAGCAAGTCGGCGCTGTATATCGCAGCTAATCCTGTGTTTCATGAGAGAACCAAGCACATTGAATCTGATTGTCACAGCGTACGAGATGCAGTCCAAAATCGCCTCATTATCACTAAACACGTACAAACAACGGAGCAGCTAGCTGACATAATGACGAAAGCACTAGGAAGCTCAGCGTTTGGATATTTGCTATCCAAGTTAGGCGTTGATGATTTGCATGCTCTAACTTGAGGGAGAGTGTTAGTGAGAGTATATTAGTATATTCCATAGACTCGAGATAACTACAAATATATTGTGATAAAGACTCGAATATATGTTTAGATATTCTTGTGTATAGGTGCAAATCTATCTGTAAACACGTATATATAGTCGGCAAAGGAGATCAATACAGCAACCTTTTCCCAATACCTTATTCTCTAAGTTTACACCTTCCCTACAAGTCGGCGATTGGTTTCATCGTTACGGTTTCTCGTCACCTAGGGCGTGAATTGATTCTGCTTCCAATTTGAAATCTTCATCTGGGCTTTCATGTTATTCTAAATTTGGGCTTTTAGGGGCTTCTTTTTAGTTTGGTTTTGGTTCTCTTTTCATTTAGTGGATCTTAACTAAAGTTGGCTTATTGTAAAAACTATGGCAAGCACTTTTGCTTCTTTAAAATTAATACAGTATACTGTATTAAGAAAAAAAAGAAAAACAACTAGAGTTAAAACTATTTTAAAAAATCTGATCTTTTAACGACATACGGCTATTATTATAAATATTTTGTAAAGTATATTGGAAAGGGTCATATATCAGATTCTAGTCTTTCTTTTTAAACAAATAACAAATATTCAAATACAAGAACTCAGCTCAGGTACAAAGAAAAATTCGCTCAATCATTGCCAGTCACTTTCCCATTCATTTTTATGCGAGTCACCATCATTCGTCGTAAGTTCTTAATTATTTGATCTTCTCATTTCATTCAACCTCATTTTTGTTCGAGTCACTTTCCCATTCATTTTTTCCAGTCACCATCATTTATCTTATTCAGTCGTTTTTTCGAGTGGATCAAAACGGCCTTTTTTTTTTATCACCCCTCAAAAATATACATTAGAGAAAGTAGATAACATAATAATGTTGAATTTCTATTTTCCAAACTACAAAACAACGGCTATTCAAATGTTTTATTTTCGGCTATTCAGATGTTGTGACTTGTGACTGAGTTTTTCATCTTAAGAGAAT
The DNA here is from genome assembly GCA_911865555.2 of Thlaspi arvense. NCBI lineage: Eukaryota > Viridiplantae > Streptophyta > Magnoliopsida > Brassicales > Brassicaceae > Thlaspi > Thlaspi arvense. The sequence goes on from OU466861.1 coordinate 5,433,812, forward strand.
CATTGTGAGTCACTTTCCCATTCATTTTTCTTTTGGGTTGTACGTACATTGCAAAGTTTGGGGAAAACATTGCAAAGTTTGTCACTAATTTTCTAAGTGTGAAAAACGTCTACATGGTTCAATAAAACTAATTGTTCAAAGTTTTGGAATGGGAATCATATATCCTTCCAGATAATGAACCATAACATATAATATGGTAATTTTCTAACCGCAACTTGAATTCGTGATATTCAGATTCAAAAACTCCTAACTTAACCCTTTTTATAATAAAAAAAAAACTCCTAACTCGACCAAATCTGATGTTGATGTTTCGTAGAAACCCTTTAGTCATCAAAAACCCAACAGTCAACAAAACTGCTATTCCCATATAAACAAATACATCTTTATCAAAACAGAAAAGGAAAGAAATAGTTTGTCTGCATTCGATTCCATAGACCTCTCTTTGCATCATTTGTTTCCTTCATTGATGAGAGCTATGTTGGATCCCACTCAGTGATACCAACCCAGATCCTTTTCGCTTAATTAGGAATATTAAACAAATAATGACTGTACAATAAAATAAACAAAGTTCTTCTCTTTTCTTTTTTAGAACAAGAAAACTAAACACATTCATTCGAAAGTCGAACCACTAATAAATAGGTGTTTTAGCAGAAAACCCCTAATAAATCAACTAATACAAATAATTTGATGGGTGATTAATAATTGAGCGTTTCATCATTCATCTTATTCATGTTTGTGTACTCATCTGATATTTCCATCTAAATGATCTATTTAAATGTTCCATCTAAATGCTCTATTTAAATGTTGTTTTGTATATTTAATTGTTCATTTTAATGATCCATTTAAATGTAACCTTGTTAGTTTGTTTAGTTGATTCTATATTTACATCTTCATCAAAATATTTTTTTTAATAAAATGACTAAAATTTATATATTTTAATTTAATTATACTTTTCACAATTTCACAATTGATAACACAGCTTCACAATTTTTGCAAGCAAATGCAACGATTTTCAGGGAGAAACAATAATTTATTATTTTTGACAGAAAAATGAATCTCGGTTTTGAAGAGAAAATACGATTTTCTATTTTGGCTAGGAAAAAAATTTCAATTTGGTAGAACAAATATAATTTTTCCGTTTTGATAGGAAAATGAATTTTCTTGATTTTGATAAGGAAATGTGATTTTTTCAGTTTTTGGCGGAAAAATAAAAACTTGGTTTTGGTGGAAAAAGCGATTTTTTAGTTTTGATGGGAATACGAAATTTTTTGTTTTGATGGGAAGATGAAATTTCTTGCTTATGACAAGAAAATGAAATGACTTGGTTTTGATGGGGAAATGTTATTTTTCGGTTTTGGCGGAAAAACATGATTTATCTGATTAGCAGAAAAATGTCATTTCCTTATCCTCGCAAAATATGTGATTTTCCAAGTTTGGTGAGAAAATAAATTTCTCGTTTTTGATAGAAAAATGCGATTTCTAAGTTTTTATGTGAAAATACAATTTTCAAGTTTTACTAAAAAAACATAATTTTGTGGCTTTGTGAGACAACATAATTTTATGATTTTCTCGGTTTTGGTGAAAAATATAATTTAATACTAGTTTTTTTTAAAGTTTAAGACTATTTCAATCATTTGTGATTTTGAACTGAATCATCTCTATCTAAATTGTCCAATTTGGTTTATCCATATGATTCTCATAAATTTGGCTAATTTTGAAAAATTATCGAGATGATTCACCTGATTTTTTTGATTTTATTACAAAATAAACAAACTTCTCAGCTTTATTCAAATGAACCATCTTGATAGAGAAACAAATGATGATCCAGATGATTTTTTGGGTGGATAAAGATGAACTTTGAGAGAAAAACAAATTTTCTCGATTTTGACGAGAAATTTTGATTTTTTGGTTTTGATGGAAAATGTGATTTCTCAGTTTTGACAAGAAAATACAAATTCTGGATTTTTACGTAAAATCAAAATTTCTCTATTTTAGTTAAAAAATACAATTTATCGGTTTTGATAGAAATACAAATTTTTTGGTTTTGACGGAAATATAAAATTTAAAATTTCTCTTTTTTTACGAAAAATATGATTTCTTGGTTTTAACTATAAAATGCAATTTCTCGGGTTTGACAGAAAATGCTATTTTTTTATCTTGACGTGAAATTGTGATATTGGTGGGAAAATGAAACATTTTAGTTTTGACGGAAAATAATATTTTTCAATTTGATGCAAAAATACAATTTGACGATTTTGGTAGAGAAACGCGATTTTACGGTTTTAACGAGAAAATATAATTTTTAGTTTTGACGGAAAAACACGATTCATCAATTTTACTAAAAATATGATTTTATCAGTTTGGAGAAAAAATATATTTACAGGTTTTGCTAAAAAAATATAATTTTGTAATTTTATCAAAAAATATGATTTTGTCGATTTTGGTGAAAAATGTAATTTAATGAGATTTTTAGTTTGTCATATCGTGTGAAATAGCTTGTTATACCAATTATCATATCATTAAAAATATGAAATTGTCATTTGAAACCAATTATCATATTTTAACGTCATTGATATATTATTTTTCTTTATATCCGTAACTTTATTATTGATCAACTTACAATGTTATATATTAACATTATTGTTGTCATTATCGTTACCAATATTAATGTTATCTTGATTTGAATTACCATCATCTACCAATGTTATTGTTATTACCATTGCAATTGATATCTTTGTTCTCATAGTTACCGTTATTATCATTGCGATCGATATTTTTATTACCATAGTTACCGTTATTACTATTGTTGTTAGTTTTGCTATAACAACACCGTTAACACTATCACATTGTTGTTAATATTGTTGTCGTTTTCTTTTATATGCTTTTATTTGTCTGTCTTTTTTTCTTTCTTATTATTCTTCTCCACTTTTTTTTAATCATATGTAATGTTTAAAAAAATGTTATTAAATTGTAAAATTAGAGGTGTAAAAAGATTTTTTTAATATGAATAAAAACATATAAATAGTACACATGAGAGAACTAATTTTAATATTATTGTTACCCATTCATTAGTATTGCTCTTAAATATTCATAAGGAAAGATACGTGGCATACATGTTTAGACTAAGTAGTGAACTAGTGATTATTGAGCAAGCACACAATAACAGTTTACTTATTAATTACTACGCCAGCTTAATGCCACGGGGCTTCGAACCACGTGGCTTCCATCGGACCATTCAATCCTCGCAAAGCTATTGGTTCCCGCAAGCATGGACGGATTGACTCTGAAAGTCACCGTATAAGATTTTACCTCGTTGACTTTCTTGAAAGAGAGAACCGCCGGTTCGACCGAAATGTTGACCGCTATTTTATCAAAAGCACATTGGACCGTATACGTACCGGCCCCGCCGACGCTCGTTACGCTGCGCGTGTGTTTGTACGCTTCGCCTCCACCTTGTGAGACTATGACGGCGAAGGACGGATAATTGAGATCGGAGAGTTTGTAACTCTTCTTCGGATCGCAGCTGAAATCTCGTCTCGCGATGATCTTGATTTGGGATGACGTGTAATTGGACGCGCATAAAAAATTCAGATAATCCTCCGCCGTCAGATCGTAGATAAGCCCTGGGCTGAGTGCGGGTATAGGGGACACGTGTCCGGCACCGTGTGCGAACGGCGTCGATGGTCTACGATTCGCGCTGTCGATGATGGGCTTGCCGTCGTTGCCGGATATGTTGGCTGTCGTCATAAGGGTTGAGCGAATCGCCGCGGGGCTCCACTCGGGATGCGCTGCCGTGAGAAGCGCCGCCAAACCGCTCACGTGAGGACACGCCATCGACGTTCCCGATTATATTTGAAACTGCGATTCGGTATCGGTACCGGGTCCAGTTGCTCCGGTCCATGCCGCAAGAATGTTGACACCTGGTGCGATCATATCCGGTTTGAGAATCTCCGGCGTGATGGAACTTTGTGATAATCCAGCGGGCCTAACCCGAGAGAGAGATGGACAAGACGTTGACGCTGTCTTCGATCGCCTTGTCCATTGCCGCTAGAATATCCGAGCTCAAGCAGTACCCGTCACCCCAGCAAGCTTTGTAGATCGCGACCCGACTTCGAGGAGCCATTCCTCGAGCAACTCCGGAGGCGTATCCCAGACACGATGCTCCTTTCACCGCCGACCCAGCTGCGATCGAGGAAGTGTGTGTTCCATGGCCAGAGAAGTCTCTAGGAGATCTGAAGTCCGTTGATTCGTCGAGTGGACCATTCTTTGCCTCGAAACCCTTCAAGAAGTATCTGGCGCCGATGAGTTTGTTGTTGCAGAGAGACGCCGTGAAGTTCGTGCCGGTTTTGCACTCCCCTTTCCAGTTTCTCGGCGGCGGACCGAGTCCCATGTCGTTGAAGCTTCTTCTCTCTGGCCAAACTCCACCGTCTATAACGCCGATGACGACGTCGCTGGTAGACACGTTGATCGGGAAATGATCGTCAAGGCCGAGGAAGAGCGGACTCCTCGTCGTCTGCAGCTTGTAGCAGATCTCGGGTGCGACCAACGCCACTCCCGGTTAAAGGATGAGAGCTTCAACCTCTTCCGCACTCAGACTAGCAACAAATCCTTCCAAGGCGTTGCTGTATGAGTAGACGATCTTGGCTGAGCTGGAGATGGCTTGAATGGAAGCTTGATACCACTGAGATCTGTTCTCAAAGGCCATTGTCATATGAATCTGATTCATATGCACAATGTAGGTGTTTCTTCCCGACGCTGAGAAGAGTTCGAGAAGGAAGAAACAGAAAAGTGGAAGAAACATGACGAGAAGCTTAGAAATTTGATATTTGGAAGAAAAAACAGGGGAGGATAAAACAGGGGAAGAGATGCCAATTTATTAACAAATGTTCAGGTCGATTTTATAATGCAAGGAGAAGAAGATGTGGTTAGGTTTAATATTTTCTATGGTTTATACTTTATATATTTATTTATTATTAGTATGACAATTATAGTGATCATGGGAAGATGGTTGTGCTGTTTTGGTTTCTTCTTAGAGCTCGACAGTTCAAACCGCAGCGCTTACTAGCAGTTGAAAACTTTTCCAAAATTTTATAAACTCCACTTTTGAAATATTTTTCTTGAAATAATTCTATCAACAGTAGATTTGAGAATACTTTTTTGAATCACTTATTTGATAAAACTAGATTTTAAGGGGCATATTAGATTGATGATTTCATTTGTTTTTCTAGTTTTCCTCTTATTGAATATAGTATTTGTAAAAATTATTCAAAATCTAAAGTTCTTATAATTAGTCATTTATACAAATTCTTTAAAATGTAGTCTTATAGGAATATTAGGATTCTATAGGAAAATTAGTAAATCCCGTCTCCTTATAACTTCATTCAACGATCTTCTCAACTCTCTCCTATGATTATTTCATTTCATGGAGTAGAACGACTTAGCGTTTTCCTATTGAAACCGATAGATTCATGATTAGTTCTTTGTTTGGTGAGATTTTATCCATCTATATCGCTCAGAGTGAACGATAATAATAACAGAGTTTGCAGAAGTGTGTGTTATTCATGGCTCTCGGCCTAAATATATACTTACATGAGAGTTTAACCTAACAATTAAGAAAGGTAATTACAAGAGAAAAAGGCAATTCTATAAATATACAATATGAATATAGAATATGTGAATATCTTTCCAATACTCCCCCTTAAGTTGGAGCATGCAGATTACAAATGCCCAACTTGATAAGAAGATTTTCAAACTGAGCACGAACAAGAGGTTTCGTAAGGACATCGGCAGGCTGTTGACGTGTGGAGATATGTATGGGAAGAATTTGATAATCGACAACAGCATCACATACGAAGTGACAATCACGCTCAATATGCTTTGTTCGTTGATGTTGGACAGGATTTGATGCAAGATGAATCGCTGATTGACTGTCACAGAAGATACGAACAGGAGACATATAAGACGCACCGAAGAAAGAAAGAAGCTCTCGCAGCCATTTGAGTTCTCTTGTAGCATCAGCCATGCTTCGATATTCAGCCTCGGCTGAAGATAGTGAGACAATGTTTTGTTTCTCTGTTTTCCAGCTAATATACGAGCCTCCAAGAAGAAACGTATAACCTGATAAGGAGCGTCGTGTTGTCGGACACGCCGCCCAATCCGAGTCGCAATAACCATCCAAATATAAATTTGTGCCAGCTGAGAGAAGAATCTCCTGTCCTGGTGATCCCTTAAGATAACACACAGCGTGCATTGCAGCTTCCCAGTGAGAGGTGCGAGGCTGTTGCATAAACTGAGATAAAATATGCACCGTGTATGCAAGCTCAGAACGAGTGATAGATAAATAAATCAGCTTTCCAATAACTCGACGATACTGTGCGGAATCCGAGTAAATATCATCATTGGCAGTACTAAGATGATGATTTAACTCAATGGGAGTAGGTGCTGGCTTAGCACCAAGGAGACCACACTCTGAAACGATGTCAAGACAATATTTTCGTTGACACAAGAAGATACCATCAGCATGACGTGCAATTTCAATGCCCAAAAAATATCGTGGGGCTCCTAAATCTTTCATATGAAAACACTTATGCAAGTAGTCTTTGAATGCTGAAATCGTAGAAGCATCGTTTCCTCCAATGATTAAGTCGTCCACATAGACAATAACATAGAGATCAATACCGTTCTTGATCAAGGAAAACCACGAGTAGTCATTATGGGACTGAGTGAAACCGTATTCGAGAAGGGCTGTTCTAAATGTAGAGAACCAGCACCGAGGTGATTGACGTAAACCATAGATCGATTTCTTGAGCTTGCAGACTTTATGAGGAGAGTCTGAATAAAATCCCGGTGGAAGGCGCATATATACTTCTTCCTCCAAAGTCCCGTGGAGAAACGCATTATGAACATCCATTTGATGTAATTCTCACTTTCGGACAGCGGCGATTTTAAAGAAACAGCGAACTGTCGTCATCTTTGAAACCGGTGCAAAGGTTTCCTTGAAATCAATGCCCTCCTTTTGACAATTACCAAGAGCAACGAGTCTCGCCTTATATTTCTCAACTGTTCCATCCGCTTTGTATTTGATACGAAATACCCATTTGCTATCAATAGCTTTCTTGCCCGGAGGAAGATCAACGATGTCCCAAGAATCAAGATCTTCCAAAGATGTAATTTCTAGTCCTATTGCATTACACCACTTCTTGAATTTCATGGCTTCAGAAAAAGTTGCTGGCTCACTTTCATTCATGAGATTCGCCAAAAAACACCTATACTCTTCTGAGAAACGAGCGCATGAAACATAATTAGCAATAGGATAAAAAGTACCTTGAGGACCGTGAGGGGATTTGGAGCGTTTGAGTGTGAGTGTGAGAGTGTGTGTGATCTTGGACAGATTTTGTTGAATACACGTGATACGGTGCAAGAAGAACAGATTTAATCTTGTCACGTTGACCTCTTCCCAATTGAGGTGCCGGTTGAACAGCTTCTGGAGAAGATAATGAACTTAGAGATATGGGAGCTGGTGAAGCTTCGTTAGTGACTGGAGAAGATAAGTCTGGCATAGGTAAAGGGGAGAAAGAACTTGTGCTCCCCCTTGACGATGATACTGGTGTATGAACCACATTTTCAACTTCAACAGAAGAAGGCTGATGATCTGAGCTCCCCTTTAACAACAAAACCGGTGCTTGTGGAGCAGAGTCATCAACAATAATTTGCTCCTTAAACGTCTGCATAGGAGGGACGGATGGAGATAAATCCTCAAAAGGAAATAAATCTTCATTAAAAACCACGTCACGGGTGACAAATTACTCCTTTCGATCAAGATCATACACACGCCATCCTTTTTTATTGTAGGGATATCCAATAAATGCACAACGTGTAGCCCGCTCATCAAATTTATCACGATGCCTTGTACCTTTGTGAGCATAGCAAAGGCAGCCAAATATGCGCAGGTGATCATATGTAGGCGGTTTGTTGAAAAGCATTTCAAACGGTGTTTTGCCTTCTAAAACTCGGGATGGTGTTCGATTCATCAAGTAACACGCCGTAAGTACACAATCACCCCAAAATTCAAGTGGCAAAGAAGCTTGAAAGCGCAGTGATCGAGCTACATTAAGAATGTGTCTGTGTTTCCGTTCCACCCGACAATGCCTTGAGATGTGAAGAATTGCTTCAAACACATGAATTCGGTTCCGTTGTCACTACGTTTAACTTGTACTTGTTGACCAAACTGCCGTTCCGTCATGGTGCAGAAATTCTGTAAGTGATTTGCGACTTCACTCTTGAACTTCATCAAAAATACCCATACTGCACGTGAATAATCATCAACTACGGTAAGAAAGTATACGGAACCGCACAAAGCTGATGTATTGTAAGGTCCCCAAACATCACAGTGGATAAGAGAAAAAATCCTTACTGCTTTATTATCACTATCCGGAAAAGAAAAACGAGGTTGTTTAGCTCGTATACAAATGTCGCATAGAGCACTCGGTTTAGAACTAACATCTCCTAAATCAACATAACTGGGTAAACTAGAAAGCACATAATCAGCAGCAGGATGACCAAGACGTTTATGCCATAACTCACGACCACGAACGGGACCAACAGCATTAGCACGAGCTCCAAAAGCTTCCCGAAAGTAGTAGATCCCATCACACTCTTCACCCACTCCAATCATTATCTTCGTTGTACGGTCCTGCAAATAACAGGACTTGTCAGTGAAGACTGCGATGCATGATTTTTCTTTCAGAAATTTGCCAACTGATAATAACGTATTTGTTAAGTATGGAACATAGAAAACAGATGACAAAACAACAGTTCCTCCGAGACTGATTTTTCCTCGCTGTGTGGCAAGAATAACATCACCATTTGGCAAACCGATGGGACATGGGAAGATATGAGACACATCAAATAATAGATTCAGTGAACCTGTACGGTGATGAGAAGCACCCGTATCAATAACCATACCATATAAACGATCGGAGGAACCTGATTTTGGAGTGTTGAGGAGGTGAACGAGATTGTTTCATTGCTCCTTGTTCAAGGTCAGCCCTTTGCCCATCTTCATTCGAAATGACATGTTGTGTTCCTGAGGAATCTCCATTTGTAAACCCAACATTATTAGCAGAACCTCTGCCACCACGTCCTCCGGTTTGAGAGCCATTATTCCAGCCACCACCACGTCCACGGTTAGAAGCACCACTTGAGTTTCCACGACCCATATTGTTGTTGGAACCATCGGTCTTGTTTTCAGGGAATCCATGCAACTGATAACAATCCTTCATGAGATGTCCGATGCGACTACAATAGTCACAAGTCACTGTTGACCGTGGACGGTTTGTTGATGATGTCGTCGAAGGACCCTGAGCTGAGAACCCCACTGCATCAGGTCTCGCAACTGGAACGGCAGCAACTCGTTGATGTCACTCTTCTTGTATAACCATTGAGAACGCTGTATTTAAGGAGGGAGACGACACCATGCAGAGAATGTTTGAACGAATCGGTCCAAAACGTACAGTATCGAGTCTGAACAAAAACTCATTACGCTGGATTCGCTCCCTTTTTGCTATTTGGTCTTTGTTAACCTTGCATTCAGAATTTTCACAACAACACTCTGTGATTTGTTCGTACTCCATCAAATCATCCCACATAAGCTTTAATTTTCCAAAGTAATCTTGTACTGATTGATTTCCTTGTTTGAGTGAAACAACACTAGCATGAAGTTCATAGATCCTTGGTTCGTTGTCTACGGAGAACCGTTCACGCAAACCTTCCCAAAGCTGAAACGCCGTTTCTGTGCAAGAAATCGTACCTCTTATCTTCTCGTTAATAGTGTTCAGTATCCAAGCTACGAGCATAGAATTGATCATACCCCATAACTTCAGTTCATCGCCTCCACCGCAAGGTTTCTTAATCACACCATCGATGAAACCAAGTTTATTCTTTGCTTTGAGCGCGTTTCTCATCAATTTGGACTAACATTCATAATTGTTTTCGTTCAGAAGAACATAGCATATGACTTGTTCTGGATCTGCAGAAGGATGAAGATAAAAATCAGAGAGAATGTTACTCTCTTTAACCGTATCGGACGGACCCGTCATCTTCAAAGACGAATCAACAGAACCATCTTTTCCCGTCATGATTGGAGAAAAGAAAACAGAGAATCTTCACAAGCTCATGGCGAGATGTGTAATGAAAAAGAAGTGGAGAGCTCGTCGGTTCTCTTAGAGACAATGAAAGAGACAAAAAGAAAAAGAAGTATGGCTGCAGCAAGCAAATGATCGTTTTTGTTAAACCCTAATGCTCTGATACCATAACAGAGTTTGCAGAAGTGTGTGTTATTCATAGCTCTTGGCCTAAATATATACTTACATGAAAATTTAACCTGACGATTAAGAAAGGTAATTACAAGAGAAAAAGGCAATTCTATAAATGTACAATATGAATATAGAATATGTGAATATCTTTCCAATAAATAATATGCCTTATATTTATATTTTTTTGCTGTCCAATATATACAATTGATAAATCAGACACAAACCCAAATAATTGATGTTGCATGGAAAGTCATGACTTAATTTCTCAAAAAAAATCCTGCCTTGGAATAGGTGGGGAATTCTTGTAATTTTTGAAATTATTTAGTATTTATTTTTCAGTTTTTGGATATTTAATAGTTTTATTATTTAAAATCTTAATATTTTTTAATCTAAATAAAAAACAATGGTTCAAAATTTTAAAAAACAATGGTTCAATATGGTTATTGGTAGAGGAGGGATTTGTGTAAAGTTTATTAATTTCAAAATTTTCTTTAAGCTGAGTTCTGGTTCAAGAGACGAGAGTAATTAGTATATACGTCCGCAAAATGGCTCAAGATGGTTCGGCGTAGTGGATCTCAATGACAAGAAAGAGAATCTTCCCGGTTAAGTATTTGTTGTTTTTATTAAGATGGCAAAAAACTAAAGTATTGTTCGTAAGAGACCATCATGTGTGTATTAGCAACAATCATGAACCGTTGCAAAGACGAGAAAACAAAACAAGAATGAACAAGGATGCAAAAGCATGAAATAAATACAAGCCATGGAAATGCAAATCAGCATAATAATACGTAGTTGAATTATCACCTTGATGAATCCAATCTCCGTTTGGCATAGCTGTTGAAGCACTGCCTGCAGCAGTTCGGACCATACTCCCTAGTCAGAATCTTGACCGAGATGAAACATTAGCACATAAAGTTAAAGAAACACAGATTAAAGACATAATGCACAAGCATTGTGGTAACATTGCTAACCAATTCTTCTTAGTTGAACCATGTCTTCACATAGATCTCTGCCAGTGCTTCTTGAAATGTCCATTCCGGATAACGTTGCTTCATTTCTTCACCTCAGTTGCAAAATAGAAATCATCAACATGAGAATCATTCAAACACCATTAAGCAGGTCAAGGAGAAATCATGTAACTTTTCTCAGTTCTCACTGCAAGACTAAGCCATTCCAAAGATCTAGCTAACTTTCAAACAGGCAAAAGTAACTAGTAATATCCACAGGATTTGTTAGGGGACTAATCTCGATTTCTCAGAGAAGAAGATACTAAAACCTCACGGTGGAATAGCCATGAAACCGAGCAGCAGGAGCAACTCTCTTGTCCTCGCTGTGACTCTACCACCAACACCAGGTCCTGTTAGTTACTACAACAACTACTACTTCTCTCAGCCTCGTCACTTGTGCAAATCACCATGGGCGGTGGTTCCCGTAAAGCCTCAAAACGCTCCAGAGCTCTGCTTGATTGTTCCCCGGAAGACATTCTTCTATAAGTTCCAGAGCTTCGTCTAGTAACCCAGCTTTTGATATCAAACTCACCATGCAAGAGTAGTGCTTAAACCCTGTTTTGATTCCTTTTTCCTTCATTTGATTCCACAGGAACTTACCTTCCTCTGTTGATTTACGCAGTGAGTCATATCTGCCATTTTTGCAGAACATATGTCTACTAGGGCTCCGCATACCGACATGAAACGAAGAGTTGGACCGCAGACTCGCTGTATCCCACTCTAGATTATCTCAGTCCACAGAACAAGATCCCTCTCCGTGATCACACCAAACACCTTCTGAGCAGATTCAGCTTCCCCGTTCTTGGAGCAAAAAAACACTCCTTCCATATCCCAATTTACGAATATTTCTGGTTCCGCTGCCGCAGATATAACATTAGAGAAAGTCTATCCATCTGGCCGAGGTGTGGACCTCCACTGCAACCTCCTATACATAAGAATCGATTGCTCTGCAAAGCCGCCCGAAATAATCGAGTTCCATGAAACCAAATCCGGGTTATGAATCCTACCAAACACATATCCCCACAAGGCCACAACTGCAATACATGTCAAGAAGAGCATTTTCTACACGCAAATCAGCTGAACTATCCGAGAGACTATGGATTAGCTTCCCCAGTGAGTAACTTCCCAGCTTACTACAAGCATTCAGCACCATCGAATACGTGAACTGCGTTGGATCAACACCAGACATCAACATGCTTCTATAGAGCATAAGCCCTTCTTCTACCTTATCATTTCTCAAACTCCCAGCTATCATTGTGTTCCAGTCCCCAAAACCGATGTCTGGAGAAGTACATTATCTGAATATCCAAGGTTTATGATCTGTGGATGTAATGATGATCCCATCAAAACATCCTCGAGCAAAGCACATACCTGGACGCACTAAGCTGGTGAAACTCGAGCATACTGGTACTACGTTTCTCTGAGACATTTTGTCGAACACTTTCCGCGCTGAGCCGCACCTCACGCACATGGAGAGTAAAACGCTGCGTTTTTTTTAACAGACTCTCTTCCTATGATTTAAAACGGTGCGCATCGAACATCCCTTTTACAGTAAAACGGAGAGAACATTCTTCGGGGAAAATGGCTACCGGAGGTAAATTCTCTGACGAAGGAAATGGAGAAAGATCTGCTTCTTTCACTATCGCATGAACTTTTTTTTTTTGTCTCGGAAGCTCCAGTCTAATAATAAACGGCATTGAGCTTGATTTACTCTGAGAAAAATGGTATTGAGAGAAAATCAATCTTGGATTACCGAAATTGGCAGGGATGTGTCGTCGGTTCGATTACTATTGCTCGCAGCTACATTTGATTAACTTCTTGTTGCTTAGAGAGACTTGGGGCCGATCTTGTAAGTTCCTCGTGAACAATGTAGTAATTGCAGGTTTTTATTTTCTCCTTCAATTTGACCAAGACGGCGGAAATGAGACGGTTTATATTATTCTCATTTCTCAAGATGCCTAAACCGAATTCGAACCAAACCGAAATTCACCTTTAACCCGATCGGCTTTTATATTATTTTTATACAGAATCACTGACAATTGTGTAACCGAAAGAGTAAACCGGAAATTTGATTCGATTATAAATATATCAAAACCAGAATCGACAGACGAACCGACCCAAACCAAATATTCCATTGCCTGGCAAAGTCGTTGGTACTACTGTTCCGGTGACGAACAAATTTAATCTTCCGAATTTGCTTCAAGTATAAGAACAGCTTTGTAATCGTTAAGCGAATGAAGGGATGAGTGGAGTCGGAGGACCGTTGAAGCAAATGTTGCATCACCGGGAAATCGAGCGAAATCCTGAAAGTTCTTCAAAATTTGATCATGATTCCATCTCTGGACCATTGGATCTAACCCTACTCTTCAAGGTCAATCTTCTAGTTTGCAGCTTTACGATGAATCATTTGGATTCAATGGACTTTGTTATGTTCTTTACCAAGAATCTCTATCATTTGTTTTTTTTTTGGTAACTCAATCTCTATCATTTTTCATTCATCATAATGAATTGCATCTTGTGTCAAACATATTGTTTCATTGTTAGTTTGAATTTTATGCAACGTTCTCACTATGAGGGTTTTTGTGACTAAGGTGGGGTATTGGATTTAGAATCTGGATTGAATTGAAAGGAATAAAAGTTTCCATTAAATATCAGTGTTATTCAATGATATATTTTATCAATTCTTTTAAATACTTGTGTTATTGGATTAAGTGTTTTCATTAATTCTTTCAAAATCCTTTAAATATCATTGTTATTCAATACACTAATTTTTTAATTCTATTAAATATCTGTGTTATTCAATTTTGTAATAGTTTTGATTGTATTATCATTTGGAAGGAATTTAATAGAATCTCACCTAAAAATTGTTAAGAACCAATTCCTACCATTTATACTAGGATTTTGATAGAATTGGTTTAAATTCCTACAAAATACTTTAAATTACTTAAAAATTAATTATTTTTGAATTCTTGTACATTCTATCAAATTAAATCATCCAATACCACCCCCTAAAATCAAACTTCTTTAGAATCAAACATTATATATATTCTATATATCTTATATAATCGAATTGTTTGTTTACTTACATTGTAATATTGTATTAATACTAATCCGTAGCTGGACAATTTTTATCAGACCATCAATACTGTTAATCTCTAAGAGAGTACCTAAAATAATAATCTTATTATATAAAATTATATGAAATTCACAATAATTCACATGATAAATTAATCGATTAAATTTTGATACAAGTCGTGATAAAAATAAAATCAAATAGTACTTTTAAAGAAAAAATGAATTTAAAAAAATGAAAAGATAAATTTAAATTTAGATTATTAATCCTAAAAGAAAAATAAAAATACTTCAATTTTAGAAATATAAGCTAAACATCTAATCTTAAAAGAAAAAAGGAAAATACTATTCACATTTATATAAACATTTAAGATTTTTCATAATTTTCACCAAACCAAACAATATTAATACCCTTTTAAAAAATTCAAAACTATAAGAATTTTGTAAATTAAAAGATATGACAACAAAAATTATACAAAAAATTGAAAGTTTTCATTTGTTATGTTATTAGGTGTAGATTATAATTAACAATCAATTATGTTGTGTTTTTTTTAATTTATTAGATTTGAACTTACATTTTCTATTGCTTTATACTTATATTTTGCTTATATTTTACTTATGTTTTGTTTATATTTCGCCTATATTTTACATATATATTTTTTGTTTATCTTTTAAATTTTTGGAGAGATTATGTGATGCAGACGAGCATGTGAAAGCAGATCCAATTGAGAAAAATAAACATCTAGAGAGACAGAAAGTTTATTTATTTCCGTTTTAATTGTTCATTGTAGATTGAGTGTAAATTGAAAATGGAAAGCTTAGGGGTACAGGATCGTTCTCTTCTTTTTATTAAACTATCTTAAATAGATAATCCTCTATTTCTTTTCCCATATGCTTAAACAAATGATTATAGAGTTGACACTAACACGAGGTATTTACACACTGGCTTACAAAAATCAATCTATTAAGTGAAATCCACATACCCTTCAATCTTTTGTTAAAGTATTTTTGTTGATTTAAACGAAATCTAGAAAGCTTAAAAGCAAATCATAGAAAATCATCGATTTGATTACTTTTCCAAATGAACTTGATAGGTTTTAATACCAATAAAAATTCTACAAAAGTTTGAAAATAGAGATGCAAACACTCTCGGATCAGATAAACTTTTAGAGTTGTACATTAACATCACTTCTTTAAAGAAAACAACAACCTTGTCGGAGATAAATCTACTTCACATATTGTAATAGTAGACTCTGACTGTAGAAAATTTAAAAGCAAATCATATAAAATCACCGATTTGTTTACTTTTCCAAATGAACTTGATAGATTTTAATACCAATAAAAATTCTACAAAAGATTGAAAATAGAGATGCAAATACTCTCGGATCAGATAAACTTTTAGAGTTGTACATTAACATCACTTCTTTAAAGAACAACAACCTTACCAGAGATAAATCTACTTGAAATTTGTGATTGTAAGCTTTTGGCTATATAAATTTTTGTTTTAAAAATCGTGACTATTACTTTATATATTTTTGAAAGTATGATTGGTAATAAAAATTATAGAAACTGTGAGCGTTACTTTTAAATATTATAATTTTTAGAAAAATATTCTTTATTCTAAAAATAGTACCTATATTTTTATTTTATTATGAATGTAAATATGTAAAGTAAATAAATTTGTGTTTTTATTGATTTTTTTAATTGTAACACAAATAATTTTAAAAATTAAAAATATATATGGTAAATGATCTCAAAAGAAAGAGAAAAATGTATTAATAATTAATTAGTCAAACTAAAATTTGTATAAAATTTATATAATGTGAGAGAATGATTTAAATTTTTTGAAGGAAGAAAAAAGAAGAAAGAATTTATTATTTTATTTATTTGTGTTAGTTAAATCTAAAAGTAATAAATACTAAAACATAACGAAAAAGAAGAAGAAAGGAGAGAAAAAAAATGGTAAAGTGAAGAAAATGTGACTGTAGGAAAAACCAAAAAAAAAAGAAAAATTATAAAACCTTAAAAATGTGATTGGCTAGTTTTTTATTTTTAAAGCTATGAAACACCATTCGGTCTTGACAGTCAGTGTACCAATTTGACTGTGATTAGAGTATTTTCTAAAGTCTAATTTTTGACAAAAAAAATTAGAAAATCTGACTGTTAATTCTTTTTTAAAAAAATCAACCAAAATTTACTTCAAATATATGTGGTAATATATTTATGGAGATGAAATAAATTATAATGGTAAATTTGATATATATTGCTATGTTTAAAATTATTTTATATAAGGAAAATCATATTATTAATTGGCAAGCAAGTTGGGCTGTGGTTGAGAGTTATCATGGTTGATTACCATTTACCCCTCATGTAATTTGACTTAAAATACCCTTAATGAAATAATCGATTTTATAAAATCATTGGTTTAGTTGTTTAGATATGGTTCAAATTTTTAAAGGGTTTAACTACTTGGTTTTATTTAATTTTATCACGGTTTTGTCATATTGTTGATTATCATTATCAATTCGGTTTATCGAGATTATTGGTTAAGCTAGGTCAGCGAGTTAGTGATGAAACCTAAGTCGTTGGGAGGCTATATGTATATTTCTTTGTCTTGAAAATCAGAACCATGCAAACGTTGTTCGTAGAAAACCCTAGGCTCTCCAAAAGCTATATATGCTAACCAATTTTCTCATTCTTCTCATTCATTATGCACCGCTTAGTTTTAGATTTCCACCCTCTAGGTTATTGTTTACTCTGTTTTTTTTATTGCTACTAATCCTACATTGATCATAGTTTTGTCTTCTCGTGTTTTAACGTGTTTGTGCAGATCAGTTTATAATTATTGTCTGGAATTACTTGCGTGAAGAGCAATATCAACATCATCATGTTTGGTAAGTTTTTAGTGTGTATATTATTTTGTTGCGTTTATTTATATTAGATTTCAAGTTTAATAAATCTATTGAAGCTGAGGTGAAAATTCATGGGATTTCTTAAGGCTGGTGGTTTGGCACGTTAAAGCGTGCATATTTGGTTTTGTGTTTTGTTCCTACGACAACTTCACTGGTCCTTACTGATTTTGCGATCGCTTCACCTATAAAAAAAATTAGTTTTGTATGTTGGCTTTTTTTCTTAAAAGATAACAAACTTTTTTATTCTTTTTTCTTTTGTTCATTGGCCGCTGTTTTCTAACAATGACGTTAAATTTAGTTTCAATGCTGCAACAAGTACGATGGTTTAATGACTGCAGGAATCATTGATCCAAAAACGTTAGTTTTCTTTCATACAAGTACAATGAACATGATTGTAATAGTTTTGCAATAGTTAAGAGTAAGTACAATGGTTTTTAACAATAGCGTGTGAACTGAATTTTGGAATCAATCATGAAACCGTAGATTGCGAACACATAAATAGCTAATAAGGTCTAGATCAAACTTTGATTATCATAATAACTTGGTTAACAACAAAAATCAATGAGATTTGTTTTGGAGATTGATTTGATTCATAATCTTTAGATCCTGGAACAGTTTGTTATTCTCATATTCTGGTTCTTCTGCGGCTAACTGCATAGAAGAAAAATAAAGATGAAAAGATGAGGAGGTTGGAGAGATGATGAAAACGGAAAGAAACGGGATAAGCAGTGGGGAAAAAAAAGAAGAAAATAAAAATAATATGAAGGTGTAGGAAAGAAATTAAGAAGAAGAAAAAATCTGAATAGTCCCACATCCCTTTGTGTATATTGTTTTGTATACCTCTTACTTTTAGAATAATAATATTACCATAATAACTTATCACTTAGCTTTGAAGCCGAAAATAATTAGCTAAATTACAGGGACGAATGTGTTAACAAGCAAAGATATAAGTGAAAAGAGAAGTCTATACATGAATGTTTTTCTAAAATATCAAAATAGTTATTCCTAAATCAAAATGAAACCTAAGTTGAACTCTTTTGTTTGACATCTCCTCATTAAAAAGATCGATATTTTGTTGTTAGTATTTTTTGGATGTACTGAAAAAAGTGAATGAAAAGTTTGTATGATATATAGAAAGAACATAAAAACTCCTTAAATTCAAAGAATTTGTCCCGAGATCATCTACAATTCTAAAACACAAATTACAAATAAGTGTTACAGAAGTTTCGTTATGATAAAAAATACAATGGATTTTATCATAAACAGATATGCTTATATTAGATTACATGTACGTTTGAGTATTAATAGGTTATTAAATGATAATAGTGATAAGAGTTTATGATAAAATGCTCTTAAATGTACTACAGTTCAAAAGTAATAAACCATCAGTGATCAATAATAAGTTTAATAAGATTAATAAAAAGATGAAAAATATGTACATCAAATAATTATTTCTTGAAAAATAAAAGATTTTAAAATTTATTGACCAAAAACTAAAAAATACTTCTTTTAATATGAAAAAAAAATCTGAAACATATCTAAAAAAAATAAAGAAGACGGCAATGAATAAAAGTAAAAAAAAATAGAATATACTAAAATGAATAAAAATTAGAAGAAAAATAAGAATATAAATGACAAAAATGATCAAAAAGAAGAATGACCACAAAAAGAAAAAAAGAAGAAAAGAATAGAAAAAGAGGTAAAAGAAGAAAAATAAAGGATGCAAAATATGAACATAGTAGAAGAATGAGAAAGCAAAAAAAACCAAAACAGTAAAATGTTGAAGAAAATGAAGGATAAAAAGAGAAAAGAAAAAAGTCTAGCTATATTGAGTCAATGCAAAAATCAATTGGAAAATGAATGGATTGGAGATAGAATCTTTTGGGTAAAAATTTTGAAGAAGTGTATGGTCAATCATATGCACTAGAGTGTAATCTATTATACTTTCAAGGACGAGCTATATTGAATCCAAGAAATTACGATGTTAATGTCAAAAGATAGTGATTTTTGTATATATTTTGTTGAATTTAATTTTAATTCAATCGCCGACTTTAATCAAATGGTCGATTCATATGCACATGTTTTAATATATATTTTATTGAATTTTATTTTAATTTGCTTGGCTTATTTGCGATTATGAATATAACAAACTAAGATTTATTATTATACAGAATCAGTATTTATTACAACATTTACTATCCTGACACTATTTTTACAACAAATCTCACACACTCTAAATGTTCACAAGTTCCCTTGTGATGACGTATTTCAACTATAATTTGATCATTTTTTCACTGAATTTTATTTCATAACAAGATTAGATATATTGTAGAATATAGGATATAAGACAAAAACTGACAAAAATATTTTGAAATAAGGTTGTATTCACGAGGTCCTTTAAATGAACAATAAAAATCAAAACAATTTCTTAGTAGATTCTTTTTGCATAGGCAACAATCGTGAACCAGTACAGCATACTGTGATATTTAACTTTGCTAGATAATGTAAGTGTATTGCCAAAAGGCACATTTGTCTAATGACACTAAGTTCATTTACATAGAAATTTTAATTAAAATATGATTTATTTTTTTTAATAATGTTAATATTTTTTTCTTAATTTTTAGTTAAATATAATTGGATAAAATGTGCAACATTACTCATGTTTGGATGAGTTTTCATTATTTAAAAGAGAAATTAGTTCTTACAACTTAACTCTATTATATTTTTTTAGACATCTTGGTTTGAGTGGATAAAACTACAATTGATTTTTTGTCCAAAAAATTGTTTGTCTCTAGCGTTCTGCATCCAATTATAACTGTATTTTTTTAACTAAATAGATTGCTTGCGGTAGCTAACATATTGTAAAATAGAAATTTTTTGTAATTGTTTATTATATATATATATATATATATATATTAAACACCAACAAAAAATAATAAAGAAGTACGTGTAACAAAATTTCGCTAAAAAATTATTTATCCGTGTTGGCGCGAACGGACCACCTAGTATTTAATTATTAATACGAGTTGATTATTTCATAAATTTTGGGCTAAAAATCTTAATTATTCAACAAAATCTACTTAATAACAACTTATTGATATTGTGTTAAAATAGTAATCAATAATCATTTGTTTATTAATTCATATATGCGCTGCTATATTTTTGTGTTGAATATGTCTTCTAGTCTATTTGTTTACTTAAGTCTATCAAAATAGTAGGATTAAAGTTTAAAAAAAAAAGTCTTTTGTTAGTTTTTCTTAAAATGTGTGAAACTCAAAACATCTTATATGAAGAAACATAGGGAGTACAAAGTAAGAAGGGAAGAGAGATAAAAGGGAGATAGGAAAGTAAAGTGCGATTGGGTAGATGCTGTAAAATCTCTTACAGCCCTCACAGCCATCACACCAATCGGAGCCTTAGAGACGTCTCTACTGAGTTCTCATTCTGCTGCTTTCTGCTGCCCTGACTTGCGCGAAATACGGGTGAGCCTATCAATTCATAAAGAAGTGTATTATCAATCTCATTCTCAATGTTCATCCATCTAACAAAACAAGAGTCTGATCATAAGCAGACTAAGAAAGATCACTCGCTGAGTTACGTACCATTGCTTCTTTAGCAGTTAATCTGTCTTGATGATCATACCGGAGTAGCTTGTCCAGGTAATCAATCGCCTACAGTTAAGAACAGATGCAAACAAGTTACACCTCAGGAGAGAAATGCGTGGCAAAAGACAAGCTGTTGGTGTTTCTATAGTAATAAAGAAAACAAGTAAACCTCAGGTGAGACCAAATGCCGATTGTCGGCGTTGATGAATTTGGACCAAGGCTTCCTGCTATGTCTGCGGAAATAGCCAAAGATATCATGAAGGAGAGAATTAGTCATTGGCGTTACTCTAATCTTACTCTTATACTACAGAGGATATGTGAGTTGTGCTTACCTCCCAACAAGTGCTTCTAATTGAGCATCAAGTTCTAACTGATACTTGTTCAGATACGCATTCAATTCATCGGTTCCAAGGACCTGAGTCAAGAGTCAAACAAATACTCTTTAGAATGTGAAAAAAGCAACTTAATGCCCTCTAAAATCCTTTTACTTACTTGATAAAGTTTAGCCACACAATTAAATTACCTTGGCAATTTTGACGAGCTGATCCTGGTTGTCATGGCCATAGAAGAAAGGTTCCTTGCGGAATATCTATTAAGAGAAGATAATTAGACAAATCAGATGACCATCGATATTCATGGAAACATTCTGAAAAAAATAATCATATAAACTGTAGCAAAGGAAGCCTTGCAAAGGTACTCACCATCCCAGCAAACATGCAACCAAGGCTCCACATGTCCAAGGAATAGTCGTAGTCCTGTAAATCCACTAGAAGTTCGGGTCCCTTGAAGTATCTGATGTAGGA
The DNA here is from genome assembly GCA_911865555.2 of Thlaspi arvense. NCBI lineage: Eukaryota > Viridiplantae > Streptophyta > Magnoliopsida > Brassicales > Brassicaceae > Thlaspi > Thlaspi arvense. The sequence goes on from OU466861.1 coordinate 5,455,524, forward strand.
GACAACATTTGACCAAGCTTAGTTACTGACAAAGACTGCATACTGTAACTGGTTTAGAGAAAAATGAGATAGCAACCCAAGTTATTTTGAAAGCGCATATCATACCTTGAGGCCACACGGACATTATACTCTTTTCCAGGATGGTAAAACTCAGCTAGACCCCAATCTATAAGGCGGAGTTTGCGCAGCTCATGGTCGATCATGACATTGTGTGGCTTGACATCTCTGTGCATTATGCCTTGTGAGTGGCAGAAGTCCAATGCCTACAGCATGTCATAGGAAACTTGCAAGGTTATCACTGAACTTTTTCTTGTTTTAAAACCGAGAAAATTCCACAGATTGGTGAAGTCGTAATGGAATTTAAACGGATGCATAAATTACCTTCAACAGCTCATAGATGTAGTAACGGATGTCATAATCAGTCAATGTAGGATACAGAACTTTAAAGTCTGTGCTGTTAACATACTCAAATATCAAGCTCGGGGTTTTTGAGTGTTGATCTCTGACAACATCAAGCAGCTTCACAATATTTGGTCCTCCACAGAGATTCTGAAGTATCTTAATCTCTCTTCTAATCTGTTAAAGGATCATATAAAATTCAGAAAGGTAACCCAAAATAAAAACTGATTCAGGGCGAAACAACCGAAAGCGACTAAACTCGATAAATTATTATCACTCACCTTCTTTTTCTTGACAGGCTTGAGAATCTTGATTATGCACTTCTCCTGGCTGTTCATGTATATCCCCTCAAAAACCTCACTGTATTTGCCTCGCCCCACCTTCCTGACCACCTCGTAATCATCTTGCTCCCTGAGAAGGAAACACATACAAGAAGCTCAAAACTTTATCAACAAAACCACCATCACCTTCAATGACCAAATATTATGCAGGACGAACAAAGTAACTCTCCTCAAACAGATCAAAAATCAAGAACACCAACAGCTAAAAAAAGTTCAATTTCTACATTACTTGTATCATTTCCATAAGATTCAATTTTAGCTGGAAGAGAATCCAAAGCTTGGAATCAACAATCATGAATGAAGCTATATGAAAGTGAACGCAGCTAATGTCAAAATCACCTTATAATCTAGATTTATGTCTGATCTCAAATAAACATGAAACCCAATAATCCCATATGAGTGACGGCTAAAGCGAATTGAAAAGGAGAGCTCTTAGGGTTTTCCTAATTTTCAGAAAAAAACGATCTTACCCCCACTGAACATTGAGAGCTTCGTAATCCCAATACTCCTTGGGTCGGATCACGTTAACGTCGGTATAAACACGAGCTTTCGACATCGCTCGCCTGACGGTGGAAAGAGAGATCTCGTCGAGAGAGTCGGGATCGAGGTGAGGATCGAACCTGCTACCAGCAACGTCTGAATCAACGGTCCCGGTTGTGACGACGGCGACCGGTAGGATAGGGGAATGCGCCAAAGGCGCACGCAATATTAAGATGGCGCACAAAAACAGGAACCGTCGAAGAGATGCCAAGGGAAAGTAGGAGAAGAAGATTAGGCGCATGTAATCATTCAGTGCACTCTCCCGCAGTAGATTATTTTCCTTTCACCGAGTTAGGAAAATTTTATTTTTTTAAAGAAAAATAAAATATATTATATTGTTTGTTTTAAAAACGGTGCGTTTTGGCTCAACCCTAAAAACCTTCAAAGCCGTTTTCGGTTTTGTTCTTCATCATCATCATCTCTCTGCGCCTCTCTCAAAAACTCTCAGGTAAGCTTCTCTTCTCGAATCAATAGTGGTTTCGCATCGTTTCTAGACTTGATTTCGATGATTTATATTGATAGATTAACCCTATTTTCAATTATTTTAACTTTGGTTAGTCGGGAATTGATCGTAGTCTAGTTTTTGCGCCGAATTGATCACTGTAACTTATAAACCCTAACTTTTGTGCCGTCGCAGTTTGCAAACACTCAGAACCTCGAAGAAATCAGTAAAATGGGGAAGAAGAAGTTCATTGATAAGAAAAAGGCGGCGACTTTCGAGATGTGTCCTCGTGATACATCTGACCCAAGATACAGTGACGCGCCAGGCGGCGATAAGATCTTCTTACGAGTCGATCAGAACCCTGTAACCATCAATGGTTTCATTGAAGAAGAAGAAGAAGAAGATAACTCACAGTTCGAAGATGCCCCTGAAGATTTGGCATATGGTTACTCCAGTTATGGGGATTCGAGCAATCCTTTACCTGCTCATGTGAGGAAGGAGATTCTGGAGTTAGGGTACCCTGATGATGGCTATAACTACTTGGAGCATTTGAGAGAGATTAAGAACACTGGTGGTGGTTCTAATTTCTACGCTAACCCCAAGTTTGAGGCTGTTCAGCTTCCTCTTGATGTCAAGGCGTATGATGCCTCTCGTGTTCAAATCTCTGGTATGTTGAATGATGAAGCTAATGACAAGTCGATGTACACTGTGGCGTCGAAAACTGTAAACGTCAAGGTGAAGAGGGTCATTGATCCTGAAGTGGCTGCGTTGCTTGAGAACAGTGATGGGTCTGAGTTTGGTTCAGATGTTGAGGATTTGGAAGAAGATTTTGTCATTCAAGCTAATCTTACTCAACAGGGAGAAGCTTCTGGTGTGAGCAACAACGAGCTCGAGTTTTCTGAAAGACCCGTGGCAAGGGACAGAGAAAGTTTCGATTTGACTGATAAACATGTGGCTGAAAACCAGAGAGTTCCTCGTGAGATTGATGCACTATTTGATCAGCTCGAGCTCAATGAATATGGCAGTGACAGTGACAATGACGGTTACGGCTACTCGGCTGAAGACGGGGAAGTAGAAGAAGAGCCAATGACGGCTGAGAGCGTTCATAATCTTATTTACGAGAAGCCGAAAGATTTCGAGCTTGAAGCAGAAAAGTATATGAACCCTGCGGATATATTGAAGAACAGTGACTCTGTAAAAGATAAAGAAGAGGTGGAAGCTGCTGCTCGTATCATCCGTCGCTGTGTAGAGTACGGTGACAATTACGCAAACGGGAATGATGAGTTTGTGGAGGTGGTGGAAGAAAGTAGCGACGAGAGCGAGAAGTGGGACTGTGAAACCATAGTCACGACGTTCTCGAATCTCGATAACCACCCTGGTAAAATCTATGCTCCAGAGACAGCTAGGAAGAAGAGGCTGAGTGAAACAATAGGTAAAGCAATGAGTTCAAATGGTAAAATCATTACCCTCCAGGGGAAAGAGAAGATACCCGTCGAGTTTTTACCCGGTAGGAAAGCTGAGCAGACCAGCGTTAAACCGGTAATCCCGAAACCTGAACCGGTCAAGAGGAAGACTCATGGGCAAGAGACGAAAGAAGAGAAGAAAGAGCGAAAAACTGCTGTGAAAACCGAGAGGCGAGAAGCGAGGAAGGTGAAGAAAGAGACGAAGGAGCTTTACCGCGGAGAAACTCAGCGTGCTCAGAGAGCTGTTGCTGTTTCTGGTCCATCTTCGATTCATCTTTGAGGTAAAAGTAAAACCAAACATTATTATCACAGGCTGTTTACAAACCCAGTTTTTGTTATCATTCCGTGTATTATTTGCTCTGTTTTGTTGTTTCAACAAGAATCTTTAAAACTTATAATTTATTACTTTTACTATTAGAAAGTTTCGAGAAAGTGATAGAGCAAGCGACACCATTTATAACAAAGATTAAGTTGTGTCTCAATCAGATATTATAATAGATCTGGTAATAAAAACTTGTAGGGATAGAAAATATATATGTTCTGTCACAAAAAAACATGTGCGGCTTATTTATTCTCTCTCTCTTTTCTTTTTCAGTCTTCATGTATCGTTTCTTCATGTCCTATAAAGCTGTATGTACCATAGGCTTTTGGAATTAGTGATAAGATGGTACACAAATTAAAAATAAAAATTTGGAGAAAGAAGCAAACAATAAAAGATCGATGTACCTTCGTGGCCATTTTTAAATTCCTATTTTGATCGGTAAGTACTAAAGTTCTATCATTCCAAATGTTTTTGTCGGTAACATTGTTTCACAGTTTAAGTAGAGTCCGTCCATAGTTTCACTTATTTGGCGGTGTGATCGATCAAAGGTTTCATTTGCATTATTATTACGAAAAGACGTTTCAGATCCACAAGGGATCCCTACCTCTTTTGACGTTTGAACCACATACTCCAAAAACAGTTTGAACTAATCCTGAGCTTTGTCTTGTTAATTACGTAATTATCCTTCATCTCTCTCCCTCTCGTGCGCTCAGTGACAGGGTTAGTTTGGGTATTTCGTAGTTTCATTTGAGGAATTTGGATTATAGAGAGAATAAAAGGAAGAAACTTTTGGTGGATCATATTCTTTCTTCATCGTCTCTTTTGAGTACGTGTAACGATTCCAACGTGAGATTATATCTGTATATGAAGGAGTTATGTTGAGAAGAGTCCTTTAAAGTAGTTCAATGGTGGATTTCTTGAGCACGAAGTAACTGAACGCCAAGTGTTGTTAATATGTCGGCAAAGAGGAAGGAGCTTCTGTCCTTAGCCATGAAGAGAACTAGTGACTGGTTTTTCTCACTCTCTTCCTTCATTTCTCTTCTTCTTCTTCTTCTTCTTTTGTTATAAAATGTAAAAATCGAATCTTTATTCTTCTTTCTTACAACAACTGGTTTCAGGATTTCTTCTCAGGAGATTTCTAGTGACATTGCAGTTCACATTGGAGAAACTTCGTTTTCACTCCACAAGGTACTTATTTTTCTAGATCTAATCTATACACAAATAGATTATACTTAGTCTCTGTAATATGTGCAGTTTCTTCTGTCAAAATGTGGGTTTATAAAGAAACTTGCTTCCGAATCAAGCAACGATTCCAACACTACCGTTATCAAGATCCCAGATTTTCCTGGAGGTGCAGAAGCATTCGAGCTAGTCATCAAATTCTGCTACGGTATAAACTTTGACATGAGCACAGAGAACATTGCGATGCTGCGATGCGCAGCAGAGTATCTAGAGATGACAGAGGAACACTCTGTTGCAAACCTCGTGGAGACAACAGAGGTTTACTTGAACGAAGTGATCCTAAAGAGCTTATCGAAATCTGTGAAAGTTCTGCGAAAATCTGAGGAGCTGTTGCCTATAGCAGAGAGAGTGAAGCTCGTGAGCCGTTGTATAGATTCAATTGCTTATGTAATTTGTCTGAAAAGCCAGAGCAAGGAGGATATAGTGGACTTGTGGGCTGAGGATTTAGTTGCTCTAAGGATCGATATGTTTCGACGTGTCTTAGTCGCAATGATGGCTAGAGGGTTTGACCGGTACGCGCTTGGTCCAGTGCTTATGCTCTATGCTCAAAAAGCTCTTAGAGGTTTGGTGAGATTCTTGATTTTATAACAGAACAATGTGTCTTTTCTTCAACTGATTTCAGAGAAAGATTTCATTTTTTTCTGTGGAAAATGTAGGAGATATTTGGGAGAGGGAATAAGAAGATGGATGCGGAACAAGAACAAGAGAAAAGGTTGGTTCTTGAGACGATTGTGAGTCTTCTTCCGAGGGAGAGAAACGCAGTTTCAGTGAGCTTTCTTTCTATGCTTTTAAGAGCTGCCATATACCTCGAGACCACGGTAGCTTGTAGGTTTGATTTGGAGAAGAGAATGGGATTACAGCTAAGACAAGCCGTGCTTGATGATCTCTTGATCCCTTCTTACACATTCAATGGAGACAACACAACGTTTGATGTTGATACCGTTCAACGCATCCTCTTGAACTATCTTGAGTTTGAAGTTGAAGGGAACTCTGTTGATTTCGCCAGTAATATCGGTGAACTGATGGAGTCTTATCTCGCAGAGATCGCTTCTGATAAGAACATAAACTCGTCGCAATTCATCGGTTTAGCTGAATGCATTCCTGAACAGTCTAGGGTTACTGAAGATGGGATGTATCGAGCCATAGACGTCTACCTCAAGGTACACATTTTTTCGCTACAAGAATGAAACTTTTTGTTGATTAAAGCTTTAACATTTGTATAATGTTGTGACCCATATAATGAAAAGTTCAAAGATCTTGTGGGTCTGAATCATATGATGAAAACCCTTTACTTGAAACTACAAAATGCTGTTAAATCTTGTTGTGCAGGTGCATCCGAACATAAGTGAAGTGGAGAAGAAGAAAATTTGCAGCTTAATGAACTGTCAAAAGCTATCGCAAGAAGCTTGCGCTCATGCAGCTCAAAACGAACGTCTCCCTCTAAAAACCGTAGAACAAATTCTCTACCAAGGTTTTAGAGATTCAGATTCTCCAGCAGCCGCAACTGCATCAGAAAGTCTTCCTTATCATAAGCTAGGCTCATACAACAATGAGCTCTCCAAACTAAACCGTGAGAACCAAGACTTGAAGCTTGAGTTGCTCAAGGTGAAAATGAAGTTCAAGGAATTGGAGAAGGAGAAAGCTCTTGAAGTCACGAGTGGTTCGGATTGTTCTCTGGTTTCAACTACTTCGGTGGTTAAGCCTCCGTTACCGAGAAAGTCGTTTATATGCTCTGTTTCTAGGAAACTCGGAAAGCTTAACCCTTTTGGCCTGACAGTACAAGGACGAAACAAACCACCTAAAGACCGAAGACATTCTATCTCTTAGTAACAATCCATAAACACTTGTTCTTGTTGATGATTTTCAATTCCTGTGTTGTAAAGGGTTTTCTCTGTATCAACATATGATTTTTCATGTTTTTTTAGGATTATCAACATATGATTTTTTCATGTTTTGATTGTATATAAAGCGAGCCAAGAAAAGTATCTTTGAGTTTTGGTGTTTGGTGTAATCCTAAAGTCATAGGGCAATTCTCATTAATAATTTTTTTTTTTCATTATTGTTCTTTAAAATTATGGATACACAATGCATATGTAAATCATCTGTCATATTTTCGTTCAATTTTTTCATTCCCACACATTAATTTCTCATTATTAACAACTAGAATATAAGGTAAGATACCAAAGATCTTAGCAAGTCAGGTTTTGTTTTTTTTTGAGTACTCGAGTACTCAAACTATCAGACAATAAACCTTGGATCCGTTGTTTTTGAAAAAATTGTTTTGCCCTTTCCACCTTTTGTCCAAACACTGCATCTACTTAGTGAAGTGATATATTGTTGCTCCGGCCATGGAGTTTGATCTAGTGACAATCTAGTCAGAAATGTTGGCATTTGACAATCTCCACGGAAATTCTCTTCATTGTGTAATGTATATGCAAATATAACTCAAAAAAACCATTATTCCAAAATGATATTTCAGCTCCTTTATCTCTATCTATTTCTAGTGGTGGGTATGAGAGTTTTCTTGGCAAAACAATCATATACAATGTTGAAGAATTGGTTACCAATTTCAAAAACAAATGGCTTGGAGAATGTTTACCATCTCGTTAAACCATATTAATTAAAAAACAACATAATATATAGAGAGAGAATTATCATTACCAATTGGAATTAAGAACACAGTTTTTCATCTTTTCAATGTATAGGAGTTTTGGTGTTGGATTTATTTCATATGAATATGTCTAAATATATATATATATATATAAACTTACTAAAAATAAAAATTAGATAACTTATAGCTTTTTAGTTTGTAAAATATGTGTATACAAAATATATAAAAATATATAGACAATAATTTTTTTAAAGCCCATAAAATAAATTGTTGATGTGGATAGCTTAGATGAGGAGAGCTACCTATTTGATCAATTACAAATTTACAATGATCTTGTTTACACAATGTTACTTGCAAGATTATTTGAAAACCCTCCACTTCTTTTTTCATTTCTTTTGCGTTAGTTGGCTGATAATTTATTATATATAAAAAATTATGACTGCATAATACAATTTCCAAAAATGTTGACTTTAGTTGTTGACTTGCTACCGGTCATTATTTTCAGTTTATTAGTTTTCGATTAAACCAGTCTTTGAAAAAGAAAAAGAAAAAAAGAATCAGTCTTTGTTTTCAATTTGTAATATTTTCAGAAAATATTTGATGGTTTACTTTTGTAATCATATGTTGTGATGAGTATCGATGCATGTTCAAATGTTCTATTTTACTTTACTTTTGATACTATATAATCACACATCTGCCTATTTAAAACCATTCTTCTTCCAACTCTTGCTTTCATCTGAAAAATAAAAGTAACATATAACATGGATGAGTTAGGAAAATCCATGGAGATGCAAAACGATGTCGCGGTGATATTTGCTAAGCATGTCATCGCTACGGTGGCTAACAGCACCAACCTCGTCTTCTCACCAACGTCAATCAACGTTTTGCTCTGTCTCATTGCTGCTGGCTCCAGTTCCTTTGCCAAAGAACGAATCCTCTCGTTCCTCATGTTGCCGTCATCGGATCACCTCAACGCAGTCTTGGCCAAGACCATATTCGTTAACCTCGCCGATAGCGGCGAGAGAAGTAATATTGTGCGTTTCTCAGCCGCTTATAGTGTCTGGATCGACAAATCTCTCTCCTTCAAGCCTTCCTATAAAGAGCTTTTGGATAACTCTTACAAGGCTACTTCCAGTCAAGTTGACTTCGCATCCAAGGTACCTCTTATTTAGATACCATCTTGAGATTTGTAAGGTTAACGTTGCGATTTCATCTTTGTGTTCGTTGTGTTAATAACATTGAACTTGTTGAACGCTTATGTTTTTGAAGCCTGGTGAAGTGATTGATGAAGTGAATGCATGGGCTAAATTCAAAACCAATGGAGTCGTTACGCAGATTTTTTCACCCAATTCTATCGAGCATATTCGTGAAAGCAAGCTCATACTTGCAAATGCAATGTATTTCAAAGGATCTTGGAGCGAAAGCTTCGATGCAAAGTTGACAATAGATTACGATTTTCGTCTTCTTGACGGCACATCTGTGAAAGTTCCCTTCATGACCAATGGCCAAGACCAATACCTAAACAGCTATAGTGGTTTCCAAGTTTTGCGCCTCCCTTATGTAAAGGATCATCCTCACTTCTCCTTCTCCATGTACATTTATCTTCCTAATGATAGAGACGGCTTACATGCACTGCTTGAGAAAATAAGCTCGAAACCAGGGTTTCTTGATGATCGTATTCCACGCCGCCGTAGATCAGTGGGTGCTTTTGGAATTCCAAAGTTTAAGTTCTCTTTTGAGTTTGAAGCTTCGGATGTTTTGAAGGATATGGGGCTGACTTCGCCGTTTACTCGTGGAGGTAGCTTAACGGAGATGGTTGATCCGCCTAGCATGGCTGAGAATCTGTACGTCTCAAAGATTCTTCATAAAGCGTGCATTGAGGTGGATGAAAAGGGAACTGAAGCTGCAGCCGTTTCTGTTGCACTCAAGATGGTGGCGGGTTGTTCGCTACATAAATCGAGAAAACCAGATTTTGTAGCTGACCATCCATTTCTATTTACTGTGAGAGAAGACAAGAGTGGAATGATTATGTTCATGGGTCAAGTTCTTGATCCTTCGAAACATTGATTGAAGTATACTGTTGGTGTGGGAGAGAACATTAAGCAACGAAAACGTTTGTTGTGCTGTGTGATGTGGTTTGAAGAAACCATAACTTATGTTTCGTCTTTTAGTTCTATGTTTTGCAAATAATTAATTAAAGTGATGTGATGCTCTCTGGTTTGTAGGAGCAGAATTACTTCATATATATTCTCTTTCCATGATGCATTTCTTTCCAAGTTTGTGGTAACGTTTGTTCCAATCTTTCTATTTAAAAGAAATAAAATAAAAGGAAATGAAAAAGACAGATTATGTTTTCCTTGACTCGTCTTATGGTAGTTTCAGTCCCAATTCTCAGTTCTTCTCGCCACGCCAAGATTTAATTTGTTAACAACTGTTACAACTGTCGGATGGGCGTGTCCATGTCCAAATGGACAATTACCTTTTATGGACAAATATGGTTAGGCAATAATGATCACGTCCAAATATCTTCATGTCCAAATTCGAACATATTTAAATGGGCAGTCCACGGTCAGCCCAATATAATCATAATGCAAACCAACGAAAACACACATAACTTGTCTTAAGTTTCAAAATACAATCAAGTTTCAAATCCTTAAATATCATAGCAAAAACACACATAACTTGTCTCAAGTTTCAACTTAAACACTCAAGAGACTAATCAATCTTAGCTCTCTTAAAACAAAAGGATACATATGTGAGAATGAGATGACAAACTCAAGAGAATGAAAACTCATGCCATTCTTCATGCTTCTTTTTCATCATCTTCTATGTTCTCTTCCATGCTCTCAAATTCAACATCAGTTTCAAAATTTATAAAAAGCAAATGGAGTTAGTTGTCAAATCAAACTAGTTCTCAAAGCATAAACAACTAATCATAAAGTAAATGCTACTTACGAATCTCTTCAAATCCACGCAACCAATTCCTTGCACACATCAATGCTTGCACATTTGAAGGTAAAAGACAACTCCTATACTTGTTAAGTACTCGACTTCTTATGCTAAATGATGATTCAGAAGATACTGTAGTAGTAGGAATGCAAAGCACATCACACGCCATAGATAAGAGCTCTTTAAACCTGGTTGCGTTGTCTTTCCAATATGTCAGGACATTCAAACTTTTGAAAGCAGCCATATCCATCACAGGCTCGTCCAAGTACACATCCAAAGCTGATTTTCCATTACCAACAGATTTTTGTGAAAAATAGGCATAAAACCCCTGCATTATCACAAAACCAGAATCCATTATTCTAATCATTCAAACCATAACCGAAAGATTTTCAAATATATGTAGTATGTAGAAAACTTATATTGTAACCTGCTGGAACTTGTTTTTCCGTGTTTGCTTCTGAAGAGCTTGCAGTTATGTTCTTTGGATTTTTCTTATAAGCTCCAAAGAGCTTATACATTTTCTTGCGAAGATGATCCACTTTCATCTTACTAGTAGACTGATCTAGAATGTTGTAGCAGTACTCTAGAAATACGAACTTCAATCTTGGATCAAAAAACAGCAGCAATCGCTAGTATATCATTATACTCCTCCCAATATTTGTCAAACTTTTTCTTTATAATGCTCACCATTTCACATATAGCTTTATCTTCAGAATACTCATGAACTCTCAACCAACATTCAATCTTCCAAACTTGCATGAAATACAAGTTGTCAACTGTCGGCAAATTACATAGTATATTGTTTAGTAATAGTTCGATTTAATATGTAGTCATTGTAAGAAAATATTTTTAAAGAAGATTTAACCTTGTAATCGTGCTTAAGGTGATGAGTCGATGACTGTTCAACTTTTCTAATTCTTTACTTTATACTCATCCTATTTAGAACCATTCGTCCTTACCTCATTTTCTTTTGTTTGGAAATTAGAGAAAAGAAGAAAAAAACATTGAATTGGGAAAATCAATGGAGAATCACAACGATGTGGTGGTGATGCTAGCCAAGCATGTCATTGCTACTGTTTCCAATGGCTCCAACTTTGTTTTCTCACCAACTTCAATCAACCTTTTGCTCTGTCTCATTGCCGCTGGTTCCAGCTGCGTCGCCAAAGAACGAATCCTCTCGTTCCTCATGTTGCCATCATCAAATCACCTCAACGCAGTCTTGGCCAATGGCAACGAGAGAAGTGATTTGCACTTATCTATAGCTAATGGTGTATGGATCGACAAATCTTTCTCCATCAAGCCTTCCTTCAAAGAGCTTTTGGAAAACTCATACAATGCTACTTGCAATCAAGTTGACTTCTCCTCCAAGGTAACTCCTTCTATGTTTATTAATCGAATGTAAAATTTACTCAATCAATGAACCTTTTATACAACAAGTGTGACAAAGTCCAAAGTTTTTTTAAAAAACATAACTCCTAACACAATTTAAAACTATCAAGGTGGACTAGTTTGCAAACCAAAACATAAAGGCTCTCCTTCTGTTTATTACATTCAACTTGTGGAATGATTGGTCTATTTGTTAATATGAAGCCTGGTAAAGTGATTGATGAAATGAATACATGGGCTAAACTTCACACCAATGGACTCATAGAACAAATTATCTCACACGATTCTATCGAAGCTCTCCGTGACAGCAACCTCATACTTGCGAATGCATTGTACTTCAAAGGAGCTTGGAACGATAAATTCGATGCAAAGTTGACAAAAGATTACGATTTTCATCTTCTTGACGGAAACTCTGTGAAAGTTCCCTTCATGACCAATAGCGAGAACCAATACCTAAACGGCTATGATGGTTTCCAAGTTTTGTGCATCCCTTATGTAGAGGATCGACGTCAATTATCCATGTACATCTATCTTCCTGATGATAAAGATGGATTACATGCTCTGCTTGAGAAAATGGGATCCGAACCAGGGTTTCTTGATAACTATATTCCACGTTTCCGTGTACCAGTGGATGATTTCAGAATTCCTAAATTTAAGTTCTCTTTCGAGTTTGATGCGTCGGATGTTTTGAAGGATATGGGACTGACTTCACCGTTTACTCATGGAGGTAGTCTAACTGAAATGGTTGATTCACCTAGCATTGCTAAGAATCTGTACGTCTCAAAGATTCTTCATAAAGCTTGCATTGAGGTGAATGAAGAGGGAACTGAAGCTGCAGCCGTTTGTCGTACCACACAGGATATGTTGTGGTTGGAAAATCCAGATTTTGTAGCTGACCATCCATTTCTATTCACGGTGAGAGAAGACAAGAGTGGAGTGATTCTGTTCATGGGTCAAGTTCTTGATCTTTCAAAACATTAAGTAATAAAATGTTTTGGTTATGTGACTTATGTCTATATATATATACCTGGTTTGATGGAATTGGGTTTGTAAAAGTCTTTTAACTGCTTTTTTTTTGTCTAAACAATAAAAGGGAAATCACGATGATACAAAGGCAAAACAAAAATCAAATCAAATCTGCACTGCTCTATTTTAATAGATACATAACTAGTAGTATAAAATAAAATAAAATGGTGGAAATTCCAAGTTTTGGCCACCAGTTGAATAGTAACTCTGAATCACATTTTTAAAATCACTAAACCACAACCCATCAGATCCGATTCTTTTGAATATGTTTCATTAGTATGTGAAATAAATTTGAAGTTACTATTGCATCCACGTACATAGTTGAATGGTAGCTAGTTGTGTATAATTTGTATATAGACATGTTTTACCTAGTTGAGTAAATCAGATGGGGATGATATGTTTCTTTTTCTATCATTATCAATATTTATCATCATAGACCACATTTCGTGAAACAATTTTTACCGTATGCATATATATCATACTTGGTTTATTTTTCCTTCTGCGATTTTTACTTTTTTTTTAGTCAACTGGCTCACAGAAGACCCACTTTTATGCCACATGCTCGAGTGACAGTGGCAGACAAAGTGGCCTAGCCATGTTTACTTTCTACCCAACTCTTTGTTTACAATTTAAACAGCTTACTATTTAATATGTAGTCATTTTCAAAAGAATATTTCAATCGGATATACCTTGTAATCGTGCTGAAGTGATGAGTCGATGAACTGTACGAATTTTTTAATCTGATCATCTCTGTATATTTAGAATCATTCGTCCCTCACCTCTCTGTTTTGTCTGAAAAAAACAAAAACAAAAAGTTAAGAAAAAAACAACATGGGGTTAGGACAATCAATCGAGAAGCAAAACGACGTCGAAGCAAGACTAGCCAAGCATGTCATCGCTACCGTTGCCGACGGTTCCAAATCCAATCTTGTCTTCTCACCAACGTCAATCAACGTCTTGCTCACCATCATTGCCGCAGGTTCAAGCTCCGTCTCAAGAGAACAAATACTCTCATTCCTCATGTCACCGTCGATGGATCACCTCAACGCAGTCTTGACCAAGATCGTATCTGTTGCCCTCGCCGATGGCAGCAAGGGAAGTAAGTTGCGTTTCTCGGTGGCTAATGGTGTCTGGATCGATAAATCTCTCTCCTTCAAGCCTTCCTTTAAAAATCTTTTGACGAACTCCTACAAGGCTTCTTGCAGCCAAGTTGACTTCGGTACCAAGGTAACTCCTCTATGTTATTCGTAGCTCTTGTTGAACAAATATTGCTTTAATTTCGTGGGTGTCAAGGTTTCATATATAAAAATTAGTTAGTGAGTTGACTAATATCCGTCAGATGTGAGATTCAACGTTGCGATTTCCTCTATTCGTGAGTTGTGAGGTCGGATTTGTGAAATGATTGGTGAATTTCTTGATCGATTGTTTTGAAGCCTCTTGAAGTGATTGATGAAATGAATAAATGGGGAGAAGTCCATACCAATGGACTCATCAAACAGATTCTTTCACATGATTCCATCGAGAGTATCCGTGAAAGCAAACTCATACTTGCAAATGCTGTCTACTTCAAAGGAGCTTGGAGCAAAAAATTCGACGTAGAGTTGACAAAAATTAGGGATTTTCACCTTCTTGATGGCACATCTGTGAAAGTCCCCTACATGACCAATCACAAGGACCAATACCTAGAAGGCTATGATGGTTTCCAAGTTTTGCGCCTCCCTTATGTAGAAGAAGGTCAACGTCAATTCTCCATGTGCTTTTATCTTCCTAATGATAAAAATGGATTATCTCATCTTCTTGAGAAAGTAGGCTCTGAACCAGGGTTTCTTGATAAACACGTTCCAAACCAACGTATATCGGTGGAGGCTATAAGGATTCCAAAGTTTAAATTCTCTTTCGAGTTTAAAGCTTCGGACGTTTTGAAAGATATGGGGCTGACTTCGCCGTTTAGTACACGTGGAGGTAACCTAACCGAGATGGTTGATTCGCCTAAGGATCTGTACGTCTCAAATATTCTTCATAAAGCTTGCATTGAGGTTGATGAAGAGGGAACTGAAGCTGCAGCTGTTTCTTCTGTCGAAGCGACATTCATGTGTTACAAGAGAAGTCCAGATTTCTTAGCCGACCATCCGTTTCTTTTCACGGTGAGGGAAGACAAGAGTAGAGTCATTTTGTTCATGGGTCAAGTTCTTGATCCTTCAAAACATTGATTGAAGTATTGTAGTCGTGGTGTGGGAGAAGACATTAAGCAATAATGACTTTCTTGTGTCTATTATATTTGATGGAATTTGTCTTCGTGAAACCAGCCACTGACTTTGCTGGTTCGTCTTTTTTACTGCTTTGTGTGTTGACAATAAAAGCTGATTCTTGACTCAGATCTTGGAGTTTACTCATAACTTATAAATTCATCTCTTGTTTTCAATATCTCAGCCATGGTTTACGAACAAAGTATATATTTGTTTTGAGTGGTTCAGATTGTTCTAACGGTTTCAACTGCTTTTTTGGGTAAGCCTCCACAGATTGTATCGAGGCTGAGAATGTCTTTGAGTGTCCGTAAAGTCATAGAGCATTTATAATTAATGAGTACTATTTTTCAGTCTTGTTTTACGAATATTAGAGATAAACAGTAAACTAAATCATAAATAAACAAATCAAATTCATTCCTTTCCTTTTTCTCTTTTTTTTTTTATTTTGTTGTGTAATCGAACCTAATAAATCTAAAGTTTTTCTTTTTTTAGTATCTTTAACAATATCTACATATCAATACAGAAAATTACATGTAAGCATATATAATTTTTTGGTCATCAACTGCGCCCACTCTTAAACTCTCGTACTTGGAAAGACTGAAAGAGTCACGAAATTTGAACTTGAACTTTAGAGACTTGCTAATGAAACTTTTTTTTTTCTCTCTGTGAACTTTTCATCTTAATCTAAAACATAAAAACAATATAAAGTTGTAATTACTAATTAGATCAGAAATCAGAGCAATATCAATCCACTACTACATACATATCCAATTAAAACGCAAATTAAAATCAAAGCAAACCCGGTTAAACCGGTACCCAAACAGTAGCAAACACAACACTATGGCCTTTCCAAGTCAGCACAAGACTCTCGTCGTCATCATCCTTCTTCATTCCCCATCCAACGGCGTGCTCCTCCAGCATCGCCTTCGAATCGGAAACCGCCTCTTCCTTAACCCTAACGCCACCGAACTCAGCTTCTCTCATCCTCTCAATCCACCGTCTCTTCGTCTCCGTTCTCTCCACTCTCTCCGCACCTTCCTTCGCCACCACGTTTTCTATCTTCCAACTTATCTCCGCCTCGTACCACCGTCTCTGGTCGCTCATGAACGTGTCCGTCGTATCGAAAGGGATCCAGAAGTAGTTAAACGCGGATCTTAACCGCGTGACCAAGTTCTCCGACGTGAGATCTGCGTCTTCTTCGATTAGGGTTACGATTGTTGGATTCAGAGATCGGAGTTGTTTCAAGAAACCCGTTCTGATAGACGACGACGACGACGGAGTTAGGGTTTCTTCGGGGATGTAACGTAGCATCATGTGGCAGTTAACGACGAGTGCTTCGTTGAAAGAAGAAGGGTAAATCCGTAACTGTTGGAGGAGGGAAGAGAAGCCATCGGAGTATGTTGAAGGTATGATTGTGAATTGCATTTCTATGTTTCTCGTGGTGGCGAAATTGACGAGTTTCGATCCAAGCTCTTCGTATGAGATATTGATGAACGGTGGCAAGTCGGAGGAGGAGACGACGGTGAGTTTGAGAAGCGGAGGCTTGTTGAGTTTTCTTGACATGGCGTCTATGAGAGTAGGGATTTGCATACAGTGAGTCAAACTTAAGTCAACGATGTGCACCGTCGAGTAACCTTCAACGGCTGTTAAGATCGCCGCGTTGGCCGCGATGTACCCGAACCGGTGCCACGGGGTGAGGTCGACAAATCCAGCGAGCTCCACTACTGAGAACCGGTGGAGTTCGTAGGCTGGCGATTGGAAGACGGCGGCGAAAAGCGTGGGGGTTTTGGAGACGGCGCGTGAGAGCAACGCGCGGACGAAGGCTGAGGTGAGACGTTGGGTGGAGGAGTCGCCGTCGGATGGGGCGATGTTGTTGAGGACCCAGAGGATTTGGTGAGACAATGCGGCGTCGTTGGAGTCGATGGCGGTGGCGCAGTGGAGGAGGAGCTGTTCCATGAAGTTGGCGTCGCCCCCGGCACCGCCGTAGCGTAGGGATTTGGGAGAAGTGAATCGGGTCGGGTTAAGGATCCGAGTTTTGGTCATTTGAGTCCGGTTTAGAGAAATGTTAATAATCTCTTCTTGTGGTGTTTGCATGACACATAATGAAACAAAAGGAACAAAAGAGTAGAGAAGGGTGGAGAAAACGACGTATCCATAATTTTATGTATTTAAATTCTCAAAAGTGAAGAATAGAGAGAAACGAGACAAAAGAGAGGGATGTGGAAAGACAGAGACGAGACAGTAGAGAGGGTCGTGTAAGTATGTGGTAATCTTATCATTGGGAAACGCACCGTTTCGGTCGTTTATGTAAGACAAATATGCAAGAACAGCTTTTTTCTCTATAGATAGATATATGCTGTGTGTCTCGATTATATATATACGTATATGTGCAATATGTCCGAAATAGCAAAAAATAGGAATCTCTATAGTTAGGTATTATAGGGTGAATTATGTTATGCTCACTCTGTAGTAGTCGGTGTGAAAGTATATGCATTTTTAGTATTATTGACTCGAATTGTATATTTTGTTATACTGTATTAGAGAGTGTATGGAAAAAAAAAAAAAAAAGAGAAGTGCTTGAAGGTGGGTGACATGTGAATAAGTAATGGCAGGTTTTTATTGTATTTATGTGTGTATGTACGGCTGCAAATTTTGTCATCTAGGTTGCTATTATTCTACTTTTCGCCGCACTATCGCATTCATCAATAAAATCACTGCATGCACTTAACAACAAAAGCAAGAAAATGAAAAGAAAAAAAAAAACCACACGATTGATTGGTTATATGATTTTGGTACGTTTGTATTTAGCATTTGGCCGTTCTTCAATTTGTTAATATCAAAATTTAAACATGTCGAAAAAAATCGTCATAGGAACTTGGAAGTCTAGATTATAAAAATTATTATTGAAATGCTGTTTGAAGTTGAAGATACATATATAAAGAAAATTTGCAACCTGTCTAACATAGACTATACATCTCTCTAGTATACAGACAGGATTGTTAGAATGAATACGAGAACGTATAACGTACAAAATTGTAATATTTATCAATTGGAATATAATGAGTCAAGAGAGAAGCTTCTTCCTCTCTCTCTACAGTTCTCCTTTTAGTGAGTTGAAATTTTGTCGAAAATCCAAACTTCGCTCAAATTTGATCTTCTTCCTCTCTCTACAGTTCTCCTTTGCTCTCTACTGAAGACTGGCTTGACAACGGCCGAACAGTCGGCTGATCAGGAACTACATAACTATAGTCCATTGGGCTTCATCGAAATATTATATAGTGGAAGCCCATTTACAAAAATATTACAATTAGAGAGAGCTGCATGTCCATTGTTTTACTAAATTAGAAAGTAAAAAGTATGAATCCTTATGACCCCCAAAAAACAACTCTCTTTTCACAACCTCTTGATTATATTTTAATTTTTTCCGACAATTTATAAGCGAACAATTGAATTTGAACTCATGTTCCTGTTAATGCCTTCCGTTTACTGTGCTGGATTGGTTCAATTTACAGTAAAATCACAGTTGGAAACCGTGTAATTAACTGATGTAGTCACTGGCAATTAAGAAACTATATATATTAGTGGTCCATTAGGTGATTAGTAAGATACTTGAGCAAATGAAAACAAGATTGTTTTTTATATTCCGGAATATAAGTATGTGTAAAAGACTAGTCAAAGGTCACTAGGTCAGAAGCTAAGCTATCGTAGGGCCCAAAGGTAAAGAGTGGATAATATGTTCCAGCGATGAGGGAACCAGTCACGTGAAAGTCACGTGTCGGATCCACTTAGAGTCCTTGTCGCGATCTCTCCCCCAAATCTTCTTCACTGATCCGATCGAGCTTCTCCAAAGTCTCGTTTACCTTTACAAAAATACCCTTCATAAGGATTATGATTCGCAAAAGATGTTAGTGACGTTTATATACTCAATCATACTATAAAACTTGAATCAATCAGACAATAGAAGAATCGATAAAGAAAAACGGCGTCACTAATCTTATTTTATACTCATTTATTAAACTCCTTTATTTTATTTTTGCTATAATATAAGAATATCCGATGTGTAGATAAATGTACGGCCAACAAAAGCTTTGAAGGGGCAAGATGGCTCTTGGTTCCTCTCCTTACTCGGACTCGGAGAAGGATCACACAAAACCCTTATGGACGACAAAATTAGAGTAATTGTCACATGATAATCTCGATTAATGACAATAACAATTGCTAGATTAGTGTTATTGATTCACACAAAATCAATAGATTTGAGATAAATTGAAGGCAAACAAACAAACGGCTGAGACGTCTTATAGGCTACATATATATATATATATATATAACCAATAACAACAGTATATCTTGTTTGAAGAGGTTCATATATATACAAAAATGTATTGGGATTATCGGTAAATGAGATTCAAATAAACAAGAATCAGAAGTTTGTAACTTTAAATATGTTAACTAGTTATATGTTACCCACAGAAAGTGTAGCAGGTAAATACAATTATCACTTTGGTAGTAATGTTCGAAATAAAATCTCATCGAGAACAATATGCAACTAACTACTACTGATATATCAAGTGTGTCTACGGGGCTAGTATGATACATTGATACATTATAATTCAGCTAACCTGGTTTCGCTCTATTTGTCGAAAGGGAAAATATCATATCAAAACATTTTACTCTTAATTTTTTTTTGTTTTATTCAGAATTTTTATGAATACCACCTTAATTTTGAGTTCCTGATTAATTATTTGATACTCTATTAGAATAATTAGCTTTTGTGAACATTTTGATGTTCCACATAGTATCGTTTATTGTTCTTCGCCTCCAATTTTTTTTTTATTGACCACCTTTTTTCATGGATTATAGGAAAAGAGTATTCACAATCATATAAGTATTGCGCTTGACTAAGTGTAAGTAGTTCTTTGGTTGATGATAAAAAAAAATTCCAGAAACCGTGATTCAAATTTTGTTTAGAAAGAATTTGAGATTGAAATATGTAATTTGATCTCTAACAATTCAATTGCGTTTACTTTTCCAAGACCAACAAACACATTTACGTTTACTTTTTTTTTTCTTACTACAACTATTTTTTTTGTCGGCTAGTTTTCTTTACTAACTTGAATCTCATGATAAACGATTTAAAGTAAAGACTCATTTCTACGCTGAAATTCTTAATAACTAATTTATTTGTTTGGATTCGAAAGAAAAAGGTTTTTTAAAAACATCAAGTGGACTCACAAGTCACACCGACTTAAGTGGAGGAGGTGATGAATGTATTCGGGCCCATCAGAAACTGCGGCTACTCGTGGCTCTTGGCATCAACCACGAATCTTGCTATCCCTAAAATGTTAATTTTTATTATCATTTTATTTGATGGACTCATGTTTATCCAAATTATTCTATATCTTATTCGCAAGTTAAAGTCATTCAGTATAATTAACTCCACAAAAGTAGAAAAGAAACATTAGTTCCATAAAATTTGAAATTCATGATTAGACACTAATTAGATGTAATGAACGGACGAGATTGAAAGTAAGAGGATGTAAATAAGCCCCACTTTCACGTCCCTATATATTCGAGTAGATCTTTCATTAAAAACCCTCAGATCGCGGAACACCAACTTGTATGCCCAATTTTTTTTTGATAAAGAATAGTCATATTTTCTTAGAAAACTTTTTTTGTTTAAATTAAATCTTTGACGACCTCAACTATAGTCTATAGTTCATTCGTTTATTAATCTTTTCCAGCTTGTTATTAGAGAAAAATGATATATCTTCTGCGTTTATCGTGATCATTGTTCATTTTAAAATTTCATTTTTATCGTATTTAAAAAAGCTTGTGAAAGCTGAGAGGTTTGTTGATGATAATAGTAGGTCGTGAGAAACTTGGAGCGGACAAAACAAAAAAAAAATTTTAAAAAAAAAATAAATATAAAAAAAAAAGTCCGGTGGTCAGAAAAAGAAGGGAGAGTGACGTGGACCACAAGCATTTGTTTGCCAATTGGTGGTTGGTCGAAAGTATATTTTAAGTGGGTCCTACTTCAAAAGATCTCCAAATCACTTCTTCTGTTCGAACCAAAATCCATATCCTCATTTCAAACAATCTTTTTTATTTTTAGGATAAATTTTGACAAGTTTGAAGCTTACAAAAAAAAAGTCACCGCTGAATATATTTTTTTTAACTTTTAGTTTTAGAAATAAGCAATAAGGAGTTTCGAAAATTATAGATTTGTTATTTATATGTAATGAATTAATATTTTTGTATACATGTCGTGCCTACGTGAGGCAATTAGAAACATTGGTCTACGGCCCTATAATTTTAATACTTAATGAGAAATTTTTATTATATATATATATCAATCTATTTTAAAAATCATAATTATTTCTAAAATTTCTATTAGATACAATTATGTACTTGCATGTGTATGTATGAATCATTGTACGTTACAATTTTTAAAAACAGTTTTTAAAAATAAATTTGATTTACAAATGAGAATAATAAAATCTATAAACATTAAATAACTAATATCAATTCTCTGTTTCAAATTGTTTGCCAAATTGTTTAAATTAGCACTACATCTTGCTGAACATTTCTTAAAGTTTATATTAAATTGTTTTCATCTCTAAAGTTAGTTTTCTTTTTTAATTGTTCTTTTTTTATTAAATTATTTAATTAAATTATTCTCCAAATTATTATAAATATTTTTAAAAAGTCAAATATAAATAATTTATAAAAATAAGTATTATAAGTAATGTTTGTTTCATATAAATAAATTTAAATGTGTTTTTAGTCGCCTCTGGCCTCTATTATAGTAGGCACCGCTCTGTATACACTGTAGAAGTTTCAAAGTAGGTTATATATATATTTCAGTCTCCTCTCCATTGTTGGTATTTGAACTTGGGACCTGGCCAGTGGCCAACAACACTGTCCTATTTAAAATTGGTCAGCATCGGCTGAGTAATATTATACATGAATCCACGATCATATTAAGCAAAGCTGTATGATTTTGTAAAGTCCCAGAAATTTTAGGTTGATATTTACGTTAATATCAACGAAACCTAAGAAATCATATTTATAGAGACAACATGTTATTGGTCTATTTCATTGTCTCTACGCCATCATCCACAAAGCACAGTAGAAATATACCTTGTTAACATTAATAAAAAAAACAAGATGTGAGGAAGAAGAAGAAGATGAGAAATAATAATAAAAAAGATTGCTTTTGAAGATTCCACGAAGGTAAGGAGTGAAAAAACGGCTCTTTGCGTCGTCCAAAAGCCGCCTCTCCACCAAAAGCTTTCCCTTTATAAGTTATAACCCCAACTTTTTGGTTCAATCCAACTACATTGCATTATATAATCCCATATCCATTATATACATATACAATATTCTAATAAAATGTAGTTATGTAATGCACCTAGCTAGTTAATCGTTTTATTAGTTCTTGAGCCAATCATAAAGGGTTGCAGAATTTTGGGATGTTACAATTTACAAAAGACCTCAATATCGACGTCAGTGGGTGAAGAAATATAATACATTAATTAGTAATAATTGTCTTGTATCTCGGAGCATATCGTTATGCATGTAGCTAGTGAGTTTAAGATAATAAACCCGGAGATAATTTATATTTGGGGAGTAACCAAGGTGATTATCAAATACTCTACACCAAGTTGTGTATATTATAATCGCGTGTGTATATGCAACATGTTGGTCCTTTAAGAATCGAAGTATGTTGGATGCAAAGAATTGGCCAGTGCTTTTGATATTGTATGGCATTATGTATATGTTGACTTCATCCGTCATTATTATTCTTTTCATAATAATTATTATTAATGTTGAATATATGATCAAATAAAAACAAATAATTTAAATACTACCAATAGTTATCATTTCTCGTACACATTATCATCGTTATCTTTAAATCCGAAACTGATGAGAATGATGATTATGGAGAAAAATAGTACACTAGTACACCACCGACGACGAATTATCATTATTCTCTCAATTAATTTAATTACTTGTGGTTAATTTCTCATTAAGTAGAGAGAAAAAAATCACGTAATTTTTTTGCCGATGGCCACATTTCCCGAATTCCACAAAAGGGGAAAAAAAAAGAAGAAAGTTACTCGAAATTACATTTTTAACCAAAAACGAAACGACGCCGTTCATGCGAAAAGGTTGAGCAACTTTGTCGTTTCTCCTCCTCCGCGTACGAACCGTTCACCGGCGGTGTTATCCCAGAACGACCCCGTCGTCACGGATTCCTCCGAGTACATCGACGGTGTTTCCGGTCGACGCGTTTCCTCCTTAACCGTCGCCATTTTAATCGGAAAATTAGGGATTAGAGAGAGATCTAGCTCCGGCGAGGGTTTCTGTTGTTGTTGTTGTTGTTCCGATGCTAATCGTTTCCGTTTCGGTGGAGAAGCCGTCGATCTCGATCTAGAACTTGAGAATCGGCAGTGATGGTAGATATTCCGGTCACCAGAACCATTCAACATTTCCGTGCAGATCTCGGATGCTTCGTCGGAAGTAGGAGACGGAAACCCCGCGAACCCGCCCCCGCCTGTAAGAAGCTCCGGGATCGGTCTCAAGGAACCGCCGCGGAGAACCGTCTCAACCGCCGCTTGACAGATATTCCAATTCCCCGTCCACAACAACCCGACGGCGCCGTTCACCGGATTCACAGTTCTCCCACAAGCTTCGTATAGCAAGGACTGGAACAAAGCTGTCAAATGACCAAAATACCCTTAAGATCAGTAAACGATGCCGTTTCCAGAAAACATGGAGAGTAAAAAGAAGATCTGGAGAAGAGAAGTTGGTTAAGTACCAGGGCACTGAGATTCCGGTACGGCGGAGATGAAAGACATGAGACCGGCACGGCCGAAGAACTTAGCGACGAAGACGGTGGCGTGGCCTTGAGCTTCGGCGGATTCGATCCATTGAATACAAGGACGGAGGATGCAATTCTCGCTGCAACCTTTCCGGAGAACACGACAACCATTGCAACTCATGATGTCAGATTTAATTAATTAGTTGATATTATTTATTTTTTTTCTCCTGGTTTGCTATTATCTGGGAGACTCACATGAATTTTGAAGAAGATGAAGAAGATTTGCTTTGGGTGCAAGAAAGAGATATTTGCTCAGAGAGAGACTGGGCCAAAGGGATTCAATGTTTTTTGGAAGGTGAAGCAGACCAATACATATATATAGAGAGAGACACATTTGATACACGATACTTGTTGAGTAGAGGAATGGGTCACGCTGCATTTTTAATTATTTTATTTTAATTGGCATGAATAATTGTTGTAGAGCCCTACTAAAATTACAAATAGATTGATTCCTACTGCAGTATAGTATAAATGTTAGTTTGGCATTTTTATTTTTTAGAAAGAAAATTTGATATAGCCAAACAAAAAAATGAACTACTAATTTTGTTTAGTTACGTTTATGATAATAACAATAAGAAGGTATCATATCGACATATATAAAGATAAAAAGAGTTAAAGCAAGATAAAATACACATTATTATCAAGAGAACAAACTATTCTGTCGACATTCCAAAATAACATGCATGTTGTATGAAGGTTAGATGAAGAGTAGTAAAAAAGAAATATACTCTCTACTTATAAGTTATAATATAAGATGTTTTAGATTTTTTTCCTTGTTTTTTAAAAATTAATGTTTTAGATTTTAATTAATATATTTAGTTTTACAAAAAATTATATACCAATAAAAAAAGAAAAATAGCATTAATATAATAGTAAAAATATAAAATAATTAAAAATTAAAAAATTGTAAAAATGTATTTTAGTATGTATGAAAAAATTAAAACATCATACTTTTAAAAACAGAGAAAATAACAGTTTTGCTAGTGTGTGAGGTTTATATTTTAAAAATAGTATTTCAATTTCATTTCCCTATTTTTAAATTTATAGTGCATATAGTTGGTTATGCAAGAATTTGTATTTTAATATTTTTTATTTTAATATTTTGTATTTGATTTTGTAATATTGTATTTGTTTTGAATGAAATTTAATCTGCAGGAAAAAAAAAATACAATATAAAAAAAGAAATGGTGTGTGGTTGTTGACTAGTTGGTGATGAGGAGAGAGAGTGAAAAAGTGAGATTCCAAGGTGATGGGTGCGAACGGCTCCGTGTCTCCGCGAATAGTTGTGCCTCCTCAACCATTGGTTCATTTTATTTTATTTTAAAAATTCCATTCATTTTGTTACTTTTTAATTCACATATTTGTATACGTTGCGTCATGCGTGAACGATCTCGAGTATCTGATGACAATTGTCGATTTAAAATAGCCTTTCTATTTCTCCAATAATGTTTTGGTTGACAATAATATTTTGTAGATTTCACGTTTCTAATTTTGATACAACTTTCTGAACTGAAAATGGTCGATTAACATAGATTCTCAAACCCGATGTCGTACTTAGATTCAAGATTAACATAGATTATCAAACCCGATGTTTTTTCTTAACCCACTATGACTATCCTCGTTAAACTAAATCTGTCTTTCATAAACTATCCATGTACTATTCTTTAGCAAAAATAATCTAGTCCATGTACTTCCTACTATATCCTTTTATGGTTCATGTACGTAGACTTTTGAATTTTTTTTATTAAATTTATCAAACCAATAAAATTGTTTTGTTTAGGGTTAAGTCTGAGGTGACCCTTCAACGAAACAAATCCACCATCTGACCCTTAAATCATCCTTAAGGGTTTTGATAATTTTCTATAGAAAAATGTTTTAGAAGAAGAGAGTGGCTTTTGCCTACGATGCTGTCTCACGTGTGTGACCAAATCAAACATTTCTTCTCCTTATGTTAGAACCAAAAGATACAATATAGATACATATATTAATCTTAAATCAAAGTGTCTGCTTCTACTCTCTCACAGTATGATTATAATGCGGTGAAACGGCGCCGTTATGATGGCTTACGTACTACCTTACCTACTCGGCAATTAGGCAAATTTCCACTGAATGCCGCCGTCTGTATATATTTATTTATATTATTCCCCATTACTTCATTCAATTAGTAATTAAAAAAAAAGTGAATTAAAGTTCTCGATTTAGACATTTAAACAGTCCATCCAAAACACTTGAAGGCCACAACTTTGAACAAGAACAACAGATAGTGTGCTACATGGTAAGATAACATGATCTCTCTTAATAAAAACATGTGATAAATTTTCTGTAAATGATTATTCGCTAATATAACGGATAATTGCTGTGGATAGGAAAATGAAATTCCAAAAAATTATAAGCAGTAAACTGAAATTTCAAGAATAACACAAGGAGTGTGTACATATGATAAAATAATCATCATGACTAATTTATGTAAAATCATGCAACGTGAAATTTACTAACACGATGAATGATTATGGGCGGAAAACAAAATATTTCAAATTGTAGAGGCAATAAACAATTTAAAGAAGGACTCGATTTGTGTTCATTCATAACCGATCAGTGAAACAAGGAGATGATGATAAAATATCAAATTTTAGTGAGAGATAGCCAAAGATTTCCACATTATACAGAACCGATTTGCAAAAGCAGTCAATGGAAACTACCCAATGCCTTCCTCTTGGAGATTTTCTCCAGCATTAATTATCATTCAAGACAAGCTTCAATAACAAACATCTTTGGCATCAACTTATAGAAAAAACTGCAGCTTCCAAGGAGTTCAAATTGGGTTTAGATATACTTACAGATCCTGTTCAAAGCCAAAAACGACAATACCCTCGTGACTATATACAAACTTACATTTTCCCCAAAACAGTCCTTCCATCTTTATAAATCTTTCAGCTTCATTTACCTTTTCCATGTCGATCTTGTCACCGTTCAAGCTTTTCTGTAATAAATTAACATTTAGAGATTTAGTAATATTTTTCAAGTAATCATGCCCGATATTAAAAGCACATATATAGAGAGTATGTTAGAGATGCAACAACTTCCCCAAAACAATCCTTCCATATTAAAGGACATTACAGCTTCCTATAGCTTCTTCATGTCTGTCTCATCATCCAAAGGTGTGATAATCATTAATTACCCATGACTTGCAAGCATTCCAGACGAACAAAAAATCCAACGAAACAAAACCCATTTTATATACATTGAGAAATCAATACAACAATAACACAACTGTCTCTCTAGGAGATGACACATCAGTTTATTCAAACTTTCTAAAGTTGACACCTCAGAAAAAACAACACCAATCAAAATATTTTATTAATACACATCATCTACTAACTTTTATTATTTGTAATTTAAACCCATTAAAAATCTAAATATTTTTCTTTGTTAATCTTTGTTTTATTTTTTAACAAACTCAAACCCAAATAATAAATAAAAGCAAATTAAAAATTTTATTTTATTTTTTACCATCCCTCAATCCAAATAATAAATAACAACAAATAAAAAAACTAAATATTTGTTTTATATTTTTGCCAAACCAAAACTCAAATAATAAATAACAGCAAAAAATATTTAAATTTTTAACTATGTGTTTTCTTGATAGAGACATATATGATTGAAGAAAGTGTAGACTCATCATTAACTATGTTTCCATAACAACAACGCAAAAAGCGTTATGTTATAAGAAGCTCACACATCAGCAAAAATTTGAACCAATAAAAACATAACAATAATACATATCATTAACACACTAATAAAATCAGTTTACTATTTTGTTGATCCATTAAAAAACTCAAAGTTTACAAAAAAATGGAAGTCGAAAGCAAATGAGGAGAAGCTCAGACCACCACAGCTTGGAGATTCGCATTTCCGGTGGTTACCGAGAACAAATTTTCTTGGGTTTGGCAGGAATAGAGAATTTATTAGTTTCAGTAGGAAAATATGATTTTCAGTTTTGGTAGAAAAACATAATTTATCGGTTATGGTGGAAAAAAAATGAATTCTCGGGTTTGGCGGAAAAATGTGAATTTTTGGTTTTGGTGAGAAAAAAAATTTTGATTTGGACGCGAAAACAAAATATCTTAGTTTTGACGAGAAAATGCAAGAAAAATGCAACTTTTCAATTTTGACAAAAAACGATTTCTCGGTTTTGATATGAAATGCAAATTTTTGGCTTTTGATGGATAATGTGGTTTCTTTATTTTCGCGGAAAATGTGTTTTCGTAGTTTTCGCGAGAAATTGTAATTTGACAATTTTGGCGGAAAATAAAATTTCTCGGTTTGATGGGAAAACAAAATTTCTTGATTTTGGTAGGAATAAACAATTTTTCGGTTTTGATGGGAAATGCAAATTTTCAGCTTTTGACATTTGGTTTTTGCGGAAAAATGCAATTTTGCGGAAAACGCAATTTCTCAGGATATAATGCAATTTTTGGTTTTCGTAGGAAATTATAGTTTATTGGTTTTGGTAGGAAGGCGTGATGCTTGGTTTGATGAGACAAATATATTTTTTTTTTTTGGCGGGAATAGATGATTTTCGGTTTTTACAGGAAAATATTTTTCGTTTTTGACGGGAAAATATGATTTTTTGGTTTTTGCAGGAAGATGTAATTTTTTGGTTTTGGTGAAAAAACTTGATTTCTCTGTTTTGGAGTTTCTCGCGGGAA
This sequence comes from Thlaspi arvense, assembly GCA_911865555.2. NCBI lineage: Eukaryota > Viridiplantae > Streptophyta > Magnoliopsida > Brassicales > Brassicaceae > Thlaspi > Thlaspi arvense. The sequence goes on from OU466861.1 coordinate 5,484,087, forward strand.
AATGTGATTTTTTTGTTTTTGCGGGAAAATGTAATTTCTTGTATAAAAATGAAATTTTATGTTTGACGAGAAAATAATTTTTTTTTGGTTTTGGCGGGAATAGGCGATTTCTCAGTTTCGTGAGAAAAATATTTTTTTTTGTTTTGTTGAAAACTGCAATTTCTCAGTTTTTGTAATAAGATAAATTTTCTATGTGCTAAATTTTCAAGTTATAATATGTTTATAGTAACGAAAATTGAATTATTTAACTTCAACTAAATTGATATTTCAACACTTGAAGCAGAACTTTCTATTTAGTTCTAAAGCAATAGCAATAGTTTTGATATGAATATTATTGATAATAGTTTTGATGGTTTTAGAAACATATGTTTATAACAAATATTTGATAAATAAATATATTTTATAATTTAAAATAATTATATTAATTAATAATTTTTTTAAATGACAATTTGCTTTATATAATTTTAAAGGAGGATCAAGTGGCAATTTAGTAGAGAAAATAAATTACATTTATCATTAGCATAAATGTACTTAAAAATGTATTATTTTATTCTTACATATACATTTATAGATAATTAGCTAAACAAATTTTATAGTAGATTATAATTTTAAAAAATAAAAAAATTAAGAATATATAACGTTTATTCAGATTTAAAATATATAAATACATAAATTAAGCTAATAAAAATAAATATAATATATATTTATATTATAAAAATAATTTTATTATATTAAAAATATATACAAAAATTAAAAAAATATCTCGCAGCATAGCTCAGATAAAGACCTAGTTTAATACAAAGAGAGTAGTGTACAAAACCGAAACTTACACCCTTTCTTAATTGTGAATATGCTTCCAAAAAATCTTTGCATTACTGTGTTATTATAACATGTTATCAAATTTCGAAAAAAAAATATTTATTGCATAATTTGCATTGGCAAACAAAGAAAAGAAAAATCTCGGTTTAACACCTGGGCTATTAACATTATTGGGCTAAATCATCCGAGCTATCACATAGGACCCATTATGGGCTCTATTATAGGCTTCTTATGGTCCAAACAATGAGTCTTTGGTGTATTACAACCATTTGAGACGCACCACTACGAAACTAATTAGGATATATTATTGGATCATACGACTGCGGACTGCTTAACAGTTAAACACACTTGTAAGGCCTTACTATTACTACAAGTTACAATTTACCCACGAAAATTGGTGAAATTCTTTCGTTTCCGTGTTTTGCCTTACAACCATGAACAAAGTCACTATTTGTTTTGTTTTCAAATTTTAGACTTTGTTTCAGTGATAGTTAAGTAAATCGGAATCAATACTCTAAAAAACAAGTGATAGTTTAAATGTTTGAAAAGCAAATGTAAAAATCATATTTACATATCGATTATAAAAAATCTATAAGAAGTCAAGATTCAGTGTCACAGAAAAAACAATTTTTGTCTGTATATATATGGACATTTGATTCAGAGAATACCCAATATTTACATTTTCTTCGGAAAGCACAATTACTACTCTTTTTTTTAGAAGAAACATAAGAACTGGAATTGATTTGGACGTGTAAGATATTTTATCGTAACAAACTATGATAATAAATAGACTCGTAAAACTCATGAAAACGAAATAATACAGATTTATAATGAAAAAAATATTTAAAGCGTGGCGGGAAGCGTGAGTGCCAACCAATCAAATAGATAATAATAGTAATCAAAGACGACAAGACTCTTAAGGATTAGCTTCGTTAGGTACTACTAACCGATCTATCACTACTTCAATAATTAATACTAGCATAACCAAAATTAACACTATCTTTTTCTCCTATCAAAACATGTTATTTCGAAATAGAAACTGATGATTACATAAATATTTAATATGTTTAACAAAATAGTTAAATCGTAATAAGAAACAGATCACTACAAGCTGGGGAGTGACAGTCAGATCCACAGAAGTGGCTCCTTTGCTTGCGGAAGTAGTAAATGAAATATTCGAATACAACAAATAATGGAAAAGAAACAGAAGGAACTCTCCAAGAAATAGAAGTTTCATTTATTTTTTATTATTATTTCTTATCAATAGTATAAGATAAAAATGAAATAAAAATCCAAATATTTCCACGTTTTTTTACTTTCTATAAACATTACCCAATAAACGAATAAACATTTGAAGATTTTTTTTGCTTTTTGTGTACGTAAAAAAAAAAACTAAAAATAATCCAAAGTCCACTCCAATCATTTTCATTACAGACTCAGCATCTCAGCTAATGATCGATCACTAGCTAGCTGATCGGTAAAATTAAGAAAAAAATAAGAAAAAAATCACAAAGGCGACTTTGATTCTTTGCCGGAGAGTTGACTTTTTCCAAGTGTCTCATCGGTAAAAACCTCCAATACTTGATCAGCCGCCGGTAAGTTCAGGTCAAACCCGTGATTACTGCTACCGTTACCGTTACTGTTACCGTTACCACCGTCGTAATGACACCGTTTGTGACCTCCCAATGCTTGACCAGACGGAAACGACTTAAAACAGATTGAGCACTTATGAGTCTTCCCACTTTGACCAAGTAAACCGTTACTACTACTTCCGTTATTAGTAACGGAATCGTTACTGATATTATTACCGTCGTCGTTATTATTATTATTATTATTACTAACCGGTTTCCGGTGACTGGTTTTGTGTCCACCTAACGCTTGGTAAGACGGGAAAGATTTGCCACAGACGGAGCACTTGTAGTCTCTCTGATGATCGGACGATGGAGGAGAAGGAGGAGGAGAGTGATGATGACCATCATCGGAGCCACGAGCGAGCATGAGGAGGCAGAGAGCGAGATACTCTTCTTCGGAAGGAGTGTCTGATTGTTGATCTATAATACGGTGTCGTTTGGTGCGTTTTCTTTTGGTCCATGACTCGAGATTCTCCGGCTCGGTTAGGAAAGGAGGAGGAGGAGTGGTGGTGGAGGTCGGAGAATTGAGAGTGTCGAGAGCCATATGATCGGTGTTGAGATGATGATTAAACTGATGATTGAGAGAGATTGTTTTTATAAAAAAGGAAAGAAAGAAAGAAAGATAAAAAGGATAGAGAGAGTGAAGTGAGCTGGTGAGGGAGTGAGATGAGATGTGAGCACGTCTTTGTTATAATTTTTGGGTGATTAAGAGTGGGAACGTGGGCTCTAAGTGATCAAGTGGTGCCTCTTCTCTTATTTCTCCCATATCCATTAATACCTCATCCTATTTTCATTTTTTAATAATTTATTGTTTATTTATATATAGAGATATAAGAATTGAACTTATTCCATTCCGTACGTACAAAAAACAGTATTAGAAAAAACGAAATCTAAACCAGTTTAGATGAATTTGAAGTAAAAAAACCAACGAAAATATGGAGCTGAATATATAAAAGTACATGAAAATCTAGATAAATTAACTGGAAAAACCATATTTTCAGTAACACCAGCTTACTTGCTTACAATGCGTAATCTAAGAGTACGCCTATTTTTAAAATGATGTGCGGTGGGAGAGATCATGTAACTATATATGCATTAGAGTCTAACATCAAACTTTATTGAAAAGCCGAAAAAAGTAACACATTTACAAAGATGGAAAACTAAAGTACTTATCAAAGTTGTGCCAATTTTGGCGATAGGTAGCAGTCTAAATCATATGAGCAGATCTAAATTCAATTTATCCTTTTTATATGTGTACATAGATGAGCAAGTGATTCAATGTAAGAAAAACGAATTGTACATAAATCATCAATTATTTTTTAAAAATACTCCTACCCGCACATGATTTTACATTATTATTAAATTTGTGAGGATTTTAGTTTTTTTTTTGTTATTAAAATACAATGTTTTTTGTAGAAGAATTTATTTTGCTATTAAAAGCTAAAAATGAAAAAAGAGAGGAAGGCATAAAATGGGACAGGTGTTGAAGAAGTTTATGAGTTGCCATATCTTCGGAGTTAGTTTAAAGGTTTGGCCAGGTTAGCGAATCTTTTCACCTGTGTTTTGTGGTGTTCGGTCATAGCTAAGCTGTCGGTTTTTCATTGGCTGGAATAAGGTTAGATTATTCTTGTTGGGACACGTGGTTGGTTATGTATGGTGGAAGTGGATGGGATTTGGTGGAGACTTAAAAAAGACGGTACGAGACTTTCTTAAGCCTCAGGCTAACTACATACATGGTTGTGATCACCCACTTCATTCTCCTTCTCTCTTTCTTTTTTCGCTAATTATGTTTTCTTGTAAGTTTTTTCTTCTATATGTAATACCAAAAAGTTTCGAATCTTATATCTAGGCTTCTTTAACAAAAAGATTAGTATTATTTTTGTGTGGATTTTTGGAGCTTGAAATTTGAAAGATATGTGATCTATTTCTTCCAAAAAACTTCTACCGTATAGATTTGTTTTTCTACTGATTTTCTTTTATAGATTTTATATGAAAAGAGATATACATATATATATATACAACACATTAAGAACGGATAAATTTGAGGAGTCCCATATAAAAGAAGTGGAGATAGTTACATGGGATGATAATGATGTGTAGTGGACAGTTGCGATAGATAAGGTCCCAAAGAGTGAGTGAGAGATATTTGATTGAAATTTTGATATTTTTTTAAAAATGTGTTTTCTACATATATAACTAAAAAAGTTGGGTCATTATAAGTTTTTTTTTTTTTTTTGTCAACAGCCTCAAAATCTTCTAGAGGATTTGTAGCCAATCTGGAGGATTTGAGTGTACATAATAGAGATGATAAGGGTAATCTCGAGCACTTCGTGCTAGCTTGTCTGCCTTTGTGTTCTGCGCACGAGGAATCTTTGAGACCGAGAAGAAATCGAACTCTCTTCTTGTTACTTCAAATTCCTCTAGATGTAGAGAAAAAGCTAGCCATCCTTCTGGATTTGACACCATCTTCAATAGTTCTAAACTATCGGTGAGGAAGGTTACTGCTGATTTTTCCACATCAAGCATGCAATGCATTGCCCATATCAGTGCCTCGAGTTCCGTGTGCAACGGAGTTAAACTCTTCCCTAGTTTCCGGGCACCCATTAGAATTTGTTTGGTCACTGTGTCTTCACTGTACCAGCCTAAGCCCGTATTTAAAATATCCTCTTTCCACGAGCCATCGGTATAGCAGATAGTCTCTTCCCTATTCTGGTTCTGGTTTTCATATCGCATGCCTGGTGTAGCATTTATCGTTATATCCTCCGACTGCGCCTCCTCCCAGGCATTTGCCTCTGCCCTCGCAACCTTGAGCATGTCGCGGGGGTCCCGATCAACATTTTTGAATATTTTTTTGTTTCTCATTTTCCAAATGTACCATAGTATCCAAGGATATATTTTTATATCCTCACAGTTTGGGAGATTCCAAAATAGGTGTGCCATATTCGTGTATAGAGCTCCCATTGGGAAGCAGTCGATAGGTGTTGGTATTGGTGAAAGTGCCCAGACCTGAATCGCCGGTGGACACTCAAATAGGGTGTGGTTTATAGTTTCCCTGGCCGCACCACATCTGCCGCATTGGGGGTCGCAATTGATTCCTCTATCTTTTAGACGTGCAGTTACCGCCAGACAGCCCGAAAGTGCTTGCCACATAAAATGTTTTAATTTTGGTGGACACTTTATGGTCCAAACTTTTGCCTGTAAATGACTAATGTCGGGCCCAAATGACCTTGAGAATGCATTTTCTGGGTAGAGTTGTTCTGTCAGATATCCCGATTTGACAGTATATCTTTCTGTCTTTGTAAAATTCCAGCCCCAAATGTCCTGACGATGTTCCCGTGATGTCGCTAAACCGGTAATCAGAGGAATGTCCTCTGGAGCTATCAATTGCTCAAGTAATGGGATATTCTACGTTGAAGTGATAAGGTCAATTAGTTGATTGACTGTTAGGTTAGGATAATAATTGAACCCTTTGCAGAAAGCTGATCTCGGGCGTGATGATGGAATCCATGAGTCATTCCATACTGAGATAGAATGTCCGGAGCCAACTCTTTTGATAAGCCCTTTTTGTACCAGAGACCGAGCAGTTGTAATACTTTTCCAACCATAAGACGGAGAACACGACCGTATTGGGTCTAAAAGTATTCCATCCCTAAAGTAACGTCCTTTGAACACCCTTGCAAATAATGAATCTGGGTACTCTATGAGTCGCCATAACTGCTTTGCTAGTAGAGCTGTATTAAAATCCTCTACCACTCGGAAGCCAAGGCCACCCTCAGTTTTTGGTTTACATAACTTTTCCCAAGTGCTCCAATGCATTCCACGTGTATGGCCGTTATTACTCCACCAAAAATTAGCTGCCGAGCTTGTTAATTTTGTCGTAATAGTCTTTGGTAATCTGAAGCAGGACATGGTATATGTTGGAACTGCTGAGACCACGGATTTAATGAGAACCTCTTTTCCCCCTCTAGATAACATCTTTGATGACCAACTATTCACTCTTTTCTGTTGTCTATCTAAGATAAAATTAAAAATCTTTGTTTTAGCCCCTCTCAGGCTCTCCGGAATCCCCAGGTATGCACTCATTCCTCCTATATTTGCAATGCCTAATGTATTATGTAAATCTTCCCGTATTGTCTGTGAAACCTTATGTCCAAACTGGATCGAAGATTTCGAGAAATTTATCTGTTGACCTGAGGCTAATTCATACTGCTTTAAAATATCCAGTAGTACCAACGCCTCCGATTGTATTGCCCTACAGAAAAATAAACTATCATCAGCAAAGAGCATATGCGAGACCGGTGGACTCGCCCTAGCTACCCTTATGCCAGTGATTAGTTTGTCCTGTTCCACTTTTTTCACCTTAGCAATTAGCACTTCTGTGCAAAGAATAAAAATGTAAGGGGACAGTGGGTCTCCCTGTCTGAGTCCTCTTTCGGTTGTACATTACCTCTTGGATTTCCATTTATAAAAACTCTGTACTGAACCGATTCTATGCACCACATAATCTATTTAATCCATTGCTCTGCAAAACCCATTTTCCTAAGTAGTCGTCTAATGAATGACCATTCTACCCGATCATAGGCCTTACTCATGTCTGTTTTAACTGCCATGAATTGTTTCTTGCAGGAGTTGTTTGTTCTAAGCCCGTGAAACATTTCTTGTGCAATTAGAATATTATCCGATATGAGCCTTCCTGAGACGAAGGCCGATTGTGTTTCCGAGATTAGCCGTGGTAATAATTTCCTCAATCGTTGACATAATACTTTGGATATAATTTTATATCCGACATTGCATAGACTTATGGGTCGTAGTTCTGTCATCTGAGTTGGTCTGTCTATTTTTGGAATAAGATAAATGTTTGTCAAGTTTAGCCTTTTATCAAATGCTCCTGACTCGAGAAATTGGTTCACTTGATGTACCACCTCACTCTTAATGATATCCCAAGATTTATGGTAAAATAGAGCTGTCATTCCGTCTAGTCCCGGAGCCTTGGTAGGGTGCATCATAAATAATGCTTCTTTCACTTCTTCTTCCGTTGCCGGTTTAGTAAGTTCACCATTTTCTTGGTCCGTTATTTCCATGTTTATTTCCCCCAAAATATTCACTAGATCCATTGGTAGAGTGGATGAAAATAGCCCTGAAAAATATTCTACCGCAACCTGTTCTATCCTCTTTTCCCCACTCACCCAGTTATTATCCTTATCGTGTAAACCGACTAGGCGATTTATTGTCCTCCGTTGTTTTGTTATAGCATGGTAAAATTTTGTATTTAGATCCCCACATCTATTCCAAATATTCCGACTTTTTTGTTGCCAAAATTCTTCCTCCTCTCGGTAAGCTGCTCTGAGCTTTTGTGTATCTCATTAAGTTCATCTTGGGTCCGCGTATCATCCGTTTGTATTTCCTCAAGTTCCCGTTGAAGTTTTTCAATCTTATTTCTACCAAATGGTTTATTGTCTTGACGCCATTTTGAAATTTCATGTCTACAATTGACAATCTTATCCACCAAAGATCGAGAACCATGAGTGTTATTTTCCTGCCAACCTCGTGTTATGGCATCCATTAGACCTTCCTGACCAATCCATCTCTTGTCAAACCTGAATTGTTTTTTCCGTCGAAATTTTTTGGATTCTATTGTTGCTACAATAGGTCGATGGTCGGATCCAATCATTCTCAAGTATTCAACGTATGAGAATGGAAATAAATCATGCCAGTCTTCTGTTGCAAGTCCCCTATCTAGTCGACAACGAACATTCCGTCCATTGCGTCTACCTTTCCACGATAATGTGTTTCCGCAATTTGGAAAGTCAAGTAAACCGCAGTTACTAATCATTGTATTAAAACCAACAAAGGTAGATGCTTGTCTTATTATTCCTCCTTGCTTCTCATGGTTGCCAGTTATTTCATTAAAATCACCAATTAGAAACCAGGGATCATTCCTTGTTAATCCCATTCTTGTTAAACGTTCCCACACTTGATCTCTTAATTTTTGAACTGGATCGCCATAAACGAATGACATAAAAGTTAATTTTCCTTCAATAATTGCCTCAATATCAATGATTCTTTTATTTGAAAATAAAACTTTAACTCCAAAGTTTTTATTACAAAATAATGCCAAGCCACCGCTAGCACCGCACGGATCAACTGTGAACAACAAATCATAACCAAAATGAAATTAAAATTGCTCAACAAAATTAAAACACTGTTTTGTTTCAGAAAGAAATAAAAAATCCGGTCTGAATTTTCTCCAAATTTCCCTGAGATAGCTTATTGTGTATCTGTTGTCCAGACCTTGACAGTTCCAGCTTAATACCCGCATTAAATCTTATAGTTATCTCCTTGTCCCTCCAGTGGGACCTCGCTCTTCCTAGGCTGCATATACCCTTTTTCTTTTTCCCCTCCACGTTTAACCTCTCTTAAATTTTCTTTCTTCTTCGGTGTGGTGCCATGCATCATCTTGCGGGAGCCACCTCCCACCACTATAGAAGGTTTGAAAAGTCGCTTTTTTGCCCCTGCCTTAATCGTAGCCTTTGTCGCTCCAATAAGTTGATTATCCTCTCCACCTGCTCCGGATAGTGTCTCGCCTTGATCAAAACAAAGTGTCTCAATTTCAATATTGTTAATTCCCGGTAACTGGTTTTCCTCCACTTCTTCCATAGTCTCCTCCAAATCTGCAAAATCAAAGTCACCAGATATATCATCCATGAGTCCCTCCTGGTCATATCCCATGTCGTTGGTGTTAGCATCTGCAGCTTCTTTTCTCTCTATCGACTGCTCTCGTATCTCCTTTGTTGCTACTGCAGCGTCATCCGCTTTCCCCATGACGACGTGAGCAGTTATGTCATATATTGCTTTTGTCCCAATATCTGTGTTCTCAAATGTGATTCCCTTTCATACCTTTTTTGCAGAATGGAGGGGAGGACTGTCCTTGTCACTTTCCCCAAGTATCCCCTCGGTCGCCTTCTCCGTCCGATCACCGGTCGTCACACTCCCTGATTTATACTCCTCCGTAGAGCGGTGAATACTGCGAGATACCCCACCAAACCGCTTCCTAGCATCCCTTGGTGGTAATGGTCTCGTTAACCTCTCCGTTGGAGCACCATTCATTCTCTGTTGGGATTTTCCTAGGCGACTCTCTTCCTCTTGTGAATCCACCATCTTTCCTTTACCCTTAGATGACTCCCCTTGCAACCGCCCCTCAACTGTATTATCTTTCCTACTTTCTCCGAGACCTCCAAGAGCTCCTTTGTAACTCTTTGCACCACCATCTGGTTTCTCATCTGAGTACCTTGCCTCATCCCTTCTTTCCCTCTTTGGTACCAGTGTTGGACATCTGCTGGACTCATGGCATAAGCTCAAGCACTCTCTACAGAACCCGTGTAGCCTCTCATACCGTAGGATGACTGTGGTCTCTTCACCACTGTGGAACTCGACCGTTGTTTCAAAAACAATTGCCTTGAAGCCATCGATGATTACTTGAACCCTTCCGCCATCCAAATCCACCTGTTGCACTGTCTCGAGGGCTTGACCTATGCTGCGAAAGGTTGGTTCAGCCCAGAAGTGGAGAGGGATTCCCATCATTCTGACCCAAAAGGTGATTGCAGAAGGGTAATTGACCTCCATGACCGGTTCCCACCGTACTAAAGCCACCATCCATCCATCGAAGTGGAAGGGACCCATTTGCAAAACCGCCTGAATATCCTCTTCCTCATCAAAGTCGAACTGAAACTTCCCCATGCCAAGATCAGCTCCTGCAACTCGCTCTTCCGTCTTCCAAATCCTTGGTAGCATGAACAAAAGGGCCTTCATCGCCTGAGCTGCTGGATTCATACACCGGCCAATGAGGATCCGATTGTAGCTTTTGAGAAGCTCTGAATTGTCAAACCGGGGGACTGTAATTTTAAGGCGTGGTGCTAGCGTTCCCTTTCTTTTGCCTGAGCTACCATTGATCATTTGATTTGCTTGAGACATTATGATATCTGAGAGACCACGAAAGAAAAAACCTTGTAAGCAAAGAGAAACAATGTGTCGAGATAGGTGTGTACTTGTGATCGACTCAATGTCTCTCTTTATATCCTTCCCACCAGTATGATCACCTATCGGAACCAGTAGTAAAACCAAATATAGACCGAATAATCTACCATAAATGGCACCAGTAATCAAACATGGCATCCAGAGGTATTTTATTATCTTAATCGCGACCCGACATTCCTCATCACCATGATTCTCCGTCAATTTGATAATCAAACATGATTCTCCGCCAATTTGATTAATTTCCAGTCCCTGAAGCTGAAACTCACGGTATCTAATGCAATTCCTTACATTATCTCTTTCCCAAATCGCATCTGGAGATCCCGAAGATCCTCCCGTTGGCCTATTAATCAGAGAAACCCCATAAATTAGTGATGTCCGATATTTCCGAACCTGGTCTTGTAGCACCATATCTGTCAGTATAGATTTGACGAATAAGGAATAAGTGATGAGAATCAGGGCCTGGAGAGATCTCTTTCCTTTTCCGATCACATGACGGATCCAAACTTCCGGAATCATCCAATTTCCCCAGTCCCCTGGATCTGTTGATATTATGTCGACCCTCATCTCGTGATTTCTCTTCCCCGATTCCTTCCCCCATCGCAGGATCCCCAATATCTTTCCCAAATTTCTGAACCATGAAGTGATAAATTCCAAGAATCTTCTCCGGTTCCGAAGAAGCCGAATCTCCTTCCAAACCTTAATCAAAAACCCCCTCCACGTCTCCAGCATAAGATCGCATCCTTCCTCATCTTTGTCACCCATGCATTGACCAGATTCCCTCAAAAGGATTTGCATAGAACCCACGAATCCCTATATCGGAGATAGAAACACCATTTTTTGAGAGAAAAGACGTTACGTTTTGAATAATCATTATAAGTTTATAGAGTGAATTGCATCCACAATGATCTTTACTATCTTGGTTCTCGTTTAAAATAGTTATCATTATATCATAGTTTTTTTTTTTGGTAAAATTTTTTTTTTCACTAACTAATAATCATAAAGAAGATCAAGTTTTGTTTTGTATCTCTTTGTTAATCTGAAATGAAAAAAATATAGCTCAAGCTATTCTGGTCAATGTGAATCTTCCTAATGAACCGGGATTGTTGACAATATTACCTAAAAAATATTAAATATAATATGTTTTTATTATCTATTAAACTAATGGGCTATCAAAAGCCCAATGGACTCACCAAGTTTGATGCATATTGTTCTATGAAATATAATATGCTTTTATTATCCATTAAGCTAATGGGCTATCAAAAGCCCAATGGGCTCACCACGTTTGATGTATATGGTTCTATTAAATACAAAAAGTTAATTTATGATGGCTTCGCCCGGGTTCGAACCGGAGACCTTCAGTGTGTTAGACTGACGTGATAACCAACTACACCACGAAACCATTTTTGGTTAAAGATAAACAGTTTTGTAATTTTAAGGTATCTTTATGAAAGCTACTCTCCACTGTCCTCAATATCATTCACCTGCTAGATTCTCCTCTCTCTCGCGACTTCTGTATTTCTCAGTTTACTTTTGGCGATCTCTCGAGTTCTCCGATCACCATGAGTAAGGGACCGGGACTGTTCACTGACATCGGCAAAAAAGCCAAAGGTAAATCTTCCATTCTTCATCTCCACTGGTTTATGATTTTTCGAGTAGATATCGCATTAAGTTTTTTCCGGACGTCGAGGTTGATGAAATTTGGTTTTCCGTAAGCTGATTCAGTGTTTCCGTTGTGTTAGATCTGTTGACGAGAGACTACAGCACCGATCAGAAATTCAGTGTTTCCACTAGCAGTGCTTCTGGCCTGGTAAGTATGAAAATCCCGATTCAACTGTGTCTAGCTTTTTATAATCTGAATCATGTTCTTAGAAAGGTTTAGATCCGCACATTTTCGATTTCACACTGATTCCATTATGCAGCACATGAAGCAATTCTTCTTGGTTTGATATATATATATATATATATATATATATATATATTCGTTCAAATGGATTTCACGAGTTCTAGATTTGATATATGAGATTCTTCACCTGTTAGAGCAGTGATAGCTTTAACAAGTCAATGATTTTCAGAACATTTGAGAGGCAGAATGATCTTAGGAATACATTAGTTAGATTCTTGATATAAAGTGAGTTTAAAGTCAATCTTGGTTTATCTTTTGATTCTGGAGGCAAAACCTTCTCCTGGTAGATTCTACTACATAAGCATTGTACAATCTCTTCTGTGATAATCGTCTTGCACTTGTTGTCATTTTGTTAGGATCATCTCAGTTTTGGATTTATTGAAAGTAGCATAACAGGATGACGATGAACAATTACATGAATTGCTAGCTAATAACATGTTTCCTGGTACAATTTTACATTTGTGGCTTCAGCTACTTAAAACACTAAAATGGTTGCATTGAATCCACTGACTTTTATAATATTGTCACTGTCTTTTACTGTTCTATAGGCTCTTACTTCAACTGCTCTTAAGAAAGGTGCCATACATGCTGCTGATGTTGCTACACAATACAAGTACAGAAACGCCTTGTTCGATGTCAAGATCGACACTGATTCGAATGTAAACTCTCTGCGTTTGATCCACTCAAAACAACTTTGTCTTGAAAGATTCACACTAAGTTTGTAAAAACCATGTTTATTCACCTCTTCTTTTCACCTGGCACAGGTCCTGACAACCATCACGCTCACTGAAATCCTCCCATCAACAAAAGCCATCGCTTCCTTCAAAGTGCCTGATTACAACTCTAGCAAGGTTTTCACTTTTCACAGTTTAGAATCTTCCTTTCCTTGATATTTATATGTATGTATAATGATTCTTCAGACTTCTGAATTCAAAACTTAACTACGATTCACAGCTGGAGGTGCAATACTTCCATGATCACGCAACGGTTACCACGACTGCAGCTTTGAAACAAAACCCTGTAATCGATGTAACAGCCACGCTTGGTTCACCAACTATCTCATTCGGTGCTGAAGCTGGATATGACACAACGTCTCGAACTTTCACAAAGTACAACTTCGGAATCAGTGTCACAATGCCAGATAAATGTGCCTCCGTAATATTGTATGATGAACAAAAAGACTCCTTTTGAATCAAAGCTAAGAGCTAAGAAGCTGTTTTTTTTTTGTATGCTCAAGAAAATCTTCTTCTCCGGAATTTTCAGGGGAGATAAAGCAGATTCGATCAAAGCTTCTTATATCCATCACCTAGACGAGTCGAAGAGAAGCGCTGCAGTGGGAGAGGTTTTCAGGAAATTCTCAACGAACGAGAACGTAATTACAGTTGGTGGATTGTATGTCGTTGATCACTTGACGAATGTGAAAGCTAAGCTGAATAGTGACGGTAAGCTTGGAGCTCTTCTGCAACATGAGGTTCTTCCGAAGTCGATAGTGACAATCTCAGGTGAGTTCGATACCAAGACATTAGAGAAGAACCCAAGGTTTGGTCTCTCGCTTGCTCTTAAACCTTGATGAGCCTAGTAGTTAGATACACATACCAATGACCTTTGGTCTAACAGAGGACACAAAATCCCCTTTTCGTTTTGAGGCTTGAGTTTGGGTCCCTTTTTTTCTATTGAATAAATGAGTTCGGGAGGTAGCCGGAAAATTCTTCTCGTGATTTCATTCTTGAACACGCTCAATGAAACAATTTTATCATTTTCTGATCCGATGAAAAATCGTAATAATTTTTTTGGTTCGGATACGAGAAACAAACATCGTGGATAATTGGTGAAAAAATTAACTACAGACAATAGACTCGATAATTCTCATTCGGTGTAACGGTTTTGCGTTATAATTCCATGGACAATTGAATTGATTTGCCAATAATTCTAGGACATGTTGTAAAAACATACTGAAGCATTTTTATAAGCTTGATTTCCATTGAAAGAGGATTTTGGAAAAGAAAAAACAATTTGGTGAGAAGACAGAATCAATCAGATAACTTTGAATATTTGAAAAGGAATTTGTTTCGAGGTGTAATTTTTGCGAATCCTGGCAGTGTTCCGGTAATTAGTCAATAAGACACTCGAAAACTACGTGATGAAGCATTAGAACAGACGATTTAAGCAAAAGATAATCGAAAAAATGAAAACGATTTAATAACCAAATGTTGAATATAAACGTAACCCACTACAATCGAAATGGATCATCCACTTCCACAAACAACAAACATCTACTCTGAAAATGATTCTAGAATGCAATAATTTTTAATAAAAAAGAAATTTCAATGAAATGGCATTTGACACCACAAATATGCTTATCAAATAACTTACTAGATTGATACCACTAATAACAAATCCATGAGTACACCTATCACTAGACTCGCTACAATTCCTAGAGCAATCGAATGAGGTTCCACATCAAACTCATCCACATTCACAAACAAGCATAATCATACAGAAGCAAACAAGATAGATATCAAAATGGCAAAAAGACAATTCCATAATCAAACTTAAAGTTTTGAAATCAAAAGATAATACGTTCTCATGTCCAGAACCATAAAGCAACACTGATAACATTCCGGAAAAATAAAAACAAAATTAAAAACGAGAGCTGATTAAAACTAAAGAGAAACCCTTACGAAAATCTTGTTTAATCAACGTTCTGCATAATATCCTCAGCAGTGAACTTGGTTCCCTTCTCCTTATCAGAAGCAGCGCGACCCTTAGCCTTCCTCTCCAAGAGCGATTTCCTGTCCTTGTCAAGACGGAGCTTCGTAATCACCACTTTCGACGGCTGAACTCCGACGTTCACGGTGGTTCCGTTCACCTTCTCCCTCGTGATCCTCTCGATGTGAATCACCCATTTGCGACGGTAAACCTGAACAACCTTTCCTTCACGTCCCTTGTAGGTCCCGCGAACGATCTGGACCTCGTCGTCCTTGCGGATCGGCATGGATCTGACATTGTACTTCTGGCGGAGGTCAGTGGAGAGCGCCGAGCTCATAATCACACGCCTCTCGCTTGAGGAGGCGGTGAAATGAGCCTTCCTGTTCTTCCTGCGAGAGGAGGTCACGCGAGGGTTGTACTTCATCTTCGCCGCCGGTTTTGGGGATGGAGAAACTCTCTCTAGGGTTTTTTCTGTGAACGAGGAAGCGATTGAGAGTGTTAACAAAGCTTATATAGTATAACACTATATGCACAGCTAGGTTTTCTCGAAATTAGGGCTTTGTTATGAATGGGCCTCGGCTTGTATAAGACTTTCACTGTTGAGAGTTTAATAGTGGGCCTGTTCTATAGGAATTACACATTTGGCCCATAAAGTTTTATAAATTCTTCGGTTTTTTTTAGAGAATGGCAGGAAATAAAATTTGTGAATGTCTCTCTCATGTGATAATTGATTAGTTTTATCGTCAAAAAATGACTAGTTTTATTATATGATCATGAGGTAGTTATATAAGCAACGCGAGTCAACAGTCACAGACTCACACACACACCATGGGTCATAGTTTTATAATCTTTGTTCATATTCAGAATTTCAAAGAATCATAATTTACCTTGTATCTATATATGCATTCAAAAGTCAAAGCGACAGGTAGATTTTAGGTATTCAAATAAGCATATTCAATCTATGATCCCTAGATGCAATCAGTCTAAACAAAATGATTTCGCTGTTATAATTGATATCTGTCATGTTTTAAATAGTTTTATTGTATCATGCAATTTAGAGGAGCTTTGGTATCATGAAACATATATTCTTTGATTGGAAAAAGATAAACGAAAGCATAATTTCTGCAAAATAAAAATACCATATAGTTAATCCTTGTTAAATATTAGTAACGTTTCAAAGAAAAGTAGAAAACATATGTGTGATAATTGAAAACACTTTAAACAGATAATTAAAAGCTAGGATGACAAAATGTGAGGGTATATATATATCATGAGAATATATATTTTTTGAACTTGCAGAATTAAACTAATCTTTTTTGCATTACGAGATAACATGAACTTTCGGTACATAATTTAAAATCATCGATCAAAAATCCATAACAGATGAATTCTTGTTTCCTCCGTAACAATTATGGTAGACATATATATAGTCATAGAAACTGTTTATGGTTATTACGACAAATATGCTAGTTAGTAAGAACAAAACCATTCAAACTTCAATCTAGGTGGAAGATTAATGCACTAGTACACAGCAATCTAATATATTTTGGAATCTCGTGAAATTTTGGATGTAGAACCTAACACTTCTGGAGCATGTGGACGTGGTCCCTCTATATGAAACAGAAGGTTATCGAAAGAAAAGGAAAAACGCATTTAAAGACTTTCACGTATATTATAACGATCACAAAAATGTCATTTATTTCCCCTATTACCACATTTATTGCCAATTCACTGTGAGTTTCCTTTTCTTCTTTACTCTCAAAAACCTAACCGGCGAATTCGAATCTTCTCTGAGATCGCACAAATCTTTTTCTTTCTTTCTTTCATCTTCTCTTCCTTAGAAAAGAATGAAGCGATGGACAAATTTAGGATTTGTTGATACGATCTATGAAGAAGAAGACTACGTGGAACACTCGTCTTCCTACTCTTCTTCTTCTTCATCTTTGTCTCCTTCTCCTCAACAACGTATCAATCTCTCTTCTCCTTCGATGGAGCTTGAATCTAGAGTCCATAAATGGTAATGTTTCTCTGTAAACTTACCAAACTTTTCATTACCGCTTTTTTTTGTATAAAAATTTTATTGGCTATGATTATTTTTCTATATTTTATTCAGGTCGTTAGCTAATAACTCTAAACCTGATGTGTTGGTACATGTGGGAGGCACAAGCTTCCATCTTCACAAGGTTACAATTTTTCGAACTTTTTGTTTTCCAATTTCAGACATTGCTCAGTTTCATCAAAATCAATACAAATTTCAACAAATTTTTAATGAGATGAGCTAATTGTATTTTTATTTGATTTTTAATTGCATAATAATGTTTAAAGAGAAGAAATTACACATTTAATGCAAACAAGCAAAAAAGGTTTGGTTTTAATTGTATGTGATGTTTTTATTATCCCATAGGATCCTCTGTCAAGAAGGAGTGGCTATTTAAAACGCCACCTAACGGGAGTTAACGAATTAACTCTCTCACCGCCGTTAAAAATAACGGCTGAAACGTTCTCGTTAGTAACGGCATTCTGTTACGGCGCTCACATTGAACTAACGCCGTTCAATGTCGTTTCGCTGAGAGTCGCTGTCGAGATTCTTCTGATGACGGGAACTGGAGGCAACGACGTTAGAGACAACCTGAGGAACTTAACGGAGACTTATCTCCGACGAGTCATCTTCGTCAAAGTTGATTACATCAAGATCGTTCTCAGTTCATGCCTTGTCTTGCTTCCGGAGTCGGAGACGACGGCTTTTTTAGTAGGAAGATGCATTGAAGCTTTGTCGGAAGTTGGAGACGGAGACAGCGTCAACGAGTTTCTCGAGGATGCCGTTATACTTCCCGCCGGAAATTTCATTGTCGTCGCCGACGCCGTGCAGCGTCTCTTCCCGCGCCACGATTTGCTTTACAGAGTCGTTGATGCTTATATGAAGGTTAAAAAAAAAAAAAAAGCTAATCTCGTCATTGTGACTCGGTATTAAACTTAATACGTTACGTGTCGTTTTATGATTTGATGTAAATTTTAATTTTGCAGGAGCATAACGGAGAGATAACGGAGGAAGAGAAGGTTCAGATATGTAATTCGATAGACTGCGACAAACTCTCGCCGCCGTTACTCCTTCACGCCGTCCAAAACCCGAAAATGCCCCTGAGGTTTATCGTACGCGCGATGCTACAAGAGCAGGTGAACACGCGCCACTCGATCATGGCTGCCGCCGACGCCGCTCCAGCCGGACACCGACAACGAGAGGTTCCCGGCGCGGCGAGAGAACCCTCCGCCACGCTCGGGGCGCTTCTCCAGCGAGACACGGCGGCGCGGCAAAACTGTCGGCTGAGAGCTGCGATGGACTCGACAAGCTCGAGGATCCAGAGCCTGGAGAAAGAGCTCGACGCGATGAGGAAGTTCATATCGAAAGAGTCGGAGAAGCAGAAACCAGACCGGATCGTCGAGTCAAAGTCAAGGAGCGTGATGGACTCTGCTCGATCCGCGAGTTTCCACCAGCAGAGTAACGTGAACAAGGCGCAGAGAGGAGAGAGAGGGTCGGTTTCATCACTGAGCACGACTTACCGGCGAAGAGGAGCATCTCCTCCGCCGCAATCGCAGCTACGACGCGACAAGAGCCTCGGGAAGAGACTGATCAAGGGAATAAAGAATGTGTTCTCTGCATCATCTAAACAAGGAGCCAAGAAAAATGCAATTACAGTGGAGGAGATTTATGATGGATTAGAAGATTTCGTCTGGATCAAAGACAACGATGGTGACAACATCTCTGAAGAACTTCACTCTCACTACATCAACAACAAATAATCTCTCTCTCACTCTTACATCAAAAACAAAAAATCACACGATTTCGTAATCTTGCTTCACTAAAATTTTTGTAGCCAAGAGAGTGATTCTATATTTCTTCAAGTAATGAGATTTCCATTGTTTTACCTCCAAATTGAAAACAAGTTCAGTGGATAGATAGATGAATCTCTACGATTTCGCAGATCTCCATGTTGGTTTTTTGTTCAGCTGCAAAAGAGTGAGTTTTGTTAAGTTCATGTGTTACTACAAACACAAGTTGCAGAAAAATGAGACTTACCTGCAGTTCTCGTGCAACAGAAGGTAACCATTTCTCTCCTCTTACTTTCTTCAGCTCCGCGACTCTCTCTTCCTCTTTCTTAGCTTTAGCTTTTGCGGCCGCTTCTTTCGCCTCCACTCTCGCTGAGGCTTTCTTAGCCGCTTCTATTGCAGCAGATAAAACATCCGAGCCATCAACAACGATTGATTTTATCCGTTTCTTAAACTGCAGTAACCATAGAAAAAAAAGAAGAAGTTAGCTTCGAGAGATTCATGATCCACGAAAGAGCAGAACAACCCATAAGAAACGTATAATAACCTCTTTAGAGCTTCCTTCAACTCCTCTGTTAGGGCGTAAATTAGGCTTCTTTTTGGGTCCTTCAAGCTCATCTGGTTACCAAGGAAACAAGTTTATTGATGTAACAATCAAAATTCAAATATTGAATCTAAAAGAGAGAGAGGTGATGATGACTACTAACCTACATGATCAAAGATGATTCCAGTTGAACAACGTTTAAATAACCGAACTCCACAGTCACTCTCGGGTTTATCATCCTCTGGAACATTGACAGGATCTTTCACAAAGTCTAGAGTGTTCTCCACCATTTCATTCAAAAGCTTCTTCACCTGTTTTTCAAGCTTACCTTAATCAAACTCAATGAACAAAGAATGTAGATAGGTAAAGTACTAAACACCATGAAACGAGAGTTTCACGAACAACCCAAAAACACTGAGAGCACCCAAATTTTGCAACTTTCTGATCAAAAACAGCTCCATTGACAAGTTCTTGCAGATAGAAACCCGATAGACAGAAACTATCCTCACATTCTACTTTGAGATGATAATCAACACTAACAATTGAAAAACTCTTTACACCAAAGCCTTCTTAATTTGAAATTTCGGTATAAAAAATAAGCTACTTGTACATGAAACTAGCGTTACATGAAGTAATAGACTAACCTTCATCTGGGCATGCGTCAGCTTTTTAGGTTTTTGCCGAAAATCTCCATCTCCATATGACTGAGTAGCTGCGGGTTTCATGGCGGAGGCGCCGTAAACGGTGGTAGTGGCTATCGAATTGATGGCGGCTTTCCACTTCGGATCTTCATCTTCGCTGCTGCTATCTCCGCCGCTTTTCTCTCGATCAGCCATTCCTACAACGTCTCCGTAACTGCGAAAACTCTCCGGCAGAAGAACGTCGTCAAGGGTTTTATTGGGGATGACCTAATTTTATTGGCGCAATTAAAAAAAAAGTTACCCTTTTTTCCGGTTTCGGGTCGGGTTTATTTTGACCCGTCACAAGCGAGTGGAATGCCGAAAGAAACTATGAGAAAGCCCAATCCGGATTTAACCAGCTCCTAATTGAATTGTTAACTCAAGAGCCAAACTTTTTTTTTTTTTTGGTACAAAGAGCCAAACTTTTTAAGTTTTTTTTTGAATAGGAAGATTAGTCCCAAACCAAAAAAAAATATTGAAGATAGGTTTGGCTCAGTTTCAATATAATTTAGCTTCTTCTATTCAGTTTCAATATTCATAAACAAAGAAAGAAAAATATAAACCGGAAAATTTAACTGAAAACCGAATTTAAACCGGATTCTCTTAAATAGAAAAGTAACAGAACAATGTCAGTAAAACAGAGTGATCTGTATTCACAATGGCCTATAAAACTCTCTTTCTCTCTACCTGTAATGTAACCAAAAACAAAGCAGCACAACAACAACAGTAACAATGAGCAGCAACACAACAGACAAGAGGAAGAAGAAGAAGAAGAAACAGGTGAATAAAGAAAGACTCTTAAAAGCTTAAGCAATCTTCTTCTTCCCTCCTCCTAAAGGCAACCGCCATTGTCTATGCCAATATACAGAAACCCTCGACCACATCGGAAACCCGAAGTTAAACTCAAGAGGCCGGTCAGCCGGCCCACCAACAATCAACGGCAGCCACAGATACCTCGAATCCCTCAGATCCGCCGGGTTCCACCTATCCGCCATGAATATAAACGCGCCGGGAACACCAGGCAGAGGCATCACAAACGTGCTCTGCGCGAAAAACGTCGTCGACCGGAATATCTTGTTCCCGCCGACGCACGGGTTCCCCAGCGTCTCCCACGGCCCCATCATCGACTCAGCGGCATGAGCCAGCGCTTCGTTCGGCGCCCACCCGGTGCACCCCGACGTGATCATGTAGTAAGTGTTTTGGTGCTTGAAGATAGCGGGAGCTTCTCTGTGTTGTCCCACCATGATCCTCCTCATGACCGGCTTCACGTCGAGGTAGTTCTCGGTTAGAGGGCCGATGTGCAGGACGCTGTTGTCCTCCGACGAATATATCAAGTAGGCGGTGTTATCGTCGTCTTTGAAGACCGTCATGTCCCTGCTGTCGTATCCGTGTGGCGGTTTGCTGTATAAGTAATCGAAAGGACCTGTTGGGTGATCGCTTATGGCTACACCAACGGAGGCTTTCGTGTAGTTCGCGTCGTCGATATGCATCCACATCACGTACTTCTCTGTTTCTGAATTGTATATCACTTTAGGCCGCTCGAGGACGTTGGATTTGTGCAAGTCGTGCGTCTCGTCTGTTTCCTCGGCTGCTAACACGACGCCTTCGTTTTTCCATGTCCATAAATCTTTCGACGAGTAGCATCCCACACCGATTATATCAACCTGAAAAAGCAAAATCCAAGAAACTGTTATCATTCAAGAAACTGTTTTTTTTTCTTCTTCATTTCAAGTGACTTACTCGAGCTGGTCCTTTCTTGTGAGAATGATAAGTTGGTCCGTCTTTATATTCGCCATACCAATAGTAAATTTGAGATCTTTCATCATACAGAATGCCACCACCGTGTGCTTGGATTGGATTCCCTTCCGTGTCCGTCCAGATTCTCCCCGGGAAGTAGTAATGCGATGTGTCGTTAGCATCCTTGGCCGGACCGAAAGCGGATTTCATGTCGGGGAAGAAGAGATGTCGGATCTGAGAATTCTCGTCGAGAAACTCTTCGATTAAAGTGGTCGGTGTTTTCGGTTTGCGTTTGATCGCTCTCGCAGAACGCTTCCTTGGAGGAGGCATGTGGATGTTCTCTTCCTCGACTTGTTCGAGCTCGCGGACGATGGGATGGTGGATTAGTAGCTGAGGAGACACTTCAGGTTCTACGCTATATTTTCTGCTATATAACATGATTAGATGAATCACGAAAACACACCCCACAAGTGTCGATACTAGAGAGAACAGTGAGCAACGCAGTAACGTTGGTTTCTTGTTGTGTTTGTTCTTCATCATCCTCATTTTTTTCTTTATTTCTCCCCTCTCTCTCTCTTACTTACTTTGTTCCAAAGATATTTATCTCCAGGATACACAACCTGAACACACCCAAATAAAAGAACCATAAGCATCCAAATGTAAAAGCGTCTTAAGTTAAAGAAACTGTTTTGGCCTAATTCAAGCTAATTACTCTTTTTGGGAGATGATATTTTTACTGAACATGTCCTAGAACAGATGTGGGTTCCACATATAGTGTCAGATTCATCAAATTGTAGTTCGTGTCTGATAATCAAACAGGTTTAAGAGAATTATCCGATTTGAGGAGTTGCATAAATGCAATGTCAGTCAATTTCAGCAGGTTGATTAGCACAAAATATTAAGCACAATTTCCGATACTAGATCCAAACAAACAGAAGCTAAACCCTTAAAGACCACTAATTTCCAGCAGAAGATAGCAAAAAGTTGTATAAAACACACAGAAGACAAAATTTCTCGGGATCTCACCTGAAAAACCAGCCGGAGCCGAATTTTCCGACATGTAATAATCCGGGAGATTCTCAATGTAAAAGCTTTCTCCGAAGCAAACAATGGCGGAGACAGACACCAAATTTTCGAATTTACAATTGTTTCAGATTCTATCCAGAGATAAAGCTCGAACCTGGGAACGTAATTGTTGAACCCCAGGAGGGAGATTTGGGGAATTAAAGAAATGGGTCGGTGACGTTTGGTTAAGAAGGATCTGTCACGGGGACAAAGAGAGGTCTTTGATGATGATTCAGACGTGCGACCAAAAGGACGAGACCGATACTTCTTTACTCGTCTGATGAGTTTCTTCTGCCTTTGTTTTTGTGTTTTCTTTTTTCTTGGGATCTTGCCGTTCTGGTTATTTAACTGTTTATTATTTTCATTTAGGAAATGTAATGATTGTCTTTGTCTCGTTAATATATTTCCCCATGAGTCAGTCTAGTAGGATTATTCATTATCGCTAATTACATTACCAATTTTTTTTTCCTGCAAAATTACATTACCAATTGTTGTAATTGAACACAGCTTTAAAAATAGCATTCAAATAAATGAGTGAGGAATTAGTGAGATATACTACTCGATTACATTTATTTCTTCTGAAATTTCGGTCAATTGTATTCTAAATTATGTTAAAGTAAGTTTTATTAGTAAAACGCATTGTTGATCTTTACATCCTGACAGATCAACCAGATGGTGGTCCGAATTGCCACACAAACTATCTTTTACAATGTGTGATTCGATTGATTGTTATTTAGAGTCGTGTTAAAGCTAATAAGCCGATCACAGCTCCTTAAGCTTTTGTTTAAACTGAGCTGTTATGCTGAGTTTCTGTTTTCGAGCGATATAAAGTATAACTTCTGGTACTCGTAATATTTTTGGTTTCTTGTATTATCGGACCTAAACTCAGCTTAGGAGTTAGGACCAATGTTTCATTGTGAATTTAAATGTTACTGTTATTTTTTTCTTTCTCTAAATCAATAATTGAATATGCATGCAATAAAAAAGTGTTAAACCTAACGGCTTTAGTGGTTGACCAATTCGTTTTTCACCTTTTTCTTGTCTCTCGCTTAATGCCAGAAAAACCAGAGGGTTAATAATCCAACTTTTAATTTTAAGAATCAAGTTTACGTATTCCGATTTAGCATCAATTTATTAGGAGTACTTATTTTCTCCTTTTCCATTCAACCATATGAAATGTAGTTATGGATGGATATAAACACTAGTCAATGTAGTCAATAACTTACCCCAATTTGTATACTTGAACCCAAAAAATACCAAATACAAGGTAGCAATTCATAATTTAACAGTTGGTAAATAAGTAATCATTATTATTATATATTCAAGAAAATATAATATGAATTCAGTAATTGTATAGTAAACAACTAAACATGGTAGGATCGGTCTAATTAAGAATGAGAGCATCTTTCAAATGAGTAGTGTGGTTTTGGGTTTTACATCACAAACCAACAAAACCAACATTAGTGGGATTTTAACATGTCTAACCTTGAAAGGACCTGATACGTTATATGGATTTAGACTAGGGTTTTGGTGGTAAATGCTACATTATAATATAAGGATTTCTTATGACCAAACCTTATTCTCAAAAAGAGATTAGGGTTAAAAGGAAGCTTAGCTAAATCTCTGTTCTCATATCAATTTGTTAGCAGAGCAAGACGATCCAATTAATGGGAGACAGCGATCTAGTGATGTCGGAGCTTGCTAAAATAATGAAGCAGATTGAGGCCATGAGACAAGAGTTCAAATCACGGTTTGATTCGATGCAGTCTGAGATCAAGGCGCTTCAGGAGACAACAAAGCAACATCAAGCAGCTCTCGAAACATATAAGAAGGAGGACGACGAGAGAGATCAGTCTAAATCTTCGGAGCAAGTGGTGAATCCATGGGAAGTCTCCGCCAAAGACGGCGGAAAAATCGATTACGACAAGCTTATAGACAAATTTGGCTGCAAAAGGCTCGACAAGTCACTGATCGATCGTGTTCAGAGACTGACTTCTCGTGAACCGCACGTTTTCCTCCGCCGTGGCGTCTTCTTCGCCCACCGTGATTTCGACAAGATCTTGGACGCGTATGAGAGAGGAGACATGTTCTATCTCTACACTGGAAGAGGACCTTCATCAGAATCGTTGCATCTAGGGCATTTGATACCTTTCTTGTTTACCAAGTACTTGCAAGAAGCTTTCAAGGTTCCCGTCGTTATACAGATTACGGACGATGAAAAATGCATGTGGAAGAACTTAAAGCCGAAGGAAAGCAAAAGACTTGGGAGAGAAAATGTGAAAGATATAATCGCTTGCGGGTTCGATGTAACAAAGACCTTTATATTCTCAAACTTTGACTTTTATGGCGGCGTTTTCCATGAAAACGCGGTGGAGGTTTCAAAGTGTGTTACACTTAACAAGGCTATTGCGATCTATGGCTTTTCCGGTGAAGACCATATCGGAAAACTCAGTTTCCCTCCTGTGCAGGCAGCTCCATCGTTTGCTAGCACATTCCCACACTTGTTCCCTGGTGAGGAGAATCTCCGTTGCTTGATTCCTTGTGCAATTGACCAGGATCCTTATTTTAGAATGACTCGAGATGTTGCACCGAGGTTAAGCTATAGCAAGCCTGCTCTCATTGAGTCATCGTTTTTCCCTGCTCTTCAGGCAAGTGCTTTCTTTATAACTTAGTCTTGTAAGAAAAAAGTGATAGAGATATCTTGGGATTCTATATTCAATGCCTTTGGTCACTTTTTTTTTTTTTTTGCAGGGAGAGAATGGGAAAATGTCTGCTAGTGATCCAAATTCTGCTATCTATGTGACTGATACTGCAGAGGAGATTAAAAACAAGGTTAAGTTCTGCTAATTTTGTTTTGTTTTTTTCCTAAGTATCTTGTTCCTAAACTTGATGAGGTTTTTTTTTTTTTTTTTTTTTGTACAGATAAACAGATATGCGTTCAGTGGTGGGCAAGACTCGGTCGAAAAGCACAGAGAAGTCGGAGCAAATCTTGAGGTAACCAAATTCATTTTGTTTAGTTCTTGATTACTTAATTATTTTGTAACGTTTCTTGTATTTTTTGTTCACAGGTGGATATACCAGTCAAGTATCTGAGTTTCTTCATGGAAGATGATACTGAACTTGAACACATAAAGAAGGTGAAATTACGTTACACTTTGCCTCTTCAGGGCTCTTGTTATTAGATCATTACATAGAGTAAAGAATGCTCTCATCTCTGTCTTTATTAAGATCTACCTGACATTAAAAGTAACTGTGGTTTTAAGGAATATGGAGAAGGAAGAATGCTAAGCGGAGAAGTAAAGAAGCGACTCACTGAAGTTTTGACAGAAACTGTGGAGAGACACCGCAGGGCTCGAGCTAATGTTACTGATGAGATGGTGGAAGCGTTCATGGCCATGAGACCTCTCCCAAGCATGTTCGAGTAGAGCCCATGAATAACCCACAAGAACCCCTTCTTTTTGGCTGCTCTGCAACTTCACTTACTGATGATCTCTTCACTTGGAATGTCCAAAGTCTTGTCATCTCTTGTTATATTCTTAATTCTTTAATGTAGAAAATGTCTCATCATTGAACAGAGTAGAAACAATGATTCAGTGAAAGAAAAGTTGTAATGGTCAGTGTTTTTGTTCTCAAGTCAAGTCATCAAAATGATACAACACAAGAAATAATGCATCAAGCGTCACTTTTCCTAAGCCAGTTGTATAATAGACGTTGATAAAAAGCCCATGAGAAAGAGCCCGTAAACATATATACTTAAGCCCACAAATTTGTCACGCCACGTGTATCACGGCCAATTTTCTGGCGGCACCGGCCAAAAACGATGGACGAACGTGTTCATCACGCGCTTTCTTTAACGCGAGTGATGAAGCTGATTTATCCAGTTCCTTCTGTTGTCACCGTGTCTCTCCTCTCTGATTGGCTAAACCAATTTTAAAAATAAATAAATGAATTATTTTAAATAGCGCCCCCATGATTCTCGCTCTATCAACCAAAAACCCCGATAATGAAACGCTTACAAGATGAGGACCGTTGATTAGTAGGACCAGAAGAAAAATCGGACGGTGCTGATTTCCGTGGCTTTGACTCTTTTAATTTTGCCGTCTCTGGGAACAGAGAGAGATTCAACAGTAGGCGACGAAGGAGGAGAAGAAGCTTCTCTTTCACCCTCAAAAGAGATCCGTCGAGGAGGATTCTTATAACAAGCGGATCTGATTTTCGGAGCTATTGAGTTTCTTCTGTGTATCCATCAATGGGGTTATTTGAAGCTTTTCTCAATTGGCTTCGTAGGTGAGAGAGAGAGAACCCCCTTTAAGATTTCTTCTTCTTCTTCTTCATCCTTTTCATCTTGAGCTGAAAAATGTTAAATCGAATGTTATCTTGTAATTTTGAGTTTCTTTGTTGCTTTCACCCGAATTTTATATTTTAAATTAGGATTTAGTTTTTTTCTGGAAATAAATCATCTAGCAACAAGATTACATAGACTCAGCAGTAGTAGTCTGGAATCTAGTCTCGTTCTAATTTGGTTTGTGAAGCTGATTTTGACAGTGTTTCTGTGTTTCCTGATTCTGTAATCTTTATCCTTCAAGAACTTGATGTGACCTTGAAAATCTACGTTTTTGGTTATGATGGCTAAGTGTAGGGTTTTAGGATATACGTTTCTTAGGGGAGCATGAGAATCCATCTTAGATTTAAGAATTGCCAATTTTAGCCATGTGGGAGAGAATTGAGAAACTTATCAACGTTATTGATTTGGTTTTGGCACTCGGTCTAGTTAAGAAAGAGAGCTTCTTTCAATTAAGCAGTGTGGTCTATGCAGGAGTTGTGTAATTTCAATGTAGTTGGAGATGAAAAATGTGTTTTTTTCTTCCTATCTGCACATAGTGTAGAAATCTAAATTGTTGCTGAAAGATTGGTTCTGTTGTCGACAATAATGTCTCTATACTCTTTTTGAAAAGTGTTTCATTTTTTTCGGTATTTCGAGTGGACCTATATTCATTTGTTTGCTTCGATGTGCTTCTGCAGCCTCTTCTTCAAGCAAGAAATGGAGCTTTCTTTGATAGGGCTTCAAAATGCAGGGAAGACATCACTTGTGAATGTCATTGCAGTAAGTATGCCTCCCCTTTGTTTTATATTCTGTCAACAGTCAATTTTGATTTGATGGTGGTTAGGGATCTGATATTTACCCTCATCTTTTTCACTTTTGTTTAGACTGGTGGATACAGTGAAGACATGATCCCTACGGTAAGTTAAAAACTCGTCTTTCAAGGCAATATACTCGATTTTTTTTGGAATAGCATAAAGAGATTCTTCTTCTCCTTATTAGGTCGGGTTTAACATGAGGAAAGTGACCAAAGGGAATGTTACAATCAAACTATGGGATCTTGGTGGTCAACCAAGATTCCGCAGCATGTGGGAACGTTATTGCCGCGCTGTTTCCGCGATTGTGTAATGATCTTAGACTCTGCTTTTTATTTATTTTATTCTCTTTGTATCTCCCACGGTTTTTGATTCATGTTGAAAATGAATATCCTTTTTTCCAGGTATGTAGTTGATGTTGCAGATCCTGACAACCTAAGTGTCTCGAAAAGTGAACTCCATGATTTGTTGAGCAAGTCATCGCTTAACGGTATCCCTCTCCTGGTTCTTGGGAACAAGATCGACAAACCTGGAGCTCTGTCTAAAGAAGCCTTAACCGAAGAAATGTATAGCTGTTTTCTTCATCAGAACATATTCCAAAAACAGTACAAAATGCTTCAATATTTAGTTCTTGATCTGATTATCTTTTTTTTTCATATTCCATTTGTGGTTGCAGGGGGCTTACGTCGCTTACAGATAGAGAAGTCTGCTGTTTCATGATATCCTGCAAAAACTCTACCAACATTGATCAGGTCATTGATTGGCTCGTGAAGCATTCGAAATCAAAGAACTAAACGTCACCAAGAACATACATATTCTCTCTCTTCTTAGTGTTCCTGTGCTGTGTTGGTTGATGATGATGATTGTTGAAGACAATTTTTTTTCCGTGTGAAACATGAGTTTGTCTTTTATTTTCTTGTCTCTCTGCTGGTCTGGTCTGGTTTGGTCCAGTCTTGTCTCTGTATATTAGATGTGGATTTGTTTTCTATTCTTAAGCATATGCAATTTTGGAAACAGCAAAAGCAAGCGTCTCTCACTTTATAAATTTATTGCGTTCATTAGAAAATTTAAATCAATTTATAAAGAAACAAGCTGTGATTATGATCAAAGATCTTAGTTATTTCTCTTCAAACCAGTTTCAAAATGGGTTTACAAGAAACCGAAAATGAGACAATACAAGCCGCTGAGTTGACACTGTTACTAACTGAGAAAAGACTGCAAGTTTGAAACTTTGACATTGCCCTACCTCTACTACTGCCTCTTTGTCGGAGATAAACTAGGATAAGTTTTGCTCTTTTTATGTTTTTGACCCAATATTAGATAATCATCTTCTTTTTAGCCCATAATTCTCAATTTGATACATTATTACTTAATTCTCTGCCTTTAATCATACACAACTTTCTTGTAGACTTTTTTCAGTAACGATCAATTTGGTTCTTGTGCAGTTTTTGATTCCAACATGATAAAATTTGAAGTAGACAAGAGCAAAAAAAGAAAGAAATATTATTACTTTGCTATTTATGAGAATTCGTTACAAATTTTGTTGAACACAATGAAGATATAAACCCTACTTTTTATACTCATCCGATCGATGTTGAGAAATCTCCGTCGTCCTCTCGTTGTCCAAGCAAAACCCTGATCAATTAGTTGTTTTTTTGTTCGCAAGAATGGCCTTCCAGTGACTAACAACGGCTCTCGACTCGGACCGGATTTTAGGGTTACCATTGGTGGCGAGGAATTGAACAGCGCGAAAGGAGTCGGTTTTGATGATGAGACGAGGAGAAAGAGGCAAGCTTCGCAGAAGTCTGAGGATCTCGACGCATTGTATGGCCTCAGGAGAGGCGATGTAAAACCCTTTGTCCCTTGCGACATGAGCGTTTCTTGTGGCCAAGCTAATCACCTCCTTAAGGTCTTTGCTTTTCATCATTCTTCTTTTTCTGCTTCTTCTCTTCGCACCTTTCGTGATTTGTGGTGGAAGATCATCGGAGAAAGCCATCGTTGTTTTGTTTTTGAGATCGAACAAACGCAGAGAAAGAGAGATTATGGAGAAAAAGAACTAGTAGAGAGAGAGAGGGAAATATGAGGAGTGATGCGAGTGAGAGAGGAGGCCACTACTAGGTTATGTATATCTTAGATGGGATTGGGTTTCGGAAAAACGAAATTACGAGAAATCTATCCGTTGATTTCCTTTATTGTTCGAGTTCGGTCACGAAATTTCCTTTTTTCTGCTCTGTTCAACAAATACATGTAGCTTGGGGAGCAAGTCTAAAAAAGCCCATTAACAATCCTGGCCCATTTATCAACTTTGCGATGATTCCTTTTGTGAAATCTAATGCGATTTGCGTTTGTGATTGTAATTGCGTTAGCGTTTTGGTCGCGGAAGATTTCGAAATCGGGATGGTCCTTTTGTTGAAGGAATCAGAAGTCTAGACTCGTTTTTAATTCCTTTGACTAATTTTGCGTGTCTTAATCAAAGAAGCCTCTTTCTTCTTTTCTTATATTGCAGTACTGGAACCAGCGTATCATTACGCTCAGACTCTGCTTCTTCTTTCTTTGGCCTTATACCTGAAATGGCCTTAGTCGCATGCTGTTTGAGTATGCGAATTGCAAAGCTCACGAAGAGATGTTCACATAACGTCATCAACGTTTTGGTCCGATCCTCCATTCCTGATCATATTGAGATATTCACGTCACTCAGGGTCCCATCAGCGTTAAACACAAGAGCAGAAACCCCAACGTCCGATTGCTACTCAAGCAGGGTGGAAACAAGCGGTGATTTTGATCAAAGATCTTAGTGATTTCTCTTGAGACCAGTTTCAAAATGGGTTACAAGAAACCTGTGAAGTTACTAGCAAAAAACAGATCAACATAGAAAAATAAAATGAGGTTTTACATAATCCTTTTGAGTTACAAGCAGCTGAGTTTTACACTGTTACTAACTAAGAAAAGACTGCAAGTTTTGAAACTTTGACATTGCGCGCGCTCCAGTATCTGTTTGAGAAGGATCTAAGCTTACACCGTCAATGGTTTCTTCTTAATCCTTTACCGAGTTTTGGCTACGCATCGTATAAATTCAAAGTTTCGAGCATCGCTTGTGCAAAAACAACGGCAGCGTCAGCTAGAGCTTCTGCTTCATCTGCCTCTCTTGTCGCTTCTTCAGATTCCGCGGCTGCAAAATCTGCTTCCGCCACTGCTCTTGCGGCGGCTACAGCAGCTTCTTGTACTGTCATGCCAATTATCAACTCTCCATCTACACGGGATTGAGTAGGATCTCTGACGCCATCCTCCTCAGGTCTTTGAGACGTTAGATTTGCTGCTGCAGCCATAAAGTTGGGAGAGATCCTGTATCTGTGCTTTGTCTGCAAAGACGAGAGAAACCCAACTGTTAAGTGAGCAATGAACGAAAATGTGATTTTTTTTTTTTGTCAGCAGAAACTTTGGATCAAAGTGTCTCTTTGTATAACCTTAATTAACGCTCCAACATTTGACAAATGCATTAGTCTTGAAGTCACATGTAGTTTCTTACTCGGTTCCATTTGGAAATTGTCCTGCAAAAATTTACAGCTACGTTAGGTCGACCTTGATGATATGAATAGACGCAGAAAGGAATATGTTTCAACAGTACCTCTATATACCGCCAGATCGATTTTTTGTTAGGACCAGACGGTTTCTTCCAGTTGGTAATGGCCTCAAAGATAATCACATCCTCACTACAACAGACATATATGCAAAGCATCTTCAAGAAACTTAGACTAAAGCCAGATATCTTAAAACAAGACAAAGAAAAGAAAGCCAAAAACCTTGTAAAGGGTCCTGTAAAAGGAACAGGAGGAGGAGGAGGTGTCGGATCAATGTGTTGTTGTGCATTATCACCATTAGCCAGAGCTGTTGTGTTGTCAGCAACCTGATTAGCACCAGACGAAGGAGTTCTGTTGAGAGCAAGCTTAGCCTTCCTCCTTGATCCATGTTGTGCACTTATGTTTCTCCATTTATCCTGCGCTAAGTGTTTCAGACCAAACAATGTAAGTTTCGATTAGTCTCTTTCCAAGTTCTTGTTTTTGAGGTTTTACCTTGAGATCCACATTTGAGCGGGACTTCAAAACTGAGCCAAACTCAGGATCAGAGAGTATAGTCCGCCATTTTCCAGTTCCATGTTTGTGTACTCCAGCTCTAAGAGCTTCTTCTTCTTCAGATGTCCACCTCTGCTTTGGGGCCCCCATTCACAATCTCAAAACACACACACACACTACAACAAAGACTTGTTATTTTCTCTGTCAAGAGATGAATCCATAAAGAACAATGTTAGAATGGCGAAATTGAACAAAATGAGATGTATAGAAGAATGAAAATTGAAAACCCTTAATGCCAGAGAATACGATAAAAGGCAAAAATCAGCAAGAGATGAGACCGAAATCAAACGGGAGGATCGGGTGAAAATCGAGACCGAGGAGAAAGAGAGTTGTGAAATTTTAACAAGGAGCAGAGGGAGAAGCATGCCTGGTACAGCAGAACCGATGGAGAGAGGACGTTCTGTAACAGATTCTGAATCTAAAATTGTTGCAGACAGAACTAAGAAGAGGAAGAAGAGAGTGCAATGAAGAATATCCATAGAAATGAAGAACGCGCTTAAAAAGAAGAGGAAAGAAAAATTAGAAGAAGAAGTAAGAAGTGAATTAGTCAAGTAATTAATTTTACATGACCAATTTTAGTCGTATAGCCACATAAATTTCTAAACAAAGTAAATAATACTTTTACCCTTTTTCATTTTAACCATATGACCATTCTAGTAGCTATGATTTTATCTTCACCAATGTTTCTATTTGGTTGCATTCTATAAAACATTTAAAATCAAATAAGTATTTTCATTTTGTTTCATTCTATAAAAATTCTGTAAAGAGAATTTATAAACAAATGAAAAAATATAAAAACATCATTTAAAAAATAGTATAGTTTGTGTTTTATTTTGTTACATTTTATTTAGAGCAGTTAAAATCAAATAAAACAAAATAAAAATATCATTCAAAAAGAAATGAATTTGCATAAAACAAAATAAAAAATATATAAAATTTTGCATGTTTTTAAAACAACCATTTCTTATTTAGCCATAAAATATTCGATATATCATATGTTAAATTTTGAAATTAGACAAAAAAATTGTGTTGTGAAGCACAAAAATAAAATGTTTTCATTCTATCGCATTCTATAGTCAAACAAAAAAACGAAACAACATAGAAACATCGTTTAAAAAGAAATGAATCTTATAGAATGTTTCTATTTTATTATATTCTATAGTCAAAAAAAAAAAATAGAAACATCGTATAAAAAGAAACGAATCTCATAAAATATTTCTAATTTATTTCATTCTATAATCAAATTAAATAAAACAGATTCATCATTCAACAAAAAAAATGAATCCGATAAGGTATTTACATTTTGTTGCATTCTATATAAACAATTTAAAATCAATCCAAAACATCATACAAAAAGAAATGAATCGCATAAAAGTACAGAAAGCAAAATCTGGAAGTCATAGGATCATCCCAATGTTTATCTTCATTTTTTACTCCAAATTAGAATAACTCTATAATAGAGTTATATTTTGCTCCAATATATATCTTTATTTTTAATATAAACAGAATATTCTAAATAGATTCTTTTCTATTTTATTATTGATATCTTTTATTTATATAATTTATAAATAAAACTTATTTATTTTGCTATTTCCAAAAGTTATATAAATTATAAATTAAATATTTATTAAATAAAGAAAATTATATGATACTAGGTGATTGGTCTGCACCATATGCAGGCTATAAAATATTTTATATGTTTAATATATGATTAATATTATATATTAAATATGAAAATTGAAGATAAAAAATATCAACCCAGATTTTTAAAATACTTCATTAGATAAAAAGTGTAAATATGATAATTAAATAAACTAAAAATATTAAAATATATAATAAATTATTTAATTTTTATGGTTGGTCCGCACACATGTGAAATTATACATTTTTATAGACATAATTAGTTGTAATATTTTAGTATTGAATAATTTCTTATATATATGTAAGCGTTGTGTTTTTATACATATACAGTTTTAGAGTTTAACAACAATCACACAAACATTTTCTATCATTTTGTGTCTTTGGAAAACTTATTATGTAAGCGTTACACTTTTTATACATATATAGTTTTAGTGTTTAACAACAATCACACAAACATTTCATATCAAATTGTGTCTTTTAAAAACATTTTGTTTTTATTTTTAGCGTTTAGAGTAACATATAATTGCGAATGTAAAAATTATATTAAAAATAATTAAATTCTTATAATATATTTTGAATTTTATTTATATTATATTTCTTTTTCCTCTTGCACAATATAATTTGTCAATATATATATTTCAAGTATATATTTTTTTTTGACCTATTGCTAAGTAAACCAAAATGAGTTTTATCATCACTACTTATCCTAAGAGCGGGTAGATGGTTGGTCCACACATTGGTGTGTACCAACCACCTCACTGCTCTTAGGACATATATAATTTTTTTTAATAAATATAAATTAACTAATAACTAAATTAAAATTAGACTTAATCAAGGTTAAGAAAATGTATGCACGACAAGTTTGCATGCAACTTAGATTTTTTCACACTTAATATTTATATCTATATGTATATTTGTGAAAAAAAAATCGAACTATGACTTTTATATGTTAAAAGAAAATAACAAAATATCTGTTTTGTAATATATATTTTTATAATATATGATTGATTTTTTTAATAAAAATATATATATTTATGCATGTAGGTATGAATTATAAATAAGTGAATTTTAATATTTATGTGTTGGTTAGTTTTTCTGATATTTTTGCAAACATTATGATTTTACACAATACAGTTTTTTGGTGTTTAACAACAATCACAAAAATCATTTCTATCGTTTTGTATTTAATTAATTTTTTTTTTCAGTATTTTATGATATATGATTTTTCAATCTAAATTATAATAAAAATTTATTATAAAGTTTATGAATTCTTATTTTATAAAATTCTCTAGTAGCTCTCCGCTAAACTCTTCGTCAAATTTTTTATAGCTTGCAATCGCTCGCTTCCATAAACTCTCTGTTACCGCACCGTTTAAACCAGTCGGATCATAAACTTATATGTCTATGGTTTAAGGTATAAAATAATATATTTATTATTTAATTTTTATATTACAAAATCAGAGTTCTTCTGTTCCTAACTTTTACAAAATATTTCTAATTTATTTCAATCTATTATCAAATTAAATAAAACAGATTCATCTTTCAACAAAAAAAAATGATTTCGATAAGGTATTTATATTTTGATGCATTCTATATAGACAATTTAAAATCAATCCAAAACATCATACAAAAAGAAATGAATCACATAAAAGTACATAAAGCAAAATCTGGAAGTTGTAGAATCATCCCAATGTTTATCTTCATTTTTTACTCCAAATTAGAGTAAATCTAAAATAGAGTTATATTTTGCTCCATTATATATACCTTTATCTATTAATATAAAAAGAATATTCTAAATAGATTATTTTTTATTTTATAAATGATATCTTTTATTTCTATAATAAACCTTATTTATTTTGTTATTTGAAAAAGTTATATAAATTATAAAGTAAATATTTATTAAATAAAGAAAAATATATGATATCATAAAAATAGAGAAAATTTTCTGCTACACCAACTTTACTTCGATAATTTTTGAATGATCTTGGGGGATAATGAAATAGTTTAGGCCTTTAGGGGATTGTTAATTTTCTTGTATTTATTGTGTTAATTTTATTTATGTTGATTATATTAATTTCAGTACTTGTTATGTATTTTTAAGTTTTTTTTTTTGTTTTGCAAACTTTTCTAATAGTAATTATAGTGTATAAATATTTATAACTAGGTGTTTCTCCGCACAAAGTATGGAGTTCGATTAATTTTTTTTTAAATAATAACATTAGTTTATTTATAGATGAAAAAAATCAGATTTTATAATTATTTAAAAGCAAAATTAATATATTTAAAAAATAAAATTTTCATGAAATATATAAATCAATTTTCATAAAATTTTGAGTTTTACTTGTAACCACATAAATCAATTAGGTTGACCAAAAATATTAATAGGTTAAACGATCAAATTAATATTAGTTTAAGAAAATAATTAGAATTGATTTTTTTATGATATATGCTAATTACTTTTTTTAACAAACTGAATATTCTTATGATATAAACTCGAATTTGGAAATTTAGATTTAAATAAAATAAAAATCAAAAATTAGATTATATTAATTTGTTAATTTCATTAAGGGTAAATAAAGTCTTTTTATATAAGGGGTAAATAGTAATCAACCATCATAACTTTCAACCACAGTCCAACTTGCTTACCAAATAATAATATGACTATCTGTTTTATATTATTTATTTAATATTTGAAAGATCAGTTTACAAATAAAAAAAAATTAATTTCAAAATTGAATAAAATTTAGGTTTACTCCAAATATGGAAAATAATTTAGGGTTACTCTATTTTAAAGTAGAGTTAGAGACAAATTTACTTTAAAATAACATTTAATTTAAGGTCTTTGCTTTTCATCATTCTTCTTTTTCTGCTTCTTCTCTTCGCATCTTTCTTAATTTGTGGTGGAAGGTCATTGGAGAAAGCCATCGTTTTTTTTTAGATCTAACAAACGCAGAGAAAGAGAGATTATGGAACTAGAGAGAGAAATTGAGAGAGAGAGAGGGAAATATGAGGAGTGATGCGAGTGAGAGAGGAGACCACTACTAGGTTATAACGTTATGTACTTAGATGGGACTGGGTTTCGGAAAAAGGAAATGACGAGAAATCTATCCATTGATTTCCTTTATTGTTCGAGTTCTGTCACGAATTTTCGGATCAATAGCTGAGATGCCCCTCGTGGTTCAAAAATGATTCAATATACCCCGTTATATTTGGGTAATTTTATGACATTTATTTTAAATAGAGAAAACGAGAAGATATCGAATATGCTCTTAAAAACTTAACAAAATTACTGACCCAACCAGGACAAATCCATCCAAACCCTAGTTCGCCCATATATTGTGGATCCTTAGTCGGATCTTGGCGTAAAATAGTGCTTAAATCACTCTTTCATCTTCCGAATTGATCAAAGTTAATTTTAGGGCAAAATTTAAAAGAAAAAGGGGACGAAACGACGATTGATCCTAGTTCGTCGGGACCACTACGAGCAGTTACTCAGAAAAACTAAGGCAAATTATCACCAGAGCAATCGATTTGTATGCGAATCAGAGAAGGTAAGTGTGGTAACCCAACCCGGTAAACCGTACCGCGGCTGTGTCCCACTACATCCTCTAAGTCCAATTCTATACTTAGCCATATTTTTGAACTTTTTCTTTATTTTTCTAAGTCATTCTTTAACAATACACAGCGGAATATAATAACTCAAAACACTCATTTATTCATCTTTAAAAGCACTAAACAAGATTCGGGGTTCCACATGAATAAAAACACAAGGTTCGCTAATGAATACAACGATCATCTAGCAACCTAACGAATAACACCAAAGCCATAAGACCCTAACACAAGTCTTAAATTATAAAACACACAACCCCGATCCATCCATATCCATCACTGCCGCCTGGTCTCGCCCCCTTACTGCTTAGTACCTGCACACTCAAAATGAGAGGCATAAGTATTTCATAAATACTTAGTGAGTACGGTCATCCCGTAACACCTGGTCAGTACCAAAACACGCAGTAAACTTTCGGATTCAACATTCACACAATCAATTCACAATAAACACATCACTATCAAACGGCCCCTGATGATCTAGCCTAACCACCCAAGATCAATCCCTTTTTAAGACCCATGTCTACTTCATCGAGAATCCCACATC
Source organism: Thlaspi arvense (assembly GCA_911865555.2). NCBI lineage: Eukaryota > Viridiplantae > Streptophyta > Magnoliopsida > Brassicales > Brassicaceae > Thlaspi > Thlaspi arvense. Next base: position 5,522,094 of record OU466861.1, read on the forward strand.
TCTTAAGCTAGTACATGATCCGGATTACCCTGAGGTTAGCTAAACATCATATATGCCTCGGTAAACATCCTAACATCTCACAACACTTAACCGTTTATATACATAACCACACATAACATGAAAATCATCAATCAAGCATGTAGATCATTCAACCCTAGTCACCCTACGGTCTAGGACCTAACCACAGTCGCGCACTCACCTTAGACAAGGCTAGAAACAGATTGGTAAGAAGAAATCCCGATGAAAACCGCTCCAAATCAAAGATATCCGATCTCCCTAAGAATCTCTCGGCTCATGGTACGATCCGATCCTTATCCCCTCGGCTATCTCTTGATCCGTTCACCTTTCTTCGAGCCAAACTCTGTTTTCCCTCAGAAACCCCACAAAACAAGGCTATTAGCTCGAGGTTATCCGATGAAATCCTAACACTTAGGGAAATATCCGATCGCTTACCAGTTTATCTCGGCGATGGTCGGATTAGCTCGGCGATAGCTTGATCTCTCTCGGGTGTCCTCGGGATAATCTGTTTTTCTTAGGGTTTTCTCTTGACTAAACTCTTTCTTTGCTTTATTGCTCTCAAATAAACGCAAAACCCTCGAGTTAAGTCTCAAATCCCCTTATATACTCGCAAAACCCTAGGTAACCCGGACTTATCCGACGTTTTCCTGGTTCCAGTAAACTTTATCCCGGTCCGATTTGATTCTCTCGGCTATTCCCTGTACCGGCTCGACCCATCCTTCGATAAACCCCAAAATAGCCGACCAAACACTTGGCCCACGGCCCAAATCCCTTCCCACTCGGATAAACCGCCCTTATCCGAGGTGTTTTCCATTTTTCATCCGGATTTCCTATTCCCTTCGGACCACTTGTCCTTCCTCGGCTAATCCTTTTTTTCCCTCGGAGGTTTCCTATTCCCCCTCGGAGACAGTCCACTGACACTCGGACTAACCTCCCAGACTCTCGGATATATCCTACTTCACTCGGATAAATCCCATTTTCCCTCGGACTGGACCCCATTTCCCTCGGATATGGTCCATCCGGCTCGGCTATCCAGCCCATGTCCGACTATTTCACCGGTCCACACCCGACCATAGTCCGAACCTCCCTTTCCCAGCCAATATCCGACCCTTGGCTCGGTCATTCCTCGGACAACCTCCTGTCCAGTACGATCAGTCCGCATTTTCTCGGATACGGATGCTACAGTAAGTGTCTCAATCTTTTCGGTTTTGTGAGATCGATATCGATTTAGATTCCATTGTAACCGATTTCGATTGATCATGTAGGCATATGACGCGTACAAAGAGGCCGAATTATGGTTTAAGTGACGAGGTTCCAGAGGAGGTTCGAAGATCTAAGAGAACCTCTCAGGTTGTCTATGAGGACTCAGACCCGGAATCTTTAAAGAACGAAGAAGCAGGAGCCAACGATAGAGGCGACGGAAGCAGCTGAACCGTCACGAACGACGGCGCATCCGATTCTTCAATGGTATGTACCCGAACCGTCGTTCCTTGGTTTCGATTTAGAAAGAATTGTTTGGTTTTGGGTATCGGCTTTGGTTAAAGTACTTTCGTTTTGGGTGATTGATTGTATAGAGAGTCTTTGTTTCTAATTTAGTCTATCAGGCTTTCATTTTCGTGATTGTTGATTGTTTGTTTCGACTTAGTAATATTCTGAGTTTTTAGTAAAACTGGTAAAACTAGTAAAACTAGGGTCATTTTGTAAGTTAAGAATTTCTGGAAAAAAAGTAATACTTGGTACAACTATGTTACAGGGAACCGAGCCAATGCTTTCTATGGAGATGTACTTCTAGCCAATGAAGTACGTGCAAAAAAATCAAGCTATCTACAAGGTGTTATATCTCGAAAGCAGTGGAGTTACTACTAAGTGGATTAAAGTATCCACTTAGACTGGAGGAGAAGAGTTGGTTTATGGATCACCCCTAATTCAAACATTTCTTCCACATGCACAAGGACTCAAACCACAAGGTAATGGGGATGTGGTTGCTGATTCTTCGAACGGCGATTATGGAGAGGAAAAAGGAAGCCTGGTTCATTGTGAATGGCGTGCCCATTCGGTATAGTCTACGTGAACACACCCTCATCTCTGGTTTAAACTGTCGCAGCTATCCTCCTAACTATTCGGAGATGGGCAGTATGGAGGGAAAAAATAAGATATTCAGATGTCAAAGAAAAGCTGGAGAATATCCAGATCGGTTAAGGATGGCCATCCTTTTCTTTCTATTAAGCGTCATTATTGGGCAGTCTAAGACAGGAGGTGATGCTACTTGTGTGGAGCGGTTCTTTCAACGAGCAGTCAGTGATCTGCATTTGTGTAGGACATTTCCCTGGGGGAGATTGTCTTTTGATAACAATATGGAAGAGATCCAGCATACTGTGAATCATTTTAAAGGGGTTGTTAGCGGATCAAATTGGACTTTTCCAAGCTTCTGCATTTCTTTGGAGGTAAATATGAGTATATGTAGTACTTGTATTTCCATAGATTTGAAGCTAACTCGAAATATATGTGGCATATGTAGCTTCTAGCATTTGAAGCAATTCCATCACTGAAAAAGAAATTCCGAGAAGTTGTTCCATCTGCAAGGAAAACTTGCCCGAGGATGTGCAAGAGCAAGTTCAAAAAAAGTGCCATGAAAAGATTTTCTCTCGAGGAAATAAATGAAGCACTTGGTACAACTAAGGTCAATAATACTTTTAAATTCAAACGTTTTAAATTTTTATATTTTTAATTTATTTATGATTGAAATTGCAATCTTTGTTTATATCCACAGGAGATTGATAGCATCTTGGTCCCTTACAATGAGGAAGAAGCTTTTGTGGCTCGAGTTACTGAAGAAGATGACGATGATGATGTCGATGATGCTGTTGTTCATAGTTGGTTGAAGTGTATTAACGATGAAGACAAGCCGGTCTATTTTGAATAGATGTACGAAGAAGACGTGGCCGCCCGACTAGAAGAGCAGCCCGCCAATGAGGCAAATGCCGCCAGTGTCGCCAACGCCGCCACTGCTTTGTCGCTGACTTGGTTGAGGTCGTACAGTGTGAAGACGGAAATGGAGAGTGGGCTCAAGGAGATGAATGAAAAGTTTGTTGGGTTCGATACAAGACTTGCAGCAGTGGAAGCCTATATGAAAGAGCAATTAGATGCTCGAAGCATGTATGAGGACGTGGATTATGATAATTACATTCCTCGGTCTACTGTGAATAACTATGATGGAGAGGAAGGAGCAGGGGTAAGATTTGGTTGACTTAGACCTTTAAACGAAAAAGTCATACTATGTAATACTAAGTACAACTGTGTGTTTTGTAGGGAACCGAGCCAATGGATGAAGCACATGTGGTCCCTGAAGCAGATAAGGGAGTATAAGAGATGGTCTCGGAAGCAGATAAGGGAGCATAAGAGGTGGCGGATGGAGAGAAAACAGCAGAGGTAAAATTTGGTTGACTTAGACCTTTAAACTGAAAAGTAATACTATGTAACACTAAGTACAATTGTGTGTTTTGCAGGGAGAAGAGCAAGAGCAAGAGCAAGAAGCAGAGGTGGCGGAAGCAGATGAGGGAGCAGAGAAGGAGGCGGAGACAGGCGTTGAGGAACCAGAGAAGAAACAAGAGAAGGAGGCGGAGACAGGCAGGAGGAACTGGAGGTAATTTGTCTTTTGCAAGGAGTTTAACTGTTTGTGTTTTGCCGGGAGTTTAACTGTATGTGTTTTGCAGGGAGAAAAGAATAAAGCAGAGAAGGAGAATGAGGTAGAGCAGGTAGGAGAGGAGGAAGCGGCTAAGGAGGCAGAGGAGGAAGATGAGGAGCAGGCAGAGGAGGCAGAAGAACGAAGCGGTAATTCGCCTTCAATAATGCGATGTAGCAGTGTTATAAGAGTAGGAGGCAGAATGCTGAAGGTCCCTAACAAGTGTGTGGCTGCTCTTTTATCTAAAGGGGGTAACAAAGCTAAGGAGGTAGAGGAAGCTAAGGAGGCAGTGGAAGCGAAGGAGGCAGAGGTAAATTTTCTAATTCTTATACCCTGAAACAGAAATGTCACACTATGTAACACTAAGTAAAACTATTTGTGTTTGCAGACAGAAGAGACATCTACCGCTCGGGGTAAGCAGGTGTATCGAAGGAAAAAAAGCGGTTCACAGTCCCAAGTGGAGAAGGAGGCAGCTGACGAACCCAAGAAGAGGAAGATAAAACGTTCTCAGCATGTGCTACCTCCTTACACAGAGGAAAAGGCCAAGAGGGGCAGGAAAAAATAGTCTAGTTGGACTTAAAACATTTTCTATTTTGGTTTTCAGTATGAGTTAGAACTAAAACTTGAATGCTGATATGTTGTTTGGATTTAAAGTTTGGATTTAAACGTATTTCATTTGGTATGGTGTTTTAATTTGTTTGGATTTGGTGTTTGGATTTGGTGTTTTGATTTGTGTTTGACAAAGTTCCAAGCAAATGAAAACACTAAAAATAGTTATAAAACATTAAAGTGTAAGGCATACATTTTAACTACTTAAACACTAAAAAAAATATTTTCAAACTAAGAGAATTCATACATTTTAACTACTTAAACAAGTAGATAAGAAAGGAGATGACAATTGAATGGAGGACAATAAGCACTCCAATCAGTAGCTTCAGTTCCTTTTCCTGAGACGCCATGTTCTCAAGTTTCAGCACCGTCTCCTTTAGGTCGGTCAAATCTGTAGCACAAATCTGCACTGTATCCATCAAAGAGAGAAGCTGATCTCGGGTTTGCAAATAGTATCCCACATTAGGTGGGTGTCGACAAGCTCGCCATCACTGCCCGATGTAATGTAGCGAATTTGATGGTGCATGTCATCAACGTCTTCCTTCATGGCACGGAACTCCTCCATCATAGCCTCATCCCACAATTTCCATATGTGGCAATCTCCATCCTATGCATGTAGAAGCAGATATCCAGCATTAATCCTTAAGCATAGTTTTTGAAATACAACAGAAATTTAATTACACTTAGTAATCCATAGTTTTTTAGTTATACTATTTTCAAATAGTTGTACTTTTGGGTGTTTTTAACTTTATATAGTTATACTCTGCAATAAATTTCCTGTTTGTAGTTTTACAGATGATTTTAGTCCTTCTGTTGTTAAGCCTGAGGGTTTTATGCATTAAATTGTTTTAAAACTCATTGTATCTGTCTATGGCTTCATATGGTGATTAGTATTTAGAAAGTGTTCATAGAAGTGTATGGTGTTTGTTGTGTAAATATTCTTTATTTGATTGTTTCATACTGAATGTAGGTTTTCCTAATAATTTTAAAAATAAATATAACTCTAAATAAATTAATACAAGATTTTTTCATATCGAATGTTCGAAATTCAATTAAAAACAAATCGACTCTTGAATACAATAAAAAAACCGTCTTAAATAATATCAGTTGCACCAGTTGTTCCAAGTGTTCCGAATACACAAAATAAACACAAACGAGCTACACAGTTTGACCAGCATCACCAGCGTCACTATTACCACTAAAGAAATATGACCACATCCATCCTCTTCCTCTTTTCCTTCCTCTTTCTCCCCCTCTCCCTCTTCCTCGGTGTTCTCCAGCTGATGGGAACCGGTTTTTTTTTAGTTCTTCCTTCCTTTGCGACATAATCTGGTGGTATGACAACCATGTTCTGGATAAATCGTCCTGCAATACGCTAAACTCCATAGCTCCATCCAATAATATTTCAAGCAAAACTCTTGTAGATGAAGTTCCCTGCCTCCGCTCATAAAGATGGCAGCAGCTATTGCATGCACACATGGGTATCTGTCTATATCAAAACACTTGCAACTACAGATTTTCCTTTTCATATCAACCAAATAGCACTTGCCGTCTTTTCCAATGACACTGAATTCAAAGAAGAAGGCGTTCAACTCATGCACCGTTAATTTCTTTGCTTCCGGTGATCTTTTATGCAGTTCTTTCTCCACATAAGGAACCAGCTTCTGGGTGCTTGATACTTCATAAGAACTGTTCCTTTGCTTGTTAAACCATTCAGCCAGCTTTTCAACAATCACATCAATCATTGGTAATAGAGCGTACTTCCTTGCTTTCCTAAGAACACCATTAATAGATTCTACAATATTGGAGGTGTCTATGTTGTACTTTTCTCCTGGAAAATAACATCTTGCTCATTTGTCCACAGGAATACTACCATCAAGATACTGGGCTGCAGAAGGATACTTGGTTCTAAAAGCATCAAAAAGTATCAGGAACTCACTCTCTGTATATGCATGAGCGCATTCTTTGAACTTCATAACGCATGTTTCTTTGTTGACGTAATAGACATTCGCTTTTACATTCTGAGACAAATTTTGTATACAATACCCATGCTGAGACAACGGAAACACCGCCTGCACAGACTTGATGAGACTTGAGTTTCTATCAGAAAGAAACACCAATTCAGGATCATCCGGTATCACTGATTTCAACCTGTTCATAAACCACATCCAACTAGCATCTTTCTCACCATCAACTACACCAAACGCAATTGGATAATGGTGATGATTAGGATCTTGAGCTGTAGCAACTAACAAAACACCACCATATCCAGTCTTAAGGTGGGTTCCATCCACAACAATGACTCTCATGGCTTGGAATCCCTCAATGCTAGCTCCTAACGCAAAGAACAGGTACTTGAACTTTTTGTTTTCGTCCAATTCCACATAAGTCTGTGTACCAGGATTCATCGACTCCAGCATGTACATATAGGAATACACCAACTGGTAACTCTCAGTTGGACTTCCCTGTACATCATTTGCAGCTTGTTTTTTTCCCCTCAAAGCAGTAGAGTATGATACTTTAATCCCAAGTCGTCCTTGAACCATATCGATCAGATGTTTTGGAGTTGGAGTGTCAAATTTACCCGGATAATCTTCATGCACAACAGATGCAACCAATCCCGGTGTCCCTTTCTTTTTATTCCTGACTGTAACTGCAGAAGCTCGAGAGCATGTATGCATCTTGTTGTAAGTTTTTACCGAGAAACAATTTGATTCCATCAACTTTGCAGCTCGTAAAGACCACTTGCAACTATTTTTTGCTTCGCGACATTTCACCACCTATCGCTTTTTGTCATACTTGATTGTATCAACCTCAAAACAATTCTGATGTGAGCTTATATGAACTAAATTTTGCACTATCTTCTTACTTCTGAATTCTTGACCTACAATCATTTCAATACCATCTTCCCAGCCATTATTTACTGCTACTTCTTCTATAGCAGGTCCATACTCAGTATCATCAACCTCTTCCCTTGACACATTTCTTTGTTCTGCTTGATGGCCTTCTGATGGTTCACCTCTATGAAGAGTAATTATACCAGCATTAAAATCCATACCACTTGAAAACACCTGCTCATTACTTGGACCATTTACACTTTCGCGATCCTCTCTTGAAGGTCGCATAAAACCCTGATCGACATCTTCCACGATCTCCACGTGCAAAACACTTCTACATGTATCGTTATTCACTTGCATCAGGTAGCCAAAAACATTTTCATTCCAGATATATGATGGCTTAGGATCCACTACCAATGGAAAGTAACTGACTTTCAGCTGCGTATTAGCTTCATATATCTTCATCTTCCTGCATATTCCACTGATCAACCCAGCATAAGTTACCTCCTCAACAGATGTCTTCATCACTAAGGTGTGAATTTCATCTTCTCTTGATACCCATCTTATGACATCACCTTCCTTTGAGTAAGATCCCCCATAAGCGAAGCATATAACAGTGCAACAACTTATATTCATTGTCCCCTGAACAACAATAACAAATATCATTAGTATATGTCTCAATCATATCAGTTCTCTCACTAATACAAGCAGTAATATTAGTCTAGTTATACCCCAGTTGTTCCCGTAAGACTACATCTATCAGTATTACCAGTTTTATAAACAATGCTCAGTAATACCAGTTGCTCTCAGTAATACATGATGTCTTAGTAATACCAGTTGGTCCAGTAGTACCATGTTCGTGTACCCAGAAAATTTCTATTTATCTATGAATCTACAACGATTTACTACGAATCGGGATGATTTGATGTGCATTTAACGATTATAACTGCTCCTATTTACCGACCTACAACCCTTAGCAAATAATTTCAATTACCCATTCATCCACAAAAATTTCAGAACTATGGCGTCATTAGAAGACCAAGAGCAATGTGTACCACTCCTTATTATTCTAAGATTCATAGCATATGTAAAAGAGATAATGCGGCAACAGACTCACCTTATAAAGTTTTCATACAACTTCAAGATGGAGAATGTTAGGTTTTTGGAAACAGGAGGAATGAAGTTGCCCGATCCGCCAACCAGCCATGAAGAAGATGAAGATGTGGGGCCCGTCAGTGGTTGAGAATTGGTTGAGAATTAAATTATAATATTATGGATTTGTTTTTTTTTTATTTATTTTATTAACTCCTGAATATTATTATAATAATGAAGAAGGATGAGGGCAAAATAGAGAGAAGAATAAGGGGAGGGCAGTCAGATTAAGAGAGGGGTACTCGGATTATTTTTAAACTCTTAGGGGCATATTGGCTCTTCACCCGAATTTTCCTTTTTTCTGTTCTGTTCAACAAATACATGAGATTAATCTGAAATGCCCCTCCGTACAACAACAAAATCTGATATACTCCTGTTGTAAAACTTATTTTCTTTTTGATTTATATTTTAAACGAAAACGCGTGAAAAGACGATGAAGGTATTATAAATCTTCTAAATTACGAACCAACCAAACAATAATCAATTGGGGTTTGGCTCAAACCTAAATCTAAATCCAGCCAAATACTCGGACCCAAATAGAAGCGAAAAAACAACTTCTTTCTCTAGCAAACCCCTAATTTTTGATCAAATCCCTAACTTTTCATCTTCTCCACCATGAACAAAACACGATCGAAACCGACATCGCACCTCCGAGAAACCACTGTCGACTCTGATTTTCCGATCTCATGGCGCCTCGTAGGAGAGGGGGATCAGTTCGGTTGAGAACACCTTTGCCGGATCATACTCCCTCGCCGCTGTTGTCAAGTTCAAATCCACCAGCGAAGAAGAAAACAGAGGCATAGAAGCGCGGAGAGATTGGGGAGATCTCAAGGAAAGAATGTATAGAGAGTTTGTAAGGAAGCACCAACCTCGTGGCAACATCACTACCAATCCCATGTGCCAAGCAACACCAAGGAATGTGACATATACACCAAGTTTGCAGGCTGTTCGTGATTACAAGTTAAACTCCGGTTCTGAGCCAAAGAAAGTGTTCTCCAGCACCTTAATAAAGCAAGTAAAACCTAAAAAAGGCGTTCAGGTAAAGGAGGCTAAGCAGGCTTCAATCCCTACATCCTTTCCTGAACCACCACTCAAAACACTTCAAAGTAAGTCCTCTTATTCTAACTCTTAATCTTTAAATAAACCAACATGTTATAGATGTCATAAGAGAGGCCATTTTGCTGCTAATTGCCCTGAAAGAAATTTAGCAAAAGCAACTTTACTAGATCCGAAATTGAGTACTAGTCTTGTTCATTCAAGTTCTGAAAATTTCACTTCTAGTATAATGCACTTGTCTCTGCTCAAGGTTGATCATGCAGGTTTAAAACATGACATGGAGCAACATTCAAGGAACAAAACGTGCCATCCTACCCCTGAGAAGAATGGAGTTGTCACCAGCTTCAGTTCAATACAAGAAGAACCACCGGATTACATAATGAAAGCCAAAAACGTGGTATCTAACAAAACAGAACAAGATGAATGTTCTGATCAGGTAAGTAAACACATACTCAATCTTAGCTCTAATGATTCTTGCTATGTGAAAACAAATTTGTTAAAGTCAGACGATTCTGAAGCAGAAAAGTCTTTAGTATTGAAACCTGTAAAGAAGATTACTCATCTTAAACTGCACTTTAATGAAAATTTATTTAGAGTAATTGAAGCTGAGTCTTGTGTTTTTGTTTTAAAACATTCCATGACTGCTATAATACACTTGTCTTTGCCAAAATGTTTTATTTCAGGAATAAGACAAGAAGAAGAACATACAAGCCAAGGTGAAAGGCTACATCTGATTTGTCAAAAAGAGGATGTGAAAAAGAAAGCAGAGCCAATCCTACTTCAACTTTTGAATTCAATCACTGTGAGTTTAAGTATTAAAAAGCCTATTTCTCAAGTTTTAAATTCACATATGATGCACTTGTCTTTGTTTTTAGAAGATTATTCAGGTACAAAACAGGCCAATAATTACAATGTACAAGAGGAACCAAGAAAGAGATTAGCATGTTCAAGAGCTAAGGATGCTGAAAGAGGAGAATGTCTCAAAAAGAAACCACCAGAGCAGTCATTGCATCACTCCATTGCTTTGAGGCAAAAGATCACGAAAATTGTTCCTCAAGTAAGTTGTTCTTTCACAAATATTGTGTCAAGAGAGTCACAAAAGGTATTATTGAGCTTACTGAAATTATTAGAAAGCAATAACCTTACAGCTTTTTATTTACAACAAAACTTTGATACAACTTTTAAATTTCGTAAAGAACACATAAAACACTTGTTTCTTGTCCAAAGTGTTGAGATTTTTGCAGGTATTAACACAGTGAATGGCAAAGAGATTCCACCAGATAAACACTTGCTACTGCAACAAAGTAGATTGGTGTCAATTCAAATAAACAAAAGGATGATTCAATCAAGGGAGAAAAAGCTACAACGGCTCTATGTTCGAAGAGGAGAAGCAACACACCAGACAAGAGCCACGGAGATATTCTTTCCTACCTGCTCACAGGAGATCCCCCTGATGTTCCACCCATTGCACAGCCAAAAATACTTCAAGGCAAGACATTAAGCTCTAAAAAAAGGATGAATGCTAACTTGCTCTATCTTGGTGCAGGAGATATAGTTTCAAGGTCGAAACTTTTTCAAGAGGGAGAGTATGATGAGGACATCAAGTCATCATCAACCAAAGAGCAGGGAACCAGGAGTCATGAAGAGGAGAACATAAAGCTGATGAGAGTCCAGGAGACAGCCGAGCTAAGTTCAGCTTAAAAGGAGGCCAAAACGGAAGATTCAAACTCAATCAACACTTGGAGAATATTATCAACTCATCTAGAGTTCCACACGAAGAAGAATCATATCAAAAGGAGTTCACATGAAGAAGATATTGAAGATACAACTTGGAAGATCTTCAATTGACCCGATAGAGACATACGACTACTAATCAAATCATTCCGGCCAAAACAGGATGAACCAAGAAACAAATCCAATTTTATTGGATTCGCAACTCATCATGAACATGCGGTGAATTGGATTCAAGGCCAAATTCATTTTGGTTTAAGAGTTATGAATTTTACAAATCGGGCGAACCAAGACTTCCCGATTTAGACGTAAGAACGCTAATTGGAGGATTACGACCGAACCAGGAGGATTTAAGCTATGAAACGACTTGGTATGGATTCTTGACTAAACTGGGAAGCTCTAAGAATTTGAATCATACCAAAAAGAAATTTGGTTTAAAAGTTATTCAACTTTTAAATCAGTGGATTCCCTGCTTGCCTTATATGGAAGCATTCATACTTGGTGTCATAAGTTACCAACGGCTACTTACTTTTGTGAAACTCAAGGAGATATCTAGAAGATCAAGAAGCCACGGTTATATCAAGTTTATATCAAGATACAAGGCGTTCTCCAGTTCCCAAGTTTGGCCAAGCATTCAAGTCCCCAACGGCTAGATTGTCAAAACCACATTCTTTCATTATTTGTTTCTTTGTTTAGTGCTTTAGAACATTAGAGTAGTATTATTTTCGAGCCTATATAAGCTCATTTCGTTTCTCATTGTAAAACACCAATCATTTTAGAAATTAATCAAGTATTATTCAGTTTACAAAAATATTTTCTTTTGTGTTGTTCATTAGAGTCTTAGGTGGATTCCTTTACTCTTTTGCTCTTGTCTTTAGATCCTAAGTGTGTGAGAACCTTTTGGTCTATTGATTTGCAAATTAAGATTGGTTTGAGTGATTCAAACACTCTTGTTTGTTCATTTGATTGAGTGAGTCGATCAGTCCCACCTCCATCTCTACCTTCTTTCCACTTCCGCAAATCATAAGCTTGGAATCTCTTGATCATTGAGTGATTTTAAGTTGGAGTGATTCCAATCTTATATCAAAGCGTCTGGCAGCACCGCGAGGAAAAGAGAAGAAGCCGCGGAAGAAATCAAAGCACGGAACTTCCAGTGCTCTGCCTCCAGCGGGTCCGTTGACTGAACGAGAAGAAGAAATTTCGTTGCTGTCGAGTTCAAATCCGCCGGTAAAGAATAAAACAAAGGGGAAGAAGCGTCCGGAGGCACCGCGAGGAAAAGAAAAGAAGTCGCGGAAGAAATCAAAGACCAGAACTTTCAGTGCTCCGCCTCCACCTCCGCTTCCGGCCGGGTCCGATGACTGAATAAGCATAAGGAAGTCCGCCTCCGGTGACTGAACGAGAAGAAGAAACTATTGTGGCTCCGATGGTGCAACCGGCTCGCCTCCGATTCCAGAACCGGTAATCGGTTCGTCGTCGCAACCACCACTGGTAAATCCTAAATTTTACTGTACAATGGCTAGTATAATTGGGTCCAACTAGTCCGACTAGTATGAGTAGTTCAACTAGAACGGTTAGTATAACTAGTCTAAGTAGGTCTACTAGAACGAGTAATACGATTATTTTGGATTGCATGAAATTTCGAGTCTGAGATAGAATTGGGTTCAAATCGTATTAATAGTGTGACTAGGTCAACTAGTCCGAATAGTATGAGTAGATTCTAGTCATACTAATCGGACTAGTTGACCTAGTTTGACAGTATTTGGCTTAGTAATCGTACTAGTCGTACTAGTTGTACCAGCAGTATACTAAATTGGTTTCCTTATTTTTGCAGCATGATGATGATGTAGAAGAACCAATGCGGCCTCTCGGATATTTCTTCAATCCCACTGAATATCGAAAGGGATGTAAGCTAAGTACCAAATGCTTGCAGCACAAATTTAAGGAGGATATATTTCCAACTTTGGAAAAGGAAGAGAAGAGTTGGTTTCTGAACCACCCTCAGTTCAAGCACCTATTACACATGAAGACTTATGCAACGAGAAAGGTGATGAGGTTGTGGATGTTGCTTCTACGCATGGCACAAACGGAGAAGGGTATACAGACTTGGTTTGTAGTAAATGGAGTGCCCATTAGATACTCCATCAGAGAGCATGCCCTCCTCTCGGGACTGTACTGCCAGGAGTACCCAGCTGATTACCAGAAGTTAGGTGGCATGAGATTTGCTAATAACCATTTTAAGGAAGACAAAAAAATTACAACAGAAGCTGCGCTAAAAGCACTTTAGGGGATGAGGTATAATGACACTCAGAATCGGCTAAAGATGGTTGTCCTCTACTTCTTGGCAACAATGATAAGAGGGAGATAGAAGAATGGAGTAGCCATAGAGCCTTTCATTCTGAGGATGGTTGATAGTCTCGAGCTATATGAGATATTCCCGTGGGGACGGTTTACTTTTGATGACAACATCAAAGAGATTTATCATATGGGGAAGCATTTCAAAGGATCAATCCCAGAGAAAGCGAGTTGGACGTTTCCTGGGTTCCTCAACCCTTTGGAAGCAAGTAGTAATTCCGTTTCCAATATATAGAATAAGTAGTACAACTAGTCTAACTGGTCTAACTATATGTGCAGATTTTGGCGTTTGAATGTATTCCAACCCTAAAGACAGAATTTCGGGGGAAAGTAAGAAATACAAAAGATTATTGTCCAAGAATGTGTAAATGGGAGTTCACGCAGACTGGCACAACTGGATATTCGTTGGGTTCAATAAATGAGCATCTTGGAGATACAAAGGTTAGGTTTCACGTTTGATTTGTTACTTTGGTTGGAATTGTGGTTTAATTTTTTCCGTTATACATCAGGACATTACTAGTATATTGACAGTTGAGGGTGAAGATGTGGATCTCATAGAGAGGGTCATGGAAGAGACACAATGGAAGAACTTTGAACTGAAGGATGATTCAGATGTAGCTGACCCTATTGTTGATGGGTGGAACAAGTTTATAATCCCCCAACAAGGGAATATATTGTGGGAGGATGTCTTCATGGCCGATGTTCAATCCCGAGTTGTCGAAAAAGAAGATGTCCAAGAAGAAGATGTCCAAAAAGAAGTTGCGGCAATAGGTGAGCCACCTGAACAAGAGCATGCAGCTGTGATTGAGCCAATAGCCGAGCAAATGAAAAGGATGATGAACTTAATGGAAGAAGGGTTCAAGGAAATTAAAGACATGATTTAGGGTTTGGAGACAAGAATGATAGCTGTGGAGAGCTTCGTGGAAGAGCAAAGAAATCCTCCAGATTTTGAGTATGGTGGATACGATGATATTGGTAAGACACAATATTGAGAATTTTTTTTTGTTTAGAAAATTGAAGTTTATTTGACTCTCTTTTTTTATATCACAGGGCATATCCATGAAGAGGCAGGAGAGAAGGAGATGGCGGAGAGAGCAGAGAAAACGGCTGAAGAGACGGAGATGGTGGAGGCTGCCACGGCTGAAGAGAAGGAGATGGCGGAGAGAGCCGTGGCTGCAGAGATGGAGATGGCAGAGAGAGCCGCAGCTGAAGAGAAGGAGAAGGCGGAGAGAGCCACAGCTGCAGCGAAGGAGAAGGCGGAGAGAGCCGCGGCTGCAGAGAAGGAGAAGGAGAAGGCGGAGGCTACGGCAGCTGCAGAGAAGGAGAAGGCGGAGAGAGCCGCGGCTGCAGAGAAGGAGAAGGAGAAGGCGGAGGCTAAGGCAGATGCGGAGAAGGAGAAGGCTGAGGCTGAGGCTGCGGAGATGATGGATGCTGCGGAGACAGTGGCGGCTGAGGCTGCGGTAGCGGAGATAGTGTTAGCGGCTGTGGAGAAGGCTGTGGAGAAGGTTGTAACTGGTAAGTGGTTTGTTTTTTCCTTAATGAGCTAAACCTATGGAGATTTATTTTTGATAAAATGAGTTTCATAGATTTTGGTTTATATTTGTTAGGTGGAGATGATGTGGATACAGTCCGAACTCCTACGAAGGTGAAAATCAACAAACGACCTAGTCTTCAATCCCAAGCAGCAAATATATTGATTAAGAAGCTTAAGAGGAGTAAGGCTCCAAGGCCAAAAATGAAGTTTAATCGTTCACGTTTGGTGAAGGACCCTTTTGTTATTATGTAAGAACTTAGGCCTTTGAACTTATGTTGTGTCATTGTGTGTTATGTTAGAATTTGTCTTTGTGTTTTTCAGGATTTGGACATATATATTTTATGCAAGACTTTTTTTTATGTGTTGAATTAAAATGTACAACTAGCAGAACTAGACCAACTAGAACTGAATTTAAAAACCGTGTGGCAGCAAGAAAGACGTGTGCCTGCAAAACGTGTGGCAGGAAGTTTAAAATGAAGTTAAAAATCGATAAAATATGAAGTCACATGCGCCGACAAAAGAGAAAATGAATAAAAAATGACCACTTGCACCGTCAAAACAAAAATTGAATCCAGTTTTTTTATAACATAGTCGTGTCCAGTTTTTAGTTGTACCCTAAAGACATAAAGTTGTATTTTGATGGTAAAATTTTGTAATCAGTAGTACCATACCCTAAATTAAACTTTTTAGTTGTACTTGTGAAATTTAGTAAATAAACTATATTTAACATATTCTAAAGCTATAACTTGTATGAAAATACAAACTTTCATGGTTTCTGATATATCATGGTTTTTGTGGTTTTTAACCATGATCTAAGTCCTTTTTATTGAGTCTTTTGGGTCTTTTTAGAGTCCTAGAAGAGTCTTTGCAGGTTATAGCATATCTGGAGCATAATTGAAGATTTTGGAACCTTTTGGAGCATTCTGGGTTGAAGCCACGAAGTACCAAGCTCGAAGCAGAAAGTACCACATATGGTGACGCTCGTCACCCATTAAGGAAGGAGCGTGGCTGTTTTATTAAAAGTGTGAAGAAGATTTGCAGAATTGGCCCAGAAGTTCCTTTATTTACATGAAGACCCCAGATCGTGTTTAGCCTCTATTTATTAGGTTTTTCAGCCATTGTTGGCCGGGATCTTAGTTTTTGAGAATTCAAAAGCTTAGAGAGAGATTTATTCAGAGATTTTTGGGGAGACAAATCATGTACTCTTTTGAGAAGATTTCGAACCCCCTTTATTTCTTTACTCTTTCTCTTAATGCAATATTATTCAGTTATGTTTTGTGATTCCATAATCATGTCTGAGTAATCTGCTAGTTAAGTTAGGGTTTTTCAAAGGTTGATGAAAAGATTGTAGAATCGCTATCTGTTAGGAATACCTTATGGTTTTTCATCTCTGCTTGCTTTAAAATCGAATTTCTGAGACACATCATCTAGGAATCCGAAAATCTTAGGTTGTTAAATATATGTGAGAGCATTATTCATAACCTGAACTAGTATTTGATGGGAAAAACAACTTAGTGCAAAGAGATTTGGCTTAGGAGTTTTGTAAACAACTGAATCTGATCATTCCTGCATGCTTAGGTTGTTAGGGTTTGCAAAGAGATTTGAAACTCTGTGATTTAGGCATAGATAACTTTTGCAATGAGAATTGATTAGTTATGCATCAGTGATTCATGTTTAAAACGGTTCTTAATCATTCCTGATTTCCTGCGTCATACATTCTTGGAATCAACCTGCGAACTGCTCTGACTTAGCGCTTTTAGTCTTCTGAAACTTAGATCATCTTACAAAATCGTTTGCTTACTTTCATTCATTCATTCGCATTACATACATCATATCTTACTTAGCTTAATCCAAATCTACATTCGATAGTGTAGTCTGCATTACTCTCTTGGGATTTCGATACCCCTTGTACTACAACTGCTTTTGATGTGCACTTGCAGTAGTTTTATTTGGGTAAAACCTGAGCCCTATCAGTTTCATGTTTGTGTGGTTAAGATTTTCAAAGTAACATTAAAAGTATAAGGTAGATTATGTAGACATCACATTTTCATGGATCAAACATTTTTATGGATCAAATTTATTTAACTATGAAATGTTCAAATGTGTTTGCACATGTTCTATGGCTTGCTTTATATGGAAATATGTTTACAAATACGTTTAGAAACTGTGTTATTGACAGTCGTACTGGTTTTCCCAGTTGGACTTGAGTACAAATAAAATGTAGTTGAACTAGTTGTACTTAAAATGAGTGGTACTAGTCGCACCAGTCGTACCAGATATATTAGACGCGGACTATAGAGTTGTACTAGTGGTGTCAAGTCATATCTGATAGAAATAACATGCATATAAGTCTCAGTCATACAAAGTTGCACAAACAGTTGACATAATTTAAAACAAAGACATAAATTACTCTTCACTACTATCAATCCCAAACCATTGAGCCCAGCGTCCACCTCTTCCTCTTCCTCTTCCACAATGTTCTAAAACTGATGGGAATCTTTTTTGTTGTGTTTTTCCTTTCTTTACTTCATATTCTGGTGGTAAGACTTCTTGTGCTTGTATCTCTTCGGGTACAACCCATTCAGACATATGAGGAACTAGATAGATTGTCCTGAAGTATGCCAATGCCCATAGCTCTACCAAATAATATTTGAGCAAAACTCTTATAGATGAAGTTCCCTATCTCTGCTCATATAGATGGCAGCAGCACTTGCATGTACACATGGACATCTGTCTATATCAAAATACTTGCAAGAACATGTTTTCCTAGTCATATCAACCAAATAATTATTTCCATCAAGTCCAATCACATTGTTAACATGGAGATAGTTGTTTAACTCTTGCACCATGAGTTTTTTTGCATCCACACATCTTAGATCCATTTCGTTCTCCACCAAAGGCACAAGCTTCTGTGACAGTGGGACTTCAGCGACAGTTTGCCTATGGGTGTTCCACCATTCAGCCAATTTGGCAACAATTACATCAATCATTGGCAACAACGAGTATTTTCTTGGGTTTACAAAAATACCTTTAATAGATCTACAGTATTGGTGGTATCTATGTTGTACCTTTCTCCTGGAAAATAACATCTTGCCCATTTTTTCTCATCAACATTTTTGTCTAGATACACGGCAGCAGATAGATATTTCATACTAAAAGCACTATAGAGTTTTCCGAACTCAACCTATGTATAAGCTTTAGCGCACTTGATGAACTTCTTTGCACATGCATCTCTGTGGGTAGCAACGTGTCCTTTCACATTCTGTGATAAATGCCTTACACAATACCCATGTTGAGACAAAAGGAACACTTCTCTTATTGACTTGATCAAGCTTGGATTCCTATCCGAAATAAACACCATTCCAGGGACATCTGGTGTTACTGAGTTCAATTGATTCAGAAACCACGTCCAACTTGCATCTTTCTCACCATCAACTACACCAAAAGCAATGGGATAATGGTGATGATCAGGATCCTGAGCTGAAGCAACGATTAGAACTCCACCATATACGTTCTTCAAGTGGGTTCCATCTATAATAATGACTTTCCTCATCGATAGAAACCCTTCTATGCAAGCTCCCAATGCAAAGAATAGGTACTTAAACCTTTTTTGCTCATCTAATTCCACACAAGTCTGTCGGATTCACTTTCTCTAGCATGTACCAATAAGAATATAGCCACCGATAACTCTCCTAAGAACTTCCCCGCACCTCATTAGCAGCTTTGTTTTTTCCTCTCAGCGCTGTCGAGTATGATACTTTCACGCCAAGCCTGCCTTGAACCATATTGATCAGCGTTTTTGGATCAGGTGTGTCGAATCAACCTGGATAATCTTCAGCCAAAATAGCCGCAACTAAGTGTGGTGTGCCTTTCCTTTTTTGTCTGATTGTACTTGTAGTAACCCGAGAGCATGTGTGCACCTTGTTGTAAGTGACAATAGTGAAACTATTTGAGTTCATATGCACAAAAGCTCTTAAACCCCACTTGTATCCCTCTTTTGCTCCCCAACATTTTGCCACGAAACGTGTGGGTTCAGACTTCTTCATTTCATACTCAAAACCATTCTCATATACACCTTTCTGCAGGAGAGCTTGAAGTCCCTGCCTAGTGTCAAATTCTTGACCTTTATATATATATCTAAACCATCTTCCCATCCATGATATACTTGCAAGTTTCCATCAGAATGTTTGACTTTTGTATCATCATACACGTGCTCATATCTTTGTACAGGATCTGTATCATTTTCTTGCATCTCATTGTCTTGCATTTCAATGTCTTGCATTTCATTGTCTTGCATTTCACTATCCGGTATATCTAAACCATCTCTAGCGGTAGAAAACAGCTCATCATTGCTTGGACCTACATCAACATCAACTCCATGATCCTCTCTTGAAACATGCACGCTTCCATGACTTTGATCAACATCCTTGATGAACTCCACATGTAGAACACTTCTACATTGACCTTTACTCACTTGTAGTAGATAACCAAAAACATTTTCGTCATTCCAAATATATGATGGTTTCTTCATGTTCAAGACCAATGGATAGTAACTAATTTTCAGCTGAGATGTAGCTGCATCTATCAAAACATTTCTGCAAATTCCCTCCACTAATCCAACATAAGTGACATCCTCCAAAGATTTCCTCATCACTAAAGTGTGAATCTCATTATCTACAGAATTCCATATAATTTTATCACCGTTTTTTAAATAGAATCCCCCATAATCATAACATATGACTGTGCAACCACTGTTACTCGTTTCCCCTGAAAAGAACAAAACAATCGTAAGGTAATCTTATCATAGTTATACCAGTTTTCCTAGTCGTACTAGTTCACTTAAAATGTCCAGTTATGCTAGTTGTACTCAGTGGTACCCAGAAAGTTTGGTTCATCCTAGTCGTACTAATTCACTTAATATGTCCAGTTATGCTAGTTATACCCAGTAGTACCCAGAAAGTTTGGTTCATCATACGAATCATCACAATATATTACGATTCATTGCTCAGTTAACCAAGATATCCCATTTAATTAATAATATCAGTTTTTAATAGCATTACCCAACTAGCTCAGTGACTCCAATGAGCAAAAAAAATTAAAATTTTCTCTACTATGAAATTCCCTAATTGAGAAGAAACTATGTATTAATTGATTTGCCTATGACATAAACTTGATAATTCAATCATGAAATCAAAAATATCATAAAAACAGCAACAACTAACTTTTAATTTCACGCCTCCAATTTCGTCAATGGTGGAAACGTGAGAGGAAGAAGAAGGCGAGAGGAGCAATAGAGAACGTGTGTTTCTTCAATTGGGTGAATTAAATTTTTGTTGGATTGGTTAGTTTGGAAAATTAAATTTGAGGGTTGATTTGAATTAAATTTTCTCCCAAATCATCCGCTTTTTCTTTTCCGATTTTTTTTTTTAAATAAAGGACAAAACAGTCAATTCAGTGATGAGAGGAGCAGTCAGTATTAGAGTGTGTATAAATTTTTGTTGTTGTACGGAGGGGCATTTCAGATTAGAGTTCACAAATACATGTAGCTTGGGAACAAGTCTAAAAAGGCCTATTAACAATCCTGGCCCATTTATCAACTTTGTGATGATTCCTTTTGTGAAATCAGATGCGATTTGCGTTTGTGATTGTAATTGCAATAGCAATTACGATTAGAATTGCGTTAGCGTTTTGGCTGCGGAAGATTTAGAAATTGGGATCGTCCTTTGTTGAAGAATCAGAAGTCTAGACTCCTTTTTATTCCTTTGACTAATTTTGCGTTTCTTAAACCATCCCCAACAGAGACCTTTAGGTGTCTAAACAAATGTTCTTAATAATAAAACTGAATAAAAAAATAGTTCATAGTATTTTATATTTTAGATTAATGTCTAGATTAAGACATTAGTATCTAAATTAAGAATGCACATGTGGCAAACTGGGAGTAGACGATAGAAAACTCTAGTTTCTGAGCTATACTTTTATAATTTATATGTTTTCATGTATTACATTTTTAAAAATATATTATGTTTTAAAAATTGTTAACAAAAACTTTTATTTAAATTTATTTAAAAAAAATATTATATATATATATTTTTTTTAAGAAATCTATTAAAAATATTTCTATTGTATGTTAAAAAACAATAAAATACTATAAAATATCTTATATACCTAAAATACATAAAATATTAATAATTAATCAATAAAACTCTATTGGACTTGCTCTTAATCAAAGAAGACTCTTTCGTCTTTTTTTATATGTTCTGGTGAATGTTACAGAGATGTGGATAATAAACGTTACGGGAGCATTATTACTTTTACTATGTAAGGTGATTGATTCAATCATGCTTCTACTGTAAAGAAGAAGATTATTTACAGAAAAAAAGTAGTTATTTATTATTGTTCAGTGCTTTTGTCAAGAAAACTTAAGAGAAACCCACTCACGATCCGACGAGATATTGGATTTGGAATCTGTCGACACAAACGTCCGTCGATGTAAGCGACGATACCTGAAGCCACGAAATTGCCAATACCAGCTTTCCACATGAACTTCATCTTATTCTTCTTCTTGTCATCAAGTGCAGGTACGATTGCAGTACTGGAACCAGCGTCATTACGCTCAGACTCTGCTTCTTCTTTCTTTGGCCTTATACCTGAAATGGCCTTAGTCGCATGCTGTTTGAGTATGCGAATTGCAAAGATCACGAAGAGATGTTTTGGTCCGATCCTCCATTCCTGACCATATTGATATATTCACATCACTCAGGGTCCCATCAACATCAAACACAAGAGCAGAAACCCCAAAGTCCGATAGCTACTCAAGCAGGGGGAAAAGGGAAACAAGCGGTGATTATGATCAAAGATCTTAGTGATTTCTCATGAAACCAGTTTCAAAATGGGTTACAAGAAACATGTGAATTTACTAGCGAAAAACAGATCAACAGAGAAAAAATAAAATGAGGTTTTACATAATCCTTTTGAGTTAGGAGACAATACAAGCTGCTGAGTTTTACACTGTTCCTAACTGAGAAAAGACTGCAAGTTTTAAACTTTGACATTGCGCGCGCTTCAGTACCTGTTTGAGAAGGAGCTAAACTTACACCGTCAATGGTTTCTTCTTAATCCTTTACCGAGTTTTGGCTACGCATCCTATACTTCAAAGCTTTGATCACCGATTTTGCAAAAATGAAGGCAGCTTCAGCTTGAGCTTCTGCTTCATCTGCCTCTCTTGCCGCTTCCTCAGATTCAGCGATTGCGAATTCTGCTTCCGCCACTGCTCTTGCGGCGGCTACAGCAGCTTCTTGTTCTGTCATGCCATTTATCATGTTTAACTCTCCATCCACTCGGGATTGAGAAGGATCTCTGACGCCATTCTCCTCAGGTCTTTGAGACGTCAGATTTTCTGCTGCAGCCATAAAGTTGGGAGAGATCTTGTATCTGTGCTTTGTCTGCAAAGACGAGAGAAACTCAACTGTTAAGTGAGCAATGAAGAGAAAATGTGATTTTTTTTGTAAGCAGAAACTTGGAACAAAGTGTCTCTTGTATAACCTTAATTAATACTCCAACATTTGTCAAATACTTAAGTCTTAAAGCCACAGGACGTTTCTTATTCGGTTCCATCATGAAATTGTCCTGCGAAAAATTTACAGCTACATTATTAGGTCCTTGATGATATGAATAGACGCAGAGATCCTCAACGAACATATGGTTTAAGAGTACCTCTATATACCGCCAGATCGATTTTTTGTCACACGGTTTCTTGGAGTTGGTAATGGCCTCAAAGATAATCTTATCCTCACTACAACAAACATATTCTTAAAGCTCAGATCTTTCTTCAAGAAACTTAGACTAAAACTTAGATATCTTAAACAAGAACAAGAAAAGAAAGCCAAAAACCTTGTAAAGGGTCCTTCAAAAGGAACAGGAGGAGGAGATGTTGGACCATTAGCCAGAGCCACGATGGTGAGAGCTGTAGTGTTGTCAGCATCCTGATTAGCACCCGACGAAGGAGTTCTCTTATGAGCAAGCTTAGCCTTCCTCCTTGATCCAAACAAAGCTGTTACACTTATGTTTCTCCATTTATCCTGTTTTAAATGTGGGTTTAGACCAAACAAACAATGTAAGTTTCGAACAATCTCTTTTCTCAAGTTCTTGTCTTTGAGGTTTTTACCTTGAGATCCACATTTGAGCGAGACTTCAAAACTGAGCCAAACTCAGGATCAGAGAGTATAGTACGCCATTTTCCAGTTCCATGTTTGAGTACTCCAGCTTTAAGAGCTGTTTCTTCATCAGATGTCCACTTCTGCTTTGGGGCTCCCATTCACAATTTCAAAACACACACACACACACACACACTACAACAAAGACTTCTTAATTTTCTCTGTCAAGAGATGAATCCATAAAGAACAATGTTAGAATCGCGAAATTGACTGGTGAACAAAATGAGATGTAGAAGAGACGGTAAAGAACTAAAATTTGAAAACCCTTTTTGCCAGAGACTACGATAAAAAGCAAAATCGGTACGAGATGAGACCAAAATCAAACGGGACGATCGGGTGAAAATCGAGACCGAGGAGAAAGAGAGAAATGTGAAATTTTAACAAGGAGGAGAGGAAGAAGCATGCCTGGTAAAGCGGAAGCGAAAGAGAGAGGACGTTCTGTAGAGTGTCAAGGAACAGATTCTGAATCTAAAATTGTTGCAGACAGAACTAAGAAGAGGAAGACAAGAGAGTGCAAGGAAGAATATCCATAGAAATTGAGAACACGCTTTTATAGAACGAAGAGGAAAGAAAAAAAATAGAAGAACAAGTAAGAAGTGAATTAGCCAAGTAATTAAATTACTTGACCAACTTTAGTCATATAGCCACATAAATTTCTCCTCCGTTCAGTTTTGACCGGGAGTTAGAGGTAGCCGACCACCCTAACAATTCTCTTTTATTTAATTTCAATCGGAAGTTAGAGATAGCCGACAATAACAATAATTATTCTCTGTTCAGTTTGTTTATGTGAGAGTTAGAAATAGCCGATAATGGCAACAATCCTCCTCCGTTCAGTTTCAACCATTAATAACGGTACTTCAAATTCATTATCAAGCCTAAACTTTTGGATCAATTCACATCTCAAAGAATTGTTTTCGGGTAATGGGTAAAGCTTCTCTAAGTTTTTTCAAGTTGCTAAATATATTTCCTTTCTAAATGCTTCTATTTTTCGTTTTATTGTACTACTCTACTTTCATCGTTTTACCGTTATTTTACCGTTGAGCATGTCTCTGATTATATTTATTTAAATCTTTTTAATTTTTAATTTTTAATATAATTAATCAGTTATTCAAAAACAAAAAAGTTACATAAATTTCTAAATAAAGTAAAAAATCATTTTTATCCTTTTTTCTTTTTTGACCATATAACCATTTCGTCATAGTTGCTATGATTTTATCTTCACCAATGTGCGTTGTCCAGCAACGAATGAGATGAAATGTTTCTATTTGGCTGCATTTTATATAATAGACTAAAATCAAATAAGTAATTTCATTTTATTTCATTCTATAAAGAGAACTTCTTATCAAATGAAATAATATATAAACATCATTAGAAAAAATGAATTGGATAGTTTGTGTTTTATTTTATTACATTCTCTTTAGAGCAATTAAAATCAAATAAAACAAGATAAAAATATCATTCAAAAAAAGAAATGAATCTGCAAAAAAACAAGGTAAAAAATATATTAAATTTTTTATTCTATATAAAATGACAATTTATTATACAGCAATAAAATAATAGATATACCATATATCAAATTTTAAAGTTATAAAAAAAAAAAATTGTGTTATGAAGCAAAAAAATAGAGTGTTTTCAATTTATTGCATTTTATAATCAAACGAAAAAATGAAAATAACGGGTTTGAATGGTATGCAGTTTTCTCATGTTTTCGCATTTTAAAAATTTGATTTTACTATTTTTTTACCATTTATGTTATTCATCACGTTTTCATGTTTTTAAAATGTGATTATCTGTTAGCGTGTTAAAAATATAATTAGAAAAAACAAAACATGGTTAATCTACTAAAAGTAGCTTTATAGCGTTTCACAATTATTGAGTCAAAATTAGAGTTTAACTGGTATGTCAACTTAATGAATAGCGGAATAGCTGAATAATAAACTAGCGGAATCAATAGGATGGGTAAACTGAAAACTGAATAAACTCAAAATGCTAAAAAAACTAGTGGATCTGACTGGTATGTCAGATGAATAACAGAATAGCGGAATAACTAAAAAATTGTTAGCAGAACGAATTGGACTAAGGACTTGAATGGTATGTAGCTTTTTCACGTTTTGAAAACGTGATTTCACTAAATACATATCATTCACAATATTAAGCATTGAATGATAAAAAGTAAAAATTGACACGCTGTTTTTTAAACTATCCCGCACGTTTTAAATTTATAACTAGTTTAAAGAAAAATTCATTCATCTAATAGATACTAGCCTTTTAGCGTTTTGAGTTTATTTGATTTCAGTTTACCCGTTATATTGATTCCACTAGTTTATTATTCAGTTATTCCACTATTCTATTATTAAGTTGACATACCAGTCAAACCCTGAATAATATGTTGGCTGAATAATTATGAAACGCTGAAAATCTACTTTTAGTAGATTAACCACATTTTGTTATTACTAGTTATATTTTTAACACGCTAGCGGAATCACGTTTTAAAAACATGAAAACGTGATGAATAACATGAATGGTAAAAAATAACAGAATCAAATTTCCAAAACGTGAAAACACAAAAAAAATCTGCATACCATTCAAACACATCTATTAGATGACTAGATTTTTCTTTAAACTAGTTATAAATTTAAAACGTGTGGATTGAATTAAAAAATAGTGTGTTGATTTTCACTTTTTATCATTCAGTGATTAATATGGTATGCATTTAATAGAATCACGTTTTTCACTTTTGAAAACGTGAAAAAACTACATACCATTTAACCTCTAAGTTAAGTTCGTCCCATTAACAATTTTTCGCTTATTCCATTATTCAGTTATTTATTTGACATACCAGTCAAACATCGCTCAAAAAGAAATGAATCTGCTTGAGTGTTTCTATTTTATTGCATTCTATAATCAAATGAAATAAAACAGAAACATCATTCAAAAAAGAAAAAAAAAATGAATCAGATAAGGTATTTCCATTTTCTAGTATTCTATATAGAGCATTTAAAATCAATCCAAACAGAATACAAACATCATACAAATAGAAATGAATCGCACGCATAAAAGTACATAAAAGCAAAGCAAAATCTGGAGTTCGTAGGATTGAGTGAACTATCAGGCTTTCTGGAGTATGGGCTTCACCCCAAAACTTTCAATCTTTTGATAATAATGATTAATTTTTTTTTTATAAAAAAATACAATTTATAAAGAAATATTGATAACTAAATTAAAATTTTTTACTAAGTGTTTTTTTTACAACAAAATGAGTTATATTTATTTTTGTTTCTCTCGGCCTACTTAATAAAAAATACATGAATGTTTTCACACAAAAGTACCGACAACACATTTTTACATATACAAATTACAAAAGATGGGCAGCATGCCTTGAATCAAATAGTCAATAAAAAATAAAATTAACAAGACCTGAAGTCAAATTCGAATTCATAACCAACAAAAAAAAAAAAGAACAGAAAGAAACATAGAACGTGATGAACACACATATACACACACACATAACCAGAAGAAAAGAAATCTAAATGTTGATCAAACACGCCTTCTTAACATTTTAAAAATAAAATTTCAATAAAATTCGGCTCCATCCATTCTCTAGACGGTCAACGGCAAATATCTTTCTTCTTTTTGCCAATCAAAAGCAAGCTTCCAAGACGAAACAACAGCAGAGCATAGCCAAACTGTAATACAAATACACATACGTATATGTATTAGTAACATTTACAAATTATAAGCATATATATCAAAGATTAAAAAAAAAAAAAAATCAAAGATATCTAGCTATACCTTTTATAATAGTTACAGTGAACAAATCATTTTTTTAGTAATTTGTTCTATCAACACAATTGTATTAAGTGATTTGCTACTTCTGCTGCAACCATTCAAAGATCATAAAGCAAAAAAGAGAGATAGAGATTGGGTCAACGCACCATCCTTCGAGAAAGCCTGAATCCTTTTTCTTTTTATCCTTTGGTGGAGCCTGGCCATAATGCGGTGGAGGAGGGCCCTGATAAGGATATTGCGGTGGAGGACCTTGAGGATATTGCGGCGGAGGATAGCCTTGTGCCGGATATGCTTGACCGTACCCCTGCTGCGGCGGTGGATAACCTGCCGGAGGATATCCTTGTGGTGGATATCCTTCCTTAGGAGGATACCCTTTAAGACAACAACAACAACAACATCAGAATTTAAAAATTAAAACAAAGAAGAAAAAAATCGAAAGTAATATAAACAAAACTTGGAATTAGTTAACCTTGAGGAGGAGGAGCACCAACGGGATGTTGTTGATCTTGATACATCTTCTTCTCTGCTATGCTCTTATCTGTGGTTTTTTTTCCTTTCTATATAACGAACTCTCTGCTTCCTCTTCGCTGTTAAAAGGAATAAATTTAGGATTATTGATGATAATGATGATAATAAAGGAGGATTAGGAGACAAAAGACATGTTCTCTCCAAGGACTAATCTTAGATCTTGCAGATTAACTATATTTAAGAATATTACAAGTGAGAGACGACCAACTCACTTTGTGGAATCATTCAAATTTAAATGTTATAGAAATTTCAACCTTTACCAAAAAGATGGCTTTTTCCATCGCTTGCTGTATCATACATCATCTTCCATTATCCAAGTTGACATTAATCAATATTGAGTTTCACATCATTGATTACACATGAAGAAAATGTATAATATTTGAATCTGTATTGGTCAATATTAGTTTTTGACAAAGCCATCTTGATTTTCTAGTTGAATTCTCTCATTATAAAAAAGTATAACTTAATACATACCCTGAAAAATCAGCAATTAGAAATTACCACTAAAAAAAATCTGAGATCTTGTTGATTTTACGACCCAGCCAATGCCATAAATGAAGTTTTCAATGATGAATACATATGCTTGTTGCTTTTCACACAAGCAACCTAAGAGAAAGCAGATTAGGGTTGTTACTTGTTACAACCTTCGTACCCTACAATGTTACAAGAGTCTCTACACTCTCCTTCCGGTTGAAATAGTTTTCACTGGCTGCTTGCTTCTCAGAATCAGAGGAACCATCTCGTCGCTTAACCTCTATCGGATTCACAATGATTCTTCTGGCGTTTTTCGCCGCCCATTCACCAAAACCGGGTGAAGAAACCAGCTCCTTCACCGCCTTTTCCGTGCTCTCTCTACTGAACTTTTCCAATTCTTTCTTACTAAACTTTCTTCTCCCTTTTGGTGTTTTGTGGAATGAAGAAGGAAATGTATCTGAATCAGATAGCTGTGTTTTCCTCTGCATCTTTTTGATTCCTGAAAAGACCATTTCACAAAATCAAAACCGGTTCTTTAAGAATATTAGTATTAATGAACTTAGACCCCTAGAACCGCAAAAAGCAAAAAGAAGCCAAAACCTTTAGGAAGAGGAGAAGCGAATGTAGTGGAATGGTTTAAGCCGAGGCTACTACGATTCTCAGTTTCATCATCGATTCTTTGTGATAACAGCTTTCTGCTGATACTCTTTAGAGCTGATGAGATTATAATTCCAGATATCAACGTTCCTCCAGCAAGAAAGGGATCAAGAGAGCTCTGTAATGTTAACACAAGATCATTGCCTCATGTTTGGTTATAATTAAAGAGGAATCAAGAAGTTGTAGGAAATGAAGAACAAACGAACAAAACCTGAAGAATCAGAATCGCAGCGAAAGCTCGAATGGTCCAAGAGACAAAGACTGATGTGGTAATGTCAACAGAACCATCTTTCGTCACAAGAAATTTCTTGACAGTCCAAAATCCTGACCATGCTCCAAACAGAAATACAAAGGCACCCGCAAGAATCGCCATCTGCAAAATTCACATAAATGTGACATTGACATAAAAACAATTGCAAATATCTAAAAAAAAGTATTTAAAACTTACATACAATGATGTACAAATCTTCACTGGCTCCTATCTGCATTAGCAGATGTTGAATTAAACCGTTAAAGTATTGAAGAGAGTAACCTCCCACACCAATCTGAGAAGTTAAAAAAACAGTAAAACATGACTAAATGTTGGATTGAAACAAGAGAGGTCAAGAAAAGCCAAATCTCACCATGGATGAGTATAGAAACAACTCAAGACGACTCTTCCCTCCAGTTAGGAGACGCTTCATCCCCTGTTTTCACAATCATCTATCGCGTAAACCAAAGAGAAACCATGAAAATATAAGCAAGGGTTTGGAGAAAAAGTTTTACATACCTGGTTAATGATAAGAGTTACAAGAATGATAATCCCAAAGGAAACGGCACAGAAGTAGTAAAATGGTAATGACATACTCAATGTAGAAGCCGAGCTCAGCAACACAGTCCCCATGATTAAAAACACAATACGGTACATGAAGAACTCTGCGAAGCAGTAGCAAATAGACAATAATCGTTTTGAGTTAGCAAAGAATAGATATAATGAACAAAACAAGAACAAAGAAGCTACCTTGTGTAGCAGAAAACTCCAAGATGGCTTTAGATGAGCCACCACAAGATGTTCTTACATCGAGGATCTTGTAGTCAAACGGTGACATGACCCCGACCCAAGAACCTTCGGATAGTTTCGTCCACTGACCATGAGGACACATTCCAATTGCAGAAGACGAATTCCTACAAACAGAGAGAGAAAGAAGATCTTCTTGTATGATCAAAAATGCAGAAAACTTTGGATTTTTTTATAAGCCTAATTCAGAGTTGAGATTGGGACAGATAGATAAAGATTCTGGATTTTTTACTTACCTGTGGAAGCAAACGTGTGTACTTGTTCTTAGAATGTTGGAAGTATTACTTGAAAGGACCAGCTTCAGTGAATGTGCGTATTTATCAATGTGGTTAAGCCTTTGTAATCCATTGATATGTAACCTCTCGCATTTCGATGTTCTATTGGAAGAATCTATCACCTCTATTCTCGGATTCACTTGGAGTGAGACAGTTTCACCCACAACTGCCAATAACAACGAAATTCCCAGGAAAATTCATCAAAATTGGATCTTTTTTTAATAGAAATCGAATTTTTCTTAATTGTATTAAAAAATTGGTGATGATTATTAAGTCGCGGAAAGAATAGAAGAAAACCCTACAAAGCTAAACCATTTCTCAAACACAAGACGGCGAAATGAAGGGAAAAAAACAAAACTTACCGAAGACAAGTTCATCGGAGGAGACAACGGGGAAGAAAGTGAAGAGGTTGAGGAAGAGAAGCACAGCAGTGAAACTTGAGCTTCGGACAAAGACTGATGAGTTAGTCATCGATTTTGCTGGGTGTTTTTTTTTTTTTTTTTTTTTTGTTGATGAACAACACAATAGAACAAAGTAAGGCGCGGATTTATAAATCAAAAGCGCATTAAACAAATTCTACTGTAGATTTGGAGGAGATATGCGTGTGATGTCGTTTTTCTTTGTATCTGAGGAAGTTTGTTGTTGGGCTAGGCCTAATAGATATCAAATAGACCCAGTTGTCGTTATTATTGCAGCGTATATTAGCGTGAGCTGTTAACGATATCAATCCATATTATGTTAAAGTGGATCTCTTATTCATTCATACCAGATTGTGACTTCGGTGCTGCGCAGATTTACCTATTAATTTTTTTTTTATATTTATATTTATATTAATATTATGTATATGTTTATTTTATATTATAATGTTATCTTTTAAAATGTTTTTATCCTAATTTATATATATTTATATTGTAAATTTATTTTTTTAATATAAATTATTATGTATTTAATTAATTGTTAAAAAAAATCTCTCGTATATTTATATGTGTTATAATTGTTTAACTGTATTCAATTGATTTCTGATTTTTTTCTATTTTTTATTTTCATAAATCAACAAAGTGTAATTATTATGTTGGATTTTTTATCGGATTTTTAAAAATAATAATCTATTTTTTTATCTTTTCCTAGTACTCCTACTCCTATTATTCTGATTACAATTACTGATAATTTTTCTTATTTCATGCAAACTTTCGTTTCATTCAATTCTGTGATTGGTTATAACTTTAAATGAGGGGAATTGTAAGTAAAATTGGCGAGATACAGTCAAAGATCTGTTCATATGTTACATAGATTTTTATATTAAAAATATGCTTACTTGATACACTGTTGATTTTAATTGATTTTAAAGGCTTGTCTATTTTCGAAAAGCAATTTTGATGTGTTCATCCATTTGACTATATTGAATGTGTGTAAAGATATTTTTGTCTATTTCCATGTCATGTAGAGGTAATAGAGTTGACTCTGTTAGAAAATATTTTGTTTTAGTTTATTTATACACTTCATATTAAAACTTTACAAATTATATGGCTGATGAATAACCTTATCCAATATCAACTTTGTATTGCCATCATTGAGAAAAAAATGGTTGATAATTATTCTGTGCAAGTTTTTATGTCATCTTTCGTAATTGTTCACATTCCAACTCTATTTATTTATATTGAAAATAATTTTGTTCACATTCTATGTATTTATATTCAAAATAACAGTTTGAAATTTTATTTCATAGAAAATTTACATTTTTATAGTTTGTAAAATAACATTTGTTTTCAATGAATGATTTTACTTTAGTTTTATATATAAATCTTTCTAGGTTTTTTTATATTTTTTTTGAAAATTATTTTCAGTAAGTCATTATGTTATCTTGTTTTATTTGCCTTCCAATTTTTTCATAAAAAAAAATTGTATTTTTTATAACTTGTTAAATAAGTATTTGTTTTTAATTTCAAAGTAATCATATTAAAAGCCCAAAAATAAATACTCAAAATATAGAAACATAAAAACAAAACCCAACATATTTAAAAACTCATTTTAAAATAAAAATTATGTTGATGTGGACACCTTAGATAGAAAGAACACTCTCTAATTATATATATGATTTTTTGTTTGACTAAATGTTTTGTTATGAGGTACATACATGGTGTTATCAATGCCATCTATGTGTTCTAACTCAAAGTAAAAACTGTTGCTATCTACTTCCAAATTGTGATGAAGAATACATATATTTTTTTTTTTGAAGTAGGAATATATATATTATTTGTATTATTTTAGCTTTGTTATACATCACAGTATAACAAATTGTGATGATCACACTGGTAAATCCATATTCCTAATTTCAAATTAGTGACATTGCAACAAAATGTGTAAATCCAATAACATTTTAATTTTTCTTGTGATGGGATATATTTCTTGGTCAACAGATAATCTTTCTGTTGTTTGTGAAAAAATCTAGCATTTACCATAATCGAGAAAAGAGTCTTCTTCTTCAAACTCATCAGTCATCATCACAAGAAACCTCCTCCTCGATTCGTCCCAACACAACAACATATCTATACTTCCTCCGGCGATCCAACGGCGCCGATTGTCTCATCGCAGCTTGAGATTGTCCGCCACGTGTCAGACACCCTTGATCATGTGATTGTGCCGTCGACGTCAAGGTAAAGCTTCTGGGAAGAGCCGTGCTAGGCGGATCGCAGATTTGAAAGTTTCTAGCTAGCTGATCAAAACCGGAGGATCCACCGCCGGTAAGGATTCCGGCGCCGGAACATGACGTAATGCTGCGTATGTATGCGTCACGTGCCATGATCAACAAACGGAAAGGAGCCTTCACCAACCATACGAAGCTGTTTTCTCTCTCTATGCTTCTCCTTTTCATTATTTTGATTCTCAAGAATCGGAAATCAAAAATATATAAATATACTTTATATTATAAAAAATTTATGTGATCAAAAGAGTATAAAACAGAAGAACTCCTCAAAGATTACAAGACAGTTAGACAGAGTCAAAGAGAAGACCATGTCCACAATATGAATTAAAAATGAATTCTTACCAACAAAATAGTTTGTTTATATTTGAATGATTAAATACATTTCTTGTAACTAGATGTTTAATTTATTAAAGGTGTTGTTGTTGGACACTCAAAAGTCAAATCTACTTTTGCATAAAAGATGGACTCCCAGTTTCAATCTGCAAATTTTAGATGAGGTAGGTTTTACCAAACTTTCTTTCAAACATGTCAATGTCATCGCTTAGTGTAATAGTTCGGCCCATATATTAATTTGGCCCAATATGACACAATTGATTAGGATTGTTGCTTGTAATCAACAACACATTAGTGTACTAGTCCACTATTGAATACAAACAAATAGATAAGATATCTAGATCCCATTGTTTGGGAACTCACGGTATGTGTTATTAAACCGGTTGGTTTAATATGATTCGGATCTTTGCATGTGAGGAGATCACAATATTATGTTCTCGTGATTTCACCATTAATCTAATTTCTCTAGCTAGCCATTACGACAGCTTAACAAAATGATACATGCTAATAAAAAAGATGTTTATATATCTGATGCGACACAAGCCGTTCGTGCCACTCTGATTGGGACCTTTTAACAATCTCAAACCATTTAGATGTAATTTGTACAAATTCAAAACTAAAATGAAACGATATCGTGAAAAATATGTATTCGATTTACGCAGTATTCAAAAGGAAAATTTTAAAATTTGAAGTAATGTTGATGCACTGTTTATATCCTATATTCGAAGAGCTTGTGGGTTGAGAACAAAAACTTTGGGTATAATTTACAAATATAGGGGGCGTCATGCATGTGTATGTACATACTATATAGACATAGATTTAGGGGTTAGAGCGTCACGTGACAATCCATGGCTAAGAGAAACAAAGATGATTAATAATAGTAGTATAAGCGTAGCAATGCAGTATATACTCTTTTTTTTTTTTAATTCCATCGTGCTTCTACTTTTGCGATTTTTTCTCTGTATAATTGTCACGCTTCTTTAACGCTAGAACATAAAATATATTTTGTTGAAAAAACACTAGAACTAATTAATTAGCTAAACTGCTAAAGACAAACACATGCGTAACGTTGCAGTATATGTATTCATGTTGATCGATGTCATGGGCTCGGTGAATTATATCACCGGGGAATGATAACGGTAGTAAAATAAAAATCATCATATAGTTGAAAAAACAACTGATTTTATTAATTTGTTTTGAAAATAAAACTCCAGTCACGAATCATGATTATTCATAAAAAAAATCATAGAAAATTTAGTTTCGATGATTTCTTTTACATTTATTAAGTAATCAACTACAAAAAGCTGTTCATTGCAAATAAAGAAATTGCTACCTTTAATATATTTTTTTAGTGATTAATTTTAATTATTTACGAAAATGTAAGTCACACTTCTTTAGCAAAAAAAAAAAAAAAGAAAAAGAAAATGTAACTCACAGTTGTTGAAATTTTGTTATTTCGCTTTCATGAAATTGCTACGCTTTCATTCGTAGGTCCCCTAGTCACCAGTCATTAGAGCACTCATCAGTCCGTATTACTACTGGTAAGAGCAATTTTATTATTACGTAAAATGAAGTTTTTATCATTATTAATAGTATTTTATAATATCCCTATCAATCTCATATCCCCAAGTCTAAAAAACTTGATTACAAAACACGTCATATCACATTTAATCACTTGCCGGTCCACTTTAGTTAGTTTGTTTGACTAGCAAAATATCATCATATTCTAAGGGAAAAACAAACATTTTGAGCATTACCAACTCTGAAATAAATCATTTCATTTGAATCTGCAATCTCATTTCAAAAATTGGTCCAGTAATTAATATAATCGTATTAAATTATTTTTGAAAATAATTATTTTTAATTTTTTGTTGGACAGCAAACTTTGCAGTTATGGGTCAGTACTCAACTGCAACAAAAACAACACATGGTCTCAGATCTCTCTCTCTGCGTCTCCCCACTCCCATCAATTTCACTTATTATTAAATTATCTTGATTTGGTTAGATTGTTTTTAAAAATCAAAATTTTATAAAACAATTTAATAAATTAATCAAGGTTCGGTGGGGAAGAGGCAAAATAGGACACGTGTTGGACTATGAATGGTCTAAAGGAACAGTCAAAGGCAACAAAGATTAGACTGAGGATAGATCGAGGCTTACAGTCAAAGCAAACACTGTCACGGTCAAATGTCTAGCTGGCGCTTTTGCTTGTGGTCCCACTTTTTTTTTTCTTTTTTAAATTCCTCTTTTTAATATATTTACTTACTGTGTATTCCACTCCTTTTATGGTTTTGTAAATAATATTTCTCTCAAAAATAACGAAATGACAAAATAATTTTGCACTTTTTCAGAAAGACTATTATTATGTTAAGTTTTTATAATAACTATCAAAAACAACTGTTCGAGTTATTTTGAAATTTGTTGATTTTTTTATGGCATGGACGCACACAGATTTAATTTTTGTAAGTATCGAAAACGGAGTGATTGTTGTCAACTGAAAAATAAATGATGTAAAAAAGGTTATTGGTTTATGTAACAAAACTGAGAGTTGATGGTGTTAATAACAATGATAACAGTGAAATAAAATGATTAATTAGGGAAATTAAACCTAGAAATTATCGTCGCACGTGCCCGACCTGTACGGGTTACTCTTCCCCGTGGGTGTTTGGAGTTTAGTGAAACTTATCAGCTTTTTGACTACGTGCGGGATTTTTTTTACTCCTATATTTACGACTTTACCCTCCTTTTTGTGTAATGTGTTTTTTAAAACTGGGAAAGTATATCCTTAAGTTAGCGTGGATATTAAGAAAATAAAAAGAGGATTTTAGAATACACTGTCATCTTGACTAATTAAAGATATTCCGGTTTTGAAATCCACTATATTTATTTATCACAAAACTAAAACAAATTTGTTACTTATATAACTAAAATGTTCTCTCTTTGGTATAAAAAATAACTAAAAGGTGTATATGATTGTACTGATTATCCATTTCTATGGATCAAGTGCGTCTTCTCTGTAATTTGAATATCATTTGAGTGAATAATTTTTTTTATATAAATATTCTATTATGTTTCCCTTTATATAATGGCTGAGTTTTTTCTAGGGACAAAATTAGGAATTTAAAATTTACCAGCCGAGGTTTTTCAATGGTAATAAAAAAAAAGTGATACAGTACTTATAATGAAACCGGGAGGTGGGGGCATGTGGTGGAGCTTGCACGTGTGGTACGCGGGTCGAGAGGACTAAATGACCGGCTAAGGCCAGTGATGCACCGGTCACCTTATCTTTTATTTGTTTTCAATTTTCAACCCAAATCTTTCAAGAAATCTTGAATTTCTCTCTTTGTTTTCTACTTTTTATTTTATTTACCCCCTTTTTCTTGTTTTTCAATAATATTTTTCCATTGGGAACAAAAACAAAACAATCACTCACTACCCCAGAAGAGGGTAAGAGAGAAAAAAACAAACAAGAGGGTACGGGTTTCTTCGTCATTCTCACGAATTCGTCATCTGGGTTCTCTCAAATTCTCTTCCTTTTTTATCTTCTGAGATTTTTCTGGGTGCAAAGTGCAAACCTGATTTTGTACTGGGTCTCTAATTTCTTCTTTCTTCTTTCTTCTCATTCTTCATGATTTCTTCTCCTTTTTCTGTTTCTCGAAATTTGTGGTGATAAATTCACATTTTTGGGTGCGGTTGGGCTTCAATCATGTGTTTATGATGTTGAATTATTAAATCAGAGCTGAATGAAATCTTCTTTTTGACCGTTGAAAAGGGAAAGAAAAAAAAAAGGCAAAGGGGGAAAAAAAAGAAAGGCAAAGAGGAACCAGAGGAAGGAGAAGATTGTGTTTTGTTTAACGCTCTTTCTGAGATAAAGACATGCGTTTCTTTTCTTCACTCTTTTTCACCTCTCCTTTGTTTACCATCAATGTTTCATAAAGAGATTTTCCCAAATGCTGTGAGCTAGTTAGAGAGAGAGAGAGAGAGTTTCTGGGTTTTTGATTCTTCTTTAAATTTTAGACTTTTTGGGAAAAATGCCGATGTTTCAGCCGTTAAAGCGAGATGGGTTAATTGGATTTGAAGGCGGTGGTGATGGGCAAGTTTTAGATCTGGATACGGCGGTGAAAGACGGAGTTCTCGGCGGCGTTAACGGCGGTGGAGTTGTCGATGAGAAATTGGATCTGAAGAAGATGATAAAGGAGCTAGATTTACCGGATATACCCTCTGTTTTCATCTGCCCCATCTCCCTCGAGCCGATGCAAGATCCTGTGACCTTGTGCACTGGCCAAACCTACGAAAGGTCAAACATTCACAAATGGTTTAACCTAGGTCACTTGACTTGTCCCACGACAATGCAGGAGCTTTGGGATGATGCGGTAACTCCTAACAAAACCCTTCACCATTTGATCTACACTTGGTTCTCTCAGAAGTATGTGTTGATGAAGAAACGCTCCGAGGATGTGCAAGGAAGAGCCATTGAGATTCTGGGCACGCTGAAGAAGGCTAAAGGTCAAGCCAGGGTCCATGCGCTGAGCGAGCTTAAGCAGATCGTTGTGGCTCATCTGATGGCGAGGAAGACCGTTGTCGAAGAAGGAGGCGTCTCTGTGATCTCTTCCCTTCTGGGTCCTTTCACTTCTCACGCCGTTGGATCTGAGGTAGTTGCGATTCTCGTGAGTCTTGACCTTGACTCGGATTCGAAATCCGGGTTGATGCAACCCGCTAAGGTCTCATTGATTGTTGATATGCTGAACGATGGATCCAATGAGACGAAAATCAACTGCGCGAGGTTGATCAGAGGGTTGGTTGAGGAGAAAGGGTTTAGAGCAGAGCTGGTTTCGAGCCATAGCTTGCTTGTTGGGTTGATGAGGTTGGTTAAGGATAAGAGACAGAGAAATGGCGTCTCTCCTGCACTTGGTTTGCTCAAACCAATCTCGGCTCATAAACAAGTTCGAAGCTTGATGGTTAGCGTTGGAGCAGTGCCTCAATTAGTCGACATCTTACCTTCTTTAGACCCGGAGTGTTTGGAGTTAGCTCTGTTTGTTCTTGATGCTCTGTGTTCAGACGTGGAAGGAAGAGTCGCTGTCAAGGACTCTGCAAACACCATACCTTACACCGTGAAGGTGCTGATGAGAGTCTCGGAGAGTTGCACGAACTACGCGCTTTCGATTCTTTGGTCTGTCTGCAAGTTAGCTCCAGAGGAATGTTCACCTCTTGCCGTTGAGGTCGGTCTCGCTGCGAAGCTGTTGCTCGTGATTCAGAGCGGCTGTGATCAGGCGTTGAAGCAGCGTTCGGCGGAGCTGCTCAAGCTCTGTAGTCTACATTATTCAGACACCATGTTTATTTCCAAATGCAAACTCACAAGGACAATCCAATAACAACAACAAGGTTAAATCTTTTCGCAACCGATCGATTACACGACACATGTTTCAGTGGATCTTCTTTGAGTATTTGCAAATCCGAGATGCGAATCTGCCTCTGCCCTGATGTGTATATATAGATGAAGAGTTTGAAGATCCAGCTTATTGGTTTTGGCGGTAACAATTTGCAAAGGAGAAAGGCAAGCAATCCGCAGATGGAACACACGGAGCTGCGCGGGTGAGAGGATGGGGTTTGTAACGGTTTAATGTTGGTTCGGTTTGCAATAATGGGAATTAGCAAATGTGTAAAGTAACCGCCTTTGGTTCAATCAATTTTCAGAAGAAAGAAAGAAAAATTTGAGGAAAGGAACCACATTCTCTTACTGTTACTTGGGTTCTTGTGAGAGGTTGTTTTGCTTTTTTGACTGTTTCACACAACAGAAACAAAAAAAATAAAGCAAAATCTTTTGACCTGAAACTTGTAGCTTCTTTTAAGCTTTCGAATCTATTTCTCGTCACTCAAATTGTTATTCTATTAGCTTTTCTTAGGTTATGAAATTATAAAAGATGTCTCTTTATTACTCATTGTTCATCTTTGTTCCAAGCCTCACTTATTGACTTGAATGTACCAAAAGGTTGTGATTCTTGAAAAATGGAACACTGTTGTTTCCATAGAGTGACATCTCAAAGTACAGTACGATGTGAATCTGATTCTTGTCTAATAAGTAGTGCAGAAGCTGTGGTGGAGACCAAAAGTCTCCACACGTTGATCTGAGCTGTGTTTACTGTTCTAATGAACAATTGAAAAGATAGTGAGATTTGACAAGAGAATCATTCAACTATTTAGTGAGCTATTCATTGTCCCAAAAACTCAGGCTCATTTTATCGGTTGTCTGTTTTGGAAATGAGTCTGAGCAAATCTCTGTTTTGAGTGGGTTTGTGTACATATCTTCATCAGTGATGTGAGAGCTTTTGTCTCGACGTAAAACTCTGTTACAGTGGAAAAATACAGATGGGCCTGAATTTGAACTTTATGGGCTTTTGCTACGAAGCCCATTTAGTTAACTAACTATTATTTCCCTCGAGGTTTGGATTTGGCGTCAATGGTGTTTGTTTAAGGTCGCGTTTGAGAGATTACGCTTGAGAGAGATCCAGGAAAAATGGCATGGTTAGCGAGATCCATTGCGAATTCTCTGAAGATCGATGAAGATGAAGATGACGAAAAGCAAACGATTAAGTCCGATTCGGTTGAAGATTCCGGTTCCGATCAACCGTCTTCGCCGTCGGTGTTGCAATCACAGTCTCCACGAGGCGTGAAGGAAGATATCTCTGAACTCACAAAGACTTTTAGAAGTCAGCTATGGGGTGTGGCTTCTTTCCTCGTCCCACCGCCTGCTTCTTCCGATCATCCGGAGGAAAATCAGACGGACGGTCATGCGGAGGAGACTCGGAAATCATCGGATCTCGGTGAGGGTGATGAGAATCTGATTGCTGGGATCAGGAGTGATTTCGTGGAGATCGGAGGTAGAGTCAGGACGGGGATCTCGAAGCTCTCCGGAAACTTACCGGTGTCGGAGTTTACAAAAATCGCTTCGAATTTCTTGCAACTGGGCGCGGATTCGAAAGAGCACGATGTTGGAGATGCAATCGGCGTGACGGAGGAAGTAGTTGCGTTTGCGAGGGATCTTGCTCTGCATCCCGAGACATGGCTTGATTTCCCTTTCCCTGACGAGGACAAAGACTTTGATGGTACGTTTTCGAGTCGCATCACGTCGTTAACTCTGTACTCAGATGTTCACTAAGTACACTAATAGAAGATTGAGTTATCGAATATGTTTTGCTTTTTCTTTGCTGCAATTGGAAGTGTTGTTCATTGTTCAAGCGACTTTTTCGAACTCTTCATTTGCAGACTTTGAAATGACTGATGCTCAATACGAGCACGCGTTGGCCGTGGATAGGCTTGCATCGAGTCTTGCTGCTTTGAGGATTGAGCTTTGCCCATCATACATGAGCGAGAATTGCTTCTGGAGGATTTACTTTGTCCTTGTGCATCCTTTATTCAGCAAACATGATGCTTTGCTTCTCTCAACTCCTCAGGTAAGCTTGCTTCTCAACTCCAATGCTGATCATTCTTGTCTTTTCCTCCTGTTATTCGAGTTTTGAAGCTTATTGGTTTTAATGGCGCTTATGTTGCAATGGAAGATTCTCAAGTCTGATAATGAACTTAGACAGTAGCATTAGAATTAGGTTTGGAAACATTTAACAGTGGGTTTGCAAAGTTTATGGAATGATATATGATTGTAATAGTGGGGAAAAGAGTGAGACTTTTCTGATGTGAATCTTTTTTCAATAAAAAAAGGTACTTGAATCAAGAGCACTGTTATCCCATGAGCTGCTGCATAAGAGAAACAAAGCTACAGCAATGGTGCCGCCAGAGAGTAGTGATGAAGAAGCTGCTAGTGCGAATGTGGAACCACTTTCTTCTTTACCCACTAATCCTTCACCTGAACCAAAACTAGAACCAGAAGCAGTCAAAACCGTCACTGTGGAAGCAATACATTCGATTGAGACATTTGACTTTGAGACGGAGAAGCACCCAATCGAGAGCAAGGAGGTACAAGTTGTCGACAAGCCTGTGATCGAAGAAACACCACGCCAGGACAAGCCGGTGCTGATCCCAGTCACTGGTACTTCACCTAGAGTGATTGATGTGCAAGTCGATGATGATGCTGATGATTGGCTGAAGGATGAAGATAATGCAGGAACTGTTAGCTCCTCCACCGGGTCAGCCACCAAACATCTTGTGGATGAGGATGAAGATGTATCGTTCAGTGATCTTGAAGAAGATGACGAGGATGTGCCTGTGAGTTACAAGAAATGACTCATGAATCCTCCTCAGACCCTAAGAACTTAACCTTTTAAATGCTGCCTCTGGAAGAAGAATGTGCCACGGCCGGTCAGGTAAGCGAGGAGAAGAAAGAAATAGACGATGGGCTTGAATGTTGATGAGTGATGACGAATATTGAAAAGCTATATTGTGACCCTATCCGTTTATTACATTTATGTTTGTGAATAGCTCTTTGTACACCGTCTTCTTACAAAAAAATACCTGGCTTGTAAATAAACAGCACCATCTATGATGATGATGCAAAAATGTTAGATATTCCTATAAACCGTTGATCATATAATCCTTTTGAAATTAGGGGGTTACTCATTGAAATGTTTTATTAAATTTTGATGAAGTTATGTATAGTACGAGTATCTTCGTCAGAATTTATCTATACGGAATAAACAGAGAACAGAATCTATAATTATACACTCTTTTGTTTTTGTTTTTTTTGTTTTTTTGTTTAACTCTTTTTTTTTCTGAATCATAATATGAGTTGGAAAGTGGTGGGTGAGAGAGATAATGCTACTTCTTAGCTACTAACAACGGCTGATAATGATTATTGAGCTTCCTTTAAACATCACTTAGGTTATAGCACCTTAAGAGAAGATCATACTCGAATATGGACAAAATGTGTCACCACCTTAAGTGCAATGATCACATTCCCTTTGACCCCGCCATATGAATCCTGGCTCAACAATACCACATTGTCGTTCGTGGCATGTTCTTCCATTTCTTCCAAGGAAGGATTGTAAATCACCTACTGCGTAACTGCGTAATTGTAACTCGGATACATGGGGATTTTGATTGTCACAGGCCCTCCTTCCAGAGTCACTGAAGAGCTCTTCTTCAAAATTGTATCCGGGCACTCCAGAATTGTAGAAATCACGGGCAAACACTCTCACGTCCGCAAGAACATGTCTCCTTACACCAGACCGAAATTGGCGGAGAAAGTGCATCTGCTGGACAAATATTTTGTTTCATCTAAATCCAAAAATCAAACTTACCTAAACAGATTAACAATACATAAATTAGTTTAATTCGAACGAATTCATATTGAAATCTGTGAGTGTCAATATGCGTCGGTACTGTTGAGAGTGTGAATTAGCTCCGAATCTTTTGGAACTTTGATAAATGGTCGGAAGTCGAAAGGAGACAAACGTGTAATATCATGAGATTGAGGAAATGCCACGTATTGAAACACCTTGCCACGTAATTGAAACACCTTGTTCACGATCGATCCAAAATCCAACGGTGAACGAAACTCTGACTTCAAAGAGACGCGACGGCTCGCCTCTTCCAAGGCGTTAGCACCTCACCATCCACGTGTCTGCCGACGATTTCATGTAAATCCAACCTAGTTTTTCTTCTTCTTTCTCTTTCATTTATGGACGTTGGTAAGGAAAAGCGCACCGCCATTATCCATTGGCTTCAACTTGAAAGATACTTACAATAACGGTATTATTTAATAGAAAAAGGGGAAAATGAAGCCATTTTTTAATTTATTTTTTGATATTTTTGAACTAAGTACTCCCCGTTACCTCCAGTTGTGGTTATATTGTTATTACTATGTGCTTGTTTATCGATTCTGTCATATTATTAAAGTTTTACACGATGAAGCATGACCTTGAGTTTTAAATGAGATCAATTTTTTTTTTTTTTAGCTTTTATTTATAGATTGGGATTTTAAAAGACTCCATAACTGACTTTATCACAGCCAACAACAAACCCATGCTCGAAACTTGCAATAAAAACCAATCGATTTCTTCTTGTATTACACGCATGTATACACACGCATGTACACCTTTGTCTCCATCATATCTTCTCGATAGATCAGATTCAGATATCTGGAGCACAATAATTGAGATCACCCTCTCTCTCTCTCTCTTTTTGTTACAGTTCTGTTATTGGCTTTGACGTCATGATTTGAATTCTTATCCAATTCTAAATATCCAACAGAATTTTCTTCTTCTTCTTCTTTTTCTCATTCCTCCGAGAATCTTGACTTCCCACTTCCTTCTCTGATACTTTTGCTCTGTTTTTTTAATAAAGCTGCTTGCTTTCATTCATTTTCCGTGGAAGTGAGAGACAAAAATAGTGTTATACTCTCAGCAGCGAAAAGGGTTTAATATGTCGGAGATTTCTCTCAAATAGTTTTTTTTTTTTCATTTTCCTTGTCTGATTCTGTAGTTATATGGATTTAGCGCTGGGGAAAAAGGGTTTTGATTTTGCTCTGAGGAACAAGAAGTGGATTTTACTAGCAGCGAGTGGTTATGGCGCTTTTAGGGTTTATCATTCTCCTTCGATTTCCCAGAAAAGGAAGCGAATCTCTAAGCTCTTTGCTCTTCTTCTCAACCTCGTCGAAGCAGCCTCTGACTCCGCCGAAGCGGTTAGCGTAATCACGAAGGATCTGACGGAATTTCTCAGATCCGATTCCGATCAAATCCCAAACAGCTTGAAGCAGATTTCCAAAATCGCGAAATCAGATGAGCTCAATTCTTCTTTGATCAGATTCACACAGGCTATGACCGTCGGATTACTCCGAGGATACCGGTTGGATTCCGGCGACGATCAATCCGGGTCGGGTTTCACGGATCGGGTCATGGATAAACTGTTCACGAAATCCGGATCGGGTTTTGCTTCGGCGATCGTCGGTAGCTTCGCTAGAAACTTGGTCGTCGCGGTGTATTCCTCCTCCGGCGAATCTCCGGTCTTCTCTGATTCGAAATTGCTCGACGCGATTTGCTCCGACGATGGGAGGAAGCTCATCGGCGAATGGGTTCAGCGTTTCGTAAGCACGGCGGTTTCGGTCTATCTCGACAAGACGAACGGCGTCAACGTTTTCGACGATCTCTTCGCCGGTTTAACAAACCCGAAACATGAACACAGGGTTAAGCAAACGCTAGTAGCGGTTTGTAACGGTGCGGTCGAAACGTTTGTGAGAGCGTCGCGAAGACCGATCAGCACCGAACCGGAAGTAGACCGATCAACGCTGACCGTTGGATCAAAATCGACGTGGGTCGATCGGGTTTCATCGTCGTTGTCTGTACCGAGTAACCGGAAATACGTGGTGGATTTAACCGGGAGAGTGACGTTTGAGACGGTTAGATCGTTGTTAGAAGTTTTGATTGAGAGAGCAAATGGTAAAGTGGAGAGCTACGTGGAGAAAGTTAGGGAGAGAGGAAATGAGACGAGGAGATATGTGAGAGTTAAGTCATCTCTACTTCATAGTTTATGTTTGTCACTGTGCTTACAGGTTGTTGAAGCTCCATGGATCCTAACTCCAAGACACTGATCAGGCTAAAAGACAAGAAACAAATTTTTGTGTGTGTTTTGTTTGGTTATTCTTGGATTCAATCAAAAT
This sequence comes from Thlaspi arvense, assembly GCA_911865555.2. NCBI lineage: Eukaryota > Viridiplantae > Streptophyta > Magnoliopsida > Brassicales > Brassicaceae > Thlaspi > Thlaspi arvense. The sequence goes on from OU466861.1 coordinate 5,566,700, forward strand.
TCGATGTACACAACACAATTACTCTTTTTTCTTTTTTTTTTGATTTTAATTTGAGTAGAGATATTGGGAGATGATTGTTTTTGACTTTGGAAAGAAAGAAAGAATGGGTTTTTGTTTGAATGCCTTGGATTTGGATATTTGGATATTTGGATAATGTTAAGCGTGGAACATTATTTGATACACTTTTGAGGATAATAATATGGTATGGATATAGCTGAGTAAGTATGGTGACGTGGTTGTAACAAAGCCCATATACATAGAATGTTCTTTTATGAGAAAAGGTCAAATGAGTAACAAAGAAGTTCTTGTTATCCAACAAAAAACAAAGTTGATTGATAACTCTTTCGTCCTGATTTGATCTGATCAGCTCATATAGCTTTTGGGTTTTTATGCAAATACATATATATTTTTAAAAATTTGAAAGTTTCCGAAACTTTATAAATTAATAATGTTAGAATTTTGATATTTTATTAATTTATAAAGTTATTGATTTATCGATTTTGGATAAAAATTTTTTATTAATAATTAATTAAAATAATATTTTTAAAAAAATTTAAAATATTTTTCAAAAATTTTATAATAAAAATAAAGATAAATAATAAAAATATTTCAATTTTAATATAAAATATCAATATATTCATATTTTCATAGATTATCATATTTATATAAAATTAATTTATATAATATTTATTAATTTATATAAAATATTATTTTATTAATTTATCGATTTGTATTAAATTTTGAATCGGTCTAATTCGAAACCGAACAAAATTATTAATTTATCAAATTTATTAATTTATTAAATATTAATTTATAGAACTTCTACTATATATAACAATATCCCTAAATTGTCATTAATCTTTAATAATATGATTGTATCCTATAAATCGTAAAACATCCATCTATCTCCAAATGAAGTACCCAAGACTTGAAGAATTCGTGTCTAGAAGCATTGTAACATCACACCTTTGTAATTAATTAACAAACAGGAAACCACACTTGGACAAAAATCAGTCTTTTGAGATTCTTTAATGGCACAATTTTTTTTTAGCGAATTGAGTTTGTTTCAAGATAATGAAGTTTATTGTCGAAAAAAAAATCTGTGAATTTGTATGTGTGATTGAGGGCCTAGGCCCATTCCTATCCAAGTACCCATAACTAACGTGTCGTACATACTCTTATACTCTATTGGCCCAGTAAGAAACCTCTGTGCCTGAAAAGTAGGTCTTCACAAGAAAAGTCAACTGTTTTTTTTTTCAGTCAACTCGTCTAATCTTAAGACAAAATACAGCTGGTGGTTACAACCAAACTCTGAAACGGAATCAAATCTTTGTTGTGACTTTTAATATAAACCTTACAAAAATAAAGCAATGAAAGCTATTTTTAAATCCATAATCATACAAAGAGAGTGAATAATATAAGTATATGACTCTCAAAGTAACAACAAAAGTAGCAATAAAAAAAAACAGAAAATACAGTGATAGTTGACAAAAAAAAAAAAATACAGTGATAATTCTGATAATGTTGTAATTAGTTAATTAATCTGTCTAGTTTATAAATCAGTGCTTGTGATTCTGAGTGTAAATGTAATCGGTGTGAGCAACAAGGGTTCGTCTAATCAAACACTCTTCTTCTCCAATTCCTTTGCAGCTTTCTTCTTCAACCTTATCTTCTTCAATTTCCTGTATACACATAACAACAAAATATGCACGTCAGTGTTAACTTCTAAACTACTTCCGGTATACATATAACAAAATCAAACGATTTTTGTGATAGTATAAAGTATAAACCCTATTACACTACACAAAGCAAATCGGACGAATGATATCTTTCAAGGACCATGCATGCAAACTTTTTTGGACGACTGGTTCCTTGGCATGGAACATACAGACTATGTAGGTTCCAAATATAAGTTTAAATATTTACAAGGCAGTCATTAATTAATTTATTTTATAACTAAAAAGTTAGGACATTTTTGGCCCATAAGCTCCTTTGACTCCGGACCAGTCTTTGATCATACATGTTAAGGTGTAAGTCATTCCTCTCAAGAAAAGACTAGATTAACTGCAAATATATGTTTTGACTCTTGCAATATTCTTAAAGAACAAAGAAAGTTCACGAACCTTAACGGAGATATCTTTGGAAGAAGCGGTGGTCGTCATCGGAGTCAGCCTGGCTGCGTAAGTTAGCGTTGAGCAGAGGAGGAGAGCCATGATGAAAATGGTTGTGAACTTATAAGTCATATTGATTTGCAAAAGGAGAGAAAATAGAGAGAGAGGGGCGATGGAGGATTATTAGGTGAGAGGATGAAGAGAAGATGAAGTCAATTAGGTGAATTTATAGAGAAACACGAGTTGACAAACAGCGAGATGCTGCCGAATGTGAACCATGGAAACGTGTAAAAGGTAAAGTTAACTATACCTTTATGACGCCATAAAACAATTCGTACATATCGCTCATATTAATTGGATTTAGTTTTATGTTTGTTAGTAGTAATCAAATAAGAAGATGCTCTTCATTCATGCCGTGTTAGATTATTTGATGGCCCTACTGAATTATTTGATGTTGTGTGTGTGTGAATGATTGCTCGAAAAAGCAAAATATCATGTGACCAGGCCAAAAATGTGATCGCTGGATGAGATATTGAGATCAAAGACAATATATACATTTTTGTTTTTTCAAAAAATTTGCTCCAGATTATTTCAAACCAAACAGTGGGCGGATTATTAAAACATTATATAGATATATGCTTGCAAGTATATTTTAATACGAAAAAAGTTTTAATTATTCGTTTTGCGCGCCATGTTTTGCATGCAATATTAGTAGATTTATAGCCGACATATACATGTAGAACATATATATACTGCGGGAAATTGATCGCTGAGTCGAATCATATATCTAAATAATATGAATGTGTTAGAACGAAAGAAAAAAAATTGAAGGTTCCAGAAAGTTGGTGGTGGATATATTTATATGGATGGAGAAGATTCACCTAATGATTCTCACGTGCAGTTGAATGGAAAGAATCAAAGTAAACTTGTGAAAAAAATAAACTGATTCGTAAAAACAAATATGAAATAGTAGTTTTGGAGTTATTCTAGAATGCTGTAGAAGGTAGAAGAATCTAGTACCTCATCCAACAACGTCACTGTTAAATTGCAATTTTTGTTTGTTTTGATAACCTGAAGTAGATTAAATTAAAATTTCTTCGGTTTTATTAAAAATGTCATTTTCATACTTTTCACATAAATTAATTCAAAAATTTAATAAAAATCTTATCTATTCTTTAAAAATATATTAAACAATTTTTAGTTAATATATTAATATAATAAGATTAAAATTAAAATTTTATTTAAAAATTTACATTAAATATATAAAACGACATTCTTTATATAACAAAAATAGTATAAAAATAAGTATATGCACTATAAATATATACTGGTCAGAAATTTATGAAAATTATAAATAATTAGAATTACAAATTATAACTCGGTTAAATATAAGAATATTGTCACAATACTAAAATATATTATTTAATTATGAGAAAATTAAAATCATCAGCAAAGCGATACAATCTATTGTGCAATATAAATTTTAAAATTTTAATTAAAATACGAGTTAAAACTGAAAATTGTATTACAGTAAAGATGATAATACAAAACATATATAAATATAAATATAATCTGAATAATCAAAGAATAATACAATATATATTTTTGTTAGTAGATAAAATCAAATAATATTGATAAAATATGTTATTATGTAGAATATTATTTTTTCTATTTCAGAAAATGTCATTTGATTATTTTCACACAAATTTAAAAAGTTATTAAAAACTCTATTATACTTTTTATAAATACTCTAAAATCATTTTTTTCTAATTAATATACTAGTATAACAAAGTTAAAATTGAATTTTTATTAATAAATTGTATTAGTAATACAAAATGATACTTTTTGTAAAACAAAAAAGAAAATTTTAGAATGACAATTTTTGTTTGAAACGAAGAAATGTAGAATAAAAATATTTAGATTATGTTAATTATACAAAAATAATAAAATCTCTATATAGTGATTAACATTAACATATTGCTATATTTAATATAAATTTTCTAATCTAAAATTAACATATTTAGTATAATATTTTATTTTTCAAAACTTTCAATTTAATTTTGATGAGTTTTGCAGATTTTATTTCATAAATGTCCTACACATTTCACTTCCCAAATTACTCTAATAATATATAACCTAAAAAACTAAATCAAAATCATCAAAGAATAATAAAAAAATTCTTTTGTGGGTGAATAATATTTTTCAAAAAAAACACATGAAACATTTTTAATGGTAATTAGTTGTATATATTGAATATGTAAAAATATGTGATTTGATGACTTTATAAAACCTTTAATGTAAATTCGACATCAGATTATTTAATAAGTATATAAAGATCGATTTTTTTAAAAAAAAATGTGAAAAGAAGAAACACTGGACCCAAAAAAAAAAAACGCGCATGGTATATTGGTATTATGCAAAATTCTGGTCAAAAGAATAGGGAAAAGGGGTTAGCAAAGTCTTATTACTCTTTTCAAACCTATATTGAATATTTAATTCCATTCACATTTACAATTACATCATACCCACGTATGTCGTAAGCTTCTAACTTGACGATTTCGATCTGCTTCTTGTGATCACATCTCATAACGATAAAAAGTCGTTTCTTGAATCCCCGGATACGCTGCTTCGAGAAAGGTACTAAACCGTTTAAAACACTTTTTGGACTGATCGTTATGTGTCATATGTTAGTCTGTTTGTATATGGTTGCGATAGTTCGATGGATATATCAGTTTAACCTAATATTTCTTGTTACTGTGATAAGATAATTCTTAACACTCAACATATATAGTTTGTGTAAGTTCAAAATTCTTTTAATTGGAGAAACATAAGTTATAGTTATCATACAACATAAGATAAGACACGTCTGCTAAAACTGAAACAGCTTCCTTCTAACCATTTAACTCATTCATGTCGTGTAAGTATTAAATATAAAAAGTAAAACTAATTAACTTGAATCCGATTCAATTCAATAATTTCTTATATATTAATCGCAATTTGATTGTCAGTGTGTGAAAGTATGATTGTATTAAAAAAAAAACTCATGTATTGGTCTGGAAAATGGATACACACTCTGACACTCACACACTCGTGAATATTGCTGAGGTTAATAAACCATTTTTTCTTGGTGTTTTTACTTTATACTAATATGACAAATAAACGAAAAGAGTATTAATAGGCGTTATCAAAAATAAATGATAGTATTTGATGAAGTTTGTCTTCTCAAATCGAAAATCAATACAAGAAGGCATTTTTAGCAAAAAAGAAGCCAACATTCTTTCGTTCAAGATCCAAACTCCAAAATAGTAATTATCTTTCTTTTTATCCAACACCGAACAAACATATATTCCTCTTGGAATATTTATAATTTTCTCTTTCCATCTTTTCCAGTACGTAAGATTCTCTTCTTACCAACTTTTCAATTATTTCTTCATTTTTAGTTTTCTAACACAAATTTTCTGAATATTGTAAGCATAACGGTCGAAGTTTTCACCTATATTTTTTATAAGACTAACAAACCAGAGGGCACTTGTGGTCGTCAAGGCTTTCCGGTTACATGAATCATGATTCATATAATTTGCTTATTGATTTCAGAGTTCTTTTACTATCCATTTGCACAATAAATACTCGAATACTGTAGCCTGGTATGGTATATAATCTGAATCATCAGAAATGAGCATTACCATATTTACACCTGGAGCTTGAGATTTTTGGTTTTTTTTTCTTCAACAATCAAAACTTTTAATTTCTCTATGATCCACATCTCGGATAATTGCTTGATATACTGACAGTCAAACTTAGCATCCAAATCTACGAGGAAATACTTTATCAAATCTTTCTCCTTGCTGAAGAACTTATGATCATCATCACTCCCCAATCAGAAGGGTGAAGTTACGAACACATTTAATGTAAAACCTCCTTTTACTTTAAGAGTATATAGATTGGCTACAATATGTTTCGACAATTCTTCAGTTTTAAAACTATTGGGAATGCACTAGAGCCAATACCAACATATATATAACTACAGTGTACCTACTTTTTTTTATTTATAAAAGTATTTATAGTTTAATAAAAGTAAAATTCCATAAATCAATATATGGAACATGAAGTTGTTATAACTTATAACTAATAATTTGCTCATCTCCTCTTTAGTCTTCTAGATTGATTTGGATGTCAATTCAACAAGATCACGCCAAATAGCTATAAGTAATAATTAATATTCAATGGTCAATATATATACGTGAGATCAACTAAAACCACATGAAAAAACTGAATAAAATTAAATGTTTATCCAGTTATCCCAAAACCGAGATTGATATTGATATAAAGTTTTATAGATAATTGTCACAACGAGAATTTATGACAAAAAAAAACAAATCCTTTTGGACTTTCTCGAGTTTACATATATTGTTCCTGCGTGAGAAAAATCATCTTTCTATATAGAGAAATTACAACAATACGAAGTTGTCATCCAAACAATACGAATTTATCAAATATGTTAGACAGTTTCACGACAATTCTGATACATCCCTTTATAAAAATCTTCAGAAGATAGGAAGATTTGTAGGTTTGGTTTGGATGATTTGAAATGTCCTGTCTCAGTTGTGGATTTCGATCTTTCTTGCAGTATTTTTTTTTTTATGTTGTAATTTTAGTTTTGTATGTTTTCTTTCATAAAAATTTCAAACGAAAAAATAACTGTATATATTTTTCTATATATTTACTAACATATTTATTACTTTCAAATTCGAGTTTACGTACAGAGTCGTCTCTGAAACGTTCTAAGCAAAAACATATAGTATTATATACCACTATTTGTCTAACAATGTAATAATGGAGAAAACCCTAATTTAAATAAAATTTTATTACAGAAACCATTAACCTATCTGTATTAATATATTGGATACCTCGAGATATGTAAAAATCCAATATCTAACATTTTGTGCCAAAAGTTTGTACTTCAAAAGATTCATACAAACTTCATTATAGTTACAGCCTCTGTGTTGAAACCCACTTTCGAAGTTGGTTCCAACGCCTGGTTGATTACATCTTTTGGTATGTTAGCAGCAAGCAGCAATGGATTGCAATCATCCATTATACAAAATATCGTTAGTTTTAGAGTTTCTTGTATATGAAAGTAAGAATTGAAATTGTTGGGCCTTCAACAATTCTTTCGATAATTACATCGTCGTCGAAGCTCTAATATTGCAAAATAGCTGCTATATAGCCGCAAATGTTATATCAACGAGAGTGAAATGGTGCACCTATCAAGCTGAAACGTGTGATAAAAGAGAATCGAGATATGGGTTCTCGGTTAAACAGTCAGAACTCGAGTTATATATATAAATAATTGTTGAGTGTAGATCGAAATGTAACTGGTGGGGTTAAACTGGAAGCGTTTACAATCAATCTGAAACCCTTCGGGTTGCATGTGAACCCGCGAATCATAACATGGTACAATTAGTAAGATGTTAACATTGAGGAACAATTATGAGGAATGACTATCTATGCAAGTTTCATAAAAAAAATAAAATAAAATACACTAACCATTGATCTCCACTACTTGTATTGAAACAATAAAAAAATAAAACGGTAGAAAATTAGATAACGAATGAGAGGACATTTTGATAGTTCTGTACTGTTTGAATACTTTTGACTTACAATATCTCTACCTATAAACAAAAATAGTAAATAATTAGTTAAAAACCCATACTGTAAAAACGTCTATATAGTGTATATGGAATTTATCCGAAGGAAGCAGAGGAAAATAACTTTTCATGAAATTTCTCAAAATAATTTTTAAATATTTTTAATAGTGATGAAGAAAACACACATCAAATAAATGTACAGCTTTATATGATTCTTGGTAGACTTTCTTATAGGCTTTCTTGTACAACGATAAGCATTAACTAATTGAGAAATACATAGATTAAGAATATAAAGATTGACGACAAACAAATAATGATTATATACTTACTAGTCGAACAAAAAATTATTCATATTTGATATTTGTAGTTTAAATGGGCCGAGAACCGGGAACCGGGAACCCCAAGTAACGCAATCATTTCTGAAGTTCGATAAGAAAATTTCGAACTTCTGTGTTTACTAAAAGCCCAATAACTTATATCGAATTATTTGAAGAATCGTCGACAGTATCCTAAGTAAAAATTATCGGAAACAAAACCTAAAGACACATAAATTATAACTTATACACGAATTCTTAAAATATAGGGCTCAATGACATCCTTAATTTTTTTTTTCTCCCAAATTGCTTATATATGTCTCTATAAAAGTTAGAGAATTCCAATATATTACAACAAAAATTAACTTTTTCGGTTTAGAGGTACTATTTAGTGTCAAAGACGCTACTAGTAACAAAAGACATTTCTCCGGTACGCTGTGCTTAGTAGATGCAGCCTGGAATGCGATTTATTTGGACTGTGGAATATGTTGGTCGTTCCGTTTTCATACGTATACAGGTATACTATTTTCGGTGATTTTTCTAATACAAAAGAAATATTCCACTTACACAAACAAAATATCCAAATCTTGAAGAGTTTTACATGTTTTCGAATTTTTAAGTGATTGTTAATTAATCTACTTGCTAAGGGAGAAGAACTTAACACAGTGAAATTTTCGGTATCCTATTTGATATTCATTTTTTTTTGTTTTCTACCTTAATTTCCTTATCTTTAATATACTTCGTTTCGCCAATTGTACCTTTTTTTTTGCTTTGAGAACCAGTGTTACTTGAATCTTTTCATGAGATAATCTAGTTTCTGACCAAAACAAAGAGGTACTATATATATATATATATGTAGTGTTGACAAAAACCGGTTCTATTTAGTGAATTAGAGGAAATTTTTTTTTTTATAGATTACAATTTACAACTATAGTTGTTCGTCAGATTCGTAAAAAAACATAATTAATACCTTCATTTTTTATTGTAGAGTTTGTAACTGGTCATTTTTTTAAAGAATGTTGTAACTATCTATCTATTGGATACGAAATTTAATTATTATTTTATAGTTAGAAAGTTAAAAGTAGTCTGTGGTCGTGCATATGAACATGATCTCCAACAAACTCGAAACAAAGGCTATAGAGCTGGAAGAATTTGATAATTAGGCCATGCTTTTTTAGGTTTTATTGTATTCCTTAGGAACGACCTCTTTACAACAGCTTTGCTGTTAAGAAAACTACCATGCAGTATATTCTCTCTCTCTCTCTATCTCTTTTTGGAGAGAGAGAGAGAGAGAGAGAGAGAGAGAGAGAGAGAGAGAGAGAGAGAGAGAGAGAGAGAGAGAGAGAGAGAGAGAGAGAGAGAGAGAGAGAGAGAGAGAGAGAGAGAGAGAGAGAGAGAGAGAGTTTATCACATAACGTTAGCAAAAATTTCGTTTTCTTAGATATATTTTCCATTTGATTACAGAATCAATTATATTGTCGTGTTTATACTTTTGAACAAAGAAAAAGGTGACTGGCAGAATTTGTTGAGAGCTTTCACTCTTTCTTTTAATAGCTTTGTTGAGGTATAATATAACTTAATATTATACGAGAAATAGCACAAAAATGATTCAGATGATAATTGTGTTGGGATTTCACCATCAGCTTTGATTCAATTTGAAAAGATATACACACAAATCAAAAACACAAAAACACAAATTATATATATTATGTTTCTGTTCTCTGAATCTGTTAAATGTTTACTTAACTACTCCCAAATGTTGACACTGAGCTCTCATTCTATCGTTTGATTTGTTTATTGTTTTATTTATAAAGAAATTAGTTCATTTTTGCAGAATAAATAAATTTTGATCAAATGAACACACGCAAGATTCAGATGTATTTATAGAAAACATCATGAACATATTCTCAAAAAGAAAGAAAAAAAGGACTAGATCCACAACTATTGAAACCAATTGACTTTGTTGTTTGGTAACCATGTTTAATAATCTGTTTAACTGAAAAAAAGAAATCAAATAAAAACTAATTGCAAAAGGATATTAAAGGAAAAAAACACATATTATGTAGAGAGAGAGAGAGATGTATTTGTGAAATGTAATTCTCATTGAATAGTGAGGAAGATACAACCGTATATATATAAATTTAAAATACTAGGTTAGTTATAAATTTAGGCCACTAAGAAAAAAAAATTAAATGGAAATAACAAATGTATGGACTATATTGTAGTTCATGCAATCAAACAATATATACAACAACAGTTTAAACTACAACTGCTGATAAATCTGTCTCTTTCTTTTCTTTGAGATTTTTCTTTTGTAATTTCACTGGCCGTCACTTTTGGTCTTTTCGCTTTGGATAAAGAAAAGAAGGATACAAAAAATAAGGTGTAAATAAAAGTCTGATTTTGATCTTTAGAGACAACTTGAGATATTTTACATAAGGAAATTTTGAAACCTTTTACATGATCTTGTAATTTGACGTCGACAGATGGAAAAACAAGAAGTAGAAAATTCTATAATTTGAATACCTTTTAAATATAAGTTCATGATAAGATGCTTTTTAATGCAATTGATAGATTCACATTTAAAATAGGAAAAATTATAGGTCTGACTGGTATGTCAGATGAATAACAGAATAGCGGAATAATTGAAAAATTACTAGCAGAATGAACTGAATTGAATAATATTTTAGCTGAATAATTGTGAAACGCTGAAAAGCTACTTTTAGTAGATTAATCACGTTTTGTTTTTTTAGTTATATTTTTAACATGCTAGCAGAATCACGTTTCAAAAACATAAAAAAACGTGAAAAAGTGAAAATGTGATGAGTAACATGAATAGTAAAAAATAACAAAATCAAGTTTCTAAAATGTGAAAACGTGAAAAAGCTGCATACCATTCAAACCCTATATATACTAGAAAAACTGAATAAAATGGTTGATGTCAAAATGATCCTCTAAGTCTCTAACACAAGGAGCTTAGCAAGAAACTAGATAGGCTTAAGAGTATTCTTCCCTCCAGACATAAGCTTATCACCATCGCTTACTACATCACTTGAACACTTTCTCATCGCAATAAGAAATGGATCATCTTTCTCTTCTCGTCTCTTTCCTGCTTTTTTTTTTTTTTTTTTCATTTTGCTAATATTCAAGATTTCACAAACGAGGAAGATCTACCCAACCGTTTTGATAACGGACATAGTGGTGGCAAGGTAGAAAAGGTTGGTACCACCATTTGATCATTGATATTAGACAACGACGACGAAACTTGACTACTTGAGGTGAAGCTGACAAAAGCAATTTGTTTTCGTGAGAGGGCATGCTTTTATTATGTGATCAAAATTGATGGTACGATTTGTAAAGATGAAGAATTTGATAGGCTTGCAGACTATGTATATATATATATATATATGTATACATATACGGGTGTATCGCACAGCTTTGTTACCTTTTGAATGGGGTTGGGACATGATAAAGGCATGAACAATAGAAAAATAATACTTCATTTTGTTTCGAGTGTTATTTTAGAGTTTTGTTTTTGTTTTATAAAAAATGTTGTTTTGTATTTTTAATATAAATTTTTAAACAAGAATTCAGTTTTAACCTTGTTATATTAGTGTATTAATTAGAAAGAAAAAATTATTTAGTATATTTATAAAAGATAAAAGAGATTTTTATTAAGTTTCTTAATTTATGTGAAAAGTACTAAAATAACACTTTTTATAAATATATCTGAAACATACAATTTATAAAACATTTTAATTTATGAGTTACATTTTGATTTTTAAATTATTATTTTATTTTAACGTTTTTTAGAACATATATAATACTTATTAAAAAATTAAATTTTAAGGGATATTTGAATACCAGATATTTGGATAGTAATAAAACAGATACATATCATAAAAATATTGAAGATAAAGCAGAACAAATTACAAATACTTCTAAAATTTTGGATATCTGCTCGCCAAGCCTAATTAAGTATACATATAATTTTCTCAAGAGGATTTTCACCTATAATCTAAATTGGATATAATATGATAGTATTGAGTATTGACTATTGTTAATGAAAAGTGAAATAGTGTAAAGCACTAAAAGGACCACCTCACGAAAATTTTGGTGAGTCTCTCTTTGTACACATGGTTCCAAATTAGTGGACCAGATAATTTAATGTGTAATAACTCTATAAAAAAAAAAGTTTAATTCTATCCCACGATAGATTCAGATACAGTCCACTCCAATATCATTCCATTCTCTTTCTTTTAATTAAAAAAAAAAAACAGGTGACTAAATAAAAATACCAAGAAAAATTCTAAAAACATCCATGAATTTACTGTAAATTGATCAGATCTTCCACAGTATGTGAGAAATTGGATGGCATGATTACGATTTAAGCATGAGTGTTGTTTGTGTTGGTGGTATACATTTATAGAATAATTAAAGTTGAAAAACAGCAGTATAATTACATCCAGACCCAGCATAATCAATTCTATTTAATCCCCCCAATTTAATCCCACCTCTATCTTACGCGTACTTTGCTAACACGCGCCGTATTATCACACACAAACCAAAAGTTCTCTCTCTCTGTCAACTACAAATTTTCTGTAACCGTTTCTTTTTCTCAACAGTCACATGGAAGTTCCACTTTCTTCTTCAACCTTTTTGAAATCTCTCTGAAGACGACGGAGAGAGAGTAGAGAGAGATTACCGATGGCGAGGAGTCGCCGGTTTAGCTACCGGTTACTCCTTCTCCTCTTACTAAGCTTCGAACCGGCACGGCGTTTGACTTCCGCCGATCCAAACGACGAGGCGTGTTTAAAGAATCTCCGGCAAGGCTTAGAGGATCCGGCGAGTAATCTCCGGAACTGGACGAACAACGTCTTCTCCAATCCTTGCTCTGGCTTCACCTCTTATCTCCCTGGTGCTACCTGTAACAATGGCAGAATCTATAAACTCTCTCTCACTAACCTCTCCCTCCGTGGCTCAATCTCTCCCTTTCTCTCCAACTGTACCAACCTTCAATCCCTAGATCTATCCTCGAATCAGATCTCCGGCGAAATACCGCCGGAAATTCAGTTTCTCGTTAACCTCGCCGTGCTCAATCTCTCGTCCAATCGTCTCTCCGGCGAAATCTCTCCGCAGCTCGCACTCTGCGCTTACCTCAACGTCATCGATCTCCACGATAACCAGCTCTCCGGTCCAATCCCGCAGCAGCTAGGGCTTTTGGCGAGATTATCGGCGTTTGATGTGTCGAACAACAAACTCTCCGGCCAGATTCCGACGTATTTGTCGAACAGGACGGGGAATTTTCCGAGGTTTAACGCGAGCTCGTTCGTAGGGAACAGAGGATTGTACGGGTTTCCGTTGCAGGAGATGATGAAGAGCAAAGGGTTATCAGTGATGGCGATCGTTGGGATTGGGCTTGGAAGTGGAATCGCGAGCTTGATGATTAGCTTCACCGGTGTTTGTATTTGGTTGAGGATCACTGAGAAGAAGATCGCTGAAGAAGAAGGCAAGATTAGTCAATCAATGCCTGATTACTAAACTTGATTTCAATTAAGGATTTTGCTTAAAATCTTGTATTATTAATTAATTACGGCTATTTCTGAAACAAGAAGAAGATTCAGGATTCTTGGTGTGTGTGAGTTTTTTGGTCTATTCATTGGGTTTTCACTTCTATTTTTTTTTAAGTAATGAGAGAAAAACATTCTTGTAAATTTTAGTTAATGTAAATCATCGAAGATAAGGAATATTATTATTATCATTCTTTATTGAATTGTTTAAATAAACAAATAAATCAAATCAAAATTATTCCTGGTAACGGATACTGCGGTATCTGCTGCGAGAGACAAGTGGACCCGATACTGATTTTGGTTTCGTTCGTGCCAGTGGATTGTCAGATAGATGAAACGGTGCGTTTCCGTATTTCAAAACAAAAATAATACTGCTTTCACGATGATGATGATCATCATCCCCACTCCACAAGAAGAAAGAAGTTCATGATGATTGTTTTACAATTTTTTATAATTGCATTGGTATACATCTTTCTTATCCATCCGCCTACAACTCTTATAAAACGGGATCGACCGGTTAGCATCTAATTTTTCCTTTTACAAGACTAAACCGGATTCGATCAGAATCTCATCCAGCTGCAACCTCGTTGCTTCATAGCTCCAATCATATTCATGGCTTCTCTCGTCTCTTCTGCTTCTTTCCACAAACCAGCCCCTGCGTAGATGTTCGACAGTTGAACATAAACCGATGGATCATTCTTCTCTCGCTCCATTAGTAACCTAGCGACCATCTTCCCCAACTTCAAATCTCCATGAGCAGCACAAGCACTAAACAAAGCCCACAACACATCTACTCTTGACCCGATGCTCTTCTCGCTCATCTCCACCAAGCTTCCCGCTTCATCGAGGTAACCCGCTCGACCAAGAAGGTCTACTAAACACGAAAAGTGATCCACACTCGGTACCACTACTGAGCTAAAGATCTCAAGTCCCTCTTTGACTAAACCGGCGTGGCTGCAAGCAGAGAGAACCGCTGTGAACGTGGCTGCATCGGGATCCATTTTTCCTTCATCTTGCATCGTCTTGTAGGTAAGAACCGCCTTCTCTCCTTCCCCGTGTCTCGCGTATCCAGAGATTAGAGAGTTCCATGACACAACGTCTTTTTCAGACATTTGGTTGAACACTTCAACAGACTTTTGTGTAGTCCCGCATTGAGAGTACATGTTTATGAGGGCATTACCTATCAATGTCTCGTTGACTTGCCCGTGTCTCAAGGCATAAGCGTGAGCCTGCTTCCCGATCATCAAAGACGAAATGTTTACGCAAATGCTCAAAAGTGTGGTAAGAGTGTAAGCATCAGGGACCTCTGACTCTACCAAGCTAGAGAATCTTTTCAAACCTTCAAAGGGAAACCCGTTACGGTGAAACCCTGAGATGATAGCATTCCAAGAAACTAGGTTCTTCTTCATAGATCTTTCGAATATTAGGTCCGCTTTCGCCATCTCTCCGTGCTTGGAGTAGGCAGATACCAACGCGTTGGAAATTTCGGTCTTTGAGCTAAGCCCGAGTTTGATTACACACACTTGAACCATCTCCAAGGCATCTAAATCTAGAGAGCTTGCTAAAAGACTTCCGAAAGTAAACTCGTCCGGTTTAACTCCCATTCTTTGCATACTCTTGTATACCGACGTCGCAGACTCGCCCAATTTCGCTTGGTTATAACCAGAGATCATTGTATTCCAAGTAACCAAATCTTTCTCTTTCAACGATTCGAAAACCTTACAAACCGCAACAAAATCCTCCAACGAAGAGTACATTGCCATAGTGGAGTTGCTGACCAACGTATACTCTTCATACCCTGTCTTGATTGCTACTCCATGTACTTGGCCTCCCATAGCCGCACATGAACACGAACTCATAACACTAACAAATGTCAGATCGGTTGGTCTAAGGCCAGCTTCTAGCATTTGCCTAAAAACCAATAAAGGCTCTTCTCTTTTGAAACTAGCCAAACCATCAATCACCACGTTGAAAGTGACCTGATCACGAACAGCAACATCAGCTTCTTCAAACACAAGCCGGGCACTAACAGCGATCTTGCTATTGAAATACATCGTGATGAGGGCGTTAACAACAGATGATGCAACCAAAAACCCAGCTTTTACAACCAGCGAGTGCACCTGCTCACCGAAATCCAAAGAGCACATACTCAAAACAGTAGCGAATCCAAACTTGTCATGTCGGACACCAAGCTTGTGCATTTCTCGAAACAATTCGATACCCGTTCCGCGATAGCCACTTTCTTTACAACCAGTGATCATAGCATTCCAAACCGCAACATCATCTCTATCACGCATTTCATCAAACACCTCAAATGCATACTCTATATCACCAAGCTTGAAACTTGCACTCAGAAGCGTCGTCCATGAATAAACATCAGGTACCTTTATCTCTTGGAAGTTATTCTTCAACGAAACTA
The DNA here is from genome assembly GCA_911865555.2 of Thlaspi arvense. Lineage (NCBI taxonomy): Eukaryota > Viridiplantae > Streptophyta > Magnoliopsida > Brassicales > Brassicaceae > Thlaspi > Thlaspi arvense. Next base: position 5,582,762 of record OU466861.1, read on the forward strand.
AGTTCCCTGATCTCGCGTAGAGCGAGAGAAGCGTATTGGAGACGTGAGAGTGACACAATATACCCGAGCGAATCGCGTAGCAATGTAGCTGGCCACCGAAGACGGAATCACGGAGGTTCCCAGCGGCCATAATAGCAGACGAGACGCTGTACTGATCTGGTCTCAGAGTTGTGCAGCGGTGAACATCGGCGAAGAGCTTGAGAGCGTTTCTGTTCTCGCCGGAGCGAGTGAGACCTGTCAGTCGGCGGTTGATATTGAGCAATGAGTTTTCGGCTATGGCTGACAAGCTCTCTGTTAAACATAGAGCTTTTCTCATCAGTCATCTATAAGCTTTTGTTGTAGTTGAAGAAATCGTCTCTTTTAGGGCTTTTCCTTTCCATATGCGAAACAGAGAGAGGGAGAAGACTTTATAAATACGCAAACGGCGTCGTTTTCAGAGTGAGAAACAGAGCGAACTGTGAGAAATGCGTAGATTCTCTTCCATAGTCGATCTTTTCCTCAGCAAACGCTATATTCTTCTCTTACCATCTTCTCAAGCAAACTCTCGAATCGATCTCACCTGCAAATGGCTCCACATTTCCAGAGTTCTCAAGTATGATTCCGTCGAGTCGGCGGAGAGAATTAATGGGGCTGGGTTGGTTTGTCCACAGAAGAGGCAGCAGGAGGATGATTTCGCCGGCGACGTCGAGAAGATATACAGAGTTCTACGGAATTACCACTCCAGGGTTCCCAAATTGGAGCTTGCTCTTAACGAATCCGGTATCGATCTGCGACCCGAGTTAATCGTACGAGTGCTGAGTCGGTGTGGCGATGCTGGGAATCTAGGTTACAGATTCTTTCTCTGGGCATCGAAGCAACCTGGTTATTGTCACAGCTATGAAGTTTGCAAATCGATGGTGAAGGTTCTCAGTAAAATGCGGCAGTTCGGAGCTGTTTGGGCTTTAATCGAAGAGATGAGGAAGGAGAATCCGGAGCTGATTGAGCCCGAGTTGTTCGTCGTACTGATGCGGAGGTTCGCTTCTGCTAACATGGTGAAGAAAGCAGTAGAGGTGCTCGACGAAATGCCCAAGTACGGTTTAGAGCCTGACGAGTATATATTCGGAAGCTTGTTAGACGCCCTGTGCAAGAACGGCAGTGTGAAGGATGCTTCGAAGCTTTTCGAGGACATGAGAGAGAGGTTTCCTCCGAATCTTCGGTACTTCACTTCGTTGTTGTATGGTTGGTGTAGGGAAGGGAAGTTGATTGAAGCTAGACATGTCTTGGTTCAGATGAAGGAAGCAGGGCTTGAGCCAGACATTGTGGTTTTCACCAACTTGCTGAGCGGATACGCTCACGCTGGTAAAATGGCGGATGCTTATGATCTTATGAAGGATATGAGAAGGAGAGGGTATGAGCCCAACGCGAATTGCTACACGGTTCTGATCCAGGCGCTGTGTAGGATGGAGAAGAGGATGGATGAGGCCATGAGGGTTTTCGTTGAGATGGAAAGGTATGGATGCGAGGCTGATCTCGTGAGCTACACCGCGCTGATAAGCGGGTTTTGCAAATGGGGAATGATCGATAAAGGTTATAGTGTTTTGGATGACATGAGGAAGAAAGGAGTCGTGCCTTCGCAGGTAACGTATATGCAGATAATGGTGGCTCATGAGAAGAAAGAACAGTTTGAAGAGTGTTTGGAGTTGATTGAGAAGATGAAGCAAGCAGGTTGTAATCCGGATCTTCTGATTTACAACGTAGTGATCAGATTGGCCTGTAAGTTAGGGGAAGTGAAAGAAGCGGTTCGGTTGTGGAATGAGATGGAAGGTAATGGTTTAAGCCCTGGAGTTGATACGTTTGTTATTATGATCAACGGGTTCACAAGCCAAGGCTGTGTGATCGAAGCATGCGATCACTTCAAAGAGATGGTGAGCCGAGGAATCTTCTCTGCGCCTCACTACGGAACGTTGAAGACGTTGCTGAACACTCTTGTTAGAGATGATAAGGTCGAGATGGCGAAAGATGTCTGGAGTTGCATATCGAACAAAAGCTCTTCCTGTGAGCTGAACGTATCGGCTTGGACGATATGGATCCATGCTTTGTTCGCGAGAGGTCACGTGAAGGAGGCGTGCTCGTATTGTCTGGATATGATGGAGATGGATTTGATGCCGCAACCTGATACGTACGCGAAGCTCATGAAAGGATTGAATAAGCTGTATAATAGGACGATCGCTGCAGAGATAACAGAGAAGGTGAGGAAGATGGCGAGTGAGAGAGATGTGAGCTTTAAGATGTATAAGAGGAGAGGTGAGGAGGTTTTGATTGAGAAAGCTAAACCTAAAGGGATTAGAGAAGGGAAGAAGAAAGGAACAGCTGCTCATCATAAGCGTAAGTGGGGAGGTGAACCAAGTAGAGCTAAAGCATTGTAACATTATAAGTTTCTAAATTAAGTAACTTTTATAGCTGTATCAAACGCTGTTTATGTTTTTTTGCTTTGTTTCATTACATTAGTTCGATCTTGTTCCTCTTTTTGTCATTTTAGTCAAGAGTGAAACAAAGTTGACTAAACCGAATTTAAACCAGGATTATAAATTTATAACCAACGAAAAATTAACCTATAAACCCGATCGGTTTTTGTTTTATTTAACACAGAACCACTGCCAATTTTGTGTAATCAAAAGATTCAACCGGAAATTAAAACCGAAATCGACAAACGAACCGACTCAAACCAATCCGAACCCAGATAAACCCGGCAAAGTCGTTGGCAATAACAGAGGCATTGTCCCGGCGAGGAACAAATTTGATCATCCGAATCTGCTTCAAGGAAGCTTTTGTAAAAGAGCAGCAAGATCCTTTTGTAATCGTTAAGCGAGTGAAATATCAATCAAAAGCTTCAAATTTCTTTAATTGACTCAAAGAGTATTTTCATTTGGGTCGTCTCTCGATGTTGAGGACACTGTCTCTAGCTCGGGACCATCTTAGGTCCAAAGCATCTTCTCCTTCTTCGTCTCCTTTTACCTTCCGTGTCCTCTCTTCCCCATTTTCTTCGAAGCGGCATGCGCCTAAGGCGAGCGAAGAATAAGAGCCGGCTCTAAAAGAATCCGTTTTGCTGTACCCGAAAGATCCGTCAAGCACACCTAAGCTCTTCCTTGTCCAGCCTCGTCTAGCGCCGCCTAAGTTTCTGCAGGCGAAGCTGAACGAAGCGCTCTGCCTCGCGAATTCGCTTGAAGAACAGAGATATGGGTACTTCGAGTCTGATTTCTTCGACAAGGAATTGCCTTCTCATGTTGTTGTCCAAAACCCTGTTGCTAGATCGTCTAAACCTCGCGTAGGTCTGTCTGTGGAGTTAACTTTTTCTTCCGTTTCAATTTTTCTTCCATGAATAAGAATCATGACTTCCAAGTGTTCGACGATTTTCCTGAGAGACTGATGAAGTAAAGTGGTTTTGAATTGTTAGATACTTATTTCGGGCGTGGGACTGTAGACAACATCAAATGCCATCTGAATGCTGAAGATTCCAAGGCAAGCCGCTAAAATATCTCATCGTTATCAACCTCTGTTTTTGTTTTTTTTTTTTTTTTTTTTTTGCTGCATCATGCCGTTACAATCTCTTGATGCTCAGGAAGAAGTTGATGCTGTATTTGTAAACGCCATTTTGTCAGCAATTCAACAACGGAATTTGGAGGTAACGCCACAAAAACCTGAAATTTATTCTTCCTTTTTTGTTTGTTTTTTTCCCCTTCTGTTCAAGCTAATGTTGTGTCTTTGCATTCGTTTCTTCAGAGAATTTGGGCAAAGCCTGTATTAGACCGTGTAGGCCTTATAATCGAAATATTTAATGCTCATGCGCATACGAAAGAAGCAAAGCTTCAGGTACTGTGACAATAAAGATCTATCTTTTTTTAGATTCTAAGAACGTTTAATCAATAGCTGTTTGGTTCATTTATTCACAGGCTGAGTTAGCAGCTCTGATGTACAAAAAGAGCAGGCTGGTTCGAGTGCGTGGTACTGATGGACGTCAGACTTTTGGTCAGTTTGGAGAAGCTGAAGTTGTTAGTGCCCGAGGGTGAATTTTCTCAACCTGCTGTTTTGTATATTTTCCTTGATCCTTTTGGTTGTTGATAAGCTAACGAAAATGTTACTGAATCATTTTTTTTGCAGGAGAGCAGCTAGTAAAGGAGTTGGTTTCGTAGGTGGTGCAGGAGAAACTGAGCTTCAGCTTCAACGCCGAAGGTTAGCTGAAACTGTATTACATTTATATATCTTCAGTGTCGTATCTTTGGTTAACCAGAAGACTTAGTGCGCGGCTCTCTTATCCTATTACAAAAATCGTGATCTACCAGAATATCAGACCGGAGGCTTCGCTTGTTAACCCAAATTAAAGAAGCCAGACGAACGCGGCTGTTGCAGCGTGCTGGACGTAAGAGACAAGGTGGTTTAGCGGGTAAAAGTTTAGCAACCATTGCTGTCGTTGGTTACACAAATGCTGTAAGTGTTTGGATTTTGCCTCCTCCCCAAGAAATCTCATCCCAAAAGCAACTATTTTTGATAGTCTGCTTCATGATTGTTTTTTTGCTTTTGTTAGGGAAAATCGACTTTGACAAGTGCTTTAACAAGGACTGCTCTCTACTGCAATGAGCGGTAAATTCAAATGCTTTAAAACTATCTTAATTTGTCAAATTTGAAATTGAACTCTTAGCTTTTGCATGCTTTGGTCTGGCATCTGCAGATTGTTTGCTACTTTAGATCCTACACTCAAAAGTGCCATCCTTCCTTCTGGGTAAGTTGATTGATACACGTCAAGGATCATGTTTATAACTTCACGGTACAAATGAAAAACTATTGAATCATAAGAGTTGATTTTTATTTAGAAGGAAAGTGCTTCTTAGTGACACTGTTGGATTCATATCAGATCTGCCTATTCAGGTAATGTATCTCTACTCTAATTCCATCTTTCATTTTTAAATCACTTAGGTTTCTTTTCTTGGCTCGTGGCTTCTTGTAGTTGGTGGAAGCATTTCAATCGACTCTGGAAGAAGTTGTAGAAGCTGATCTACTTCTGGTAACCACTAAATAAAATAAAATAAAAAATTCTAGTCTTGAGTTACATTTAGTAGTGGAGAACTATAGAAATCTTGGCCTTTTGTTCTTTGCAGCATGTTGTTGATTCATCGGCTCCAAATATCGAGGAGCATCGTTCAACAGTGTTTCATGTCCTTAATCAAATTGGAGTACCAGAAGAGAAGCTTAAAAATATGATTGAAGTTTGGAATAAAGTAAGATTTTGCAAATAAACCATCTTATCTCAAGTAGAACAAGCAACGTCCTTTTTTTACACACTGGGGATTTTTGTTAGATTGATTATGAAGAAGAAGAGGAAGTGGAAGACATGCATTATCTAGATGATGGCAAAGGAGAAGAAGAAGCAGAGTTAAGCGACGGTTCGATAGCTGAAGAAACTTTTGAAGCAGCAGTTGATGAAGACAAAATCGATAACCAAGAAGGTGATTCTGATGGGTGGCTATTGTCTGAAGATGAAAATGTCAGTGACTCTGAGCTTTTTAAGGCTCCGGAAGATGATATAGTAGCTGCTGCAGAGAAGAATGGACCAGATGTCAGAGTTTCTGCACTGACCGGAGTTGGTCTGAAGGAATTGATGTATCTTATTGATGAAAAATTGAAAGGTGAGGATGAGAAGCTCAAGTCTCAGACAATAGTCGAAAGGAGCGAGATTCAGAGCCGTAAATGGAGACCACCTCGTAAAGATGATGAAGAGTTAGCCGTTGAGCAATAGTTTTTGTCTGTCAAATTGCTACTGTTGAATTATGATGAGGACTCTGTTTTATTTGTTTTGTTTTTGGTTTTGGGGGGGATACAATATACCACAGGACTGCAGAAGTGAGTGTTGTTTACGTGTGTAAAAAACGATAAGAAGTTTAGTAACTCTTTTATGAAATCATGGGCTTAACACGACGTCGTTTTCCGTACAGCGCGTCCCAGCCATACGCGCTTTATATATGACGCGAGTATATAAATATGTAGATAGCGATATTGCAGTGATAATAAAAACACTTGCGAAGCTTCTCCTTTAGTTAAAATTCAAGTGAGGTGTATAGAAGCTGTTAAAGGCGCATTTTCTCGGATCTGAGATCTTAGATCCCTCACCATTGTTTATTCTGTGTCATTGATCTAAGGTAGTTTTCCTCTCTTCTTCTCGATTTCTCCATGATTCTATTCCTCTTTTACGCTTCTTGGGTCTCGTTCGTCTCGCGTGAATTCCTCCTTTTTCCTGCGAGTTGTTTCATGGATCTATCTGTAATCTGATTTGTTTCTGTTGATGAAATTCATTGTTATTGGTGATGTTTGGCTTAGATGTGGGTAAAATTGGAGAACGAACGCAGCTGATTTGTGGTGGAATCTGATAGGTTTTTAAGGTTATCTGTTTGTTTCATGGATCTGTGTCTACGTTGATGGTTGTGTTGGACTTATTTGTTTGGTTGCTTATGCTAGTCAATGTTGAAATCATGGAGATTTTGAGAGTTGTTCATCGTGTTCTATGGATGTTCAGTCTAGAAAGGACATGGATTAATCTAGTTTAGTGTTTATTTATTTTTTTGTGTGGCTTTGTAGGTATAATAGCTTGAGCTTTCTGGGATCTTAGTAATGGCGAGAAGGCAAGTAGGCTCAACACGACGTGTAGGGGATGGTGGGAGCTTCCCGTTTGCAGGAGCTCTGCACTCAAAGTCCCGATCTTCTCCACTATTATCTATTTGCCTTGTTCTCGTGGTATGTATGATTTGTGTGCTTCATTGCTCTTCTTAAACGAATTTGCTTCATTGTTAACTTTCAGAACTAATGTTCGTTTCATATATTTGGATTTCCAGGGGGCTTGCCTACTCATTGGTTATGCATACAGTGGTCCAGGTATGTATATGTACATCTTAGTGTACAATAGGTCCTTTGTCTCTAGTAGCAAATTGTCTCATCGCCTTCACTTTCTTTCGAATCCAGGTCTCTTTAAAAGTGTCAAAGAAGTCAGCAAAGTTACTGGTAATTCTTGTTCTCATTTTCAGTTCTTGTACTTAAAGATATTCTAAATGCCTTTGAGCCATCTTATTAGCTTCTTTTTCAGAGCTGTGCAAAGACCTGACACTAGGATGTTTTGTTGTGAATCCTCAGGTGACTATTCTTGCACAGCAGAAGTGCAAAGAGCCATTCCTGTTCTTAAGAAGGCTTATGGAGATGGGATGCGCAAGGTCTTGCATGTAGGCCCTGAGACATGCTCAGTGGTTTCCAGTCTGTTGAAAGAAGAAGAGACTGAAGCATGGGGTGTCGAACCTTATGACATCGAGGATGCAGATTCTCACTGCAAGAGTCTCGTGAGCAAAGGCCTTGTGCGTGTGGCCGATATCAAGTTCCCTCTGCCTTACCGGGCAAAATCATTCTCTCTTGTGATCGTGTCCGATGCTCTTGATTATCTCTCACCCAAGTACCTGAACAAGACCGTGCCTGAACTTGCAAGGGTGGCTTCAGATGGTGTGGTTCTTTTTGCAGGTACCTACCCTAAAAACTGAGAAAAACAAAGACTTCTTTCTGAGTTTTTTGGTTTCTTACTCTTGAATTTCATCTGTTCCAGGTCTCCCTGGTCAGCAGAGAGCTAAAGTTGCTGAATTATCTAAATTCGGTCGTCCCGTAAGTTTTCTTATAGTCTTATTCTTATAGTTTATAAGTGGCATTTGCATAGTTTATGCACTTAGCCGTTAGAATCACTTCATGATTCAAACACAGTGACTCTTGAAAGTTGCATTTAATGCATACTTAAATGACTGTTATCAATCTTTCACAAAGTTCTTTCAAAGCAAGAGACTTACGAGTATACAAGACTTAAGACGTGCACTTTTTGTTTTCTTATCTGCAGGCTAAAATGCGTAGCGCATCGTGGTGGAACCGCTTCTTCGTCCAGACAAACTTAGAAGAAAACGAAGGACCAAGCAAGAAGTTCGAACAGGCTGTTTCCAAAGGATTATACAAACCAGCCTGCCAAGTCTTCCATCTCAAGCCATTACATTAACCAGCCATCATCACCAAAGCCTACTGTTCTACACTAAAAGCATATTCACACGAAGAGCCGTTCGCAAAACACAAAAACATTAAAAAAAAATAGCAGTAATTCGATATTCTCTCCTTGTATTTTGTAACAAGTCAGTTTTTGTTCTTCAAATGTTTTGTATCCGTCAACACAATTTTTCCTATTCAATTAAAGTCATATCATTATCACCAATAATCCCCACATGAACATTTCCCATCTTTGAAGCTATGAAACCTAAGGTTATCCCTTACAATGATCTCTCTGCCTGAAACCGCAGACATGAACTTGATCGCGTTGTGACAATCCCCACATATCCTCATGTTCTTCTTCACAACTATCTCCTCTCCGTCTGATGTCGTCATCAACCCGAAAGCCACCGCGAGCTTCTCGCTGTGCCGTCCTAACCGCGTCTCTTCTTCTCCTTCTCCGGCCTCATCCTCCTTCACCATTGCACATCTCTTATCCATCACATACCCAACTCTCTTCATCTTCTTCATCATCTCCTCTAAATACTCATTCACTTCACGTATCATTGGGTGAGACCAATCTTCCGCCACAAACACATGCTCTTTCCTCTTCACTTCGATCCAGCTACACCCCGGTTTCTTCCTTATCCTCTTCCCCCTCATCGATTTCCTCACCGCCGCCATCTCTTCCCATTTGCCTGCATCCGAATACATGTTTGCTAGCATCACATACGGCGTCGCGGCTAATGGTTTCATCACCATGAGCTCATTTGCTGCTCTCTCCGCAAGAGCCATGTTCTTATGCTTTCTACAAGCACCGAGCAACGCAGCCCAAGCAACAGCCCCTGGCTTAAACGGCATTGCGTCTATGAATCTTACCGCTTCTTCCAGCTTCCCTGCTCTTCCCAGAAGATCAATCATACAAGAATAGTGCTCAGCCTCTGGTTCGATCTTGAACGTCTCCTTCATGGTGTTGAAGTACCTCTGACCCTCGGCGACTCTACCAGAGTGTACACAAGCAGAAAGAACGGCTACAAAGGTTATATGGTTAGGCGCAATACCAGAGTCAAGCATCCGTTGGTACAAAAGCAGAGCCTCTGTTACATTCCCGTGCTGCGCATAGCCTTTGATCATACAGTTGTAAGATACAGCATTAAGCTCCGGCATACGATCAAACACCCGTCTTGCGTCTTGCAGGTTTCCGTTTTCGTAATACATCGAGATCAACGAGTTGTTCACGGAGATTCTGTTCGAAGGGATGTGAGATTTAATCGCCAACCCATGAATCTGCTTGCCCTGAGAAGGAGAGGAGAGGTTCGAGCAAGCGCTTGTGACACAGACAAAACTGCAATCATCAGGTCTATGTCCAATACGTTGCATCTGTCTAAAGCTCTTGACAGCTTCTTCAGAGAGTTCCTCGTTCAGTGAATACCCAGAGATCATCGTGTTCCAGATAACCAAGTCCGGCGACAAAATCTCTTGAAACACCTTCTCTGACTCAGACATACCGTTACGACCTCCACATTTTGAGTAGAAGTCGATCAAACCACTCCCCACGTGTGAGTTCCGGTGAAATCCAGACTTGATCAGCTTACCGTGAAACTGACGGCCACCGATCAGATGATCCAAGCTAGTGAGAGCATTCAAAACACTTGACAATGTATACATATCGATCTTGAATCCTTTCAAGATCATTTCTTTATACAAAGCTAAGGCCTTTGCTCCTTCCTTGTGCTGCCCGTAAGCCACAATCATCGAGTTCCACGAAACTTCATCTCTTAACTCATCCATCCCATAGAACACCGACACAGCCTCTTTCAAAAGCCCTCCTTTACTGTAATACGTGACGAACGCGTTGTTCACAGAAGAGTAAGCATCAAACCCTCCCGAGACAGCGAAACAGTGAAGCTGCACTATCAAATCGACGCGGTCACAGCAAGCTGCTATCAACCCTGATAACGTAAACCCATCTACCTCAAACCCTAATTCTCTCATTCTTTTAAACAATACCATCGCGGGAAAAGTCTCTCTGGCATCAGCGTATCCCGAGATGAGTGTATTGTAAGAAACGGTGTCTGGCTGCGGAATTTCGTCGAACAGCTGTCGTGCGATGTGGATTTTCGAGTCTTTCGCGTAGGCTTTGACGATAACGTTGTAAGAGAAGACATTGGGTTCTTCGGTGGAGTCGAAGGCGGCTCGTGCGTAGGAAAGGCGGCCACACTTGGAGTAGAGATTCACGAAGTGGTTTGAGAGGTAAGTGGAAGAAGCGACGAGGGATTTCAAGTAGCGCGCGTGAAGAGATTTTCCTGTGAAGAGATCTCTCTCCGCTACGGATTTCAGTAGAAGGTCTCGAAAAGATTTGAACTTCCATGGCGTCTGGTTCATCTAATAGTTACAAGTGAGCCTCGGAGATTGAATGTACTGACTCTTTTCCTCGCATTTGCAGGTTCTGTCTTTAGTCTGAAAGTCAAAATTTTTTAAATTTCGTCTCTTATTTTCGCAGATTCATTTGGGCCTAGTCTTTATTTAAGGCCCACTTATATCTCTTTTGGGCTCCTTTACTTCTCTTAGATCGATTGGAAGAGAATTTAATTAAGGCCTTCAGAGCATCCATATATACATTTTTATAACCAATAATAACACCATATTTCTGATTTTCAGAATTTGTGGCTGAATAACATAATATTTGCTGTTTGAACATTCTACAATATGGTTATCGTATTTCTAACCTTATTGTAGAATGTTCAAACAGCAAAAAAAACACTATTAAAAAAATCACGATAACCATATATAGTTTTGACCAAACAAAAATGAATAGTGTTACTCTAAAATCAAATTATTTTTCTAGATTCTCATTTATCAAAATTTTGGAAAGATAGTTTAGCTCACGGATTTTTACTTTCGATTTTTGAAGATAATAAAAGTAAGTAATAAAGAAAGAAAAAAATCAGAAAAATTGTAGAAACATCAAATAATTTTTATCGCTGTATAAACAATAACACAATACCAAAACTAAATAAAATCTGATAACTATTCTGCAACTATGTATGTGTTTTTGGTCAACAAAAGTAGAGCCTGTGAGTGTGTGGTTGTAGAGATGGGTGAGATCCCATAATATTAACAACTTCATTTTATGTTCTTTAAATTGTTTTTTTTCTCTATATATGTCTGGTATATTCAACGGCTATACGTAATAATGGTTTAAAGATCTTTCACCTGATTTTTTTGTTATATTGTATATATAGTTTTTGCTTGATTAACAGTCTATCAATTATTTAGTCTGATAAGCCGAAGAAAACTGTGTTGAGCAAATTCCTTTTGCTGTCGTTAAACATGGTTTACGTTTTCTTCGGCTTATCAATTATTTAGAGTAGCCAATATTCCAAATATCCAACTCGATCTTGTTGGTATTTGTTTCCAACAACTAATTGAGATACGGATTAGATGCGAATATATACGAATCATTTGCATATTTGTGCATACAAATTCAAATTCTATAACTTAACATTCATATGGCTCATATATAATTCATTGATTTTTTAAACATATATTAGCTCTACCAATAGTTTTAGTAATAAATTATAGAAGAGCAGTAATTAAATCAGTTCAATAAACGATTTGTTTAGCCGTAATTATCATGAAATAAGATAAAATATATACACATTTCAGATAACCAAGGTGAAAGCCCCAACACATTGCGCATGACATTCGATCTAAAAGTAGATTTTGTATTGTTTTGGTCGCTAATGATGCCTTGTCAGGTAATGGACGGTGACGAAAAAACGCGTTTTATGGACAAATCATTTTAATTGGACTTATATTTAAAGCTTACTATTCTAATTTTGCCGATCAATTACCGTTTTTATTATCTCGTGTGTTTGTGAAACATTATTCTACTTCCTCTAAAGTTTTATAACAACTTCTTCTAACGTTAACTAGGCCCATTCCACACATGTTTTTTTGTTGTTCTTGTTGTAATAACTGATAGCAAAATATCAGTTTATATAAGAAGTTATAAAATTAAAACGACAAATGAAGACGCTTTCAAGAAATAGTATTTAATTTGAATTTTGTTAGTACCAAATCTTGAATATTTAAGTTTATAATGACAATAAATGATACCTGATAAATTATTAGCTACGTCAAGTAAATAACGGAAGTTGTCTCTCAATCTCACATGACAATTTTTTAAAGAGTACAAAATAATGTATATATATACTTCCCACATACCTCAAGCATCTACATTCCACATCTCACTCTTCACCAACTAACTAAATCCTAATTCAACATCTCTCTCTCTCACAACCGATCGCTTGTTCTTCAGTGATCATATCTCACTAAAGCCAAAAAAAACTTTTAGATTATATATAAAAAAGATGAAACAGCTGTCGACAAAAGTGACAAGCAATGCTCATGGACAAGACTCTTCCTACTTCTTGGGATGGGAAGAATACGAGAAGAACCCTTACGACGAAATCAAGAACCCTAACGGGATTATTCAAATGGGTCTTGCCGAAAATCAGGTTAATATATAACTTTGACTTTTCGACCAATGGACAAATCTTTTAGTCTATATCCTTTTTGGTACTTAACATGATCGTCTTTATATATATACAGCTATGTTTTGATCTCATAGAGACATGGTTAGCTAAGAATCCGGATGCAGCCGGACTCAAGAAGGACGGCCAATCTATTTTCAAAGAGCTTGCTCTCTTCCAAGACTATCATGGCCTACCCGAATTCAAGAAAGTAAGTAATCAAAATTTCCCCCTTCACATTTCAAAAGAACATAGATATGTAGCTTGAGACGCAAGTAACTTAATAGTATTTACTTGTTCATAGGCTTTGGCAGAGTTTATGGAGGAAATAAGAGGGAATAGAGTAACATTTGACCCAAGCAAGATTGTCCTCGCCGCTGGTTCAACCTCTGCCAACGAAACTCTCATGTTCTGTCTCGCGGAACCAGGCGACGCTTTCCTTTTACCCACTCCTTACTATCCAGGGTAATTTTCTATAGCCTAATATTTTTAGGTTTGAGATATTTTCTTTACTTGCCTACCAAGAAACATGAGCTGACAGTATTCAATTGGCTTATGCGTACAGTTTCGATAGGGATTTGAAATGGAGAACGGGAGCAGAGATCGTACCGATTCATTGCTCGAGCTCTAATGGGTTCCAAATAACAGAGTCAGCTCTTCAACAAGCTTATCAACAAGCGCAGAAGCTTGATCTTAAGGTCAAAGGAGTTCTTGTTACCAACCCATCTAACCCGCTTGGCACAATGTTGACCAGAAGAGAACTTAACCTTCTCGTTGAATTCATTACTTCCAAAAACATTCATCTCATAAGCGACGAGATCTATTCAGGTACCGTTTTTGGGTTTGAACAATTCGTTAGTGTCATGGATGTCCTGAAAGACAAAAAACTCGAGAACAGTGAAGTCTCAAAACGAGTTCATGTCGTTTATAGTCTTTCCAAAGATCTCGGTTTACCCGGTTTTCGCGTTGGAGCAATATACTCCAACGACGAAATGGTTGTTTCCGCTGCGACGAAAATGTCTAGTTTCGGTCTCGTGTCTTCCCAAACACAATACCTTCTTTCCGCATTGCTTTCCGACAAAAAGTTCACAAGTACATACCTCGACGAAAACCAGAAAAGACTCAAGATTCGTCAGAGGCAACTCGTGTCCGGTCTAGAGGCTGCAGGGGTTACTTGCCTAAAAAGTAACGCTGGTTTGTTCTGTTGGGTCGACATGAGACATCTCCTGGACACAAACACATTCGAAGCAGAGCTTGAGCTATGGAAGAAGATTGTATACGAAGTGAAGCTAAATATTTCACCCGGTTCATCGTGCCATTGTACTGAACCAGGTTGGTTTAGGGTTTGTTTCGCCAACATGAGTGAAGAGACACTCGATTTGGCGATGGGAAGGCTCAAAGAATACGTTGAGTCAACTGATAGTAGAAGATCGATTTCAAAGAGCAGCCATGAAAGGATCAAAAGTTTGAGGAAGAGGACTGTCTCTAACTGGGTTTTCCGGGTTTCATGGACCGACCGTGTACCTGATGAACGATGAAATTAATTTATCGTCCCGAGTTTAAGACACAACAAATCTTCCTATTCATACAAATAATTCGTTTTTAATATTTTGGAAAATGTATCTTACATTTTTCATAATATTTTATATCACTATACTGTATTCTTTTTTTTGTGGTTTTAATATCACTATATACATTTATTTATTTATTCATGTAATACATGTTTGTTTCGCTGAGAAACCTGTTGCCAGCTTTTTTTGTTTGGGTGCAAGTGTTACTACTTAAGTGCACTTAATCCAAATTTGCAAATGGCTATCTATATATGTATCCCCTTGTAATGTCAATGAAAGCTACGTGTGTATCCATACAAATGTAAGATATAAGTTTATCTATAGATCTGTACATCTCATATGTTTTCATAAAGTTTGATATCTTTTGCAGTATACAAATATTAACCATGAATAAACACGCATTAGTTTACTTTACTTTAATTTTAACTTTTTCAACATTCATTATATTTCTCAAGTTGGTATAATTTGACCCCCCCAAAAAATGTATGTATACGTGTAATAATTCCCGATTTTGATACATTCTTGTTTGACTCCAATAATCATTAATTAACGTACGTTAAAGCATATAACATGGCATTAAGTAGTAACTAATGAAAGTCAAAGGAGGAAACCGATGGAAGAAAGTCACTCAAACTTTTAGTGACTGATCAAATATATACTACGAAGAGATTATATGTAAATGTCATGAAAGTATACTACACAGTCTTACAATTTGAAAAACGAAACACATGACAACTAAGTTTGATTATCTTAAAGATCAGGGTAGAAGGTTTACTGACTTTAGTCCATTGAAGAGCCACCTAACCGGCTTTTAGCTAATTGCAATTAATTATTTTTACAAAATTAAGTTACGTACATGGTATATCGTTGAGATAATTACAGGTACATTTCATCAAGGACCATATGATATAATGCAACGACTGTTAACGTGCATACATTACATATCATTCAATCATTCTGTTTTTTCTTCGGTTGAGAAAATGTATAATGGTCCAATCATTTCGAAAGATTATCTAATTTCTCATTGGTACAAGTTATTTTATTTTTCTCAACTACTCGAAATTATGAATCTAAAATCCTCCAAAAAAAAAAAATCGAGAAACTATCAATTATATAGCATGGACATAGTATATTTATCACATACCGGTCAAAGATTATGATTCTAATCATGTAGAATTGTAGACATGATATATGTAATATTCTCAAAATAAATTATTCGAAAATTCCATGTGCTTTGTTGGTACTAGAACGAACGAAATAATCGAGATCATACTAAACTTAAAAAATATCTTACTCGTCAATATTTTATAAAAATGAATCTAACAACGTATCTAATATCGACATTGTTCCCTTTTTGTATGAAACGCGGAGAAACCGCCCGTAAGGACAGAAAAATCCTTACATGTGATGAGCAATATTTTGGTCGTTGGGTTGTATAACATAAGGTATTCCTCCAAAGAAACAAATAATAACATAGACACGTAAAATTGATTTTGAGAATTTTGGTTGATATTCGCCAGTATCAGTGGCCTGGATCTGATAAATTTCATGATTATCCAGACCCTTAATCAACTGGCAAAGCTTTATTTTTTTTAACTTGTTTAAAATTTTGTAAAAAAAGAGGAGAGTTTTGGTTGATATTCATATGATTTGAGTATTTGCGATCAATGATGCTCTTTGCATACGACCCATCCAGAACTTGTCGTCTGTATCATCGACCATATATATGGTCTTACTCAAGAAATTATTAAATTCTTAGCAAAAAAAATAAAAATTATTAAATGTTGAGATTTGTGTTTGGTCTTGATATGATTTAGATCACAAGTATATATAACAAATAGCAATCTGGTCGGTTGTTTTTATAATGATAGATAGAAATCGTCGATTCACATATATGGAATTATCTCCCGTCATTTTTAACAATTGTCCAAATTCTTATTAATATACTTTTGCTTTTTTTTTTTCTTTTCTCAAAGAAAGAAAACACATTAACATGCGATGGGTTTCACGTGGTTTTCACGAGTTCGGGCCATAACCCATAACTTCCACATGCGATGCCATGACTTTAACACGTAAAATAAACATTATAGTCTTATGCATTAGTCTCAGGAATTACAAATTTAATGCGAAAGCAGCGAGCCTGTTTCATTACGCCTCTTCATTTATATTTGATGGGCCATAAAAACAAACAAACTTGGGCCATAAACTACAACATAATGCAACATATTAATTGCATGCTTTGTCTTTCCAATTTTATGTTTGAAAATCTATCGATTTGATGCAGTTGGTTGGATCGCAAAGATCTTGAACTTTTTTCCTTAACACACAACCACATCGCCAAGCAGACAAGCTGTGTTTTTTTCCTCTACGAACATTCATCTAGACTTTAACAATGGTTATTATGTCTTCTTTTGGTTTTATCAGTGTAAACTTTTGTAAAACTTTGTTTGGAAATAGTAATATCTGTGTGTTTTTGAAAAGGTAATTGTATTGATAAAATGAAATGAGATACTAAAATTAATATTTGATCTTATACCATCATTATCTTTAATTATCCACATCCTAACTATTATTTGAGAAGCATGTTTACTAAAAAAATTCTATGTATCAACACCTAAAGAAAAGTTAGTGCAAAACAATGTCACATCATAATATGATATGTCAATTTTCCTAAAATAAACGAAATGTTTTGATTGGTTAAATTAAAACTAAATAAATCTTATTTTTAAATAAGAAAAAAGTTTATATTATATGTGAATGAATTCTCATTATATAGCAAGAATTCGAAATTATAAATAAAATAAAAATATATACAAAGAGAAAAATAAATTATAAGTATCCACTTAGCCAACTTTTTTATTATAATATTGTATATATGAATAAAAATAGAAGTAAAAGTAAAAATAAATTTTTACGACTTTGGTTTTATGTAAAAATTTCAGGTTATATTTTTGATTTAAAGAATTTCCAACTCACATTTATTTTCAATGTTCTAATTTAGAGGGGAAAAAGGTTGTTACTTTTTCCTTTAATTATAGAGAAAAAAATAACAATATTTTTTTCTTCTGTAAAATAGAAATAGGTTGGAGAGAAGTCCACTTATATTTTAGAGGAAAAAATAGAAAAATACATTTGAGATTATCTTAATATTAATATATTATTAAAGGTTAAAGATAAATATGAGTCAAAGAAGAGAAAAAAGTAGAATACTTTGATTGATTTTATGTTTTTATTTAAAGTATTTAAAAATATTATCTTACACATATTAATTCTTTCATGCATATATTTTTCCAACATATTAAAATATTATTTCATGAATAAAATTTGTATATGCTGTGATCCATTATATTTTATATTAACAAATATATTAAAGTTAGGAACAGATCAACTCTTAATTTTTAATATAACAATCAAATATTAAATATATTATTTTACACCTAAACATACACATATAAGTTTAGGTCTGATTGATTTAAATGATGATGTTATAGAGAGTTTATGGAAGCAGAGATTGTAAATTATAAAAAAAATTAACGAAGAGATGAGCGGAGAGCTACCAGAGAATTTTATAAAATATAATTTTACAAATTTTATTTTTATTGAGAAACTATATATCATAAAATGCTGAAAATAAATTTGTTTGATTAAATACAAAATGATAGAAATGGTTTTCATGATTGTTGTTAAACGCCAATAACTGTGTCGTGTAAAAACATAACGTTTGCGAAAATAACAGAAAAACTTACGAACACCTAAATATTATAATTCATTTATTTATAACTCATACCTAAATGCATAAATATACTTATTATTATTATTTTTTAAAAAATTTAACCATGCGTTATAAAAATATGTATCACAAAACATATACTTTGTTATTTTTTTATAACATATAAAAGCCATACTTTGATTTTCTTACAAATATGTGTGTAGATATAAATATTAATTATGCAAAAGTCAAACTTTCATGCAAATTTATCGTGTATGCTTTTTGTTAACCTCGATTGCAGACAATTTATATTTAAAAAAAATCTGTATATGTCCTAAAAGCGGTGAGGTGGTTAGTACGCACAAATGTGCGGGCCAACCATCTATCCGCTCTTAGGATAAGTAAATATAGTAAAATTTATTTTAGTTTAATTAGCAATAAATCAAAAAATACTTAAAATATATATATATATATATATATATATATTGCCAAAATTATATTTGTGTAAGAAGAAAAAGAAGGTATAGTATAGATAATATTAAAAACATATTATAAAAATTTAATTATTATTTAGTATAACTTTTATCTTTACAATTATTTGTTACTGTAAACGCTAGAAAAAAAAATTAAAAGACATAAAACGATAGTAAATATTTGTATGGTTGTTGTTGAACACTAAAACTGTATATGTATAAAAACATAACGTTTACATAATGTATAAAAAAAATAATCAATTCTTAAACATTACAGCTAATTATGTCTATACATGCACATGCGTGCATGCCAAAAATAAAATTAAATAAATAATACAGATTTTAATGTTTTCTCATTTATTTAGTTATCATTTTTACATTTTTTTATCTAAGAAAATATGTTAAAAAAATTTTATCTTCATTTTTTTGAAATCTATAACATTTTATATTTAATTTATCATTTTTATATTAAATATTTATACTTTTAATATTAATATATAATTAATCATATACAAATGAAGCATTTTTAATACTATACTAATAATAATTGAACATATCAAATATTTTATAACTTGTACACGATGGATGCCGATCACCTAATAATCAGTTTAAACACCATTTGACTATTTTTTCAGTGGAAATTTTATATTGGCCAATTAGTTGTTAAGATATAAACTTGACTATTTTTTTAGATGTGGAAATTTTATATTATAAGCAACTCTCTAATTATGACATTTTGAATTTTTTTTGCATGGTAGTAAAATATGAATTAAATAAAAAAAAGTATATGTCCACACCCATGACACATTTTTCAATCCACTGAATCAGTAATTCAAGTGGCTTACGTGCATGATTTTCATCACTAGGTCCCTTTTTTCCTAAATCACGATTAATAATATAAGAACCAGTTACATAAAGTACTAAGATACATACACTATAGGATAAGAACTTTTCCACGCATCTTAAAAAATTTGGTCATCGTTGGAAGTACATGTTTTGGAGTTTTTGAAACTTTCAACTACATACATATTTGTATATATAACCATATAATAAGATTGATATATGAATGTAGCCACACTTTTTATTTTTTGGCAGCATGTATTGCAACACTAAGAGTGCTTATGTTGGGACAGACTGTTATTTACTAGTACTATCTAGTTAATTAATATGAAACAGGCGAATAATTGCATAATTTGTCATTTTGCTCTCTGAAGAGAATGTTTGGAACATCCAAATGACTTGTCTGTCATAGACTAATACTCTTCGAAAACGTCATTAATATACTATTCCATTTGCCCATATACAAGTGGATAAACGAAAACTAACAAAATATTATTATATAAATGCCAAGTCTAGTCTATCTTCAAGCCTTTTAGGACTGAGCGGATTGTTTGATCGACAACATATCTTTCTTCTTGTTTTAGCTATTACATATTTCCGATTATATAATAGACTTATAGACTTAATAAACTAAGTTCCTTTTTCAAGAAAAGGTTTTGCATTTGAAAAATATAAGAGTTTTGCATTTGAAAAATATAAGAGTTTTGCACTTCAAATCAACATTATAACAGTGGAATCAGAGAACTTTGGTGGAATATAAGAAAAGAAAAAGTAATTCAAATTAGGCGTGTCTTGTAGATTCAAATATTATACAATATGGAAAATTACACACGACAAGTTCTAGTTTGAAGATATATTACTTTCTCAATTCAATGAATAGGCAACGACTGTGCCAAACTCATAAGGGAACAGAATTTTCGTATGACATCATAAATTTGATTTTGTGAGGAAACAAGAAACAGACTAGTGACTAAGGAGAGAGAGAGGTCATGCCTTTGAGAAGTTGGAAGTTGCACACATTCATTTGTTTGTCGAAATGTTTGGTACTATTATCCTTGTAATTCCATAAACATTGATTGTAGATTAGCCCTAATGGAAAATAATTTACCCTAACGAATGTCGGGGAATGCTAATTAAACAAAAAAAAAAAATTGAAAAAGAAGAGTAGAAATCTGCAATATATATACAATATGTATAGATGAACACACAATCAATGAATCTAACCACATCTATAGATCCGACTATATATGTACGTGCCAAGAACCCAAAAGCACCATTAAATATTTCATTTTTTTCAATGTGTGTATATAATAACACAAATCACTAAACTACACATATTTCATGGTCTTCTGTAGATATTATCTGATTAATGTCATTGAGTAGATACGACATAAACGTAACACATGCGTACCCATACGACGGCCATACCCACATAGCAACCATACGGCCATACAAGTTCTTATTAAAGAAATTAACAATCACAAAAATTCGTCTATCCAGATGCGACTATAGTACGTTAGGATCTATTTTAACATCGTCGAATTCAAACTAAAGCTATATATCAATAAATTTATACAAAATATATTGATCGTCATTCTCATCCCATATACTTACCCTAGGCTTGTATTACCCCCACATATATAAAATATTGATGTACGTTTCATCTTAGGAATAATTAATTAACAACATTGCTTTGAATCAGAATAAACAACAGAGTTTATCATGTCCTCCCAACGTATGATGCTTTGATCTGCGGAAGTACTTGTTGCTCCCGAAAACAAGTCCATGGCTTCGGTCTGGAAGTTTCCGAACCACTGATGATTGATATTTGTGTTAAGCAATGGAGTGTTTGTGTTGGTGCTCAAGATCGAGTTCATGGAGAAACCTTCTCCTGATCCTAAGTGGTTATCATTAGGATCTAACAAAAGTTGAGAGAAGGAGAGATGATCAAAAGCGTTTGTTCTCTCGGGTTGCTGATCTTCGATCTTGACCATGTTCTTGATGATCACTGGCTTAACATCTTCTTGGTCACAAAACGAGTTGGTTTGATTCATGAAAAGATCTGGTAATTGGTCATCGTTATCATGATGAGGAAGCTGCTGAAGTGGCCATGTGAACATTGTTTGGTCTTGTCTCATCATGAAAGTGGTTTGGATCTGTTGTTGTTGTTGTTGCTGTTGTTGTCTCTTCATCATCACCATCATCTCTTGTTGCTCCATACAGGCTTCTTGAAGCTCCTTGCGTTGTTTAATAATAAGCTTCTTCTTGAGTCTCGTGTTCCAATAGTTCTTTATGTCGTTGTCTGTTCGTCCAGGCAATTGAGCAGCAATTATAGACCACCTATATTAAATTCAGACATCATATAACCTAAAATTTATTCTCCACATGATATGTTGATGATTTACATGAATAAATGTATATGTATGATGAAAAAGTACGTACCTGCTACCAATAGTAAGATAAAGGTTACAAATAATGTTTTCTTCTTCCTCTGAGAAGCCACCATGTTTGATGTTTGGTCTTAGATAATTAAGCCACCTCAGCCTACAACTCTTCCCACATCTCTTCAAACCTGAATCCATCTCTCAACCAAGAACAATATTAAAAAAAAAGGCCTCTTTAATTATCAATTCTTCTTAGAGATAGAGCTAGAGAGATCAGAAAGAATATCATAATGGTATATCATTGTTTGCGCTTCAAATAACAAAAGTACATAACTCTTTCATAGATTTTGGAAGTTATTTTGAGTTTTGATCTAGAACACTCCGGTATATAATGATATAAATATATGAATATAAAGAGGAGTAATTGTTAATACCAATCTTGTGAGGCAAAGCGATCCAGTTTCCTCCAGTGCCACTCGTTTCGATGTATGATTTGAGCTTTGCATCTTCCTCTGGAGACCAAGGTCCTTTCTTCACGTTCGCCTTGTCACAACACGGTGCTCTTCCCATTCTTCTTCTCCTAGTGAAGTCTCTTTTTGCTTTTCTTGTTCTTAATCTTGATAGCTTGGTCTTGTTCTTGAAATCTGGTTCTATTATGTGTATGTTTGATCAAGATTATTTATGTTGGTGGGAATGATGGTGTGGATATGTGTGTGATTATAGGGGAAATGTTATGTGAAAGCAGAAAAGAGAAAAAGGAGACTATATAATAGCTGGAGGAGATAGTATTATCTCATGCGATGGAATGGAAGATGCTAAAAAAGTCTTTGAAAGAAAATATGTCAAAAAGTAGGATTATAAAAAAAACCCCAAAAATTAAAAAGTAACTTTTTGGAAATTAAAAAAATATATATTATAAGAACACGACAAAATAGTATACAATAGTGGAATTAAGAATTGGCAGAAAAGATAAGGAGGGTCTATTGTACTGTACGCAAGTCTTTAAAAGAAATTTATCTAGTTTCTTCCAAACGATGTATTGAGTATCTTATAGAATTTATAATCATGAAATGTGTAAAATATTTTGCAGCAACGAGGAGTTCCATAATCTTATAGGCCCCGTAATGTATTTCGCATTGATATATATTGAATATTTTGTGTTGGATTTTCAACTATAAAATGTATACATCTTTGCAGCTGAAAATGAAAGTATATGTACCAAAAGTAGATTGAAAATACTGTATATATAATAAGAGGTTGCATCCCAAAAAAAAAGAAAAAGAAAAAAGAATCTAAGATATAAAAGTAAAAATTCGTTATGGTAGGTGAGCAAAATTTGCCAAACTGAAGAAATTTTACCCCGGATCCGGTAAACTAATTAATCCAGTATAAAATAATTAGAAAAAACTTGATGAAAACAAAAAAAAATAATAAGAAAATAAAGAAACGAGTGATTGATCGATCATAGATGGCTTTATAGCTTTTATTCGATATATCTATGTCATGAACGCTCCCCGACATATATAATAAGGAAAACAAATTTGTATTCTTAATAATTTTCCTCTGAATTTGTAAATTCTTTATAAATGGAACTTATTTGGGTAAGTAAGTAAGTAGTAAAAATAAGAGTACGTTGCGACGCTTCTAGATGAACAAAAAAAGGTTGACTCTGAGTTGAGATTGGAAATAAAGGTTTTCAAAAGTCAAAGCACTTGGAGAAATAAAGTCATGATCGATTCTAATTATTGAGTTTTTTTCACACTGTTTATATGTATTCTTTATACGAAAAGTAAGTAAAGTTTTGAACTTTTGAAGCTCAGGGTTAAACAAATGAAAATGATTTTTGTTCAGATTTCAACACCATTGGTAGGAATTGGTCTTGTAGCGTAGGCCACCTCTTTTTATTATAACAAACTCATAAAAGCTAATACTTATTGAAAATCATGAGTGATATTTTTATGACGAGCTATATACAACGTAGCCAAGTAAGAATATTGCATACAATTATACAAATATAGTTGTGATGTGTATTGGTCGAAAAGAAGAGAAACTTTCATTAGACACGCTACAGTGATTATAGGTTTTAAATTATTGATGAATAAAAGAAATTTAAAAGGATAAATGGAAGAGTTTTGGATATTTTGTGTAGACATTTCTTTGTCTCTTCAAATGATTCAGTCTTTTTGCTACTTTTTTATATTAGGACCCATTGAGTCTTTTGGAAGCATCCTAAAGGTGAAAAAGTTTGTTTCCATGAAAAACACACTTCTTATCTCTTTTTTTTCTTTCTCTTTTTAAAAAGAAAAAAAATGAATTTATAGACTTCAAGTCATTCAAATTGGCCTCACTAAGTTCAGTATGTTATTATTTCGTAATCATGAGATAATCATGACATCCAAATAGTCGTGTTTTAAGGTATTTTTCTTAACGTTCTCATTCTCGATACACCATTTCTCTCGTTCTCGAAATTTTCTCCTTCTTTCAATAAAGTGATGATGTCATAAAGACGTACGATAATTCAGACAAACCATTGGACGTGAAATATTCAATTCAGAAACAAATATGTAAACATGGTGTCTACTGATCTTGAACCAGCTTACAAGTAGGATGATCTCAACTTTTAGACCGACCATTATTCTAGACAATCAAACTTTTTATAGTTTCAGAAATCAGGATCCTGTTTATAAAATGACAAACAAAACCAAACAACCGATTTGATAAATGCATTTGCCTTCGCTTAACTCAGATTCACAGTCCAGTTCATGTTGTCTTCACTCAGACCCATCTGCAAGCTTGTCAAAACGGTGTAGAGTTTCTCCGAGACTGGTCCAAAGCTACCTTCTCCGTAAGATACTCTGCTTGTGCATTGAGAAAGTCAGAAAAAACTCTTGTGACATACAAAAATTAACTTTGCTGGTTGTTTCTTGTTTACATGAAAATAGAAAATGAAAGGTTTCTTTACCTTTTGTCTTTGTAAGTAATGCTTCCAACGGGAGAGACAACAACAGCGGTTCCTGTGCAGAAAACCTCGTCTGCTTCCAGTAACTCGTCCACAGTCACATTCCGTTCCTCCACCTGCATAAATACAACATAAGCATGCTCTGTGATCACTAGCTAATATTGGTAAACTATGATCCACTTTTAGAGATGTGAGTATAGTTGAGAATTTTACCTGAAGCCCTTGGGTTCGAGCCACGTCGATTATACTTTTCCTTGTAATTCCGGGTAAGATGGTTCCTTTTATTTCAGGAGTAGAGATCACATTGTCCTGGCAAAGAGAGTTTAGTAAGCAACAAACTTTGGTCAAAAGGTTTCTTCTCATATAAGAGAATGAGTAGCTTGAGATGTTTGCAAATGTCCCCCAAGACAAGACAGTGCCAGAGTCTTAATCCTATAGAATCTATATGGTGGCACCATTGGATTCCGAAAGACTGGATCTTTTTTTTTATACCTTTATAATGAAGATATTGCAGGAGGAGACCTCCTCAAGAAATCTTTTGTAAACGCAATCAAGGTACAAAACATCGGAATATCCTTTAGCTTTTGCAATCGACTGTGCTTTTAATACCTATATTATAAGTTATATTGTGTGAGTACATAAGCCGATTCAAAGAACTCCAATATATGTATACACACGAAATCAGATTTACTTACTGCAGCATAGTTGCCAATGGTTTTAACACCTCCGGTACCACCAGGTGTTGCACGGTGAAACTCATTTTCCACAATCAAATTGATTGGTGCCACACCTTCCTGACACCATTATACACTAAATCATATCATCATTTAAGGAAGAAGAGACAAAACGTATCGAAGATACTTGGATAATGGTGAGAGACCTTGAAGTAGTTCCCAACAGGAGAAACATAGACAAGGAAAGTGTATTCTGGTGCAGGCGCAAGACCAAGAACAGCTCCAGTTCCCATTAGCAACGGTCTAATGTATAAGGAACCTTTACCTGGAGGTGGAATCTGAAACCAAAGACATAAACTCAGAACCTCAAACAAAAGATTTTGAACTTCTTGCACATATCCGAAAATGAAGCTGTGCCATTCGTAATTACCCAACGTTTGTTTGCTAGTACAGTTGCTTTCACAGCTTCGACAAACTGCTCAATGGTTGGAGCAGGCATACACATCCTCTCGGCACCATTTCTCATACGGGTTGCATTCTCCTCGGGACGAAAGAGGAGGATGTTCTTACCGTCTTGCTTTCTGTACGCTTTCATCCCTTCGAACAATCCCTACAAACAAAAGGGCAGCAACAGAAACACATACACTAATAAGACTCATATAGTCCTAAATTCCAATCACTCACACAACGCATTGCTTGACTGACATCTCTCATCATCATCAATTGCAGAAAAAATAAGAGGATTTTTCCATGCAAAAGAAATAAGTGAGATTCGGCTGATGGCATAAATCCTCACTAGATGTAATTAACATAGCAAAGAAGAGAGTCAAGAGACTAAACTCATCGGCAGATTGTGTTTCAGTGTCAAGAATCTGATAGATCTCTCCATACTTTCAAAAATGAGTCTTGATTAGCATAGACGAAGCTTCTTTCATATAACTCATTACAGTAAAGAAACAGGATTTTGAGAAACTAGGAAACAAAGTCAACGGCAGATTACATTTCGGTGTCAAGAATCTGACAAAAGTTCTCCATACTATCAGATCCTTACCTAAAGATTACAATAAAGGACAGGACTTCGAGAAAGCAAGCATACAAAATCGGACAGCACTAGCAGATTGCGTTTCAGTGTCAAGAATCTGCTAAAATCCTTACATACTATCGAATCCATCACCTTAATAACCCCACACACACAAAAAAAGGACATCTTTTGATTCATAATCTAAGCTTGGTTTGATCACCAAAACTCAATTACAGAAAAAAGACATGACCTTTGAAGAAAAGTAGGAGACAAAACCTGTCCATAGTTGAGTACACCAGCAGATGGGCTGACTTCAATGTTCCCAAAACGTTGCAATTCACCATTTGAGAATTCTCCATCAAGGTCACACTTCATCACGTACATGTAATCAGTCTGCTTAAGCCCGAATCCGATGTTGTCCCAATCTATGTCGGCTAATTCAGTCATATCCGTACTATTCCACATATAAAAACCAATTTTCATCAGTAACAATTCAAATACCCAAAAAAAAAAAAAAAAAAAAAAAATTTGATTCTGATTCCTAACGAACCTGGAAGAAGAATTGGATAAAACAGCGTTGCATCGAGTAAGGGAGATTCCGCCATTGATGAAGCTGGAAGATACAGAGGACGAAGAAGAATGCTGAAGCTGAGAATGTAATCGGAGAAAAATGATTCAGATAAAACAGGAAACAATTACAGTAAGAGAAATCGAGTGAAACAGTGGGAAAGAGAGAGTTGACCTTGATGGAGGAAGACGACGGCGATAAGTTCCGAGTAGAGGAGAATGAGTGGAGGCGCGTGGTGAAGGCGCGTGAAGGACAGAGAAACTGGTTTTGATTAAGGCTCGGGGAAATTGTTGCTCTCTCCATTTTTGTCTGAAAAATGTGTAGTGTTTGCTTCTTCTTCTTCTTTCGGTGTCTGTATGGGTGACGGAGGAAGCCCTCTGCGTTTTTCCTTTAAGCTTTCTTTTGCCCTACTTTCAATCTTTTAATGTTTTCTTATCAAATTAAATGTACAATAAATTTGGTTATTTAAGATTTCGGAATACATATCAAACCATAAGAAACATTACTTTGTATCAATTTTATCTAATTTAATTCATTCATTTTCTTTTCATTTATTCTAATTTTAATTTCATTCATTCGGCTTTTTAATCATTCGATTATTTTCGTTTAGCTGACATATTTATTAATTAGACTTCTTGGTTCATATTTGGAGTTAGATTAGAAGATAAGGCCATAATATCTTGTACTACAACAATAGAGATTAGTGAGGCATGAGATATCTTGTGAAAATGCTAGTTGGCTATTGAGTTGACTAACCATTTACGTAATTACGTTAAGAAGAAAATAACTATAAAACAAAGACCAAAACTGTGGTTACAAAAAAAAAAAGACCAAAACTGTTTTCTATTTTTTGTTTGACAAGACGGAAAATCTTATAAAAAGGAAAAGAGAGAAAATGATTTTTTTTTTAAAAAGACCGAAAATGTCTATTCACCAACTACTTAAGTAGCTCTTAAAATACAACGTGTCTTTCATGCGTTTGTGTTGTATCCTCTTATAGAATATGAAATGGGCCTAGGCCATTACTAAATTGGATCGAGCCTGAAACTGGGCTCCAATAAAGGTTTCCCGAATTCCTAATAGCATAGCTCGGTATCGTACAGTAGGATTTGCGACAGCCGTGGCCCATAAATTGATAAATGGGCCTGCTTAATTTTATGATTGGATTGATAAAGCGTGGCTAAGAAACTGATGAAACGTGGGGGTAAGCTTCAATAGTCAAATGTGTGTAAATTCAAATTGTGATACACAAACTTATTTGGTTGGCTTATTTATCAAGAATGACTTGTGGATTATTATTGTTTTTTTCTCTTCATATTGACTACTTTCTGAAGCTATACAAATACGCAAAAGGGTGTGACATAACTGTAAATATTGGTAAAACAAACCAATGAAGAAGGCAGAAGAAAGAAACAAACGTGCAAATTGCAAAAACAAAACAAAAGGTACATACATATCTCAAGTCATAATAATTCCATGGCCGATCCAATATCTCTTCTTCTACACCTTATTTGTGGATGGGGTTGTGATGAACCTCCGTTTAAGTAGATGGGGTTGTAATGGACCTCCACGCCCGAAAGCTCAATTAAAATAGCTATGCTGGAATATCGAGACGGCTATGAATCATGGAAGATCTCAATAGTATATGAAATTTTGAATGATGTATAACGATTAGTATTTTCAATCTGACATACATCTGCAGTTGCATGCACCGTAATGCGAACGCCCCACTTGGCATTCTTAGACATGTTAGTACTTAGTTACATACCTCAGAGAAAGTTCATTGGGACGTATCTTTTGTAGGATTGTAGACTTGTAGAGAAAATTTGAGCTGTTTTCATATTAATTTGTTGTCTAACTTGTTTATGAAAAATTGAAATTTTCAAGAGTTTAATCGTCAGCCAAAGAACGGAATTGGCAATTTCCATCTCCTGGAATCTTGGCCTACAACAATCTTTCCCACTCTAATCTATCCCCAAGTACTTAATCTTAGAGTTAGGCATTCTTTAATTAATTAGGTTTTATGTGAAGACAATGATCAAATTCATTTGCTTCTTTGAATAGATTAGGGTTAGAAGATCTATTTATAAATGTCAAATTTAAAATTCTAATTTTACCCACCAAAAAAAAAAAAAAAATTTAAGAATCTAGATATTTGAAAAAATTAAACTGAATATTCAAACAAATATTCTTTTTATTCTTTCTCATCTCAATACTCATGGGTATGGAAGAAAATTCTGGATATCAAGGAAAGTAACAACACCAATAACTAAAAGGATTTGATTTCGATGGGTCAAAATCAAAGTTGTGGTTGTATGGCTTATATTAAATGAGAGAGAGAGATGTCATAAATGGTTCATAAAAATTAGATTTTTGCTTGAAGACAAGGGAAGAGAGTTGAAAAAAAATCTTAGGACCATTTGATTCATTAAAGACACTACTACACATACATTGGTAATTAGGTGGTTGGCCAGCACATATGTGCGGATATAATTTTTTGATATACATAATTAATTGTAATATTTAAATATTGATTAGTTTTTTAAAACATTGGCATGTTTGTATATATATTGTTTTAATATTTTACAAACTTCTTTCTGAAACCAATGTATTTTAAAACTTTTTATTTTTATAATGCTTGTAATAATATATAATCACAAATATAAAAGTTATGTTAAATAATAATTAAATTCTTATAATATTTTTTGAATATTTCTATAATATGTTTTATTTCTCCTTACACAATCTACAATATGCTTTTTGCGTCTTACATAATATGAATTTGCAAATACATATATAATATATTTTAAGTATATATTTTTCTTGATTTATTGCAATTTAAACTGAAATAGCTTTTATCATTTTTATTTATTTATAAGAGCGGATAGATGCATGTGCGGGCATACCAACCACTTCACTACACTTAGAATAGATAAAGAGTTTTTAAGAAATATAAATTGTATAATAATTAAAATAAAAATTAGACTGTAATCAATCTTAACAAAATACATGCACGAAAAAGTTCGCATGTGACTTCAACTAATGTACAATTAATATTTATGTCTGTACGCATATTTGTAAAAAAATTAAAATATGGATCTTACGTGTTAAAAAAATTTTAAGTGACTTTGTAAAACAAAGGGCGAGAGATTTATTTTTATTTCTTATTCATATTGTTTCATCTTATTATAATTTATTCTTTCGTTGTTCAGTTATTTTTTAATTAATTTATGATCTCAAAATTTTATTTTTATTTAAAATATGATAAGAGATAAGATGGTAACATAAGTTATGTACATTTTAGAAAACAACAATAAAAAGATGATAAAAGTTATAGAAAAATATATGGTCCTATTAATATTATAAAATAATAATTAGTATATACTTTATTCATTTAGTAAATATTGGTTTGAAAAGAAAATTATTTAAAATTACGTTTTTAAAACAAAAATTCAATAAAAGTTAATTATTTTTATGATTTTAACATTTTATTCTATAAATTATTTTTATCATGATTGTATTTTATTAAAAATAATTTTATTTAATAATTTTTTTATTTAAAACTTGTTTAGATGTTATTAATATATTTTATAAATTAATAACTTTCCGAAATAAAAATATATCATACTTATAATATTATTAATAAATAGAATTTTTACTGTTCTATTGGATAATTTAATATTATTTTTTGTTTTGATACGAAATTATAATATATATATATATATATTGTTGAAAAAATCGTAATTATATTTTATGAAATTATAAATATATGTAAAAAATTGTAATTATAATAGTTTTTATTTTCTGTTAATTTAAATTTGTTAATTTTAGTGTTATAAATATAATTTAGTTTATTTATGTTTTAATTTCATAATTTCTGTAATTTTAATTCAACCAATCAAAATATTTCGTTTATTTTAAGAAATTTGACATGTCACATTTATATGTCATCAATTAAAAGCACTAACTTTGGCTGTAATGTTGACAAGTCAGCTATTTTCAATAATGTTACTTCTCAAATAATATTTAGTAGATTATTTGGAGAAATTGTGAGTGAGCTTTCACTTTCTCCCTTCTCACCATAACTGATCTTCAGTCCCACACACACATACATTCATACTCTATAGTTTCCCCCCTCCCCCCCTCTCTGTCTCTTTTCACATGGAATGTCTTTTTGTGCCGCAACGAGCTACCACAATCAGATACAGTCCAAAAGAGTAAAGCAAAGGTGAGAAAGTATGGTTATTTTGATGGTATATGTAACAAATAATAAGCAAGGACAGCTATATTATTTTTTTCTATAAAAGAATATAAAGTTCCAAATTCAACACATTTCCATCAAAATCACCATTAAAGTGTTTACTTGGACCAGTCAGTTTTAATCATGTTCGTAACCGCATGTATGTATGCATATTGTTCTCGAAATTCAAGTTTTCTTGAAATTAACTTTTACTTTATGAAATCGAACCTTAATGTACGTATTCAAAATTCCTTTGCAAAGGATAAAATAAAATTACCGAGGCAAGAAAACAACGGTAAGAAATAAAACAACGTTATCGAATCATAGACTGAAGGCTAACACCAAATCTCATTTCAACTTAAACCGAGACGTCTCCAACTGAAAGGACAAATTTGCCCCTCGATTACCGCCGCTTGCCGGTAAATCTAATTCCCAATCGCCGACAAGTCTAACTACTGAGGAGATCCGGCGGACTTCCTGAATCCGGCGACGATTCACTAAACGCTGGAGCTTTCTCCGTCACGTCTGATTCCGCCGCCTGCTGCTTCGAAAGAGGGATCTTTGGGATCTCGGTGAGGATCTGAACAACTTCCCGCATCGTCGGCCGCTCCACCGCCTGTTCTTCAACGCAGAGCATCGCAACGTAGAAGACGTGTGTTACTTCGTGGACGGGCACTGAAGATAATCTAAGGTCGATTACTTTGAGCACACATTCTTTGTTTGAATCCGTCATGCGTCGAACCCACTGAACGATATCAACGCCGTCGCCGAATTCTCCGACGGGTTTCCTTCCGGTGATGAGTTCCAGAAGAACAACACCGAAGCTGTACACATCGCTCTTCTCATCTACCTTCAACGTATACGCGTATTCTGCCATTAACAAGTAAAAACAAACAGTTCAGAGACTTTGACACCCACCAAGTGTTTGATTAAATTCTAAATTACAAAAAAAAAAAAAAAATAACGTGAGTTAAGGAAGTACCTGGAGCAATGTAGCCGTATGATCCGGCAATTGCAGACATACATTCAGAAGTTCCGGAATCTTGTAAGAACTTGGCGAGACCAAAGTCGGCGACGTGAGCTTCGAAGTTTGAATCGAGGAGGATGTTGTTTGATTTGACATCTCTGTGAACGATCAACGGGGAACAATCATGGTGGAGATAGCAAAGACCCTTGGCTGCTTCAAGGGCGATCTTGTAACGTGTGTCCCAATGTAAATGACCTCCTTTCTTCCCATGAAGAACCTCTCCAAGGCTACCATTAGGCATGTACTCATACACAAGGAGATTTGTTTCGTGGTTAGAGCAAAACCCGAGCAGCCTGACAATGTGCCTGTGTCTGATCCTCCCTAAAGTCTGAATCTCCGCGTTGAACCCGTGGTCATGGGAAGATCCATGAGACATTGTAGCCAATCTCTTGACCGCGACTAGTTCACCACTAGGCATCACGCCTTTGTAGACAATCCCGGCACCGCCTTTACCGATGATGTTGTCTTCTTTAAGAGAGACCAAGACATCGTCACAGGTGAAGTCTAGTCTCTGGAAAGCAGTCAATCTCCAGGCCTTGAAGTCACTAGCGTTTCTCAAGGACCTAGCTTTGACTATGGCAGCTATAGCAAACACCATGGAACAAAAGAGCAACCCGAGGACGAGTAACAGTTTCGTAGTAGCGGATAAAGGTTTAACACGAGGCTGGTGAGTTCCTTTGCCTTTGCAAGGACCCAAATACGGACCACAGAGTTCAGAATTACCCAAGAACGATGTGTAGTTGAAGTAACTGAACTGTCCGGTGCTGGGAACTAAACCGGAGAGATTGTTGTAAGAGAAATCAACGGATGTCAGACTCTGCATTGACGCTATCGTCACAGGGATCGAACCAACGAGATGGTTCCTCGAGATATTCAAGTAGTTCAAGATCCTCATGCTTGTGATTTCGTTAGGGATCTCACCAGAAAGCTCGTTACGACTCAGATCAACGAACGTTAGCAACTTACAGCGACTGATCTCCGGTGCGATCCGACCCGATAACAGATTGTGGCTCAGGTCCATCTTGGATAGCTGCTGAAGCCTCCCAATCTCCGACGGAATCGGACCAGCGAACTTGTTACCATCTAGGAGTAGTTTCTGGACGCCGGAGAAGTTTCCGATGGCCGGCGGTAGTGGACCAGAGAGCTGGTTGTTTGATAGACTGATCTGTCCGAGGTCTAAAGAGACTCCTCCGCTTATTGGTAACTCTCCGGTGAGGTAATTGTCTTGGAGCTCCACTTGAGATAATTTGGGTAACCCGAAAAGCCCCTTTGGAATCGACCCGTTGAGGAAGTTCTCGCCCATTCGGATCCGGGTCAGAGCCTCGCATTTGCCGAGCGAATCAGGGATTGAACCAAAGAGGAAGTTGCCGAGAGTGATCAATGTCATTAACCTGTTGCCGGAGCACATATTCGGCGGCAGAGTCCCGGTGAGTTTGTTGGAGGAGAGATCGAGGATCACTAATCTACCGTTTTCCCCCAATTTCTGAGGGATGCTGCCGGTGAAATTGTTCTCCCACAGCTGCAACACCTCGAGCTCCGGCAAGTCACCGATAAACTCAGGTATGGCACCGTACAGTTTGTTCCTGAAGAGATTCAAAAGCGTTAAGTTCTTCAGCTGTTCGAAACTCGCCGGAATCTCGCCGGTGAACATATTGTTAGACAAATCCATTGATTTCAAGCTCGAAATCAACCCCAGCTCCGGAGTTAATGGACCTGCGAACGCGTTTACTTGGAGGAACAACGTATCGAGCTTCTGGAGCCTCCCAATCTCCGGCGGAATCTTTCCTGTCAAACCGCAGTTAGCGGCGTCGAATCGGACGAGCTCCGATAGATTTCCAATCTCCGGTGGAAGACCATCTTCGAAAGCGTTGTAATATCCGATATAGAGCTCCCGGAGGCTCGTTAGGTTTCCGATCTCCGGAGGGATCTTCCCGATTAGCTCGTTGCCGGAAACTGCTAGGTACTCGAGAACAGGCCAGCTTCCGTACACCGCCGGGATACGGCCAGCGAAGTAGTTCCCACCAAGGTGAAGATGGCGGAGCTGTGTGAGGTTGGTGATGGAGACCGGCAAATCTCCGGTCAAATTGTTGTTGTACAAATCGAGGACCTCGAGATTGACCAATCCAGCGGAGAGTTCATCGGGATACGAACCGTTGAAGACATTATTGGAGAGATTAAGATGACGGAGCTCAGAGAGATTGGCTATCTCCGGTGGAATAGGACCCGAGATTTGGTTAGCAGCGACCGATAGATTCTGCAACAGAGGTAAATGAGCTACGTCGGAGGAGAGAGTCCCCGAGAGGTCAAGGCCGGAGAGGTCGAGGGAGGTCACGTGCCGGCGAGAGACGTCGCACGTGACGCCGGTCCATAGACAGAAGCTCGTCGAAAGCTTCCATGATGTGAGAGGTGAGTGTTTGTCATTTCTGCCGCCGGCAAGGGAAGATTTGAGTGAGAGAAGAGCATGAAACTCGGAGATTGGTTGACCGGCGGTGAAGGAATGAGAAATGTGGAGGAGAAATAGAAGGAGAAGAAGAATCTTCATGGCTCTATTTTTTTCTCCTTCTGTGTAAGTTAGGTTTTGGTTTAAAAAGGGTGATAGTGTGGTGAGGGTAAGTGAGGAAGATGATGAAAATGGCGTGTTTGATATTTATTTTGTATATTGCAAATTATTTCACTTTTATTTCTTTTGGAGTTTACTTGTTTAATTTCATTCGAAAATGTAACTGGAGGGAGATATTTAGAAACTTTCTGATTTCGAGAAAAAGTAGAAACCACAATTTGCACACAAACTCTCTTGGAGATAACCATATATTAATTTTAAAAATACTTCGACTATGTTAGAAAACAAAACAACAGCTTGAAAATCCTTTTAAGTAATTTATCTATTTAGATAAATATGCATGCAATATCGTTAATAAAACATATAACTAGGGAAAACAGAAGGTTCATTAATTTCCTTTTGGAGTCTTGTTGTTTCTAATTCTGAATGTTTTGAAACGTGATGTTACCAAGTCTTGACAAAAATCTTCTAGTTTATATTCTTTAATTTTTAGTACGTCACATATGGACATAGTAATACACATAATATATTATGGACATAATAAATTAATACACAGTATGGGCATAGTAATACACAAAATATATATTTTGGGGTCAAATACACATAATAATATATGATGGACATAATAAAGCGAGACATAAATTCATTTATACTAAATATGTAGAAGGGGCCAAAGATAAAAGCCATAACTAATATTATTAATGATGATGAACGGTCCTGATGTTATAGTTTAAAGGAAAATTATGGATCCCACCAGGATTCACACAAACTTACCGATTTATCGAGGGACCCGCTTTTTCTCAACAAGATAAAAAAATATCATTTAAATGTTGAACTTTCAAATTTCAGCTATTCTAAGCATCACCTTTTGTGTGATTTATTTAAATATCAAACTTTTTGGTCATTGATGTTAAAATCATAAACTTATATTGACTTAGTCATTTTAAGCACGACGTTAATATCACTAACAAATTGACTAAACACTGTTTGGTCAACATCAGTTAATAAATTCAATATAATATCTAATATGGCCAATCAATATAAATTTATAATTTAAAAGATAATCGATATAGAATTTTATGATTTAAACTGTTCACGCAAAATTTAATGCTTATAATGGCCGAAATTTAAAAGTTTGGCATTTAAATGACATTTTTTTACTAAACGGTAACTTTTATTTCTAATTGAAAAAATATCTCAAACTTAAGATTATACAATATAAAAGATTAAGAATCTTAAGGTTTTTGAACTTTGTAATTAGCAATAAAACTGATAAAAAAGCAGCTTAAACTTAACCTATTGAGGTTCTTTGAGATAACACATGATTCACTTTACAATGTGATTTTATAAACAAAACCCAAATAGTTCAAGATGGTAAGATTACAATAGTTCTCTCCCACAACTTGAAACTCGAATCTTTCAGTAAAATTGTGATCATGAGCGATAAATGATCATTGTTTTATAGATTTTCTATTTACTAAATGCAAATTAAATTAATTTCTTATTATGATAACGCTAACGAGGTAGAACAAATATTTTTGTGTTTGGCATCTTTGAAAAAGAAAAAAAAAATATATATGAAACGTACCCACTACACAAAGCAAATCTTTTTTTATAGTTCAGTTATATAAATAACTAAATATGAAACTTATCGTAATAATAGAGACATTAGTCGCATGCAATTAGTTGATAGTCTTTCTTAATTTATGGATTGCACTCAACTAGTCATTTATTTATCACAATCTGTCGTAAGATTTGCATTATTAAAAACTCTTTAGATGTGGTTAAAGTGATTTTTTTTTAAGTTAAACTCAACCTTTTCATTTTTTGTTGTTTTGGTGTAATATAAATTTAATTTACATTTAAATATATTTTTAATTAGTTTGGATTTACTTGGTTTTGTAGTTATGTAAACTGGTTAAAATTGAAGTTCAGTTAGTAGAAAGAAGAGGAAAATGCCATTTAAATGCCAAATTTTTAAATTTCGGCCATTATAAGCTTAAATTTTGCGTGGACAGTTTAAATCACAAATTTTTATATCGATTATCTTTTAAATCACAAATTTATGTTGACCAGCTATATTAGGCATGACATTGAATTCACTAACTGACGTTGACCAAACAGCGTTTAGTCAATCTGTTAGTGATGTTAACGTCGTGCCTAAAATAGTTAAGTCAACATAAGTTAGTGATTTTAACATCGGTCAAAGAAAAGTTTGTTATTTAAATGAATCACACAAAAGATGATGCTTAGAATGACTGAAATTTGAAAGTTTGGTATTTAAATAACATTTTTCCCCATATATATAGCTAGACCTAAACAAAACTTAAGATTAAGTGACCAAAACACCCCTTTCAATGGCACCGTAATTACATCTCTACCCTTAGGACCACAACAAGGCCCAACGCATGACAACAAACAGAGAGACCGGTCTCTGTTATTAGGGAATAGCCGAATAGAGATGAAGACAATGACGCGAATAACCCTGAGATGTCTGCACGGCAACAATTAAGAGCCTCGAGAGATGGGTAGGGACAGGATCGTAATTTTTAGTGTGTAAGGTAGTCAGCAAAAACAGTGTGCATCATTTTCATCTTTTGCCAGTTACCCACACCGTTCGCTGATCAACAATTATGATTTGTGCAATGAATAAATTTGTCGTTTTCGATCTATTTTTTATTTATTTTCACAAGTTAGTTTCAGTATTTTTTTTATCTCGTATTAATTGGAATCTAATCGCAAAAATATAGAGCCGAAATATGGATTATGGTAATATAAAAAATAATCAGGAGGAAATTTCTTAGCCAGTGGCCCAGAGATTAGACAAAATATACTGTATTAGCCACTGGACTGAAATAAGTCGTACTCATATTGGGTGAACTTTGTTGTCTTCTTATGGACCCGGACCAATATAATAGTTTTTTTTTCATATGCAACGCACTTCTTCCTTGCACGTAATAATAAAATAAAATTACTGAAAAAATACAAATACTAAAAAACATTTGTAAATATTTCTTCGAATGATGAGAATTGGCAAGCACGTGTGTGGAAAGATATACTTTTGGATGGGTGTGTGTGTTTGGAGATCCGCTTGTTGAAGCTTGATTTCGTATTTGGTACCAAATCTGAAATATTAATTTGACAGAAAGATTATGATGATAAGCACTACACCAAATAAAGTGTAAAACCTAACCATTTTTTATGACATAAAAACATCAACCTAAACATAGTTCTGTAATAAATTAATCACAACTATCTAAAAAACAGTCTCTTTATCTTCTCTCTCTCTCTCTCTCTCTAGCCTATAACAAAACACTGGATATAAGAGAAAGGGAGGAGATGATTAAAACCCAAATGCTTCAAACATGTCACACTATGGTTTGTTCTCCTGTTCCATGTCGAGTGTAACGTTCGATTATGACCCATCCACTATCCTCCTCTATGACCGATCCACTATAACAATCTTTTACTTACCTTATAAACATATCTCAAGAGATAAAGCTATAATACTTTGATGTTTGTCTGTTTTGGGAGAGACACAAACAATGACTCGGTCTTTAGGAATTGCTGCTTCTGTTGCTTTCTGCTGAATCATGTAAACCGAAAGACACGCTGTAAAAGCAGCCCACTGGTGTAGCAAAAAGACATCTTTTTGTTTTTAAGTTTTGAAATTGATTTAAGAGAATGATGGGTTCAAATTTTCAGGTGGTCCAATTCAAAATTTGAAGAAAAAACCAAAGACTTTACAATAAAATTGATAAAAAAAATAATGAAAATGGGACAGGACACAGGAACAAGGGACCATAAGCTTCATCATCATGGCCCAACCAACTACCATACATAATCGACATATAGTCATATATATGTACTTTGACCATAAGGTTCATGCGCAATATGATTCGTATGAACATTCACAACCTTAAAAAACTTCAAAACCAATAGTATCTTACAAAAAGAAACTTACAATACATCGAATTGAAAAGGGAAAAACGGTTAGGAAGATTTGAGCTCAATCTCTCAAGTCCCTTTGCACCTGCAGGATTCAAAGAGTTTCTCTTTGCCTTTAGATCTACCTAAATAGTTCCGAGTCACACAACTGTTTCATTTTCCCTACACCTGACTAAAAAATGGGATCTTGACATAATGAAGCTAGAATCAACCTCACATGACTCAGCTATGAGAATAAGCAATGGCTGGTTACGGCATGAAGAGGAATGGATTTGGAAGAGAGAGTCATGTGTTTCATTCTTTCTTCTGTCTCCAAATTCTTATAGACTTGTCGAGTGAGCTTGATGCGATCAAGTTCTCTGTCGGGTGGCAAGCCACGCTCATCACAGTCTCAGTGTGACCCTCAAGTTTCTGAAGCAATTTCCTCGAGTTCAGCTCCCACATGTATACACATTTATCCTCGGATCCACTCACGATTCTCTTTCCACTTGTGACGGAGAACCCAGACGAAACGGAGTACTCTGAGTTCGTGTGGCCAGTGTATGTTTTGAGGAATTTAGCCGAAGAAATGTTCCACAGCCTCTGCAAAAAAAAAAAAAAAAATTGAGTTTTGTGGAGAGTTCAGTGCACTAATAAACGAATCATGAGAATTCACATCTTCTCCAATACCCTATAGATGCAAAACCAATCAAACACCAAAAGGTTCATCTTCCAAGCTACAACTCTCTAAGATACCACCATTCAAAGCTCTGGAATCTTGATCCATAACAGAACTATACTAAAACGATCAAAACTCTCGAATGTTGCAGACTTTAGTTCTGGATGGTTCCTCCTACCTCAAATTTTCTCTCAACACACATTCTAGAATCTAAGTTAGCACATTCTATCTACCAAGATCTTTATCATTTCCTCGGAAAAGAACTATAGCAAACATCAACTCTCTAGATGAGTTCAGCAAGATTTCACAATGAGCGTTACAGCAGCATCTGGTGAAATGGTAATGGAAGGAGAAGCAGAAGAACTCACCAGCGTGTTATCGAGTGTGGCAACGAGGATGAACTTGCCGTTGGGAGAGAACCTGACGAAGGAAACAGGAGGATTCTCTTCGTCCATCAGAGTTTTCACGCAATGTCCAGTCCCTGAATCCCAAATGCGGCACAACCCATCGTAGCTACTCGAGACGATGAGAGAGCCGTCGCGATTGAAATCCACGGCGGTGACGGGATCGGAATGCGCGGGAAGAACTTTCAGGCACTTTCCAGTTTTCACATCCCAGATCCGAACAGTCTCGTCATATGAACCAGAGACAATCATGTTTGATTGGGGATTGAAGTTGACGCAGAAGGCGTAGTTAGTGTGCCCGTTAAGCGTCTTGATCAGCGAGCCGGTTTCAACGTCCCACAGCTTCAGGGTTTTGTCATCGGAAGCTGAGACGATAAACCTCGAGTCTGAAGAGAAGGCGACATCGGAGATGCCGCACTCGTGGCCGGTGAACACTCGTAAGGGCTCGGCGATTGAATCTCCGTCGACATTGATAGAGTAAGTGCGGATGGTCTTGTCGGCGGAGGCGGAAGCGAGGAGGCGGCCATCGGAAGAGAATTTCACGGAGGAAACGGCGCGGTCGTGGGATGTTAGGGTTTGGGAGTGCACGTAGGGGATGAAAGATGATGATGCTGGAACTTCCTCTGCCATAGGTAAGAGAAACGAATGTATCTTTTGTTGGAAATTGAATCGAAGTTACGAAATTTCTCTGGATTGAATTTGGCTGCTTTAGGGTTTTGGAAAAGGGGCTCTTGTGTCCAAGGAGAGAGACGATCAGTGTGCTTCAAACAAAAATAGTGGGGTTTATTTTGAAAGTAATAATACTATTGGTGTATCTTTCGAGTTTCTGTAAATTAGACTAATCTCACGAACGGCTCACGTGCTCACTGTTCTGAATGTTTGGTTTTGTATAAAAACAAATAAAAGGTGATTTTGTATAAAGTTTTCGAATCAAAACAACTACACTATAAGCGATTTTGTAATTGATGTACCGAAAGATTCTTCGGTGAGAAATAAATTTCAAGTTGAGTTGAAAGAACATGCATACTAAATTATGGGTTAAATAAACTAGGTGTGAGTACCCATACTTATATGTGGGTAGTAGTAATGCATTTAAATTAAGAAGATATATTCGTCATAGAAGATTAAATTTGTTGATAATGTGCAAGATGGGCCAGAAGATAACACAAAAGTTACATGATTTTGAAAGGTTTTACTTTAACAGTCATACAAAAATATTAGATGACCCTAATTTGTTTTTAGCCTAGAAAAATCACTAATTATGTGTAAGCTTAGTGGCTAATGGTTGTATGTAAATATTATTAGAATAGGAAATCAAATATTCCTTTTATGTATTTTAGTTAACTATTATCCTTTCTTCTTATCCTCTTGTCTTGATCGAACTCATACGAGTCATGAGGTGGAGCTAGCCTAATGAGCTACACGATTACCTAAAATACATAAAATTAGGAATATATGATTTCCACGTTCTAATAAATACCACCGTAATCAGTTAACTTTTACCAAACAACAAAAAAATTTTGTTTTGTCACAACAACGAAAATATCTTTTATGAAATTATTACATATACAAAAAAAATTTAAACGTCAAGTCAGAAAAATATCGTATATCATATGGTATTAGATGGCACGTCGTGTACAGCGTTTGCAACTTCGTCAAATTAATCTGTTAATAAAAATCAATTTGCCACAAAAATCCAAATTTATAAGCTTTTCGACTAAATATTAGTATTATTATAACTTTATGAATATGTATACAAATCTTAACAATAAATTCGGGTCCCACACTCACTCTCTTACATGTACAGTTCGAGATCTCTACCGCTCAGATACAAAATCAACGACTCCGATGACATTACCACATCTAATACAAAATGCACCGTAATGCATGTGATCCGTACTCGATATCCCTCTCGCACGATCTTTATTTTTTTTTTCCTTCTTCTGATTAGTTGTTAGAAAAGAAAAAATATTTAATTTTTTTTTTTCGTTTTGTGATGTTTCAGAAAATCGCTCAAGCATTTATTGATTTTTTTAATTTCCAGCTTAAATCTATTCATAAATTTTTGAACGGTGAATTTATACAGAGAGAAATGTTGAAACCATTAAACCTTTTGAATTCTACCCTTTAAGCTCAGCTGAATTTTTCTTCGCCTCACTCAGTTTTTTTTTTTTAATTCCGCATATTTGTAGCAGTCAGTTTCTGTTTGTCTTTTGATCGTTGAAGCTCTGTTTGTTTTCCGAGAAAATCTGCATTATATTCCGGGAAAATTCGACCTCGCATTGGGTTTTTTTTTTCTCGCTCTAAGCTTACGAAATGCCGAGCATTAGAGCTCCAGCTGCGAAGAAGACCACCACACTCACGGTTAGCTCTCCTTTGAAATTTCCCGGTTTATCCACTCTGAATTTTCTTGATCGCTTATTGAATTCTCCATGTTTTCCCGGTAGGTCGCTGTGAAATGTAGACCGTTAATGGAGAAAGAACGAGGAAGAGACATTGTTCGAGTGAATAACTCTAAGGTCTGTTCAGATTTTTTTTTTGGGGGGGTTTTCTTCAACTTCCCAGTTTTCGATTTTGAAAATTTTCGCCCTAATTGTGTGTTTTCGATTTCAGGAAGTGATTGTGTTGGACCCTGACTTATCTAAAGATTACCTTGACCGAATTCAGAATCGCACCAAAGAGAAGAAATATTGCTTTGATCATGCATTTGGCCCCGAGAGCACGAACAAGGTTCCGTCTCTCTGGAGATTTGTGATTTCGTAGGATCTATGGTTTTTGTTTATTCCGTTGAGAAATTTTTCTGGAAACGTTTAGGTTTCTCAGTAAGTGACTGTGCTTGTGGGATATTTGACTTGTGGTTAAAGGTTTGTGATTTTTGGATACATGTGTTGGTTTTGCAGAATGTGTATAAGAGTATGTCGCCTGTGATCTCTGGGGTTGTTCATGGACTCAACGCTACAGTGTTTGCCTATGGTTCCACTGGAAGGTATGCATTTGACATTAAACTGGCTTCATGAGAGAATCTAAGGATAGTGATGCATTGTGGCCTCTTTTTTTTTTGTAGTGGCAAAACGTATACAATGGTTGGAACTAGGAGTGATCCTGGATTGATGGTTCTCAGCCTGAATACCGTTTTTGATATGATTAAGTGTGACAAGAGCTCTGATGAGTTTGAAGTGACTTGCTCATATCTTGAAGTCTACAATGAAGTAAGGGTCGGTCTGATTAGAATTGATTATTGTTTGTTTTTTTTGTGTGTGCTTACACTTATAATTATTACTATTTTTGTCACAATGTAACCCAGGTTATCTACGATTTGCTTGAAAAATCCTCTGGTCATTTGGAGCTCAGAGAGGATCCAGAGCAGGGGATAGTAGTTGCAGGTCTACGATCAATCAAGGTCCATACTTTTTCTTGCTTTTTAGATGTATTGCAAAACCTGATTTTCAGATATCGTCTAGGAGTTTTCAATATGATACCATTGGTTCCCATCATGGTGGTGTGTCATATTTATTAGCGAATGGAATGGAAACCCTTTACAGAATTAATGTTGTATGGCTTACATTAAAGTTCTTCTTTTGCCTCCCAGTTTTGTTAATCTAAGTATTTCTATTAGAGAGTTTTGTTGATGAAGAGGAAGACCACAACTTATATCTCCTTTCTTGGCTACTAATATGTTTTCCAATACTTTTGAGGAAAACTGTTTTGATTGTGTCATCATAGAAAACATTTACTATTTTTTCAACATTCGCAACTTGGGACCTTAATCAAAGAGTTTCTTTTGTAGGTCTATTCCGCAGATCGGATTCTTGAGCTTCTGAACTTGGGGAACAGTAGACGAAAAACTGAGAGCACGGAGATGAATGGAACATCATCAAGGTGAGTGATGCTTTCGAGGCCTATCTTTCGCTACATCTCACAGCAATGCAGTGGCTAATTATTAGCTATATGGATTTGCTTGTTAAAAATTACCAGGTCCCATGCAGTTCTGGAGATTGCAGTAAAAAGAAGGCAAAAGAATCAAAATCAAGTCATGAGAGGGAAACTCGCCCTTGTAGATCTTGCTGGCAGTGAAAGAGCAGCCGAGACGAACAATGGAGGTCAAAAGCTGAGGGATGGAGCCAATATTAATCGCTCACTCCTCGCACTTGCAAATTGCATTAACGCTTTGGGGAAGCAACACAAAAAGGGTCTTGCGTATGTTCCATACAGAAACAGGTATGTGTCAGATATGTGATCTTTCCATCTTTAAGTGGTCTTCTTCTTTCTTTACTGAGACAATACGCGTGTAATTTCAGCAAACTTACGCGGATTCTTAAAGATGGTCTGAGTGGGAACTCCCAGACAGTGATGGTTGCAACTATATCACCTGCTGATAGTCAGTATCATCACACTGTGAACACACTGAAATATGCTGATCGAGCAAAAGAGATTAAGACACACATTCAGGTGACGATAATCTTCCTCTGAATAATTCTAGTCCACGAGATTGTTAATTGGTCTAGAA
Organism: Thlaspi arvense; assembly: GCA_911865555.2. Classification (NCBI taxonomy): domain Eukaryota; kingdom Viridiplantae; phylum Streptophyta; class Magnoliopsida; order Brassicales; family Brassicaceae; genus Thlaspi; species Thlaspi arvense. Next base: position 5,626,874 of record OU466861.1, read on the forward strand.
GTACTTACTAATTCTCTTTTCATGTACTTCAGAAAAATATTGGTACCATAGACGCCCATATGTCAGACTACCAACGAATGATCGACAATCTTCAAGTAAGTTCATTACTTTTATCCACGTTTGTTAAAAAAAGGAATGTAGTAGCAGTATATAACTCAGAGCTTTGGTTTCACAGAGCGAGGTTTCTCAGCTGAAGAAGCAACTAGCAGAAAAAGAGTCGCAGCTAAGCATCAAACCTTTCGAAAGAGGCATTGAACGTGAGCTTTCGTGGTTGGATGGTTTAAGCCACCAAATCAGTGAAAATGTTCAGGAACGCATAAACTTACAGAAGGCATTATTTGAGCTTGAGGAAACTAACCTCAGAAACCGCACTGAACTTCAGCATCTCGATGATGCCATTGCGAAACAGGTTGGGTGATAAAGCTTATCTTAATCCGTGGGTCATCATCATATATTGCATTAATGTAACCGCTTCTCTGTTTTATAGGCGACCGAGAAAGAAGTAGTCGAAGCTCTAAGTAGCAGACGGCAAGTAATACTTGATAATATCCGCGACAATGATGAAGCCGGCGTTAACTACCAGCGAGTAAACCCTTTTTTTAATCATATATGATATATGTCAACTCTGATATGAATCTTTTCCATCGTTAGTCATAGACTTCATATCTTTGTTTTTACAGGAAATAGAAGAAAATGAAAAGCATCGTTGCAAACTACAGGATATGCTCAATGAAGCAATAAATAACAACGGAAACAAAACTTATCTTCATATTCTCAATCAGTATAAGCTCTTGGTGAGTAGAATAAAACAAAGCAATGTCATATTTTCTTGACCCTGAGGTTCTTACATTACTGATTCACATTTTTATGTATCTAGGGGATGGGCAATACCGAACTACAGTTCGAAATGGCGATGAGGGACCAAATCATTTACAACCAAAGGGAAGCTCAGAGAAACCTATGGAACTTGCTCATGGGTTTAGGAGTTGAAGAGAAACAAGTGCTCGACCTCGCTGCGAAACAAGGGATCACAATCGAAGACTGGAGTATGGCGACGTATCCGGGACTTCCTTACAGAAAACAGACACCGAGTTTCATACCAACAAACATCCCTTTCGTGGGGCACGCATATTCTCAATCCTCATGCACTTTCCAGAGCTATAATCAAGACTCTTCTTCTTCAAAAGGACAACAATGGGGTCCGACTCCTACTCTATGCAGAGAGGAACATCACAGCTCTTTCTACTACATGGGACACGAGCCACCTTCATTTGTCAATCTTAGGAAAAGCCACGATGGTTGGGTTGGTGGTGGCAGACCAGCTCCACGGATCGACACAGGAGGCAGTCATCGTCGAGTCTCTTATCCACAAACTGTAAACAGTTCTTCTCCACGGATGGGTCCTAAGTTTTACCAGACTCCTCAAAGGGTACGTATCAAAACAATCCCATTTCTTCAGATGATACGGTTAATCTCAACTATGCAAAAATGTTATTATCCAGGAAATGTTGGTCAACACACCGAGTCCATACGGTAGCCCACGAGCTGGCGTCACCAACACCCCGACCGTGCAACCTTTCTATGGAAGTCCTCGAGCTGTCGCCGTGAGAAACGGTTCATACAACAGCCCACGCGCCGCCGCCACTTTAGTAGCGACATCCAATGGTGCAAGAAACCAACAACGGGTGTACGGAACAAGCCCGCTTTCAGGAGACAAAGGAGCCAAGAACTCGTCGTACGGACAGACCAGCCACACAAAGGTGTACAGAGGAGGAGGAGGAGGAGGCAGTAAAGGTCACAATAAAGGAAACAAAACTCAACGCCAACACCAATGACAGACCACAGTTCGATTTTTCAAGTCAGTTTCTGTCTGAGGCCCAGTTTTTGAAACGCCTCAGTCTCACTCTCTCACACGACTCGTTTTGTTTTGGTTTGTACAGAAATTTCCACGGTATCTTTTCTTTTTCTGTGACTTGATTGATGTGTGTATATATATATGGGGAAAAAAATATAATAAAGAAAGCCAAATTTTCCGTTTTATCAATTTTTTTTTAATTAATTGAACGGTTTACCAAATCATTTTTGTTCTATTCAAAAATTGAAAAATTATACAACATTTTCATTGCAAATCTATTCATGATTCTTTGTGTTTAGATAGAGTGACGAGTTATAACCAATTGTGTTTATTTTTGTAATTAGCAATTGAAGAATTATATATATCACTATATAAAATGTATACGACAAGGATAAAATCCCTAACGGCTATATTAATTGGAGTCTAAGGAAATTATCAGATCTTTTAATGATCCGATCACATTAAGATTCTCCCAAAAAGGAAATCAAACCTAGGCAGTAGCAACAACAACAAACATTTATATATACCCAACCCTAAGCCTTCGTCCGCTTCACTATTCATTGTTTCACTATCACACGCTAGTCCCAAAAGGAAATCAAACCTAGGCAACAACAATCCTAAACCTTTCGTCCGCTTCACTTTTGATTATTTCACACGCTAGTCCCAAATTTCTCTTCGACAATGGAGTCTTCTCCATCTTCTTCTTCGACAAGTAAGAACGCCAAATTGTCTGTGAGAAGCAAACCCAGTTTCAAGAAATCGGCTTTCTCTGCCGCAAAGAAAATCACGAACTTGGCCATGAGAGAACAGACGATTCTCAAGAAAGCCTCCGAGCTTTCGACTCTGTGCGAGATCGAAGCGTGCGTAATCCATTACAGCCGCGACGGAGAACTCGTCAACACATGGCCCGAGGATCTGTCAAAGGTGCGAGATGTAGCCGAGAGGTTTAGCAGATTAAGCGATAAAGAAAAGCTCAAGAAAAGCTCCAACCTTTCGCAATTCCTAACCAAGAAGATGAACGATGAGAAGAAGAGATCTCTCGAGGGTAAAGACGACAACAAATTCGAACAGAAAGCCTTGGAGATTGAAGCTACTTTGGAAAATCATCAACGGATATTACAAGACAGGGTTCGTCTGCTTCTTAACCCTAAGGATCATCAGACCGGGCCAAATTCGTTGAATCAAGATCCGAGCAGCAATTTCTCAATTCCTCCTGCTGATTTAACCACGTCTTGCTCGTCGAATCAAGATCCGAGCAGCAACGTCTCAGTTCCTCCTGCTGATTTAACCACGTCTTGTTCGTTGAATCAAGATCCGGGCAACTTCTCAATTCCTGCTGATGTAACCACGTCTTGCTCGTTGAATCAACATCCGAGCAACTTCTCAATTCCTGCTGATGTAACCTCGCTGAATCAATATCCGAGCAACTTCTCACTTTTTTTGTATAACCATGACGATGGTACTTTCACTCAACTGCCCAAATCTGCTCCTTCAAGCTTTGAACAACCTCCGATTCCGTACTATAATCAAGACTCGAGTTACTTGGACTTGTTACTTGCGGAGGAAGACATGAGAAGCTGCAACAACTCTGTTCGTCAACCATCTTTCGGGTTCCCAACAATGTTGATCTCTTAGATCTTGCTCCAACAACTGGTTGATGTTTTGACTGAGTCAACAATTTTTATTTTCTTTGTATTCGCTCCTATTAACTACTAATTTTGTAAGTGTCCGTTGCTTTTTCCATAAGCTTAAAATGTTAAATATGAGACTTTATATCCAAATCTTGGCTCTATTTCTTGTCTTTTACTTTTTTCCAGTTTATATACTACAAACCAAGAGGAGATAAAAATGTTTGTATGTTTTAAAGTGTTTCTGCTGCTCTCACGGGTAATTTTAGATAGAAAAAGAAGGGTTTCAAAGTGTTGAGATGATTATAAGATTCTATATTAATTGCATTTGAGAGACTAGCGCTTCTTAATTTATATATAAACATTCGTAGAAGAAGTGGTAATGGATTCAATAGCTTTTGATTTAGTAGTTAATGAGGCTTGAAATATATATGAAGCTCAGGTGTTTGACTATATGTCTGAATGAGTCTTATTTGCAATGTGGGTTTTGTTATTTTCAGTCACTCTTGTTGCTTTTATTAGCTCCCTTTTATAAACTCAAGAAAATAGAAATGCTTTGGGAAGTATTTCATTCCAAATTCTACTGATTTCTTGTTATGAAGATAGTTTTTCATATCTTCTTCGATTCTTGGAGATATGAAGAAAATCTACACTTAGGCTCACCTTGTGTCTGCTGTGTTGGTTTGTAGCTGGTCTGTTCGAATAGCTCAGGGATTTTGTACTGTTATGGTCTCTTTTTTCTAGTTGGAATGGGAGTAAACAATTTTTAATCTGTCTTTTTGAGATGATTGAAAGAGACAAAGATTTTTTTAATCAATGTTTATTGCAGACGATGATACCTTTCAAGTACCAACAGTTCATAGAAAACCTTAAAGATCTGGTTGAGTCAGGTGAAGTACTCATGGCTCGAGTCAATGATGCTGTTGAAAGAATACTCAGAGTGAAGTGTGTAGCTGGTCTCTTTGAACATCCTCTCACGGACCGATCTTTGTTGCCTACTGTTGGTTGCAAGGTGAGCTCTCTTGTACTGAATACCATTGAACCGGAGTGGTAAAGAACCGGTTTTATACTCTGTTTTCACGTCTTCAGGAACATAGAGATTTGGCGCGTGAAGCGGTTAGAAAGTCGTTGGTTCTTCTGGAATTGGTCACAAGGGTGAGCATGGCATCTGTCATGGTTTCTTCTTCAGATTTTGTGTTTAATCATTTTCCAGAGACGCATTGATCAAGTTGTAGCAAAACACATGTTTTCTCTGCATGTCGTCTACTTAAAAAAGAGTTGTATGAAAATGATTCTGCAGGCAGAGATTGCAACTGCCTTTATGCAAGGAGAGGATTTACTTGGTGAATATTATATATTCTTGAGCAGAAACGTACTCTGGAGTCAATGTAGTTGAACCGCTGAAAATTCTCTTCCAAAGATTGTGGTATAGTATCATCTTCTTGTCTCAATAAGCTATGGAATAAAGAGAACCGAAACCAACATAATCGTCCAGGTATGTTGATAACAAAATCAAGAAATTAAACAGATAATCTTTTCCCGATGGTGTTTAGATATGTTCTGCACATATAGGAAAGCTCTTTGAGAAAGAGAGATGCTCGTCAAAGAAAGTCTTGTCTTATTCTTTGTTTCACTTGTAATTTTTATGGTTGTGGTTGTCCTTCTTGGATGCATCCCTCCCTTCTTATGGTACTTAAAAATCTCAACTATCACTTATCTATAGTGTTGGTAAGTAAAGATTGTATCTAACTTTTCATACTTCCTCTGTCTCGCAGGGTCCTATTGATCCTTGTGTCTGTCTCACGGTTTTATAACATCTCAAGGAGTAGCAAGGTTGAGAGAATCTTGCTCAGGAAGTATTACCAATTTGATGGCTGTTATAATGTTCTTGCCTGCTCTAGTTTTATAGGAAGTATTACCATTTGATTGGTAGTTTTTTTGCTTAGCACGCACTTAACAATAACTTCAAAAAGCTCTTGTCTCTTCCAAAAATGTGAATGCCTTAAACACGCATGGACAAACATGGAGTGTTAAGATGGAGCAAGACAGCAAGTGAGCATATTTCTAGCTTACACGGCGCAGCTAGACAACGCCTTTATACCTCTCCTAGTCCATAATTTTCGCCACCGTGAGAAGCCATATTCACCATGTGATCTTGAGGTGTTCCATTGTTGTAATAAGTTTGATGGAACTAGTATAAACCATTAGACTATGATCGTTCTGCAACCTGATCGGTCGATAATGTTAAACATTTGGTTACCTGTCTTTTGTTGACTTAATGTTTGATGTGTGCTCGATACTTTATATTCGGGGTTGGATTGTCATTTCAGAAAGAGATATTAAATCTTTCTGAAACGGAAGGAGGAGTATTAATCAAGCCTTTAAAAAAAAAACCATTTTTGTTCCGACAAGGCGTCAACGATCGGTAACTTCACATGAGACTAGACCACAATAGAAAAGAAAAAAAAAACGGTAAGTTAAACGACGTCACTTTGGTTAAACAGTTGGTCAAAAGCTAAAGCCCTTATAAGTCGAAATCTCGACCTCGTCTTTTCTCCGCCGGAATCATCCTTCTCCGGCATCACCTCAGCTTCCTCCGAGATTCGCCGGCGTCGTCTGACACCATTCAGCACGTCTCTCTTCGTCTCCTTTAAAAATAGAACTCTGGTTTGTGATTTCTCTCTCTCTCTCTCTCGATTGGTTCTCAAAAGCTTGCTGTCGATTAGTTCAGTAAAGTTTTACTTCCGATTAACTAATTGATTATTTCAATAGTTCAAGAGTCGATATTTAAGGACCGGCAAGTGTAAATGCTCACTTAAAATTCAATAGTTTCTCTGTTTAAATTTTTTTTTCCTCAAAGTTTGAAAGAGATATAATTTGCGTATGCAAATTCTTGTCTCTGAAATTTAAAATTCTGGTTTTCGAAACTACATGACACAGAGATGGAAGCCAGAAGCGATCTGAAGTACAAAATTTACGAGATTTTCAAAGAGTTTATGACTGGGTTAGTTTTTGTTTTGCTTGATTCTCTTAAAGATGTGTGCTTTCAAGTTTGGTCAATTTAAGTGTCCCTCTGAATGTTGGTCACCGCGAATGATGATAGGATCACAAAGCTTGAGGAACTAGATAATGCTGCAAATAGCTTTCTTAAACGGTTTCAGCAAGGACTCAGTATGTTGCTTTCTATTATTATATCTTCACTGTGGACTGAAAATTTTCAATTTATTGTATAACATCTGCGTCTTATGAAAATGATAATCTTCAGGCTTTCTCCAACGCCCTCCTATGGTTACTTCATCCAAGTTGATCGAGAACATTATGAAGAACAATGAAACAAGACGGCTTAAATCATATATAGAATCAGGCTGTATTAACATCGATGATGCTGCACAAAGCACAAAAGCTTGTAAGTTACTACTGATCCAACCCTTCTGATTTAACTCATAAAAGTTTGTCTATTTACGTGAAAGTTTCATGTTTTAGAAACACTCTTAAGTTACTTATCAACTCTTTTGATTTAACTCTCAAAAAGTTTGTCTATTTACGTGAAAGTTTCATGTTTTAGAAACACTCTTGAGCAGCAGTATTTCGTTTCTGCTCTTTTTTTTTTCTCTTGTTCTCATTATCTACTTGGTCTTCCGTTTTCATACCTGCAAATGAAGTGCATACATCTTTATCAGGACTTTCTGATCACCTAATCAAAGGTAATGTATTACAATTTACTTGTTTTGCAATTGGTTGATGTTTCATGTCACCATATTTTCTGTTTCTGTAAGCAATTATGCTTTTTTAATCTTTAAGATGTGAAAAATTGCAGCTCAAAGCTTGTTAACTGAGCTGGAGCGTCTCACCGATGAAGCAGCTCTTGCAATTGAGACTGCCACAAATTTTTCTACACAGCTAGATAAAGAATCATGTGATGAGTTACAACGAGTAACGTGTGATGATGAGGTACGATCTCAGCAGAAATTGTTTCTCGAGTAAACTAACTTGTATCTCTGAAAATGGTTTCGGAGAAGAGTGATGTTGTTTGGATGTGTTTGGTTTCAGGAGAAGGCGACTGTTACTTTCCCTGAAGCACCTGAAGTTACAGAGTACGCTACAGTTATTGCAGTAGTTTACAGTATGGTGAAGCAGAACTATGCGATGCAGGTGTGTGAGATTTTGAGCCATTTAAGATACTACTCTTCGTGTTTGATCTCTAAAACTTGACTTATTGAAGAGAAATGGATACCGATTTGCAGGAAAAGATGGTGAGATCGCTTAGTTTGAAGTCATCATCTGCTGAGCTAGAGACTTACACTATGATGTGGTCATTGCGTCCTTTTGTAGAAGAAGATGTTATGAACAGAGCATGGAAATGGATTTACTAATACAATTTCTCTTCCAGTTTCAGTTTTGACTGATTATTAGTTTGTTTCCATTAGTTAGTTGATCATTATTCATTGACACACAAAACAAATGTATTTTTAATCATTCTTTTATTTCATATATGATATGACCCATCAACAACTATAATGGGCCTAGTTTGGCCCATTTACTAACATAAGCTTTCATCAAGCAAGGAAATTAGAAAAATGTTCAGAAATCAGAAGCAAATTCGTGAGCAGATCTTGCGGCGTCTTCGGATTTTTCGTGGCTGCGTCTGACGTTGCCACGAAGAAGACGAAGATGGATTACCAGAACAAGCTTGTCCTTGCTCCCATGGTTCGTGTGGTAAGCTCAAAGAATGAAACTGGTTTTACTCGTTTTTTTGCTTCTTGTTCTCGCTTCGGATTTGCTCTTTGATGCTTGCTTATTCATGGAGATGTTTTGTTGTTTAGGGAACGCTCTCTTTCAGGATGTTGGCGGCGGAGTACGGCGCCGATATTACATACGGCGAAGAGATTATCGATCATAAGCTTGTTAAATGCGAGCGCCGAGTTAATGGTAAACTCTTGGGTGTTCCTGTTCATTGTGAATTCGAATTGATTCAGTTTAGTATCTTCACTAGATTGTACTTGAATCTGCTTAGTCTTACTGTTTGAATAGAAAGATGAGTGAGATTCAACTAACTGTGCTTATTCGTTTAGAACTAAGCAAAGATGAAACTCGAATCAATATGGGTTTTGATAGACATTGATAGATATAGATTATTTGGTGTGTTCTCCAGCTTATCTTCATGAATCATATATAGGCTCTGGCTATTGTGGTTCTTCCTGATTCTTCGAATTCTTATTGTAGTTGTCCCTCTACAGTTGCTGCCGGAACAACTGAGTTTGTGGAGAAAGGGTCAGAGAATGTCGTCTTTAGCACATGTGATGAAGAAAGAAGTAGAGTTGTTTTTCAGATGGGGACTTCTGATGCTGTTAGGGCTCTAAAAGCTGCTGAAATTGTGTAAGTTTCGTCATATTCTCTGTACTGAAGTTGAAAAAGGGTCAACCTTCTATGTGTTATAAATTGAGTTTTTGTGATTGTTTCGTGATTTTAGGTGCAATGATGTTGCAGCTGTTGATATTAATATGGGTTGCCCCAAGGCTTTCTCTATTCAAGGAGGAATGGGTGCTGCTCTGTTGAGTAAACCTGAGCTAATCCATGATGTATGGCTCTGTGAATTCTTTTGCATTTTTATGCGTTTGTGTCTTAGTGGTTGATATTAGTTTTTTCCAGTCATGTGAATATCTTCTCAATTCCAGATATTGGCAACGCTTAAGAGGAACTTAGACGTACCGGTGACTTGCAAGATTCGACTATTAAACTCACCAGCAGAAACTGTTGAGTTGGCAAGGAGAATCGAGAAACTTGGTGTACCAGCTCTTGCTGTACATGGGAGGTTAATATTCATCACTGTTTGTGACTTACTTCTCGCACTCCCCTTGAAGCTTCTTTTATGGAAGTTTGTAATTTGGTTTCTCCTTTTTATAAAATTAAGGAAAATTGCAGACAGGCCGAGAGATCCTGCTAAATGGGACGAGATAGCAGATGTGGTCGCGGCTTTATCCATCCCCGTTATTGCGAATGGAGATGTTTTGGAGTACGATGATTTTACTCGCATTAAAACTGCAACAGGTACACATGAATAGACACTTATTGATGTGCTAATGATTATACTCGATTCACCTTTGAGTTATATATTAACCCTTTGATGTTGTTCGTTGCAAAGGCGCTGCATCAGTGATGGTTGCAAGAGGAGCTATGTGGAATGCTTCAATTTTCTCTCCAAAAGGAAAGTCACACTGGGAAGATGTGAAAAAGAAATACCTTCGAAAGGTAATCAAAATATAAATCCCATAAGAGAGTACAAGATAAATTTTCCTGGACAGAATTTGATTTGCAGATTGTGCAGAGCATCTTGTGGAATAACGATGTTAAGAGCACTAAATACACGATCAAGGAGATGATAGCTCATCATTCTTGTCTTGAGCTACCCGAAGGCAAGTCTATCAACAAAGCAGACACTTTGGAAGATCTAGCGTAAGTTAACTTCTTACTAAAACTTGCTTTTATACTAATAACGCAAACTCTATATTGTATAGTCTACTAAAGACGTGGCTCGAGTCTCAGACCAATTTGGTTCTGATTAAAGTCTAATGTTGTTTGTTTGTCGGGTGATTGATGTTTCAGGCAGCTTTACGAGTTGGAAGATTACTATTGGACAGTGAAGAACATTCGTCCCTTTGACACTTGATAATATGCAATACGTTTTGTGATACTGAAACAAAGGTCACACTTTCAATTTTCTTTCCAATCTTCTTGTAATCTAATATTTTAAATTTTATACATAAGAGGGATCATATTGTTTTTAGTCAAACGAGAGTCAATTTCTCCATTCGATATTTCTCTAGATCTACCATTTTGTTCCTTCACATGGTTTTTTTGTAGCCAAACTTGACCTAACTTGCATTGTACGTGAGAACTTTGGTACACTTGCGAAATCAATAATATATGTTAGTATAGAAATCAAATTATACTCTCACTTTTTATTTATTATTAGAATTCGAAATCCAGATGAAAACAATTGCCATGCAAAATACAACCGATCAGATTAATTGTGTTCCGTCTAAAATTGCAAAGGTCTTATGGAGTTTGTTAACAAGATACTCTCCATAGACTACTCTGTTGGAATCTTGAGATATTTCATTTCCTGGGTACTTGTCTTTGAAGATATCCAATGGCTTCACCTCTGCGTCGAAGTTACCCTGTTGGAACAAAGATACAATAAAAGATTCAAAATCCGAATGGCACAAAACACTCAAATTAAGACTGTTACAAGTTTATTACCTCGTAGAACAATGCAACACATACACGGTATCGAGGAGAGTTATTGATCACTCTATGAATCCTTGATTCATATACTCCGTTTGAAAGTATCTGTATATTTGATTCCCAAGATTAATTAACTTTTCAAGAATTGTCGAAACGAAAAAGAAAAAACAAAAAAGAACCTTTAACATGTCACCGATGTTGCAGATTAATGATCCAGGGATTGGAGTAGCTGATACCCACTCACCGGCAAAGTTTTTGACCTATTTAATGAATAGAAAGACTTGAGAAGAACACATAACATTTCTATACAGACACGAAATTAGATAATACTATATAAACCTGAAGAGCAGTTACATCGTCATCTTGATTTATAAGCGTCAATAAGCCTGCAAAAGTTACCGTGTTTCACACTTTTGAGAAGAGAAAAAAAAAACTATGAAGATATATACATCATTGCATCTTAGTATACACTAGAGTTCTTACCATAGTCAGTGTGAGCTCCACTGAAATTTTGTAAGTGAAAAAACAAGAGTTTGAGTTATTGCTACTCAGGCTGATAATAAAGTGTGAATAAAAGAAGAAGTAAAAGTCGTCGTAGTAAGAAAAATATAATTACCATCCGATATCATTTTCTTGGTTTACACCTGGATAACCAACAATGCGCAATACCCAAAAAGGGTCTCCAGCAATTTTCCCCTCAAACTCATAAGGTGATCCACCAAGAGCTAAGGAGATTCCCCTCAAGATATTTCTTGAAAGATCTTCAAACCATGAAATGAAAATTACAGAACTAAGAATCGATCTGAGTTGAAAGTAAAACACATAGAAAGAAACAGAAATAGGGTAAGAACACTCACCTGTGCAGAGCTTAATATACTCCTCCATCAACTCTTTGTACCCTAGAGGATTCTCTGGCCTTCAAAGAACACACCACACACACACACAAATATAACAAAGACAACAATAATCAGCAGAAGACAAAGTGTGTTCTATATAACTTAACGTTTTAAAAATGTTATTTCACTATTTTACCATATCCAATATTCATCAAGTATTCAATAAAACAAATATTCTGTTATTAAAATGCTTCCGTTAACCTATCATTTGCATAATTATGTTCAGTTAATTAAAATGTTTCCGCTCTATTCTATCATTTCACTAACAAAATTCAAACTCGTACCATTGGTTTGGCCCTTCGAAGACCTTTCCAAGTTCCCCATACTTTCCGTGTGTAAATTCTACGTAACACTATCATAAGAGAGAAAAAAAAACATTTTAGCAGAATAACGACTTGAAAAATATCGATTAAGCCATAATGACTAGGAGTCTATATAGGACGTTGGACACACACACACACACACACTTTGACACTTACATCAATGGCTTCATGCAAATCTTGTTTACCATTCGTAAGGTTCAGTCCCATGCTCTGATATCCTCTGTGAAACTCAACACCCATTTTGGTTATACAACAAAAAATGTTTTGTATTTAATTCGAATAGCATTTCAAGTAATTCTTTAAGAAGTTTAAGGTTGTCTTTTTTCCCCCAAGGTACCTTATCAATTAATATTAGTAGGATATCTGGAACATAACATTTCTACATAAAAAGGTGAACATTCGGTTTGGTTTGAGTTCCAATAAATTTTCAATAGAAAAGTAACTTTGTTAACGTTAATACGTAATACTACTACACTTTACAAGATCTATCTTTTAATAAAGTAAATATTGTTTCTTTCGTTATGGACAAAATAGTACCTATATATATCATATAACTAATCGTGAAACACGTGCTGGATCATATTTTCAGATCTAGCTAGGTAACAAACCTGTATCCAGCTTCTGGAGTAATCTTAATCTTGAGTTTCTCGTCATATGGAAGCTCGAAGAATTGATGCGTTACCTCTTTCACCTTCCTTACAAGACTCTCCGATATTCCATGACCAATCTGCTCCACCACACTCACCGATCCAAATCAGACCACATCATATTTTTTTATAAAACCACAAAAAAATAAGGGTGAACTCAAATTTTTTTGTTACCACGTAGAAGAATCCGGCGTCCCGACAAGCCCGGTCTAGCTTTCGAACAACCTCAGCCACGCCGACATCATCCATCATGTCGGAATCATCACATTTGACTAGTAAAGGACTGATGTCTGCAACAACATTGTCTCATTTTTAGTTTCATTACCAGAATATGAACTCAAAGCCTTGATGAAGAGAGAGTGATATTTGCTTGAAAATAATGAAATTAGGGGTTTTGGCCGTACCGATGATTGGTAAAAGTGATTTGATCTCCGTAGCCATTTCAGGTTCTTAGACAATGACGGCAACTTTCCGCTTTGCTCTAATAAAACTATGTAATGTGTTATATATGATCACAACTGGTTAGGTTATTAATTTTTTAATACCCAAAAATTGTCTCTTAGGATCTTTAGAGGCCAAAAACAGCATGTCCCAGTGGGAATAGAGAAATCCTTGTTCCGTAGTACTCACTCCATTATGATCTATGTACGTACAGACATCTGTGACAATTAATGTATTATTGATAAACTCCAAAACGAGTCAGCTATCACATGTCTTTAACCATAGAAAAAAAGAATCAGATATCACGTGGTTCAATCATTTTGTTAAAATCTGGATGTTTTACTGAATACTATCTGTTTCGTTCAACTACAACCATATCAGTGGAATATATTCTGGAAAAAACAAATACTGTTTTAGTAAAATTTAGGAGATAAAAAAAAAAGAACACGAAATTTCATTAAAGCAAACTGTAATAGTCACTAATTTATCTTATTTATAATTTCTAGTAATATTTGGTATATACTATTTTTTAATATTTTTATATTTGCTGGATAAAATACTGAACAAAGGTCACACTTACATTTTTCTTTCCAATCTTTTTGTAATCTCTTTTTTTTTTTTTTTTTTTTTTTGAAGTTATATATAGAGGGATCCCATTGTTTTACTTTAAACGAGATTCAATTTCTCCATCCTACATTTTCCACCCAGACAGTGTCCAGAAACGAATCTATTAGAAACTGAAAGCGATTTTACTATATCAAACACGTATTCATGCATTCTCTTGATCTACCATTTTATCTCATACATAGATTTTTCGTAACCAAACTTGCCCTAACTTACACTATACGTGAGTGTGAGTCTAGACTTCAACCCTGCGGAGTTTGCAATACAGACAACTTTGGTACATCACCATCTTACTCAAGTGGTCTCAACTTTCACATAAACTTTTTTTTACCAAGAATGTTTTAGTATAAAAATCAAATTATATGTAACTTTTTATTATTATTATTAGAATTCGAAATCCAGATAATACAATTGCCATCCAAAGTTCAACCAATGAATTTAATTGCGTTCCACTAATTTTGCAAAGGTGGTATGGAGTTTGTAAACCAGATGCTCTCCATAGACAACTCTTTTGGAAACAACTCTTTTGGAAACTTGAGATCCTTCATTTCTTGGGTACTTCTCCTTGAAGATATCCAATGGCTCCACCTCGGCGTCGAAGTTAGTCTGTTCGAACAAAGATACAATGAGATTCAAAATCCTGATGAGGAAAATCCTGATGCATAATCTCATTTGGCCACATGGATATGGAGAGAAGGTCTATCTATGGGCTGCACATCCTTCAGAGGATTAGTCTGGACCCTTCCATAGGTCTGGGATATACTTTGAGTTATCAAAAAAAAAAACATGCACATAGAAACAAGTTATAAGTTTATCACCTCGTAGAAGAATCCGACACATACTCGGTATCGAGGAGAGTTATTGATCACTCTATGAAGTGTGGATTCATATACCCCGTTTGAAAGTATCTGCGTATATTTGATATCCAAAGATTATGTTTTCAAGAATTGAAAGAGACTATTAGAGAGAGAGAGAGAGAGAGAGAGAGAGAGAGAGAGAGAGAGAGAGAGAGAGAGAGAGAGAGCAAACAAAACCTTTAACATGTCACCGATGTTGCAAATGAATGATCCAGGGATTGGAACAGCTGATATCCACTCACCGGCCAAGTTTCTCACCTTTCTAAAGAATAAAAGAGATTTAAGAAAAACACATAGCATTTCTTCACATACACAAAATTAGAGAATATACTACTACTAGTAGTACTATTATATTTACCTGAAGAGCTGTTTTATCATCATCTTGATTAATAATCGACAACAAGCCTGCAAATTAAGTTACCCTTTTCACCCTTTTGATAAAAATAATCGATGAAGATATATTCACCTTATAGAGATCAAGCATACTTACCATAGTCAGTGTGAGCTCCACTGTAATTTGTAAGTGAAAAACAAGAGTTTGAGTTAATTTGAAGAAAAAAAGAAAAAGAGAGAGTAAAAGTCGTGGTAGTAAAACAACAGTAAGAAAAATTACCATCCGATATCATTTTCTTGGTTTACACCTGGATAACCAAGAATACGCATAATCCAAAAGGGGTCTCCAACCATTTTCCCCTCAAACTCATAAGGTGATCCACCAAGAGCTAAGGAGATCCCCCTCAAGATGTTTCTTGAAAGATCTTCAAACCATGAAATGAAAATTACAGAACTAAGAATCGATCTGAGTTGAAAGTAAAACACATAAAAGTAAACAGAAAGGGAATACAACAGTACTCACCTATGCAGAGCTTAATATACTCCTCCATCAACTCTTTGTACTCTAGAGGATTCTCTGGCCTTCAAAGAACAGACCACACAAGAAAATATACAAATACAAAGACAGAAATAATCAGAAGAAGACCAATGCTCGTGTATACGATAGATGAATGCCATATTCATTCATTTAATTAAAATTATTTTAACTATTAATTATAAACTTTTCAAAAAAATTTAACTACAAAAAACCGAAATGTGATGAATCTATTAATAGAAAGTTTTTAATGTTTTATAAATATTAGTATTCAACAAAGATTATATTCAGTTATTCTATCGTTTGAGTCTGACTTAGCTCTGTTCAGTTAATTAAAATGTTTCCGCTATTTTAACGATCGACTAATATTTTATTCGTATGGATCTATAATTAGCAAAAGGCACATTTAAAACTCTTACCATTGGTTTGGTCCTTCCAAGACCTTTCCAATTTCCCCATACTTTCCTTGCGTAAACTCTGTGTAACACTGTCGCAGAGAAAGAAAACAAAAACCATATTGTATTATAATTATTAATTGGATAAAAGTCGCTCAAGCCATTGGCTAGGACGTTGGTCACACTTACATCAATGGCTTCATGCAGATCTTGCTTCCCATTAGTAAAGTTTATTCCAAGTCTCTGATATCCTCTGTGAAACCCAACGCCCATAATATAATGACTATCCACAAAAATACTAAATCGAACACCTTTGCATCTCAATAGCATTTCAAGTAATTTTGTAAGAAGTTTTTGGCAAAGTAATTATCAATTAATATTAGTAGGATGTCTTTAATGTTGAGATTAAATCCAAGTTATATATACTTTCTTTCTCAACAAAATAGTACCGATCTAACTAAACGTGAAACACGTGTTGGATCATATATTTCAGATCTAGCTAGGTAACAAACCTGTATCCAGCTGCTGGAGTAATCTTAATCTTGAGTTTCTCCTCATATGGAAGCTCGAAAAATTGATGCGTTACCTCTTTCACCTTCATTACAAGACTCTCCGATATTCCATGACCAATCTGCTCCACCACACTCACCGATCCAAATCAGACCACATCATATTTTTTTATAAAACCACAAAAAAATAAGGGTAAACTCAAATTTTTTTGTTACCACGTAGAAGAATCCGACGTCCCGACAAGCCCGGTCTAGCTTTCGAACAACCTCAGCCACGCCGGCATCCTCCATCATGTCGGGATCATCGCATTTGACTAGTAAAGAACTGATGTCTGCAACAACGTTGTCTCATTTTTGGTATGAGAGAGTGATATTTGCTTGAAAATAATGAATTTGGGAGTTTTGGCCGTACCGATGATTGGTAGAAGTGATTTGAAGTCTGTAGCCATCTCAGATACTTAGACAATGACGGAAACTTTTCGCTTTGGTTTGACATAAAACTATTGTATACGCAATATACGTAACGTGTTATATATAATGATCATAACTAGTTATGTTATTAATTTTTATAACACCGATTTGTCTCTTAGGATCATTAGAGGCCAAAAACAGCATGCCCCATGTGGGATTATCCTTGATCCATGGTACTCCCTCCATTATGATCTATGTACGTACATACATCTGTGACAATTAATATATTATTGATAAACTCCAAAACTAATCAGATATCACATGTATAACCAAATTAAGTAAAAAGAATCAGATATCACGTGGTTCAATCATTTTGTTAAAATTTGGATATTTTACCGAATACTATCTGCTTCGTACAACTTAAAACGTATCAGTAGAACATAATGGAAAAAAATAAATACATTAAGGCAAAGTGTAATATACACTAATTTATCTTTGCAAACACATAATCATTCTTTTGATCTACCATTTTGTTCTAATACATGTAGATTTTTCGTAACCAAACTTGCCCTAACTTACACTCTACGTAAGTTTTTTTTTTTTTTTTTTTGAAAAAACACTCTACGTAAGGTTAGAATATTGAACCATGCCGAGTTTGCAATACCGACAACCTTGGCACACCACCAGATCTTACTCGAGTGGTTTCAACTTTCACATAAATTTTTTTTTTACCACGAATGTTTTAGAATAAAATTTAAATTATACTGTAACTATTTTAAATATTAGAATTCGAAATCCAGATAAAACATTTGAGTCTTGACAGCCAGAGTCCAACCAATGAATTTAATTGCGTTCCACTAATTTTGCAAAGGTGGTCTTGACTTTGTTAACCAGATGCTCTCCATAGACAACTCTTTTGGAAACTTGAGATCTTTCATTTCTTGGGTACTTCTCTTTAAAGATATCCAATGGCTCCACCTCTGCGTCGAAGTTAGTCTGTTGGAAGAAAGATTCAAGATTCAAAATCCGAACGAGGAAACACACAGAGAAACAAAGTAACAAGTTTATTACCTCGTAGAAGAATGCGACACATACACGGTATCGAGGAGAGTTGTTGATCACTCTATGAAGTGTGGATTCATATACTCCGTTTGAAAGTATCTGTGTATTTGATTCTCAACATTATTTTTTCAAGAATTGTCGAAACGAAAGAAAGAGATTATTAGATAGAGAACAAACAAAACCTTTAACATGTCACCGATGTTGCAGATAAATGATCCAGGGATGGGAACAGCTGATATCCAATCGCCGGCCAAGTTTCTCACCTTTTTAATAAATTAAAAAACTTTAGAAAGACACATGCAATTTCTTCACAGACCCAAAATTATAGAATATAACAGTACTATTATATATATAAATATACCTGAAGAGCAGTTTTATCGTCATCTTGATTTATAAGCGTCAATAAGCCTGCAAAAGTTACCGTTTTCACCCTTTTGAGAAAGAAAAAAATAAAGCGATGAAGATTTATTCATCTTATTCATTAAAATTCAAGCATACTTACCATAGTCAGTGTGAGCTCCACTAGAATTTTGTAAGTGAAAATATTGAGTTAATAATACTAATCAAGCTGATAAAGTGAATAAAAGAGAGAGAGTAAAAGTCGTCGTAGTAAAACAACAGTAAGAAAATTTACCATCCGATATCATTTTCTTGGTTTACACCTGGATAACCAATAATACGCATTACCCAAAAAGGGTCTCCGACCATTTTCCCCTCGAACTCATAAGGTGATCCACCAAGAGCTAAGGAGATCCCCCTCAAGATGTTTCTAGAAAGATCTTTAAACCATGAAATGGAAATTACCAAACTAATAATCTCTGAGTTCAAAGTAAAACACATAGAACACTCACCTGTGCAGAGCTTAATATACTCAGTCATCAACTCTTTGTACACTTGGGGATTCTCTGGCCTTCAAAAAACACACCACACAGAAAAAGTATAACAAAGACCGAAATAATCAGAAGAAGACTAAAGCTCATGTGACAAAACATATACACACTATAGCGATGAATGGCATATCTTTTTTCTTTTTCTATATATTTTCATGTTTTCAAAATGATATTTTGTTATGTTTACCATTTATAATATTAATTCATTTAAAATATAAATTTGTTCCGCTATTTATTATGAATTTATACCTACGAAAATTTAAAATATCATGAATTTATTAAATGCAAATTTTTATGTTGTATAAATATTATTCAACAAATATGTATAAAACATAAATCAACAATTTTTGTATATTTCCGTTTATTCTTAGTATCATTTGACTAATCCATTATTTATCTATAATTAACAAAAGCACATTTAAATACCGAAAATCAACCTATTATACCATTGGTTTGGCCCTTCCAAGACATTTCCGATTTCCCCATACTTTCCTTGCCTAAACTCTCTGTAACACTGTCCATATATATACAGTGTAAGAGAAAAAAACCATATTAGTAATATATCTACTTGGATAAAATCGCTCAAGCCATTGGCTAGGTCGTTGGTCACACTTACATCAATGGCTTCATGCAAATCTTGTTTCCCACTTGTAAAGTTTATTCCAATTCTCTGATATCCTCTGTAAAACTCAACAGTACCCATTAATGATCATTCACAATAACACTAAATCCAAAAACACATTTCTTATTAGTTAAAAAACAGAATTTTTTTTAAAAAGATTTTTTATTTAATTCTATGGCATTTCAATTATTTTGTTAAGATGTTTAAGGCCGTTTTTTTATCAATGAACTTATCAATTCATATTAGTAGGATATATCGTTAATTTTGAAACGAACTTTAAGTTATGTTGGTTTTAGATATTTTAAAATAAATTAATTAAAAAGGACACATTGTGTGGTTTGGATTGTTTTTTTGTTGTCTTTCCATTTTACATGAGCCGAACAAAAAAGGTGAACGTTCGGTTTGATTCGAGTGCCAATGTATATTCAATTTGAAAAGTAACTTTATTTTACGTAGTACTACAACTTTAATAAAGTATGTATAGTGCTGTTTCTTTCGTTATAAACAACAAACCTATATCCAGCTGCTGGAGTAATCTTAATCTTGAGTTTCTCGTCATATGGAAGCTCGAAGAATTGATGCGTTACCTCTTTCACCTTCCTTACAAGACTCTCCGATATTCCATGACCAATCTGCTCCACCACACTCACCGATCCAAATCAGACCACAACAGTATTTTATAAAACCACAAAAAATAAGGGTAAACTCATTTTTTTTTTTGTTACCACGTAGAAGAATCCGACGTCCCGACAAGCTCTGTCCAGTTGCCCGACAACCTCCGCCACGCCGGCATCCTCCATCATGTCGGGATCATCACATTTGACTAGTAAAGGACTGATGTCTGCAACAACATATATATATTCTCATTTTTAGTTTCATTGCCAGAATATGAAATTGAAAGCTTTGATGATGATGAGAGCTAGTGATAATGAATTTAAGAGTTTTGTTCTGTACCGATAACTGGTAAAAGTGATTTGAAGTCTGTAGCCATCTCAAATTCTTAAGACAATGACGGAAAGTCAAAACTTTAGTTTAACGTAAAACTATGTATACACAATATATATGATCATGAAATGGTTATACTATTAATTTAAAGTACCCAAAAATTGTCTCTTAGGATCTCTAGAGGCCAAAAAACAGCCTGTCCCAGTGGGAACTTATCACACACATATGACATATGTGACAAACTGACAATGTATTATCAATAAACTCCAAAACGAATTAGATATCACGTGTTTTAAAACATTTTGTTAAAAAAAAAACTGGATATTTACCGAATTTCGTATAGCTAAGAAAATATCAGTAACATACTGACAAAATAATATTAGTAAAATTAGGAGCAAAAAAAACGAAATTTAATTAATATATTATTATTCATTAATTGATCTCGTTTTGTAATTTTAGTATGAAATGTTTTGTATATACTGTTTTTTAACAAATGTATATATATGCTGGATAAAATTGTGATATTCATCAACTAATTCATGTAATTACTATATTCTGCCTAAATATCCATGCGTAGAATTTGCGCACGTCTACGGTATAGACTATTAAAGTATACAGTTAGATGGTAGCTGATAGCTGTTAACGAATAAAAGAATCAAATCAAATTAAATATCACTGTTTAATATCAATAAAATTTGTTCAACAAAAATAAATAAATAAATAACACGTAGTGTAGTTTTTAAAACCAAACTCAGATAAGCGTTTGGATCACGGTTCAATCTGGTCCAACCGAATCAATTTGGGCTCCCAGAATGTAAATATATACATAATTAACCGTATTGGGCCTATAAAATATGTATATTACTAATTCTAGGCCTTTTAAGCTTCGTGGACACAATCAAGCTAAACCTCTCCGTTCCTTCTGATCTGAGAGATTTCTATCTTTCCTCGTCGTCTCCTCCGTGTCCGCACGCATAAAGCCGCATCCACGATTTCTCATCTTCTCTCACACTCACTGGTAATTTAGTTTCGTTTGTTTTCCGCTTCAATCGAAGATCTGTTTTTTCGTTAGATTCCGTCTGGTTTTAGGCTGCGATTCATTTCGTTTAGGGTTTCTTCGCACCGACAGATCTTTCGATTTGAATCTGAACCCATCTCTCTCGATTTGATTTCGGTTGCAGTTCGTTCACATAGAGAATTAGCTAAACGATGTACAACGGAATAGGGTTACAGACCGCAAGAGGATCAGGGACTAATGGTTACGTTCAGACGAACAAGTTCTTCGTGAGGCCTAGGAATGGTGGTAAGCCCGTTAATGGTGGAAAAGGGTTTGATGATGATCAGGGTACTGCTGGGTTATCCAAGAAACCCAACAAAGACATCCTCGAGCATGACCGTAAGCGTCAGATTCATCTTAAGCTTGTTACCCTTGAAGAAAAGCTCGCTGATCAGGGCTATTCTGATGCTGAGATTGCTCAGAAGCTTGAGGAGGCTAGGTTGAGCTTTGAAGCTGCTGCTGCTGCCTCTGAAGTGAGTGATGCGCCTGGTGCTTCGAAGATCTCTGATACACAAACCCATCAGGTTGCTGCAAGGAAAGAGAAGCAGATGGAGGCGTTTCGAGCTGCACTTGGTTTGCCTGATCAGCAGCAGGCTGAAGAGGGTATCATTGATGATGAGCCGATGCGGGAGGCTTATGAAGGTGGTAGGATGAAGGAGAGACGGGAACATTCCTTTTTGGACCGAGATAGTTGGAGGAAGGTAGATGAGGATGTGGAGGAGAAAGATGGTAAAGGTAAGGAGAGCAAGAAGCAGAAGGGTGATGGTGATGTTGATGAAGTGAAGCGTCACAAGAAGAAAGAGAGTAAGAAGAGAAGACATGATGATGATTCATCTGAGTCTGGCCGTGACCGTAGAAGGCGCTCTAAGAAGAAGGCTAAGGGGCGTAAACAAGAGAGTGATAGTGAAAGTGACTCTAGCAGCTCGGGTTCTGAGTCTGACTCTGACTCTGACTCTGACAGTGGAGAGAAGAGAAGAAGTAAGCGTACAAAGAAACGCAGTAGAAGCAAGAGAAGTGTCTCTTCTGAATCTGAAGAAGTTGACAGTGATGACAGCAAGAAACTTAGGAAGTCGCACAAAAAGAGTCGACCCTCGAACCGATCTGGTTCTAAAGAAGTGAGGGACAAGCAGGATGAACAAAGAAGAGCTGGACGAAAGAGGCATGATTCTGATGTTAGCGAGCCTGAGTCTGAGGATGACAAACAACAACCGCGCAAGAAAGAAGAAGCTTACCGTGGAGGAAGGAAGCAGAAAAGGGATGAGGATGAGTCTAATCTTGTGAAGGAGAGGTATAGAGGTGACTCTGGTGGCAAGAAAGCTGCAAGAGACTCTGATGACAGTGAGTCTGACTATGGGAACAAGAAACAATTGCGCAGTAAAGTAGAAGGTTACAGTGGAGGAACGAAGCAGAAAGGTGATGAGGAAGAGGATTTGACCAAGCATGGCTATGAGAGGCATAGAAGTGATTCTCGTAGCAAGAAAGTTGCAAGAGACTCTGATGACAGCGAGGGTGAGTATGAAAACACGAGGAAGCTAAAGGACGAAAGCTACCAAAGAGCAATGAAGCACATAAGAGAGGATGAGGATGAGGACAACCATGGGAGAGACAGGTATAGAAGTGATGATGCTGTTAAAGGGCAGGGAACAGTTAAGGAAGACGATAAGATGGATAGGTATAGAGGTCGAGCCAGCGAAGAAGAAAACGACAGGGATAGATACAGACAGAGACGTGAAAGGGATGATGAAGACTACAAGCGTGGCAGGGACAGAGGCGACAAGGAGGAGAGGTTTAGAGATGATGACGCTGGTGGAAGACGACGTGTGACTGGTAAGGAAGACGAAGGTGATGAAAGAGTTAGCCGCAGGGAGCGTGAGTACTCGAACAAAGGTCGAAGCCATTACGATGGCCGATCGAGCGGAAAGAGATCATCGTATGGTGATATAGATTGATGGTTGTTTCATATGTATGTGTTAAAGTTTTCTCAAAATGTTGTGTTTTTTTTTAAGGGTTTTCTTCTTCTTGCACTTTGGTGGTATCTGTTAAAACATAATCGTTTGTTTTGTTTGCAAACAGTTCTCTACCTTACGTTCATTAAAGGGTTTGTAATGTTGGTCTGAAGGTTATAAAAACACTATCAAATGATCACATTACGAGTTTATTAGGACATTTAATGCAAAGGTCTATTTTAAGCTTAAAGGGGTTTATGGTATGGAATCTCATCTATAAGCTAAAATCTAAGACGAATTGAAATAAATCTTACTTATTGGATGATTTTCGTTTTTCCTTTAGATGTTAATCTGAAATGAGAGAGCGCGGGACGAGAGAGTACAGAGGGAAAAAAAACGAAAAAAATAATTAAGAAAAAGAGAGAGAGAAAATTCGCTGCGGAGACGGGAAGACGAAGGAGTTGAGAAAGAGGGAGAAGCTGAGCTTTATGATGCTCTCTACTTGCTAAACTTTTTTTCTTTCTATCAGCTCCTTTTTGCGTAGATTCTCAGGTAATCTCTCTTTCTCTCTCTCTTCACTTTCTCCTCCCCCTTTGTTCTGATTCTTGGCCGATTTTTAGTGTTCCTTGTGCCGATCTGGGTTTCGTCTTGAATCGATGCGATTTCATCACATGGAGTTCGCATTTCGATTGTGAATTTCACAGAAACGCTGAGATTATTTCTTGTTCTTCATCAAAGTTTCGGTTTAATCGTGGATCAGATGAGGTTAACAACAAATGTGCTTGTGTCTTCGTTTTTTTTTTTTCTAGGGTTTTCGATTGCTGCTGGGTGAGTTCTCTCTGGTTCGTGACACAATGAGTAGACCTAACACCCGAAACAAAAACAAGAGAAAAAGTCCGTCAGAGGCTGTTGATTCCTCTTCTCAAATCCTCCGGTACAAAAACAAGAAACCCTACCTTCGTGAAAAGCTAGCCTTTTTTTCCTTTCAGTTCTTGCCTTTCAATCTAAAAACTTGCTTTTTTGCAGGAAAATTCACGAGGCTAATGATGTTACTGATGATGACGTTAACCAGCTTTTCATGATATGGAAGCCGGCTTGTCAAGGTTGTCGTGTTAACACCCGTGACAACCCAAACTGCTTCTGTGGGCTGGTTCCACCGGTTAACGGAAGCAGGAAGTCTGGTTTGTGGCAGAAAACGTCTGAGATCATTCAGTCTCTTGGTCCAGATCTCTCCTTGGACCGTCGTGCTTCCGACTCTACACCGGCTGGTTTGACGAATTTGGGCGCTACTTGCTATGCCAACAGTATTCTTCAGTGTCTGTACATGAACACCGCTTTCCGAGAAGGGGTTTTCTCTGTTGAGGTTGATGTCTTGAAACAGTATCCAGTCTTGCATCAGATTGCTCGGCTTTTCGCGCAGCTGCATGCTAGCAAAAGGTCTTTTGTTGATTCTGATGCGTTTGTGAAGACGCTGGAGCTGGATAATGGGGTTCAGCAGGATACACATGAGTTCTTGACACTGCTTCTGTCCTTGCTTGAGCGTTGCTTGCGCCATTCTGGAGTTTGCAAAGCCAAAACAATCGTGCAAGATCTCTTCCGTGGCAGTGTCTCGCATGTGACAACGTAAGGGTTTATCTTATTTTTCATTTGGTTTTAAGGCAAATAATATATACATCTGAGTAACTTAAGTCAAAGTTTGATGAAGAATTGAGACAATAGCTCATATCTGTCTACTTTGTTGTCTTGTAGGTGCTCAAAATGTGGGAGGGATTCCGAAGCTTCTTCAAAGGTCGAGGATTTTTATGCTCTTGAGTTGAATGTTAAGGGCCTCAAAACTTTGGATGCTAGTTTGAATGATTACCTTAGCTTGGAGCAGCTCAATGGGGATAATCAATATTTTTGTGGAAGCTGCGATGCTAGAGTAGATGCCACACGCTGCATTAAGCTGCGGACACTACCTCCTGTTATCACTTTTCAACTCAAACGATGTGTTTTCCTACCTAAGGTGATTTCCTCGATCTTAATATGCATTGGTTCATAAAATAAGTTGTGAAGAGTCATTTCTTATGATTTACAAAAAATAGTTATTCATTTTCCTGCGTAGTGTTTTTTCAACTAAAAGCACCTGAATCTCTTGTATGTCTTTCCGTGTTACAAGTGCTGAATCATCATTTCTTGTTAAAGTTGCGTAAACTTTTCCTTTTTTTTTGGGTGTATCATGTCAACAGACTACGGCGAAGAAGAAAATAACTTCCTCGTTTTCCTTTCCTCAAGTGCTAGATATGGGATCCAGACTGGCAGAGTCTTCCCAAAACGAGCTGACATACGATCTCTCTGCCGTGTTAATCCACAAAGGAAGTGCTGTGAACAGTGGACATTATGTTGCTCACATAAAAGATGAAAAGACTGGCTTGTGGTGGAAATTCGATGATGAACAAGTGACAGAACTGGGTAAACATCCATTCGATGAAGGTTCTTCTTCAACTGCACAGTCCGAGAGTAATGGTACAGCTAGTAATGGGAATACCACTGATGTCATTCAGTCAGACTCTTCAGACTGTAAGTCTGCTACTAAGTCAGAGGTTTTCTCATCCAATGATGCTTATATGCTGATGTATAGTCTTAGATGCGGTAAAAAGGAAAGTCAGGAAGGACAAAAAGAAAATCCTATTGACATAACTAAAGAAGTTGATAGTGTTCAACAGCGTGAAGGTGGTGATCTTCCGTTACATCTTTATGAATGGATCAATAACATTAATGCAGAATTCCTTGAGGTTTGCAAGCAATATGATTTAAGAAAGGAAAGAGAATTGAAAGTTTTGACTGAAAGGAGGCAAGAAGTACGGACAATACTTTCAGAAGCTGCCGTTCAGTCACTTGAAGAACAATATTATTGGATCTCCACAGATTGGCTTCGTCTATGGGCTGATACCATTTCGCCTCCGTAAGTAAATCTCGTTATACATGCATCTGTTGTTATTCTCTATATACCCGTGTCAACTGCACTGTTCTCAATATACGATGCATTTGAATCTGCAACAAAATATCACGTCTTTCCACTCACGGCTTTCAAATGCATCATATATGATTTACCAGAATATGATGGCGTTTTTTGTACCCTACACCGAAGTTTTAGATATTGTTTTCCCTTTAAAAGTGTGTATTTCATTTCATTTCATTTTTTCATTTCTAGCTGGTAGTGTTAAATACGATTTTCTATTTAGCGAATTAGGTCACACCCACGCTCTCAAGTGTTCTTGATTATACTTGTTCTTGTACGATGTAGCGCTTTGGACAACACCCCTTTACTGTGTTCCCATGGGAAAGTGCTTGCCTCAAAAGTTAACTGCATGAAGCGTATATCTGAACTTGCATGGGCCAAGTTAGAATCAAAGGTATGCAATAAATTTAATGTTGCTCATGGTTAGTGCCTTTCCTTTTTTTTTTGCACCAGCTGCCATCATTGACCATTTGTCAGACAAATTCGTACTTTCTAGATTCTTGTGAACAGACTTCTGTTCTGGTATCATGTGCTAGAATGTTTTGCTGATTTTTTCCACACTCTTATCTCAACTCTTTTCTAATGCAATCATTATCTCCTACAATTAGTTCAATGGTGGACCAAAGTTAGGGAAAGGGGACTACTGCAGGGAATGCCTTATGGATGGTGCTCGCATGGTTGTCTCTTCTGACAGCTATAGGGATCGAAGAACATTCATGAAAAGCATAGCAAGCGATGTTCTTTCGGGAAAGTGTGAGGGCGGGATGTATTACGTCTCTAAAGCATGGTATGTATTTAACTGTCATGTAACTTATAGGTTATAATACCTTTTTGCTTATCTTTGTGTGTTGACAGCTTGATGCATATGCAGATGGTGCCTTTTTTTATGGAGCTCTTAGTTACTGTTATTTTCTGGGTGTTTCTACAGTTAGCTGCTTCTATAATAGACGCCATTGGGGCTCACGCTAATCTACTACACTGAATTTAGGTCACAAAATCTAGCTCCTTCTAAAGCTTAATAGCATGTTTTCAGGTTGCAGCAATGGATAAAAAGGAAAAACCTTGATGCTCCAAGTGAAGCAGATGCGGGTCCCACAGCTGCAATTACATGCAATCACGGAGAGCTGATGCCTGAGCAAGCGCCGGGGGCCAAAAGAATTCTAGTTCCAGAGAATCTTTGGTCATTTCTTGTTGAAGATAATCTAAAAGTGGTACCAGAAGATAATTCGGGCTGTTCTTGTTTCCCTCTGGACTCCAGCCAATGTTCTCATTGCACAGAGGAACTTTCTGAGGTTGCATGCCTCGAGGATTCACTAAGGTTAACCATGATTGGTTATTATTTTTGTTGGTCGTGATACTCTTAGATATTTTCTCATGTTTTATCTGATGCAACAGAACAATAAAGGCCAAGCACCGCCAAAATCATGAGAAGTTAGCCACGGGAAAGCCTATTGCATTAACGCCACAAAGCCGATATTTCATGTTGCCTTCTCCGTGGCTAGTGCAGTGGAGAAGCTATATTAACATGACTGGGAAAAATAGTTCTTCAGCACCAGAGCCTGAACTTCTTGATGGACTCATTAGTACTCTCAAATGCAAGAAGGTAAGATCCCTTGTACTGGCAGTTGGATATTGTGGGATAAAGCTTTATATAGACAGAAGTGCTAAATACTAAATCGGCCTACCTGACTGCTTTCTCTGTTTCCTCTCATACACGTATTTGATGTGTTCGTAATCAGTCGTGAATCAGCAGGTCTTGTTTTGTCTTCCCAGGACCAGTTTTGAGTAGAAAACTAATAGTTTGTTCCTATGGTTGTTTGTTTCAGCACACAAGACTCCTTGAAAGGCTCCCTGAACTTGTGTGCAGACGTGGCTCATTTTTTCAGAAAAATCCATCTGTAAGTGCATCATATACTATCAGATAATCCTTTAACTATTTTGGAACCGCTTGAAACAATAATTCCAATATCGGTATGGGAAACTGAACACTTACCACGTGAGCATAACTAACTCGTTTCTAAGTAAGGATACTATAAATAAGAGATAAATCAAGTGTGAAGAGGTGTCTTAGTATTTTGGGACTTGTTTTAGGGTTTGGGAGGGTTTAGGGTCTCTAGTATAAACCCTAGTTACTGGTTCTGTGGTTCTGTGGTTCTGTGGTGTAATTGTCGTTTCAGTGAGGGAAATAAAGGGAATCATGTTCTGAATTTATCTAATTGGTGTTCTGATTGTCAATTCAGTTTACATCCTCTGTCGGGTTTCCTGGTTGTTTTTAGTGTCAAATACAAACATGAAATGGAATATTCTGACTTTGTTCTAAACTCTAGTTTTCTTGCTCCTTTTTCCTAGACCGACAAGCTGACAATCATCCCTGAGCTTGATTGGAAATATTTCTGTGAGGAGTGGGGAGGGATCATGGAGAATGGAGTATCTGCTCTTATCGAGGTTGGTAACACTGCAGATCGAAGTTCAACCCCAGTCGTCATTGATCTTGAGAAGGATTCTTCTCCTGATGATAATATGGACAGTGATACTCGACAGCTTATCCTCAGGACATCCCCAGAGGTATTTGCAACACATGCAGCAGCTATGTTTATTTTTGAGCCTTTTAGTTTTGTCAACATCTTGAGCTTGCGATATGATGATGACACTGAATGGCAATGTTGGCTTAGCTTTTTACATTGATCATATATGAGGTTCAGATGTGTTATGCCGTTTTTTCTTCTTAAAAGCAGATGTGATCATTTGCATTTACAGTGATTGTCGTACGACTAGCACGAATAGAGTCGCAATTAACAGGATCTTTTACTTTGGCTAGATTTGTGAGGAATGCATAGGGGAGAGAGAAAGCTGTGAGTTGATGCAAAAGCTTACTTACTCGGAGGGAGATGTATTTGTCTGTCTCGTGCGTGGAAAGGAAGCTCCAAAATCAATGTTAGAGGCATCTGATTCGAGCCTTGAGGTGGATCGGCGTACCTCAAAGAGATCTCGGAGAACAAACTATGGAAAGCTGACAAGTCTTAAAGTTTCTGCGACAACGACAGTGTATCAGTTAAAGATGATGATATGGGAATTACTTGGGGTAAGGTTCTTTTAGACACTTTGCGGTTTCTGTTTCAGTAGATTACTTGCGGATATACAGTTGACGTTTTGGGGATTTTTAATAATACTAATATTGCAGGTGATGAAAGAAAACCAGGAACTCCACAAAGGCACAAAAATGATCGATCAGGAATCTGCAACCCTCGCGGACATGAACATATTCCCTGGCGACAAGCTTTGGGTGAGAGATACGGAGATTCATGAACACCGCGATATTGCTGGTAAAAATGTTTTCCTGTGTAGCCAATTTACTCCGCTTTAAGTGAGTTTGTCCATTAATCATCCTGATGTTTTCAACAGATGAGATATGCGATAAGAAAACGGGGCCTCAAGATATTGAAGAAGGGTTTCGTGGGACGCTTTTGACTGCAGATATCTCTTCTGAAGCCTGCTAGAAAATGTATTTTGAGATCTCAGTGTAAAAACTAGAATGCCTGAGAAAAGGGGTCATCTAGAGAAGGTAAAGAAAAATCTCATAAGCTTTTACTTTCTCAAAACTATAATCTCTCCTCTGCGTCTCATGCTCTTGTGTTTCTCAGTAGCTGTGCAGGAGACGGGCGATACATTTTTGGGTCAGTTTTTGTGAAGGCAAAGCACTTTTTTTTTTGTTTTCTCAGGCTTATTGTGTGGATGGAAATTTGAAGCTACTCAGGCTTTTGTGTGTGTGTGTGTGTGTTTTGCCTTTAGGTGTACCCTTTATTTATTATGGGGCATTGCGTTTTAAACTCTGTTCTTTTCCAAAACCAATGTCTTTGAAACCGTTCGTGCTGCTCATCTTGTGACTTTATTCCCCAACCTCAATATATAATATGAATCAGCTCATGAATACGGATTGTCACTACAAAAGTAGGAACTATGTATGCAATACGCACTCGATACCTCTCTACCAATGTGGGGTCATTACTTCGTTTCACAAAAATTCAAATAAACAAGAAAAAGATGAGATTTCACATTCATAACGAAACGATAAAAGGATAAAGAACGAATGTTTACACTGGTAAGCCTCTAAAAAAAAAGATTAAAACTTTATTAGTACTTATGTGCATATTCAAAGGCAAGATATTTTACAAAAAACTTAAACGTGAGCGCACTGCTTTATACAAAAGAGTTAAAAGTATTCGTCAACAAATCCCATATTTACAAACATTCATCAGAGTAACTCATGCCTTGCTCTTGGTTGGGTTCAGTGGACACGAGTTGCTCCACCAACACTCTTGGATTTAGAGAGAAGCAAGTCTTTGAGCTGCTTGTAGTTTCTCAGCTCCTCAAGTGCATCTGATGTGCTTCGAGCCATCGAATATTCAGATTCTGTACCTGACACTGATACTGACACCGACCCTTCTCTATGAACTCCAGACGTTGACCCCATGTAAGTGCTTGAGTCTTGTCGTAATGGTGGTGCTGTCTTCAGCATGTGAACCAGAACCCCAACCGCTGCGTCCTGTGACTTTCTCCCTATAGGTAGCGACTGCGATATAGAGCTTGAAGCTTTCCTCCGATCACTTTGGCTGCACCGAATAAGTTTACAAAATCTTATGTCATTATATCACCAGGGAAATCCCAAAGAAGAAGTGAAATTGACAGCCAAAAAGGATGGACAGTAAGAGCAAGGCCAGGTTCTTAGGGTGTCAATGTCAACAATTACACAATACAGCCAAGATATCAGCTTTCTGTGTAAAGATTACAGAAAACTATTCCAATAAATGTATATCATCATTAGAATGATTAAAGTAAGATAATGGGGTAAAGCCAATTACCTGTACTGAAGTCCTGACTCGTCAACATCATCGAAATCAAAAGGGCATGAACAATCAGGGTCATCCAAGTCGTCCTGTGAAGATAATCTACTGGGGCTTCTAGAAAACCCAAATCTTGGTGAGCCACTTGAAGACAGCAGTCCAGAGAAGCGGCCAGAATCATATTTGCTGTCCTTTGTCAGCTGAAGATTTGAATCAAAGTAAAACACCATGTCAGCTGAGGCAATACAAAGTATTATGATCTCACACTTGCATTAATCAAGACACATAAAAAGTAAGAAGCATAACCTTTTGGCCAGGGTAGTGGTTCATTAAACCAGAAGGAGACTCTCCGCTTCTCGAACTCTTGTACAACGCAATCCCAGGCAAAGAGTCCTGCGATGAAGGGGAGCGTCTCGTACTTTTAGGGGAAAAAGGAGGGAGTGGATTCCTGCTTGGCTCAGAGAAGTTAGATGAAACGTATCTATTGAATGCGGCTGAAGAAGGAATGGTCACTGGAGCAGTCCCTGGCCTCACGTTAATCCGCGGGCTGCTATTCCCTGAGATGTATCTCGGAGTAGAAGGAGAACCCGATGGCGAGAAAGGAGGTGAAAGCTGGTGACTGTCACCAAAAGCATCTGTACGTGACCAGTGGAAATCGTGTAATCCCGGTGAAAACTGATGCGAATGAGCAGGCGAGAAAGACTGGTTCGGCGTAGCGTAATGACCTGGAGGCCTGTGAAAGCCGCTGGTCCAGCTATGAGGACGTTCAGCAGATGAACTAGTCAATGGAGGCCGTCCAGCTCTAACTGGGAACGATGTGCCTTCAACACTTTTCCCTGGAGAAGGGAAGAACCTCATAGGATCCGTTGCAGGACTCCCTACGTAATCGGTTATGATTCTTGGAGGCAATGTGATGTGAGCGCCGAGATTGAAATCAGATAAGTCAGAACGGTAAGTCACCGAGGCGCAAAGACGGCCAGGAGGCACTTCAACTGGAGCAAAGCGAAACTCTTTCATTGTTTCAGTCACTGGACCAGAGAATATATCGCTGAAAGACGAGACCTTGTAGATTAGGTCATAGCCAGAAGAGGCGAGAGACGAACTCAGCTGCCTAGAGACACGGTACGCAGGGAGAAGCCGCGTCTGCGCATAGAGAGAGCGCAATAGAATGATTGATTTCTTGTAAACCTTCTGGTAACGCATAGAAGAGTCAGAGTTCTGAGGAGACATGATGAGTGGGTTCTCGTACTGAACAACCCAACGCTCGATCACAGTCTCGGCTGATCTCACAGTGCCATGATGATGAACATCATCCAGATTATCGCTTGAAATCGGATGAACAAGTATGATATCAATGATCATCGAGTCCAGGATGTTCCTATGCCAAGAATGCAGCTTCTCCAACGCTGCAGGACGATCTCCCATCACGAGATTGAACCATTTATCGCTCTTTTTGACATTAGGACCCGACGAACGCTCACGAGTACGGCCACGGGATTGCAACGAAGGGATTCTAGAATCGAGGACGATGTGCAATGCCTTTGGGAAGAAGTGAGAAACGATCTGCTCCAATCTCCCAATATCCGATGGCAAATTCTCCGGAAAATCCATGTCAGAGACAAAACTCTCAAAAACCCAAATCGAACAACACGGATTTTCTAAAAATACTATAATCCCTCACTGAGATCCAAATCTACAGGTGATCGAGAAGAATGGAGATGACGAATCGTTGTTTTAGAGAATGGAAAATGACAGGATCTTATCTAGAACGGTGATTAAGATAAACAAATCTTCAGGGAAGAAAAAATTCGATGCGAATGCAGCAGCAGAAACTGAAGGTAAGAGGATCAACAGATGAAGAAGCTGAAAGCTAATTCGATTGTTAGGGTTACCGTGGGGAAATAGAAGAGAAGCTTATTGGGAGCATCTGAGACGTCAACGATAGCGTAAAGTTGTTTTTGCAGATAGACGATGATGATGATGAACATAAAGAAGAGTTTTGGAGCTTGAAGAAAACACACACGAATTTACTGAATATTAAATAATATTTACTGGTTTTCAAAGAAAGAACAATAAATTTTAAAATTAATTTCGAGTTTCGTAGAGGAGTATACCATCAGTGAACCAATAAGGTAGAGCCACGTCTTGCTTTTCTTTCGATTTTTACGGTTTTAACCTTTCTTTTCCCCATCAATTACAAGAACATATAGAAGTGCCACTGATTCGTGAACCTGAATCTCACGCGCTTTCTGGAAGAGGCGGTGAAGTCTACGCGCAGACAGTTAACGCTGACTAGCTATTGTATGGGCCTAATATTAAGACATTAGGCCCAATATATATGTACATTTCGGTGCATATTTAAGTTGATGAGCCCCATAAATATATACTATTTTTTTTAGTGAAGCTCTTTTGTCAACATGATCCATGTATACAAAATTATCACCATGTAATACTCTAGTACTATATATAACATTTATACTCAGTTATCAATACTCATACATATCGACCAGGCCAACACATTTCGACGGTACCAGATTTACAGAGAAAAGAACATTAAATTGAATTTGTGTAAACCACGGCACTACAATTCTTGATTATTATATTAACTAGACATTTACTCGTGCTACGCTGCAGAATATTTTTCTTATATATTTTTAATATAATAAAATTATTTTTATAAAATAATGAGTATTATATTTATTAATTTAAATTGTGTATTTATATGTTTTAAATCTGGATAAACATTGTATATTTTTAATTTTTTTATTTTTCAAAATTATAATTTACTATCAAATTTGTTTAGCTAACTAATTGTAAATGTATATGTAAAAATAAAATAATACATTTTTGAGTATCTTCATACTAATAGCAAATATAATTTATTTTCTCTATTAAATTGCCACTTGATCCTCTTTTGTATTTATATGAAACAAAATATCATTTTAAAATAAATTATTAATTAATATGATTATTTTAAATTATAAAATTTATTTATTTATTAAATATTTATTATAAAAATATGTTTCTAAAACTACCAAACTATAATTAATAACATTCATATCAAAACCATTGCTATTGATTTATAACTAAATAGAAAATTCTTTTTGAACTGTTGAAATATCAATTTAGTTAAAGTTAAATAATTAAATTTTGGTTACTATAAACATATTGTAACTTGAAAATTTAGCACAGAGAAATTTTATCTTCTTACAAAAACCGAGAAATCGCATTTTTTATCAAAACAAAAAAAAAATTATTTTTTCACGAAACTCAGAAATCGCCTATTCAAACCAAAAAAAAAATTATTTTCTCATCAAACCTGCAATTTCATTTTTCCACCAAAACAGAAAAATTGCATTTTCCCGCAAAAACCAAAAAATCATATTTTCCCGCAAGAACCTGTTTTTTCCCGTCAAAACCGAGAAATCAAGTTTTTTCACCAAAACCAAAAAAATTATCTTCCTGCAAAAACCAAAAAATCGTATTTTCTCGTCAAAACCGAAAAATTCATTTTTCCCGCGAAAAACAAGAAATCGTCTATTCCTGCCAAAACAAAAAAAACAATCATTTTTCCCGTCAAACCAAGAATCACGCTTTTCTATCAAAACTGACTAACAATAATTTCTCGCGAAAACCAAAAATTGCATTATCTCCCAAGAAATTGTGTTTTCCGTGAAAACTAAGAGATCACATTTTCTCGCAAAAACTAAAAAATCACATTATATGTCAAAAACTGAAATTTTACATTTCTCATCAAAACCAAAAAATTGTTTATTCCCGCCAAAACCGAGAAGTTTTATTTTCCCATCAAACTGAGAAATTGCATTTTCCGCCAAAATAGTCAAATTGCAATTTTTCGCGAAAACTAAGAAATCACATTTTCCCGTGCGCATTATTCATTAAAAGCCGAAAATTTGCATTTCCAATCAAAACCGAAATTGCATTTTCCGTAAAAATTGAAAAATTGCATTTCCCATCAAAATCGAAAATCGCATTTTCTCGTCAAAACTAAGATATTTTGTTTTCGCATCAAAATCAATTTTTTTTTTCTCACAAAAATCAAAAATTCACATTTTTCCACCAAACCCGAGTATTCGCTTTTTTCCGCGATACCTAGAAATTATGTTTTCCTACCAAAACTGAAAATCACATTTTCCAACCGAAACCAAGAAATTCCTTATTTTACCAAAACCAAGAAATTTCTTATTTCCGTCAAAGCCAAAAATATATGTTCTCGGTAACCATCAGAAATGTGAATCTCCAAGTTTGTAGTATCAGTTTTCCGTCGAAAAAATTATTGAGTTGAAATTGTGATTTAATTAAAGGAAAGAATATTGATCATTTTCAGTGAAGGAGAAAATGTTGACCCAAATACAAAAAGAGAGGAGAAAAATAAATATCTAAGAACAGATAGATACATTGAACCTGGACATAGTGAAGCTAGTAGACAAGACGCCTATTTAAAGGACATCATCAAACCCTAACACTCAACCAAAACAAAACAAAGTAAACCACAAGTTCCACAAATCAAACATATTAGACATTGCGATTGGATTATTTTAATTAATGGCGAAAGAAGGAGGTTACGTGACGGTAGCGGTAGAAGAGATGGAGGAGCTACGGAGGAGGAACAGAGAGCTCGAGAGAGAAGTGGAGGAGATGAAGACGGAGATGGTTCAGCTGTGGAGGAGGACCGTGGTGGCGGAGGAGGCGGAGGAGAGTCTCTGCTCGCAGCTGGCGGAGTTGGAGGTCGAGTCTCTAGATCAGGCGCGTGAGTATAACGATCGCGTACTCTTCCTCATGGATCAAATCTCTCGTCTCTCTTCTTCTTCCCTCGTTTCTTCCTAGTAGATTTACATGTATATATGTATGAATTGTTGTGGATCTCATGTACAGATGCGTTTGTTATTATCTACTATGTAAATAGTCATCGATGGATAAAACAAATTATGTTTTCAACATAAACGAAATGTTGAGATTCATTTCTAATGAGTGACTATTCCTGATAATTTAATTGCACGATTTTCATAAAATGGCACAACTTAACTTTCAGACCAATTAGCAAATTACCGATGGATTTATCTTGCGAACCAAAGACTCCCATTTTAGAGTGATGATCAGGTTCTGGTAGTGAAATAACAACTTACGACGTCTTGAACAACCTAAATTATAGTACTTGTTGCTTTAACCGATTAGGAGATCTTTACTGTCAAATTGTAGCCCTCCAAATGATTAGGTGGAACTATCACTTATGTTCTTATTTGGTTAGATGATGCAGCAAATTTATTTTATATTAATTAATGAATGAAGTGAGTATGTGACCAAAACAATCATGTTATAGGTACAAACGATCAGAAGATCATGAACTCAGAGATCAGTTGGAAAAGTTTATTTAATGAGATATGATTTTAATGTAGTGTAGATGAACGATGGTTCATGGATTGATATGTACATGTATAATGTACATATCTCATGGTGATGTAGTTTTTTTTTATGGTAGATGGGGTTCATGAAAGTTAATTTTCTGTTAGAATATTCATTAATTATATATGGTCAATGGAAACCGTAGACAGACTTTTATGAAACATTTTAGGAGATAAGGTTTCTAAGATTTTTTTCACGAAATCATCAAAATAGTTTTCATTGGAACGTGAAACATAGCATAGATGTTCCATTCGTTGAGGGCTGAGGGGCATTCTCTATTTTCATTAAATTATAATTTGTAGATGACTGACGATACAGCTATCCCTTATTAGGCCTTAGCGCTTTGGCATACGACCAGAAAATTCCATGCGTAGATTTTACAATTGTGAAGTCTTTCTTTTAACCGAAGTGAACCGAAAAGAATATGTGATTGGGGAAGACTAAACCGGAGAAGAGAGGAGATACATTGAACCTGGACGTAAAGGAACTCGACCAAGTTGTGTGGGTGTAATCACCCCTCATTCCGAATTTGTCTCGTGATCATTCTTGGCATTTTTTAATAATTGGGGGAAATAAACTTCCATGATTTTTTTTTTCCTCTTCTTTGGCTTTTCTTTATGTTATAGTATATCTATGATTTTGATATCTCTTACAAAGAAGAATCCGCCATTATTAGATTTACTTTGTCTTCGAATATCCACTGTCGTATTTGGCTGTTTTTCAATTTATAGTTTCCTACATTAATAACAATTTCCAGTGCCCATTTAAACAAATAATAACAAAGAAAACAGCCTTTAGTAAATACTAGTAATCACTATTTGTACCACATTTTGAGAAAAAAACTGGACTTTGACATTGATGTGTTTAAAGGAGGAATCGAGTGACTCATAGTTCAAATCGAATAATATTAATAAAACCTTGGGGTAAAGATTATAATACTATAAATGTGGCGCTGGCAAAGATATTAAAATGATTTGTTCTGGACTTTAGTCTAAATTAATGTGTTTAAACAAGGAACGTGAAATTATCGCTATGTACTACTCATTAATGTGATGGCCATTAACTTGGGAGAAGTAGAAGTGGGTCCAAAGGAGGCACGACGGAATGGAATATGACTATTACATGGACGTAATTTGTGACGTCAGCTATCGTTTTGTATACTCTAATGATAAATAATAATAGGCTGTTCGTATCATTTGAATGCGAATTAAATTCTCATATTACAAGACAAACCTGAATATTGTGACAGAAATAAATATAAATATGCAACCTATTCACGGATAATATCTGATTATGTAGCACAAATTTATCAGAAAAAATATCTAGGTTCCATCAATGATACTATATAATATCTTTGGAACGTCACAAGTCCACTCGTGAAACTTATATCACAAGTCCACTCTGTTTCAAAAAAAAAAACTTATCTAAGACTTGTATGAAATGAAATCTTATTCACAAATTTGTTTTAGAAGAGAATAGTAAATGTAATTTTGAAACAAATATCTTACTGTTACTGTAAAGAACATTATTAGTATTACTTTATTAGCCATGCATAATACACGCCACGTGTTGTTACTTTTTAAAGAAATAACCATAGAGAGTGATTTGACCCTGAAAAAAAACGAGACACGAGATACATTGAACCTGGACACTTGACGATCCCAAAGACCAACACGTAAAAGAGGCTTATTAATAGGATCGACACACAGACACAGAGGCGCATCAACACACTCCAAAATAAAATAAATAAATAAATAATTCTCTATATACAAAAATTCCACAGAGAATTTGTGGTTTGAAATTAATGGGAAAAGGAGGAGGTTACGTGACGGTGGCGGCGGAAGAGGTGGAGGAGCTACGGAGGAGGAACGGAGAATTGGAGAGAGAAATGGAGGAGATGAAGAAAGAGATGGTGCAGTTGTGGCGGCGGACGGTGGTGGCGGAAGAGGCGGAGGAGAGACTGTGCTCGCAGCTGGCGGAGCTGGAAGTCGAGTCACTAGATCAGGCGCGTGAGTACCAATCTCGTATACACTTTCTCATGGACCGAATCTCTCGTCTCTCTTCATCCTCTCTTGAAGTCATTGTTACGAATTCGTAGATAGATATAGAGATATATGTCCTGTATAAATGGCGAAGGATGATCCTAAGATCAACGCCAGTTTTTAATTTTTCGTTTATCTTGTTCGTTTAGGAGATCTAGAAACTTGTTGATTAATAGTGTTAAAAAAAAAGATCCAAAACCTCTCACGAAAAAAAAAGTAATCGTAAAAACAGAAAAATTAAAAATCATCAATTGAAATCACAAAAAAAAAAAACGAATATTTTGTAAAATCAACATGTATTTTCCATCTTTTGTCTTTTTCCATATTTTCTTGGTGAAAAGTTGAAAAGCCTTTTACTTATAAGAACTGAATTCAATCATAACTAACGGAATGTTGCATTTTTCTCTCTGTTTCGGTAACTATTTTACAGGACTTGACTACAAAGTACATGTACTTTGAGATGTTATTGTTACATTACTGCAAAATATGGCCCATTTATTTTTTGGGAAATTGAAATTACTTTTTTTTTTTAATGGGAAATTGAAATTATTCTGTAGGAAAATTGATTTTTTTTTAAAAAAAAACCGCATCAAAGCCGAAATTATTGCTTTCGTGTAACTTTAGTGATTACGACAACGAAAGAGGCGTCTTTGGTGGTTATGCTTATAAAGTTATTATTCCAGTGAAGATATTTTGATCAACAGTAAAACTAAGCGGAGACAAACAACAAGTCATAAATTAGGTAGAAAGATATATTTTTTTTTTTTTTTTTGCTAAGAGGTAGAAAGATATTCAACGTCAAAAAAACGACTACTCACAGTACTCGATTATGATAAATAGATTTCACAATGCCCTTTGTGATCGGACAAAATTGGTATGAAGAAAAAATATCTAACAAATCTCAATGTTAACTGTTAATCCCACCCACCCAACTATATATATATATATATATGATCGTCTTATTATCATACAAAGCATATCCCTTTTTTTTTTGTCAGAACTTATAATCTAATTCGCTTTGCGACGTACAATTTTCAATATTAAAGAGAATCAAACATTGCTAGTAGAAGCAGAAGAATCTAACAAAGAGTTCTTCCTAGCAACAACAGCTAAAGAAAAAAGCATTACATTTGTGTTTGAAGATAGATGATCCTTATTGTCAAAACAGATAGATTCTGAATTTCTGATGATGATTAACATATAAACAAAAAAGCTCAATTACTACTTTCCTCGTTTGCCCTTCATCTCAGGGTCCCTGTACTCAAAACCACAGAGAAGTCGATTCAATTCAGTAATTTCACAGATTCATGTCTTTCATTCAGCAGAGAAAGTTGGTTTCGAACCTCTGGATATGGTCTAGTATCAGAAGCCTTGGCCCTGGTGGGATACTCACATCTCTTAGCGCGCTGTATTCACAATTCAAATGGCGACAACAGCATTAGTCTTATTTGTTACATAAACAAAAGCTTGAAGGATATATATATATATATATATGTACCTATCAGTGAGCAATGGTAAGGTGGGATCTGTTAGAAGTCCCTTCTTGAAATTCTTCTCGTATTTCTGTAGACCTAGCTTCAATAGCATACTTCTTGATCGTGTGTAAAACGGGTCTTCAGGGCTCGGTTTAGAGAACCTTTCTCCCAACTGAGTTAAGAAATCCGAAAAAAAAGGGGTAAGAGGAGATGCTTAACCACATGATCCATAAGTAAAGAGTCCAAAAATGATTCACTCGCCTTGAAAAAGATTCCTTGGAATACAGCAAATCCAGCAGCGGTGGTGATTGCGTTCATAGGTTGTCCTTGCAAGCCTTGGCTCACCAAAGAGTACGCGAATCCAGATCCTAATGCTGCGACCACGCTGCAAAAATAAAACCATTACTCTCTAAGACTCCCATTCTCAACAGGATTCCATTTAAACAATATCACAAAGAATTGATTCAAAATATTTACTCAAGATGATAGATACAAATTGTTCATGATCATGCGAATGAAAGCTCATAAGATCAAGGGCTTAATCAAGACTCAGAGTGAAACTTATATATCAAATCTAACCAATCAGTGACCAAGTGACCAAGAGAATAACAAATAGTTCTTAACGTGTGAGTTTCTGGTGTGTGGTGCTAGCAACAGGGTTGATTTAAGTAGTAAGCCATTGCTAGAAAGCAAGAATTAGTAATTCAAACTGATACAAGCCTATAAGGATGGACCTAAGAGGAGGCAAGTTTTCAGCTAAAATGATGAACTTAAGAGGCGCAGCTACAAAAAGGCAAATTCAGCAGATAAAAAGTAAAGTTTAGAAGATTGAGACTTACGCAGACTCAAGATCCTCTTTGCCTCGAATGCGTTTCATTACGCAAGCAATTCCAGCATTAACACCAGTAATGGCAGCAAAATTCCGAGCCTGGACCCATGGTCCACCCACAAGAGCCTACACACACAAAATCAACACAAGACAAAAAGTCTTCTTCCATTAAATTACAATAGCGATGGAAATCACATGGATGGATTTACATATCAGAGAAGTTTAAGGAACCTGAGCTTGCTTCATCGAGGCCATGGCTTGGGCGTCAACGCCGGACTGAGGCATTTCAGGGGATAGTGTTCCCATTAGACCGCCGATGAAAGCTCCCTGTACACCGCTCATGGTGGAAACGACGGCGGCTTCCACCGGAAGCGACTGCTTCGACAACCACGTCTTGAAACCAACTTCCACCTCCTTGAATTTGACCTGTAACTGCTGAATTGGGTTCTGCTGATCGTTGAACAAGCTCGCCATCGCCATCATTTCGCCACCGCCTTTCCTCTGCTCTCCTCCTCCGCCGCCTATCCCCATTTTTACTTACTTTTTTCTCTTACTGACTTTTGATTTTTGTTTGTTTTTTCTTTCGGTTCTGCTTCTCGTCTTATCTCTCCCTTCTTCCTCCCGTCTCTCTCTATTGGGTACTTATTTTAAAGAGATATGTGGGTACTTATTGTAAAATGTATTGGGCCTGTAAACCCAATACATTTAAGTGCCACATTTGCATTCTTCTAGGTGAGCTTTGTTCCCTTATGCTATCTTGCTTTGGTGATTTCTAAGGTGTTTTCTTCAGTTCACAATTTGCGATAGTGTCAACGGTCTTATTTGTTATCTTAAGTTGAATGAAAGAAGAGCGGGTTACTAAAAGTAACAAATGAACTATATGTTTTTACAGACGCTCATTGAATGTGAAGGCGACTCCATAGATTGATGATATTGGTGAATCACCATAAGGATTCTGAGCCAAAAAGGTTGGATGTTGGGGAGCCACCACACCTTGCTGTTTTTGAGTATGACTATGATTCGGACTTAAGATGAATCCGTCCGAGATTTGGCTGCTCGGTTTGTTCCTGGATTTTAATACAGAAGAACAACATTTAATTGGGATGTGATAAAGAAAAGATCGAAGATCAATCAGGAAATGCACGGATTTTCCCAAAGTTGAAGAAACCAACTCAAGTTATAACAAACTGAAACTGATTATAACATTCATTATTATAATCAGTAGCTAATAGGGAGAAGTAATGTTCCTGCACTGTACCTTTATAGCTTTTTTGGGCAGAATTCTCCGAGGTCACAGGAAATCTAGCACTCACATCCACCATCACATGTATCTTCACCTTTCTGTCATGAATGATAAACACATTATAAATCTACTTTGGATTTTTCAAACCAACATACTGTAATAACATTTTCTCTTCCCCGCTATTACCATAATCATGGTGAATGCAAAAATTATCTGAAGTTCTTTTACCCCTAAGCCCTTGAGTTATTTACCATAACATGGATATATATGATGGTATCTCTTTTTGTAAGACTATCAATGAAAACTACTACTAGTTCATCTGGACCTTTTGCCTATATTATTCAACTTGAACTGCGGTAGTACTCCGACCGATTTTATAACCAAAAACTAAGGTTTTGATGACTTCACAATGATTCTACTAAGAAACTATAACCCAAAATATATAATAGGTGAAGAACCAGTAGTTGCAAGTACATGCTAATACGTACCAGGATCATCCTCAACCTCGTCCTTTGTTAAGCTTCCAACTCCTCAGACACTGGAAAAGTGAGAAACATAACAGTCAAATCCTTGTGCAGAGAGAGTAAGTAATGGCAATTCGACTCTCCTGCATGGTAACACTATGAAACCTGCACAGACAGAAAATAATTTCAGGAATTCTAGAGCTCATCGATCAAGGAAAAGAAGAAACTTGATATTGAACAAAGTATAGGTCTCAATCATGTCTCCATTGAAAGGATAAAGAAAATATTGATTCTCAATGAAGAACCTGGTCGAAACCTACGCTGCATCTGTCAGCAATGTAAAACAAAAGAAAATTCTGTCGTAATAAACTTATCAAGAATCAACAATTGTATCTTGTAATAGTCGAGGCTAACCAAAACAAGATAGACAGATAAAAACAAAGGCTGTCTCTAAAGAGAGTCCAAATACAAGGACAAAACTGCGAATATAAGAAAGCACTAGCAAAAGCTGAAACAAGCTTGTTATTCTACTTCACCTAATAATATGAAAACAAAAGAACGTCCATAACATAGCAGCAGAATCACGAAGTCTCTCCTACGTTAAAT
Organism: Thlaspi arvense; assembly: GCA_911865555.2. Classification (NCBI taxonomy): domain Eukaryota; kingdom Viridiplantae; phylum Streptophyta; class Magnoliopsida; order Brassicales; family Brassicaceae; genus Thlaspi; species Thlaspi arvense. Next base: position 5,670,020 of record OU466861.1, read on the forward strand.
ACTACTACATAGAGTTCAACAATACTAAGATAAAATGCTTCTTCAAACAGGGAGCTACACCTAGTCTCCCTGGAAGAGCACATGAATGATATCTTTTATTCCATAGTTGTCCATGAAAAAGAAAGAAAGAAAGGAAGTTATTCTAGGTGAGATATGATAAAAGCCTCTCAGAGATAGAAAGTATCTAGTTCATCTCCATTCCATCTCCAGCTTGGCTGCAGATTGGGCTCACGGCAGCGAAAGACCTCTCGAAAGGAGAAGAATGAAACTGGGCATCACGCCTGCGACGCTTCACGCGGCTCTCAGAAGGTTGACTCTCATCATCGAGCTTCCTCCGGACTCCTCTAACCGCCTGCTCCTCCGCCGACGAAAGCGGGAATATCCGGCCACTGGCTCGGCACAGAGAGCTATGGTTATCATAAAGGATCCTTTGGTTGCAGTTCTTGTCGCAGACATGATTCAGCCCGGTTAGTTTGCAACGGTACATGTTCCCACAAACGTTCTCGTTCTCGCATTTCCAGTCACATTTGTGACACGGGACGGGTCCGTCTCGACCGAGTATCGCAGACAAGTAAATAACATTGGCAGAACCAACCACTGGTGATTTTCCAAATACCTCCATTGTTTTGATTCTGTCAAGTTAATTTTCTGATTCTCTAATCTCCAAATCGTCTTCAACACTCTGCATGATCCAAACAACCCGATGAAAACGATCAATAACATCACAACGATACGCACCACCACCATGTGAAATCTCTAATTCCCCAACAATCCATTTCAAGATCAAATCAATTTCATTCCTAAATGATACTTAATGCAATCTACTTATGTTTCCAAAGAGGAAACAAAAACAAAAAATCGTACATATAAAAAGCTCCATGAAATTCCTTATCCAGAAAACGAAATCGATCCACTATGAGATCAATCAATCAGCAAGACCTAATCGCGGCAGATAAAACGCATTGTGAATAGCTACGAGATCCGACGAAAGAGTAAAGGAGAGACTCCATAATCAAATGAAAAATACGCAAAACTACAAGAGTGAGGAAGAATATGGGAGAGAGAGAGAGAGAGAGATACACACACACCTGGTGAGCAAAACAGCAAATTCGTAACCCTAAATTTGATTCGAACTGTATGATAGCTAGAGAACAAAGTGATTGAAGAAGACGATGGAGAAGTATTTATAGATCAGACTCGCACTGTCTCTTCTAACGGATTAATCTATCTCCGTTATTAAACAAACGGTTCCACTTACCAGGGCCTACCTCATCTACTTTTTCCCACTTCATTTTGATTTGCTTATTTTAAACATTTACTCCACACCAATAGCTAAATTCATTAATTTCTCTCAATTCTTTTTTAATTTTCTTTTGGCGGGGAAATAGGAAATTCACGTGCCAGTTAATTATGGGTCTAATTGGTAATAAACTAATTAAAAGTTGTAGTTTTAATTTTTGCTGTATAAATATGGCTGTAATTTTAAATTTTTGCTGTATAAATATAGCTGTAAATTTTAATTCCTTAAAACTTTGATTCTAAAATTATAAAATTTGGAAAGTATAAAATTATATGCTTTAAAAAAATGCTTTATATAGCAAAAAAATAAAAAAATAAAATATTTAACTATGAATAAATAAAGAAAATATAAAATTTATAAAATTTAATTAATAAATTTAGAGCTGTAAATATAAACATTATTATGTACAACATCTACAACAATAATCAATCAAGTCTTTAATAGGTTAGAGATCTACTCGTTTCAAATACATAATAAATATGATATTTAATTAGGCGTGGGTAGTAAACTGTATTAAAAGAAATTAACTATTTTTAATTGGATATTTATAGAGGAAGACGGCAGAAAATGGCAAAAAGCTCAGAAAAACAAACTGTAACCGTAAGAAGAACGTGACGGTGGTGACGCCGTGAAGTGACATTGTAAGAACGAGCCACAAACGGACAATGACTTTGGGCTTTTGGCCCACCTAATGTCACACGTCGTATTTCCATGCTCTTTTCACATTCTCTTTCATTTTTTATTTACTTATAATTAGGTGATCGGTCTGTACCGTATCCAGACTAAAAAATATTTTATATGTTCAATTATAATTAATATAGTATTAAAGATATTTTATTTTTATATAATTAGTTATATAATAATAATAAAATAATAAACATTTATAAATTAAATATAAAATATTATATATTTCAATAAAAATGAAAATAAAAAATATTAACTAAGATTTTAAAATATATTTTTTGTATAAAAAATGTAAATATGGCAAAAAAAAACATTAAAATATATAATAATTTATTTAATTTTTATCTTTGGTCCGCATGCATGTGCAAATATATTTTTTTATAAACATAATTAACTGTAATATTTAAGTATCGATTAATTTTCTTATACATTATGTAAATATTATGTTTGTATACATATATAATTTTAGTGTTCAACAACAATCACACAAACGTTTCATATCGTTTTGTGTGTTTGAGAATTTTTTAGTTTTCCTAGCGTTTACAGTAATATATAATAGCAAATGTAAAAGTAATATTAAATAGTAATTAAATTTTTATAATATATTTTGAATATTATCTACATAATACTTTCTTTTTCTCTTTACATAATATAATATTGCCAATATATATATTTTAAGTATATACTTTTCCTTGACTTATTGCTAATTAAACCAAAATGAATTCTACCATATTTATTTATCCTAAGAGCACGTAGAACCACCTCACCGCTCTGACGACATATAAAGATTTTTAAAAAAATATAAATGATCTAACAACTAAAATTAAAATTATAGTGTAATCGAGGTTAACAAAATGTATGCACGACAAGTTTGCATTCAAGTTTGACTTTTGATTAATTAATATTTATATCTACACGCATATTTGTAAGAAAATCGAAGTATAGCTTTTATGTGTTAAAAGAAAATAATAAAGTATATATTTTGTGATATATATTTTTATAATGTATAGTTGTTTTTTTTTAAAAAAAAATAAGTATATTTATGCATGTATGTATGAGTTATAAATAAGTGAATTATAATATTGAGGTGTTGGTAAGTTTTTTCTGGTATTTTACGCAAACGTTATGTTTTTAGACAATGTAGTTATTGGCGTTTAACAACAATCACGAACCATTTCTATCGTTTTGTATTTAACCAAAGTTTCTTATTTTTCAGCATTTGATGATATATGGTTTCTCAATAAAAATTTACTAAAAAATTATTATAAAATTTGTGAAATCATATTTTATAAAATTCTCCGATAACTCTCCGTTTATCTTTTTGTCAAATTTATTATAACCCGCAATCGCTCGCTTCCACAAACTCTCTATAACCGAATCGTTTAAACCAATATGATCTAAACTTATATGTGTATGATTTGAGATGTAAAATAATTTATTTAATATTTGATTGTTATTAAAAATTAAGGGTTGATCTGTTCCGAACTTTAATATATTTGTTAATATAAAATATAATATATCACAATATATACAAAAATTGATTCATGAAATAATGTTTTAATATGTTAGAAAAATATATGCATTAAAGAATTAATATGTGTAAGATAATATTTTGATTATTTCAAATAAAAATTTAAAATCGATCAAAATTATTCTTATTTATTTTTTTGTCTTTTTGACTCATAATTTTTTTCTTAGCATTTAATAATATATTAAACATTAAAATCATTTCTAATATATTTTTCTATTTTTTCCTTTAAAACATAAATGGAATTCTCTCCGACCTATTTCTATTTTACAGGAAAAAAAAATTGTTATTTTTCCTCTATAATTGGAGGAAAAAATAATCACTTTTTCCCTATAAATTAGAAGATTTAAAATAAATGTGGCTTTTTGTGTTAATTGATGGAAAGAATATATAAAACTATGTTAATTGACCTGGTTCAATAAAAGTACGTTAACATTTTCTATTCCCCACAAATATTTAAGTATTAAGTAATTATCTTTATGCTATAAATATAGTATAGATTTAAGATAGTAATAAGGTTCATATTTGACAGATTTTTACTTTCTACACTGAAATTAACGATTAAATATAAACAGATAATGATTTTGACAAAAAAGGACGTTCACATTTTTGGCTTCACTTAGAATTAACATAAAACATATATTAGTTTTGTCTGTTTATTTGAATAACACAAACCTATTACAAAACCATATGTTTTATAATAGAAGTTTTTTGAATTCATTTATTTAAATAATGATTACGTATTTTTTTTTTAAGTTTCTGTATTAATGCGATTGAAGAGCCAACAAAAAAGTATCTTAGCAAAATAAAATATAAATTATTTTAATAAATAATGATCGTTAAATAGAATATTTCTGGGAAAAACAAAATAAAATATAAATAAGTAAATGTTTATGTCAAAAGAAAAATAATAATTAAATGTTTTTTCGGTGATGCAACCAACGACGATCCCCTGAAAATAAAAACAGAGCAAAGTAGCGATTTTTAGTTATTGAGAAACCTTAATGGGTACACTTGAGAGAGACAATGTATTGCAAAATTTTACATTTCCGTTTGGTTGGTAACAGATCGCAGAAATGGAATCACGAACATTGGTCCAAGCAAGGACTCTCTGTTCTGATAAACCCCCGATTGGAGCTTATCTCTTCTGCTTGATTCCTCAACCATTAAACAGAACAGACGACATGTATCTCTCTCCAAACAGATTCAAACCATTTTATGAGCTTTCTGGACATTCCAATCTCTCGCTTTAAGAGATCCTATCACACTTGTGCCCTTTCCTCTTTGTCCTCATCGCTTTCCTCTCCGGATCGTAAGGCCAATCCTCTCCACAGGTCAGAACTTCTTTTCTCAGCATCGCTCTCCTGCGCGCGCTTATACCCAGAGGTTTCCAAGCTCCCATCTTCCAATAACCCCACACGCCTTTCGTCAGATCGGTTCTGTACTTATCCAGTTTCACCCTCCACGGATGTTGAAACGCCGTCGCAGTCTTTGCCAAGGCTTCTGCAGCTTTCCCCGCCATAGCTTTCTGTAGTGTTTGAGAAGATAATGAGTCACCAGAAACACAATTCTTAATAGATAATATCACAGATGCAGCAGCTCAAAACTATCCTATGAAACTTACAGAAGCAGTGGTAAATGTAAATGTAATCCAATAGCTCAATTTAGATTCTGAAACTTAGTTTAGAAACCTCAAAGCTTATACATTTCGTGTTAGCTAAAAGCAGAGGAGATCGATTTTAAAGGAAACCATAGATACAATGATGATGCATTGAAGCAAAGAACGAACTTTGAAGCCATAGAGAGATGTGTGGAATGAGGAAGAACATGACAGGGAGTGTTTCATAAACATCATTTCTTACAAGCTAAGCGCAGATTGATTGAAATGTTGTTGATAGAACAATCTCTGGAGAGTATAACCTTTGATTACTAAAGCAGAAATGCGATTCAAAATTGGATTCATCCCTAGCAGAGCCACCGAAATTAGGGATTTGATTCCGTAAACTGGGTTCCGTTACCTAAACACACTACAGTCGAATTCGATTCCCAAATCTAATGATAATAGGATAAAAAAAAGAGGGCTTTTTCTTATTTCAGTTTATAAAAAATCAATCCCCAAAATACCAAAATCCGAACTTGCAATCTTCGGATAAATAAGCAAAGAGTTGGAATTGAATGATTCTAAGCATATAAAGAAAGAAAGAGAAAGCAAAATAGTAATAACATGTTTGTACCTAAGTCACATGAAAGACATTCACATGATATCTTCAGAAACCTAAATCAAATCACATTGACATTGGGGTTTTTAGATTTAAAGTACTGGCCAATGCCAGGCACACGGTTCCACCCATTCCTTTGGCTGGATCAGTGAGGAAGATCTCATCGTTGCTCTCCTCTCTTCCTGAGTAGTTGTCTCCGCTAAGCAGCCAGGGAAGAAAATCGGTAAAGAGGTTTTCGATGGTTTTTTTCTAATTCTAAGGGATAACAATTTTCTATTTTTAGATCCAAAATGCCAAGTCACATTTCCAAGTCACTATTCCAGGTTAGTATTAAATTGTACACATCAGAAATTTTCAGTAAAGGTACTTGTCAAATAATAGTAAAGATGTGCACTCGTAGAATAAAACCACTGAGATTGAAATCTATAAATACGAGTGTACATGTACAACTACTGTAGTTGTTACTTGTTCATGGTACATAAATGAAGTTACAATACAGAAATGAGAGATGGAGTAAAATGTTTGGAAGAAAATAATTTTTATTTCTTGGGAGAATTAAGATGGACTAATTAGAATCAGTCACCCTTTTTACATCTTCTTTTCATAATGGAAAAATCGTTACAAAATCGCGTCTCTCTTTTTTGTTTTTGTTTTTGAACCCAAACACGAAAATTAACTAATACGGGTGAAGAAATGGTGATTAGCAAATTTAATGAAGCAAAACTGATTTATATTTAATTGAATCAAAGAAGAATCATTATGAGATACAAAGAACAAACAACGCCAATCAAATCAGGTAGTAGCAAATCAAATTAAGGTGCAACAACATTCAAAATATTTTCTCAGATTTAATCAATCAAACAGTGACAACAGCTTCTTTCTCTTCTTGTTTACTCTCCTCCTTTACTGGTTCAACCTCAGCCGGTTTCACCTCTTCCACCGCAACCTCAACCTTTTCTGGTGCAGCTACCGCATCAGCCGCTGCCTCAGCGTTTTCTGTTGCAGCTACTACGTTGTCCACTTTCTCAGGTGCTACTACGGCCTCAGCAGAAGAAGATGACTCTTCCACGGCTGCTACAACCTCTGGTTCAGCAGCAGGAGCTGTTTCCTTGGTCAGCTCGACCTGAGGTGCCTCCTTAGCTTCGACAGAAGTTGTTTCGGTGGTCTCAGCTTCTGGCTGGTTCTGTTTCTCACCGCTTTCTTCTGTGTTGTTCTCCTGTATTATCATAACCGGTTAAGTCCGGTTTTGTATTGATTTTTAAAACAGACAAAACATAATTAAACCTAGATTGTTATGTTGTATACCTTGGCTACTACGGTTTCAGACACAGGCTTATTAGGAATAGAGCCTTCGTCGTTGTTCATGTCTGATTCCTTGGGTCTACTCGCACAGCCACCCATTATTTATTTATTTTTTTCTTGTGATTTTGGTTGGGTTTAGGCTGTGGAGTGTGAAAAATTAACACAAGTTTTTTGTTGTCTCTGCTATTTATTATTGGCGACCCGAGGATTGAACAAATGAGGAGACCACAGTTAGGGTTATATAGATTAAGATGATTCCGATTCTTATGGAGAGCCTTTAGTCTATTCTTTACTTTTTTGTGTTGAATGTTTCAAATAGGGGATATATGGCTAAGATTAGAGTTATTTACCAAAGGTTTTTTTTTTTGAATGGTCAAAGATATTTACAGGGGAAGGTGTGGTGTTAAAAACTTATTTTAGAATTCAGCAGACTACAGAGTAAATTTAGGAGTTTCTGTAATTAAAAAGCATTATTAATATGGCCAAAGGTATGGAAGTTTTGTGGACCTCTCATCAGTCGTTTCCTATATCCAATTGATGATTGACAAAAAAAGATAGAAATCGATGGTGAAATATGTATTACAATTTTAATTCGGCTACTTTTAGTAGAATGCAAATAGAGATGAGTGTGCCGTGTATGGTACATGTCAAAATGATTTTTTTTTTGCAATTACAATTTGTATGTTGTTTTAACCAAAAACATTTTTTTTATTAGGTTGTAGTTAAGTTAAGGATAATTGGAATACCATATCCATATTGAAAAGGTACAATTGTAATATAACAAAACTCTCTAATAACTGTTTTTAAAAAAAAATCCAAAATAGACAAAACAATGTAATAAGGTTTGAACTTTTATTTGATGAATAACATTTCCAGAAACAAAAATCTGGCAGCATCTCACTCTTCCTACGTACAACATATTGACATTCAACACTCAATGGCTAATTAAAGGTGACCACATAATATTCAGCAAGTTTAAAGAATCTTTTATTTGGTGTGGCATGCAAAAACTATTTACAAGATGTAGAGGAGGAAGAGAAATCGAAGACTTCATGTCACTCTCGCTATTCCTCACTCTGTAACCAATAGATCGAAACAATGCATTTTCACTACATCGGTAAGGTTATAAAGTTCCAAATGTATCGAAGTTAAATTTGATTTTGGATTAAGCTTAATTTTGGATTTATAAAATAATTATTAATTATTAGATTAGACCTAAAATTAAGCCCAAATTCTATAATTTTTAGAAACATCACTAAAAACCATCATCTTTCTTAAGTGTTCTAAAGAATTCTATTAGTTAAATATCTAGATAATTGTATAGATAATTCTAAATGTTGTAGTTAAAAATCTAAATATTATTGTAAAAAATTCTAGAGATTAGGAGAATGTTTGTAAGATATTTTGTAATAAGTGGAGTCTATAGATATTTTGTAATCGGGTCTCTCGGGTATTACGGTCTTGGGCTAGTGCTTGACACTATTTGGTGTTTTCTTTACATAGTGCAGAGCCATTCTGTTCTGGTTCTTTTCAAGATCAGATTAATTGAGATCACGGATTCATTCTAAGTATGGAGTCAATGAGTCGCGTTGTTGGATTGGGAATGGAGATTCTAAACCAATCTAATTACCGGTTATGGAAGTCATGCATAGAGTCATACTTGGTGAGTGAGGACTTATGGGATGTCGTCGGCGGCAATAACACAAGACCACCAAGGGGAGCTGCTGCAACAACGGAAGCGACAAAGGAGTGGACAAGGAAAAATGCCAAGGCGGAGTTTGCATTGAAGAGGTCAATATCCTCGAGAGTCTTTGAGCATGTCTCAAGTTGCACATTCGCTAGTTCCATTTGGCAGGCGTTAGATCAGTTGTTCAACAAGAAGAATGAAGCTCGGCTACAACTGTTAGAGAATGAGCTGGCGAATGCAAAGCAGGGGGAGTCTTCAATCTCAGATTTTTTCATCAAGGTAAATAATCTTCGCTCTAAGATTAATACTTTAAATCCGGAGGAGTCAATTTCGGAAGCACGTTTAAAATGGTATATTATTCAAGGTCTACGTCCCGAGTATACACCGTTTGTGACTTCGGTTCAAGGATGGGCTACACAACCTTCCTTGGAGGAGTTCGAGAACCTGCTAGCTTTGCAAGAGTCATTAGCTACACAAATGGCAGGAGTCAAGATCCATGATGACTCGGGGAGTGCCTTTGTAGCTCGGAAACAACAGAACTTCAAAGCCAAATCCAAGTACGATGTTGCAAAGAACATCGATGGACCGGAATGATCTTCTACAGGAGATAATCAAAGTGCGATTAAGCTGGCCAATAATCCGGTGTTCCATGGGATGACTAAACACATTTAGTTAGAGCATCACTTCATAAGGGAGAAGGTGCTTGATGGGACAATTGAAGCTTTGGAAGTTTGAAGCGAGGATAACGTTGCAGATATCTTCACCAAGTCATTACCAAAAGGTCAGTTGGAGTTACTTCGCTCGAAGCTCGAGATGGCTGACAAAATCAAGTTTAAAGGGGAGTATTAACGGTAAACTTGATTTTCGGTTAAGCTTAATTTTAGGTTTATAAAATAATTATTAGTTATTAGATTAGACCCAAAATTAAGCTCAAGTTCTAGTATCTCTAGAAACATCACTAAAAATCATCATCTTTCTTAAGTGTTCTAGAGAATTCTATTAGTTAAATATCTAGATAATCGTATAGATAATTCTAGATGTTGTAGTTAAAAATCTAGATATCATTGTAGAGAATTCTAGAGATTAAGAGAATGTTTGTAAGATATTTTGTAATAAGTGGAGCTTATAAATAGCCTATTACTCATTTGTAAACAATGAGAAGTTGAATAAATAAAAAAAAGAGTGTTCTTCATAAGTTCTCTTATTCTTTCTAAAGTTCTTTCAAGTATTCTCTAAATATTCTTTCATCTTATTATTCATACTTAGAAGGTTTTTGTTTCTTTCGGATCTCTCGGGTATTATGATATTGGGCTAGTGCTTGACATTATTTGGTGTTTTCTTTACAAAATGTGGATCTTGAATCCTCGAAATGTTCTTCAAGCTGCATGATCCAAAGATCAAACAATCCAATGATTGCTAATGGCAAACCCCTTCCGAGTCTTGTCCCAAACAAAAAGTTCAGACCCAAATCACCAATATGTATAAAGTTTGACCGGTGGATCTGTCTAAAAACTAGTTCACGTGTCCCAAAAAAAAAGTTTGAGCGGTTGAATCCTTAGCTCAAACTACTATGTTAAAATACTATCATAGTTTTATTACTTTTTTGGAAAATTATCATAGTTTCATTGGTATGTTTTGTGAGTAACGCAATTCCACAAAACTATTACAGTTTTATTACCTTTTTGTTGGAATATTAAAATACATTTAGTTGATTTTTTACACCAAGTGCCTATATTGTATTTTGCATTTTAGTACTCTTCCATGAAAACTTAGAACTAAAAGAATTAAAATACTAAAAGAGGACAAAACGTATTCTTTAGATGCAATTTCCTATGAATATTTAGGGATATTAATTTGAACCAAAGCCCGAAGCTCATTTCAGTCTGGTCCTGAAAAATACTAGATTTGGATTTTGGTATAAAAATCCAAAAAAATCTGGTATTTTAGGCTAAATCCATTCGGGTTAAGCTTATTGGGCTTAGACCTGATCGATCTCGGACTTACCTAAAAATTCATGTACTTTATATTATAATTTTATTTTGATTTTTTTATTAATAAATTATCTTTACAATTTTAAAAAATTAAAGTTATTAATTTTTTTGTAATACTCTTTATTAATATAAAACCTTAATTTTTAGTTTAAGCCTTCATATAAATTACATCAATGCTCAAACTAAACTAGTTTCAAGAAGCACTCATACTTTCATCTTGAAGATTCTCATCTCGATTCTACCGTTTATACTATTTAGATTACTTATTTATTTAATTATATTTGATATTAGAATTTATATGAATTTATAAGTTAAAGTTGTATTTTTAGATTTGATAAACTATATTTATGATTATTTTTGAAATTTATTTTGTTTTTCTAAAAAACCCGAAAAAACCCGAAAATTATTGATAACCCTATTAATACCGGAACAAGCCGAGCTTAAATATATACAAGCTTCGGGCCGGGCCGGCCGGTCCGTTTGACATCCTTATGAATATTTGAATAAGAGGAAAGTCGGAATGTTCCGAGAATCGATTGACAATTTCCCATAGTCAAGATCAAGAAATCGGAACCATCCGAGAAACTCAACAAGTGTGATGATAATAACACCGAAACTTCCTTTCCCGCTTCCACGTGTCATTATGTCATTTGTCCTCTGACATAACACTTATCAACTAACTTTACATGTCATTCACTTCCCCTATTTACCCCTGTATTCTGCTACCCAACTTCTTATTTACCTCTTTGTAAGGGTAAAACCGTACTTCAATAGTTTCTCCAAACGCGTAACGTACTCGGTTAGGCGCGTGTATATAGAAATTGACAACCACGCGCCGATTTCACCATCTCTATAATCTTTAGACCCAAGAAAGAAAAGAAAAATCAAAAGTTCACACATCTTCTTCTTCACTTTACCAAATCGTATCCCGATCTTAGGGTTTTTCAGTATCTGAGAATTTTTATTGTTTTTCTTCTTGATACCTTCGAATCCCATCTCCGATTATATAAAAAAAAATCTGGGCTTTTCATATTCGTATCTTGGAATCTTCGATATTGGGTTCTTCTCCTCCCGATTCGTCAAAAGCTCGCATCTATGAATCAGAATATTGAAGTATTATCGCTGGATTCACTTCCAGTGGGATTAAGATTCCGTCCAACGGACGAGGAGCTAGTCCGTTTCTATCTCCGGAGGAAAATCAACGGCCACGATGACGACGTCAAAGCCATCCGAGAGATCGATATCTGCAAATGGGAACCTTGGGATTTACCTGGTACCTAACTCCTTCTTATTCTTCTTCACTTGATTCAAAATTAACAGTCTTTTTCTACAGACACTCTGTGATTTTTCCTGGCATCTATGTAGAATTGATTCAAAGCTATGATTTTCGCAGTTTTGCAGTAGATTTTGATGGGAAATCAGAAATGTTGTAACTTCACAGATCCAGTAGCATTAATTTTGGATAAATTTAGAAACTTTCTTTAGACTTTAATCTCATTTAGGAACATGTTATAGAGATTGACTCTGTAAATGTTTAGTTTTAGTGACCGAAATCTGATCAAGAGCTTGTGTTGTGTGCCCTTTGTTGTAGATTTCTCTGTGATCAAAACAAAAGACTCAGAGTGGCTCTTCTTCTGTCCGTTGGACCGGAAGTACCCGAACGGAAGTAGACAGAACCGAGCAACAATCAAAGGCTACTGGAAGGCGACAGGGAAAGACAGAAAGATAAAATCCGGCAGGAACAACATCATCGGAGTGAAGAGAACTCTGGTTTTCCACTCTGGTCGTGCTCCCAAGGGATTAAGAACCAATTGGGTTATGCACGAGTATCGAGCCACAGAGGAGGACCTGAGTGGCATCAATCCAGGCCAGGTAATATTGCAAACACGTGTAGAAGGAAACCAAATTGGCAATGTAATGTATGTTAACTTATGATGTGTGCTTGGTTTTGATAATATGCAGAGTCCGTTTGTCATATGCAAATTGTTCAAGAAGCAAGAACTGAGCTTACCGGAGGAAGATTCCAAGTTGGATGAAGCTGTTTCGTCTCCAACTGTTGGTACATCTTCAGCGGATGATACCAAGTCTGAGGTATCAATGGTCGTTAAAACAGAAGACGTGAAGCGTTATGACATTGCGGAATCTTCTCTTGTAGTCTCCGGCGAGCCTCATGGGGCTACTACGACGGCCGAGGTGAGGACACACCGCAGAGTCTTCTTGGATGACTGTCTTAGTGTCGGTTTTGCAAACTCTAACGGACTTTTGTTTTGGTATTCAGCTTGGAGATCTCGACTGGCTCTCTTTTCCGGAGCTGGAGCCTCTGGATTACAAGATTTTCTCTCCATTACACTCTCAAGTCCAATCCGAGCTCGGATGCTCTCTCAACGCGTTTCAGTCTGGTTCGAGTGACTTTTCAGGGAACTACAACAACAGCTTCTGCCAGATTCAGACTCAGTACGGTACAAATGAAGTAGATACATATATATCCGACTTTCTCGACTCGGTTCTTGATTCCACAGAGGAAGCTCCAGAGAAGCAAAATTTTGTTTTGCAATCTGGGTTCGACGGTGCAGCGCCGGATCAGGTTCGTGGATTGTTCCCTCAAAACTCGTAAACATCTTTTTGTGTAGAGTCATTAAGAAAAACAGAACCATGATTTAACTTTTATTGATACACTTTGATTGCAGATTGCGCCATCGTATCAACAGAGATCTGCAGGTGACATGAGCAATGATGTTTCAAGAACAGGTATCAAGTTACAGTCTCGGCGGGAACAACAACCCTCAGGCTATACCACTGGCTCCATTATGCATGGAGACGCCTCGAAAAGGCTGCGTCTGCAAACTATCAAGAGAGAGGTGAGATTTTCCTTGTTTCTTTTGTTCTGTGGGATTGTGCTTTTGCATTAGCGAAATTGAAATGGAACCGTGTGATTAGCATTACTTAACAAATGAATGTTACAACACAGGTTGATGATGATGATACGGTCCGAGGAACCATGAAGAAGGGAAAGCTAATGAGATCAAAGAACAAAACCGGATTCTTGTTTAGAAAGGTTATGTCCGTGAAATGCTCATACGGAGGACTTCTTAGGGCGGCCGTAGTTGCGGTCTTGTTCTTGATGTCAGTCTGCAGTCTAACCGCAGATTTCCGAGGTTCCGTTATGATCTGAAAACTGAAACCTTATTGTGTATATATAGTGACTGAACCGGGTTTTTTTTTGTTGTTGTTGGGGTGTTGGTTCGACTTTGACCGTATCCGGGGCCAGTTTATGAGGCTATCTGTGTTATATAGATGTATAACTTTTATGGCGAGAGGTGAAACTCTACTTACTTCTTTCGACTTTAGTAGGGTTGTTCTGATATGATCAAGGTTTATTGTTTTAACAAGCATTTTTCACTACGACAATGAAATAACAAAGAGAAGAACAAAAACTTGATTGATAAGAAAAAAAGAAGAAGTCACAACAGTCGATCAAGTAAAAACTTCCCTTTCCATAAACAAAGGGCCCATCTTTAAAAGCCCATTAAGAAGCGTCTGATCACACAAGTTTAGCACAACACTCTCTCTACTCAAAGGGAGAAGACGATGGTTTGATGGTTTTAAGCTATGGCGATTTCCGTGGAGTATTATACTAAACCCGTACTCGCCTTGTCTCTTTCCTTCTCCGCGTTGCTTCCATGTCGCCGTCTCTTGCGATCTCACTGCCACTTTTAGATTGAAGATCTCTCACTGTGTAAGTCTCCAGTGTCTCGTCGCAGACTTTGGTATCTCTTTTTCCCCGTTTGATTCATAATTCTATTCGGTCATTATAGGATTTTGGTTGATAACTTTAAACATTTCCAGTTAAATCATGGTATTTGTAGTTGGAACCATCAATGTTGTCGCTTGATTTGATGTTTCTTCTCTTTGAACTTATAACGGAGCAGCGAATTAGGGGTTTTCTTTAAACGCCATGATTGCGTCGCTTTTTCTCGAATATAACTTATACATTTCTGTATATAGCTATATATATGCAAAACTGAATGGTCACTGAGGGTCAACGAGATTCTTATGGAATGTTAGATTTCAGTATTTTTCCGTAATTGTATTTATGGCTTTACTTTCGGATTTTTTGTCCCCACTATAATCTAATTATATCCATTAGGAAAGATATACAAGCCGAATTACTACTTCCATTGTAGGCTGCAAATGTAGGTTCGCTTTCTTCAGTAACTCAAATGCTGTTATGTAAAGTTCTTACCTTCTCTTTCGTTTAATTTTTGTTTTTTCGTTGCTTTTACTTGTAGAAGATAACCTGACTAGTTTTCCACTCAGAACTTTTTTGTGGTCTGATTGTTGGTAGATGATGTCAACTTTACAGGTTACGTGTTTGTTCCTTCTTGTTTGGTCAGTGCCTCAGAGCATTACTTCTTCCTCATTTAGCATAATGAAGGTGCATAAGGAGTCATACTTTTGCAATTGCAAGCTCATTTAGAGGTTTTTTCGTTTATTCTTCAGTTTTCTGTGATGATCTTGCTTGTTTGGTTGTCGATGCATAGTTGCAATGTCTTTTGCATGACATCTGCTTATGTTCTGGTATTGTTTTGATGGTTTTTTTTTTTTTTTTGAATCATTTTTTCCATATATTCGTAACTTGCAGATACAGTTGTGCCTTTTGGTTGTCTGATTACTGAAACTCAAAAAGGACTTCTTAGATCTGGTTTTAGATATTGCCATTTTGGTGTGACATTACTGTTTTTTTTTGTTTTTTCAGGAGAATGGGGTCAGAGGGAAAGATGAAGAACTCGGTCGTGACACAAGTAAGCATTGGTGGATTTGGGGAGTCCACTACTGCAAAAGAACTTACAGATTACCTTGAAGATGCAGTAGGGCTCATTTGGCGATGCAGATTGAAGACTTCTTGGACTCCTCCTGGGTCTTATCCTAATTTTGAGATCGCGGACACTTCAAATATCCCCAGGTTTGATGATTACAAGAGAGTGGAGCCTCATGCCTTTGTCCATTTCGCAGTTCCTGAATCAGAAGCTCTTGCCATGGATGCTGCGGGGCAATCCAAGCTCATCCTCGATGGCCAGCCGTTAAAGGTCAGCTTGGGGCCTAAGAACCCTTATACCCTGAACCAAAGACGAAGGACGGCCACACCGTATAAGTTGAGTGGTGTTTCAGTTGAGATTGGGACCTTGGTTTCTCGGGGTGAGTTTTTTGTTTCTTGGAGAGCTGAAGGAGTCGATTTTCTCGTGGACCCTTTTGACAACACCTGCAGATTTTGCTTCACGAAGAGCACTGCCTTCTCTTTGAAGGATACGATGATGCATGCTGTGATAAACTGTGATTACAAGTTGGAGTTTTTGGTGAGAGACATACGCTCAGTCAGGCACTATAGAGCTTTGGATGGCTTTGTGCTGCTTTTGCAGCTGGCTTCGTCACCCCGAGTCTGGTACAGAACGGCGGATGACGATATATATGAAACCGTCCCTGTTGATCTCTTGGATGATGATGATCCTTGGATCCGTACTACGGATTTTACTCAAGCCGGGGCAATTGGTCGATGCCTGTCATACCGAATCCTCATATCTTCTCGGTATGAGAAGAAGTTGAAAACAGCCTTAGATTATCTAAGGACGCGGAGGGTGCAAGAGGAACGTGTGAGGTTGCCTCTCAGGATTCATGATGAGCGTTTTGGGGAGCCTGCTTCAGAGCACTTCTTCTGCATTCATCTCAAGGAAGGGATCTCCTTTGAGATCATGTTCCTCGTAAATTCGGTGCTGCACAGGGGTGTTTTCAACCAGTTTCAGTTGACCGAGCGTTTCTTTGATCTTCTCAGAAACCAACCCAAGGATGTCAATGTAGCTTCTCTCAAGCATCTCTGTACCTATAAACGACCTGTTTTTGATGCGTACAAGAGGTTGAAGCTTGTTCAAGAATGGATTCAGAGAAATCCAAAGCTTTTAGGGACTCATGAACAGTCAGAGGATATCTCTGAGATCAGAAGGCTAGTGATTACTCCAACCAGAGCTTATTGCCTTCCCCCAGAGGTTGAGCTCTCCAACAGGGTACTCAGAAGATACAGAGCCGTGTCTGAGAGGTTTCTGCGAGTAACTTTCATGGACGAAAGCATGCAGACCATGAATTCAAATGTTCTCTCTTACTTTGTTGCTCCGATTGTGAAGGATCTGACATCAAGCTCTTTCTCTCAGAAGACCCACGTTTTCAAAAGAGTAAAGACCATATTAACCGATGGGTTTAAACTATGTGGTAGAAAGTACAGTTTTCTAGCATTCTCAGCCAATCAACTGAGAGACCGCTCTGCATGGTTTTTTGCCGAAGACGGGAAAACAAGAGTGTCAGATATAAAGACATGGATGGGGAAGTTCAAAGACAAGAATGTGGCAAAATGTGCTGCTAGGATGGGCCTGTGCTTCTCCTCAACATACGCCACTGTAGATGTCATGCCTCACGAGGTTAACACCGAGCTTCCTGATATTGAGAGGAATAATTATACTTTCTCTGATGGGATTGGTACAATCACGCCTGACCTCGCTGTCGAAGTAATGGAGAAACTTAAGTTCGATGTTCACTGCACACCGTGTGCTTATCAGATCCGTTACGCAGGTTTCAAAGGAGTTGTTGCTCGTTGGCCATCAAAAGGTGATGGAATCCGGTTAGCTCTTCGAAACAGTATGCGCAAGTTCCATTCTAAGCATACCATCTTGGAGATCTGTTCCTGGACCAGGTTTCAACCTGGCTTCTTAAACCGGCAGATAATTACCCTCCTCTCTGTACTAGGCGTTCCGGATGAAATATTCTGGGTTATGCAGGAATCCATGCTCGGTAAACTGAACCGCATCCTTGATGATACGGATGTGGCTTTTGAAGTTCTCACAGCATCATGTGCCGAACAAGGAAATACTGCAGCTATCATGCTAAGTGCAGGGTTCAAACCGAAAACTGAGCCACATCTGAGAGGAATGTTGTCTTCAGTCAGAATTGCACAACTGTGGGGTCTCAGGGAAAAGTCTCGTATTTTTGTTACTTCAGGAAGGTGGCTAATGGGCTGCCTAGACGAAGCAGGGGTACTTGAGCAGGGCCAGTGCTTTATCCAAGTCTCAAAACCGTCTATAGAAAATTGTTTCTCCAAACATGGGTCTCGTTTTAGGGAGACAAAGACAGATCTGCAAGTAGTCAAAGGCTATGTAGCCATTGCTAAGAATCCTTGTCTTCACCCAGGGGATGTAAGGATTCTGGAAGCTGTTGATGTACCTGAGTTGCATCACATGTATGACTGCCTTATCTTCCCTCAGAAAGGCGATAGGCCCCATACAAACGAAGCTTCTGGCAGTGACCTTGACGGGGATCTCTACTTTGTGGCTTGGGATCAGAAACTCATCCCTCCCAGCAGAAGAAGCTGGCCTGCAATGCAGTATGATGCAGCAGAAGATAAGAATTTGAGCCGTTCCGTCAACCACCAGGTCAATATCTACTCCCCCACTATTCTTTTCGGTTAACTTAGATGCCCAGGGTTACGATAAGGTGGATAGTTTAAATCCAGTATAATTCTCTGATATTTCTGAAAGCGCAGATACTGTTTTTCGGGATGCTTGTAGTGATTATTTGTGCTTGCTTCCGAGTTGATAGATTGCATGACATAGGTTATTAGCATCATACATGTTCATCCTGCAGGAGCTAAGATAATGACAGATAAGAATATTTAGTCACATATTATTGGTTCTGATTTGACTCTTCAGCATGCCTCACTGTGACTTTTTAGTTATATTCATTTCAGTTGTGTGATAGTATCATGAAACCTAGTTATGATTTCTTTGTTTAGTCTCTTTTCAATGCGCTTTGCAAAACAAGTATTGGATAATTGGTTGTTTTTTTTTGTCACAGGACATAATAGAATTCTTTGTTAAAAACATGGCGAATGAGCATTTGGGTACAATCTGCAATGCACACGTTGTTCATGCTGACAGAAGTGAGTATGGAGCCATGGACGAAGAATGTTTGCTACTAGCGGAACTAGCTGCCACAGCAGTTGATTTCCCAAAGACAGGGAAAATCGTGACGATGCCCTTCCACCTGAAACCAAAACTCTACCCAGACTTCATGGGGAAAGAAGAATACCAGACTTACAAGTCGAAAAAAATCTTGGGTCGGCTTTACAGACGGGTTAAAGAAGTTTACGATGAAGATGCAGAAGCTTCCTCAGAAGAAGGCTCAAACCCAAGTGACATCCCTTATGACACTGATCTTGAGATACCAGGGTTTGCAGATTTCATCCCTGAGGCATGGGGTCACAAATGTTCTTACGACGGGCAGCTCATTGGTCTTCTCGGGCAATACAAGGTGCAGAAAGAGGAAGAGATTGTGACGGGTCACATCTGGTCCATGCCTAAGTACACTAGTAAGAAACAAGGTGAGCTGAAAGAAAGACTGAAGCATTCTTATAACTCCCTGAAGAAAGAGTTCAGAAAAGTATTCGAGTTAACAAACCCGGACCAGGAAAATCTCAACGAAGAGGAGAAGAACTTGCTGTATGAGAAGAAGGCTTCGGCTTGGTATCATGTCACTTACCATCCCAAGTGGGTGAAAGAGTCTATGGAGCTGCAAGAGCCAGATGCTGAGTCGCCTAGTCCTGCGGTGATGCTGAGCTTTGCTTGGATTGCTGCTGATTATCTTGCAAGAATCAAAGTCCGGTCAGGGGAAATGGGAAAGAGTATCGACTCGGCCAAGCCTGTTGATGCTTTGGCTAAGTATCTTTCACAACGTCTCTAAAAGGTAACGTTCGACGAAGCCGTAAGGCCACTCTGCCATGTATCTGTGGAAATTCATGGATACTTCAATGTTGTATTATGTATCTCTAGTTTGAATGTGCTTTGTGTTGTTGTTCTGAAAACTGTGTGTGATGGGGAAACAAACGGCTTGCCGTTTACGATTTGAACAACTCAACTGCTTGGCGTTGTTTGTATATTTTATTTACTACTGTTTATATGTGGGAAAACGGCTAATTCCACCATGAAGTAAGAAATTTCTGACAATCCACATATGACCTATGGAACAATGCCAAAACCTATATAAACTTTGTAAAAATTTGAATTTCCACAATAAACTATAAAATTGTGGTCGAAACAACCAATAGTGTCAACGTCGTGACTGCAATCGTTAGCTGCTGATGACTGGATACCACGTAATCTGTCAATACGACGTCGTCATAAAAACTAACTGCAACAGATCCAAAACGACGTCGTTTCTCTCTGGCTTCAATTTAAGCTTTTTCTTTTTCACGGATAAGAGAGTCGGGTTCTGGTTCACAGGAAACTAAAAAATTGTAGAATTAGAGAGTTAAGCTTATTCAAATTCGATGGACGTCTATTGATTAACAAAGGCGTTGGTTTGGGGGTTCAAGAAAAATCCAAAAGCATTGGATCCCGATATTTCTAATTATTTTCCCGTCGAGAATTCATCAATGAGGTAATTGAAGTTTGATTTTCAGAAATTCTTAGTTTTTAGTAGATTTTAGATGGCGAAGTATGTTAGTTTTGCCTAGGGATCATCAATTTAAGTTAGTGTTGGCATTTTTGTTTGATTTACATGATGAGAGAATGAGATTGAAACATGTCTACCAAGTGTTTGATTAAATGTGTCAAAGAAGTTAACTTGGTTTTATTTTAATTTCTGCAGTGATCCCCAAGTAGAGACACAGATTACTTTCGGTTGTTTCTATGGAGGCAAGTTTGATAGTGTTGATGGCCGAGAACTTTACACCGATGGTGGTTATCGGATTCTTCAAGCTCGCCCTTCTTCACTTTTTACAGAGTTAATGAATCATCTGCCAGTGAGTTTGTATGGTCAGAGAGTATGGTATAAGCTCCCTTTTGAAGAACAGGAAGACCGAAAATTATTGTGTAATGGTGATGAAAACTTTAAGAAGATGTGTGAAGCTGCAATGTGGACCAAAGCAATTGATATATTTGTCGAGCCTGATATCGAGAACGAAGAGACTGATCGTACTGAGCAATATACGCAAGTTGCAAGTGATGAGCATCAGTTTCATGAAGAAGCAAGGGTTGAAAGGAATGTAGCAGAATTTGTTGATGAAGAGATTGATGAATATCTGACACCCGTATGCTCAGATGATGAAGAAGCTGATAATGTGGCAGGGGGTTATTTCAGATATAAGAAAGGCAGTGGTGAGCTGAAATTGAGACAATCCTTTGACAGTTTAGAAGATTTTAAGCAAGCTATGGTCGATTATGTATTAAAGAAAGGATGGAATGTGAAATATGTCCGTTGGGAGAAAGACAAGTCTGAACTTAAATGTGCAAGTGAAGCTGAAGAAGGAGAAGAAAACTGTATGTGGAAGATTTACTGTTCTTATGAAGAACCATTGCAAAAATGGTTGGTTAAAGTATACAATAAGAAGCATACTTGCATGAAGACTTGGCGTTCTAAGATACTTTCTCAAGAGGTCATCGCCAAGCTGTTTGTGGATGATCTAAGAGATGATCCGACCATCATGCCAAAAGCTATTCAATATGAGATTCAGAAGCGTTGGAGTTTAATTGCAACGGTAGACCAGTGCAGAAAGGCAAAGAAAAGGGCCCTAGACATGATCCAAGAGGAAAATGACTTACAATTCTCAAGACTTAGAGACTACCGTCTAGAGCTCATAGAGTAAGTTTCTTATTTTACATGTTTCATCTTTTGGTTTTTACATGTTTTATCTTCACTTATCAAAGTTGTTTGTGTTTGTTTTTTCTAGAACAAATGAGAGATCTACTGTCGAACTTGAGACATTTCAGGGAGAGGATGGAGCAGATGTCTTTCACAGATTTTATGTATGTTTCGCTGCACTGAAACAAACATGGTCTTCTCATTGCCGACCCATCTTTGGTCTTGATGGTTGCTTCCTTAAGAGCGCAATAAAAGGGCAGTTGCTAGCAGCTGTTGGAAGAGATGCAAATAACCAAATGTTCCCTATTGCCTGGGCTGCTGTTGATGTTGAGAATGAACCTAATTGGAGATGGTTCATTGAGAAGTTGCAAACAGATTTAGATCTTAAAGATGGTGATGGCTTTACAGTTATATCAGATAGACAAAAGGTATTCATGAGTTTAGCTTACTTTATATTTCATGATTATCATAGAGTTATTGAATGTTGTCGCGGGTTTCTGAAACTTTATTTGGGAATGTTTGCAGGGATTGTTGAATGCTGTCGCAGATTTCTTACCGAAGGTTGAACATAGAATGTGTGCAAGACACATTTATGCAAACTTAAAGAAGAAACACCCAAACAGAGTTGACATGAAAGGGCTATTCTGGAAGGTTGCAAAGAGCTACAATGGACCACAATACAGGAAAAGGGTGGATGAAGTAAAGGCGTATGATATGAATGTCTACAATTCGATGATGGAGAAGAATCCCAAAAATTGCAGTCTTGCTTTTTTCACAGCCGCATCTTCGTGTGATGATGTAAGCAACAACATCTCTGAGTCATTTAACAGTGCCATTGACCCTGCAAGAAACATGCCTCTCGTTGAAATGTTGGAGACAATACGGAGACGAGCAATGTTGCGCATTGAAGCAAGAAGGCTTAAGGCAATGAGGCATATAGGCAAATTTAGTATAAAAGCAATAGAACGAGTCGATTTGGAGCAGAAAAAGATCCTGCACTGTAAGGTATTTCCTGCTGGTCATGAGGTTTATGAGGTTACAGAGAAAAATTCTTCATTCGAGGTCCGCATGCTTGATCGCACTTGCGACTGTCGAAGATGGGATATGTCAGGATTGCCTTGTCGTCATGCTTTGAAGGTGATTTCAGAGAAGAAGCGCAAGCAAGATGATTATATAGCTGATTGTTATTTGACTTCTAAGTGGAGAAGTCAATATAGTACAACAATTAGTGCTGTACGTGGTGTAAACTTCTGGGGAAAGACTGATGAAGTTGGGATTGTGCCACCAGTTACAGAAACAGAACCAACAAGAGGAAGAAAAAAAATTCCTAAAAGGATCAAGAGGAAGAATGAGTCTCCAAGTAAGAAGAAGGCAAAGCAGAGAGATCCGTCTCCAACAAAGATTTCAAGAGAAAAAAGAATCGTTCATTGTGGAAGATGTGGAGAAAGTGGACATAACACAAGAAGATATCAGAATGTTGTAATTGCTCTTCACCGACCACCAAAAAAGAAGAAGGTGCTTGAAGCTCAATCTGATATTGGTGAGGAATCAAGTCAGCCAATGCAAAGCCAAGTGATTGACTAATAGCAGGTTTGTGTTTCACTTTCAGGTTTTTTATTTGGTTTTGTTTCAGGTTTTGATTTGTTTCTATTTGTGGTTCATTTTTGCAGGATAATGTTTGGTCAAGAGAGGCTTTTGAGGCTTTTGATGGTTCGGTTATTTTAGTAGGCTACAATGGCGGTGTATTATGTTTTGGATTCATGTAAACACTTCTTTTTATAATCGTTTGGGTGTTCTTGAATTGTATTTTGGTATTTTGGTTGCCATTGCGGTTTACTTTGTTTTGGATTCATGGATTAATGGTTGGCGTTATGGTTTATTTTGTTTTAGATTCATGGATTAATGGTTAGCGTTAAGGTTGTTGGCGTTATGGATTCATAGATTAAAACCTGCAGTCTTTGTTATGAAAACCTGCAATTTTTAAAAACCTGCAGTTTTTAAGATTCTTATATCAACTCTTTCTTGATTGAATCAGCAAATATGAAAAAGAGATGCATTCACTATTTAAACCAATGTCACAAAGAGGGAAACATTACAAAGTACAAATATTACAAAGATGCATTTCATGATTTAAACCATTAAGACACAAGAACCATTGCATAGCTCTTGCTCAAACTTCAAACAACAAACTACAACCAACAAACTACAAAATCACCATCTTCTTCAACCTACTAGCTTCATGCATCCAACAAGGATCATACATCCAATGACCGCAAGAACCATTGTTTTTTTCATGCTACATTTCGCATCAACCAATAAATCTTCAACCCTCTCCAATATCTCATTCTCTAACTTCACTTGAATCTTCTCAAAAACCTTATTTTCAAACTCCATACGGTCTGTTGTAATCTCTTTCAACTCTTGCTCAAGTCTTGCATTTTTGAATTGCAATGTCTCAATCTCGTTTAAGAGTGCCTCATCAACCCATTTGAATATATGATTATCATTCATAAGCTGAAAATCGAAAAA
Organism: Thlaspi arvense; assembly: GCA_911865555.2. Taxonomy (NCBI): domain Eukaryota; kingdom Viridiplantae; phylum Streptophyta; class Magnoliopsida; order Brassicales; family Brassicaceae; genus Thlaspi; species Thlaspi arvense. The sequence goes on from OU466861.1 coordinate 5,693,937, forward strand.
AAACACATCAATAACGATCACAAGAAACGAAATCACAGCAACGAATTATAAGCAATTCATATTACCTTCTTTGATGCAGCATAACCACAACGGTAGTATCGACGGTAAGGATTTTTGTCGGATTTGGATATCAAAGCAACAATCTCCTCACCACACCAACATCTTTTGGGCACACCCACAACTCTTCCGCTTCTTGGCCGACCAGTTGATGATTCAGACGAAGCCCCTGATACATTACTCGTGGCTCCAGACATCATTCAATTATTTCTAGGGTTCTAAGATATCCGATTGCAAAAGTTTTCCCCAAACCAGAAAATCAGAAACGATGAAGACCCGATAGTTTTTTGTTAATTTCCAACAAAATAAAACGACGCCGTTTTGTGTTTATCACGTGGTGTCCAGTCATCAGCAGCTAACGGTTGAAGTCACGGCGTCAACAGTGTTGGTTGTTTCGACCACAATTTTGTAGTTTATGGTGGAAATTCAAAACTTTACAAAATTTATGTAGGTTTTCGCATTGTTTTATAGGTCATATGTGAATTGTCAGGGATTCGAGTTAACAAACCCGGACCAGGAAAATCTCAACGAAGAGGAGAAGAACTTGCTGTATGAGAAGAAGGCTTCGGCTTGGTATCATGTCACTTACCATCCCAAGTGGGTGAAAGAGTCTATGGAGCTGCAAGAGCCAGATGCTGAGTCGCCTAGTCCTGCGGTGATGCTGAGCTTTGCTTGGATTGCTGCTGATTATCTTGCAAGAATCAAAGTCCGGTCAGGGGAAATGGGAAAGAGTATCGACTCGGCCAAGCCTGTTGATGCTTTGGCTAAGTATCTTTCACAACGTCTCTAAAAGGTAACGTTCGACGAAGCCGTAAGGCCGCTCTGCCATGTATCTGTGGAAATTCACAGATATTTCAATGTTGTATTATGTATCTCTAGTTTGAATGTGCTTTGTGTTGTTGTTCTGAAAACTGTGTGTGATGGGGAAACAAACTGCTTGCCGTTTACGATTTGAACAACTCAACTGCTTGGCGTTGTTTGTAGTTACGTATATTTTATTTACTACTGTTTATATGTTGTGGAAAGAAATTGGCTTGGCGTTTTGTTTACGTGGGAGACCAAAGAAGTGAAAAGATGTAAATGCTCAAAACAAGAGAAAACATACGTTAAAAAGTTTCTCTTTTCATCTTCATGATTATTAAAGTATACACTAAAAGATGGTTTGATTAAGAACAATTATCAAATAATAATTAAAATTTATTTAAATGGTTAACTTATAGTTTCAATTAATTGTGATTATATAGTTAATGAATTTTATGATTTTTTTGTCAACTAATGAAATTTATTCTTCTCATTAAATTGTGTAGATAATTATAGAGTGGACATTATCGACAACTACAAAAAAAAAAAAAAATACTATTGTAGAGTGAATAGTGGTTTTCTCTATAAGGCCTGGATCATTGAATAGGCCCATTAGGTAGCTTGTTCCGATTAACTTCGACATTCTCAACGCTTAAGCTGCAGCAACACTCTTTTCTTCACCAGTCTCTTCCACTTTTTGGGGAGAAAAAGATGGCAGATGGATTTGGCTACGGCGGTTTCTCTGGAGTACCTTACCCGTTTTGGCTTTCCTCTCCGTCCTCGCATCCTCCAGCTACTGCGCCGCCGTTTCTGGCAAGCCATCCCGTTGAATCCTATGATCCAACCCAAAGGGGCTTTGATCCGATGACTTCTCATGGCTCTTATCACCGATCGCCGGCTGATTGGTCGAATAACCCAGCTTACGGTGATAATTCTCGCTCTCAGACGCCTTCTTCATCGTTTTACGCTGACAACAGTCGACCCGGTATGTACTTCAATCCCCCCCTCTAAAGCAAATTTGGGGTTTAACTGTTTAATGGTACTGTGATGGTTTCGAACTGTGGATTCGAGGAGATATCATAATTGTGCCTACTTTTGAAAAGTTATACTGAGTTAGATCGGCTTTAGAATTTTCATTCGTTCATGTTTAATTTTGCTTCAATACATGTTAGCTTGATATGATACTGATATTTGTATTGCTGAAAGGCGCATGAGTTTACTGTGTATTGGATCATTGTTTCTGATTTGTTTTTTTCGTGAAATATTAGCAGTATTTTTAGTTCTTTGTTCGGAGTTTTAACGCAGAGCGGATTTGTGTTTGCAGGAAATTTCGGTCCTAGGGGTGAAGATTCTTATAAAGACATGTACTCACCGAGTGGATTTTACTCAAGGGAATCATCATCTGATTTTGTGCCACTCCCCACTGAGAATTTCTCAGAGAGGCAACGCTTAAACTTGGTGCCTACCTATAACTCAGCTACCTCAGCTACAGTGTCTTCTTTAGCAGATATGCTAATCAGAAATTCTCAGGAACCATTCTATAAGCCTATCATGCCTTCTGATGTTTATGCTTCTAGCAATGCTTTTGATGAGAAACGTCCCGGACATTACCATCCTGGGTATGATAAACCTGTTAGTATGAATGCTGTCTCTGGTACTCCCGTGGAGCCTTACGTACGTGTTACAGATAGTATTCCACTTTTTCCAATGTCAAGCTTGAAAACGGAAGCTCACTTTGATGGAAGTCAGACTGGGATTCATTTAGGGGATGGGGGATCGTTCAACAGAGATGTTTATAATAACGCGCCCGATAATACTGGAGGAGTACAATCCAGCTTGCATGGTTCTTCTATCGACCCAGTTAACTTTGATGTGTTGCTTGGATATGGTGAAGCCACTGGTCATGCCAAGCCTTTGTCTGAGAATCCAGATCTTCACAATCAGATTGTTGGCTCGCCAGGTTCGAAAAGTCCCCGATCTTACAACCCGCTACGGTTTGATTTCAAGTCCCCGGGTCCACTGTTTAAGAAAAAACGAGAAGGTAGTGAATTCTCCCTTTATCAGAAGCCAAGCACTTTGGTTGCTGACAGTGAGAATGCTGATTCGGAGAGGTCCTTGAAGAACGCAATTGAAGATTTAAACTGTGATGAGCATATATCTTGGAGCCACTTCATGATGGTACCGTCTGAGGGACTTTCAGCTCCAATCATGGGAAGTGAGTCATGTGGTGAACTGAAAGCGGATAATGGAGATGCTCAATCAGCTGTCAACTATAATACCTCTTTTGAAGGTAGTGATAATCAACCTAGTGAAGATGTCCAGGCCAAGGAAAAGCCATGTAAGCTCCAGGAACAAATGTTTGAAATAATGAATAGAGAGAAGAAGACCGCGTTGTTGACAGATATGGGTCTCAAAGGGATTTGCAGATCGAATGCAGATGAGGTCTCAACTGGCCAATCACCTGAAAGGCATTTATGCGATCAAGGAGATATCACATCCCGGACTTCTTCTCCAAGAGTTTCTTCCGTGGTTAATGCCATGCATAATCTGTCAGAAGTGCTTCTTTATGAATGCTTCAGCAATGGAAGCTCGCTGAAGCTGGAAGAACGTGAGAACCTTGATAAGGTAGTAGACAATCTCACCAAGTGCTTAAAGAAACTCACCGGCAATAAGACATTAGCAGTGGATGCATCACTTCCAACTCAAGCTTTGCATGTTTCCTGTCCAAACGTGGTTGACCTTAATGAGGTATGTGATGCTACTCGACCCTGGTAGAACTTTGATTTTTTTTTTTTTTTTTTGCTTGTTCTACAATCTGATCATTTAGATTGTTCACATGAGTGTAGGCTTGATTTGTACTATGTTCCAAACCTATTTGGTTTTTGATAGAATGAAACACATTGCTTCTTCTTGTTTGCTGGTAGTTGCTTAACGGTACCCTTTTCAGGCCTCAAATGTAGTTGCTAAAGACGTTGAAGGGTTTAATGTCAAGCTACCGGACAGCTTTGGCTTTAAAGAACCGGTGGATAAGAATGAGATGACCCAGGTATTTACTTACATATTAATATATTGTTTTTGCCATGTATCTGTAGACTGAATCTTAACTTTGCAGAGTATTAAGAACATACTTGCTTCCAACTTTCCTGATGGTGAAGAAAACCACCCACAAACTCTCTTGTACAAGAATCTCTGGCTCGATACTGAAGCTGCCTTATGTTCCACATCTTGCATGGCTCGGTATCATCGTATCAAGAACGAGATTGGTAGTGTCAAATCTCAGAATATAGGTTGGTAACTTTCACACTATACGTCTCATTTGTCTAATAGTGTTAGTGACTAGAACTATATTGCAAGTGAATTTTCTCCAAAGATGCCACTGCTATGATGACTAACAACACCATCTTTGCAAATAACTTTCAAAAACATTTGTTTAACCTGTATTGTAACAGTACATCTTTTTATTTCTCTTCTCAGAGATCTCTGCAGATGCATCAATATATATGCAGGAACCGTTTCTTAACCCCGAGAAATCAGTTCCCATCATAAACAATGTAGAGCAGGAGACAGCTGAATCGCTCATCAAACATGGAAGGAATTGCGGGAACAATGTAGTAACAACGAGTCATGATGCACCCCAAAGCTCTAGATTCAACTCAGATCCCGTGGATGCAGTATTATCGCTTATGTCCAGAAGCTTCATGGGTGCTTTAGAACCAAACATTGATGGAAACTTCAAGCCTGATGCAACCTCTGGAAAGATACCGGACGCGATACAGAAGGAATCATCCACTGCATCCACCACTGAGGACAAACATAATGATGTTATCGACCGGTTTCAGATTCTGAAGCATCAGGAAACAAAGCGCAAACTCAAGTCTCAGAACTGCCCGGATACAGACATTGGTCAGTTTCAGATTCTGAAGCAGACAAAAATGGGTGTCCAGGAAGACAATCCAGAAGCTTCGAAGATGGCTAATATTGGCAAAAGCGGCCATGTGAGTGATGTTATGGATAGATTCCAGATACTGAAAAGCAGGGAAGCTGCTGAGCAAGTGTTGAAGTCTCTCAACCGCTTGGACATAGATTCAGATTCAGATGCAGACAGCGACCAGCCAAGAAGGAAAACACAAATGCGTGGTGATCTCGAGTCAGGCTGGAGGATGACAAGACTCTGCGAGTTCAGTCCTCAGATAGGGGAGACATGCGTGGATACTGAAGCTGGCAAAGGCTACGAGAGCCCGACCTCCGATTGGGAACATGTCCGCAAGGATGATTGAGTAATTGAACTTTTCCTTGGGCAAGAAGTTTCAATCCTTTTTATGTTTGCTTGTTAGTATAAATAAAAAAAAGGATTTATGGGACAACATGAACTCCGTATGAAAACGTTTGTGTATAATAAGGGATGAAAACTTGGTGGAGTGGTATTTGCTGATTTTTAAAATGGGGTGTAGTTTTTAAGTTTTAGAAATTGCTCTTTAAGAAGAAAACGCAGATATACAATATATCTTTAGACACATCCCCAAACTAAAGAGTATTGTCACGAAGAAACACATGAATACAGAGACCAGTCTTGTAAACCTACAAAAAGCATTTCCTTAAATAATATATTTTCTGATTTAACATACATTTTTATCATACATTTTTATCAGTTAACCTCTACGTCCTCTGCAAATTAATAATGTCTGGAATTATAAAATTTAATTAATTTATTATCGACAGACCTAATTCTTTAATTTAGGAAAAGTTAATAGGGCACACCTTTAATTTACGAAGGTACTTAGAAGAAAATGGAAATGTCAAATACGGGAGTATCTTGCCATATCCCAACAATATCTCGTAACTTCAATGCTGAGATCTTATCCTCAGGAAAAGATTTATAATTTCCTAATTTGACTAAAATAATGACTTGTTTTCTCATAATATAAAACCATTCGGCGAGACACAGAAGTCATTCTTACGAGTCACATCGACACGAGAAGTGGCAAAAGGTCTAGGGTTAATTTTTTTTCTCTTCTTCTAAATATGGTTGAAGCCGAACGTCCTTGGAAAATTCAAAAGAGAGCCTGTGAAGACAGAATCAGTTCGTTGCCCGACGATTTGCTCATACAGATATTATTGCGTGTTCCGACTGAAGATGCAGTGGCCACGACGTTTTTGTCAAAACGGTGGCGATATGTCTGGACGATGTTGCCTAGACTTGTCTACATAGAATCAGAGCAAAGCAAGAGCGTTTGGTGGTTACTTGACCAGTCCATACGATTTTACCAAGCGCCTATATTAGAACGTTTGTGTATTATACTCGGTCCACTATGTCCTGTTGATGTTGATGTTGTAAATTGGCTTGCAAAAGCAGTTGAGTGCTGCGTACGTAACCTAGTGTTCGCGCTCCATTGGAAAAGCGAGCCGATCAGAATGCCGAACACCCTTTACACATGCAACACGCTTGCGAGTTTGACTCTCTCCAACAAAATTCTTGTGGATGCTCCTTCTCCGGTTTCTCTCCCATCACTTACACAACTTGAGCTTAGACATGTTGCGTACAAAGACGAAGATTCTCAAGTTAGGCTTTTATCAGGTTGCCCCGTTCTCAAGCATCTTGTCGTGCTTCGACACGCTGATGGGGATGTGGATGATAATGTGAGAAAGTTTAGTGTGAAAGTGCCTTCTTTAAAGAAACTACTCTATTCGTTTATTCAACTAAACAATACTGATTACTCTTTGGTTATAGACAACCCGGCTTTAATGTACTTACACATCCGTGATAGTTCGGAAGAATCTTACTCCATATAGTATATGCCCCATCTTGTGGATGCATCCATAACTGCTACGTTTAACCAAGAGGACAATTTCCTCAGCTCTATTTCTTCGATCAAGTATCTTCAGCTATATCTGCTTGATCCTCCATGGTGGTGTAACACCGTTACCTACTCTCGACTTATCGAGTGTTGTATATCTAATTTTGACCCAGAGTGGTGCGAATCACTAGTGGTTTTTCTCTCTAATTGTCCTAAACTAAAAGTTTTTAGGGTCGACTCCATTGATCGGTCCGAGAATCATGTTCCAGTTTTATGGAACCAACCGACTTCTGTTCCCGAGTGCTTGTCGTATTGTCTCGAGTTCTTTAGATGGACAAAATATGCAGGAAGAGAAGATGAAAAACAACTCATATGGTACATTGTACAAAACTCCAAGTGCTTAAAAAGGGCAAAGATTTGGCTGAAATCAACCTGCAATCTTGAAGAGAAACGGAAGATGACTAAGGAGTTAAAATCTCTGCCTAAGGTTTTAACCAGTGCTTCGATACCCGACCCACCCGCCCGATGGAAAAATATTGTTTAGACTTTCACCTCTGCAAAAATGTTATTCAGGCTTTCATATAATGTTCAATAACTTTGTCTATTTGTCAGAATGTTTCTAATTCTAAAGTTGATAAGTTTCTCAAATTTTGTTTTTGTACTTTTCAGGCTTCACATACAGTACTTGTTCTCCACCAATAGTGTCAAGAAAAAGAAAAAACATTAGAAGACAATCGTGTAGAAGCATCAAAATAACGCCGAATGATATTAAACGGATAAGATATTAAATATCAGAAAGGACAATTAATCAAGTTTTCTGACAACTTACAAAAAATATTCGAAAACAATCTCCACGTGAAGAAAGCAAAGAGATTCATTCTCTATCTTAAGTAGTGAATGAGTTCCATTATTGCGCTTACAATATCTCCATCATGTCCCTTGAGTGCCTTAACCGCTTTGCTGCGCGCCTGAGTCATGACCAAGTCAATGTCACGAGCCTCTACACCGGTCTCATCAACTTCCTCTTCATCTTCTTCTGCTTGCGCTTCTACCGTGGCTGTTGATGCCTCTTCTCTCTGAGAAGTCTCAGGCATCCTAAACTGCTGATCTGCATGCTTGCGTTTGAAGCTTAGAGCTCAAGTTCTCAATCTTGGCCCCGAATATAACATATGTCTCTGAATGTGGGCTCTTGAAGACATTGAGTAGTGGAAATTTTCCTTGGACAAGAAGTTTCAATCTATTTATGATTGCTTGTTAGTATAAATAAATAAATAAGACCTGTGGGACAACATGAACGCCATATGAATACGTTTGTGTATGATAAGGGATATGAAATTGCGTGGAGTGGTATTGCTGATTTTCAAAATGTGGTGTAGTTTTAAGTTTTAAAAGTATAGCCACTCGCTCTTTAATGTTTCTAAAATGAAAATAAAACGCAGATTTATACAGGATATCAGCAAAACGTATTGTCACGAAGCACACAAAATTATACAGACCAGACTTTTATAATCTTCCAACAAGATACCACTGAACCTACAAAAAGCATTTCCTTAAAAATTATTTTCTGATTTTACATGATTTTGTCAACAACAGAAGACATCCAAGTTGTTACAAAAAAAAAACACAACCCAAACTTGTGCAACTTTCACATAGCCATGTAATTTTGGAATTGAAACAATAACTTTTACATATATTTTTACTACTTAATTATAACCTTTACAAATAAATAATGTTGAATTTATGAAATTTAATTAGTTTATTATCGATAGACCTAATTCTTTTAATCAAGTAAAATTTAATAGGGTACACCTTTAAATTACCTACTTACAAGAAAATGGAAAAAAATGGTGAGATCTCTCATTCTCCAATCGGGGAAAGACTAATAATTTTTTAACTTGTCCAAAATAATGTAAACCAGTGATTTCTTTTTTTTTTTGGCCAAGAGATTCTCACAAGTTACACCGACACGAGAAGTGACAAAGTTCTAGGGTTAAGTTTTTTTTTCTTCTAAGTATGGATGAAGACGAACGTCCTCGGAATATTCAAACGAGAGTTTCTAAAGACAGAATCAGTTCGTTGCCCGACGATTTGCTCATACAGATATTATCGCGTGTTCCGACCGAAGATGCAGTGGCCACGACGTTTTTGTCAAAACGGTGGCGATATGTCTGGATAATGTTGCCTAGACTTGACTACAAAGATACGGGAAAGAGAAAGAGCATCTGGTGGTTACTTGACCAGTCCATACGATTATACCAAGCGCCTAGATTAGAACGTTTGCGTATTAGACTCGGTCGACATTGCCCCGTTGATGTCGATGTTACAAACTGGGTTGCAAAAGCAATTGATTGCTGCGTACGTAACCTTTTGTTCGCGCTCCACTGGAAAACCGAGCCGATCAGAATGCCTCAAGCCCTTTACACATGCAACACGCTTGCGAGATTGGCTCTCATCTCCGCAAAAATTATTGTGGACGTTCCTTCACCGGTTTCTCTCCCATCACTCACACAGCTTGAGCTTATACGCGTTGTGTACAGAGACGAAGATTCTCATGTTAGGCTTTTATCAGGTTGCCCCGTTCTCAAGCATCTTACCGTGGTTCGATACGCTGATGTGGATGATAATGTGAGAAAGTTTAGTGTGAAAGTGCCTTCCTTACTGACTTTATGGTATGAGTTACGTCGAGTAAACGAGGATGATACTGATAGGTCTTTGGTTATAGACACCCCGGCTTTAATGCACGTAGGCATCTTTGATAGTTTTGGAGGCTCTTGCACAATAGAGTATATGCCACATATTGTGACGGCATCCATAGCTGCTACGTTTTACCCTGAGGACAATTTTCTGAGCTCTCTTTCTTCCATCAAGAATCTTGAGCTATACCCGTTTGATACAATGGTTCCATGGTGTAACGCCGTTAACTACTTTCGACTTATCGAGTGTCGTCTACGTGATTTTGACCCTGACTGGTGCGAATCACTTGTCGTTTTGCTCACTAATTGTCCTGTACTGAAAAAATTTATGGTCGACTGCAATTATGAGATTGATCGGTCTGATGATCATGTTCCAGTTTTATGGGACCAACCGAGTTCTGTTCCCAAATGCTTGTCGTCTTGTCTCGAGTTCTTTAGATACACAGGGTATGCAGGAAGAGAAGATGAAAGAGAACTCATAAGGTACATTTCACAAAACTCCAAGTGTTTGAATAGGGCGGAGATTTGCCTGAATCCAACCTGCAATCGTGAAGAGGAAGAGCAGATGGCTGAGGAGTTTACATCTATGCCTAAGGTTTTTGTTTTGAAACCCGAAACCAGTTCTGTCTAGGATCTTTGCAAATATGTTACTTAAAAAGTCTATTTGTCAGAGAATGATGTTTTTTTAATTCTAAACTTGATAAGTTTCTCAAATTTTGTTTTTCTACTTTTCAAATTCTTGTTCTCTCCGATAGAAGTCAATCATGTAGAAAGCACCAAAATAACTTCGAATTGTTGGATAAGCATTGAAGACTTGCAACCTAAGAAGCCTATAACAAGTTGGTTTAGGATAAGAGAGGTTGATATAATCTTGATAGCTTTAGAAGTCATCTATTTCTATTGAGAATATGATTAGCAGAGTTATGTTAAACCTATAAATACATCATTGTCGAGTTGTGACAAAGGTGTGAAGAACAATTACTTGTGTTTAGTTTTTGAGCTAGATTTCTAAACATAATAAAGAGAAATATTCTTTATAAACTTTGTTCTTAAGAGACTTTAATTGGTATCAGAGCTTAAGGCATCACGATCAAGAAGGAGACTTGATTATGATCACGAAAGTTCTATACACTTAGATTCACGATAAGGTGAAGCGATGGCTGAAGACAATCCTCCTCTTCCGCGACCAAGGGAAGAGAAGACGATCTCGATTCAAAGCCCTATGCTTACACCTACGAACTACACAGTATGGGCGATGCGAATGAAGGTATTGTTGCGAATTCATAAAGTCTGGGAAGCAATCGATCCCGGAACGAATGAGAACAACAAGAACGATGTTGCAGTCGCACTATTGTTTCAATCCATCCCGGAGACGCTTATTATGCAAGTTGGCGAACAAGAGTCTCCTAAAGAAATATGGAATGCTATTAAAACCCGATATCTAGGAGCTGATCGTGTAAAGGAGGCACGCCTGCAGACTCTCATGTCCGAGTTTGATCGTATGAAGATGAAGGATGACGACACAATTGATAACTTCGCTGGAAAGTTATCAGAACTATCAACAAAGGCAGCTTCTCTTGGAAAAACGATTGAGGAAGCTATAGTGGTGAAGAAGTTTCTCAACAGCCTACCGAGAAAGAAGTATATCCACATTATAGCTTCTTTCGAACAAGTTCTAGATCTGAACATAACAAGCTTTGAGGATATAATCGGAAGACTTAAAGCTTACGAGGAGAGGATTCTAGATGAAGACAACCACGGAGATTCACAAGAAAAGTTGCTTTATACAAACTCTGAAGAACGAAACACGTCTTCTTCAAGAGGGAGAGGTCGTGGCAGAGGAAACAGAGGAAGAGGAAGAGGACAAAGAAACTCACAAGATCGATCAACAAATCAATCAGATAAAACGAATGCGAAAGACAAGAAAGACAGATCAAAGTTGATTTGTTATAGCTGTGATAAATCTGGTCACTTTGCCTCTGTTTGTCCAGACAGACCACGGAAACTGCAGGAAGCGAATCAAGTAGAGATTGACGAAGCAGAAGCAGCTCTATACCTGCACGAACTCGTGTTCTTAAATGAAGAAAGAGTCATACCAAAGAATTACAGCAACGACGAAAGAGAAGATGGACTTTGGTATCTCGATAATAGAACAAGCAATCATATGACTGGCCGTAAGGAGTATTTCTCGGAACTAAACGAGAATATAAAGGGCAGAGTCAAGTTTGGTGATGGATCGTGCATTGAAATAGGAGGGAAGGGGTCAATACTATTTCAAAGCAAGACAAAAGAACAGAAACTCGTAATAGACATCTATTACATTCCGGCGCTTAAGAGCAACATCCTAAGTTTGGGACAAGCTACGGAGGTCGGATGTGATGTCAGAATGCGACAAGATTTCTTAACGGTTCATGACCCAAGAGGAAGACTTCTCGTAAGAGTCACAAGATCAGCGAACAGACTATACAAGATAAAACTCACGGTGGGTAAGCCAAGCTGTTTAAAGACAAGTATAGCCGAAGATTCTTGGAGGTGGCATGCGAGATTAGGACATATTAGTTTTAAGACTATGAAAGCTATGTCAACGTTGCAGATGGTTCATGGACTACCGGACTTCAAGGAAGAAGACAGACTGTGCGAATCTTGTTTGGTTGGTAAACAGACTCGACAATCCTTTCCAGCTGCAACAAATTATCGAGCTTCACAACCCTTAGAGCTACTACACGCGGATTTGTGCGGTCCTATCACACCACCAACAATAGCGAATAACAGATATATATTTGTTATTATAGACGATTACTCGAGATACATGTGGGCTATCTTGATTAAAGAGAAGAGTGATGCGTTTTCTAAGTTCAAGGAGTTCAAGAACTTAGTTGAAAAGGACCTCGAGAAGAAGATAGTAACTCTAAGAACGGACAGAGGAGGAGATTTTACCTCTGGAGAATTCAACGATTTCTGTAACTCAAGTGGGATTAAGAGACATCTCACAGCGCCTTACACACCCCAACAAAACGGAGTGGTGGAGAAAAAAAACCGGACTTTGTTGGAGATGACAAGAAGCACTCTCAAAGCGATGAAAGTACCAAATTACTTGTGGGGAGAAGCCGTACGTCACGCAACCCACATAATCAACAGTCCCAACACGAGCCCTCAAAAACATGACCCCATACGAATGCTTAAGGAACAAGAAACCACACCTTGAGCATCTAAGGGTATTCGGATGCTTAGCTTACGCTAAGATAGAGAATACAAACCTGAAAAAGCTCGATGACAGATCAAGACCACTAGTACACCTCAGTTTAGAACCAGGAACCAAGGCGTATAGGCTCTACAATCTGACGCAGAAGAAAATTGTAGTAAGCCGTGATGTGATCTTTGATGAGAAATCAAGCTGGAATTGGAGTGAAAATAAAGAAGGATCAAGCAGAAGTCCAGAAATGTTTCACTTAAGATGGGGAGATATCGTGGATGCAGGGGAAGGACCTACGATGGTGGGAAACGATCACCATGAAGACAATAATGGAAACCTAAGTGATCAAGAAGATGCTGAAAACGCAAACGAAGAAGAAGTTGCGGAAAATCAGCCGATACAGCAACCAATACAACAGCAGCAACCCCTAAGGAGATCAAACAGAGAAACTAACCTGCCAGGATACCTTGGAGATTACGTATGTTACCTTGGCGAGGACTATATTCTACAAGCTTCTGTGGAATGTGAGCGATTGTTGCTGTTAATAAATGACGAACCGAGCTGTTTCAAGGAAGCAGAAGGGTCGTTACAATGGAGACCAGCCTGCAAAGATGAGATAGATTCAATCAACAAAAACAGGACATGGTTTTTAGTTGAGAGAACGAGTTCTATGAAGGTGATTGGTCTCAAGTGGGTCTTTAAACTCAAGAAGAATGCGGACAACACCATCAATAAACACAAAGCGAGACTTGTAGCGAAAGGATACATACAAGAGTCCGGTGTTGATTTCGACGAAGTATTCGCACCGGTTGCACGTATTGAGACCATTCATTTATTGATAGGATTAGCAGCTTCAGAAGGATGGGAAATTCATCACCTGGATGTAAAGAGTGCATTCTTACATGGAGAGTTAAAAGAAGATGTTTATGTAGAACAACCCGAAGGCTTTGTGATAAAAGGAGCAGAACACAAAGTATACAAGCTTTTGAAAGCTCTATATGGACTAAGGCAAGCACCCTGAACATGGAATACGAAGCTAGATCAAATTCTGAAGAAGTTGGGATTTAAGAAGTGTGTAAAGGAAAGCGCAGTATATCGTAAAGAAGAAGGAGTAAATCTTCTCATTATTGCGATCTACGTTGACGACTTGTTCGTAACCGGAAACTCTCTCAAGGCGATCAATGACTTTAAAATCGGGATGTCAACGAACTTTGAGATGTCGGATCTCGGACTACTCACCTATTACCTTGGCATAGAAGTCTACCAAGGACAAGATGGAATCGAGATTAAACAAGAAGGTTATGCTCGACAGATCTTAAAAGAATCAGGCCTAGAAAACTGTAACCCGACCAAGATACCTATGGAGTTTGTATTAAAGATTTCTAAGGCACATGAAGAAGAGGAAATAGCTCCCACGAGCTATAGAAGGAACGTTGGATGTCTTCGTTACTTGCTGCACACACAACCGGACTTGGCGTTCTCGGTGGGAGTAGCAAGCCGATATATGCAATGTCCACGGAAGTCACATGGTGAAGCAATGAAACACATACTACGGTACCTTAAAGGAACGATGGGGTATGGTTTGAAATTTCAGCGTGGAGGTTCAAAGAAACTTGTTGGCTTTAGCGATAGTAGCCATAATATCGATCAAGATGACGGAAGGAGTACAACGGGCCATATTTTCTATTTTGGTTCATCACCAATCACGTGGTGTTCTCTAAAACAGGACACAGTTGCACTTTCTTCTTGTGAAGCTGAGTTCATGGCCGCGACAGAAGCAGCAAGACAAGCCATATGGCTTCAAGACCTTCTAAGCGAGATTACGGGAAAGAAGACAGAACAAGTCCTCATCAGAATTGACAACATGTCCGCAATTGCACTCACTAGAAACCCGGTGTTTCATGGCAAGAATAAGCATATTCACAAGCGCTACCATTTCATTCGAGAATGCATTGAAAGGGAGCTGGTGGATGTTGAACATGTGCCCGGAACTGAGCAGAAAGCGGACATACTAACCAAGGCATTGGCGCAGATCAAGTTTGCTGAGATGAGAAGCTTTATTGGTGTGCAAGACATATCTAAAGAGAAGTCTACAAAGCTTAAGAGGGAGAATGTTGGATAAGCATTGAAGACTTGCAACCTAAAAAGCCTATAACAAGTTGGTTTAGGATAAGAGAGATTGATATAATCTTGATAGCTTTAGGAGTCATCTATTTCTATTGAGAATAGGATTAGCAGAGTTATGTTAAACCTATAAATACATCATTGTCGAGTTGTGACAAAGGTGTGAAGAACAATTACTTGTGTTTAGTTTTTGAGCTAGATTTCTAAACATAATAAAGAGAGATATTCTTTATAAACTTTGTTCTTAAGAGACTTTACGAATGATATTAAAAGTATGAGAGATATTAAATACACGGAACGACAATAATTCAGTTTTCTGACAACTATTCGAAAAACAATCTGCAAGATCATTCTCTCTCTCTCTCTCTCTCTCTCTCTCAAGTAGTGAGTTCCATTATTGCACTTACAATATCTCCATCGTGACCCTTGAGTGCCTTAACAGCTTTGCTGCGTGTAACTCCAGCCTGAGTCATGACCAAGTCAATGTCACGAGCCTCCACACCGGTCTCATCAACTTCTTCCTCATCGTCTTCCGCTCGTGCTTCCACTGTTGCTGTTGATGCCTCTGCTCTCTGAGACGTTGCTCCAATCTCAGGCATCCTAAACTGTTGAGCAGCTTGCGTTTGAAGCTGAGAGCTCAAGTCCTCGATCTTGGCCTCACCGAATATAACATAGGTCTCTGAATGTGGGCTCTTGAAGACATCAGGCTTTGAGATGAAGAAGAGCACCTGTCAACATTAAGGATGCGCATGGTTTAGAATAAAACAAATCTTAGGTAGTGAAAAACAGAGGAAACGTTTTGGTTTTTACGTTTTTGGTTCTTTTGATGGTCACTCGGCTAACACCTGTAACTGGTTTCATACCGAGCTTCAACATTGCCTTCCTGCTCTTCTTTTCACTTCTGCTCTGCTTTGAGCTTTCACTTACACCTACGCATAAACTTCAATCCATTTCAAGAACGATTCGGAATGGGTATATAAACATATTCGAATATCTGTAATGAGTACTCATGAGTTGATTCTCTAGCTGAAAAACTGAGAAGAAGAGTCAAATTTCTCAGAACATGGTCGAATATATCAATCTATTAGAAATGTGATTCCAATGCTATAAATTTCTATATATGTAAAACAAAAAATTTCACTATCTAGATATGGATGTGAGAATCTACAAGCCCAGGATTGAAGATTCAAACACACTTCACCATTCATTAAGAAACTTAATAAGAAAGGTATTTGAAATGTGTGTTTAAGGCTCAAATTCGCGAAAAGAGGAAGAGACTACCTTGAGCGTCGTCGTCTTCCTCTTCTACGTCGCCATCATCATCTTCTTCGTCATCTATGACATCTTCTACAATTGGTTCATCAGTCTGAAAATTGCCAGATAAATAAAAACCGAAGCAAAACCATGACATAAAAATAAATACAAGATTCGTCCAAGAAAGTCTCACCTGAAGCTTCTTCTCGAGCTCTTCAGCGATGACAGTATCAGCCACCGGTTTCTCAGGTTGTCCATCGCCGGATTCAGTGACTACTGCAGGAGGAGACATGGCTTTCAAGAGAATTTTTTTTAGGATAAGAATCGGTGCGGTGAGAGTGACGACGACTCCGGAAGATCTTTTAGGCTCTGTTTTGTTTTGTTAATTCTTAATGGGCTATTTATTGGGCTTTACTCCATTTTATGTGGGCCATAAAGTTCCAGACCCATATTTTTGTGGAACGCTTCCAGTATTTTTAATAATAAAACTGAATAAAAAATAGTAAAGAATGTCTTATATTTTAGACCATTATCTAAATTAAGATATATTATCTAAATTAAGAACGTACTTATGGTAAGTTGGGAGTGTATCATGTAAAATTTCACCTTCTGAATTGCATTTATATAATTTATATGCTTTCATATATTATATTTTTGAAAATATATTATGTTTTAAAAGTTGTTAACAAAAAGTTTTACTTAAATTTATTAATATATATATATATATATATATATTTTAAGACAATATCTCCATTATATACTTTAAAAACAAAAATACTACAAAATATCTTATATACATAAAGTACATAAAATATTAATAATTAATCAATAAGACTCACACTAATGGTGTCTCTATTAAGCTTGCTCTCACGTGTCCGATAAAAAAATTATATAAATAATTTCTTTGATTTTGCATAATCTACTAATCTTAATATATATTTTGTAAAATTTATATGTACTTTTATAGAAAAACATGACATTTGAATATATATATATATATATATATATATATACTAATCTGAGGACTGAGGTTTAATCTGGAGTCAATGGCCATACCGAACCCTAAATATGGCCGTGAATTCACTGCCACCAGCACGTAGATTAATTCTCTGTTGTAATCTTGAGCGCATTTTAGTCACCAGAATGTTGTTGAGGATGCATCTTATGACATTGGTTCTTTCTTTTGACAAAGAAGAAAACGGCCAACCCGATAAGAATCGAACCAACCAGAGCTCTGATAATAGAACCCACAATTTTTCCAGCATTGTTCCGGGAAGACGAGTAAGAAACCGGTCGATCAAAATAGTCATCCCCGGTAGGAGCCCCGGTCTGGACTAGAACCTCTGGCCTAAAATCAAATGACAGACCGTACAACTAATGATTATACAAAACATCTGGAGTTGTTGAATCGGGTCGCTGTGGAAAAAGCCCGCTAAGAAATGTAAAGAGTGGAGAGATAGTGCCGTTGAGTCCCATGTAGTTACTGAACTCAATACGTATGATATTAGGTCCAGAACAAGTTATCCCTACCCACATGCTCTTACCACCACAAGGATTGTTTCCTTTCCAGCTCTGCACAAATATCAACGAGTAACCAAATGATTTAGCGATTAAAAGCATAGCGTCAACACGGGAATTGATGTGATCATGGAAGGCAACCAGGAAGAACATGTGGAAACTGAGCTTGAACCTGCGCAGATGCAATGCTTGTACCAGAAACCGGACCATTGACTCGTGCTAAAGCTAAGAGATTTATACAAGAAATTGGAGGTTTACTTAACCAAATGTTCACATCCAAAGAGAACTCGGATTGGAATGGAGAAGACTCAACTCAAGAAGTTCTTATGATGATCCAAGTCCAAAAAGAGCTCTAACGGGTTTGTGATCATTTTGCATTCTTTTTTCTTATCCTTGGTTTTGTCCCAATGGATTTTCCAAAAATGGTTTTAATGAGGCAAATAGATCACAAAGTTACTATGCCCAATCATCTATATAGTTCACCTATATAGTTTGCATATATAGCTCGTCTATATAAGCTGAATAGTCATTTAAACTTAGTTTAATTCAGTCTTTGTTTTATTTATTGCTTTGACCACTAGTTTACCTCTTGGTCTACTCATTTTCTTTCTATATAACTCATGTAATCTCATTTGAGAAACAACAACCTTTATTTTATAAAATCTTTTGAGAGTGATTCTCTTTGTTCCTTGTGAACTTTTCGATCTGTCTTGGTGTGTCATATCCAGGGGATCAACCCGGTTTATCAAGTGTTCTTCATCACACTTGTGTGGCCATTCTACCAACTAAAGTTAGTTGTTTGCGGTATAATGTAGTATCAGGTGGTGAGTTTCATATACTCACCATTGGAGCTACCTACATCACCTTTCTAAGGTTCCACCGCCTTTTCCTTTGGAGTTTCCGCTTCTATAACCAACTTTAGAGTGCCCGATCTTGGAGGTTCGCATCATCTGGTATCAGAGAACCACTCAAAAGTTTGGTATTCTATCATTCTGTTCATCTTCTCATCTTTTCATTTTTCATTTTTCATCTCTTCATCTTCTTATCTTTTCATATACTATCTTTCTCCTTCTTATCTTTCCATCTTCTATCTTTATCTTCTTTTCATCCATTTTTGTTTCTCATTTTTAATATTTATTTTCGTATCCAGTAATAAAAAATGATCTAAGAAGTTCTGGAATTTGTTTTTCGCAAAATCTAAAGTTTCTTATTCTAATTTTCTTTCAGTTAGTTCTCTTCTTTCGATTATATTTCTTTTCTTTCTATTCTATTCTATTCTATCTTTCTTTCTTTCCGTTCTATTCTATTTGAGCTTTCTAGGCTTTCTTTTCTTTCTATTATATACTTGGTTTACTGCTTGATTCCTGAGAGAAACATATTGAGTTGATTGTTAGTCCTATTGGAACTTTGAGAATTCACTGAGTGACATTTGTTTGAGTGAAACACCTTTTTTTAAAAAACACTTGAGAGAAACACTTGTGAGGACTTTCATTTCTAATTTGTTTGTTAATCTTAGCAGGAAAAATCATGTCTCAAGATGGAGAAAACCGAGGAGGAGTACCAACAATCCTTAATTCAGATGGACGCCTTGTTAGGAGAGATGCAGCGGATGCTGAGGACTGAAATCAATGGAGTCTATGAGAGACTTGAAGAAGTTAGAGTTGAAGTTAGAAAAAGGCATCCTCAAAACGTGCCTGTTCAAAGAGAAGAAGAACAAAGGACACCAGCAAGGGTTAATCTAGACGATGACTACTACAGCTGTGATGGTGATTCTTCTCAGGGGAGTAGAAGGAGACCTAGACGTGATAGAGACGGCAGAGGTCAGGCTGATAACAACTTGGGAGGTCTTAGGCTGAAAATTCCATCATTCCATGGAAAAAATGATCCAGACGCCTATTTGGAGTGTGAGAAGAAGATTGAGCTAGTTTTTGACTGCCAAAACTATTCATAATCCAAAAAGGTTAGAGTAGCAGCTACTGAGTTTTATGACTATGCTATTAACTGGTGGGATCAGTTTGTTATAAGCAGGAGACAAAATGGAGAACATTTTGTTGAGACATGGAGTGGGATGAAAGCGATAATGAGGAAACGCTTTGTTCCTAGTCACTACCACATAGAGCTACACCAAAGGCTAAGGAGACTTACACAAGGTAGCAGGAGTGTGGAGGACTACTTTCAGGAAATGGAGACTCTTATGATAAGAGCTGATATTGATGAGGATAGAGAAGCCATGATGGTAAGGTTCTTGAGTGGAATGAGCAGAGATCTTCAGGATCAGATGGAGCTACAACATTATGTAGACTTGGAGGAGATATTACACAAAGATATCTTGATGGAGCAGCAGCTCAAGAGGAGGGGTACAACTCGTCAGTCTTATGGTGCTGGAACGTCTAGTGTGAGACCTAGTTACTCTAGATAAGTGAAGACAGCCCCAAAGCCACGGTTTGATGCTAAACCAACCACTATTGGTGAAGATAACAAAGGGATATCCGAGCCTACAAGGACAATGAACCGCGATGTTCAGTGCTTCAAGTGTCATGGCAAGGGGCATTATGCCAATGAATGCTCTAACCAACGAACCATGCTACTTCTGGACAATGGAGATATTGTTACGGAAGAATAAGGAGTAGTGGTATCTGATTCGTTAGAACATGAAGAACTTCCAACAAAAGGTGATTTTCTTGTTACTAGAAGGTCGTTGAGAGTTCAAACCAAGTTGGAGGAGACTGAACAGAGAGAGAACCTGTTTCACACGAGGTGTCTTGTTCAGGAGAAGATTTGCAGCCTCATCATTGATGGAGGAAGCTGTACGAATGTTGCAAGTCAGGTTTTGGTTCATAAGTGATATCTCTTGTATTTACATCATTTAGGCTTGCATTTAGTACATGTTTTGGTTCTCTTTTGCTTGTTTTTCTTATCTTTTGTCCTATTTTCTTCTCCTTTTAGACTTAGGTTGCATTTAGGATGTAGTTTGCATTTTTCTTACATTATGGATGTTTTTAGGTACTTATGGAGCTAAAAGGAGCATAAAGGAGCTTTGGGGATGAACCAGGAAGCTAGCTGGGCTGAAAAGGAGCAAAAGGAACCAAGACAGACGATCTCTGCAGAGCCTATCGGTCTGTGCACGAGGGCTATCGGTCAAGGAGTGACCGATAGAAGACCTATCGACCAAGCCTATCGGTCAGAGAAGTGACCGATAGAAGTGCACCGTATATATTTCGGTCACCCTATCGGTCACCGTATCTCTATCGATCAAGCATATCGGTCTTATGCCCAAAAGGGGAACAAGTTCTAAATCACTCAAGGGCAGCGCACAAAGCTATGGAGGATGATTGGAACTGGGCAATTCATAGCTGGTACCATAAGGAACCAACATCTGAAGCATCTTGCAGTTAGATATGCTCACAAGGCGCTTGCAAACACATTCTTTGCAAGGAAGGAAACAACAAACCTAACTGACAAGGAGAGAGACTTCATCTACACTGGAATATATGCAAATGTGGATACCAGCGACAATGGTACACCGATAGGCCCACCAAGCAAATTCCCATGCTTTGTGAGATTGCTGATGGAGCAGCTGCTGACCTATCAGAATTGGGTTCTAAACAAGGGGAAAAGAGAGAAGAATCCACAGCTTCACATTGGAGGAATTGTCACAGTTGTTCTAATATCAGGTGGTCTGAACTTTGAGGAACATGCTGATGATGCTCTGGAACATTTATGGATAGATATGGACTATCTTAGGAGAAGCCATTACATTGAGAAGAGTATTCAAGACAAGCATGTTTACAAGTTTATCAATGAACTCCAAGAGCCAGCAAGAGTCCTTCTACCTAATCCAAGGCTTACCTCCTTCACCATAAGGAGCAACATCAGTTTCAACCTGAGTGAAGGAGAGCTCTACAAAGGCGGCCCTGTCCCTGAAGAGAGAGAAGAAGATAATGAGGAAGTAGAACCAGAAGAGATTGAAGAAGAAGTTAGAGAAGAAGCTGAAGAAGATGTCCAAAGAGATGATGCTGCTGGCGCTGAAGGCTATGTGCTTTGTGCCATGATTATAGAGTCTTAAAGTTGAGTCAAAAACCTGTTGTTATAGACTCAAAATTTTGAAATTGTCAGTTTTTCTTGGAACTAGCCATATGACGTTTATGCTTATAAGAACCATTGCCACAGTAGTTGATTACAAGACTTACTAAGATGAAAGTCATAAGTAGATCAGTCTAGCAATGAAGGTTTAGGTTCATAGAGAATCTGGAAAATTTGTTGTTAGCTCCACCTTAATGAACTTTAAACTTCTTATCTTGGGGCTTGTTCTTATTGATCTTGATTCTCTCTTTCAGCACTGACAATACGGTTAAGATACAGTCTCTCTTTGATCTTCCCTGATGTAGTTTTTAAGAGTTTAAGTCCAAAGAATGATGCATTCATGACCTTGTCTCCTCACAAGGAACAACAGTAACACTCTTTGTAAAACATTAGTAGCACAGTGCCTTTGGCACTCATGGTTTTATGAATAGCATTAGTGGATAGAAATAAGTTAGAGCCACTTACCTCAACCTCTTTGTTTCATATGAGTTTGTAGCTCATGTACCTCGGAAGGGCTCAAAGGAGCGAGGTTGAACTTGAGGTCATTATGAGTGAAGGAGTACCGGTTAGTACGACCGTTGTGAAATGTAGCTCGGTCAAACTGCCATGGTCGGCCAAGTAGCTAGTGCCCCGCTTGCATAGGGACAACATCACAAAGCACTTGGTCTTGGTACTTGCCCACATTGAACGGTACGGTGACTTGCTCGGAGATTTTGAGCTCCGAAGATGAAGTGATGAACTACAATTCTGAGCAGTTCCACTTCACACCTTATGAAGTCCCAAGCCAATGGAGCTCTTTGAAGGTGGCTCATGAACATATCAACACACTTCAGAGATGGTGTAAGTGGCAAAACAAAGCCATCAAGAAGCTTGTGAAGATGGTGAAGGGAAAGTTCAGAAAAGACAAAGCTACATCAGGAGGAACCTTCCACCAAAGCCACACTCATGAGTACACCTCTCACCAAGAATAGCAAATGCCACAAGCTGACCCAACTGAAGAAGAGGAAGCTGTTTGGAACCCCCATGGAAGACATTCTTTTCATGCACAACCAAGTGATCAGTGGGGAACATGGGCACAACCAAGGGCTTCATTATACACAAGGTGATTCTTCTCAAGCTGAAAGGTTATGGTCAAGCTGGGTTCTTCCACCTCAAGAAGCAGCACCATCTACAAAGACTTATGAGAGGAGGAACAAGAGGAGAGCTAGCAAGTCTCCACAGATCTCTGGATCATCCCACCACTCCTCCCACCAAAACTAAAAGGTACCACATCCTACTCATTGTTTATACCACTGCATTTTTTTTTTAAGTTTTGTAATATATTTTGTTGCTTCTCTCTCTCATTGCTTTTATTACACAAGAGACTGTGTAATTTAAGTGTGGAGGAGAGATTTGGGGTTTGACTTTAGTTTTGTTTTCTTAGTTTTTCATTTTCTTTCATCTTGAGTCTTATGCATATCATGCATTCATATAAGGCATAGAAAAACACAAAAAATCGAAAAATTTGAAAACAATTTGCATATTTTTGCAAACCAAAAAGAAAGCATGTAGTTGCATTTCATTCTCTTAAGATTGAGTCTAGAATTGACATATAGGTTGCATTTGCATTTTCATAGGACATAATGATGAATTCTCCTTGTAAAGTGCTTAGAGTTTAGAGATGATTTTAGTGTTTAAGTGGTTAGTTGTTTGATGCATCATAAGATTGATAGAAGTTAAGGCTGAACCATGCTTAGATTGCTAAATTTGGTCTTCTCATCTCATACTGAAAGCATTTGTTCTCTGAAAATCAACTCTATCAACTTGAACCTTAATTTGGACTTTTAATTATCATGTTTTATGCATTGAAAAGTGAATTCATGGCTACCATATACATATTTGGATATGCTTTTTCCCTTCTACCACTCTTGTTGATCCAAATAGCTGATCATCATACTTATGGGACAGTTAATCCACTCACTTAACCAAAACCTCATTTTGAGCCTAAACACTATCTTGAGAGCTGTGAGGCTTTTGCATATCATTTTCGATTTTGTCTTGGCAAAAAGTGTGAGGAATAAGGCTGACAACAATAAGCTCTCTTGTAGATATCAGCTTGCATCTTGAGCTTGATTCTAGGTTAGGAGCTTTGGGTTAAAAATGGTAGAGTTAAGTGGTTTGAACTTCAAGTTTATATGCTTTGAAAAGAAGAGGGAAAATATTGAAATTTTAGAAAAGGGGAAACAGTTTAGCATTGTGGTTAAGTAAAGGGAAGTAAAAGCTCTAAGTGTAAAGAAGAAAGGCGCCAGCAACAAAGCTTAGAAAGGTCAAAAGAAGAAAAATCAGACCAAGAGCAATCCACCAAAGGTGAAGAATGGCGCCAATTCAACAAAAAAGAGCAAGTCCCAACCAAAAAGAAGCTATCACACAAGCAAAAAGAAGAAGTTTACCCAGCCATGAAGAAGAAGAAAGGGTAGAGTTTAGGAAAATAGTAAACTTAGGGGTTCACTTTTGGGTTTAGAAGTGTTTAAGATTCATCTTTGGGTAAAAGGGTAGAAGAGAGCTTTGAATTGCATGCATAAGTGTGCTTTTACCTTTAGCATTTTGCCTAAGATAAAATCATTTCATTGAGTGATCCCTTATGTTTTTGAACCCTTTGCCTGAATGAGATCATTTTAATCTCATAACCTTACCCTTTGAACCAAATGTCTTCACTTGGTTGCATAAGCATGATTCATGATTTTGAGCTTAATTGAATGTTAATGAGTTGGTTGATTTGAGCATTTGCCTAAGTTGAGATTTGAGATCATTTTGAAACATGATGATCATGGCTAGGTTCTTTAAAGTAAAGCTGATTATGTTTGCATCCCACAACTAGGCACTTAAGCATTGATACCATCTCTTTACCTTTGCATTTTTGGATCTGAATGCCCACCTTCAAACCTCACTCTCTCATTTGTTCTTGTTTGCTTGAGGACAAGCAAAAGGCAAGTGTGGGGGTGTTGATATCTCTTGTATTTACATCATTTAGGCTTGCATTTAGTACATGTTTTGGTTCTCTTTTGCATGTTTTCCTTATTTTTTGTCCCATTTTCTTCTCCTTTTAGACTTATGTTGCATTTAGGATGTAGTTTGCATTTTTCTTGCATTATGGATGTTTTTAGGTACTTATGGAGCTAAAAGTAGCATAGAGGAGCTTTGGGGATGAACCAGGAAGCTAGCTGGGCTGAAAAGGAGCAAAAGGAACCAAGGCAGATGATCTCTGCAGAGCCTATCGGTCTGTGCACGAGGGCTATTGGTCAATGAGTGACCGATAGAAGACCTATCGACCAAGCCTATCGGTCAGAGAAGTGACCGATAGAAGTGCACCGTATATATTTCGGTCACCCTATCAGTCACCTTCTAGACCGATAGGATCTCTATCGATCAAGCCTATCGGTCACAATTGACCGATAGAAAGCCAGTCCGAGCCTGTCTTTTATTACACTTTTGCCATTACTTTAGGGCTTCCTTCTTTTATGTATAAATAACCATTTTTCTGAGATTTTCGACAAGTCATGTCATTTTACTGTTCTTAAGCATTTTCTTTGAGTTTGTAAGACAAATTTCTTGCTTTCTTTAATATAAGTTGATATTTGCCTTTAATCTTTTTTTAATCTCTCTTTTAATCATGATTAACATCTTTTCTCGTTGTGATTTGGTGTTAAACATGGCTATTAGTGAGTAGTTTGCTTATGATTCTTAGATGTGGTAGATTATGAGAATTTAAGACTTGATTAAGGTTTGTTTAGTGCTTCATATCATGGGTTCCTCTCTATTAATCTGTTCTTAAGCTAGATTTGTCTTGATCACACTTATCTAGGATGTTAGCTTTCTCTTATGCCCACCAAGTATTTGATGAAATGCTGATCTTGTTTAATAGAGGATTTGCTGGCCTTGGCTCAAGAGATTGACTGTTTGAGGAACATTTTGACTTGAATAGAGTTGATTATTAATTCTTGTTGAATATTTTAGCACTAATGAGAGTTAGTTCTTGTTAAGATGTTTAACAAAGGGTTATTTACCAAGAGATTGGACTTAGATTGCTTGTTTGTGAACTCTATGTCTAGGAACCAGCATTGCTAGCTTGTTTGCTTGATCAATGATGTTTGAAACTGCCTTAGTTAGTCTTTGAATTCCCCAAAAATCAATAACAACATCTAGGAACTTGCTTTCTCTTTATTGAATTTTGAATTTACTGTTCACTCTGTTTGTTTGCTCTGTTTTGCTTCTTTAATCTTATCTAAACTGTCTTTGCTTTAGTTCTTTTGATATATGATCACCTTAGGTTGCTTGTTGGGTGCTTTGCATCAAAATTCTGCTTACCTTGCTTGACTTAGAGGTCTCTACTTGCAACTCTTCTGTTTTTCAAACTCCTCTCCATGGATTAACATAAAACCCTTACTACAACTGACTAGTACAAGGGTGATTGGCATAAGGACTCAAAAACTTTGTATCAGTAAGCTGGGTCTACAAACTGAGAAGCATCTGAGACCTTACAGTCTTCAATGGTTGATTGACAATGGGGAAATGACAATGACGAAGCAAGTAAGAGTTCCTTTATCTATTGGAAAGTATGCTGATAAGATCCTTTGTGATGTTTTGCCTATGGAAGCTGGTCATATTCTTTTGGGAAGACCATGGCAGTATGATCGCAAGGTTACACATGATGGATTCACAAACAAGCATTCTTTTGAGTTTAAAGGGAAGAAGTTCACTCTAGTTCCATTGACACTATCTGAGGTACATCAAGATCAAAAACACTTGTGCAAGAAGAAAGAAAAAGAGAGTTTGAGTGCCCCAAACACTAATCACGAAAAAGAGAGTGAGAGTTTGAGAAAAGCCAAGAAAACGGCATGTGAGAGTAAACCCGTGAGAAACTCAAACTTCTTTGTGAGATCTTGTGAGGTTAAGAGAGCTCTTTTCTCTAAACAGCCTGTGATTCTATTTGTTTATAAAGAGGCTCTCATGAGCTTGACTGACCTTGAACCGGTGCTGCCGAGTGAAGTTACTTTTCTTTTACAGGATTATGGAGATGTATTCCCTGAAGAAAACCTAAGTGGTTTACCCCCAATTAGTGGGATTGAGCATCAGATAGACTTTGTACCTGGACCTTCACTACCAAATCGTCCAGCCTACAGAACCTATCCAGTGGAGACCAAGGAGTTGCAAAAGCAAGTTGGCGAGCTGATGGAGAAGGGATACATTAGAGAGAGCATGAGTCCTTGTGTTGTGCCAGTTTTACTTGTTCCAAAGAAGGATGGAAGTTGGAGAATGTGTGTTAACTGCAGAGCCATCAACAACATAACAGTTAAGTATCAACATACTATACCTCGCTTAGATGATATGGTAGATGAATTGTTTGGTTCTAGTGTGTTCTCTAAGATTGATCTGAAAAGTGGATATCACCAAATTCGCATGAAAGAGAGTGATGAATGGAAAACTGCTTTCAAAACCAAACAGGGATTGTATGATTGGTTAGTGATGCCTTTTGGTTTAACTAATGCACCTAGTACATTCATGAGGTTAATGAACCATGTTTTGAGAAAATTCATAGGCTTTTTTGTTGTGGTATACTTTGATGATATCCTGATTTATAGCAAAAGCCTAAGTGAGCATGTAGAGCATTTAAAATATGTTTTAGATGTTCTTAGGAAGGAAAAGCTGTTTGCTAATCTGAAGAAGTGTACTTTTTGTACAGATAATCTTGTGTTTCTAGGCTTTGTTGTAAGTGCACATGGTATACATGTTGATGAAAAAAAGGTCAAGGTAATTCGTGAGTGGTCTAGTCCCAAAACTGTTGGAGAAGTAAGGAGCTTTCATGGACTAGTATGCTTCTACTTAATACCAACACTTTAAAAATAAAATATTTTGTAGACTAAATTTTAAAATAATTTCCTTTTAGAAGTTTTTTTATTAGCATAATTTATTAATATTAATTTTATATTTTATTTTGGCATATAAGGTTCTTTGTTATTATTTTACTTTTTGTTCGTAAAACTTTGTCGCTGTTGATATTTCAAAAAGCTAGTTAAAAAATCATGTTAATATTTTTTTTTTGACATACACGATTCTTTTCAGATAATTATATTCTGTAAGACATAATTTTTTGTTTATTAGTTAGACTTTTTGATGATTTTTAAAAGAGTTAGCATAAATATATGTCAATTTTCTTCTAGATGATTTTTGTTTTGTTTTTAGTTTAAGTTTTTGATATTGACTTCTACTTTATTTTGAAAAATACAATTTTGTGAATATCTTTCACAAATGAATTTGAGTTGACAAAAGTATGGATCACGAATTCGGATTTACCGATCCGAGGGAACCAAATGAAGCATCTTTTTCTCCTTCCGAAAGAAAAGAGGAAGACTTATTCCCACCGAAGTGCACTAATAGAAAATCCCTACCATAAAATTCAACACTTCTACACCAGATATCTCATATAACCCTTCTTTTATTAGTGTGTTGATGGAACATGATAAAATATTCATATTGCCCTCTGACAGAAATAAGAACTTTAAATTATTTTGATTCAAGATCCCTCTTTTTTTTTACTTATTTACTTTAATTTTATATTTTAGAATTTAGTTTTGGATACCAACTAAACTAATCACATAATATCCCCAGTTTTTTATCTCTTTTTCTTTTGTACGATTAAGGAGTAGCAACCGATTTTATAAATCGAAATACAGAAAGCCCCCTCTCCCATAAATTTTTTTTTTTTATCTTATTATTAATCAAGAATTTTGTATATAGCTAGAACGACCCTCACAAATTGCGAATACTAATTTGTTAAGAATGAATCGAATTGAAGCTATAGCATCATCATTTGCTAGAATAGAAATATCCGCGAGATCAGGATTACAATTTGTATCGATTAAAGAAATGGTTGGAATTCCCAAAGTTATACATTCTCGAAGAGCCGTATATTCTTCTTGCTGATCGATGATGATTACAATATCAGGCAATCCCGTCATATATTTAATCCCGCCTAGATATGTTTCCAAGCGAGATAATTGTCTCTTTAACACAGTTGCATCTCTTTTCGGAAGACGGTTGAATCCCTCTGTCTTTTGTTCAGTTCTCAAGTCTCTAAACTTATGAAGTCTTTTTTCGGTAGTGGACCAATTTGTTAACATGCCGCCGAGCCACTTTTTATTAACATAATGACACCGAACTCTTATTGCAGCCCGCGACACTAAATCAGCTGCTTTATTTTTTGTCCCAATAATTAAAAATTATTTTCCCCTACTTGCTGCATCAAAAACTAAATCACAAGCTTCTGATAAAAAGCGCTCAACCAACAAGAACAGTTCATGATATTTCAAAGAAGGCCGGAATTTTTACGGAATTAAGTCTTAATAAAACGAAATTGAATTAATGAAATATAAAAAAGAGGATGTGAAAGACTCATATATAGCTTGGTATAAAATTTTATCTACTCTTTTCTTTCCTCCTCTTTCGTTTCCATCATATTTATTTTTATTTATTTTTAGTATTCTTCCTAAGGTAAGAATACTAAAAAATACCCTGCTAACAACTATTATATTTTATAATCATAAACAAATTATGTTTTATAATCATAAACAAATTTATGAAAAAAAATTTGGATGCTAATTTTTGTATAAATACAAAATTTTAGTGTATAGAAAATAATATGTATGTATATTCATAAAATTAATATTATTAAAATTAATATTATTATATGAATAATTTATTCATTATTCATAAAAAGTTAAAGACCATACAAAATGGGTTTAAAAAAGTATAAAAATATCTGAGATTATCCTACCTGGCTTAGTTTTCATTCATTGTATGAACTAACAAACCAAGGGGTTCATCTTTTTTATTTCTTTTTTATATTCTTTTCGCTATATTAAAAATTAATAATCATATTGACAACAGTGTATCGACCAAATATAATTCTCTCATAGAGAAATAGATCTATTTATCCCGGACGCACACATGACTGGATTTTTTTTTCTTTCTTTATTCTGGTTGTATCTACAAATTTGCAGTACTTTTTTTTTTTTTTTTGGGGGTTGCTAACTCAACGGTAAAGCCGAGTACTTTCTTCGCCCAGATCGGTCAGAGCACCGCCCTGTTAAGGCGGAAGCTGCGGGTTCGAGCCCCGTCATTCCCGACCTAGGAAAGGTAGAACACAGAGGATAGAGGATAAGTAGTGGAGTATTGTTCACCTATAACAGGAGTTTAGGAAGTCAGATAACAGAGATACTACCTAGGCATCCTATCTCTCAGATACCTCTATTCTTAGTTTAATCGATTGAGAAGAACTCAAAAGATTCCCAGCTGAAAAGGGAGCTTCATTCGAAAGTAATAGAGCTAAGAGTACTCATTGATAGAAACCCTTATAGGAAAAGATCAACCCTTTGCCCAACTCACTCATTCGGAAAAGGCGAGCAGACCTTAGATCCAGCCTGCCAAATTAGGAAGATAAAGTTGAGTCTGCTATACCGATAAAAGTCATCAAACCTTTTATAGCTCGTAGGACCACATCGGAATTGAGAAAAGTAGGCAGCCTTAACAAAGAAGACTGTAGACCCCTACTGGATTGGTTCAGTGGTTAGTGTGTTTTTTTTTAATAGCTTCATTGAGAGGCTCACCGCACTCACATGGACTGGGTGTTTTGTGTGTTATACACACATAGTTCTTATACGTGTCTAGTAGTTGCTCATTACTTGACTTGTCCAGCACACTCCTTATAAGCTAGCTTTCAGTCAACTAGTTGTACGACTAGCCGTATATGGTAGAGTTGTATGCTACTTTAGTACAGCCCGGTATTGCCACGGTGAGAAAGTAGCTATACTTAGTTCCAGTGAGATGTGGGGTATGAATGATCAGCTAGTCAAACAACTTCAACAGAAATAGATAAAAGAAACGATACTCTATAAAATATCATAAGAGAAGAAGATTTTCATTCCAGTCACTTTAGATATCAATCGAGAAAACGCCGCCCAAAGAAACTTTGCTCCGTGCGATTCAGGTCCTTCTACGTAAGGCGATCCCGCGAAGTAGGTCCCCGGACGTCCAAGATTCTAGCTAACTACTGAAATAGATCTTCTGTTCTTCTTTGCTTAACACATAGAAGTTCGTTCTTGCCGGTGGGGAAAAATAGGCTAAAAGTCAATATTGCATCCCTCAAAAAAAAAAAAAAATAATTTAAAAGAATCAAACTAGTCTTTCAACTGGCTCAACTTTTATTCTCTTATGAGATAGATGGATGAGAGGTACCGATGAGAAGAGAACAACTACTATGGGTGCAACACCATTCCCGATAGCATAGTAAGTCGAGATAGGGTAACCTCAAGGGTTCAGTCAGAATTAAAATGAATTCCATATTAGATTATATATATATATATATACAATAAAAATTTGAATATAACTCCATATTTATATATATAAATATATATACTTATTTTTATTAAAACTCTTATAATCCGCGGTTCTACCTTACTTAACTTACCTGCATCACAAAAAAAAAAAAATAGATGCTTTTTGAATTCGGTTGAAATTATGAAAAATAAGTTGATTCTTCTTTTAATTTAAATTTTTTTATTTTACAAATATTGGGTTTTTAAACCGAAAGAGAAAGATGGTGTACAAAGTCAATAGAAGATTGATTTCATAATGACTTTACTCTGGGACGGAAGGATTCGAACCTCCGAATAGCGGGACCAAAACTCGTTGCCTTACCGCTTGGCTACGTCCCATTTCGATTTTTATTCAAGACTATTAAAAGAGTAATATTGCTACTGGTTGTTCGCCAATTCAATTTAAGACAAAATTAAATATAGATTACATTGGTGCTAGGGTTTTGACACGTCTAGATAGCAAATCAAACTGACTTTATTGATCATTACATAGAATTCAATTAAGATATTGTATGAAAATATTATTTCTTTAATTCTCATAAGAGAATAAAAGGATTTTTGATTGAGTAAATTCAAAAAAGTCTTTTTAGACTATCTTTATTTATTTTTTCCTTATATAAAAAATAGATTAATAACTCAATCAAAATAAAATTATCCACAAGAACACCAATTTTTGTTATGCTTAATATATTTAATTTGATCTGTATTTGTTTTAATTCTGCCCTTTTTTCAAGCACTTTTTTAGTCGCCAAATTGCCAGAGGCCTACGCCTTTTTGAATCCAATCGTAGATGTTATGCCCATAATACCGCTTTTCTTTCTTCTCTTAGCCTTTGTTTGGCAAGCAGCTGTAAGTTTTCGATGAAATTCTTAATACTGTCTTAGAAAAATTCATGATTTTTATTCTTCCACCAATTCAAAAAGATGTTCGAGTAACAATTATTTTGGAATGTACCAGTTGTGTTCGAAATGATATTAAGAAAGAATCTGCGGGAATTTCCAGATATATTACTCAAAAGAATCGGCATAACACCCCTAGTCGATTGGAATTGAGAAAATTCTGTCCCTACTGTAGTTATTATCAGAACATATCAATGAATTAATGAGTTTCTTCGCCCTCTTTCTTTGGATTCAACTGAGACAAATTGCTCGTTGACGGCTTAGATCACCACGGCATCTTACCTTGCTCTTGTCTTTCTTGCTACCGCTCTGCCTTCCTTGCCCAGTCAATCTATTTTTTTGAGGCGTGTAGCCACCTTCCAGCCATTGGCATATCTGCTTTCTCACACCACAACTCTAACGTCCGGTCATGAGTCACTCTTTAGGATCTTCTCATTCACTCTTCGCTTTAGTCTTCGGCCAATCGCAATATCCCTCGCTACACACTCTCACCCAGCTTCATGGTCACACTGATAACTGTTCACTGTCTTGCTATCTGAACTTTCAGATTCAGTTCACGGAACACAAACTGAATCTTGAATTTCGTATAGAAAGAAAAGATTCACTTCTATTCTCGGAGCTGAGGTATATGAAGAATGGATTTTTCAGTCCCTTTCGTCCAGTGGTGAGGACATCGTCTTTTCATGTCGAAGACACGGGTTCGATTCCCTTATGGGATAGGTACTCATTCTCGGCCGCTTTCAGTTAGTGTTCATTGATCGGGTGGATCTATATGCTTCGGGGAGTGAGACGAGGTGTAGCGCAGTCTGGTCAATCGAAAAATTAGAAGTGATTATACTAATTCAAAAAAAATTCTATTTAAGTTTGAAATCACGTGCTTTTTTATTGTCCCTTTGAAAAAATATATAGCCGACCGTAGTAGCATCATAAGGCTTGCAGACCTTTCGAGGTAAAAAAAAAGGTACGGTACATAGGAGGTTGGACTTTCTCAACGTGGTGTATAGCACTATTTATATGAAATATTTCATATCACTTTTTCTTTTAAACTTGATATGGAATATTTTTAGTTTAATTATTTTCTTTTATCTATTTGTTGCTGTTAATTTTATTTATTATCTACACTTAACTGTTTTTTAATTTTTGATAAAACATTGATATAAATCGTCTATCATATATATGCCTATAACATATTTGTTTATCTTCAAAAGAATCTATAACATATTTGTTTTATAAAAAAAATTAAAAATTTGAATATGGACCACAATTAATATATTTAATTTAACAGTTCAGATTTTTAATTATTTATCATAAATAAAATTTTGAAATAGTTTAATGAAGCCTTTAAATACAGTTTTTAATTATTTTATTTTGTTTAATTTTCATGATTTTCCTTAACCTCATAATATGTTAGTTTTTTATTATTAATAGGAAAATAATATCTATTTTTCTTATTTTCTAAACTATTTTTTATTAATAACTATCTACACTTTCCTAATAGCAAAAAAAAACAGAAATTAATGAAATTCATAAACTTTTTTGATAACAACATAAATAAAATTATTTAATTTTTTAATATCTATAATCTTATTAGATAAAGTTAGATGCATAAAAGTTAATAATTTCTATGATTGTGACACATGGCAAATCATTCAATTCAGATTTTGACATGTGTCATGATTAAATTAAAAATAAATTTGAATTTAGGAAATATCTCTATTATTAAAATAAACCAGAAAATAATAATAATATATTTCAATTTAAAAAGAAAATATTTTTCTCAAAAAGTAAAAAATAATCTTAAAAGAAAAAAAAATATTAATTATATTTTTATAAACATATAAAATCTCTAAGAATTTTACTAGACTGATTTTACTTTTAGAATCGAAACAAATGAATAAGATGAGAAATTGATGAATCGATGAAAAACAATCAGAATTGCAGAAGCAAAATAAAAAAGATAGCCAATTTTCCTTTGAAATATGTAGCAAATTTTATATATTAGTAATTGACATGATCGTGACACATGTCAAGTTTTCAGATAAAGATTTTGACAAATGTCACGATTAAATTCAAATTAAAACATAAATTTAAGAAATATCATAATTATTAAATATATATATATATATATATATATATATAACTACTACAATATCTTAAAAATAAATGAGTATATATAGAGATCACAGTCTAAGTTAAAACGATTGAAATGTATGTGAGTCAATTAATCAATATTTACCACATGTAATAAATATTTTAACTAACAAAAAGTCGAATATAAATACAGAAATAAATATAATTAAAGCTATTTATTTTTGTTTTCGATTTATTATTCACAAATTTTAAAATAATTTCCAAACCCGTGTATATATGGATCCGAATCTAGTTAACTACTTTTACATTTTGTAACTTTTATTAGTATATATATATATATATATATTATGATGATGAATGACAGTTAGTTCAGAAACCCTAACTCGATGGAACTATAGAGACTAGAGTGTCGTAAGCCCTAAATTTTCGTTTTTCGTTCTCTCTCTTTTTTACGTTTGGCTCAAGCTAACTAGCTACAATGACCGTCGGGGAGCTCGCATGTACCTACGCCACGATGATGGAATCGACGTCACCGTAAGTCCTTTTAGCTTCCTCTTATAACCTTCTCGGTTACGTTATCTTCTCTGATTGTAACTTATGTTTTTTACCTGTCTATTCGCCGTTTGTAGCAACCGTTAAATTTCTTCATTTCATGTTCCTTATGTCAATTTTAATTTATTTAACGCGAGCCTTTGACTGAGATACGGTATGGAAATTGAACGGTGGCTTTAGTCTGAACCAGTAGCTTCTTTGATACCATCATCATAAGATTTCTAGTTTCAATTTTGTTGTTGTAAAAACTGTTTTGTACGAGCTCAAATCAATTTGGTAAATTGTTTAACCTCTTATGCATTGGTTCGATTTGTATACTTGACATTTAAGCTATCTGATATTCGCATATGACATGTTCTGATCTTAATACAGGGCCACAGGCTGAGAAGATCCCAACCCTGGTGAGAACAGCCAACTTGAACATTGAATCATACTGGCCTAGTCTTTTTGCTAAGCTTTGCCAGAACAGAAACATCGATGATCCTGCTCTCAGGCATGGCGAGAGGGGCAATGGCCATGGGTCCAAAAATTTAAGGGCCCAATTTTTTTTTTTTTTTTTTTTTTTTTATATATTGAAAACTTTGTTATAATGTGTTGACATTACGGAAAAATAGAACTAATTTATAGCACATAATAAGGCCCACAATCCATTTAATAAAAAAGAGATTATGATCTAAAAGAAATTATACCTATAATTTAAGGGCCCAATTTTTTTAATAAATTATATAAAATTTTAAAAATATATTCTTGAAGACAGTTATGAATATATAATTAATTTTTAGTACATAAAAAAGGCTCATGATTTATTCAGTTATTAATAAGACGTCATAACCTACTTATACAAAAATGATTATACCTTACCTGTTTCCTTTGTTAACAAGACAAACAACCATCTCAATTATTTAAAATTACAAAGAATTTCAAGATCAGATCAATATTTCAACAAAAGTTGAATGATCTTGTACTTTTATGCATTGAAAAGAAAGTTTTAAAATCTATAAATTTTGAAACAATTATCAATAATTTTGCATCAATAAAGTTAGGAAAAAAAGATATATATGATTTTTTATTTTTCTAAAAAGAATTAATATTCTTTTGTATTTTTTATGTTTGATGAATTTTTATGCAATTTACAGAAATGATGCACTTGAATGAAGTATTATGTCAAAAACAATATTTTATACAAACTAGTTATGTATTTTTTTTAACAAACTAGTAAATTATTTTATATTATAAAAGTCAAAAAATTATAGTTTGGTTTATTTTGATTAATAAAATTATTTTTTATTAATATAATATAAAAGGTCCATATTTTGTATTTCGCATAAGGCTCTTGAAATTGCTAAGACGGGGCTGCGTCATGAATGCTGGTTCTGGTGGCTCTTCTGCTGCTACCATGGCCGTATCTTTTTCTGCCCCTGTAGCTGGAGGAGCCACTCAAGCCGCAACAGTAGCTGAGCAGAAGAAGAAGGTATTATATTGTTCTCTCCTTCAACGTTTTTGCATAGTTATGATCATATATAATAATAATGTAACCATTAAGCTATATATGTATAGACACTAATCTATGGTCTTGATGTAAAATCTTTAGGAGGAGGTCAAGGAAGAGAGTGAGGATGATATGGTATTCGGCTTGTTTGACTAGAAAGAAAGCCTTGCTCCTTTGCTATTTTCTTCTATATACAAGAGCAATCTATGTTTAGGCGGCTCAGTTTTATGATTTTCCAAACTAAGATATTTTTTTTAATACCTAGAAATAATGCAGTTTAGTATGGCACATGTTTATCATCCCCATGTCATGAATCTTGAGCTTGGAGCCTTTTGTAACGCCTTCTCAGCTATTCCGCTCGTTAACGTGATTAATATTTTTATTTGATTTGATGTGGAAACGATTCTCTAATGTAGTACTAATCTGTAACACAAGACCACCATTTTTGATAATTATAGATGGCCAATCAGGATTCAGAGCTATATAATTCTTCTTCTTATTGGTGGATACACATACACGTAGGTTTCCACTATGAAAAAACGGCAAAACAAACAGCATTTATAACAAAAACTTAGTCTATAGGGTTTTAATTAACATGTTCATGAACAAACGGCAGAAGAACGTCTCCGAGCAGGAGAATCCCCAGACTCGATCTTTTTCGACATCAGTTGAGAACTCAAAGTCGATCCCAATTGATATTTTGATCGAGATATTCTGGAGATTACCGGCAAAATCTGTATCTAGGTTACGTTGCGTGTCGAAGCAACTTCCATTCTCAGCGGTCCATATTTCGCCGATCTGGTTTTAGGGAGACAAATCTTATACTTTTTTTGGAGAAGATTTCAAACCCCCTTTGTTTTTATTTCATTCTTTCAATGCAATTTTATTCAGTTATATTTTGTGATTCCATGATCATGTCTGAGTAATTTGCTAGTTAGGTTAGGACTTTTCAAAGGTTGGTGAAGAGTTTATAGAATTGCTATCTGTTAGGATTATCTTTTGGTTATTCATCTCTGCTTGCTTTAAAATCGAATTTCTTAGATACATCATCTAGAAATCCGAAAATCATAGGTTGTTTAATAGATGTAAGAGCATTATTGATAACCTGATCTAGCATTAGATGAGCAAAACAATTTAGTGCAAAGATATTTGGCTTAGGAGTTTTGTGAACAATTGAACTTGATCATTACTGCATGTTTAGATTGTTAGGGTTTGCAAAGAGATTTGAAACTCTGTAATTTAGACATAGATAACTTCTGCAATGAGAATTGATTAGTTATATATTTGCGATTCATGTTCAAAACGGTTCTTAATCATTCCTAATTTCATGCATTCTACATTATCGGATTCAACCTGCGAATTGTCATGGCTTAGCGCTTTTAGTCTCCTGAAACTTAGATCAACAACCAAATTTTGTTTACTATCTTTTATTTTGTCATTCGCATTACATATACTATTTATTGCTTAGCTTACTCTGAATCTGAAATCGATAGTGTAGTTTACATACTCCTTTGGGATTCGATACCCCTTATACTATGATTGCTTTGCTGTGCATTTGCAGTAGTTTTATTTGGGTAAAACCTGAGCCCTATCAATTTTTCAAAGTGAGAGCAAAAAGTGTTCGTGTGAGAACCTACTTAGGATATGATCCAATCAACAAATAATTTAAGGTATTGTGCATGTCATTTATATTCAATAGTCTTCAAATAAAAAATTATGATTTGATAACCCATCAAAACAAAATGGTTTCTCATAAAAAAAAAAAAGAGTTTAGAATGTTAAGTTTGAATAGCTAAAAGCTTACAAGAACCATGACTCAAAAGATGAGCATTGGTAGGTACAATTTCCAGAAAGAGTTTGAACAACTTTAAACGAAACATAAAACAAAAAAAAAACAAATATCCAATAACCTGACCAATCGATATCAGTAACTATAAGACAAGATAGTACTGTATTTATAAAGTCATAAATGCT
Source organism: Thlaspi arvense (assembly GCA_911865555.2). Lineage (NCBI taxonomy): Eukaryota > Viridiplantae > Streptophyta > Magnoliopsida > Brassicales > Brassicaceae > Thlaspi > Thlaspi arvense. Next base: position 5,731,870 of record OU466861.1, read on the forward strand.
TCCATAAGCTTATAAAGTCATAAATGCTTCCATAAGCTTCACATCCTCCACATGGTTCATATAGGTACAGATGTGTCGACTCTTATCAGCAACTCCAATTCCTTGGATTTCAAATCTTACGATAGTTTCGCTCTTCACATTGTAATAGATAACGTAAGAATCAGATGCAGTGAACGAGGACAAGACAATTTCACCATCACTAGTCATCCCAACCATGTATAACGAAGGGTCTTGAACTACACTTTTCCACAAAGTCGGCGATATGAAGACATAACTCGACCATTTTTGTACCTCCACATAATCTAAACCCCGTAACAAAATGCTACCATTAGAATCACCTTTTAGATCAATTCTAATCGCACCTAATCTAGCCTTGTAATTCATCAGTTGGCAGACCCAAGTCTCCTCACCTTGGTGAGTAACAAACTTGGAGTTCTCTGACCTCACATCAAAAGAGACTATCGTATGATTGGCCCATGGATAGTTCCTCGAGCTTTGTAATACAACACTCCATTAATGCATATCCCAACACATACAGGATAGTGGGGTTTGGAACATTCAACAGTTCTCCACGACAGTAAACCTCTTTCTAATGTCAGAATTTGATGCTTCTTGGAATAAGCTGTCACACACAAAACCTTAAACTGTTGTTCGACAGGATCATGCCCAAAATAGGTTCTCACTTGAGCTTGAGTACTATCTCTCTTGGCTCAAGGTATGGCTACTGCCCTGTGCTAAGGTTACATATCGTCGGATTCCTATCTTTATTAGATATGATCAATCCGTGGACAACGGAATGAACATCAAAGGAACAATCTCCAGGGAGACACATGTGATATTGAGCAGATAGAAGACGCTACTTGTTGTCTGGATTTAGAGACTGAGGTGACGAGAAGAAGAGCCACTTACCATCAACTTCGAAAGTGAACAAAAGTCGAGGACGAGTCGAGGACTTGGTCAGGAAACGTTCGGTGAAATCTGGAAGGCGGAGAAGTGAAGCCCATTGCTTCGATACGCAACGGCAAATCGCTATGGATTTCGCAGGCAATCTCAAGAGAATGTCAAAGGCGACATCTTATGGAATTTCTGAGAAGGAAGGTGGTTCCTTGCGTCTGGAGATGGCTAAACCCATTGCAGATAGGGTTTGGTGTCATGAATTCAATTTCTTTCCGTCTGCTTAAACCATTTTCGTTAGGCTGAGATTCTGTATGTGTGGATAGGATTTTCACTTTGGAAAGAGCATAAAAGTCAAAAACAAAAATCTAAAGATTGACATTTTGTTATATACATCTCAGTATCTGGTCATAACAATACTTAAACCAAGTTATTAAAGATTGACTAAAACTGTCATATCCAGATTTTTCACATAATAAAGATACCATATATATATATATATTTAAATAATTTAATACAAATTTTATAGATGACAAAATGTCATAAAATGAAATAGAGTGATAATGAAAAAAAAAATATGCAGGAAATGAATCTTCTATTCTAAATTTTACAAATAATAAATTGCTTGAGTAATGAAAAGAAAATTAGTACATAATGATCTAATGGAAATAATTGTTCGATGATGTATATTCATCCAATTTTTATATATTTATATTTATTTTAAATGATTTCATTATATACATTATTAACATGTTAAAGCATAAATAAATAAAATATATCATTGATCTATTTAATCTAAATATTGGCATTTTAGGTATATGCTGCTGAAATTGATCATACATATAACTTGTGGCATAATATTATTATAATAATTCACAACTGAATCCTAAAAATCCAAGGCAAATGAGAATATTTTTCTCTTTCACAAATAATATTAAATTTTAATATCACTGATGTCTTACAAAAAACTCTTAAATCAAGAAGCAAATGGAAGTCACCTATGACTTCAGAACTTAAATATAAAAGCAAAGTATATACTTAACATTTTTAGCCCTAAAAACAGAAAAAAAAATAGTAGAGTATTTATTGTTTTTAATATAAAAAAAAATCAATTTTGATTTCGGAATGGGAAGTGAAAAACTGCTTACATAGGTTATGGATATGTAGGTTTGAAAGGAACAACTAATTAATTCACGTTAACATTATGTATCCTTAATCTATTATATGCCGTCTAGCTCTTTTATCGTAACGAAAACAATGGTTTTAAGTAAAACATTCTTAAAACAAAATAAAAAATTATAAACTGATATAATTTTTTCGAAATAAAAGAAATTTAAATCTTTTTTTTTCGTTTAAAAAAATCAATTTTGATATTTTAACCAAATAACATATAACCAATAATTTAAAAACAATCAAAGCGCATTACTCGGATAGTAATCAATATAGTATATATGTATTTAAACATATGAAGTGTTTTCGTCATCTATAAGAATCCACTTTGATAGAAAAGTAAAAGATTGTATGGCCAATTTTTTGTAACCGGTGGATCGTGTGCATGAGAGTTGTACACGTGTACATTACATTATCTTAAACCGAGATTATGCCCTATCTCTTTTGCATAATAGCTTTCTTTTGTCTCATTTTCTCCTAATTTTCTTTCTGTTGAAGAAAAAAACTAGAAAAAACTATGGCGGCTTCTTGTCTCCTAGTTCTAGGGTCTCCTGACGCCATGGTAAATCGACAGAAGCAAGAACTCTCCGAGAAGGATCGCCTGACAATCTCCGCAAAGGCGTTACCAGTAGATCTCTTAATCTCAATCTTCTCGAGATTGCCTGTGAAATCTATCGCAAGGTTTCGATGCGTTTCGAAGCAATGGGCTTCCCTTCTCCGCCGTCGAGATTTCACCGATTTGTTCATGAAAATGTCTTCGGCTCGTCCCCGTCTCTTGATCGCCGTCCAACTCAACGGTACGTTGCTCTTCTTCTCGATGCCTCAGCCCCTAAATCCTGACAAGAACACATCTCCATTAGTTGCTGAGCGTCACACAAGTTTCCCCACCGAAGATTCTTTTTTGTGGCTCTCTTGTCTTCCTGTCTGCGGATGGCTATCTAGTCCAGTCTGTAAAGGTGAGAATCCAGTAATTCGTAACCCTAGCACAGGACAGTACATAACTTTACCCAAAGTGTTACCGCCAACGGGAATAATGATGGTGGAAAACCATTTGGGTTATGATCCTATCGACAAACTACACAAGGTATTGCATGTGTTCTATTCTACGTATCGAGTTTTGACATTAACAACTGGAGAACTCTCATGGAGAACGATCGAATGTTCGATACCCCATTTCCCTTCATATGGTGGGATATGCATCAATGGTGTTTTGCACTATGTAGCTTCGTGGAACGGTGGTGAAGGCCTAGTTTGCTTTAATGTTAGGTCTGAGAAGTTCACGTTCATACCGGTGGACAACAAATCGTTTAGCCTGTCATATCTGATAAATTTCAATGGTAAATTAGGCGTAGTTCTCCATGGTAAGTTCATCGCTCGAACAACTAAAAGTCTCGAGCTGTGGGTTCTGGAAGATGTCGAGAATGAGAAGTGGTCGAAGGATGTCTATGTATTGCCGCCTTTGTGGGAGTCTACAGTTGGTCGGGATACCAGCTCGCTGTACGTTGTTGGGATGACTGGTACAGGTGAAATTTTGTTCGCCCCACGCAATAAACCCGGTTCCTACTTTTTCTTCTATAATGTGGTGAGGAACACTGTCGTAAGAGTTAAAATCGAGTTAGGAGTTTTGGCTTATCATGAGGTTCAGAGAATCTACACATTTGTGGAACATGTAGAAGATGTGAAGCTTATTTAAGTGGCTATGACTTTATAACTGTCCTAAGCTTTGCGTCTATCTTATTTCGTATAGGATAATCATTGTTCGTTGTATGGCTATTTATGTTTTACTTTGAAAAACTTCATTTCTTCAAGGAAACTGTATCCATGAGAATCACTGTTTGTTGTAAGCTATTGTTTTAGTTATTGAAAACTTTTCTTTTCATTCATTAACAAGCTTCTTTAAATTGTGTCTTGGTGAATTCTTCTACGTTAATTAATTAGTTCTACACATAATTAGACAACGAATTTAATGCATATAGTTAAACCATTCATTATCCAAACTCGTCTGCATTCAAGCCAGACTATCTGAAAGAGAGGGAGTAGTAATCTTCTCAACATCGTGCATAAAAGCGAGACATTCATCCAAATGTATTGTATTATATCATTTCTTTATGGTCAAAGAAGGCAAAAACAAATAACACAATATCAAAAATCAGATAATCAAATATAGATTATTATTAGAATTTGGTCTTCATCAATTTTAAAAAGTCAAAAAAAATTCTTATTCAAGTTGGAAGCAAAATTAATAGTAAGAAAAAATTATTTGATTTAGTCTATTTTCTCATTTTGTATAAATGTACATAATTTCATTTAAATATACTTTATTGCAAAAATCTTTTGTAAAAGATGTAAAATCTCAATTGTATTTCAGCGTAAAAATATATAGAAATCTTTAGAAAATTAAAGAGAATTCTTTTAAAAGCTTAGGCTATATTATCTTATACTTTTAAATACGTAATTTACTTACATTTTCTAGAAATCATGAATTTAGATTCTTTGTGTGAATCACACAAATCTAATTCTTCAAAAACTGAGTGACTGAATCATTCCAAAATTTGAAAAAGTCAATTACAAGTTCCATTTCCATATCTATTTGGTCCATCTTCGGCCATGGCTTGTTAACTCTTGACATCTTGTGATCAGTAAAATTTACAATCTTATATCATATCCGTATACCTGGAACTTCATTTTCAGATAGATTAAGTTCCTTTCGTTTCTTAAAGAAATTATAATTTGTAAAATTGAATATGACGAGATACTGTTTAACATCTTTATCAACTTGATTATTGGAAATTCCAATTAGTATGATGTACGTATTTTCATTTAATTGATAAAATCATATCGTTTTATTGTTGATAAAATCATATCATAAACTATATTTCCTTTTTTTGGGTTAATTATCTTGCAAGGAAACTGTGGACGAAACATTTGATCTAACATAAAGAAGTTGAACTCGTGGAAGAATAGAGCCAAAGTCCGTGTGGGGTTTCTCAATGGGTTTGATCATCTCACGGCAAAGCTTCAATACTCAATCTTCTTTCCATGCGATCTCAAATGATCTCTTTATTGATATACTCTCTCGAGATTGCATGTGGAAGACATGGCGAGGTGTCGTTGGGTGTCGAAGCAACGGGATTCCATTCTCCGGCGTAGCCTCACCAACTCATCCTCCACTCGTCCTCGTATCTTGTTCACCTTCCATCTCAAGAGTAAGTAGGTCTTCTTCTCGGCTCCTCAGCCTCTAAATTTAGACCAGACCTCGTGTCCTTTATCACATGTGTTTCCACACCAGAGATTGTTCCGGTAGGATTTGTCCTCCTCTCTGCGGATTGATCTGTAACCGAGATAGAACTCTGATGATATATAATCCTAGTACATGAGAGTACGAAACGTTACCCAATCCGAAAAGGATAATGAATTCTGAAATCAAAACCTATGTTGTCTTCTTGCGATATTTACAAAAGTACTACAAACGTTTAGATGAAGCAACCGGCGAGATAACTAAAAAGTAAATAAAAAAGTCTAATTGATCACAAAAGGATTCTAGGGTTTCCTACCGCCATGGAAAAACGATAGACGTATCTCCGAAAAGGATCCCAATTGATCACATAATTAAGGACAAGACAAAATAAATAAAAGCATATGGTCTTGTCGTTCCAAACACTTCCACTAGGTAATAGGTATATGATAAGAGGATATTAACAGCTTTGATGTATTCATATTAAAACATAAATTTATCATAAGTTTAATACTAGCTTCAAACAAAATGAAATGTGTAACGTTAAATATAATTTGATAACCCCATCAAGACAAAATGATCTCTCATAAAAAAAAAATATATATATAGTTTTAGAATGTAAACAGCTAAAGTTTACAAGAACCATTATTCAAAAGATGAGCATTGGTAAGGTATTCTAGAAAGAGTTTGAACAACTTCAAACAAAACATAAAACAAAAAACAACTATCCAATAACCTGACCAATCGATATCAGTACTACAAGACAAGATAGTACTGTATTTATAAAGTCATAAACGCTTCCATAAGCTTCACATCATCCACATGGTTCATATAGGTATAGATGTGTCGACTCTGATCAGCAACTCCCATCCCTTGGATTTCAAATCTTACGATAATTTTGCTCTCCACATTGTAATAGATAACATAAGGATCAGATGCAGTTACCGAGGACAAGACAATTTCACCATCACTAGTCATCCCAACAAAGTATGACCATGGGTCTTCAACTACATTTTCCTATGACCATGGGTCTTCAACTACATTTTCCCACAAATCCGGCAATATGAAGACATAACTCGACCATTTCTGTTCCTCCACATCATCTAGAACCCGTAACAAAATGGTACCATTAAAATCACCTTCTAAATCAATTCTAATCGCACCTAATTTACCCTTGTAATTCATCAGGTTGTAGACCCAAGTCTCCTCAGCTTGGTGAGTAACAAACTTGAAGTTCTCAGACCTAACATCAAAAGAGACTATCATATGATTGGCCCATGGATGGTGATTTCGTCGAGCTTTGTAATACAAAACCCCATTAATGCATATCCCAACACATACAGGATAGTGAGGTTTGGAACATTCAACCGTTCTCCACGACAGTAAACCTCTTTCTAATGTCAGAATTTGATGCTTCTTGGAATAAGCTGTCACACATAATACCTTAAACTGTTGCTCGACCGGATCATACCCAAAATAGGTTTTCACTTGAGCTTGAGTACTATCTCTCCGGGCTCTGGGTATTGTTATGTGTTGTCCTGTGCTAAGGTTACATATCATCGGATTCCTATCTTTATTAGATATGATCAATCCGTGGACAACGGAATGAACATCAAAGGAACAATCTCCAGGGAGACACATGTGATATTGAGCAGATAGAAGACGCTACTTGTTGTCTGGATTTAGAGACTGAGGTGACGAGAAGAAGAGCCACTTACCATCAACTTCGAAAGTGAACAAAAGTCGAGGACGAGTCGAGGACTTGGTCAGGAAACGTTCGGTGAAATCTGGAAGGCGGAGAAGTGAAGCCCATTGCTTCGATACGCAACGACAAATCGCTATGGATTTCGTAAGCAATATCGAGAGAATGTCAAAGGTGACATCCTCTGGAATCGCCAACAAGGAGGATGGTTCCCGACGTCTGGAGATGGCTAAACCCATTGTGGATAGGGTTTGGCTCCACGAATTCAATTTCTTTCGTCTGCTTAAACTATCTTCGTTAGGCTGAAAAACAACATGTATGGATAGGGTTTTCACTTTGGAGGAAGCAAACAAGTCAAAAACGAAAATCTAAGGATGGATATTTATTATATACATCTTAGTATCTAGTCATGACAATACCTAAACCAAGTTATTAAAGATTTGAAAATCTTGACTGAAACAAAGTTGGTCAGACCGAGATTATTTATATAATAAAAATAGAGCAATTTTTATATTTATTATGAAAATAAGTTTTCAGGACACATATAACAGAGAAACTAAATTTTTTTATACTTTCTAATATTTTTTATTTGATTTTTTTGAATTTTTTCTTTAAGAAAGTCTCTTTAAATATTTTTCTGTTAATATTTCGTAATTTATTTGGGAAGTCTTCGAAACACTAAAATCCAACATCCTTTCATATGATTTATGAAAGTTTTCCTAAAATTTTTAAAAATTTCTGAATTGTGGAAGGGCTTCATGAATTGAGTAAAAAACATTTTTAGAGGTGTATTATATGCAAAACCACTATCTACTTAATCAAGATAAGCAAAATGAAGAGGTATAAATCAAAACAATTTAATACAACATATTTGGGAAATGCTTCCTGAATATATAGAAAATCTACAATTTTCTCACAGCTCGAAAACATAATCACCCAATCACCAGATTCAGTTTTTTCTGGCCAAATTATAGTTTTATATGCCAGATATGTCATCTATAGTAAACTTTGTGGTGGTAGAGAAAAATAACATATTTGGGAAAGGCTTTCTGAATATATAGGAAAGCTTCCTAGAAGTCTTCCAGAATCAAATCATACTTCAAATCAACAATTTTCTCCCAACTCGAAACCTAATCACCTAATCACCGCAGATCTCGCCAATTAAGCTTTTTCCGGCCAGATTGGAGTCTTCTATATCAGATCTATCGTCTATAGTAAACTTTGTGGTGGTAGAGAAGAACAATCCTGGAATCTTAAATCAAATCAGAAACTATTCATCTCCTTAATATGAATCTCGAGAAAAAGATCACCATTGATGAGATTTTTAAGAATCATTGGTTCTCTCCCTTTTTTGATGATGAATAGAGATTATATGAGATAATCTGTACGGAGATTTTATCGGAGTAATACGAGTCGGAGATTTAGTGGGCGATTTTAGTAATGGTGGATATGATATCCAAAATTTTAATCTGAAGATAAAAATTCTAAAATAGGTTTTTAACACCTTTGACCCTAAACAGAAAAAGAATTCAATAGAATATTTTTTGTTTTTAATATGAAAAAATCAATTTTAATTCCGGAATGGGAAGTGAACCTGCTTACTTAGGTCTGGAAGGAAGGACTAATTCATGTTAACATTATGTATCCCAATCTATTATACGTCGTAGAATATATATGTATTTAAACATACGAAGTGTTTTCGTCATCTATAAGAAGAATCCACTTTGATAGAAAGGTAAAAAATTCTATGGCCAGTTTTTTTATAACCGGTGGATCTTGTGTATGAGAGTTGTACACGTGTACATAACATTATCTTAAAGCGAGATTATGCCCTATCTCTTTTGCATAATAGTTTTCTTTTGTCTTATTTTCTCCTAATTTTCTTTCTGTTGAAGAAAAAAACTAGAAAAAACTATGGCGGCTTCTTGTCTCCTAGTTCTATGGTCTGCTGCCGCCATGGTAAACCGACAGAAGCAAGAACACTCCGAGAAGGATCGCCCGACAAGCTCCGCAAAGGCGTTACCAGTAGATCTCTTAATCTCAATCTTCTCGAGATTGCCTGTGAAATCCATAGCAAGGTTTCGATGCGTTTCAAAGCAATGGGCTTCCCTTCTCCGCCGTCGAGATTTCACCGATTTGTTCATGAAAATGTCTTCGGCTCGTCCCCGTCTCTTGATCGCCGTCGAACTCAACGATACGTTGCTCTTCTTCTCGATGCCTCAGCCCCTAAATCCTGACAAGAACACATCTCCATTAGTTGCTGAGCGTCTCATGAGTTTCCCCAGCAAAGATTCTTATTTGGGGCTCTCTTGTCTTCCTGTCTGCGGATGGCTATCTAGTCCAGTCTGTAGAGGTGAGAATCCAATCATTCGTAACCCTAGCACAGGACAGTACATAACTTTACCCAAAGTGTCACCGCCATCAAGAATAATGAAGGTGGAAAACCATTTGGGTTATGACCCTATCGACAAACTACTCAAGGTATTGCATATGTACTATTCTACGATTCGAGTTTTGACATTAACAACCGGAGAACTTTCATGGAGAACGATCGAATGTTCGAGACTCCATTCCCCTTTACATGGTGGGATATGCATCAATGGGGTTTTGTACTATATAGCTATGTGGAACCGTGGTGAAGGCCTAGTTTACTTTAATGTTAGGTCTGAGAAGTTCACGTTCATACCGGTGGACAACAATTCGTTTAGCTACTCATATCTGATAAATTTCAATGGTAAATTAGGCGTAGTTCTGATAATTTCATCGCTCGAACAACTAAAAGTCTCGAGCTGTGGGTTCTGGAAGATGTCGAGAATGAGAAGTGGTCGAAGTATATATATGTATTGCCGCCTTTGTGGGAGTCTACAGTTGGTCGGGATACCAGCTCGCTGTACGTTGTTGGGATGACTGGTACAGGTGAAATTTTGTTCGCCCCACACAATAAACCCGGTTCCTACATTTTCTTCTATAATGTGGTGAGGAACACTGTCGTAAGAGTTAAAGTCGAGTTAGGAGATGTGGCTTTTCATATGAAACATAATATCTACACATTTATAGAACATGTAGAAGATGTGAAGCTTATGGACGTGGCTAGGATTTGATAGGACTTTATAACTGTCCTAAGCTTTGCGTCTATCTCATTTCTTGCAGCGTAATCATTGTTCATTGTATGAAATATTTATTTTCAAAAACTTCATTTCTTCAAGGAAACTGTATCCATAAGAATCATCGTTTGTTGTAAGCTATTGTTTTAGTTATTGAAAACTTCTATTTTCTTTCATTAGCAAGAAGCTTCTTTAGATTGTGTTTTCGTGAATTGTTCTACTACTTTAATTAATTAGTTCTACTACATAATCAAACATTTTTATCTAAAAAAAAAAAGTTGAACTCGTTGAAGAGTAGAGGCAAAGTCGGTGTGGGGTTTTGTCAATGGGTTTAACCATCTCACGACGATGCTTTCTGAAATGAAAAACCTAGTTTGTCTTCTTACAATATTCACAAAGTACAAACGTGTAGATTAAGGAACCGGCGAGATTTCTAAAATTTAAAAAGTCTAATTGAGTTTATGAGGTTTGCTAAGTGATAGTAGTGCGAGAGAACACAGTAAGATGATTTGTCTTTGTAAAAGATGTGAGAATGAGAATTAAATTCATTACCATAGATACTATCTGGAATCATTTGTTTAAGAAAGAATTAATACCTGCAATTGAAAAATTATTTATGGTTTTCGTGTAAAAAGAAAGGACACATGCTATTCGAAGATAAACGAACAAAACTTCCATCTTCCACACTGAAACAAAGAACTTGGAGAACCCTTCGAGCACTTAACAATGATGATTCTCATGATCCAGCAGCCCATCGCGATGTAGTCAATGACAGTGAAAAAGAAGAAAAGTTAGTGGTTAGCTTCGATTTTCTTCCAGAACGAGAGATATCATCCTTAGATTCTACATTAGATTGAGAAAGAAGGCAAGCCATTACAGATTATAAACAAAGAAGTAGTAAACAATATATTCATTCATTCTGAAATACGATATCTTTTATCATTTAAACCATATTAAAGTTTTAGAAACTTGGAGATTTCATGCTTAGAGAAAAGAAAAGACAAATTACAATTTTGCAGGCTCGAGAAAAATAAATAGCCAAAATACAAAAAGAATAAAATGTTGACTCAGTCAAAAGAGCATATCGTAGTGGCGAAGTGGGCTTTGTGTCTGCATCATAGCCATGTTGTTGCTGCAGCTTCTTAGACCAAACCCTTGTGCCATACTCGGATTATTATAAGTAGTCGTCGCTTGGTAAACAGAGTCATCGAGTTGAGAGAAGCTGCCGTTGTCATGTCTATAGAGAAAGATTGAGAACTTGCTCTGATGGTTATCCAACGAACCAGTTTCGAAGCCACTACTGAGATGGTTCGTTGACGGCTCTGTCCATTGTTGATTTAGCGATGGAGATAAATGTTAAAGACCTTGAAAGACAATGAAGAACACACACTTATAAAAGAATATCTCTCTTTTATTAACTTTAGAAACTTGCACAAAACTAAAGTTCTCCGATCTCACAAGTTGTGCTACATCTCAGCACCTCCTTATATAAGTAACGTAATTCCAAAAACCAAACAGGAGAACTAACTTTAGATGACTCCGAAAGAAAGGAAACTTCACATATTTAGATTTCTCCTAAATATGTGTAACTTGGAGCTTAAGCTATTTCAAGCTTAATCCAACAAATGTGTTGTGAAGCCGGATGAAGCCACAAGGCTCTGATCGTCAATCATCAAAGGATCATTGATCAGTGAAGGAGATAAATCCGAGCCTGAAGAATTCTGATTTTCCCACACGGAACCCATTGTAATTAATGTGCATGTACCTCCTCCACGATGATGGAATCGACGTCAGCATAAGTCCTTTTAGCTTCCTCTTCTTACCTTCTCGGTTACGTTATCTTCTCTAATTGTAATTAATGTGTTTCTACCTGTTTATTCGCCGTTTGTAGCAACCGTTCAATTTCTTAATTTCATGTTCTATGTCAATTTTAATTTATTTAACGCGAGTCTTCAATTGAGATAAGACAAAGATCGTTGATTTAGGCTAAATTTGACCTTAGATTTGGAACTCAAGCTTGTTTTTGTCAATCTTCTTTCAGTATATAACCCTAATTTTGTGAGGAGTAGCTTTAGTCTGAACCAGTAGCTTCTGTGATACCACCATCATAAGATTTCTCGCTTCAATTTTGTTGTTGTAGAAACTGTTTTGTACTTGCTTAAATCATTTTGTAACTTGTTAAACCTCTTATGCATTAGTTCGATATGTATACTTGACATTTAAGCTATCTGAGAAGATCTCAACACTGGTGAGAACAGCCAACTTGAACATTGAATCATGCTGGCCTAGTCTTTTTGCTAGGCTTTGCCAGAACAGAACATTGATGATCTTGTCATGAATGCTGGTTCTGGTGGCTCTTCTGCTGCTACCATGGCCGTATCTTCCTCTGCCCCTGCAGCTGGAGGAGCCACTCAAGCAGCACCAGCAGCTGAGCAGAAGAAGAAGGTCTTGTATTGTTCTCTCCTTCAACGTTTTTGCATAGTTTGATGATATATAATTGTAACCATTAAGCTTTATTACAAACACTAATCTGTGGTCTAGATGTATAATCTTTAGGAGGAGGTCAAGGAAGAGAGTAAGGGTGATATGGTATTTGGCTTGTTTGACTAGAAAGAAAGCCTTGCTCCTTTGCAATCTATGTTTAGGCGACTCAGTTTTATGATTTTCCAAACTACGAGATTTTTTAAAAAACCTAGAAACAATGCATTTTAGTATGGCACATGTTTATTATTTCCGTGTCATGAATCTTGAGCTTCGAGCCTTTTGTAACGCCTTCTCAGCTATTCCGCTCGTTAACGTGATTAATATTTTTATTTGATTTGATTTGGAAACGATCCTCTAATTTGGTACTAATCTCAATCTGTAACAGAAGACCACCATTTCTGATAATTAGAGATGGCCAATCAGGACCTATACATTTCTTCTTCTTATTGGTGGGTACACGTAGGTTTCCACTATGAAAAAACGGCAGAACAAACAGCATTTATAACAAATAAAACTTTGTCTATAGGGTTTTAATTAACATGTCCACGAACAAACGGCAGAAGAACGTCTCCGAGCAGGAGAATCCCCAAACTCGATCTTCTTCGACATCAGTTGAGAACTCAAAGCCGATCCCAATTGATATTTTTGATCGAAATATTTTTGGAGATTACCGGCACAATCTGTATCTAGGTTTCGTTGCGTGTCGAAGCAACTTCAATTCTCAGCGGTCCATATTTCGCCGATCTGTTCTTGACGTTTTCTTCGGACCGTCCGAGTCCTTGTTCACCTTCCATGTTGACGGTAAATGGGTTTTCTTCTCGGCACCTCAACCTCGAAATCCAGACCAGAACTCGTCTCATGATGTGATTATTGTCGATAATAATCACATGCGCATCCCCACTAGATTGGGTTCCTCTCATCAGATCCATCGCCCTGTCCGTGGCTTGCTTTGTACTAAAGATATAGGGCTCAAACGTGGATCTGATTATTCAAAGGCGATGATCCTATGTAACCCTAGCATAGGAGAGTCCAGAAAATTTCCCCAAGTGAGAGCAAGAAGTGTTCGTGTGAGAACCTACTTGGGATATGATCCAATCAACAAAGAATTTAAGGTATTGTGCATGTCATTTATATTTAATAGCTTCAAATAAAAAATTATGATTTGATAACCTATCAAGACAAAATGGTTTCTCATAAAAAGAAATAGTTTAGAATGTAAAGTTTAAAGAGCAAGCTTACAAGAACTATTACTCAAAAGATGAGCATTGGTAGGTACAATTTCCAGAAAGAGTTTGAACAACTTCAAACAAAACATAAAATAAAAAACAAATATCTAATAACCTGACCAATCGATATATGTACTGCAAGACAAGATAGTACTGTATTTATAAAGTCATAAACGCTTCCATAAGCTTCACATCATCCACATGGTTCACATCATCCACATGGTTCATATAGGTGGGCGTTCGGGTTATCGGATCGGATCGGATATTTCGGATTTCGGGTATTTCGGAACTATAATTTTTAGTACCGATCGGGTATTTTTAAAATTCGGATCGGATTCGGTTCGGATCTCTCCGGATTCGGATCGGTTCGGATATTATATTTTGGATCTAATTTTTTCAGATCCAGTTTGGATTCAAGTATTTTTATCCAAAAGTAACCGAAATACTTCAAAGTAATAATGAAATAGCTGAATTTTGAAAACACTGCAAACGAAACTAAACATCAAAAGAAAGAAAGAAAGTGGAAAAATAAAACTAAACGTAAATAACTTCTTGATATCTTCTTCTTCACTTGATATTTCTACAAACTGCGGAAACTCAAAAAGGATTACAAAAAGCTCTTACACTTATGTATAATTTTTAATTTAACAATACAAATAATAACAACTTCAATCAATTTTCTGAACAATTATTATTTGGAATTAGTAAATACAAACTTTTATCTATTCTCAAAATGAATTTGTATGGATACTCACACTTGTATCGATCCTGTAATAAGTAAATACAAACAAACACATACAAACAATAGTTGAACAACTGCTCTGTTTTCTGAATAATTCATGCTTCTTTTTCATCATACTATTATTAAATCTTTGTTGCAAAAACAGAGATTAAAGAGACAAACTTGAATTGTTAATTAAGAGAAACAATAAATTTTAGAGTTAAGAAAAACAGTAAATCGACACAAAGGAAAAAATTAAAACTAAAAGCATCAAACATATACATAAGAAGAAATCGATATACTCTGATGGAGTGTGAGAAATTTCATATCTGAGACCGAAATTGATTTTTTGATGTCTCGGAAGGAACATAGGCTGCATAGAAAAAATTAAAGGATTCCAAATTTTGGGATATGGAAAATGGATACTCATCATGATTGAATGAATAGATATTTTCTATGTTTTTGGCTTCAAAATCAGGATTGGGTGATGTGTTATCGTTGGAAAATAAGGTACGAGGATTTGGATCAAATACTCGGGTATTTCGGATCGGATCGGGTATTATCCGGTACCTGAAGTACAAAGAAGAATGCTTCGGATCGGATATTGTGTGGAATCCGGATCGGTTCGGATCGGATATTTTTGGATCGGATCCGGATCGGATTTTCGGATCAGGGTAAAATGGTTTGCTACGAGTCAAGTAAGATGATTTGTCTTTGTAAACTATGTGAGAATGAGAATTAAATTCATTACCATAGATACTATCTGGAATCATTTGTTTAAGAAAGAAATAATATCTGGAATTGGAAAATTATTTATGGTTTTTCGTATAAAAAAAGAGAGGACACATGTTATTCGAAGATAAACGAACAAAACTTCAATCTTCCACACTGAAACAAGGAACTTGGAGAATCCTTAGAGCACGTAACAATGATGATTCTCATGACACATCGCAATGTAGTCAATGACAGTGAAAAACAAAAAAAAAAAAAAAACAAGAAGAAAAGTTAGTGGTTAGCTTCGGTTTTCTTTCAGAACGAGAGATATCGTCCTCAGATTCTACATTTGATTGAGAAAGAAGGAAAACCATTACAGATTAAAGACAAAGAATTGTAGTGAATATCATATTCATTCATTCTAAAATATGATATCTTTCATCATTTAAACCATATTAAAGTTTTGGAAACTTGGAGATTTCAATATTCATGCTTAGGGAAAAGAAAAGACAAATTACAATTTTACAGACTCGAGAAGAACAAATAGCCAAAATACAAAAAGAATAAAATGCTGACCCAGTCAAAGGAGCATATCGTAGTGGAGAAGTGGGTTTTGTCTCTGCATCATAGCCATGTTGTTGCTGCAGCTTCTTAGACCAAACCCTTGTCCCATACTCGGATTATCATAAGTAGCCATCGCTTGGTAAACAGAGTCATCGAGTTGAAAGAAGCTGCCGTTGTCATGGTTATAGAGAAAGATTGAGAACTTGCTCTGATGGTTATCCAACGAACCAGTTGCGAAGCCACCACTGAGATGGTTCGTTGACGACTCTGTCCATTGTTGATTTAGCGACGGAGATAAATGTGTTGTGAAGCCGGACGAAGCCGCAAGGCTCTGATCGTCAATCATCAAGGATCATTGATCAGTGAAAGAGATAAATCCGAGCCTGAAGAAATCATCTGATTTTGTTCGGTCGACCTTGATGCAACACAGTCGGATGAAACCGCAAGGCTCTGGTTCTGGTCGGTCTCGGTCTGAAGAAACCGACGCTTGTCTCGGCCTGAAGAAATCATCTGATTTTGTTCGGTCGACCTTGATGCAACACAGTCGGATGAAACCGCAAGGCTCTGGTTCTGGTCGGTCTCGGTCTGAAGAAACCGACGCTTGTCTTTGAATATCCGTAAACGACTCTCCAAGGAATGCTCCAACTCTAAGACTTTCTCTGAGAATTTATTGTCGTTGTTCTCCAGAGACCTTTTCCTCTCGTCGTTGAGCTTCTTGTTAAGAAACTGAGAGAGGTTGGTGCTTTTATTGTGTTTTTCGTTGTGGCTTAGTTTGCTAAACCTCTCGGCCATGTCTCTGACCTTGGATTGATCCTCGGGCCATGTCTTGATGACTTCGCCGTCACTGCCGTAATAGAGGACGCAGAGTTGGACGTCGCATAGAGTCGAGAGCTCGTTGGCTTTTCTGAGCACGGTCGCTTATCTCATAGCCAAGTTCGTCATCTTTGTTGAAGAGAAAGATGACTTCTTGAAACGGGTTTGATTTCTCACAGACAATTTATTTTTTGTCTTTGTCAAAAGCGAAGAATCCATTGTTCACGCCAAAGAAAAAAATGCTTCTAGGGTTTCAGGATCCAAGCTCAGAGCAAAGAGAATTAATGGATACTAAGCGAGGGTAATAATGAATAGTGAACAACAACGGAGGTTGAAGGTTGTGTGTGTGTATATAGAAGAAATTAGAGCGGGGCTCTTAATTTCCATTTTCTCCAATTAATCTAGCCGTTGGGGAATTTCCATATTTCGGGATTGGTTGGGGGAAGGCTGTAGAAGCTTCCCCACAGCCAAGAGAAAAAAAAAAAAAAAAGCACGTATACTGTAAACAAGGATTCTTTAACTCAAAACGACATGAACACAAGGACACTTTAACTCAAAACGACATGAGAGCAGAACATTAAGCTTGAATCTGAGCAAAGAGGATGAGAAGTTATTACAGAGAGTAGGAAACAGAGATGGAGGAAGGTAACCATGGCTTGATTCGATTATCTATTGCAAAATTGCAAATAGCAACGAACTCGCATAATGAAAGAATCTTCATTATTAACCCAAACTAATAAATGGCAATGCAAACTATACTTATATATTCGAACCAAGTGAAACTTTTGACAGGTAAAGTAAAGTAAGAATCAAACCAGCAGCACTCGTTTATTATAAACCTAGAAAAGAAGAGAGAACTCTCTACTAGTAGTATAAGTAGCAAGGATTTGAGAATAGGAAGCACACCTCGTGATTTGATCCCAGCTTTCTGCATTGAGGTTCACAAAGCTTTACAGAAGCATGAAGATCCTTTATATTTGGGCTCGCTCCTCAGACCTTGGTAAATGAAAAAACATACCTTTATTAGAAAAATCAGTAGTAATTATATTTTTCTCGTAGGAATCAGTTTTTAAGAAGAAGAAGCAGAAAAGGAATGACCCGACCAATTCAAGTGCTTAACCGGTTTTAAATGTTGGTTTTATTTCGGTTTGTTTAGTACAGCGAATTTGTAATATAAAAACTAAACCATGCTCTGTTTTACGGATTCATTCAGAAAGATAGAGAGAGAAAGGCTCGACTCTGAGAATTGTTCAGAGATTGAGATAGGGTTTGCTTTCAAGCTCATACGTTTGGGCGTGTAATCACTTGTTCATATCAATAAAGTGGTTGGTTCTTTATCAAATTGGTGCATGGTGAGCTATCTGGATCGAACAATCGCGAAATGACGAAGAGAAACCAGAGCAAAGAAGCGGTTCCACAAGTTTCACTGGAATCGTTTGCGAAGTTGTTACAATCAGCGATCATGTCGGCGTTGCAACGCGATTCGACGACGCATCAGGAAACATCAAATGTGCACGGCAAATCTATTCCGATATCACAAACGGAACAGATACGTCCTCTTGACCAGGAACCATGCCGAAGTCTTAGATCGGACGAGATTAGGGCTCGGAGTTCTCTCAAAAATAGCAGAGAGGGTTTGTTGAGGAAGGTTATGTTAACGATGTTCTCAGGGGAAGATACGTACGGTTGGATAGTGTTGGCTAGAACGTTTTTTTCAGATCAGAGGTTATGATGATTTAGAGAAACTCGATCTGGTGTCAGTCAGTTTAGCAGGAGATGTGTTGAGCTGGTTCAACAGTGAGATGCATCAACGTCCTTTTGGTTGCTGGAAAGAATTCAGAGAGCGGTTAATTGCTAGATTCAGCAAAGAAAAACTCTGCGATCCTAGCCAACCTTTCTTCAGAGTGACTCAAACGGATCAGTTGCTGAGTAGATTCACTTGTTTGAGGACCTGTCTACACAAGCCTACAGCTTGACTGATACTCAACGCGAAAGTGTCTTCATGAATGGACTCAAACCGGAGATGCAAGAGGTCGTGAATATGTGTAAACCAGTCAGCTTAGAGGAGATGATATATTTGGCGTATCAGATGGAATCAAGCACGTTGTATAAAGTGATTTGCAAAGAAAGACAACAACTCTCTAAGCCAGTTCCAGGAAGTAATACCTCTGTGACTAAGTCTTACTCGAGCTACCCGGCTACTAACGCTAGAAGACGAGAAACAATCTCCCTTCTGCTGATCAGAATACAGCTCCTCCTCCTCGAATGGGGTTCCCTAGACCTCAAATACAGCTAACACCAGAGCAGGTAGCAGAGAAGAAACGCTTGGGGCTATGCTTTTATTGTCCGAAAAAGTTTACAAGACAGCATAAGTGTGAAAATGCTTCTTGTCAAGTGCTTACAATGCTGAATGGAATAGAGGTAGAAATTGTTAACTAAGAAGAATTCATGGATGAGGAAAAGAGATTGTGTGGGCACCAGAGTTATGGACTCTGTCTCTTAACTCTTTCTTGGGTTTATCTTCTTCCACAACAACAAAAGTAAGAGGCTATTTGAAGAAGCAGTCAATTGTCATGATGTTAGACAGTGGAGTCACACATAACTTCATCACCCCGGATATGGCAAAAAGAGTTAAGTTGAAGCCTGACAAATCGTTTCAGATGCAAGTTTTGTTGGGTACGTGTGTCTCGGTTCACGGTTCTGGAGTATGCAGAAATGTAAAACTCACCTTACAAGACATTCAAATCACTACAGATTTCATCGTGCTTGAACTGGGAAATGCAGATGTAATCTTGGAGGTCTATTGGCTGCGAACTCTTGGAAAATACCAAGTTGACTGGGAAAATCATGAGTTATCATTCATGCCTCAGGGCAAGTTTGTGACATTAAGGGGCGACCCATCTCTTCATGAAACAGCAATGTCTCTGAAAACGCTGAACTATAACATGGTGGAGAAACAACAACGGATTTTTTTTAGCAATACAGAAGCTACGTCGAATGAGAATCAACTCTTGCATCCAGCCATTACTCAGACTTTAGTTGAGTATGAAGATGTCTTTAAGAAACCCAAAGGATTACCTCCTATTCGAGACAGTGAGCATGGTATCGTGTTACAACAAGGAATGGGACCAATTAGCGTGAGACCTTATCGGTATCTGCATGCTCATAAGGAAGCTATAGAGAAGTTGGTTCTCGAGATGCTAACAGAGGGACTAATACGCCCAAGCCACAGTCCATATTCGAGTCATGTCTTGTTGGTTAAAAAGAAGGACAACTCGTGGAGGTTCTGTGTTGATTACAGAGCGTTGAACAGAGCGAGGGTGCCCGACAAATACCCAATCCCACTAATAGACCAGCTGCTGGATGAGTTGTATGGAGCAAAAATATTTTCCAAGTTGGAGCTCCGCTCAGGTTATCATCAGATTCGAATGAAGGAAAAACATATTGAGAAGACAGCATTCAGGACACATGAAAGTCGTTACGAATTTCTGGTTATGCCCTTTGGGTTAACGAATGCTCCAGCAACATTCCAGGCTTTGATGAATCAAGTTTTTAAGCCATTTCTCCGAAAGTTTGTGCTGGTGTTTTTTGATAATATTCTCGTCTACAGCCCGTCTATAGAGGATCACGTGAGACACCTGAAGTTGGTTCTATCAGTATTTGAAGAGCAAAGGTTGTTTGCAAATTTGAAAAAGTGCTCTTTTGCTCAAAACCAAGTAGAGTATTTGATCACTTGATTTCTCAAGAAGGAGTATCTCGTATGGGCATAAGATAGAGGCAGTGAAGAATTGGCCTTCCCCGAAGACAGTGAAAGAATTGAGAGGATTCTTGGGCCTCACAGGTTATTACAGGAGATTCGTCCATCACTATGGGCTTTTGGCAAAACCTCTCACAGAGCTGTTGAAGAAGGAACATTTTGAGTGGACATCACAGACACAGATGGCGTTTGATCAATTGAAAGATGCCATGATTTCAGCTCCTGTGTTAGCTCTGTCTGATTTCAAAAAGTTATTCATAGTGGAATCTGATGCTTCGGGGTATGGACTTGGTGCCGTGTTGATGCAAGACAAACATCCAATAGCGTATTTCAGTTACGGGTTATCGGAAAGAGAACAACAGAAACTAATATATGAATGCGAATTGATGGCTATTGTAATGTCAATTCAAAAGTGGCGGCATTATTTGTTGGGCAGGAGATTTGTAGTAAGGACTGATCAACAAAGTCTCAAGTACCTGTTGGAACAACGTGAGGTGAGTCTGGACTATCAACGTTGGCTAACTCGCATATTAGGCTATGAGTTTGATATTTAATATAAGGTGGGAAGTGAGAACAAAGTTGCAGATGGTCTTTCACGAATTTTACCTCCTCAAGCATCAGTGACTTCCTCTTCGCTGTTAGCTAAGACGATTCCTACTACTCTGCAGCTTCAGGACCTGTTTAAAGAAATTAAGGAAAATTCTGAAATACAGGAAATACAGCAGAAACTCGCAGAAGGAGAAGAAGTTAAGCGGGGTTACTCGTTGGCGAATGGAAAGCTTTTCTATAAGCGCAGGTTGGTGATTCTTCATGATTCAAAACACATTTTATTGATACTGCAAGAGAATCACGACAGTTTACTGGGAGGTCACTCAGGGGTTCTTAAAACGTTGCAGCGAATTCAATCCACTTTTCACTGGAAGAAAATGAGGAAGAGAATTCAACAGTATGTATCTGAGTGTACAATTTGCCAAACGCACAAGTACTCAACGTTATCCCCAGCAGGTTTATTACAACCCATTCCTCTTCCGGTGCAGATATGGGAAGACTTATTGATGGATTTTGTTGAGGGACTACCTGTGTCACAAGGTGTCAACGTGATTTTGGTGGTGGTGGATCGTCTCAGCAAATACGGACATTTCATCACTCTCAAACATCCGTTTACAGCGGTTGAAGTAGCAAATAAATTTGTGAAAGAAGTGGTCCGCTTACATGGCTATCATAAGTCCATCATTTCTGACCGTGATAAGATTTTCTTAAGCAACTTTTGGCGTGAGTGTTTTTGCTTATCTGGAACTAAGTGATACGTGAAACGTATCGGAAAGGTAGACAAAGAGACGATCTGATAACAAAACTCTTTATTATAGACTGATAAACGTAAATACACGATTAGAGAGAAGGGTTCGAGAGGTCTCTCTTCCTCTCCCACACACTTTGATCAACTCTGTGATACCCTCTTTCTAAGACTCTACTCCCTATTTAACAATAACGATGACTCTCCGCTAACAATCCATATGTGTGCAGCCAACAAGGCCAGGACACGTGCTCATCCCTCTAGAGACTTCTAGATCCTCTTCCCACTCTTATTGACTCAGCCACAGCCCATA
Organism: Thlaspi arvense; assembly: GCA_911865555.2. NCBI lineage: Eukaryota > Viridiplantae > Streptophyta > Magnoliopsida > Brassicales > Brassicaceae > Thlaspi > Thlaspi arvense. The sequence goes on from OU466861.1 coordinate 5,753,861, forward strand.
GCCCACTACGGTAAAGCAAGTGCATCCATCATTGTCCCTTTTAGGCCCAAGAATATTTATGTTGACCCCTTGACCCTCACACGTAACAATACTCCCCCCTTTCAAATTGACCAAGGTCAAGGAGAGTAAACCGTTGCTGCGAGAGTAGTAACCATATCTTCGAGAAAGGATGCAAAGTATGCTTGACGTTGATGATGTCTCTCCGCAAAGATTGCCCGCTCCTTCCTCTTCGATGCTTATTCTCGAAATGTTGCTTCTCACTTTGCTGCAATTGTCCTCCATTTAGATTTTGCTTGCTGAGTCGGCATGGATCACGTGACCGTTTTCCCGCGATGGTTTCTGGTGGATCTTCACCCAGAACTTCACTTGCACTTGTTTCAGAATCCAGAATTTCTGCAGTGTAGCTTCTGGACATGGTAGCCCTTCTACCATCATCATTTCTGCTCCCTGAAACAGCTCTTCGGTTCTCTTTTGTGTCTCCAAACCTCCGCCATGTACTCCGAGTTGCTTAACATAGGAATCTGACCTTATTTCCCAGCTCAATCTTAAGTCTTCGGATGTAACCATCCTATCCGAAATGGTTGTCTTAGGGAACCCATGAAGCTTCACTGTTTCTCTGGTGAAGAGCCCTGCGTCTCCAGTGGCGGTAAAAGCACTTGCGTAAACAACATGGCAGCCTTGCAAGCTTTCACTATTTTCCAAAATAGCATTGGATGGGCTGTGAGTCTCCTTTTGCTTCTTCTTCTGCTGAGTGAATCTTAGCGGCCACATTCTGTATAGCCAAGAGCAGTCACCATTCATCCACTCTTCGGTATTCTTCTGCCCTTTAAACCAGCTCTTTTTCTTCATATAAATTGTAGCAACTAAAGCAGTAAAATAGCTTGCATAAAAGTATAAAAACTCATTGCCCATCCTGTGCTTGTATCCGTACTTGAATTTGACCTTATGTTTCTTCCATTTTCCCAGAGCTTGCATCCCTATTGTTGTAACTAGCGAGAGGAGCTTTCCTGAATCCCCATGCTCTTCCTTCGACTTTGTTTTCTCGCTGGTCTCTGCAACTAGCAACTTCATGTTCTGCATCACTACACCGTTCAGCTGCAACCACTCATGACCCCTTGCGCAGACACTCTCACAGCCATACTTTCCCTTACCCCCACCGTCGAAGGTCCTTCTAGGATGTTCAGGTGCAAGCTTATGACTCCAAGAGTTTACAATTAGGCACCTTGATAATTTTGCCTTGACTATTTCCTTCTGCTTGTTGTGCTTCTGCTTAAACTTATGCTTCTTCCCTTTTGCAAGCTTCTTCCAAGCTGTCCTATGTGCCCACTGTAGCTGTGCAAACACCAGATCCTGGTTGATTCCCTTTCTATCATACTCCCTCAACCTTGTTCTACTCTTCTTACTCTTTGTAAACTCCAACCTGACCTTTTTCTCCAAGGCTCGGCGGTTATAAACAACATGATCGTTTAATGACTTCCATTGCTTCATTGGCCTCTTGTTGATTTGCTTTCTGCACATGCTCACCTTCTGGATTTGACTAGTAGTTGTAGACTTCACCTTTCCATAATTGTATTATATGTCGTGGTCCTTTTCTTTTTCTTTCTCTTTCTGCCTACATTCCAGCAAGAAGCAATCTGCTTACCAGCACAACTTTCATTGATCTTCTGCTTCCGTTTAAATTTATGTTTCTTCCACCTGGCCAGCTTTTTCTTAACTGATGCGTGTTTCAATAACAGCTTTGACAACATCTGTTTGTGCTTGACATTCTTTCCGTCGGTATCACAATGCAACTTCTGGTCATTCAACATTCGTGTCATTTTTTCCAGCCTAAATCCTTCAATCATCCAGCTTCTCGCTGACGTTACATAAGGTTTATAGTTCTTCTTTGCAACCTCTTTCCATCTCTTCTTCTTTCGCTTCCTTATTAACCTCTTTCCTCTCAGATTCATTTCGTCGAACACATGGTAGGCACGCTTATACATATCAGCCTCTGACTGTTTTTCTACCTCCTCTTCGTCCCTTTCCTTTATCCCTGTCACCAATCCCGTCACTTCTTCATTCGTGACTTTACCCCCCTCAAAGTACTGCTTTCCTTTAAGGACCCAGCTGGTAGTGTTTCCTGCTTCGCACATAGGCTCGATCCTCCGCGATGATTCGTCCTTTTTCTGCAGGACCATTTGATGAGTTTGTTCCACATATGGCATTGGATTCAAGAGAAGGCTCTCCTGAGATCCTTCGATTGAAGTCGCGATTGAAGTCGCGATCTGATCTGAGTCAGATCCGAGCACCAACGTCTCTGATACCATCGTCTCTTTCTTCTCTCCCCGATAGATCTCTTCCATCCCTTTCACTCGCTGCTTAAGGATGGGGAGTATGCGAAGTTGACTCTCTATCTCTATGACCCACTCCACCATCTGATCCACCTTAGCGCAGGCCTCGTGTAGCTTTTGCATCTCCTCGAAGACTCTCTCCCTGATAGTTTTCTCATCAGGTTTCTGCACTCTCGGCGTCATGATCTCAGATTCGTCTTGCTCTGATACCATTTGATACGTGAAACATATTGGAAAGGTAGACAAATAGTCGATCTGATAACAAAACTCTTTATTATAGACTGATAAACGTAAATACACGATTAGAGAGAAGGGTTCGAGAGGTCTCTCTTCCTCTCCCATACACTTTGATCAACTCCGTGATACCCTCTCTCTAAGATTCTACTCCCTATTTAACAATAACAGTGACTTTCCGCTAACAATCCATGTGTGTGCAGCCAACAAGTCCAGGACACTTGCTCATCCCTCTAGAGACTTCTAGATCCTCTTCCCACTCTTATTGACTCAGCCACAGCCCATAGCCCACTACAGTAAAGCAAGTGCAAACATCATTGTCCCCTTTAGGCCCAAGAATATTTATGTTGACCCCTTGACCCTCACACGTAACACTAAGTTGCGGTTTAGTACAACGTTTCACCCACAATCAGATGGCCAAACAGAGGTTCTCAACCGTTGCCTCAAAACATACTTGAGGTGTTTTGCTTCAACTCACCCGAAGACTTGGTCCAAATTTATACCATGGACTGAATTATGGTATAACACGTCGTATCATACAGCGACACAGACAACACCTTTCAAGATTGTGTATGGCAGAGATCCTCCTCCCTTGCTGCATTTCGAGGAAGGCTGCACTCAGAACTTTGAATTAGCCAGACTTCTGCAAGAGCGTGATGCGATATTGTCAGAAGTGAAAGATCATTTGACTCGAGTTCAAGATGTTATGAAGAATAATGCTGACAAACATCGCAGGGATTTGGAGTTTTGCGTGGATCAGCGAGTATATTTGAAGTTACAACCGTATCGTCAACATTCAGTTAGCCGGCGTTTATGTCAGAAGTTAGCAGCTCTCGCTACTATGGTCTATATGAGGTACTCGAACGTGTGGAGAAAGTAGCTTATAAGCTACGTCTACCGGAGTCGTCCAAAATCCATCCGGTATTCCATGTTTCACAGCTTAAACCTGTGATTGGTGAAGGTCACACAGTGTTACCATTACCTCCTTCGGTTTCAGTGGATGATGAGTTGATAATTGAACCCGAAAGCATTATGGACACACGTTATGATGATCAGGGCCATTTGGAGCTGTTGATTAAGTGGCAAGGTTTACCAGCGCATGAGAAGTCGTGGGTACGAGTGGGCGAGCTAAAACACCAGTTTCCGTCTTTTTCGCTTGAGGACAAGCTCAGTCTGCACATTGGAGTATTGATATGTCTACGTCTTGAAGAAGAAGAAGCCGAAAAGGAATGACCCGATCAATTCAAGTGCTTAACCGGTTTTAAATGTTGGTTTTATTTCGGTTTGTTTAGTACAACGAATTTGTAATATAAAAACTAAACCATGCTCTGTTTTACGGATTCATTCAGAAAGATAGAGAGAGAAAGGCTCGATTCTGAGAATTATTCAAAGATTGAGATAGGGTTTGCCTTCAAGCTCATAAGCTTGGGCGTGTAATCACTTGTTCATATCAATAAAGTGGTTGGTTCCTTATCATGCACCCACACCATATTCATCAAGAGGAGCATCATAATCGTAGCTTGTAACATAGAAAGGACCACCAGAAGTTCGACCAAAGTTTGTTTTTTCCACCAAAACACTGCAACCGTTCATCAATATATGCAAGCACGAACAGACCGAAAGCATCGAATGTTTATCATAGGCATCAGCCTGGTGAAACTTCTCTCAGTCACAATCTTCTTTACAAACTTCTGCATCAGAAAGATGTGATTATATAAGAAGACAACAAAGCTAAAACAGAACCTAAAAAGGTAAAATAGTAAAAGGAAAATGTGGAAATGAGCCATTCGAATCAAAAATGTACCTTAAAAGGTTCATTAACAAGAGTTGAAGGCAGAAGAATAGAGAGAGATGAAGATGAAACAATCAAGAAGACACCAATGGCTGTGAGAAGACAATACCCCCAAAGTTCCACGTAAGGACCTATGATAGAGACCACTTGATCCAACAAGCTTCACAAGGTCGTACCTTCCTTCAAAGTTATACTGAACAAAGCCATAGAAAAAGAAACATCAGAATTCCCAGAGAGAGAGAGATAGCACAGAATCAGGAGAAATCTGGGGCCAAACCTGACCCTTTTCCACAACACATAAGTTTGAATCACATCAGCACCACCACGTCTGAAACCAGTTTCAAGATTATAAAAAGATCCCATTTAAAATCGGTAGCAATCAATCACTGAAGTGAAGAAAGAGCATTTCAGCACAACAATCAAGAAACTGTCAAAATCACTGAAAACAGAAAGGTCGGTGAAAGCTATACTTACTTCAGGAGTGGCACGAGGGTAGTGAACTCCAGCGGAGATGAGCATGCGCCGTTTACTGGCGACGATTAGAGCCCTGTGGTCGTAGCTGACATTGAAAGGTTCAAGGAAAGAGAAAATCTGTGGCAGTATCCGCCATTGAAGCGAATAAATTGCCATTAAAGTAAAAGCTCATCAAAGTCCACATAATTTACCTTTTTTCCTGTATCAAATGTCGTCAATCCATGGAAGAAGACCAAATGTCACAACAAAAAGCAAAAGCAAGGTTGTAATAATGTTTTCGGATGATACACATGTATTTCTAATAAATACTAAATTGTCCCCGAAAGTATTTAAAAAAACAACATCACCCCATATACTAAATTGTTATTGATATGACGCATTTACCCTCCGGCGAAGAAAAAAAGAAATATTGTTCGGAGTGAAAAACTTGGGATCGAAGGAAGAAGCTCCTTATAATTTCCTTTTTTTTTGTTTTAACTCTCTACGGGTCTATATAATATCTGCGATTCACTATCTCTCTCTCTCTCTCTCTCTCTCTCTCTCTCTTTCCATTCTCTGATTTCCAAAACTTGAGATTGAAACCCTTAGTTACAGTTGCCTCTTTCCAAATAATTCATTCTCTACGAACGAAAATCAGTAACGGAAAGAACACACATGAAGATGATAAAGAAGACTAATGATGGTTGCGAGTCGAGGCCAGTCGTTGCGAAGAAGCAACCCGATCTTCCGAAGAAACTTTCTCAAAACCCTAAATCGAAAGGGATTCAGAAAAACACGAAGAAGCCGTCTGGCGTTTGCGAGTCCGTTTCGACATCAAGGCCTTTGCAGACGAAGAAGAAGCCGCCGCCTCTTAAAGTCTCTGGAAACCCTAAATATTTGGAGAAGAACACGACGGAGACTTTGGAGCTCTTCGACATAGCCAAAAAATCAGCTGATGTCGCCAACGCAAAGGGACTCCTCGCCGCTAAAGAAGAGACATCGATATGCGTGGAATCTCTCTCTCTGCTCATCGGCTTCCCCATCAGTGCAACGGATCCTGGAACGAGACGGATCATGGATAGGCTTGCCCATCTCACAAGGCACAAAGATCGCAGAATCTGCAATTCCGCATCAGAACTCTTCCAGCATTGGAGCGAGAGCATCAGAGATCAAACAACACAAAGATGACAACCCCAAGGAATTAGAGTTTCCCTTTGTGACTTTGACAACAACGACGGTGGTTTTATAATTCTTCTTGCTAAATTGGAAGTTTAGTGTAGTCACCACTTCATATTTTAATACTCAAAAGCTAATAGTGAGGGAATGTTTTTTACAATCAAGTTTTTCTTCCTCTTCTGTTTATGCGTATCAATGAAAAGTGGATTTTGATCTGTACATTTCTTCTTCAGCTTGTACATTGAGACACAAAAAGTCAATACTTAGAGAAAGTTTTCATTGTTTTCACACATACTTCTGTGGTCTAAATCATCGATAATTGCTTCTATATATTTCCTCTGCTTCTCTGTTTAATCACACACGAAAACCATTGTTGCATCTGTTATGGCAAACTGAATATTTCTCCTTCGGTTTGATCTTTGAGAAGTAGAGACGTCTATTAATATGACTACAGAAAATCCAGCTTTCTTACATTGTGGAAGGAAGAGGAAACAGAACAAAGCTTTGGACAAAGATGGCAACCCCAAGGAATTGCTTCCTTACAACGACTTGACATGCATTCAAAGATCAAACGCAAAATCTAAGACAATCCTAACAGTTTCTGCCCTTATACAGACACCAGTTATCTTGACCAGCGATGACTTGACCTATTAACAATCCAAAAAAAACACTTCAGGCCCATACCCTATTGCCACTGCTTTCCAGTTCAACACTTGTTCTTCTTTTTTCTGCTCTGGTAGTTGCATTGATGGTGCTTTAGTCCCGAAGCAACTTTCCTCAAGAGGAAAACCACAAAGATGTGCATTCCCTTCAAGTGAGGATATAGGTTGCCCAGTGATTTGTGTTCCTTGTGAGCCACACTTATGTACGCCAAAAATGAGAGGCTTCCGAGCCCTTTACGAATATTCCTTGAGAGGTGGTTTTGGATAGAGGAATGTGACTCGAGCTCCGTAACATTTGCCAAAGACAGAGGATTGTGACCAGTGAATGCGTCTTCATTACTTTTAAAAGACAGAAGAAATTATCATCATTCATTACTTTTGAAGATGTAAACTGACAGATCAGCTGTTTCAGATAGAAACTCGGCTATTCTTTGCAAGCCAATTTCCCATAGTAGCTATTGATTTCTTATTTATTGTAAAAGAAAAGATTTAGCTGTGGAGAGAGATTCAAGAATAATAATGAAAACGAGATAAGTTTGACTCGAAAAAGAATGATTTCAAAGAACAAAGTAGAACGACATGTTTTAAAAAAAAACTCAAAGTAGCACAAATTAAACTAGTTTAGAGAACAAAATGCATGACACAATATTAGAAGTCTGAAGTTTTCGATTGCTTGGATATGATGATCACAATCTTTGGCTTGAGAATTTTCGCACTCTCACTCACTGCCTTCCCGAACCTGAGAAAGAGACAATTTTCAACATGTTTCAGTTTGGTGGTCTCTTTTGCCTACAATTCTTAGCTTCATGTATATAACTTTGAAAACTATGCAAGTTACTTTTTTATATACCTTGGCAGGTGATTTTGACAGAGACCTGGACCTTGATCTCGACATTGCCCTAAATTGCAAAACCAAATCACAGTTTTACTACAGGAAAAAAATGAAAGAGATAAGGGAAACAACACAATAGAAGGGAGGACAACTTGCCTGGGGGGACTCTTCTTCCTGTCGGGCGAAGGTGATCTTGATTTTGATATGGATCTGGAAAGGGATCGTCTTGGTGATTTACTGTAATTCAGATTGATAAAACTCAATAAAATCATTTTTTAGTTGTAAAAATATGGGAGATATAAAAAGATTGATCAGTGAGAAGAAACTCAGTACCTCAGGTCATTCCTTGGACTCTTGCTTCTGCTAAGGCTGCGGCTGCGGCTACGGCTGCGACCACGGCCTCGGCTTCGGCTTCTGCTACGGCTTCTGCTTGGGCTTCTCGACAGCGAGCTTTCATATTTCTTAACCTGCACAACACAATACATAATAACATGAATGTTAACTAGTGAAATAATGTATCGAGGAGATAAAAGAGGAAGACAACAAAGACTGCGAGGAGGAGAAGTCATACCCGGATATAACCTCTAGCCCAAGGGTTTCTGAACTCTGTATCATCAAGTTTCCTTATCTGAAATCAGATTTTTTTTTAACATCGGAAACTATACAATTCATAAGTTGATATACAGCAAGAGGGAAGAAGAGTCAACTTACAGCATACTTCATGTCATCATAATTGGTGTAGTCAACAACACCATAAGTTCCTGTATAAAAGAAAAGTCATGTGTAAGAAAAATACATAACTATCAATATCATAAACACAAACGCTGCTCAAAGCTGGAACAAGCAAGATATCTGCTAAGAAAGTATGCGCAATAAATAATTTTAATTGTGCATAACAAAGTGTAAACTAACGCACCATCACTGTCTCGAGTGACCTCAGCAAAGCAAACATCACCGGCTTTCCGCATATGATCCTGAAATAATGGTTAAGATATGAAAAAACAGAACTAGAAAGTAGACACCATTATAGTCACCACGATATAGCAGCAAAACATGAAGTATCATCATACCTTCAAATCTTGCCATGAAGCAGATGATGGGAGCCCACGTACAATGACTGCAGAAAACCATTTAAGAATACAAAGAAACATTAAGAGGAGGTGAAGAGTTGGCCAAACTTTATCAACTTCTTATAGCAAATTATACAAACCTCGGAATTCAGAGTGTCGTGAGACGCCAAACCGAGCAGACCCACCACCACCACCGCCGCCACCTCCACCACCATAGCCACCTCCACCACCGTAGCCACCACGACGATCACCTGAAGACTGTCCTCGACCACCATGGGCAAGCTCAACCTGCATAATCAGAAAAACCATGAGGAAAACAAAATGTAAACATCAAAAGGTAATGTCAAAGCAGCCAGAAAAGTTTGAAATCTGCTGTTCAGGGCATGTGAAGTATAAACCAATCCTGTCTGAAGCCAAATAGTAAGGAAGTAATGAATATTTGATTACCCTTAAACGACAGCCATCAAAGTTATAGCCATCACGGCCCCTGATCGCATCTTCGGCATCCCGAGCATGCTCAAACTACAAACATTCAACACAAAGCTTGGTTAACTGAAACTATATCTTGTAAGTTTGGTTTAGACAATGTAACATAAGTAAAAAAAGCGAACCTCAACAAAGCAATAACATGGAGGACGAGGTGGAACCTTCAACTCAATATCCACTATGCGGCCATACTGCAATGAAGATAACGACACAAATGAGATAATCCGTTCCAAAAATTAGCTTCGTATGTCATGCAAAATCAATGGAATAAAAAAAAGGTGTAGTCAGAACTGACCTTGTAAAAGAGATCTTCAATCTCATGTTCTCTAATGTCGCCAGGCAAGTTACCAACATAGATTGACCGAGAAAACCGACCACTCATTGTTTGCAAAGGTTGTTAAAACAAAGCAAAGAGGTAACTGCAGGTACGAATAAAAGGAAACAAATGAATAAAGGACCAAAGTTTACTGCTGAGGCTGCCATAGACAAAGAATCTCCATACAGACAGCGTTCCATTTAGCATCAGCATAGAGAAGTGATGATGATAAGAACATGGTAAGACCAAAATATATATATGAAGCAAACCAAGTGAGAGCAATCCTCGGTAAGAGCAGTGCTCCACAAGCTTCCAATGCATATTTGCTCCAATGTGCTCCAAAAGCTATTATAAATTTTGAAATATGTTTTTTTCTCTCTCTCTCCAGATCTTCCCATGATTCATTGGAGAGGTCTAACTCGTCCCAAAGTGAGCAAGAATCTCCAATAAACAAATAAAAACAATATGAAACAACTCCACAGAGATCTCCCATTCCCTCTCTATATCCCTATGAACCATTGCAATGCTCATGTTCCAAGCGCTTGCCATCTATCATAAAGAAAGCATGTGTCATGACATCATGTAACATACACTCATGCATCTACCTTGTTCAGCTTCCGTACTCAAATCATGACTCCATTCAAACATATTACCAACTTTTTTTCTAAATACAAAGTGATCTACCGACACATACCAAGAATTACAGTATGCAGATAGCAGACAATTCGAATAATGTTCTTTACAATGCAAGTAAAACTCTTCACTCACTAAGGTCAATCAATTAAAACTATCCAGGAGAAAGAAATGCCATAGTTCATCACGAGTTACGAAGAACACTCTCGCAACCAAAAACAATTCAGAAACCATTCTAACTTCTAACAATTACGATTGAAAGAAAGAGCGACAAAGAAAGACCAAAATTTCATAATTAAGAGTCTCCCTCAATTGGACGAATCACACTAAACGAGCCAGAAAGAACATTCCACAGAGCTGAAAAACAAGTTAAGAGTCAAGAAAGCCACCCCAAGACCAAGCCCAGATTGTATACGAAGGACAACATCCAATTCAGAGAAAAGCCCTAACGCTACAACATAGTACACGGAAACAAAATTCCAGAGAACAAACGGAGAAATATAGAAGGCGAGAGAGACAGAGAGAGGGAAAGAGAAAGAGAGAAAGAGAGAGAGAGAGAGAGAGAGAGAGAGAGAGAGAGAGAGAGAGAGAGAGGTCAATGACTTCGTACCAGGGATTAGCTGCAGCACCGGAGAAGATTTGGGACTGACTAAGCTAAAGGAGAACGAAACTCGGAACAGAAGATTAATAATAGAGAAGTCGGCCGTGAAAGTTTAACTAGGGTTTGTTCTTTATCCTTTAGGGGTAGTCCTTGGGCTTCTGTAAATTACCGGAATTACCCTTATGTGATTCTTTCGAGACGAGTCTTTTGTTTTTATTTTTCGGTCCCTCTTTAAGCAATCTGTTTACCAACAGAACCTCTAAGTTATATAACACCAGGCAACATTGAAGAACTAAGTGCCTTTCAAAACTATTTATTGTGTAGTGGTTACAATGTGTTGCTTGTGAAAAAAAAAAACTATAAATTTTCTGTAATTAGATTTCAAAATTGATTTCTAAAAACCTTAAACTAATTTATGTTTGCTAGTTTTGAGCAATTGACTTGTATAAACTATGTATGGTACTCAAGCCTGGTGAAATCATTTCTGGATGAAGAAGGTTCATTAGAACAAAACCTCATTTCACCTGAAACATCTCAAGAGAAACAACAACAACAAAACTATGTGAAAATCACGAGATAAAATGAACAAACCAAAATTGCTCAAGATGAGTAGTAAGTCAACAATGTGAAATTCCAGATTGCGTTTTTCAACTTCATACCACTGTAAACAAGATATTTCTTGCATTTATGGGAAATTCGTCAATTTGATCAAAGGTTATATGGATAAAGAGAAGAAAGAGTACCAGTGGTGTGGATTGATCTTCAGTCATCATCATCTTCTTCTTTTTCTTCGTCATCATTATCATCAATAGAATACAAACCCTCAGATTCTTCTTCATCTCCGTATATCTGAAACTCTCCATCACTCCCATCATCAACAGCAAAGTCTCCATACAAATCAGGTTCACTCGCTGGAAAACTGTCGAACAAACCTTGAAGATACGTTCTGGAGCTGTTCTCAGTATCAAGATCTTTTAATCGTATAGGAAAATCTAAAGATACAGTGAGTCAAAAGGGATGTTAGAACCAAAAACAGAAGTTTAAACTCTGAGTTTTAATTCCCAAAACTCAACAAAAAAGGTAAACTTTTAGGATACATCCATGGGAATCAAGAGATATATCATTGATACAAGCACCAAAGGAGAAACTCGACTTCAAGGCTTATATTTCTGATGAACAGATCTTCAAGCAGCGGATTGATAGATATGGAGATGAATGTGAAGGTGATTCAATGGCTGAGGAACTCAGGCAATTGGACCGATAAACTGATGAATGGACATGAGAACTGATGGATCGAAGTGTACCACACAAGATGTGGAAGTCTCATGATAAAACACAAAATCTAGTCTCAAGGAATCACACACAAGAGACATAGATTCAACTGTTTACTAAGTTTATAAATCCATCTAACTTAGATAAACAAAACAAGCATAAAGCTTTTAGATAAAACTCTTTTATATTTCCAAAATTTCAATTGTATTTTAGAAATGATAATACATGAGCTTTTATAGCTCTTACAAGAGATCTTTACAATAAATAAAAATTATTTACATTTAAACAAAAGGACAAAAATCAATTAAATCAAATAATGGTCTTTTTGCCACCAATTTTGCCTTGGACATTAAATATAAATCCTTTGACTTTGTGAAATTATGAACTTGAGATTCTGATAATAATCCATATATTCAAAGCTTTGATTTACTGATTTTGATATTGCATCAATCATCGTCTCCTGCAGCCTGCAAAAAAGAGCAGAGACAAGGTGAATCCTCGCGAATAAGGAAAACAACAGAAATTCTCTTCACAATATATATTACTATATCGAGTTCTTCTTCTTCTTCCTCTTCTTCATCCAGGTCTTCATCATCTCCATACTCATTAACATTAACATCAACATCTTCTTCGTTTGCATGTTTAGATTTTTGCACTTCTTCAGAGTCTGCAGATTGAACTACGATTGAGCAGCTGTTTCTTCAGAGTCTTCAAGGAAAAACATGTTCAATGACTAACGACAAAAGCATAACACGTAATATGTATCCAAATGATTTTTACATCATTTCAAGTTTTGCACACATTTCTATAAAATATATTTATGTACATACTCGTAGAGCAGTATGACCAGTCATTTCTTTCCGGTCAGTTTTGCTAAGTTTCTGAGGCCACAGAATTTATATAAAAGTTTTGATGAACTCCAAAAAAAATGCTTTCTACAAACACCAAAGGCATGAGGATCTAACAGAGAAGGTAATACACTGAATGCACATCCCAAAACACTCACTAAACTTTCTGAAACATAATGAAACCCACAATTTTATTCGATGATCTTACCTTTAGTTGGCTCCCGGTGCTTCACTAGAGATGGTTTAAGTGTGTCTTTCTGGATTTGTATTTTCTCTGACCTCTCAAACTCTTCTTGAATGGATTTAAATACATCTTCGAAACCTGGCTCAGGAAACACAGACACAAACCTCACAGCTACACGGAGTCTCAAAGTATCAAGCATGGCTTCGGAGAACCACCCTGTTTTATGTTGCAAACAGAAACAGGAATCGGATCATAATATTTCGGGACTTGCCGAAGGTTTATCTATTTGTGCAGATGCGTATTCATGGGTATTGACTCTATGAACAAATGCTAAGCTGAGAACTCACGTTACAAGTAGTCTGCTTGGGAGGCTTTCGTATCTCTCGCTAGATGTACTCGTCGTCAAGTTCAAACAACTGCAGAAATGTTTGACATTTAAAAGGAAATAACTTAAAAGCACAAATGTCGTTCCAGCTTGGCTTTGAGCTGTAGCAAAAAAAAAGTGATCAAACTCTTTCCTGCATACATCAAATGGTTCAGTTGCAAAGTTCTCAACAAATCATACTAAATCTGTGAGACAAGCCTACAACAATTATCTTAGAATGCTATGAAGAGTATTCATGCTTGGATCTCCAGGATATGTCATTTATGTAGGAAGAGTTCACAACAGAAAGAGAAAAAGACTTACTTGTTAGTTGCATTGGCATCGCAATAACTCTGTAACTCAGGTGGAACCCTAAACTCCATTCTCTGATATCTGAATCACAATCATACAATCGTTACGCACCCATCTGTGTTATCACCATTTCACCTAACAAATGTCTTAAGGTAGAACTTACACGCGAGACTTCGGATCATTCTGTGGATCATAGCCTCTTCTAATCCAGAACCTAAGAAACGGACCACTGGAAAAATAGTAAGCGGCCCTGAGTAGATACCTACAGAGAACACACCAAGTTGATCAGAGTAGTACTATAAAAAGCTCAATATAAGAAACATATATTAAAAAACTATCTCACCTGTTTAACATATGATGTGTACATTTAAGACCTTAATTGCTGTACAACAGAGTCTCTTGTCCAAATAGGCCGCTCTTCAAACAATGCAGACACTGATACCTGCCATTTCCAGTGGTGGGAGCTGGGACCAACAAAGTCTTCCCAGTTTAGTTTCTTGGGGATCTGTATGATAGCTAAGGACAGACCAAATGAACACGGCTCTTTCTATGAGGAAAAAGGATAAACCGATAAATACGAATTGGAAGAACTAGTTTAAAATAAAATAAAGGATATCTTTGACGCTGAAATCAATTGCAAATATTGGGCCAATATCGATCTGCATCAAAAAAAAAGATGAGGAAGATCATTTAGCAGATGGAGAAGTAAACCGAAGATAAAACTATAAGTAAGCTGTCATAGCAACTTTGAAATCCAGAACTGAACAGAACAACGTCTGTGTTCTTGACAATTCATAAGAGTGAAACAGAAAGTTTTTACAATTGCATTTGCAGGATGTATATATATAACATTTTCGAAGTTAACAACTATTATGCCAAGCCTCAAGTATAATCCACCTGAAAAACCAAAATCAGGTTTGACCACATTTAGTTGGGCCAAATTTCGTCTAGAAACATTATAATTTCATTGAAAGAGACAATGTTGCAAGAAACTGAGAAACAGTTGTTTGAGAAATCAAGTATTCTCAAAGATAATCCTTCACTGCTGCAAGCTCAGATGTTGAGTTGTGGAGTTGCACACTAATATATCAACTACTTATAAACTCCACGAAGAGGTTCCAATGCAGCAACACCTCAACTACTCTTATAAGTAGTTGATATTTTAGTGCACAATGCCACAACCTTTTGATGTGCCTCCAGACGCATCACTTTGGCGGACATGTCCTAGTCAGAAGCCTTCACTGATGCAAGCTCAGATTCAACATCTTTGAGAACCTTGATTTCTCAAATAACTGTGTTCCTCCAGCCCAATAATGGTATCATCTCTCTGGCTGCGTTTTTCTCAGTTTCTTACAGCAATTTCTCTTTCAATGATGTTTCTAGACTGTGGTCATACCATTGAGAAGTCCTAAAGCTTCACCATCACAGTAAATTAAGTCTTTCCACCAGACAATTAGTTACAGCTACACAATAGTGGCTTTGTCCAATCGATGAAGACTAAGACTAAATGCATTTCGTTTAGATTATTTAGAAAACTCGGATGTTTCCATTTCCTAATCTTACCTCGTAGAAGTTCTGAGTTGCCGCATCATCTTTCTTTTTGGGACCAGATGTTGCTGGAGGTTTCAATCTGTAATCACACAAGAAAATTGAAATCGGTACTGTAACTGTTGTTACTTCACATTTTAATCAAGAATCAAAACAAAGTGAACGGCTCATGCCACCGAATAAGAAAAGAAAACATTGAAAGAAATAGAAAAAAGGCAGTGCGATCTTACGCCACGTTGTCTGGTATATCTTTGGGTGAAAAGAACTGTGGCAATAGCATCATTACATCTTCATCAGCCAGGTTCATCAAATCACTGTTTCCTACAACACATCATATATAATTTTTAGGTGATCACACCAATTTGCAATACAAATGACAAAACAGAACACAAATGCAAGTGAATCACATGCAAGGGAATCCACCTCCAACCACTTCCTCTTCTTCTGCTACGCAATATCCGCGTGAATAGGAATAACATGCTGATAATCAGCCATGCCTAGAGGAGAATAAACGTGAGATACCAAGTCGATTCTCATGTAGAAGACAACAAAATTCAGATGCGCAAGAGGAAAGCTACGCTCTTACCATCGAAATGAACTGATTCAGACACACGAGCTACGATATCTGCGCATAGAGCTTGACTAGCTTCCTCCAAAGATTCATCACTAGTGGCAAGAACTGCAGGCTCACTCTCAGGTTTCTTGATATCCTGCTTAGAAATTTTCAACAAAAAACCATTGCAAGGACGTTGTTCTCCCAATGCAGGATGTGCATAAGGATCTTCAGGCCGGAAACGCAATTCAAGCTTGTTTGAAATCGATCCTCTTGCCTACCAAAAAAAAGGATTCAAAAATGAATAAATCGTCCAATACTTAAGCAAATGCTTGTCACTAATCAACATCAACATATCAAATGGGGACGAATCATATAAGAAATGTATCTAAATCCGAAATTTTTTGTGTCCCAAAATGGAGTCTTTTTTTAAAGGGGAAATTAAGAGAATTACTTCTGTGATTCCTTGGATTATTACCGAGAGTCTCGATGGCTCGGGAAATAGATGATGGGTATCCAGTGAAGTGAACTGCAAACGCCTCCTTGCTTGGCAAGGTACCTGAGATTGTTCCCTGTTTTATGATTCCCATTGTTTCTTTCCCCAGTTTCTCTTTGCTGTAAAATTACAAGAAATAAGCACATAATCCGATGCGTTTCTGGCCATTGCAACACGATTGGTGGGAGATTCTAAGAGTTATACATATATTCCAATTGATTTCTCTTATAAGTTTTTCATTGGGTTGCCTTTTCCGGCTCGGAAAATGTGAAGATGACTGCTGAAAGAAAAACGTTTCTAATTTTGAAATTCGGACTCACCGAAAAATAGGAGTAGAGGAAGATTGCTTCAAGCTCTTCTGTTTCTCGACATCGGCGACGGCGAATATTTCTCGTGGCTTCAAAACCCTTCACTTTGAAGTTTTTACATATTTGGGCCTATCCGCAAAGTTACGATGTCGTTTAAATAAAACACAAAATAGTTACGAAGATCGATTGGCGTCACTGCGTTCGAAATGGAGTTTTCTTATATTCTCTCGTGGCTTAAAAAGATCCTAAATGGTTAAAAATATATATTTTTATTTGGGTTATATTTATTTGGGCTTAAGCCCATAGCTAACGACTCACGCGCACGTTGACTCTTATTAAATGTGGGAAGAAAATAAATAAAGAAAAAAATATTTCGGATCTCTTCTGCGTCACTGCGATTCGAACTAGGGTTTCCGTACTGAATCAACATTCGTCAGTTTCGTTGTCGAAGCAAAGCAAGTTTTTTTCCCTCCAAAATTCAGTTGACTTTCCAACGGATCTGGACGAGATTCGTCAGGAATCTGATTGATAGCTGATTTCGTGAAGTCGCTTTTCCTTTCCGTCGCTCAACGGCGAACGGAAGAAAAAAAAAGATGGCGTCGCGGTTCCAGGAAGCTTCACTGGTTACATCTCCATCGTATCCCAACGCCGTCGCTTGGTCATCGGAAAATCTGATCGCCGTCGCCGCTGGCCACCTCGTCATCATCCTTGTGAGTTTTCTGCTTTGTTTCGAGGTTGAATTTTGAGTCTCTGAAAATGTATTGACGAATTGTTTTTAATAATTGTCAGAATCCGGCATTGCCTACTGGACCTCGTGGATTGATCACGATCCCTAACGCCGAGCCTTATCAGATTGGCCTTGTTCGCTCACAAGGTTTGATTTTCTTTTACACTGATCATTGTGAAATAACCGAAACTCGATTTTTGTTTTTGCCTAAATTCAGATCGAATTTTGAAAGTTAGAATCTTTGACGCCAATCTTACAGAATTTTGGTGTACTGTTTATGAAAATTCAGATCAAAAATTCAAAATTCTGGTTTTATTTTTCTCAAAACATTTTGCCACTGTTACAGTGTTCAGGAAGACTCTTCTTTATAAATCTGTGTTTTGCAGATCATCTGCTTCTTTGTTTGTTTTTCGGATTACAATATACTATCGAAATGCGTTTCTTTAAGTGAAGATGTGTTTGCAGATTTGCTTACTGGTGGACTCTTGCCTTCGAGTTTGAAGCGGGAAAGACACCCCTGTGTTCGATCTCTCTCATGGTCGGACTTAGGAATGTCTCAGAATTACGGGTATTATGATAAATTAATAGTTTATGCCAATTTGATCATTTTGTTTTAGTATTTTTGTTTTCTTTTTCCAAATTTCGTGGTTCATAAAACTCTGTTCAGGTGTTTACTGGCTGTTTGCACAGCGGAGGGAAGGGTTAAGCTATATCGACCTCCATATTCTGATTTTTGTGCAGAGTGGATAGAGGTAGATTTAGATCATAACTTTTCTTTTGACTTTTACAACTAACTTGTGCTTTATATTTCCTTTCTCTCTTTCGCAGATTGTTGATGTATCTGATATGCTTTATGAGAATCTGTCAAGCATAAACTTTGGAGAATCCAACAGTCCTTCTACGTCATTATCTAAGGTAACTCGCGTCTCTTAACTTGCAAGTCAAAATCTTGTTACCATGAAGTACAGTTTACTTCTTGCCCAAACTTGTGTCTGTGATTCCGTAAGGGATGTGTAGATGGTCTGTAATTCGTACCCTCACCTTTACATGTAGAGGACTCATCTTAACGAAAACAAAAATTGTTATCCTTTCTTGATGGAAAACAGCTATTGGATCGAAATGTTATGCATGATCAGTTATTTGATGCCGTTGTTATTATATATCTCGATTTTTATCATTATTAACTGGTCATGCATAGCCTTTTTTTATGGTAAACATGAAATCCCTTGTATCATTGCAATAATCTCTGTTCTTTTATCATAGGATCAAGTTGTACAACATGACCATGAAGAGGATGAAAGGAATTCAATTCTGAAGTCACGCAAACGAAGAAGAACTAGCGCAGACAAGATGTAAGTAGCATTTTTCTTTTCTTTTCACTCTCTCAGATGCAACCTACTTTGGTTTGAGAAGTAATTTTACATTTATCTGTTTTCTGCTTTGATCTCTTCACTAACTTACTATCATCTGTGACTACATCTAGCAATTTGCATGAAACGAGTGTTACAGATCGGGCATCATGTTCCAAGCAAGACAGTCAAACGGTGCCTAAGGTACTGCCTCATTTCTATTTACTAGCTTCTTTTCTGTGTTTGTTGCTTTGGGAAAATCTCAATCTTGATTTCTCCAACTTATTTCTATTACGCTCTTTTGGTAACGCTTTCTTTGGTATTTTCTGAAGTAACTCTTTTCCTGAACATTAAAAATTATCCTTTGCTTTTATGGAAACTCTTTTGGTGCTAGAGATAGTACTAATATGAATCAAGGTCATTTCATCAGATAAATTAATATCTTGATTATAATTTGAAACTCCCTCCAGTATTCTTTTTCAATATAACATGTGTGTGGATCTATATTGTTTCACTATTGATTTGATGGATTTCGACTCTTTTCATGCTTTTGAATTCCATCTGGATCCTTTATATGCATTGTTCACACCACATGGTTCTTAAAAATTCTTACACTCTCAACTGTCATCTAGTTCAAATCGTCGCATTGTAATCGTATCTTATTTGATTCATTATGTTCCCAGGTACTTGAGAGTGAAGTATATGAACAGCCAAGCAATGCCCACCATTTTCACTCTTTGCCTAAAGTTCCAAAAAATTTCAGTCGAGAGATAAGTCCAGACAAGTACGTTTCTCGTGAGGCATTACTATCCTCTCTTTCCGTCGCCTGGTCCTCTCTACTAACATTCTCATCAGAAGGTTCTTCCTGTGAGAATATGTCAAGATTCTCTCTTTTGGCAATTGGCTCAAAGTCCGGTAGTGTTTCAATATGGAAAGTTCATGCACCAGAATGTTATCACATTGAACGTAGCAATGTATCACCCGTCGTGGAACTCACTGCTATCATTCAAGCTCATAGCTCATGGGTTTCAACGATGAGTTGGGGAATTTTTGGCTGCGATTCTTCAAATCCGCAAGTGGTGTTGGTTACTGGGAGTTCTGATGGTAGGTAAGTTGGTGCTATATTACAAGAAAATATGATAATAATAACAAATGTCTTCAGTGATTAGTTAAGTGTTAGAAACTGTTTGAAACCCTCACTCTTGGAAATAAGCCATATTAATGTCCATTCATTTGCATATGCTCCCAATGGAATCCCACTTTATAACAATTTCCGTTCATTTCTTTCTACACTTTTGCAGTGTAAAAATTTGGATGAGCAACAAAGAAGACTTGCAAAACTCTGTTGAGATCTATAAATCTTCATTTTCTCTGATGAAACAGGTAAAAAACCATTTGTCTCCTCTCTATGTGTTCTAACTTTGTCTGATATTCGAATTGGGTATAGCTTTTCGTGATTTCTGAGTTAATGGAACCATCTTGGATTTTGATTGTTGTCCTATTTGTAGTTTTTCTGTAACTAAAGTTGGATTCATATTTCATTTTGTTGCTGTAGATCCCTGTGCTTTTAAAAGTTTTAACTTTCTCGAAATTTTGTCTATTTCCTTGTTTGTAGAACTATCAGGTTGTGTCCCTTTTTCGTTAAGTTACAGTTTATTCATTTATTCAAGTGTGTAGGGCTGTTTTCATCAAGCGAACATCAAGTGTTTCGTGTTCTGACATTTTCTGGCTCATTTATGTAGGTTGTAACGGTGAATCCTGTTCCGGTTTCAATGCTTTCATTTGTTGTAAACACTCATTCTAATGTCATGCACTTAGCAATCGGCAAAGGATCTGGTTCCTTTGAAGTATGGAAGTGTGACATATCTACCAAAAAATTTGAACAAATTTCTGCACCTATGGCTCATGACCAAGTGGTAATCGCTTCACCTATGGCTCATTGTGTTATACATACAATGCAATAAGGTATTTTGATTTATTGATAAATATGTCAACTTTTTTTAGGTTACGGGCTTAGCTTGGTCATATGATGGCCGTTGTTTGTACAGTTGCAGCCAGGTATTATATTTCCTTTTGAGTAAGACCAACTTTTGTATTGGTTGTCTTTTGAGCCACAAACTGAGCAATGAGCTACATTAATTTTGATCTAGTTATCTATTTTCATATTCTCTTTAGGCATTAACTTTTTTTATACATATGTCAGGATAATTATGTCCGAAACTGGATTTTATGTGAGAATACCATCTCTGAAGTGCCAATTCCTGCAAACACCCCTGGTCTCAGTAGCACGACCGATGTACGTCACTATGTGATGTCTTTAATCTTGCCACTTTGTTTCTCTTTTCGTATGATTTATGTTTACAAAAAATGATTAAACCTTCTGCAGCTTCCTGATGATTTCCTGTCATGTCTTGGTGTTGCATTGTCCCCTGGAAACCTGGCTGTTGCTTTGGTATGATCTTCCCAACAACTTGGTTTTGCTGTGGATGTGAGTTAACACGTTTTTCAGAATTAGAAAAGTAAGAGACTCCTCTTGAAATATTGCAGGTCCGCAGCTTTAATGTTGAACTCTTGAATCCGATGTACCAAGCCAGGTAGTTGTCATTAAGGAACGTTTCTCTGTCTTCTCTATCTTGCTCGTTACAAAACTTGACCCGTTTGTTCCTGCTTTTCTTCAGGTCGCAGAAGGCTGCTGTAGAATTCCTCTGGAATGGCGCACAACAATCCGGTGAGTCGGAAGATTCTTCACAGACGATAACCGAAGCTATTTTGGGTTTCTCCAATAACGAGTTGGCATACTGGGAAACTAATTTGCTCTGGTCGTTGAAAGAGTTTAACGATTTGAATAAGCCTCTGGTTCTGTGGGATATGATTGCTGCAATGTTGGCGTTCAAACAATCGATGCCGGAGTTTGTCGAATTGGTAATAACCAAATGGCTCTCAGTGTCATACCTTGGATTCCATGATGATATCCCCATGGAAGATCTCGTGCCAAAGATCTCCAAACGCTTCTCTGCTGTTCCTTCCAGGCTGTTACACATTCTCAACGTAATATCCAGACGTGTAATGTTATCAGAGCTCAAAACAGAGGAGATCAACAGAAAACTGCAAGGTCAGGGAACGAGCAATGAAGAAGAGATTGATATGTGGCTCAAACTGCTCGAGGAAAGCGAAAGAGAACTCCGGGAAAGACTGGTTGGTCTCAGTTTCTCAGCTTATCTAACCGCTAAGTTATCTCTAGGCACTACTTCGCCTTCCACTGGGTTGGTTCAGTTGCAACGATGGGTTGAGATAAATCACGATATTGTCCCTATTCAGCTACGAACACTTTCCTTAGAAGTAAAATCTAGTCTAACAAGGTAATTATCTCACACATACAATCTGCTTTCCTCCTTTGGTAATAGATAGTAGAATGTTTCAAAATTCATATTTGCTATGTTTCTAATACAATCACAGATCAAGTAACAGCTCGGAAACCGCATTAGAGGAAGAGAAATGTCCTTATTGCGCCGCGCCAGTCCATTTCCACTCACCGGAAGAAGCCTTTTGCCAATCTCCGCACCAAAACAAGAAGAGCAAAGACAAAGAGAGACGTGAACAAGGACACAAGCTTGAGAGGTGTTGTGTCTCAATGCAAGTATGTCCACCAACAGCTTTATGGTTCTGCAAATGCTGCAACCGATTGACTTTGGAACTCGCTCCTGAAACCTTATTTGCATTGCCTTCGTTCCCGACTGATCTCAAATCGCTTCCAGAATCTTCCTTTAGAAAAGTTGCCTTGAAACCTTTCTGCCTCTTCTGTGGAATTCTCTTGCAGAGAAAGCAGCCGGAGTTTCTGCTCTCTGCTTCACCTGTGTGATATAACTTTATAAGGCAAAAGGAGTGAATTTAAAACTGTATTTATTGTTTGTGTAATCTTGTATCTTACACATTACACTTTTTAAGATGGTGAATCGAATCACTAATCTTATACCATACATACATTAACCAAAAAGTTGTAAACTTGTAATGGTACAGTGGCAAGAAGACCGTATTATATCGAAATATCCACAAGATTTTATTCTAGATTCACTTACAAACCTGGTTATCACAAAACGTTCTTTTGAACAAGAAGTACAGTAGAAACTCTCTGAATTAATAATATTGGGACTTTAATATTTTATTAATTTATAGAGTTATTAATTTATCGGTTATAGATAAAATAAATTGTTTATTAAAAATTAATTAAACATAATATTTTTTTAAAAAAATTTATAATATTTACAAAATTTTCATTATAAAATTATAGATAAATGTTAAAAATATTTTAATTTTAATATAAAAAACAACAATATACTCATATTTTAATAGATTATCATAATTATATATTTATATAAAATTATTTTATATAATATTTGAAATTTATGATATTAATGGGGCTATATTTTACATAGATTTTTAAAAAAAAATTATTATTTTATTAATTTATTGATTTATATTAAATTTTGAACGAGCTCTACTCGGAACCGAATAAAATTATTAATTTATCAAGTTTATTAATTTATTAAATATTAATTTATAAAATTTCTACTGTATTGTCCATGTTTTACTCTATAAACAGTGTATCTAGTTGTGATTTGTTGGTGTCTGACTTTATGATTCTTTTACTGATCATATCTCAGGGGTTTTATTTTTAAATATCTTAAAACACTAGTGATAAAGGAAAATCACCATAACACACATATCTGATTTAATGATTTTTATGATGGTCATATCTCAAAGGTTTTATTCTTTTCTCAAAATACTAGTGGTAGTGTAAAATCACCATTACACACATATTTGGATGAACCATTGTTAGATATGGTTACATTTAGAAGTTTGAATGTTGTGGCATATCGGAATCACACAATTCAAGCCGTTTTAAAGAGTTGATGGCCATGGCTTGTGATGTTTTAACATTCCTATCACAAATAGTCAATGTTCAAAAACTCGGTCTAGTCTCCGTCTAGACGTCCGCCTGGGCACTTAAACCTACAGTTCCGAAACGATTTTTCTTAAATTGGTATGTTAAATCGGAAACTCGGTTTAAATAGTTTATTTCGGTTAAAATTGGTTAAATCTCTTAATATATGGCTTAGTATTTAATTAAATTGTTTAATTAACTGCTGGTTTCCTAATTACGACATCGTATTATAAAATCAAATAATTTTTTTTAGTTAAATAAAAACAAAAAGCAAAATCTAAACGTGATTAAGGTTTAATTATATCAATGTTTCTACTTAACTTCTTTCTGCTACTCTACTTTATTTTCTCTATTTAAAACTTCAGTTTTCAAATCTCTTATTGATTTTTTTTATTTTGTTACTCATTTTGCTCTGTTTCAACTCTGGTTTTAGCCATATTTTATATAATTAACTTTACATATTTACTAAATTTTTACAAGAGAATATAATTAATTAGTAAAAACTAATTTAAATTTCTCATTTTTTAATATAGATGATATTCAATTTGAGAATTTGACTATACCAAATAAATCTAACATAACATTTTAAAATAAAAATTATAAAAATATAAAAACAAATAATAAACGTCTAGACCCTAATTAAACCCTAATTTTTACGATTAAGCGCTAGACTTTTATTGAACGACTAGGTGCTGCCTAGCGATTTTTTGAACATTGCAAATAGTCAAACCATTTACCATTGATATCTTTCAATAACACACTTACCAAAGATTAACTCATCTTCTATCTTACCAAACTCATTATTAAATGACTTTTTCTTTTTTTACATTAAATGAGTTTTTATCATTTGCAAGTTAACTGATAGAGTCACGCGTGACGTTCGATAAATTTAGTTACCACCCCTAATTGGTAAATGTGTGTTAAAGTCAAATTAGCTTAAACTCTCTTTTTTAGCTAAATTAACATTCTAATAGGTGGGGTTTAGTGTTATTTTAATATGATTTATTTGTTTGTGCTCAATATTTTTTTTTAAAATATAAGCAACACAGGTTAATTAGTATCACAAAAACAAGAGAGTGAAAACTAAATATTAGTAAGTCATAGATAATGCTTTAATTTCTTGAGAAATAGTTATTAACAACATTGCAAAACAAAAACATGAAATCAATAACTAGTATTATCATCCTATATTATTGTTATACTGATAAAATAATTCAAATTTATATTCAGAAACAATCCTAACATGAATCAATTCACAAAAGAAAGTATTACAAAAATGAAAAAAAAACGTAATAAGTACTTTGTTGTTTGTTCTTATTGGCCAAATTTTGCCTCTAAGTTTGACTACTTCTACCAAAAAATAATAGTCAAACTATTTACCATTGACTATCTATTAATAAACACACTTTCCAAAGAAGAATTCGACTCAGTGTCTTACCAAAACTAACTTCTTCTGTTTTTCAAGTGATAATATTTGTATTTTGTAGGACTTCATTTCTTTTATAATTATAATCTAATATTTAAAGAATTATATAATATTTGTCATTACACATGAGAACTAAAGACCACAAGAAAATAGTTTCATAATACAACAAAATGTTTTTAGGAGCTGAGAATGTTGACAATAATATATATATATATATATACTATTCTATTATATAAGAACATTTACTTCAAAAATTTACAAAATAAATAACATTAAAGTCTATGTAAAAAACTCACTTGTTTGTTTTATCTATACTATTAAAAGAGAATTCTATTTTTAAATTAACCTTTAGTTTTTTTTTGTCAATTAACCTTTAGTTAATGTGTTAATTATAATATATGCCATTACATTTTTATAGATTCATTAAATGTAATTTAGTCTTATCATTAAACTGTTAATAAATACATTAAATTAAATGAAATTATATTAGTTTGTTAACAGATAATATCAATAAATCATATTTGATACTAATAAAATTCTAATTAATTTACTTTTAAAATTATTATAAAATCTTTCATAATATCTTAACATAACTACCACATATATATGGTATGAATAACTAATATAATTATATATATTAGATGATTTGAATATATATTATATTATAATCAACTTCTTTCCTATAGTATTAAAAGAAAAGCACTACATTAAAAAATTTAAAAATTAATATGGTATTTACTAAATATGATAGTTTATAGTCAATGATGAATATATAATCATTATTTTTTGGTTACATATATACATACTATGAAAAAAAAATTATGTAAATAATTTACTTTTTCTGCTTTGTTAAATATTTTTTTGTGGGAAATCATGGATTTGCAGATTTGACAAACATAATTTTGTAGATGTTACGGGTTTTATAAATTTTGACAACAAATGTGCTTTTGTAGATTTAGCAGAAACACATAATTTTTGAAATTTGGTCATAAATCACGATTTTGTAAATTTTATGAGTTTATGGGAAAATACGGGTTTGCAAAATGCGAATAACGCAATTTTGCAGATTTGGGTTTTACAGGTTTTAGCGAAAAAATATTGGTTTGTGAGTTTGGCAGAAACACATGAGTTAAAAAAATTTGGTCGTAAAACACAATTTTATGGATTTTATAAAATTATGGAAAAACACGGGTTTTTGTGGATTTAGTAGAAAATATGATTTTGCGGATTTTACGAGGTTTACATATTTTTGTGGGTTTTATAGGTTTTGAAGGAAAATGTGGGTTTATGAATTTTATTAAAAATGTAGGTTTGCGGGTTTGACGACAAAAATACAATTTTACAAGTTTGACAAAAACTACTTAATTTTAGAAATTTAGCCATGGAATACGATTTATGATGCTGGGGGAAAACATAATTTTTGGTTTTGTTAAAAATGTGGGTTTACAGTTTTGGCCGGAAAATACGGTTTAATGGAAAATGCTATTTTTACAGTTTCTACTAGAATTTTTGGTTTTTGTACAACAACGTGATTTTACGATTTGCGGAAAATGGCGACTTTTTATTTCGATAGAAAAAAATAGTTTTGACAAAAAAACTTGATTTTGTGGTTTAAATTAAATAATATTTTTATCGGTTAATTTTTGAGATTCAAATACTGCATTAAATCTCTATTTTTAGCATTTTAAATATCTAAATTTTGAAATATTATAGAATTTGTATTCAGATAAAATATTCATATACTGATTTAAAAATATTTAAAAGAACAATATTTGAGAGGATTTGCATCCAAATAAGTATTTGGAGGTAAAACAAACAAAGCCTAAGAATCTTAATTACAAACAAATAAATTTCTCTTGCATTATAAAACATAATATTTTAAAATATTTGTTACAAAACTTAACAAAAAATCCGCTAATCAAACTATTTTTTTTATAAAATCAAGTCTAAATAATTTTAAGAACAAAAATAGTTTATATAATATAATAAAAAAGTTCTGTTTGGACCACAATTTTATATTTAATAATATAGGCTTATTTTTTTTCCAACAAAAAATTACTATAAACCGAATTTTACTATGATCTAAAAATATTTTATTAAAAAAAATCCGCGCAAGTGCCCGGGTCCAAAATGTTGATAGTTTACAAAATAAACAACATTACCACTGGTGGTAATAGATTAGTGGCTAAACGCAGAAGTTGGTTTTATTGTGCTTCTAATTATGTCCTTATTCCCAGCCCAAAGAGATTATAGATCTTACTCCAAAACTTTTTAGCATTCAAAAAAATGCTTAGACATGCATTTGGTTATAACTAGCTAGTTTGGTAAGACTATTTTTTTGTAAACTCTGATCACTCATGTATAATCTCTTATCTAAATACTAAACATGTATAATATCTGATATAAAAAAAACTATAAATATATTTTTTATAATTACTAAATCTTATTTATTTTAGGATATTTTTAGTAAAAATCATCAGTTGACTAGAAATTTAAGTTTGTGAT
The DNA here is from genome assembly GCA_911865555.2 of Thlaspi arvense. Taxonomy (NCBI): domain Eukaryota; kingdom Viridiplantae; phylum Streptophyta; class Magnoliopsida; order Brassicales; family Brassicaceae; genus Thlaspi; species Thlaspi arvense. Next base: position 5,781,280 of record OU466861.1, read on the forward strand.
ATATAAAGCTTGGAAATTAGATAGATAGAAAAAATAAATAATTTTTAACCAAAAAACTCCTTTCTATTTGATTTAATTACAAAAGTGTCATTGGTCTGATAAATCAACAGTGTTGATGACATAAAATCTTAACAATACTATTCATTTATTACTCGACAACATTGTTCACAATATTATTATTATGCAATAACATATTAGAAAATTTAGCATATTAGGAAGATAGCATGATAAACTAATTAATATATGATTAAAAATATGAAATTGTCATATTAATTCAGTTATTATTTTACAAATTTATGATATTCATAGAGTTATCTCTATTACCGATGTGTAAACAAATTATTATATCATAGAAATGTGTATTATTGTTTAGATAACTTTGTTAATTTAGAAACATTATATGATGTTATACTTATAACAACTTAGCTAATATTGTTATTACTTAACTATTAATGTTGTCGCCTTTACTATTCGTGTTAGTGTTATCTTCGTGTTACCGTCACCACCATCCATTACTGCTATCATTGTGATTGTCATTACCGTCTACCATATTACTGTTATCATCACTGTTGCATAGCGCTATCTATATTGTTGATACTATTATTGTTACATTCATCAACATCTATCAATATCTACCAATATTCTGTAATCTAAAAAGAAAAAAATATAGTATTAGTAATAAAGTTAGAAAATCAAACATAAAAAAGATTTTAAAATATCAACAGTAAGAGAGAAAAAATGACAGCGAATAGTATTAATTTTTAACATTATATAAGTCTATTGATTAGTATTTTATTAATTTTAAATCAATAATAATTCAATAAATTAAATTTTCATCATCAAAAATTAATAAAATAAAAAATAAAAAATTATAATATTTATGTATATAAAACAAAAATAAAATCTAGAAAATATTGTTTTTTTTAGAAATGAAGAGAGTATATAGTAAGATATCTAATATAATTTAGTATTTTATCACCAAAGGGTCTTATGTTCCTTCTATTCTAATCATCCCCTTGGATTTTTCTCCTTTTTTGTTCTTTCTCTAAATATTTTCCCTAAAAGATCCATTTTTTCTTTGTTTCAGTCGCTCTTCTGCTCAATTGATAAGTTGGGTTTTCTCCACTTATGGAATACCATTGATCGAGTTAAGTCTCAGGTTTCGTATCAATTCATGATCTCTGTTCTCTCTCTCTGGGTTTTTGGTTTTTCATTTCATCTCTTCCCAAATTCTCTTCCAGTTTTCTTTTCTTCTCAATTTGGTTTTGTTTTGATGCAGAAATCGGCGAGTTCGTAACTTTGTTTCTGATCTTTTGGAGATTCACCTCTTTGCTCCGATAATGGCTGTCGCTGAAAATGCTGGTGTGAAAGTGGACTCTTCAGGTCAGAATTTAGACAACAACAACAACACCAACACTGATTCTTCAGCAGCCGAGACGAAGCCGCCATGTCCTGATGATCAGAGCCCTAAATCTGATTCCTCTCTTGACTCATCGAATCCTCCAACCGACGATCGGACCAATGAGACTGCCGAAAAGGGTCAGGCCGCTAATGGGTTTAACGGAAATGGTTTCGGATTGAATTCCGAGGATGGCGAGAGAGGAGAAACCAACGGAGAGAGTCTGAAGAGTGAGATCAAAACCTTGGCTGATGCGTTTTCTAAGCTCAATCCGTTGGCTCAGGAGTTTGTTCCTTCACAGGCTCGAGGTCAATCTGGGGTTTTGGGAAATGGATTAGGGTTTACTAACAATTTCGCAGATGGGAATGATCATTTTGCCAGAAAGGTATATACATCCTCATCCTTAAACATTCTCGCTCAGTTGTGATCTCTGTGTTTTGTTTTCTGAATTGAAAGTATGTGTTTTGATGGGTAAATAAATCATTTTGTTAGTTTTTTTGATTAGTGTGTGAATTGTGTGACCTTTTGTTAGATTATGATGATAGAGTGAGATGTAGAGAGTCGGTAATTACAAAGCTTTGAGCTTTTGTGTGTGTGTTTTGTTTACCATGATCCGGTAGCTTGTTTTTTGATTGAAAAAGATTGTATTTTGATAGATTCAGCAAACAGATAACAGAAAGATTCGAGCTTTACGTGCTCTTTGAGTCTATCTCTTGCTCATTGTTTGAGAAATCAGTCTATCAAGTACAGTTCGAGCTGTGCAAAAGTCCTTTTTTTTTAACAAAATGAGTTTTTGAAGTTCTTAGGTTTTAACTAGAAAGAATACATCATGTCTGTGGATTTACATTCTTCAAATGGCTTGATATTGTCTTGTTATCTGCTAGATACGAGAAAGAGAAGTGTGCAGAGCTGTCCTGTGGATTGGATATCAATTTTGTAATTCTTGTGCTTCTCGTTTTTACTTGTTGGTACAGAGAAGGAGCTTTAGCCAAGGGAGGAGATTGTATTTTGATAGAAAAAGATTGTTTTTTGATAGATTCAGCAAACAGATAACAGAAAGATTCGAGCTTTACGTGCTCTTTGAGTCTATCTCTTGCTCATTGTTTGAGAAATCAGTCTATCAAGTACAGTTCGAGCTGTGCAAAAGTCCTTTTTTTTTAACAAAATGAGTTTTTGAAGTTCTTAGGTTTTAACTAGAAAGAATACATTATGTCTGTGGATTTACATTCTTCAAATGGCTTGATATTGTCTTGTTATCTGCTAGATACGAGAAAGAGAAGTGTGCAGAGCTGTCCTGTGGATTGGATATCAATTTTGTAATTCTTGTGCTTCTCGTTTTTACTTGTTGGTACAGAGAAGGAGCTTTAGCCAAGGGAGGAGAAGAGTGAACAAAAGAACCAGCTTGGCTCAGAAGGAAGATGTAATCAGGAGAACTGTATATGTCTCCGACATCGATCAACAGGTTGAAAAAATTGGAAATTGTTGGCTTCCGTTTACCATTTTTTCTCGTAAAGGAATCTATTTAATAACCACCACCTCTCTTAATTTGTTTCGTTTTCAGGTTACCGAGGAGAACCTTGCAGGTCTCTTTGTTAACTGTGGACATGTAAGGATCTTTACTATGTTAAAAAATACATAGATTTTCTGCAGTAACTCGTTTCCTCATATGAACTTGTTTTTTGTCATTTTGGGATTGAAAAGGTTGTTGATTGTCGTGTATGCGGTGACCCAAAGTCGCTCCTCCGTTTCGCTTTCATTGAGTTCACCAATGAAGGTACTTTTCAAGTCAACCTTTCTTTATTCGTTTGAGTTTTTTTTTTTCCTTCCTCAGTACTGTTTCCTTAACTAATCAAGCAATGTTGCTGCAGAGGGAGCTAGGGCTGCATTGAGAATGTCAGGAACGGTGCTCGGTTTTTACCCTCTTAAGGTGCTTCCTTCCAAAACTGCCATTGCACCTGTTAACCCGACTTTCCTCCCGAGGGTAAGTTCGCATTAACATGCCTAAACTTGGATTCTATTTTCATCAGTTTAATCAAATCTCGAGCATAATGGTGATTTCTTTCTTTCACAGTCTGAGGATGAGCGCGAGATGTGCGTGAGGACTGTTTACTGTACCAACATTGACAAGCGGGTAAGTTTGATTTCCATTTACCATTTTATCTTATGAGATCATATTTGGAGAAAGCAACTTTCATTTACGTCTTTGTTTCATAAATTTGCAGATTACTCAAACTGACTTGAAAGGCTTCTTTGAAATGCTTTGTGGAGAGGTGAGGATTTGGTTTTGGAATAACGCTTTTATATGTGTGTATTTGTGTGTTTCAGCTTTACAACCAATTTTTATCTATTGTAGGTTCATCGTCTGAGGCTTGGAGACTATCACCACCAAACCCGCATTGCTTTTGTTGAGTTTGCAATGGTAATTCTCTCTGCATTGTTTCTCAGTTAACGTGTTCCCATTTTGGACATTAGCTTTGGTGATTAAATAGTTTCAGTTGCTAGTTAAGATTCTACTATTTGCATTGCATTCTCGTTTAGTGCCATTTAAAGAATCAGGGAGTAGAGTTTCTAACTTGATATGTTGCATTTCATAAAGCTTCTTACTTCTTTTAAAGATTGTCTCTTAGCTTCTTTAAATCTCAAGAGTTAAATGCATAAACTCAAAATATGAAGTTTTAAGGTAAAAGGGTCCAAAGATTCATACTTTGCTGCTCTCTTGTCTCAGGCGGAAAGTGCAATTGCTGCTCTTCACTGCAGTGGTGTTGTCTTCGGCGCACTCCCAATAAGGTACGACTTGGCTCACTCGTTACTTTTATGTTTATGGTTCATTTGCATAAAATGTGATATCTGTCTCAATGTCTACGTATGTTAAAAGTATCAGAATCTGGGAATCTTGTATTCATCTTTGTGTTGGTTTTTATGTGTTTTGAAGGGTAAGCCCATCAAAGACACCAGTAAGGCCGCACCCGCAGGTTGCTCGCGCTGAGGGTAACTGAAACTATCGCAAAGCTATTTGCTGGAGATGCCAAAAATTTATATATAGAGAAAGAGAGAGAAAGCAGAAGAAGAAGAAGTCTAAAGAAGAAGGTACTTGAGGCGTTTTGTGTTTATATATCAATCTTTTAGTTTTCTTTTTTAAGTTTGCTTCGCAGTCGCAGAGCCTGCCCGGGTATCTTTGAACAACTTGAGAACTTTGGTCTAAACTTTCTCCTTTCTATAGAGTCGCCAACAACAAAGTTTGGTTCTTTCTCTTTTGTTGTTGTTATTGTTGAAATACCCTTTTGGATATTTTTATTAATTATTTAAGACATTTGGAGCAATTCACTGTTCTTTTTTTGGTTCTTGATTTCAGATATATCTTATCTGATTTCGGGTCTAGTTTGATTTTCTTGTTATTTATACTGTTGTGCTGCTAAGCGTTCGTTGGATCTTTCGCACCATATGTTTTTCAGCTGTTTTTGGTTTTTGATTTCAGATGTCTTCTTTTTCAACTTAAGTACACATCTTTGTGAACCTAAACTAATTTTTTTAAACATAGAATTAGAGATTATAGCTTTTGCTTAATAACCTTCGAAACTTTTGAAAGACCTAACTCCTCTTGTCAATCTTGATTTCTTTGATTTACGTTGTTTTTCTCCAACCACACATTAAATCAAAATTAATGCCCTAGCCTGGTTGCCTAAACCGTATGAAAAGAGATTACAATCTTTGATTCATATTCAAATTGCTTCAGATTGTAGAAAGAAAAAAAATACCACTATATATGTACTTGGCTTTGTAAAGATTTTTGTGCCGCAAAATCTGTTATTTCAAGCATATTTAATAGATATTTTATAATTTATTAAGTTTTGAAAAATATTTGTGTATCTAAAAATGTTCAGTCTGAGATTTTTAAAAAATTTGTTATTTTTTTTTAATTTAAACTTATACAAAGCTAGATTTACATTTATTTTCGTCTGAGGTTTCAAAAAATAATATTTTTTCTGTTTTTATAATATGTGAATCAAAGCTGTTGCAAACAATAAATACTCGTAGATCTAAAACATGAAAATAATTTTTATTTTCATTAATAAAACAGATAACTAATTTAATTTACTAAACCAATGAAATTATCGAATTATTTGTGATTGGTTTGAGTTAAATTCGATTTAATTTAAGTGATTTAAAATAAAGTGTTTGGTAATAAAGATAGCACACAAAAATAAATTAATAAAAAATATTAAAATAAATAAGATAATGACATCTAAGCTAATGTTTCCTGTTTAATATATATTAGATATTTTTTTTTAAAACAAAGATTCACTTAAATTGTTTTTATCATATTTATTTAAATCGAATTGTTTAAATTATATACAAAAAATCTAAATATTAATTGCAGATTTTTAAAACATTAAATGTAATTAAAAAATAAATAATTAGAAATTTTTTTTGTTTGATTGGAAGAAAGATTGTGTTTGGTTGCAAAAATAAATTTTTTAAGTTTTTAACCATTATTAAGATTTAAAAATTTTAAATTCTGAGATAATGATACATAAGCCACTAATGCTTCCTGTTTAATATATGTTAGATTTTCACAATTCTCTTTTTCTTGTCATAGAAGAAATAATTTTAGGATAAAAAAATTAACAAACAAATTATAGATAATTAAGGTAAGCACTTCCCGTTTGTATAGTCTTTGGGTTTGATTGGTATGATTTAATAGCTGAATAATAAACTAGCAGAATTAAAAGGATGGGTAAACTGAAACTGAATAAACTCAAAACGCTAAAAAAATAGAGTTTGACTGGTATGTCAACTTAATAACTGAATAGCAGAATAGCTGAATAAAAAATTAGCGGAATCAATAGGATGGGTAAACCAAAAACTGAATAAACTCAAAACGCTAAAAAGCTAGTATCTATTAGATGAATAGATTTTTATCAAAACTAGTTATAAATTTAAAACATGCGGGATGAATTGAAAAATAGCGTGTTAATTTTCACTTTTTATCATTCAGTGCTTAATATTGTGAATGGTATGCATTTAGTGGAATTACGTTTTCAAAAATTGAAAACGTGAAAAAGCCACATACCATTCAACCCCATAGTATCTATGAGATGAATAATTTTTCTCAAAACTAGTTATAAATTTAAAACGTGCGGGATGAATTGAAAAATAGCTTATTAATTTTTATTTTTTATCATTTAGTGCTTAATATTATGAATGATATGCATTTAGTGAAATCACGTTTTCAAAACGTGAAAATGTGTAAAAACTACCTACCATTCAACCCTTTTATTTGCTGTTGTGTTTATAACTTTTTTTACTAGTTTTGCTAGTAAGAAATTTAAGTAGTTAGCAAACTATGTTTTAAGTATTTTGTTGTGGACCTTATGATTGTAGCAAACGTTTTATTAATCTGGGTTTATACATGGTTTTATGAAATCACACTACTATCGTTAAGGCATTAAGTTTTAAAACTTATGATAGTTTCTATGTTCAAATGCAAATGCTAATACAAAATGAAGAATATGGTTTTTATACACTAAGGATGTGAATCATGCTAGTAATATAGCTAGTGTTATAAGTTCACTTTTCTATTTCTCATAACTATGTAATTTCTTACGACCATTTTTTACGAATCGGCATATAAGTTAACTAAACCGTCATCTTTTACCCTATCGCCATTTCTTAAAACCCTTCTTGTATCACCAACCAAAACCTACATTTACAGTATGGTTGTCATATATGGTTTACATGTACAATTGTGATAATACTAGGAACAGAATATCATATTTCTTCTTTTTATTAGTGGAGCTCAATCACTATCCTAAACAATCGAAGCTTTAGCAGTGAGTACACAAAATCATGATCAGAAGCGAGTAAAATATCGATGTAAATGGCTAAAGAAATGATTATGAAAAATATACGAAAGAAGAGAAGGATACAGCTTTCTGCACTCTCGAGAGACGCATTTCACATTCTTTCATGTTACAAATAATTTTTATTTCTGACACAAAGCTATCTCATTTATAAACACAAAGCATGCCTACCTATTCCACTTTGTTTTCTTTTCTTTAGTATGTTACTTTATTTTCCGCTTTGTTATTGTTCTTATTCCAACATTTTTCCTCTTTCTCGGGTTTTCCGGATACAAAGCACTAGTGGATATCGTTTTGCATTTGACCGTTACTTGTGACTTGTGACTTGTGATGGTTACGAAACATGTACATGACAATACAAATATTTGTTCTTATTGTAGAAATTCTCAAATATATAATGTTTTGGATTGGACACTATATACGGGACACTAAAGCGACCAGATATTAAGTAAAAGTTAATATCATAAACAATCGAACATATAAGATCACAATAGATCCGAGTTTCGAGTTATACTTCTTATTGCATTTTAGATAACCAGATAAATGTACATGTTCCGAACTTTCTAATATAGTATTTGGCAACAAAAAGGTTCTTGTTCTTTATAAAGTAGAGTGTTCCTTCTTGACCAGCCTCTTTATATGTATACTATTAATAATGATATTATCAACGTGTTCCGTATAGATTAAGCAGACGGTTGATCTTGATGGGGAAAACTGGTGGAAGTTCGTGGTTCACGGCGGTTAAGAATGTTTTCCGGTCACCGGAGAAGAAATGCCCCAGAAGAAGAGACCGTCGACAAGGCAACGATCTCGTCGAAGACGATGAAGACGAGCAACAGCAACAAACAGTACTTGCTTTACACTCAGTTATAGTTACCTTTCTTTAATTTTCAATCTTCTTTCATACTATATACACTAAATTACATGTATTTATTCAATATCATCCCAAAAAGTACGTTTTTTTCAAATTTAGACAGGTATAACGTAAAAACGATCATCAGCATCAAATACTGAATTTTCATAGCCGAATTTTTATCAAAATTTTGGAAAATTTGGAGATTTGCATCTTTTTCATGCTAAAAAAAACGTAGAAGTAAACAATAAATATGTTGGTGGTTTGGTGCAGAAGAGAGGTAAAAGAAGATGGCTATTCAAGAAAGCTTCTTCTGATTCTTGTGCAACAGACGTCGCAATAAACATTAAAGATGCTAGCAAGTTTAACTATGCGGCTGTTGACGCGTTTGCGGCGGAGGATACGGAGAAAACTGCATCTCCGGCGGCCAGGGAAGCCGTGTTTTTCGGTCGGACATCTGTTTACCTTAAAAGACACTTGGCTGCTATTCTCATTCAGACAGCTTTCCGAGGATGCCTGGTTGCTAATTCTACCCTCTATACTTTTAGCATCCGCATTTTCTCTGGTAACTTAGTTTTAGGAAATAGCCACCACAAAAACTTAAAAACATTATATTTTTATAATTTCAAACCAAGTTGAGGTATATTTATGGTAATATTGTCGATATATATCAGTTTATAGTCGAACCTGAGTTTAATTTTGTTGACTTGTAACTCAAGGCACGAAAGGCGTTCAAGGCCCTAAAAGGAGTTGTGATACTACAAGCCCTAGTGAGAGGCCACAACGTGCGTAGACGAGCTAGTATTACTTTTCTTCGGGTTCAGGCGTTGGTTCGGATCCAGGCTCGGGTTTTAGGTCACCGGAAAAAACTCACGGCCAGTCCCGGCCACGAAACTACCTTGTCTCGTGCTTTCTCTAAACAGGTTCAGTTTCAATCGAACATATACAGTATTTATTCCAGTTTCCCACATTTGCTTAACAATAGATTAATAGTCTTTTTCTTGGGTTTACAAATTAAAGATGTGGAGAACCACAGCGAGAGAAGCACATAGTGAAAACGAATTAGAGGACAAAAGACCCAGTAGGTTAAACCGGTTTGGTTATCTAGAAACCAGAAGGAGAATGTCAACCGATCAGGCTATCGTTGAACCGGTCAAGATAGTTGAGATTGATACCTATAATACGTACTCACACCACCAACAACTCAACGACCGAACGCCACGCGGTAATTCGTGCGTCACAGGGCAAGTCCATTCAGTACCTAACTACATGTCTGCCACTGCCTCAGCCGTGGCTAGGTTTCGACCCCAAAGCGTACCGAGGCAGAGATCCAACCCGGCCGATTTAGATGGCAACGAACCAAGATTAAAATTGGTTAAAAAGCGGTTATCGTTTCACAATGATAATAATCCACAATCGCATGATTTTCACTTTCCAGTACTAAATTAACCGGATCGGTTATGGGGAGCCAATCGAACCGATTGACGCTTAAAGATATTATATAATGTATTGACCCATGATTATATTAGTGTTTTTGTTTTTCTTATCTGCACCAAATTTATCAATTTAGACTTCTTCCATGCTACAACAGCGTGACTATTTCTATGTCAAACATATTCTAACGTCCGCAATTATGTACTAAACAATTTGAACCTGTTTATTAGACGGTGGATTAATTAGTAGGTGTCCAATTTTAAAATAAAATATACGTTACAAATCCCTACATTTCTTATTAGATCTTAAGGGTAAGCCATTTCGATTTCTTTTCTTGAGTTTTCCTTGCAAAGGTTAATTATGATGTAGATTTCATTTAATTTGTAATTTTATGATTTGTCTAGATGTTTATGGAATTTCTAAGAGAGACTGTAAGGATTATGGAACTATAATTAATTAATGCTGATGATACGATACTCCCGTGTGTTGATGTTGTATACAAAAGCTTCAGAAAGCGAGTGTAAATCTCTTCATATTAATTTGTGTTGTATTTTTTCTAAATACATATGGTTATAAGATTGGATTTTATAGTGATCCTGATGTTTTAAACTTGTTGATTTAATGGTCGATCTTCACATTCAAGAGTGGTGGTAAACACTGATTGCCTATCGCACATCACATTACTAAAGATACACAAAAAAATCTGTCATAGCATATATGTATATACTCTATAGATGATTGTCAAAAACATTAATATGATTTTGAATTTAAACCTTTATTACATACAAGGGTTGTTGTTTACTTTCAGTTTCGATGATATCAAGATTTATTACATTATAATGATTTTTGAATTGTCCGTTTAGTTACTTTTGTAAGTTTGTAACTAAAAAGTTAATAATCAGCCAAAAATGCCCGTGTAAAAAAACAGAAATGAAACTCATTAATGCTCACAACGTCACAGTGCTCACGTGGCTGTCGTAGGAGTCACGTTTCCACCGCTGTCGTTTTAGCAAACCACCGGCATTTTTCAACGCCTCCTATTCGTTTTTATTTAAACGAACTCCGCTTTTATTTTTCCTTTAATTAATTAATTTTTAATCATCCCCTTATTTTTTTTCCTCTATGGTCTTTCAGACATTTTTTTTTTTTGGTTTCGGTTGATCTCTGAAGCTTAACTATTCTCAACTTGGTCTCCTCGCCGTCCGATGCTTTGACTTTCTTTACCGATCAAATTTTTAGTTTGACCTTAACGTTCCGGCAACGATGGGCCATTGTTACAGCCGGAACATTTCCACCGTCGAAGATGAGGACGGCGAGATCCCCGCCGGAGCCGCCCAGCTTCCGAATTCGTCTCATAACAACCACCAGAATTCAATTCCCAATTCTCCGGCTGCCTCTGGTGCTTCCGAAGTCAACCCTTACACCATTAGTCCCTTCCAGAGCCCGTTGCCGGCGGGAGTAGCTCCTTCTCCGGCGAGAACTCCGGGGAGAAAGTTTAAATGGCCGTTCCCGCCTCCTTCACCTGCGAAGCCGATTATGGCGGCTCTGAGAAGGCGACGAGGTACAGCACCGCAGCCTCGAGACGGCCCGATCCCTGAGGAGAGTGAGGAAGTCGATCACGGAAGAGCCGGCGGAAGCGGAGGTGGAATCGGGGAGAGGTTAGATAAGAATTTCGGATTCGCCAAGAACTTCGAAGCGAAGTACGAGCTCGGGAAGGAGGTGGGTCGAGGGCATTTTGGTCATACTTGTTGGGCGAAATCGAAGAAAGGGAAGATCAAAGGTCAAACGGTAGCAGTCAAAATCATCGCTAAAGCCAAGGTCTTTCTCTTGACAATGTGATCCCAAAAATCACTTTGAACATAGAATTCAAAATGGTTACTGAGAAATCGTTCTCATTTTTAAGTGCAAGATGGATGGTGAATTGTTATTTATTTGGGAACATCTAAAGATGAGATCTTTGTGGGTTTTGTGGCATTTCAGATGACATCAGCTTTATCCATAGAAGATGTTCGTCGAGAGGTGAAGCTGCTGAAAGCTTTGTCTGGGCATAGGCATATGGTTAAGTTCTACGATGTATTCGAGGACGCAGATAATGTCTTTGTTGTTATGGAGTAAGTATGTCCCTTTCATGCTTCTTCTAATCTCATTGTTGTTCAGATTTAGAGAAAATCAACATTAAAGAGTTGTAATTGTACCACTGGTATGAGTAAATTTGAGACATTAGGTAGACTTGAGATATTGATATCCTCCATTTTGGTTCTAGGTTATGTGAAGGTGGAGAGCTATTGGACAGAATTTTAGCGAGGTAAATAAAAATTGTTCCTTTTTTTCTCTGTTTTTCCTTTTATATCTTGGCCTTTACACACATAGGTTTAAACTTGTACTCTCTATGTCTTAATGCAGAGGTGGTCGATACCCGGAAGCAGATGCTAAGCGTATACTTGTGCAGGTCTTATCTGCAACTGCTTTTTTCCATCTTCAAGGTGTTGTGCACCGTGATCTGAAGCCAGAGGTACTGTACACAAATCTGCTTCCACCACTGTGAATAGTATCATAAGTAGCTCTTGCTTGCTTCTTAAACATAATTCTATACTCTTTGTGTGTATCCAGAATTTTCTCTTTACCAGCAAAAACGAGGATGCAATACTCAAGGTCATAGATTTTGGTTTGTCTGATTACTCCAGATTCGGTAAATGATCTACTTCTCTTTACATGACGCAGCTTCTAGAAGTTTTACTTAGAGAATGACGAAGAGCGGGATGGTTTTTTGTGTGTGTGTTTGATCTTTAATCAGATCAGCGTCTCAACGATGTGGTAGGAAGTGCATACTACGTTGCACCTGAAGTACTACACAGATCTTACAGCACTGAAGCAGATATATGGAGCATTGGTGTCATATCTTACATATTACTCTGTGGAAGCAGACCTTTCTACGGACGAACCGAGTCTGCCATTTTCCGCTGTGTGCTTAGAGCGAACCCTAACTTCGAAGACTTGCCTTGGCCTTCCATATCTCCTATTGCCAAAGACTTCGTGAAAAGGCTTTTGAATAAAGACCATAGGAAAAGAATGACAGCTGCTCAAGCTTTAGGTAAGTTCTTGATGAAAAACCCTGGTTTGCTTCTGATAGGTGAAATGAAAACATGGGTTTGATCAAAATTCTGCAGCTCATCCATGGCTTCGAGATGAAAACCCTGGTTTGCTTCTGGATTTCTCCATCTACAAATTGGTCAAGTCTTATATCCGTGCATCGCCTTTCAGACGAGCAGCACTTAAGGTAATTTGTCTGATAATATCTTTGTTTATTAATTGTTGGAGATGTCATAAGAGATGTGTCAAAACCTAAACAGATCCATTCGTTGCTCAAATCTCTTAAGATCTTGTCAAGAGAAACAATATATCTATGTCTTTAATTTTCTGTCATTTGTACCACAGTCTCTGTCCAAAGCTATACCCGAAGAGGAACTTGTGTTCCTTAAAGCACAGTTCATGCTTCTGGAACCAGAAGATGGAGGCCTGTATCTTCACAATTTCACTACGGTCAGTGTGTGATTTCCACATGCGCTCTATCTTTCTTGGTTTAGCCATAGCTTGTTCTTGAATGTGATTAGTCAATCAAACTCTTGTGGTAATATGCATGCAGGCTTTGACAAGATTTGCTACGGATGCTATGATCGAATCTAGGCTTCCTGACATTTTAAACTTGGTACGCACAAACACATCGATCTCTTGTGTCCAAAGAGTGTTCTAGTCTCTGCATAATTACATTACATCTGTAATATTCTTTCTTTTTTTGTTTTTCCTTTTTGTTGATTGAAGATGCAACCCTTAGCACATAGGAAACTCGATTTCGAAGAGTTCTGTGCGGCTGCGGTTAGCGTTTATCAACTAGAGGCTCTTGAAGAATGGGAACAGATCGCAACAATAGCGTTTGACGACTTTGAACGTGAAGGAAGCCGAGCCATTTCCGTCCAAGAACTCGCAGAGGTATGTAGAGACTTAAATAAATCTCTGAGATCTGTTAAAACCCCTATCTTTTGAATGAATCTTGGGTCAATATGCAGGAGATGAGTTTGGGACAAAATGCGTATCCTCTGCTCAAGGATTGGATCCGGAGTTTGGATGGGAAGCTGAATTTCTTGGGCTATGCCAAGTTCTTGCATGGTGTGACTGTTCGAAGCTCGAGCTCGAGACCTATTAGGTGACTTCTAACTTTGCAAAAACAACCTAATCATACTGTCGATTCAAGACAAAAAACATGAACTGGAGAAAAGGGGAACCTCTTTTGTATTAAGCATTTTGTTTTCAGAGGAAACCAATTCCAAACCAAACAAACAAGAAAAGGAAAATATATTATGTATTTTCTTCTATTTAATTCCTGGTTTGTATAGAAAGAAATGGATGGGTTGTTGTTGTGGTTCGGTTCTGGTTTTGTTTCCTCTAAGCAGTGGTATATATATTGAAGGTGTAATAAATTAACGGTTTAGATACAACAAAACTTTTGTGCTAAGACCAACTTCCAAAAGTCTTAAACGGTTTTTAAGCCCATAAAAAATATTTCACTTATTGTATTTATTCTATAAAGAAAAAAAAAATAATACTTCAAAAATGTTAAGGAATGAATGAAATTCCATTAATTTTTATTCCATTAATTTTTTATATTTCAATTTGTTATTACCAGATAAGTGTTGCAAGGAATCATCTATCTTTTGTAAGTAATATTCTATTGGAGCCTCGAGAATGGAGAGGCTTTGTCTCAGTCCACGGACCACGTTGATCCCATCGACGTATCGTTTCATGGTTGGTCGATTTCTGAAAATGGAAAATTCATCCCAACAGATACGGTACAAGAAGATTATACCTAATTGTGTTGTTGATATAGTTAAAGAAACATATTAATACACCAACCTCCAATATCGTTTCTCTCACATGTATAATGAGTTTAACTACTACTACAACAAGAACATCAAAATATAAAAGAATTCAGATCCATATGCATTGAACGTTGTCATTTATCTCACATACAGCCACATGAATCACATGAATTCAACTAACCCTAAAAAACAATATGAAAAGTAAGACGCAAGAAAAACGAAGACCAACAACACCCGAGAAAAAGACAATGTGAGATGGGAAACCAATAATTGTCTTAACAAATACAGCAGTATCTTGTTATTATTATATATATAAAATTTGATGTATCAAAATTTATAATTAACACCATCCCTTGAACTGTATACGTCAAACATGTTATTGATGGTTCGCATTCTATTTCATACAGATTTTCTAGTTAAACTCTTGCCATAATAAAAATTTGAACTAAGAAATTCAACCAAACAAAAAACTTGAAGTCACTAAGAAAATTAATTTGAATAGTTAGAATAAATTAATCAGGAGGAAATGAACAATATAATAACTTTTAAATGCATAACAAAGAAAGTAAAATTTGTAAACAAAGATTATTCTTGTTAAAAATAACATAAATTTGTTTATCCACGATTTATTTTTTTATAGAAAAGCATTTTGAGGGGATATTTGTCTCATTCATTTCTTAGGAATCTTCACTCACTTTCCCTATATATAATAAGCAAGACTCCTTCACTTGTATAATGCCATCATCATCACAGTCATCATCATCGTAATCATCAGCTAGTTAGATGGCGCCGGTGAAGAGGAGGGTGTTTAAGACAAAGAAAGAAATGTCGGGGGAGCTGGCCAAATACACGGCGGATCTCTCCTCCAAATTCTGCAAAGAGAGAGGAATTTTCACCGTTGTTCTCTCCGGCGGCGACCTCATCTCTTGGCTCTGGTCTACTTCCAGATTTATATCAAAACTCTCTTTTTCTTTTTGGTAAACAAAACAAAACTCTCAGTATCACTCTTTTGATACAAATTTCAATTTATCTGATTCTTCAACAGGAAATTGTTGGAACCTCCATATATCGATTCAATTGAATGGTCTAAGTGGCATATCTTTTGGGTCGACGAGAGAGTTTGTGGTTGGGATGATGCTGATAGCAACTATAAATTAGCCTACGATGGTTTTCTCTCCAAGGTACATATATATAAATTATACGCAAACAAACCCCATCTATTTAACGAAGGATATTTGATATATCTCATTACACAAACATAGATAGTTGATATTTTTTTATATAACAAACTGTATAATATCAAAGTCGCATCCATGACGACATATAGTCTTGCTAGGTTCCGATTCCGGAAAAACACATCTACGCCATTGACAACGGTCTTGGGGCCGAAGGCAACGCTGAGCTCGCAGCCGAACGGTACGAGGAGTGCCTCAAACAAAAGGTGAACCAAAACATTATCCGAACATACAAATCCTCCGGTTTCCCACAATTCGATCTCCAGCTTCTAGGAATGGGACCGGACGGTCACATGGCGTCTTTATTCCCGGGACATGATCAAATCAATGAGAAAGTGAAATGGGTTACGTTTATAACCGACTCACCTAAACCACCACCAAAACGGATCACTTTCACTTTACCGGTTATCAATTGTGCTTCATACAATGTTATGGCCGTATGTGATAAAGAGCAATCTGATTCGGTTGCGGCTGCTCTTGATCATACCAAAGACGTACCAGCCAGTAGACTAACCGCGGATGTTGAAGTGGTCTGGTTCCTTGACCAAGCTGCTGCGTCTAAACTCTCTCATGGCTGTTGCTCCATCCTTTAAATTACACGTGTTTGGTTTTGTCTCGCTGAATCGGTTTGGTTTGGTTCGTGTGTAAACCGCGTATTTGTTAGTGTCGTTATGATTGAATGAGTCTTAGTAGTGGGTCAGTTATGTCCGAGTTTGTAGCAGTAGTTGAGTAGAAGTCGAGGTCAAGTGGTTTCCTAATTTGTAGCTTGTTTCAGTGTCTTGTAAGGCTATATAGCCGTCACTTTCTTTATCAATGAAGTATTCAGTTCAGCATATCGAGACTCTGTAATTCACATTTGGTATCAGAGCAAAATCAAAGTGTTGAGTGAATCAAAGAGAGTGAAAGCAAGATGTCGATCTCAGACAAATTTGTTCAACCTGCTATTCCCAGATTTGATGGCCATTACGATTATTGGTCAATGACGATGGAGAACTTTCTGAGAAGCAAAGAGATGTGGAGTCTGGTGGAGGATGAGATCCCTGCTGCGGCAATTGGGATAACACCAGCAAGTGAGGCTCAAAGGAAATTGGTGGAAGACGCCAAGCTGAAGGATTTGAAGGTCAAGAATTACCTGTTCCAAGTGATTGATAGAGAGATCTTGGAGACAATTCTGGACAAGGGAACTTCAAAAGCCATTTGGAACTCCATGAAACAGAAGTATCAAGGGTCCACTAAGGTGAGAAGGGCTCAGCTTCAGGCGTTGCGAAGAGAGTTCGAGCTTCTTGCCATGAAGGATGGAGAAAAGGTAGACAATTTTCTCGGAAGAACGTTGGGTGTTGTAAACAAGATGAAGACGAATGGTGAGATAATGGAGCAGAGCACGGTGGTCAGTAAAATACTCAGATCTTTACTACCAAAGTTCAACTACGTTGTGTGTTCGATAGAAGAGTCAAACGATCTGAGTAAGCTGAGCATCGATGAGCTACATGGAAGCCTGCTTGTTCATGAACAACGAATGTCTGGGAGTCAAGAGGAAGAACATGTTCTCAAAGTTGTTCATGATGAGAGAGTCGGAAGAGGAAGAGGTTGAGGCACATTTAAAGGAGGTCGTGGTCGAGGCAGAGGAAGACAGCCTTTCAACCGAGAGGTCATTGAGTGTTTCAGATGCCACAAACTGGATCATTTCCAGTATGAATGCCCTGGCGGAGACAAAAAGGCCTATTATGCGGAGATAGAAGAAGACGTGTTGCTGATGGCTCATATGGAGATGAATAGTACGAAGGAGGAGGTGTGGTACCTTGATTCAGGCTGCAGCAACCACATGACAGGAAACAAAGAATGGTTTGTGAAGCTGGAGGATGATTTCAATCGAACGGTGAAGCTTGGTAATGATATAAGAATGGACGTGGTTGCAAAAGGGAACATACAGGTTCAAATCAACGGCATAAATCCGTTGATCTCTGATGTTTATTACATCCCGGAGCTCAAGAACAATCTTCTGAGTATCGGACAACTCCAAGAGAAGGGGTTAGATATTCTGTTTCAAACTGGCGTTTGCAAAGTTTTCCATCCTGAGAGAGGATTGATTATGCTAACTAAGATGAGCGGAAACAGAATGTTCTACCTACTAGCATCAAAACTACAGAAGGCTCCAATGTGCTTTTAGATGGAGGAAGACGAGAAGGAGGTTCACATGTGGCATTGTCGATTTGGCCATTTGAATCATCATGGTTTGAAGCTGCTCTCCCACAAACAAATGGTCGTTGGCCTGCCTGCTCTGAAATCAACTAAGGAGATCTGCACCACCTGTCTTGTCGGGAAGCAACACAGGGAGTTCATGACAAAAAGGAGCATGTGGAGAGCCTCAAAGCACCTTCAGTTGGTTCATTCAGATATATGCGGACCCATTAAACCAGCTTCACACAATGGCAAAAGGTACTTTCTCAGCTTTATCAATGACTTCACCAGAAAAACTTGGGTCTACTTCTTGCATAAAAAATCAGAAGCCTTCGCCTCATTCAAGACATTCAAAGCGAGTGTAGAAAAGGAAATTGGGGAGAATATCATCTGTTTGAGAACAGACAGGGGTGGTGAATTTAACTCAAAGGAGTTTTATGACTTCTGCAAATCTCAAGGCATTAGCAGACAACTAACAGCGGCGTACACACCACAACAGAACAGAGTCTCGGAGAGGAAAAATAAGACCATCATGAATGCAGACCGATCCATGCTGAATGAGAGAAAAGTTCCCAAAGTGTTCTGGTCTGAGGCTGTTAGATGGTGTGTGCACACTCAAAATCGAAGTCCAACAGTGGTGCTTGAGGACAAGACCCCAGAAAAAGCTTGGAGTGGAATGAAACCGATAGTGGAATACTTTCGGATCTTTGGATGTGTGGCACATGTTCACATACCAGATCAAAAGAGGAGCAAGTTAGATGATAAAAGCAGAAGATGTGTTCTTCTTGGCGTGAGTGACGAATCCAAAGCATGGCGGTTATACGATCCTATATCTAAAAAGGTGGTTGTCAGCAAGGATGTCATTTTCGAAGAAGAAAAGGGGTGGTCTTGGGAGAGATCTGAGGAGGAAATGAATCAAGACGTGCTGAAATGGGATGATGTTGACAACGCTAGTGTTCAGAATGAAGAAGAAGAGATTGCTGATGAAAACTCAGATGGAGGAAGTCTGGTAGAGTCAACCAACACAACCATCAGCCCTAGAAACTCACCTGGTCCGTTAGGCTCCCCTCCTGCATCTTTAAACCGTGGAGAAATCAACAGAACCAACAGCCCCAGAAACTCACCTGGTCCGTTAGGCTCTCCTCCTGCACCTTTATATCATGGAGAAAGTTCAAATGCTGGAGCTGGTGGTCTGATTGACGGGAGGTAGAATGTGAATGTTCGAGACAGAAAAACACCAGCATATTTGGCAGATTATGAGAGAGGGGATTTGGAGGAAGAAGAAGAAAGCTTGAATGCAATGATGATGGTGATGATGGTAGCAGAAAATGATCCAGTTTCATTCAATGAAGCCATCAAACATTTAAAATGGAAACAAGCGATGCTGCGTGAGATTGAGGCCATTGAGAAAAATCACACATGGGAGCTTACAGTGCTTCCAAAAGGACAAACACCCATTGGAGTCAAGTGGGTGTACAAAACAAAATTGAATGAAAACAGAAAAGTGGAGAAGTATAAAGCCAGGCTTGTAGCGAAGGGGTACGCACAATGCTACGGCGTAGACTACACTGAAGTGTTTGCTCCAGTGGCTAGACTCGATACAATTCGTGCAATCCTCGCAGCAGCAGCTCAATCTAACTGGGATGTGTTTCAACTAGATGTGAAAAGTGCCTTTCTGTATGGTGAGCTCAAAGAAGAAGTATTCGTTCAACAGCCTGAAGGGTTTGAAAAGAAAGGAGAGGAAGACAAGGTCTACAGATTGAAAAAGGCTTTGTACGGTCTTAAACAGGCCCCAAGGACATGGTACAGTAGAATTGAAGCCTACTTTATGCGTGAAGGGTTTGAAAGGTGTCCCAGCGAGCACACATTGTTCACAAAGGCAAACGGAGGTAAATTCATCATCGTTAGTCTTTACATTGATGACTTGATATTTACTGGGAATGACAGAGACATGTGTGAGGAATTCAAGAAGTCAATGATGCTGGAGTTCGAAATGTCTGATTTGGGAAAGATGAAGCACTTCCTTGGAGTCGAAGTAAAACAGTGCGATAAGGGGATCTTCATCTGTCAAAGACGGTATGCAAAGGAAGTGTTAGCAAGATTCGGTATGGAAGAGAGCAATTCTGTTAAAAATCCGATGGTGCCAGGAACGAAGCTGCACAAAGATGAAGATGGAGTTAGAGTTGATGAGACCTTGTTCAAGCAATTGGTCGGGAGTCTTATGTACTTGACGGTGACCAGGCCAGACTTAATGTTCAGTGTTTGCTTGATTAGCAGGTTCATGGCAAGCCCTAGAATGTCATACTGGCTCGCGGCAAAGAGGATCCTAAGATATTTGAAAGGTACAATAAGTCTCGGTGTGCTTTACAGAAGAGGAGAACGTTGCTTGAAACTTGTAGGATTCACGGATAGTGATTATGCTAGAGACTTAGATGATCGGAAGAGTACATCTGGGTTCGTTTTCATGATGGCTTCAGGAGCAATCTCATGGACATCGAAGAAACAACCAGTTGTTGCTTTTTCCACTACTGAAGCAGAGTATATAGCAGCGGCTTCATGTGCTTGTCAGGTTGTCTGGCTCAGGAGGATCTTGGCAAAAATCGGGTTTGAAGAGGAGGCAGAAACAGTGATAATGTGTGACAACAACTCCACCATTCAGCTATCCAAGAATCCAGTTCTCCATGGCAAAAGTAAGCATATTGAAGTAAGGTTTCATTATCTTAGGGAGTTGGTGAATAATGGAGTTATTCAGCTGAATCATTGCCCTACAAAGGATCAGATTGCAGATGTGTTTACAAAGCCATTGAAGCTGGATCAGTTTGAGAAACTTCGTGGAATGCTTGGAGTAATTGATGCTGATGAAGTAAACTAAATGCAGAGCCAAATTTAGTTTAAGAAAGGGTTTGTTAGTGTCGTTATGATTGAATGAGTCTTAGTAGTGGGTCAGTTATGTCCGAGTTTGTAGCAGTAGTTGAGTAGAAGTCGAGGTCAAGTGGTTTCCTAATTTGTAGTTTGTTTCAGTGTCTTGTAAGGCTATATAGCCGTCACTTTCTTTATCAATGAAGTATTCAGTTTAGCATATCGAGACTCTGTAAT
This sequence comes from Thlaspi arvense, assembly GCA_911865555.2. Lineage (NCBI taxonomy): Eukaryota > Viridiplantae > Streptophyta > Magnoliopsida > Brassicales > Brassicaceae > Thlaspi > Thlaspi arvense. Next base: position 5,802,210 of record OU466861.1, read on the forward strand.
TCACAGTATTGCTATTACTTGTTGTATGTTGTTTACCATACTAATTGTTATTTTGGTTTTACGAGTTTTCTCTATTAATTGGTTTCATCAATTCATTTTATAGAGGATGTTAAATCAACATGATCAACACTTGAAGTCGGAAAAAAATAACTAAATCAAACTTTAGAACCCCAAATTGATTACTAACCCAATAATTAATTTTAGGGGATGGAAGAAAAATATTTGGAAACCCCAAAATCAAATCAAAGTAAACATTAATCTAGGAGTCTACCAAAATTCAAACTCGATTCCAATTAGTCGTTGTATCCTATGAGGCAGGTTTGGCTTGAGATTGTTTCGTTTGTGAACCCGTTAATACTTTTTACTTATTATGTTGAGGGGTTTTACAAATTCTTACTTTCTATGTATAAGTGTTGTAAAATAAAATGAAATAATAGTTGAAATTTCATGTTTGAATAACCAAACCAATCAAACAAACAAGAAAGGGAAAATATATTTTGTATTTATTTCTTTTTAATTTCTGGTTTGTATGGAAAGAATTGAATGGTTTGTTGCGGTTAGGTTCTGGTTTTGTCTTCTCTAATAAAGTAACCGTTTGGATACCATAAAACTTTTATGCTAACACAAACTTCCAAAAGTATTAAACGTTTTTTAGCCCATCCATAAATTAACTCAGTAATTAAGTGTTCGACCACGGCTGGAGCTTTTGTAAGTGATATCCCATTGGAGCCTTCGAGAATAGAGGGGCTTTGTCTCAGACTCTCAGTCCACGTATCGTTTCAAAGCTGGTCGACTTCTAAAAAGAGAAAATTCATCCCAAAGAGATACTACTTACATGAATATTCTACCTAAATTTGTTGTTGAGTTATGTAGTTATGTTACAATAGCGTTTCTCTCACATGTGGTATAATGAGTTTAGGTAATACTCCAAGAACATGAAAATGTAGAAAACTTCAGATTCAAACATTGAACCTTATCATTGATCTCACATAGTCACATGACTCACATTTGTAATGAGTTCAACAACTAACACCTAAAAACAAAATATAACTGACACATAAAGTCAAAAAAACGAAAGCCAACACCAGAGAAAAAGACAATGAGAGATAGGAAACCGATAATTATCCTGAAATATATATATATGTATCTTGTGCGGGGTTTGATTAATTTTTTATTAAAGTATAATATTAGTTTATTTATAGATTAAAAAATTAGATTTTATAATGATTTGAAATCAAACTTCATATATTTTTAAAAAATTAATTTTTATGAATATATTATTTTTTGTGACAAAGCAAAATATATTTTTTATATTTTATTTTCTAATATCTTTAATATTATCTAATAAAAACTTATATTTATGCTTTGTTGTTTTGTTGCATTTATCAAACATGATAAATAATTCTTTTCTTTTGATGTAAATTGGTAGATTAAAATTAATAAAATTTAAAGTTTGCTTAAAAAAAAAAATCATAGCAATCCAAAATGACGAAAACCAAATGATCCTTTTTTCATATCAACTTAACATTAATTAATATATATAGAGTTTTAAAAGGGTTTAAATAATTTAAGGTTTTACTTGTGGTCGCATAAATCAATTAGATTAGTCAAAAATATTAGTAGGTTAAACAATCAAATTAAAATTAGTTTAATGAAATAATTAAGATTTTATTTTATTTTATTTATGTTAGTTACTTTTTTAGTAAACTGAATATTTTTATGATATAAAATCAAATTTGGAAATCTAAACTTAAAAAAAAAAAATCAATTTAAAATTAAATTATATTAATTTATTAGTTTTATTAAAGGTAATTAAAGTAAATTCATATAAAGGGCAAAAGTAATCAACCATCATAACTCTCAACCACATTCAAACTTGCTTCTCAATTAATATTATATATATATATACGACTAATATGGAATAGTTTTGTAAAGCACCAAATTTATCATGTCTACAACATGGAGAGATTAGAATTAGTGGAGATTCTGACTAAGAAGACACGTACGTACTGTATACCAGCTACTAATCGTTCACATTCTATTTCATCTTTTTCAGTTAAATTTTTACCATAATAAAATTTTGAATAAAGGATTTTAGCAGAACAAAAAACTTGAAGCCACTAAACAATTATATCTGATAGAAAATATATGAATACAGTAAAACCTCTATAAATTAATAATGTTGGAACTTCAAAAAATTATTAATTTATAGAGTTATTAATTAATCGATAAATTAATAGTTATTAATTTATCAGAAATTAATATTATATTAATTTATAGAAAGACATTTCAGTTCAAATTCAAAATATTTGTCAAAAAACAAAAAAAAAATGTTTCCAACAATATAAAATTTATTCAGAAAATATCATATCAATGAATTTGAAAAACAAGTCAAACTATTTTTATAAATTTGAGACAATAATATAATTATATTTTACTATATTATATTATTTATATATATTTAAATGTATAATTATTAATTTATCTAATTATTGAGACTATATTTTTATTTAGAAGTTTCAAAAAAATTATTATTTTATTATCTTATCGAAATTTGCTAATTTTTATATTGGCCCGATTTAGGACTGACAAAAATTATTAATTTATAGTGATTATTAATTTATCGAGTATTAATTTATAAAGGTTATACTGTATATAATTACGTAGAATAAATTAATCTGAAAGAAAAGAATAATAATAAGTTTTAAATGTATGAACTACAAACAAAGTAAGACATAAAAAGATTATTTTTGTTTGGTAATAACTTAAATTATCCACGGTTTTTAAGAAAAGATAATTTGTCTTTTTGAAAAGGAAAAAAAAAAAGAGAAGATAATTGTCTTATTATTGGTTAGGAATCTTTACTCGCTTTCCCTATAAGAAGCAAGACTCCTTCACTTGTATAATGCCATCTCATCAGTCATCACAATCATCATTATCTAACTATCTAGTTAGATGGCGCCGGTGAAGAGCAGGTTGTGTAAGACAAAGAAGGAAATGGCGGTGGAGCTGGCTGAATACACGGCGGATCTCTCCTCCAAATTCTGCAAAGAAAGAGATAAATTCACCGTTGTTCTCTCCGGCGGCGACCTCATCTCCTGGCTCTGGTTTGCTTCCATATTCATTATATACAAAACAAAACTCTCTTTATCACTCTTTTACTTCAAATCTCAACTTGTTTGATTCGTTCAACAGGAAATTGTTGGAACCTCCTTATATTGATTCAATTGAATGGTCTAAGTGGCACATCTTTTGGGTCGACGAGAGGGTTTGTGGTTGGGATGATGCTGATAGCAACTATAAACTCGCCCACGATGGTTTTCTCTCCAAGGTACACATATAGTATAAATTATACGCAACAAGAAAACACATCTATTTTGCTAAGGAATTTTCCGCTTTTAAAATTCTAAAATCTATGTTTTAAAAAGATAAATGATGCTAAAAGAGTGTCGTTAAGTACGAATATCTGCGATACCACTGTTAAATAATGAGCTGAGGATTATTTTATCATTACAAGTATTGATATTTCATGAAGTTATCAACGTTGAGATTTGTATTAAAAGAGTGATATATAAACACAAAATTTTGCATTTAGATGTAAAAAAACTTATTTTATTTGTAATATAGAGCATATTTGTATTTCTTTCCCATCAAAATATATTGCAAATTGTAATTACAAACGGAATTTTTCCTTTTGTTCTTGTTCACACCAGAAATAACGAGTTTATATAATATAAAACATACCACACGTAATAAGAATCGAAATCCACACAACAAAGATATTTGATATCTTATGACAAATGATATAATATCAAAGTAGCATTCGTTATAGGTTCCGATTCCTGCGGAAAACATCAACGCCATTGACAAAGGTCTTGGGGCCGAAGGCAACGCTGAGCTCGCAGCCGAACGGTACGAGGAGTGCCTCAAAGATAAGGTGAACCAAAACATAATCCGAACACACAAATCCTCCGGTTTCCCACAATTCGATCTCCAGCTTCTAGGAATGGGACCGGACGGTCACATGGCGTCTTTATTCCCGGGACATGATCAGATCAATGAGAAAAAGAAATGGGTTACATCCATAACCGACTCACCTAAACCGCCACCAAAAAGGATCACTTTTACTTTACCGGTTATCAATTATGCTTCATACAATGTTATGGCCGTATGTGATATAGAACAAGCTGATTCGGTTGCGGCTGCTCTTAATCATACCAAAGACGTACCGGCCGGTAGACTAATCGCGGATGTTGAAGTGGTTTGGTTCCTTGACCAAGCAGCTGCGTCTAAACTCCATCATGGCTGGTGGTGCTCCATCCTTTAGTTTACACGTTTTTTGGTTTTATCTCGCTGAATCTGTTTGGTTTGGTTCGTTTGTAACCGTGTATTGCTATTACTTGTTATGTCGTGTACTATACCAATTGTTATTTTTGGTTTACAAGTTTTCTCTAATAATTGGTTTCATAATTTGGTAGAGGATGTTAAACCCACATGATCAACATTTGAATGAGGAAAAGAATATCCCTAAATTGATTACTAAGTAGAGGATGTTAAACCCACATGATCAACATTTCAATGAGGAAAAAAAAATCCCCAAATTAATAAGTAAATTTCGGGGGATGAAAGAGAAAGATTTCGAATCCATAGTAGAGAAGAGAAGGACACGAGAATAGAAAAAAAACATATTGATCTCGATTTCTACCAAAATTCAAACTCGGTTCCGATTTGGTGGTTGTATTTCATGAAGCACCTAAGCTTAATGTAATATGTTCTAGTGTTATGACCCATATATCCATGTGGCTGTGATGCCATATCAAGCAAGAAGAAGCATTTACACTCTTACAGTTGAAGGATAGTGAAGCGTAGAACACGGATGAGAATGTATATCGAACACATCGAACATAAAGAAAGATCATACTAGAGAAGAAATTCACAAATTTCTGAAAATTAACATTCATATGCTGTGTATATATGGTTCATAACTTCCGTGAAGACCTCGTTCATTTGTTAAATAATATACTAAAAATAACTTATGCTGTATTTCTTAGTCAATCAAATAATTTATTGACCTCGATCATTTGAAAAATTTACTTTCGCAACGGTACTTTATAAAGTAACTTTCATTATAGAGGAATTATCAAATGATTATGTAACTGTATAAATTGATGTTTATTTATAAATAAATTCATTAAATTAGTATAAGATTTTAAACCTAAGCATTTCATATATTTGGAAGGTTTGTTTTCTCGGATTTCTCAGTTTTTAGGGTGAATTCCATATTTTCTTAATTGTAATTTCCAAGACACAAATTTGGGATAATTAAACATGAGACGTTTAATTGTTTTGCATCTAGTTTTACCTGCGAGCTCAGTTTAAAATCTAACTAGACGAAATGTAACTACATGTTTCATGAGTTTCAAAATCTAAATACTTACAGTCACAATTGTTTTCATATAGTTTTATCTGTTTATTATACACAAATTCTAATATAGTTTAAAATAGTTAATTTAGCAAATAATAAAAGTATTCATCTCATATGTTTTCTAATAATATATTTCAAAAATCAAGCCAGGGAAAAATTAAGAAGAATCCAACATTTTTCTATATGGAATAATTGAGTGCATTTCTGTAGATTCATGACTCCCTTACAAGATAATGATAATTAATAAACGCTTATTATAATTCTAAGGTTATAATTTACGAACATATCAACATCCATTTGCCGGTTGGATGACGAAACGAGATGTAAAATAAAGACTTATACAAATAATAAAGATATTCGAAGAGGTCAGACAGACGAACTAAATCAAATTGAATTTTATTAGTTCCCCTAATTTTGTTTTAGTTAGTTCAGTTTGATTTAACCAGAATGTCTTATCACAATAAAATTCTAAAATATAAGTTTATGTTATGTACGTCTGATCCCTGGTCGGTTATGCCGGCTTTACTCTTTAGTTAGTAGAGTAAATGACAAAAATCATAAACTTTATAAGCATTTTGTGTATAAATAAAAATAGCATAAAACCATATGCATTCTTTGGTTAGAGTAAATGATAAATATTGATAAACTGTATATGCAATTTTGTATAAATAAAAAATAGCATAAAACTATGCATAGTATATGTTTGTCTTTAATGCTTAATGATAAAGTTATAGATAGATGTTCCTTTTCGTACTCTTAGAAACACGAAATGAAAAGAGGAAAAAACATATAGAAGAAAACTAAAAATCAAAAGCTCATCTTATAAGTTAAATTTACCAGCTTAGACAACAAATAAAAACTACACAAACTACCATCCAAGTTTTGAAGAAAAAATATGGTCAAAAATTATTTTCCATGTAGTTTCACAAAAACAACAAAAATGAAAAACAAATATTTTTTCCATCTAATGAAAAACAAATATATAACTTCCTGACAGTCACATTTTTTGCTTTACGTCTTTAAAATGTTTTCAAAGAAACAAAAGATTTTGACCAAAAAAAAAAAAAAAAAAAGAAACAAAAGATACACCCGACTGTTTTTGTTGACCACCTGCTACTTGCCGTAATCGTTATTCACTTTTTCTTACTAATAAATTGTTGTATTCTAGTTTCAATTTTGAAAGCCATGGCTACAAGTTTTCAAAAATCCAAAAAATAAAACTAAATTGAAATCAATATCCGGATCCAACACCCGAACAAACGAATAATTTGTGATGCTTTGCATCTGGGATATTCTCAAACCTAATCCAAGTGGTTAACGAGTCAAATCCTTAAGTTTAATATTTAATCATTGTCCTGCATTTGATAGTACATAGGAGTAGGGCATAGCATTAACTGTTTTTATGGAATAAGACAAAAGATATATATACATATAATGAAATATAAAATCAGAAAGGGGAGACATACGGCAATTTTTTTAATTTGAAGAATTATCATGTCTAATTGTAATCATAGCGTTAGAACCAACTTAATCAGTGTTGTCTAATGTCTACAGATTTGAATGATTATTGATGCTTTAATTTACATTTATGCTTCTTTATTTATTTCGTTATTTAACAAAGTAGTATACAACGTATTATATCTAACAAAATGGCTATAGGGCTATGTACCTCGATTCCGAAACAACAACAATATAAAATGTATACTACTCCATCTGCTTGATTTGGTCGGTTGAAAACGTGAGAATTATTTCATTTCACTAATTGGGAACCATTATCTCACAAGATCATTTCCAATCTATATCATAAGGTGTAAGACTGTGGTTGATAAATTTTTTGGGCCGTGTTAATTTTTTTAGTTCCACATGTGACACTTTTTTTTGGAAGTAAATCAGAATTAAATTACTAGTTTCTTTTATTCTCTCCTCTTCAAATCATTAACAAATGTTGTTTTAGAATTTCTGAAAATTTTAATCTGCAATTATCTGAATTTCCTAACTAAAGAAATAATCAAGAACAAAAAAAACAGACCAAGATTTCACCAGTCAACTATTTTTGTAGGAGTGTAATAAATATTTCGATTTATTTCTTTAATTTTCAAAAAGAAATAATGAAATTACCGTATGCGTATCCCAACAGTTACGAATCAGGTAATTCAAACAGAATATGAACCGGATAACTCAAACCGGACATGGTCCGAAATAGACAAGCCATAAATGTAAAAGACGAAAGTAAGGGGAAAATACATAAATAATAAAAGAATTGGGGATAAAATGACTAAAAAAGTAAAAACAGACAAAACGTAAAGGTAGATAGATAATTAATGAAAGATAGAGAGCTAAAGTGTAAAATTCAAAACTTCTGAGTTCGTGGGTCCATAAGAGAGAGAAACTAAAGTCACATAAGCCTCTCCCACTCGTATTACTCGGAAGAGACTTTTTTTTTTTTTGTTCTTCTCATAGATTCTGAGAGATAGAAATTCCAAGCAAGCCCACGTTTCTAGAGAGAGAGAGAAAACAAAATAGAGCAAAAGCAAAAGTAAACGAGGAGAAGAAGAAGAAGAAGCAAGTGGTGGAAGACGGAAAGAAGCAGGGGATTTTTCTTTGTTTACTTGATCGGTCTCCGGTGAAAACGGAGCCGGAGAGGTGGTGTGACGGCGGATGTCATTTCTTCTCCGGTGACGCGATAGTTGTTCTGTGTTATTTTACCGCGCCGGAGTTTTTGAAGTTTTCGTCTGCTTCAAGGTTGCTTGAGCTGCGATATCGTCAAATATCAATTCGTTGATTCGAAGGAATATTCGCCGTTGGTGAATTCGTGTTTTTTGGAGTTTGATTAGGTTTTAATCTGAGAGAAGGAAGAAGAGAAAGAGAGATAAGGAGGGAGGGATTTTGATTTGGGTATAATAGATGAAAGCTCTGAGAAGAATTCAAACGACGTCTTCGTCTTCTAATCCTTCATCGCCATTATCATCTCCTCCTTCTTCCTCATCATCTTCGTGGATCCATTTGCGTTCTGCTCTCTTCGTTGTTGCATCTTCATCTCCTGCGTCTTGTTCTTCTTCTGATCGGTGAGTCTTTTAGATCTCTCTATCTCTTTCAATTTCTGTACCTTTTTACTTTCTTCTATTGGCTAATTGTTAATACTATTAAATTAGATCTCTAAGATCTCGATTTTAGATTTGATTTCGTGTCCTCCTGATGAATGTAGCTTCAACAAAAACCAAAAATAATTTTTTTTTTATTTCAAACTGAATCAAAGCTCCAGTTTTTATTTGTTGCTAATGAATATTTTTAGTATGATTTGGATAAAGTTATTTACATTTGTTTTGGCTATTTCCATCGACCGGAATCAAAAATATTCAGCTAAATCTGAATTAGTTTGGTCAGTGCATTTAAAGCTCCATGAGGCTATTTTTGGATATGTTCTTGAGAACAAAGTAAGCACATTTTTTTTAAATCTCTGTTTCAGGGCTCGTCTCAAATCACCATGGTCCCGGAGGAAACGAAAAAGGCCACTCAGAGCTCAGCAGTGGAAGAGGTTTTTCACTCCCGATGGTAGACTTCGTAACGGAGGAGTTGATTTGTTGAAGAAAGTCCGAAGTAGAGTGAGTCACATAGCTTAATGGACCCACTTCACTCACAATCACAACCATTTGTGGGTTGTTGAGTTTAAAGAATGTTTTTTTTTTCTGTCTCTTGTTTCTTTGTAGGGTATTGAGCCGAGCATTCGGTTTGAGGTGTGGCCATTCCTTCTTGGAGTGTAAGTTATACAGTCAAAAACTCTATTATGTGAAGCATTTTGCAACAATGGATTTATGAAATGAGTAGTTTTAGTTAAGAGGAAACCGAAACGTTAAAGCTAATGTACTTATCTTCAAACAGGTATGGTTTTAATAGTTCCAGAGAAGAGAGAGTTACTATAAGAACACGGAGAAGGTGAGATTGATTGATTGAATCACCACTTTGTGGAAAGTTTTATACTTTTCTTTCTGTTCTGTAGCTCATCTGTTTTGATTGTACAAATGCAGAAAGGAGTATGAGAGACTACGCAGGCAGTGCAAGCGGCTTCAAAAGCACAATAACGGCACTCTTAAGTTAAACAGGGCCAGTGAAGCTATGGAGGATGAGTACGATTGGCCTCGAGTCCAAGACACTGACAGTTCATGTTCTGACGAAGTTGTAAGTGCCCGCGAGTCACTCTCCAGCGAAGACATCACTGAAGATATCGGGTACATGAGCGAAGTTTCATGTACAGTTGAGAGCAGAGACGGAAGCAGTTCAAGACGAATCACCAATGCTACTATCTCTACACTCAATTCCGAGTCATCTGATTCAGAGTCTTCAGATGAGAGTGAAGTGGTACAGGTCTTTCAGTCTTCCGGTACTCCTGATGTGAATTATCCGGCAAGCTCAACTATCCCTCGGACGGAAGAGGATTTCGTGACGTGGCAGCGTATTATCCGTCTAGATGCCGTGCGTGCCAACTCAGAGTGGATTCCGTTTTCTCCATCGCAGGCGGTTATATCCGAGGACAGAGCGTGTCGTGCAGCTGAAGCGGTTGGTTTAAAAGATTACACTCACTTGGAACCGTACAAAATCTTTCAAGCGGCACGGCTCGTTGCTGTTCTTGAAGCCTATGCTTTATATGACTCTGACATTGGTTACTGTCAAGGAATGAGCGATCTTCTGTCTCCTATTCTCTCCGTAATCCCTGATGACCACGAAGCCTTTTGGTGTTTTGTCGGGTTCATGAAGAAAGCTCGTCACAACTTCAGGCTCGACGAGGTCGGGATCAGAAGACAGCTCAACATAGTCTCGAAGATAATCAAATCCAAAGACTCTCAGCTTTACAGGCACCTGGAGAAACTCCAAGCAGAGGACTGTTTCTTTGTATACAGAATGGTTGTTGTGATGTTCAGACGAGAGCTGACACTCGACCAGACGTTTTGTTTGTGGGAAGTGATGTGGGCGGATCAAGCCGCGATCAGAGCCGGGATGGGGAAATCCGCGTGGAGCAGGATAAGGCAGCGTGCACCTCCCACAGATGATTTGGTGCTCTATGCTATAGCTGCCTCTGTGTTGCAGAGGAGGAAGCTTATCATAGAGAAGTATAACAGTATGGATGAGATTCTAAGGGAGTGTCATAGTATGGCGGGACAATTAGATGTGTGGAAGCTTTTGGATGATGCACATGACCTCGTTGTTACTCTCCACACCAAGATTGAGCATTCGTTCTCATAAATTTTATCTTCGTTTTAAAGATTTATCGACTGGTCTAAAAAGGCGGGGTTCTTGGTGAATTCCATCCACGGTTCCTTGCAGGCCGAATTGGCCTTGTGAGTATGAGCTTTTGTCTGAATCCTGGCCTAACGAAATGAGGCTAGAGATTGGAAGAGATTGGTGAATAGAGAGGTTCAGGTGTGTATTTAATCGAAAATAAATGTATGTGTGTATTGTGAAGACGGTGAAAAGATTTGGGGAAGGGTTTTGCAAATTCCATAAGAGGAGAGATTCTTTGCCTGAGAAATCAGGCTGCTTCATAGATAATGCATATGGAAACAAAGATGTGGAAAGTGGATTATACCTAACCGGAGAGGAGAATCTTTGTCCGGTTATAGAAAAGAGACGAGTTGAGTTGACTGTAATAACGGTCAATGTGGCAACTCATTTTCTCGTTAAGTTTCGTTTTTTACGTTTTGGTAACGAGATTAAAAGTTGTATATTTTTTTTGTTGATAAAAGAGAAAATTGTATGCTTTTGTAAGAAAAAAAATTGCAATTATATATAAAATCTAAATTGAAAAATTCGTCATATATCATGATTATGTTAATTATTAATTTTGATGTACCTAATTTTATATAATAAGATAGTGATAATAAAACAAAATTTTATTTGATTTCAAAGATTTTTTAGAACATCTATATAAGCGAATATCTTAACTATAAATATAATATTTTAATATATAACTAAAGTTTAATATTTAAAATATATATAACCAATTAAAAAAGAACATATGTTAAAGGGTATTTTTTTCCATGAATTTAAATATGGTTCTCAAATAAAAACTCAGAACTCTTTCTCTTTTTTTTTTTCCCGCCTAAAATTCGTAGAATTCGTTGAGAGTTAGAATAGATTCGTAGCTACGAACTAATGGATCGGATCGAATTAGAAAATGGAAAGATTTGAACAAATTATACCTTTCGTCATCATTTTGTGGAAAACCGTTAGATATAAATATGTTAGATACCTGTGACTCGATTGACGAAGCAGAAATAGTATCAACTAATCAGAATGATTCTTTATTAGACCATGATATTTGATTCGCCAACTACATCATTATTGTATATTCTTTCATATGTATAGCGCAACCTAATACTTGTTTTTCAAGTTTAGAATCTTCCTCCGTACTACTTGATTTTAGTGTTAGGCCATTCTCTCTAGCTGCTGCAGTAGCAGGCACGTATCGAAGGGGAAGAGGAGTCAGCGTAAAGTTACGTAGCCTAACTGTTCGGTTATTCAATCATATCCGATTTGGTCCATTTCGCATAGACCTTTGTATAGCTGTTGAAAAAGCCTCATAGTCCTTACCAAGTCCTTGCAGCAACTTCATAGGTTCGGATACTGCTTTGCCGATTGAGCTAAGCTGGTAAGGTAACATATATGTTTAAACTGACTGAGAGAGTCTTCTCCATGCTTTTTCCATCCTTTCTTATCATTTGCAGAGAGCTAGCTTATTAGCAAAGAAAAGTCACGGGAGATAGAACAATGATTGAAATGATCAGCCAAAGAGAGACCTCCTGAGCTGTTGCAAGTCCAAATACATATCCAATAGCTTCTTCAGAGAGAGTACAAAAAATCCAGGACTTTCAGAGTTGATCGGTGCCAGGCATCATATAGTCTGGGAATCTCCTCTTCTGCATGGCTAAAGGTGAGGTTGCTGTATTTGGTCCACCAGAATTTACTGGCCGATTTAAGCCTAGCGGAAAGGGAGGGATATATAAATAATCCGATGGTTCCTTCTCTTAGCGTCAGTGAACCAAGTTCAGTGATCTAATCAGCCACGAAAAGTAAGAAAAAAGGAACTTTTGAGCTCGTCAACCACTTCGGTGAAGGAATGGGAATAGACCCGATCCGGTTGTTGGTTTCAAACCCTCTTAGATGGAGCCTCAACAGCAGCTAGATCTAGAGGGAAGTTGTGAGCATTACGTTCATGCATAACTTCCATACCAAAGTTAGCACGGTTAATAATATCAGCCCAAGTATTAATAACACTTGACTATCAACTACTGATTGGTTGAAATTGAAACCATTTAGGTTGAAAGCCATAGTGCTAATACCTAAAGCAGTAAACCAAATACCTACTACCGGCCAAGCCGCTAAGAAGAAATGTAAAGAACGAGAATTGTTGAAACGGAAGATCAATCGGCCAAAATAACCATGAGCAGCTACAATGTTGTAAGTTTCTTCTTCTTGACCGAATCTGTAACCTTCATTAGCAGATTCATTTTCTGTGGTTTCCCTGATCAAACTATAAGTTACCAAGGAACCATGCATAGCACTAAATAGGGAGCCGCCAAATACACCAGCTACACCTAACATGTGAAATGGGTGCATAAGAATGTTGTGCTCAGCCTGGAATAATCATTAGAAGCACGTACCGGACACCTCACCTATTGTCGTCTACTGGCGGCCACTTGTCATAAAAAGAAAAGAAAGAGCACGCCGTAAGCGCACGAAACTATGAGCTCCTAACTACCGTGTAATCAATATCTCCTTACCCCCATGCATACTAAAACTAAAAGAATAGGACAAGGAAGTGACATATAATACTAATATAAGAGAAAGCTGGTATTCAATTAGCTAGAGAGGGAGACAGGGCTAAGGCAGATGTCAGTCTAATCTTCCTTAGAATGGCTTGTGCAATTGAAGCTTGGTTTAATAATAGTATAAGGAAGCTGGCTTTCTACTCCTGCTTCCTTTTAGATCAAAGTTCGACAAGTGCACCTCTATTGATTAAAGGCGTGATTCGTACATCTTTGAATAGTATGCCACCGATTATCCAATCAATCATTTCCATCTTTTGCTTTTATTGATCACATATGTTTATCTGGTTTAAATCAGTTGGTAATGCAGGACAATAAGCAGAACTGTAAACATCCCCTTGTCATCTGAGTAATCTAAGTCTTCCTCTTTTTAAAGCAGCAATTTAAGTTGAGTTCCTTTGGACTTCTTCTGAAACCGGTTCTTCTCCTTTTGGTAATCAGAGGATTTTTTTTTTTCCTTTTCTTGATCTTATGCTTTTCCTCTCCTTTCGCAGGGATGGACCCCAAGTAATATGAGAAATCTGAGTTCTTTTTTTTCTGATGCTTGCCCTTACGCATCCCTAGCGCATCAAAGGAAGTTCTTGACTTTATCTTACACGTGCGTGCTGTCCGCATCTGCCAATAGTAGGAGCTAGCACAAAGCTGCTAATCCCAGGACCTATCCCTTGAAAGGTACCTTTCGTTTTTCTTGGCACTTCAGTTTTAGGGGTATCAGCACCTGAAAAGTTATGAAACGTGCGATTGCCAGTAAGCAACTTGAAAGGTTTTTACAAGGGCCTACCCTAAATCTGATACTTTATTGGGTCGGATGCCCAGCTTTCTTGGATGGGATAGATACAACAGGTGATTGATCTCCCATTTCTGTCATCCTTAATTTCCCAATTCCTAGCGCAGCAACTTTTACTTTTCTTGATCTTTTGCTTTTCCTTTTCTTTTCGCAGGGATTTATACTTTGACTTGATAGAGGTAAGGGATCCCGCCCAATATGTCAACATGCCAACACATGCCACACCAATATGAGTTGAGTTGGCCCTGATAAGTGGTGTTCAATCTTCCTACCCTTATATTTCAGAGGTCCTATCACCTTCATACCCCTCGAAACGTGGGTTTTCAACTATAGACATTTCGATGAGCAACCTAAAAGTAGAAGTTTATTGTGGGAGATAGATGAATCTCCAATTGATATCATCTCGAATTACGAAGATTGGTTCTTTCTTTTCATTCTGAATTAGCAGAGATATCTCCCACCTTCTACCAACAAGTCGATTATCAACTGACGAAAAATTTGATTGAAGCTTTCCTCTTTCCTTTCCTCTGCTGCTTTTTGCCAGGGATCTACCACCAAGTCGATATGAAACATGAATGTGTTAATAGTGGTCGTCGATTTTATAAAAGTGTGATGCTGGTTTTCGTAGATTGGTGGTAAGCTTAATAGAAGCAACTGGTGAATTAAGCTTTCATCTCTCCTATCCTAGCACACCCCTTAAAAGCGAAGCAATTCTTTGCCACGGATCAACTACCAAGTCGATATGAAACATGAAAAGTGTGATGTTGGTTTTCGTCGATCGATAGTAATGTATATAAAAGCGATGGATTTGAGTTGACGATCGAAGGTGTAAAGTAGGTAATAGCGATTGTTGAGTTGAGTACAGCCTGGATCAATCCTCCCCTCGACAAGGATCAACCAAGAAATAATCGTCGATGATTACAATTTCAACATATCATGTATTGATAGGATTGGTTGATTTGATTGATTTGAAGTGTGATTCCCCTCGTATGAAGCGGATAATCAATGAGTCCCAAACCCGATAATTGATCAACCCTTCTCGTCTTTTTTCATTTATTGATTAATCGTTTTGAATCGATTGTGTTTCTGGTTTTACAATATAGTCAAGTGTTCCAACATTTGAATGTTGATGTTAGATTTTGAAGGTTAGACTGGTTAAGTGGCTACTACCGTTTTGGGTATCAATCAGGTTCAAGACCAGAAGTAGCTGAGAAAGAAAAGGATCCTCATTCCAGTCAAACCAGTGCTAGTTACTTATCCTTCAGGGGAGTGTGCTTGAGCAGTGTGCTGCGAAACGTGTCGTTCGTAATGGAAAGAAAAAGAAGAGAAATATCTCCTTTTAAATGCCTCAAAGCTGTAAGCTTTTTCCTTTCGATATTTATGACTGTTTATTTAGGATTTGACAAAAGTCCTCTTTTTTCCACTCCAACTTGGATTTTCCTCTTTTTCATATTTTGGGTAGTGAGTTTTTGCTTTCATCTTTACTCTCATCATTTAAGAGGCCGGTTTGGAGAGTTTTTTTGGGGGGTTTTGTTCTTTTTTTCTTTTCATTCTTGGGTTACTACTTCTTTCTTGCACGCGACTAGCCTTGCAGTTTGGGTTAGCAGAATTCTACTCCTTCTTGTGGGTGGGAGTACTAACTCTTGATGGACCCGGAGAAATGGTGGGTTCTCGGATGATGCCCGCCGGCTCAGATTCTACTAATAGCGGGAGCTGGCGAGATTTTCTAAACCCTTCTCTGGAGAGGGATTCAGTAGGAGGGGGAGCACTTACTTCTACGGGCCCTAACGGGGCGGGGCTCCCCTCCATGTGGGAGGAAGATTCGTTTGAGCTGGACGTTCTCGAAGAATCATTCTCATCCTCCAAAACGGTCACAGACTCCCCCCCGGCAGAGGAGTCCCAGGGGGAACCCTCGGTAAATCGGCGTAGTCCCGAGGAAGCTGGGCCAGCGCTTCCAGCTAATCCAGTCCTTTCCGGGGGGACGAAGCTGGGCCATCTCATAGAGTGGGATCCTATCAGGACCAAGGCCTACCTACTGATAGGAAAGGTAACCCGATGGATCTTAATGCTCGGCCCTCCCTATCATACGAGGAAATCGATAATTCCGACTCTTTACGAGCGCGGAATCTCCAATTATTGGAGGATCTGGAGCGAATCCAGGAAATGGAACGGAACCTCCAGAACGAGAGGGATCCCGACCGTCGTTGGGAAGTAGCCGCCTGCATAGATCGGGCGGCGTGCGAGCTGGAGCAAAAAATTGCTCTCTGTCAAACCCGGGATACTGTTCAAGATGATCAACTGGACGTATGGAGGGAGGGGCTTTATGAGGAATTAGCAACGCAAGGGGAGAAACAGGCCCGCTTTGCGTTACTAATTTCGTGGCTCAAGGTGATCATCCATACACGGAATCACCAACCCCCCAAAAACTAAAACTTTCGTTCTTTTCTTTTTTTTTTACTTGATTGGCAGGTGTACAACAACCTTAACCGCGCAAGCCTGGGCTGGGCCTACCTCCATCCTTAGAGGAGCCGTATGAGGCGGAAGTCCGCCTATTCGTGGGTCATTTATGGCACGCGGGAAGGGCTCGGGCAGCGGCAGCAGGATTTGAAAAAGGAATTGATCGTAATTTTGAACCTGTTCTTTCTATGACTCCTCTTAACTAAAGTAGTAGTTAAAATAGGAAAGTAAAAATCGGTTCATATTAAAAAGTCTTCTTTGTTTCTTTCAATTCAATCTAATTTTTTCTGGCAAAGAAAAAAGGGATCTGCCTCGTCTCTCAACTGACTGATCTATCAACGATCTTTCTTCTCTTATGAAATTGATAGTTTGTGAGAGGGATGCAATAACTCAACTGTAAGGTCCACCAGGTCCGTAGGAGAGTCAGTCTTTCTCTAAGCAAGCTGTTTTCTGGCCTATACGGAAGGAGTTTTCAAGGAGGAACCTAGCTTCTTCAACGAAGCCGGAGGAACCCCTTTCCTTCCGTCAGTCTCCAATTTTCGTTAGTTCTCTCTCTTAACAGAGCGGAATTTTTCCAGGTTTCAGTCTCTTTCGCTTACTGACGAACGGGCAGAGGTGAAAGCAGTAGTTTCGAAAGCATAAAGATTTACCGTTTCAAAGAAAAGAGTTTGATTACAGCGACCAGAAGGTAGCACGAAAAGCTGAGTCAGTAGATTTTTTCAGAAATCTATTTCGTCGACCAGAAGATAGCGAGATAAGCCGAGTCGGGAGATTTGTCCGAACGAAGAGAAAGGAGATTCTTTCACATCCCATATAGCTTACGCTCCTCGCCCAAAATATGCAGCTGCAAGTGCTGGTTCAGCTACAACGGTAACTAGAGGAAGAAGCCCTAGTATGCACCTTAGGAACACTCTAGCTACATGATTCCATGAACCGGTACATTCATAAGATATTGACTAAACACAGCAGAGCAACCCTTAACCGCTCACACATCTTACCCATCGTTGTCGACAAGCTAGCTCCCCGGGTAATCCTACCATGAGCTACACTTCATGACAGAACTCATTGGAACTAAGAAAAGTCATACTACTCCGGAGAGGTAAGCGGGAAAGAGAAGGTACTTTTACGAAATCAATACAACAATAACACTCAAGTCTTTCCATAAGTTGACACATCAGATTTTTTAATCTTTGAGAAACTGACATCTCAGCTATTTTACAAACCAATCAAATTAAAACATTAATACAACTCATCTACTTATTTAAATTTTTTAATTTTAAACCAATTAAAAATCCAAATACATTTTTTGTTAATAATTTGTTTTATATTTAACTAATCAAAGCCCAAATAATAAATAAAAGTAAATAAAAAAAAATCTTTATTTTATTGTTTGCCAAATCCAAGCCCAAATAATAACAGAAAATAAAAAAACCTTTGTTATATTGTTTGCCAAATTCAAGCCCAAATTAAAAATAACAGCAAATGAAAAAAATTAAATCTTTGTTTTATTTTTTACCAGACCCAAATCCAAATAATAATTAACAGCAAATAAATAAAAAAATTTCTAGCTATTTGTTAATTTGACAGAGACGTATATGATTGAAAAAGTGTAGGCTCATTATCAACTATGTTTCCATAACAACAACGCAAAAAACTTTATGTTATAAGAAGCTCACACATCAGCAAAACTTTGAACCAATAAAAACATAACAATAATACATATCATTAACACACTAATAAAATCAGTTTACTATTTTGCAGACCCATTAAAAAGCCCAAAAGTTTACAAAAAATGGAAGTCGAAAGCAAATGAGGAGAAGCTGAGAGCACCATAACTTGGAGATTCGCATTTCCGGTGGTTATTCAGAACAAATTTTCATAGGTTTAGCGGGAATAAGAAATTTCTTGGTTTCAGTAGGAAAATGTGATTTTCAGTTTTGTTGAAAAACATTATTTCTTGGTTATGGCGGAAAAATGAATCATCGGGTTTGGCAGAAAAATGTGAATTTTTGGTTTTCATGAGAAAAAAAAAATTGATTTTGACGCGAAAACAAAATATCTTAGTTTTGACGAGAAAATGCGAGGGAAATGCAACTTTTCAATTGACAAAAAATACGATATCTTGGTTTTGATAGAAAATGCAAAATTTCGGCTTTTGGTGGATAATGTGATTTCTTGATTTTTGCGGGAAAATATGATTTCTTAGTTTTCGTGGGAAATTGTAATTTGACGATTTTGGCGAAAAATACAATTTTTCAGTTTGATGGGAAAACAAAATTTCTCGATTTTGGAAGGAATAATCAATTTTTCGGTTTTGATGGGAAATGCAAATTTTTAGTTTTTGACATATAATATGATTTTTTGGTTTTTGCGGTATAATGCGATTTCTTATTTTGCGCGGAAAACATAATTTCTCAGGAGATAATGTATTTTTTGGTTTTCGCGCGAAATTGTAGTTTATCAGTTTTGATAGGAAGGCCTGATTTTTGGTTTGACGAGATTTTTTTTTTTTTTTTTTGAGGGAATTGACATTTTCTCGATTTTCATGGGAAAATGATTTTTTTTTAGGGAATTTTTTTTGGTATGAAAAATTGATTTCTTTGTTTTGATGAAAAACACAGGTTCTCGCACGAAAATGTGATTTTTTTATTTTTGCGGAAAAATCAAATTTCTCTGTTTTGGTGAAAAATGAAATTTCTGGTTTGACGAGAAAATGAATGTTTTTGATTTTGGCGGGAATATGTGAAATGAATTTTTTTTGTTTTGTCGAAAAGTGCGATTTCTCAGTTTTTGTAAGATGATAAAAATTTCTTTGTGCTAAATTTTCAAGTTACGATATGTTTACACTAACCAAAATTTAATTATTTAACTTCAACTAAATTGATATTTCAAGAGTTCAAACATAATTTTCTATTTAGTTCTAAAACAATAACAATAATTTTGATATGAATGTTATTGATTATAGTTTGGTAGTTTTATAAACGTATATTTATAGTAAATATTTGATAAATAAATAAATTTTATAATTCAAAATAATCATATTAATTAATAAAAAAATTAAAAATGGCAATTTGCTTTATATAATTTCAAAAGAGGATCAAGTGTCAATTCAGTAGAGATAACAAATTACATTTGCCATTACCATAAAGGTACTTAAAATATATTGTTTTATTCTTACATATACATTTATAGATAGTTAGCTAAACATATTTGATAGTAGATTATAATTTTAAAAAAATTAAGGATATATAATGTTTATTCAGATTTAAAACACATAAATACATAACTTAAGTTATAACAAATAAATATAAAACTTATTTACATTATAAAATAATTTTATTATATTAAAAATATATACAAAATTTAGAAATATATTCATCAGCGTAACGCGGGTGTATACCTACTACTTTTAATAGACATACTCTTAGAATTTATGCTCATTGACGGGATGATTAAAGAAAAAGAAAACGACAACCTCATATCAATAATTTATATGCTACTTACTAATATGATTAAGTATTTTTTCCATCAATATATATATACTAATATATATATATATATAATCATAAATCTATAATGCTACAGTTTTATGATATATAGTTATGTAAAGTGCTGTTTTTAGGCTATTTATTACTGCAAAGACATTTCTTTTATACGATATATCCGTAGATAAGAAGATTGAAAGTAGAGAAGCGGAAAGAAAATCAAAAACCTAAAGTTTCAAATTCAAAGATTTTTATACTTTTGTTTACGTCGACTATGCGACTATATTTACATCAACTCCAATCAAACATAATGTAAAGCCTCAACGCAATCTAATAAAATAATGTTAAATAATTTAACTGAACTTTCCTTCGTATAATGTTATGGGAACACAAGTTTCTATTATTTAAGAGGAAAAAAGGTTATTTTCAATTCACACTATTACATATTTCATATTTTTGAAAATAACCGTAGTCATATTACTTTAAGTTTCCGAATGAAATATAAACTTTGGAGCCGGAGGGTGCGGAGATTATGGCCCGACCCCGAAAAAACGTTTGCTGATTTGCGCCTAACCCATTGAAATTTTGAAATTTTATTAGTATTTACTTGGACTTCGTAGCGTGTAGAAACTGGCAACGAGTAGCTACCAAAACTTACGTTAGAAAATTAAAGAAAACATGCCACCACGCAGTTCACAATCTCTATATAACAGCAGCATCTCATAGTTTATTGGCAACCAAGTCATATAAACCCAAACAATTATATCAAAAAACAGTTCATACATTTTCTCTCTAAGAGAATGGTTTCGATCATTTTCTTCATTCTAGCCATTTTTTTGAGTTCCAGAACTTCAGGAGCCACTTCTCGTGCGGGGCTCTTGGAACCTTCCGCCACGGATAAACACGAGCAATGGATGGCTCGGTTCCGTCGTGTTTACTCTCATGAATCTGAAAAAGCAAAAAGGTTCGAGATCTTTAAGAAGAACTTGAAGTTCGTCGAGAGCTTCAACATGAACGCAAGCATAACGTACAAGTTGGATGTCAACGAGTTCTCTGATCTCACCGACGAGGAGTTCCGGGCGAGGTACATGGGGCTAGTGGTTCCCGAGGGCATGACCGGAGTCTCAACATCCAACGAAACGTCGTCGTTTAGATACGAAAGTGTGAGTGAAACCGGCGAGAGCATGGATTGGAGACAGGAGGGTGCTGTTACATCCGTTAAGAACCAAGGCCAATGTGGTAGTTACCTATCATAACTTTAATCTTTGTTCTTTTTTTCAACATTCATTTCATTGAATTTGATTTCCAAATGGTAACAAAACGACTATAAACCACTAGGTTACATAACTATATTTGTTTTCCGCTAGGTTGCAAAAGAATATATATAAAAATAAAGATATTTATGAAAATGGAACAGGATGTTGTTGGGCTTTCTCAGCAGTGGCAGCCGTAGAAGGCATAACGAAGATTGCTAAAGGAGAGCTTATATCGCTCTCGGAGCAGCAATTGGTGGATTGCAGCAGAGACTTCAACAACGGATGTGGTGGAGGGATAATGTCGAAAGCTTTCGAGTACATTATAAACAACCAAGGAATCACCACAGAGGATGACTATCCTTACCAAGAATCACAGCAAACCTGTTCTTCAACCACCGAATCAACTGATTCAGCTGCTGCTACCATCAGCGGATACGAAACGGTTCCAAGTGACGACGAGGAAGCATTGTTAAAAGCGGTGTCTCAACAGCCTGTTTCCGTGGTGATAGATGGGTCGGGGGATGCGTTTAAGTACTATTCCGGCGGCGTATTCGACGGAGAATGCGGGACGGAAATGAGTCATGCGGTTACGATTGTTGGTTATGGGACGAGTGAAGAAGGGACTAAGTATTGGTTGTTGAAGAACTCGTGGGGAGAGACTTGGGGAGAAAATGGTTACATGAGAATCAAGAGAGACGTTGATGCACCCCAAGGAATGTGTGGTTTGGCCAGACTTTCTTTCTATCCAATTGCTTGAATCCTATTGTGTTGTTCGAATATTATGTAAGTGGGGTTGTTCAGAGTGTGAGAACATCTCTTAATAACAATAATTGACCTTTTGCAGTCATATACATTTTGCAAGTTGTGTTAGTCGGAAGCATGTAATACATTCGTGTAATATATATAAAGTTCATATTAATGAGATAGGGGTTTCCATAGGGGAGATACTTTGTATGAGATATTAGGTGTTGATGCATACGGAAACAAAGGTGTTGAGAATGTGTTTTTGCAGGCGTCGCTGGAATAGTAAACCGGAGTAAATAATCTAAATCCGGATAAAGAAATATGGTTCTAGAAAAGAGACATGTACTTCTGAGTTGACTGTAATAAAATGAGTGTGGTTTTTATTTTTATTTTTGTATGAATGAGTGTGGTTTTTATTATGATCAATGACATGGCATCTCATTTTCCTTATGTTGCGTTTTTAAGTTTTGTTCACGAGATAAATAGTCTATGTTTTCAGACACAGAAATTTGCTATACTTATAAAATCATAAAGTAAAAACCTAAAAACTTATAGAATCACTAAGGTCAGAAGCAAGTCAAGGTCTATTTTTTTTTGCTTTATAAAAATGTTTTAAGATGTAAAACTGTGAAAAATATTGATTCAAAAGTTTAACCAAATAACAGTACTAAACAAATTCATACTAGATTTAATTAACCTCGTTTTGATTATTTACAACTAGTGTGACTCATAGTTTTTCAAATCAGAACCAAACTTAAAGTAGTGTTAATATATTGTCTACAAAAGGCTTAAACAAATACTTTATATTATGCTTGGTATATCCTCTATGTATTAAAAGAGAAGTATTTTTAAAGAATAACCTTAATTTTATAAAATATTACAATGGTGCTATTTTGCTGATGTGTCATCACCAGAATTATTTTCAGCAAAATTATAAAAATAGACTTATGTTACTAGATTAATTACATGTTATGCTATTCACATTAATTTGGTTATACATTAGTTTATATCAATTATATTGATGATGATTCATCAAGATATTCTCTTTTTTTATTTTTTACCAAAAAAATATCATATTAATTCTTTCTTTAAATACTATATTTTATCTTTTATTTTTGTAGAAAAATAAATCATCACATCATTCATATAGTAAAATAATATAGTGTTATAATTCGAATTTTAAAAAAAAATATAAATTACTCAAATGATTAATAAATAAAAGTATGTTTTGAAAGACTAAAATTGAAAATAAGGATATGTAGATAGATGATTCATAAATTAATATAAAAAATACATAGATGATAAAAAAAAAAACAGAAAGCTTAATTCAATAGATATTATTATTATAATTATTTTTAGTTCCATATGGTTTTAGAACCATATAAATTAACCAAATAATATAAATATTTAAACTTTATAATAAGTATAAAATATTAATAAAAAGTTCAACTATAAAAAAGTAGTTGAATATGTTAATAGACTATAATATTATAAATATTTTATTTGATTAAAAAGTTAAATATCATAAATTTTTAATATTTTATTTGATTAAAAAGTTAAATATCATAAATTTTTAATTTATACAACAAAATAACTTGGTAAAAAATTAAAATATTTTTGTAAAGATATTATATAATAATTTTATTAAACTTTTTGATATTAAAAATATTTTTATTGAATCAAAAAGTTAAGAATGTATAAGTATTGACTCATTTATATACAATTTTAGATAATGTATTAAAATAATAAAAATATAATATATTTTTATATAATCCTTATGTATATTTAGTATTTAAAATAAATTTCAGAGTAATTTTCTTTTCTTAAAAGTTAATATTCTTATGACTATGGTTTTTGCGGATTAATCTAAATATGCATTTACATTTGTAAAAAAAATATTAAAATCGATTATGGAATCTTATAATCAAATTTTATTTTTACAATTTTAATATTCTCTATTTCAAAATATAAATTGTTTTGCATCAAAGCACAAAGATTAAAAGCAACTTTTCTTTTTAAAAAGTAATCATTTAGTATATAAATTAAATATAATTCAACTAATTATGAAAAACTGAAAAATATAATCGGTCACATAGTATTCATAGGAAGTAGTAAAAAAATGAAAACAAATATATTGTGAAACAAAATAAAACCTTAAAAAAAATTATGAAACAGATGAAATAGTAAATTTTTTTTATTATTATCATAATGCATTAGATACTTAATAATTTAATCAAAATATACTCCCTCTATTTTTTTAAAAATTTTAACATCATGTTATTAATCGTCGGTTATAGAAAATATAAAGAGTGACTTCATATTTCTATCCAGATTGCGCATAAATATTTAATTTTTAATCTAATTTACATTAGAATTAAATTATCTTATATTTCATAAAATAAACAAGAAAAAATATTTTGTCAATATTACAGCATAATGTTATAAACAACTCATATAAAATAAATTGTATTTTGTTATATGATTTTAAAATTATACTAAATTAAATAAATAATTATTATTTTACCCTGCACAGGGTGCGAGTTATTACCTAGTAATATATAATTGAAATGGTAAACTTTTTTTCCTTTTTTATAAAAGAAATGGTTAATTGCCATAGCTTGAGAGACCATCATTCCATTTAAAGAAAAATTGAGATGATTATAGACTCGGATATGACAATGTCTGATCAGATGAACAAGCTACAACCCCTTGGATTTAGCAAAAACCAGGAGAATGAAAATCAAATGAACAAGCTAGAACCCTTTGGATTTCCGCTGAAAAATTTAAAGATTTGTGGATTCATGCATGCTCATTGACCAGAGATCCAAAATTACAAAAGACTTCAGGCTTCAGCTAGAACGATTAAAAAAACAAAGAGCAAAATAAGAAAACGAATATAGTTGTCACTTGCTGCCAGGATGTTGGATATATAAGTCTCAAACATGATTTTAAATTAAAGGCTCATATGCAAGGATTTCCATCATAAATAACCTACAACTACAATGCTACAATTGTGTACTACAGACTACAGTGTTATAAAAGTATTGTTTTTAGGGTATATATAACCACAAAATATTAATTATTATTTGTCCGACTGGTGTAACAGGCCTAGCGATAAAAACTGGATGTACAATACCACTCCTGGAGTATTGAAAGATACGCAATATTTCGAAGATGAAGATATTTACGAAAGAGCCGTTGTATGATGAGTATAGTTAATCTTGGTCATTTATGTTTGCGAGTACGTACACTTTAGTCTCTTCGTACTATAAAACCTCTTATACAGTTATACGTATATACTAACTAATACGATTGAATCATAAAACATACTAGATGTTGGACCTGCGCGTCCGCACAGGTATATGATTCTTGAAGTAAATTTATAAATGTTTAAATTATGTAGTATAAGGAAATTTATATATTATGTATCACAGTTTTATTTCGAAAGAATTAATAGTCCGTTTTCACTACAAAAATAAGGTGTTTAGTGTTAGTTAATTAGAATTACTTTAACAAATAACGCTATATTAGTTTAAATGAAATTACTTTGTGTCAAATTATTAAATGATGTAAAAACGAGGTGTTTTAACGTTAGTTATTTACAATTACTTTAATCAAATAACGCTACATATGAATAAGCCAATAAGGTATATATATTTTATTATTAATTAACTAAATAATAGGTCACAAAATTAGATTTCTTTTTCGTCACAAACAATATTCACGATTTCGTCGAAGCTCAGTTGGATCATTTTCTTCTTCCTCGATTCTTCTTCGTCAATCTTCTTCTTCGTCAATCTTCTTCTACCTAGATCTTCTTTTTCGTCTATTTCCTTCTTCCTCGAATTCGACGGATCTTATTCTTCCATCTTCTTCTTCGATAGATTTTCTTCAGCTAAAAATTGGTGATGTTGATTCCTTAAGATTTTTCACTCAAATTTCTGGAATTCGAATAAGGTTAGTAATGTTGATTCCGTTAGATTTCTTCTGCTTTTATTGATGAATATACCTAATTTTGTTTTTCGATTTTGATTTGATTCCAACGTTTCTGGGTTCTCGGCATAAATCGATCATGAGATTTGTAGCTAATTAGATGATTGGTTTTAGATTAGCTGATTAGTGAACTGAAACGAAGCAGAAACATTGTCGATTTTCTCTGTGATATTCAGATTGTTCTGTGTCACCAAAGTGAATGGTTACTTAAGCATTTTCTCATTTTTGTAAGGCGTTGGCGAGTTGGCGAAGCTGATTTCATCTCTGGATGCTCATACAGCTCATAGTTTAACACCACTCAGAAAGGTCAGTTTCACATTTAGCGCCACTCTTAAATATTGTTTGATTATATGTTGAGAAAGGTGAATAAACTTTGATTTAGGACTTTGAGAAACTTGAACTGTGTTAAACTTTGAATAAACTTTGATTTAGGATGATTGGTTCGATTATATGTGTTAGAACTTTGAGAAACTTGAATTTTGTTAAACTTTGAATAAACTTTGATTTAGGATGATTGGTTTGATTATATGGTTATGTGTTAGAACTTTGAATGAACTTTGATTTATGATGATTGGTTGCCATTCAAGAATTGTGATCGTTTTGTTTGTTCCCTTAATGTATTTTCTTATGTGTTGCTTGAGCCTCTTTGTTGATGTTTAGTTGCCTTCCTTAGTTACCTTTGTGTAATTTTAGATGTTTATTATAAGGTACTATATTCTATTTGATCAGCTCATATACCACTGACAGATATGATGAATTGTGAGCTTTGTATTTTCTTTACTTTCACTTTTGAATAGCTGTGATACTTATGTTCTTTCCCATTTTCTTATGTTAGTTTTCACATTTAGCGCCACTCTTAAATAACCTAGATATGTTGTATGATTATGTGTTTTTAGAAAGGTGAATAGTTGTGAATAGTTTGACTACACTATGGTTATGTGTTTGAGAAATGTGAATAGTTGTGTTTGAGAAATTTGTTAAATGTGATTCGTTTATATGGTTATGTGTTAGAACTTTGAGAAACTTGTTAAATGTGATTCGATTATATGGTTATGTGTTAGAACTTTGAGAAACTTGAACTGTGTTCTACACCATCCTCGAAATGGTGTTTCAAACTGTGTTAAAATTTGAATGAACTTTGATTTATGATGATTGGTTTGATTTATTCGTAGATTCATTTTGAAATTGATAAATCTTGGATAACCAAAAATCGGTTATCTGAAGACTACATACGTGGAGTCACTAGTTTTTTAGATTTTGCATTTGGAAATATGAAGACAGACATGATCAAATGTTCTTGTCAGCGTTGCTGCCTTGTTAGACACAAGCTTAGGGTTGACGTTGAGGGTGATTTAATCTGTCATGGATTTCTTTCTGCATATACAAATTGGTATCTACATGGTGAAGAATTAGAGTCATATGAGGAGACAGTTAGTTTAGAATCTGAAAGTTTAGCTTTTCCCAGTATGAATAATACTGAAGACCCGATTCTGAATCTGCTAGAAGATGTTTTTCCCTGTATGAATAATACTGAAGACCCGACTATGGATAATAGTTTTGACTCTGAATCTGCTAGTCCCAGAGAAGATCATTCGAAGCAAAAAGAGGCCCTTAATGATTTGTTATCAGACTGTAATCAAGCTCTTTATGAAGGATGCCAGTCTTTTAGCAAGTTATCATTCATGCTTAAGTTGTACCACATCAAGTGTATGTCTAGGATAAGTGACAAAGGAATGTCTATGATAATTGACCTCTTGAAAGAAGCATTTGATCATGCAAAGCTGCCAGACTCGTTCAACGATATGAAGAAGATTATTCGTAAGTTAGGATTTACATATGAGATCATTCATGCGTGTCCTAATGACTGCATGCTTTATTGGGGAGATGATGCATCTAGGCACACATGTAAAGTTTGTGAAAGTTCAAGATGGAAAACATCTACGGCAGTTGATGATACATCTGTGGAGGTTGATAAAAATAAGAAGAAGAAAAGAAAGCAACAAGCTGCTAAAGTCCTTAGATATTTTCCTCTTAAACCACGGTTGCAGCGTTTCTTTATGTCATCCAAGACTGCTGAATATATGAGGTGGCATGATAGTTCTGAGAATAAAGATGGTAAGCTTAGGCATCCTAGAGATGGAATGGCGTGGAAAATATTTAATCAGGAATTTCCAGAGTTTGCATCAGACCCAAGGAATGTCAGGTTAGGATTGGCAACTGATGGTTTTAATCCGTTTGGTTCTTTGAACACAAACTACAGTGTATGGCCTGTGTTTTTATTCCCTTATAAATTTCCTCCTTGGATGTCAATGAAGCAAACATCAACAATTCTTTCAATGATAATCCCTGGGAAACATCAGCCGGGTAATGATATTGATATCTACCTACAGCCTCTTATCCAGGAACTAAGAGAGTTATGGTACGATGGAGTACCAAACTTTGATGCTTCTTTAAAAGAGACATTTTCTATGCGTGCGGTTTTGCTCTGGACTATTAGTGATTTTCCAGATCTAGGAAATTTATCTGGGTGGAACATTTACACAGGATTAGCTTGTCCTTCTTGTAACTATGATGCCAGAGAGCTCCGTCTACGCCATGGGAAGAAGAACTGTTACATGGGACATAGGCGTTTTCTTCCTGACAGTCATAGTTTTCGAAAAGATAAGCAGCATTTTGATGGTTTTATTGAAACAAGGACTTCTCCTATTACACCATCAGGAAGTGTTATTCTCCAACAAATGCAAAATGTTGATGTTACTTTGGAGAAGAAGATTGATTCTGTTGGAAAGAAGAGACGCCGAGTAGAAGCTGGAAAGAATCAGTGGAGAAAGAGGAGTATATTCTTTGAATTACCTTATTGGAAACATCTTCTTTTGCGACACAATCTGGATCCGATGCACATAGAGAAGAATGTGTTTGATAATCTTATTTTTATCTTACTGAATGACAAAGACAAGTCAAAAGACAATCTCAGTGCTAGAAAAGATTTGCAAGAGCTTGGTATACGTGAGGAGTTGTGGTCTGATGAAAATGGTAGGTACCTTCCAGCTTGTTTTACAATGACTACATCTGAGAAATATAGATTTCTTAACATATTGAAGAATGTAAAGCTCCCAGATGGGTATTCTTCAAATATTTCCAGGTGTGTTGATATAAATCAAAGAAAAATGGTTGGTTTAAAGAGTCATGATTACCATATTTTGATGTGTCACTTATTGTCTATCTCCTTACGTAATGTTTTACCACGTGAGGTCTCATTTGTTATAACAGAGTTGTGTCAGTTTTTTCGGGAAATCAGCCTAAAAGTAATTGATATTGAAGATATCAATAAGTTGCAGAAGCATATTGCACTTACATTGTGCCATTTAGAAATGATCTTTCCTCCATCATTCTTCACAGTAATGGTTCATTTAACCATTCATCTAACAAAAGAAGTGAAACTGGGAGGTCCAGCTCAATTCCGATGGATGTATCCAGTCGAAAGGTAACTATTAGTTGATTTTTGTGTTTACTGAATTTTTTTGTTGATTGAGCCTTTGTGTTGAGTGATTCTTTGTGTTGATTTTTGTTTATAGGATATTGGGACATTTTAAGTCATATGTTCGAAATCGAGCTCGACCTGAAGGTTCTATATGTGAGCAATATATTGCTGATGAATGCATTACATTTTGCTCTATGTATTTTGAGGGAGTGGAAACACGTTTTAATCGTGTTGGGAGAGTGGATGATAAAAATATGGTTCCACATGAGTTGGGTTCTGAGTCATGTATTCCAGTTATTTTTCCTGCACTTGGGAGATCCGTTGGTGCTTCTACGTTGGACACACTTAGTCCATATGAACGTCAGCAGGCCCATCGATATATCCTAGTCAATAGTTCATTTTTAGATCACTATCGAGAGTAAGATTTCTACTTCAATCTGCTTTGATGATTTGGTGTTTTGATGATGTAATGATTTGGGGATTTGATTATGTAGGTTATTTAAGAGTGAATTAATAAGGTCACAATCACGGCGTAGGAAAAGAGGAACTGTGATAGATGTAGATCAACATGTGCATCTCCATTTTAGTCAATGGCTTAAGCTAAAAATAGAGAAGAATGATCTTGATGGTATTTCTGATGATATTCGATGTCTTGCACCAGGTCCATCTGATAAGGTTTTAAAGTTTTCAGCATATAATATCAACGGTTTCAAGTTTAGAACTATAGAAAGGGATCAAGATTTAAAAACTCAGAATAGTGGAGTCTTTGTTTCAGCTGAGACTATTAGTTATGCAAGTTCTCGTGATCTTAATCCTAGAGTTGGGGATGTTTCTTACTATGGGAAGTTGGTTGAAATCATAGAATTAAACTATTATGATTCCTTTAGAATTGTGTTGTTCAAATGTAAATGGGCTGATACTCGTGATGCTCGAGGTTATAAGAAGGATGATCTCGGTCATACTATGGTAAATTTTTCCCGTTTAATACACACTGGAAGCGGTGAGGAAGATGAACCTTATGTGTTGGCTTCTCAGGCTAGGTTAGTTTACTATGTAGAAGATCCACAAGAAAAAGGATGGAGCATTGTTGTGCATGTCCAACCAAGAGACTTGTATGACATGGGTGATCCCACTATTTCAGAAGAAGATGAAATTATGATCAAGCTCCTCCTGATAATATTCAAAGATCATTGATTATATCTGATAATGTTCCTGACATTAGATTAGTGAGACAATTAGAAGATTTTGACAGTTCTCAGATTTCGTGTGATATGGAGGTTAAGACTCTGAATTGTACTTGTTTTACATTTCATGAAGACTCTAAACTTTATATATGACAATCTTTTTGCTACTTTTATAGGTATAAATATGTCTGGAGCTGAAGATTTTATAGCACCACCTCCTCTTGGACCAGAATTAGCAAGTGGAAAATGGAAAGTTCGCATCATAGGTGTGTAAGCTTCTACATTGTCTTATAAGTCTTTTATGATTAATCTGAGATGGGGATGTTTCTTGTGTTTTAGATGGCGATGCAAGAATTACAGAGGAACGAATATCTGGAAAAGAAGTGTGGAGCATGCAAAACCGACGGGTTATGTTTGATTTCAATACAAAAGGACAAGCTATCAAGGATTCTGGAGGTTTGTTTGGTTCGTGGCTAGGCTCAATAAGTAATGATTGTTTTATGCTTCATCAAGTAACTGTTTCCTTTATTTACAGAAAAAATTCTGGTTTGATGACCCAACAAAGAGGAAGAAATATGTTCTATCTACTCTCTAGGATGTAGATGTAGAGACTTGAAGCAACGTCTTTGGGATGCTCATAGACGAAACACAATACAAGAAGCATTTGAATCGCGGCCGGGTCTAGTTCCAGAAGACCAATGGAGAGAGTTTGTGGAAATGCAATTCACTGATAAGGCAAAAAAAATGAGAGAGCGTAATATTAAGAGTCGAAGCAAACATAAGATGCCACATGCACTTGGTAAAAAGAGTTTAGCTAGAAAGGCTCATGAGATGGTAAGATAAGTTACTGAATTCATTAGTACTTACGATTCTCTTTATCTTACTGAATTCATTGCATCCGCTTATTTACTAGGAAGAGGAGACAGGCATAGAACCAAGTCGAAGTGAACTTTTCATTACATCACGTACTAGATCAGATGGAAGTTTTGTTTGTAACGAAGCAAGAATCTCTGTGGTAAGTTCTCTGTATCTTTTAGAAATGTTATGAGGTCATTTTCTCTTTAATATCGCTTATGTTATGTGGTCGTGTGTAGGATAAGCTGAAACAAGTAATGACCGAGAATATTCAAAGTGAAGCACATGATGCATTTGAACAAGTATTTGGTCCTGAGCAACCGGGAAGAGTTCGATGTGTTGGGCGTGGTCCGACGCCATCCAAGTACTTCTCTAATTCAGAATGCAATTCGTCTACTACTACCGAGATGATATATATATAAAGTCTGAAATAAAAGGATTAGCTGATAAACTAGATGTCGTGGCTAATGCTGTGTATGCTCTTATTGAGTCCAGAAAGCAAGAACATATCCAAGTAAGTTCTTTTTGATCTTTAAGTCATTTACATGCTATATTTTTGGGATGTAACACTTTATTTGCAATTTCAGGCGAATGCAAGAGATGAGAACACAAAGCTTAAGACTAATTTTCATCAATCATCTAGTATCAACAGTGATCAGGTAACAAAGTTACACTTGAACGTTGTTATTTGTCTTTATCAATCTTTATATCTTCTATATAACATTCTATATAACACAAACGAACGTTGTTATTTATCTACAGGAAAGTGGCGTTTCGAAGACTTGAATTTGAGTCACGATTTGGATTTCAAAAACTGGTATATTCCTCATTTTTTTGCTGTTAGAGAACGATGTATTTTGTGGTGATTATATATGGTTAGAGAACATATACATAGAAAGAAATGGTTAGAGAACATAGTTGTTTGTGACTTAAGATGCTCTGTTTTTGACTTGAGATTCTGTTTTTGACTGGTATAAATGATCTTTTAGTCATTTATAATGCTTTGTTTTTGTTTGTGATCTCTTTGTTGTTAGAGAACATATGGTTAGAGAACATATATACATAGAAAGAAATGGTTAGAGATCTTTGTTTATAATGCTCTGTTTTTGTTTCTGATCTCTTGCTGTGTTTTTAATTTCAGGTTCCGTGAGGTTTTGCTATGGACTATTCAGACTTAGAACTTATGATTCTCATTGTGTCTTCTTTTCTTTTCTTACTTTAAATTTATTACTAAAACTGGATTGTGATGTAAGAAATGTTATTTGAATCTTGTTTCAAGTGTTATTATATAAAAGAAATCTTACCAACAATTATTCTAATTAATCTAGTTAATTTAGTTAATTTACCAAATGATAGAAAACTGATGTTAGTTTCAAATGACATTAAAAAATAGAAACTTTAAAGTCATTTTTATAAGTAATGCTAAACATAGTGTGATTTTTGTAAGTGATGCTAATAACTTTAGCATCATCCATTGTTGTATCATTTTCACAAATGACCCTAAGTTTTTAAAGTCAATTTTTAAGTAACGTTAACTATCCCAAAAAATGACTTTAAAAACCTTCTTTCTTGTAGTGTTTTCATATGTGTATAGAAAAGCTAATTTTATTTTCTGTGAACAAAATAGCAAACAAAAAAAAATTATAATGTGTTGTTAGAAAATAAAAAAATCAACAAAATACAATATTAAAAAAATAATGATATACATTAGCTGTGACTATTTCAAGATTCAAGGTAAAAATTTACGAGTGTGTGACGGGCATCGATAATTAAAAAGACGGAAATAATATAAATTAATATTAACATTCAATATAAAAAATAGCAAACATAAAACATTAAATTATAATGTGTTGTCAGAAAATAATAAATAAATAAAATACAAAAATAATGATATATATTAACTTTGAGTATTTGAAGATTCAAAGCGGAAATTTAAGAGTGTGTGATGAGAATTGGTAATTAGAAAGACGGAAAATAATTTCCAAAGAAAATCCAAGAAAAATAGAACAGGAAACTCGGGTAACAAGACGAGTTTGAGAAATTGCATTATCTGAAATCTATTTGCAAATTCTCAATAATTTGAGAAAATTCCTGAAAGTTGTGGAAATTTTTCAAAACTATATAATTTAAATTTTTAATTCTTAAATGGATAATTTGGATATGTAATATCATATATAATATATTTTCTTATTTGTTTGAATAAACTAAATAACCTTAAATGGATAATATTTGATCGAAATTGAGATAAGACAAAAAATTCAAGATGAGTACATTGAAAAAAAAAGAATCACAAAATATTCAGAACTATATGATATAATAAATATAATATAAAAAATACATAAAATGATATTCAAATCCCTGTGTTGCGCGAATCACAAACTAAAAATTTGAAAAAAAATTTGAGAGAGATACATGTCAGAAATAGAAACTCATCTTAAAATTCTCAATAATATATGATACAACAAATATAGTACAAAAATGTATAAAAATAAATCACATAGCTGCGCGTAGCACAGATCACCAACTAGTTAATGAGAAAATAAACATTCAGTTTAATATGGTATCAGAGCGCAAAATGCGATTTGAGCTTCTTCCTTCGTCGAACCTTTGATTCTTCTCATTGATGGAGTTTTGAGCTTCTGAATCTTCGAATTCATGTTGATTCCAGTGCGAAATCTTCGTCTTCTTTCAAATTTGATCTTTCTTTTGATATCTTTCGAGATTGTTATCATCAATTTCCTTTCCGCTGTTCTGATTCTACTCCTTTCGATTGTTTGACCTCTGATTGTTGCCATTCTCATTCTTCAATTCACGGCACAGTCTTTCTTTACTATTATTCCGATTTTCTCAGCTCCGATTAAGCAATGGCAACTCCTCGCGTCACTTGCGATACTCCGTTTCTGGATCAGTACAAAAATACGTACTTCCTTCACAGCTCCGATCACACTGGACTGATTCTGGTCTCCGATCGACTTACCTCTGGTGCGGACTTCCATACATGGAGACGATCTGTTCGTATGGCTCTCAATGTCCGTAACAAGCTTGGATTCATCGACGGTACCGTTCCCAAACCTCCTATTAATCATAGAGATTCTGGATCTTGGTCTAGGTGTAACGATATGGTTGCTACTTGGCTTATGAACTCGGTTTCCAAGAAGATTGCCCAGAGTTTGTTATTCTTATCTACTGCTGAATCGATATGGAATAGTCTTATCTTTAGATTCAAACAAGATGATGCTCCTAGGGTCTATGAGATTGAGCAGCGCCTTAGTAATATTCAGCAAGGTTCAATGGACGTTAGTGCTTACTACACTACGTTACTAACTCTCTGGGAGGAATACAAGAACTACGTCGAGCTTCCTGTTTGCACATGTGGTAGATGTGAGTGTAATGCTGCACTGTTATGGGAGAAATTGCAACAGCGGAGCCGCGTCACCAAGTTCCTGATGGCATTAAATGATTAATATGAATCCAGTCGCCATCACATCCTGATTTTGAAGCCGATTCCCTCAATAGATGAGGTCTTAAACATGGTCACTCAGGACGAGAGACAGAAATCAATACGATCAAGTCCGGAGGTGGACAATGTGATTTTCCAGAATTCAGCTCCTTCTAAGACCGAAATTCTCATTTATGATGATCAGATGGAGAATTCTGCTTTTGCTACTCAACACAACAACAATTATTGCCCTAAACAACGGCCCTTATGCACGTATTATGGTCAATATGGTCACATTGTTCAGAAATGCTTCAAGATTCATGGATATCCTCCAGGACACAAGTTTCATACTCCTAATAGTGCCTCTGGACAACAATCTAATCATCCGAGGGGCTTTTCTGAGTTTGGTTCTACCCCTCATGGGCAACACTCGTATAATCCGAGAGGTCAATTTCAGAGCACAAATCCGTTTCCATCTCAAGCCCTCAGCGGGCTAATACGGTTGCCAATGTTATTGCTCCTCAAGGATACATGCCTCCTCAGATATACATGCCTCCATCGGCTACACATCCCATGAATATTGACTACAGTTAGATGAATCCTGCCCAAGTTAATCATCTCATTCAACAACTCCAAAGTCATGTTCGAACTTCTGAGTCTGTGGTTCCTCTTCCCACGGCTTCTGTTACTGAGAATGGATATATGGCACCTCAATCATCATCCGGTACCAACCCTTTTCCTTCATCCAGCCTTCTTTTTTAGAACAACTACCTTACTTTTCAGCATCAATACCTATCTTATCTTTATAATTCTCTTCCAAGTGGTGCTTGGATAATTGACAGTAGAGCTACTACACATGTGTGCTCTGACTTGACATTGTTTAGTGGACTCTCTTCTGTAACTGGTGTTACAGTCTCTTTTCCAAATGGAATAAAAGAACCCATCACTCATACAGGCACTGTGCATATATCATAATCTCTTGTCTTGCATAATGTTCTCCATTTGCCCTCATTTTGTTTTAATCTCATCAGTGTCAGTTGCTTACTAAAGTATAACAAATATTCTGCTCATTTCTATTCTGATTATTGTTTGATCAGGAGTTTACTCGGGGCTTGATGATTGGTAGAGGGTCTCTCTTGCATAATCTCTATATTCTCGACACTGCTGCACCTATCTCATTGAACTTCTGTGGATCCTTGCTCGTAGATGGACATCTCTGGCATCAATGCCTTGGACATCCATCTCCTGCCAAGTTACATCATCTTTCGGGTATATTGTCCTTGTCTAAGTCTAGTTTGTCTAATACTGATCATTTTTCCGTCTGTCCTCTTGCTAAACAGAAACGTCTGGCTTTTGTGTCTCATAATCATTTTTCTTCCTCTCCGTTTGATCTTGTTCATTTAGATATATGAGGTCCGTTTGTTATTGAGTCTGATGAAGGGTATAAATACTTTCTTACTATAGTTGATGATTATACTCGCGTTACATGGATTTATATGCTCAGGAATAAAAGTGATGTTTCTACGGTCTTTCCCACTTTCATTAAACATGTCTCTACTCAATACAGTTCTTGTAATAAACCGATTCACACTGACAATGCTCCTGAGCTTGCGTTTAATACACTAGTTCAGGATCATGGTATGGTACATCAGTTTTCTTGTGCTTACACACCCCAACAAAACTCAGTAGGTGAACGTAAACATCAGCATTTGTTGAATGTAGCTCGTGCTTTGCTTTTTCAATCTAATGTTCCTCTTGCTTACTGGAGTGATTGTGTCTATACTGCGGTATTTTTGGTTAATCGTACTCTTTCTATCTTGCTTAATAAACTGTCTCCTTACGAATTACTTGCTAAGAAAACACCAGACTATTCTTTTCTTCGTTTATTTGGCTGCTTGTGCTATATGTCTACTCTGGCTAAGGATATAAATAAATTCACTCCTAGGGCTGAACCGTGTGTTTTCTTAGGATATCCTTCCAGTTTTAAAGGTTACAAAGTTTTATATTTAGATAATAATGTTGTCTCTGTTACATGTAATGTTGTTTTTCATGAAAATGTCTTTCCATTTCAAACATTGCATTCCAGTCCTCTTGATGATTTGTTTTCTAAGACTATTTTACCTTTGCTGATCCTTGTTAGTCTTGATATGGCTCCTGACATTCATCATTAATCACATGCATCTCCAATACTACCACCTCCGCCTTCTCCTTTACATTCATCACCATCATTACCACCTCGTCAATCACTTGCATCTGCATCCACCTCTGCATCTCCATTACCATATGCATCTACATCTGCATCTCATTCTATGATTCCCTCTTTATCCCGAGAGACTGTACCTCCAGTTACAGGACAGGCTCGACTTCTTAATGCCAGGCCAACACGCAAACATTAGGCTCCCAGTTACTTGTCTCAGTACCACTGCTCCCTTACACAACTCTCTTCCGTTACTCCTACACCACCTCCTTTGCTTTACCATATCTCCTCTTGCCTTTCTTATTCAAACCTCACCCCTGTTTACCAAAACTTTATCCTTTTTTACTCCCTTGAAACCGAACCAACCACTTTCAAACAAGCCTTATTATCCAAACACTTTACAAAAGCCATGGATGAGGAATTACATGCTATGGAAGTTAATCAGACATGGAATATTGAGTCTCTTCCACTGGGCAAGAATGTCATTGGTTACAAATGGTATATACCATTAAATACAAGGCTGATGGTTCTATTGAGCGATACAAGGTGCGCTTGGTTGCAAAGGGGTTCACACAACAAGAGGGTGTTGACTTCACATATACTTTTTCCCCGGTTGCCAAACTCGTGAGTGTTAAGCTGCTGTTTGCTATTGCTGCTATTCTCGGCTTACACTTCTCACAGATGGACATATCCAGTGCTTTCCTACACAATGATTTGGACGAAGAGATGTTCATGAGCTTACCTTAGGGTTACACTCCTGCTTCGGGTACTCTTCCTCCTAATCATGTGTGTCGTTTGCATAAATCTCTGTATGATTTGAAACAGGCATCACGACAATGGTACCATTGTCTTTCTACTGTTCTGCTCAAAGCTGGATTCGCTCAGTCCCCTGCTGATAACACTCTCTTCATCAAGCATTCAGGCTCACACTTTACTGCTGTTCTCGTGTATGTCGATGACATCATGATTGCTAGCAATAATGCTCATGATGTTTAATCTCTGAAGACAGTTCTTAGTGCAGCATTTAAGATCAAGGATTTGGGAGATCTTCGCTTCTTTTTGGGACTTGAGATTGCACGGACTGCAGCAGGAATCTCCGTTTGTCAGCGGAAGTATGCACTTAATCTTCTTGCTGATACAGGTTTACTGGCGTGTAAACCAAGCTATGTTCTGATGGATCCAGTTGTCAAATTGAGCAAAACCATGGGGACTCCTCTCCCTGATCCTACTCTGTATTGTGCTATGGTGAGACGTCTTCTCTACTTGACAATCACTCGACCTGACATTACCTTTGCAGTTCACTGTCTCAGCCAGTTTATGTTTTGTCCTACTGATGTTCATCTTACAGCAGCTCATAAGATTCTTCAATACATCAAAGGTAATCCGGATCAAGGTTTGTTCTACTCTGCTTTGTCTGAGTTGTGCCTCAACGCTTTTTCGGATGCTGACTGGGCCACTTGTCCTGATACACTCTGGTCCATTACTGGTTACTGCGTTTATCTTGGCACATCTCTAGTCACCTGGAAATCCAAGAAGCAGGATGTTGTTAGCAAAAGTAGCACGGAGGCCGAGTACAGAAGTATGGCTCATGCGACTTGTGAGTTGCTTTGGTGGCAGCAGCTCCTCACAGATTTGAAGATTATGGTGTCTAACAATGCAAAGATATTCTGTGACAACAAATCCACGATGCACATCGCTACGAATCCTGTCTTCTATGAGAGGACAAAGCACGTCAAAATCGATTGCCATACCGTTCGGGATCAAGTGAAGAATGGATTTTTGCGTCTGATGCATGTCTCGAGTTCAAATCAACATGCTGACATTCTCACAAAAACCCTGCACCCTGGTCCTTTCCACTCTATACTTGTGAAGCTATCTGTGTCAAGCCTCTTCCTTCCCTCGGAGAGTTTGATTTCAGAGGCTTGAGGGGGGTGTATTAGTATGTATACCGGTCTCTGGTTTAGATCAAATTTCTGGTTCAGTTTCTTTTAACTAAACCATGAGTATATATATGTTGTAAATATACCTTCTCACAATTAATGAGAAAATAAACATTCATTTTAATACCATCATTCTAAAAAGATCAATGTATTAAGATTTCAATCAAAAATAGTCTAAGTAATGTTATATGAAAAATATAACCGTTTCGTTAATCGTCAATTTACTTTAAATTGAACATCCATAATACTATACACATACCATTGTCTTTTTATCGCTATGCCAAATCAATACAATAATAACACAAGTGTCTCTCCAGAAGATGACACACTAGCGTTTCCAAGCTTTCTAAAGTTGACACATTAGCAAAAAAACACCAATCAAAACATTTTATTAATACATATCATCTACTAACTTTTATTATTTTTAACTTAAACCCATTAAAAACCGAAATATTTTTCTTTGTTAATTTTTATTTTATTTTTTGCCAAACCCAATCCCAAATAATAAATAACAACAAATAAAAAAATTGTTTTATTTTTTACCATCCCAAAATCCAAATAATAAATAACAACAAATAAAAAAAAAATCTTTATTTTATATTTTTACCAAACCAAAACTCAAATAATAAATAACAGCAAAAAAAAAAAAATTAAAATTTCTAACTATGTGTTTGCTTGATAGAGACATATATGATTGAAGAAAATGTAGACTCATCATCAACTATGCTTCCATAACAACAACGTAAAAATCATTATGTTATAATAAGCTCACACATCAGCAAAAATTTGAACCAATAAAAACATAACAATAATACATATCATTAACACAATAATAAAATCAGTTTATTATTTTTCTGACCCATTAAAAAGCCCAAAGTTTACAAAAAAATGGAAGTCGAAAGCAAATGAGGAGAAGCTCAGACCACCACAGTTTGAAGATTCGCATTTCCAATGGCTACTGAGAATAAAATTTCATGGGTTTGGCAGGAACAAGGAATTTCTTGGTGTCAGTAGGAAAAATGTGATTTTCAGTTTTGGTAGGAAAACATAATTTCTCAGTTATGGCGGAAAAAAAGCGAATTCTCGGGTTTGACAAAAAAATATGAATTTTTGGTTTTGGTGAAAAAAAATTTGATTTTTGATGCGAAAACAAATATCTTAGTTTTGACGAGAAAATACGAGGAAAATGCAACTTTTCAGTTTTAATGAAAAAATACGATTTCTCAGTTTTGATAAGAAATGCAAATTTTTGGCTTTTGATGGATAATGTCATTTCTTGATTTTTGCAGGAAAATGTGATTTTTTTAGCTTTTGCGGAAAACGCAATTTCCCAGCATATAATGCAAATTTTAGTTTTCGCAGAAAATTATAGTTTATCGGTTTTGGTAGGAAGGCGTGATTCTTGGTTTGACGAGAAGAATATTTTTTTTTGTTTTGGCGGGAATAAACAATTTCTCGATTTTTGTAGGAAAATATTTTTTCGGTTTTGAATTACGATTTTTTTGGTTTTTGCAGGAAGATGAAATTTTTTGGTTTTGGTGAAAAACTTGATTTCTCTGTTTTTGTGTGAAAACACAGATTCTCGCGGAAAAATGTGATTTTTTTGTTTTTGCGGGAAAATATAATTTCTTTGATTTGGTAGAAAAATAAAATTTCAGATTTGACGAGAAAATAATTATTTTTTGGTTTTGGCGGGAATAGGCGATTTCTGAGTTTCGTGAAAAAATGAAATTTGTTTTTTTTTGTTGGAAAATGCAATTTCTCGATTTTTGTAAAAAGATATAATTTCTCTGTGGTAAATTTTCAAGCTACAATATGTTTATAGTAACCAAAATTAAATTATTTAACTTTAACTAAATTGATATTTTAATAGTTCAAACATAACTTTTTATTTAGTTAACTAAATTGTAGTTTTAGAACGTTCTAAAACAATAGCAATGTTTTTGACATGAATGTTATTGATTATTGTTTGGTAGTTTTAGAAACATATATTTATAATAAATATTTGATAAATAAATAAATTTTAGAATTCAAAATAATCATATTAATTAATAATTTTTTATGACAATTTCTTTCATATAATTCCAAAGGAGGATCAAGTGGTAATTTAGTAGAGAAAATAAATTATATTTGCCATTACCATGAAGATACTTAAAAATATATTGTTTTATTCTTACATATATATTTATAGATAGTTAGCTAAACAAATTAGATAGTAGATTATAATTTTAAAAAATATCAAAATTAAGAATATATATTATTTATTCAGATTTAAAATATATATATATATATTACTTAAGCTAGTAAAAAATAAATATAATACTAATTTACATTATAAAAATAATTGTATTATATTAAAAATATATACAAAAGTTAAAAAAATATTTTGCAGCGTAGCACGGATAAATACCTAATGGTTATAAAGGAAGTAGTGCCGACACGTTGGATTATGACAATAACCAACTAAAACCTGATATTCTGGTGGGAATAATAAAATCGAAAATAGAGAAGAAGAAACACACTTAAGAGCCTAGCTAAGGTTTCAATTTTTAAGGATTCTTTTCTGTGTGTTTAGATGAGATTAAACGATTATATCTATTACCAAAGGTAAAGCCTCAACTGAATCAAATCAATATTATCTTCAATTAATGTGAAATTTGACAACCTTTCTTCCATTCATTTAGCTATAATTTGTGGTTTGAGAATACAACTATTAAAGTCCACAATTCATATAAAACTATGCTCCGCTGATTTGGTATATTCAAAGACACCGATCATATGGTCTATTCCTGTAAATTTGGTAGATAAATTTGTAAGATCACTTGTCTTGAGTGGTTTTGTTTCAGGGAACACTGTGTTGAAGGTAGTTCTTTTTAGAATAAAGATTGTGAGATTATCTGTCTTTCGTTCAGTAATTGAATTTGCTGACGGCTTCACCTTTTCGACTATGGAGACTGCGATTCCTCCTCTTGTTGGCTTCGTTCAAGACATCAAAGTTTTCTTTGGTCTGGATGTTGCATCCTTTGAGCTTGTCAGCTTTTATCTATCCTCGGTTGAGTTTCTTAACTCCCATTTATTTATTTACCTCGTTTTGAGTTATTGTTGTTGTATGTGTTTTGCCTTGTGCTTCAATCAATCGGTTGGCTGTCGTCTATCTCTATTTAGCTTAGTGTGGCTGTTTATATCATCCAGATGAATATAAAATTTTGTTAAGTTAATACAAATTAAAAGTTTGACAAAAAAAAATTGTAAGATCAATAAATTGTGACCTTTTCAATAGTAATTTTATTTACTTAGTTTTCTTACAATAATATTATGGAATGAACAAGATGCTAATTATATGGTTCTCCTTCTAAACTGCGACATTTTTATATTTAAGTTATTTTTTAAAAATAATATTATGGAAACAACGCTTTCTTAAAAAAAAAACAACCACATACTTTTCTTTTTCGAACAATTTTTGTTTGGATGGTACGATAACGACATACTTATTACATATGGTTCTCCTGGTCCCGTTACTCCTTCTCCTCCTCATGATGTCATCATTTTACGTCATTTTTGACATCATGTTTAAAAATAGTATTATGATACATTTACTTTGATAATATCACAATCTTTGAAATTTCGAAGAAATAATATACTTTAGTTTCAAAGTAGAAAGCAAGTGACTAAGGTTCGTAGGTTAGTGGTTGTATCAGTGCAGCTGATGTAGTATTATTCGGATGCAACTCTGCCTGATACATGTTATTCAAAAAGCGAATAAAACATGAAACACATAGGACGACTCATGATTTAATGAAAGTATTGGCTCGTTTTTCTAATACCGGGCCCACTAATCTTCATTAGCTATAAAAAAAAATTGATTAAATTTGTACTAGAGATGAGCTTCTACAAGATTTATCCTCTATAGCAACAATGATCTCAAGAATAAGGAATAACGATCTGAT
The DNA here is from genome assembly GCA_911865555.2 of Thlaspi arvense. Lineage (NCBI taxonomy): Eukaryota > Viridiplantae > Streptophyta > Magnoliopsida > Brassicales > Brassicaceae > Thlaspi > Thlaspi arvense. Next base: position 5,845,220 of record OU466861.1, read on the forward strand.
TGAGGAGTAAGCAAATATTATACATAATAATCTGCTTTAGTCAGGTTCAGTTTCTCTTGACAAAGTTTTCGTTCCGTGATCTTCAAACCAAAAATGATACCTTCTTCGAGCAATCACACAAACAGTTTCAAACAATCTTAGATGTCTTACAATCATAGTTTTCTACAGTTATGTATAATTTGTAAAAAGCACAAACCACATCATCATTATAATTGATGAATAAAAGTGTTGTAAAATCGTAATACGTATTCGTTATAGGTCATCTCGCCCCAATAATCGCTCCAATTATACGTTATCATAAGATTCCATATATTAAGAAAAAAGGTTTTATGTAATTTGTCTGGCCGTTTACTTGACTTCTTAGCGTGTCGAAACTGGCAACGATTGCTATCCAAACCTCGTTAGAATATTCAAAAAAAAAAAAAATGCATGTGACCATACACTTCGCAATTCTCTATATAACACCACCTTCTCATACTCGTTTCTTGGCAACCAAGACACATAAACCAAAGCATTTACATCAAAAACATTTCATACTGTTCTCTCTCTCTCTCTCAAAGAATGGCTTCGATCGTTTTCTTGATTCTAGCCATTGTGTTGTGGTCCAGAACTTCAGAAGCCACATCTCGTGGGGGACTCTTTGAGGCTTCTGCTATAGACAAACATGAGCAATGGATGGCTCGGTTCCATCGCGTTTACTCCGACGATTCTGAGAAAACGCGTAGGTTCGAGATCTTTAAGAAGAACTTGGAGTTTGTCGAGAGCTTCAACATGAAACCGAACATAACGTACAAGTTGGGTGTCAACGAGTTCTCTGATCTCACCGACGAGGAATTTCGGACGAGGTACATGGGGCTAGTGGCTCCCGAGGACTTGACCGGAATCTCAACGTCGGCGTCGTTTAGATATGAGAGTGTCAGCGAAACCGGTGAGAGCATGGATTGGAGACAGGAGGGTGCCGTTACATCCGTAAAGAACCAAGGCCGATGTGGTAATTTAGTTATCATAATTGATTTAATCACTGTCACATTTTTTTTGTCATTCTACTGGGTTGAAACTAATACAAACCATTATGAAATATAATCCGATCTATATTATACTTTTTTTCTGAATTATGTTAAACTTATTCAAATCCTAAAAATAGTAAATAGACACCGAGTTTAGCTATGTTTCACCTCCCTAGTGACATAGGGACGACGCTATATTTACAAGCCATTATAGTATATAATTCGGTCCACATATATCACATTTTTTAAAAAAGTATATGTTAATGTGTAATTCATGAAAATGGAACAGGGTGTTGCTGGGCTTTCGCGACGGTGGCAGCCGTGGAAGGCATAACAAAGATTGCGAAAGGAGAGCTTGTATCGCTCTCGGAGCAGCAGCTCTTGGATTGCAGCATAGGAAACAACGGATGTGGCGGAGGGTTTAGGTCGAAAGCTTTCGAGTACATAATCAATAACCAAGGAATCACAACAGAGGATAACTATCCGTACCAGGAAGCACAACAAACCTGCCCTTCGACCAACCAATTAACCACTGCTGCTACCATCAGCGGTTACGAGAGAGTCCCTCAAAACGACGAGGAAGCATTGCTAAAAGCAGCGTCTCAACAGCCTATTTCCGTGGCGATAGATGGCTCAGGGCTTGCGTTTATGCACTACAAGGGCGGGATATTTGGCGGAGAGAACTGTTCAACGAAACAGAATCATGCGGTTACCATTGTTGGCTACGGGACGAGCGAAGAAGGAGTTAAGTATTGGTTGTTGAAGAACTCATGGGGGGAATCTTGGGGAGAAAATGGTTTCATGAGAATCATGAGAGACGTGGAGGCACCCGAAGGAATGTGTGGTTTGGCCCAAGTTGCTTTCTATCCACTTGCTTGAATCCTCTATTATGTTATTCGAATATGTGTAAATGGGTTTGTTCAGAGTATTTGACAACACCCTTATCAATAAGCTTATGCAACTATGGTCCAACGTTTTGGATTTCCGAGTGTACCTTGTGTAAGCATGTATTATATTTTTTGGTTTTCTTCTTCTTTTAAGCGTGTATTGTGTTGGTGTTATAATATATAAAGCTCTTGTGGTAATTTGATCTTAGCTAGACAGATACAGAGGAAAAACGTTATAGTGGACGAAATGAAACTATTAACAACAGTATAGACAAGCATGTCAACACACTTCTCTGCTTGTAACATCTAATACATTTTTCATTGTCTAACTATTTAAGTCAGCAACCTCTTACCACATTTTAATCACCACATCTAATTCCACTCGTGTTGTCAAGCAGGGAATTGGGACTACGAAGTCAAGGAACTGAAGCAGCAGACTGATTGGATATCAAACGGTACAATCAATCAGAGGCAAGAATTTTAATATCTCTAGCTTCTTCGTACTGAAATTATATAGTCAAGTCACTCAACGGAAATCGAAAGCATGAAATTGTTTCCCTGACTTTGGTTGATGGCGTGTTGTAAATTACGCTATACGCTAGCCTGGCAGCCAGCTACCGTATAACATATACGATATACTTTTATGCGGGATATAAAAAACATTGAAAAGTATAATAAATATATAACATTACTTTTATATATAACTCAATGCTAATTAATTAAATTAAATTTATATTTATAATTAGTTAAATTGAGGATTTTATAAATTAGAATTATAAAAAATATTAAAATGAGCTGTATCAATCCTATTTATAGCTGTATAAACCGCATATACAAATGTATAACCTGCATATACGAACAAATATGTTGTAAAATTGGCTATATAAATTAAAATGTATTTTTTACTGTATAATAAAAATGGTATAGTTGTCCATGGTATAGCGTATATGCGCCGTATATCATAGAGAGAAGATGAGAAAAAAAGTCTGGAGTGATGATATGCCGTGTTCAGTTTTCATGCTGCGTTTAAGTACTATTCGAGCGGGGTATGCGACGGGAAATGCAGGACGGAAATGAGTCAAAAGACTTCAGCTAATACGATTGAGAAAATAAAGAGGACAATGAAAGAAAAAAACGAATATATTCAATTAGTTGCCACTTGCCACTTGCTATCGGAGTATCGGATGTTGGATATGTAAGTCTAAAAATGGTTTCAATAGGTCATATATGCAAGGACTTCAATCATAAACAACATAGAATTACAATTTCACAATTACTTAATATATTGTTATAAAGTAAAGACGTAAGATACTGTTTATAGGCTATTTATAACAATAAAATATTATTTATTATTTGTGAACTATGTCTAGATTTATTAAAAGATTATGTATCATATAAAAACTAATCTAATTTATTCAGGAAGGATTCCATTTCACATATATAGCCATGCATAGAGATCTCAGCCATTCTCTCAGATGCAGAACGCAACCTATTCGCCCCACGGATCACCGACGTCCGACTCGACGAGTTAATAAAACTGAAGCTTCCATACTACAACGGGATGGAGGATCCCAACCTATGGCTGACCGGATTCAACGTCGCCATGAAGAGGCAACGATTCGAGACTAATCTCGGATAAGAGCCAACCACTGCTAAACCTTTGTTGAACACCTCAACAAAGACGCTTTGAAGTGGTTCTCTAACCTACCCCCGGCCTCGATCAAATCCTTCAAGGATCTGACTCACGCCTTCATCAAACACTATTCTATGTTCATCACAAAAATGACGGTCAATCTATTCACTCTGGTGCAGGAGCGCGACCAACCACTTCGCGACTTCATCAAAAAATTTAAGAACGCCGCTGTGGCATACAGGCAAATCCCTCAAGCTTTAGCCATCGAGGCACTCATGAACGGACTGTGGTACGAATCTTCTTTTAAAGAAGATCTGCAGAAACACCCGAAAGAAACCATACAGGACGCACTTCATCGGGCCCAGACCTTCATACGGATGGAAGAGGAGAAAACATTTTATGCCAAGAAACACGGCTTAGACACAGCAAGCACTTCTAAAGATAAAGAGCCCGCGAGTAAGAGCAAGCCCTCCTCTCACGCTGTCGTAGCCACCGCAGAGAAGCCCTGGCGTCAGTGGACCTTAGGAGACTCTCCAAGGAGCACAAGCGATAGAGACGATAATCACGACCACTACTGCTCCTTTCACGGAAGAACAGGACACGCTACCTCAGCCTGTCGACACCTCCACAACACGCTGTATGAACAATACAAAGAAGGCAAAATCAACATAGGAAGTGATCGACCCCAGAGTAAAAGCTCCTACTCACGCAGTTCAAACCCCAGGGACTCGCGTCAATCCACTTCCACCCGGGATCGCAGGGATCCGGGAAAAAGCAGCAGTCGAGTCAATTCTGGAGGAAGGCGCCGAAGTCGCACGCCCGAAAGAAGACACGAATAAAAGGAGAAGGAGAAGGGAGCAGAGCGTCAGAACGACGAAGGAGAACACGAAAACCCGCCTCCTCCACCGAAGCGACGGGTTAATATGATCATGGGAGGACTCCCTGACTGCGATGACTCAGTCCGTGCCATCAAAGAGTACGGACGTAAAGCAGTCGCATCGCAAAAATTCCCTCGTCCCGTGGTCTATCACCCTACAATCACCTTCACATTGAAGGACATGCACGGGTTACACACCCCGCATAACAACCCGCTGGTGGTCGAACTACACATCCACGACAGCGAGGTGACCAAAATCTTGGTAGACACCGGCAGCACGGTCAACATCATCTTCAAAGATACGTTGACTAAGATGGGATTCCAGAATAAAGACATCAATGCAGCGCCGAAGCCTTTAACTGACTTTGCCAGTGAATCTTTCTTCAGCCTCGGCACCATACGACTCGCGGTCTATGAGGCGGCGTGAGGAAAATCGTTAAATTTACGGTGATGGACAAACCAGCAATCTACAATACCATACTTGGCACACCATGGATCCACGAGATGAAAGCAATTGTGTCGACTTATCATCATTGCATGAAATTCGTCACTTTGGCCGGAGTCTTCACGCTTCGTGGAGATCAACAGATGGCAAGATCTTGCTTCATCAGCGAATGAAAAGTGCGACTCTCCACAGCAAAAGCACTTGAAGACGCTAAATAGGCAACAAAGACTCGACAATAAGCAACCTCCGGGTGCAGCTGTAAATCTAATAAATTTATATTTCAGAAAATCAGCTCGGCGTATAGAGTCAAGTTTTCTTCTGCGAATGCACCTTGCCGAGTTGATGTTCTTGCCAAACATTCGACTCGAAAAAGCAAGCACAATAAAAAAAATAAGTGGCTGATCACCACTCCTTTGATGCTTTGGTTCGATTTAAATACTTCCGAAGCGGATAAGAAGAAAGCCGAGGACAATACTCGCATGACCCTCGATCATACCTTTCAGGCCGAAGTGAATCCTGAAAAATTAGTATTCGATCTTGATCGTCGTTTGGTGTAAGACGGGCAAAAGAATTCCGCTTCTAGTTTTGAACTAAAAAGTTCCATCACAAGTAAAAAAAAACGAAGAACGATAAAAGTAATTACAAAAAACCATTCCATTAAAACAAAAGAGAATAATGAGCCATCTTAGGCAAAAAAAAAAAAAAAAAGATCTTACAAAAATTCTTAGAAAAGAATAAATACAACAAAATCCCGCTGAACTTATTTTTGCAGCCCGTCAATCTCCGATCTACTCAGAAGAATGAGGTCGTCGCTCGTAACGACTATCTCGTGAATGGCATCGCTGGCTGCCTTCCACTTGGCAAACTCCCTTTCAAAAAACGGAAGATTCCCGGCAGGAAGCTCCCACCCTTTCTCTTGCATCTTCTTTAAGAAAGCCACCATATAGCCACTGTTCTCCTCACCAGCAAGGGCCGCTTCCACCTCTTCACGCTGAACTAGCGAGGCTTGAATCCGATCTAAACAGGGCTTGAACCAAGCAGATATGCCATCAAAAACTTTGTTAGCGGCATCTCGAGCAGCTTCCTCACAAGCCTTTTGAAGCTTCTCCTTCTCGGCAAGAAATCCTTGCAGGTTCTCCTCATTACGCCTTTCGAGGAGCTCATTTTGAGTCTGGAGAGTGGCGACTTGTTTGTAGAGTCGATTAGCTCCATCCACCTCGACCTTAAAAGCATCAACAGTGCCCTCTAGTTGAGCGCACCGCTCCTTGAGAAGCCGATTCTCTTCCTCCGTCTTTTTAAGCTCCTTGATCTCAGAACACGCAGCGTTCACCATCGCTTCCTCTTCGCACCAGTTGTCGTCATACGCAGCAACCGCAGACATATACTTTCCTAAGCCCTGTAGTACAACCTACTATCAGAAACACACAAAAAAAACAAGGAGAAAATGGGTAGCATAATCATCGGATAAATAAAATTACCCGAGCTATCAGTTGGCTCGCCGAGGAGATCGAATTCATCAGCTTCAACTCACGAAGCGGCTTGCCCCATCGCGGCTTCTCCCGGTACTTCCAGATCAAATCAGCGGCAAAGTCGCGAGCAAGCATCGCCGGGGTATTCCCGTCCCATCTCATGCAAAGATGATGAGGATTATAATCAAAAAACTCCTCCTCCTGCTTAGGTTCGGCCGGAGCGTTTGAATTGACACCTTCTGTGCCAACATCGTTTTGAGAAAGAGCAGCCTCCTCAGGAGCACAAGGACCAGCATCTTCCGTGTCCGGAGCAACCTCAGGAGGAGTCGGCCCTTCAGAATAAGTTGCGTCAGGCGGTCCTATCCCGACCTTCCTCTTCTGCGACATGTGTCTCAGGGCTTTGAGACACACCTGTCCGAAGCGGAGAACGAACATCCACACGAGGTGACGAGGGAGCATCGACTGAAAGGGAAGCAGCCTCGCGACGGATCCCGACAGCATCAGAAGCACCCTCTCCATCTGCAACTTGAGAGGTGGGAGTATGGGACGCCTCACCCTGCGAATCCTTTGCGGCTTTCTCAGCCCGCATCTGCTTCAATCTTTCCAGCGCCGCCGCCCTAGAGAAACTTTAAAAATAAAAAAAAAGAGGGGGAGAAACAGAAGCAATGTAGCGTCAGAAATCTCTTCAACGCAATATAATAACACGCGAAGCTAAGAAAATTTACCTCGCCAGAGTCTTGTTCTCTTCGGCGTCATCAGAATCCACCATGCTAGGTGGATCCTGGGAAGTCATCCTCTTCTTCATTACAGAAGAATTCGCCGGAGCATCTACGGGAGCCGGCGAACTCGCCTTCCTCTTCTTTTGGCCAGCCCTTATAGGTTTCGGCCGCGAAGCCTTCCGAAGAGCTACAAAAACAACAACAAACACGTCCATGAGACCTCGACATCAAGCGACTGATTGAAACCACTTCGCTTAAATAACCTACCAGCTTTGGAAGGTTTGGCCTTCTCCTCGGCAGGCTTAACCGCCTTCTTTCTAGCAGCCCTCTTCTTCCCATTATCGGCCCATAACAGCCGACTCAGGTTGCGCAGCTTCTTGACGTCTTCACCAAACCCGATTGGGTCATCTCCCAGACGTATCTCCACTATAATGGCAAAAAAAAAACACTTAGTACCCGGCGAGTCGTCAACTAAAATCAAAAATAAAATACAATCAGAAATTCCATTCTCTTTACATGGCGCCGATCTCCAAGCTCTGAAGAGGGTAAAATCGGAACCACCAATGGACGCTTCGTTAATCTTCACGAAAAAGAAAAACCGGTCCCATTCGTGGACCTTGCTCGTCAGATCACCACCTATGATCCCTTCCTTCATCATGGTGTAAAAATGGCGCCATCCGCCACGATTCACCCTTCCTCTCTTCAGGATGGACACCCTCTCAAAAATGTCCCAGTTGAAAGGAACCATAGTTGCACGAGCCACCACCACCAAACTATTGAAGTGACGGATTACGGCATGAGTAAGCTGCGCCACCGGCATCTTCCTCCATTCGCAATAACGGAGAAGCAACGAGATCGGGAACTGAAGGCCGAACTCTGTGAAATGACACTCGTATAAGCAGAAATAGCCCTCTGGGGGGTGTGGTCACTCTCTCGTAAACTTGAGGAAGCAGCAGTTCGACCTCGTCGGGAAAACCGCACTTCAAACGAAGCTCCTCGAGCCTTTTCCGCGGTCATCCAAGTCCTCCCGTCTTTAACGCCGGTCCTGTGCGGCGACATTGCAATCTTCTTAGGGAGACCCTCGACCCTGATATCTGATTCAAAACTCGATGGCCCAGGATGATCCAAATCCACTTCGGAGTCCGCATCGGGATGATCCGACGGAATCTCATCCCGATAGTCTGAAGAGCCCCCCAGAAATAGAAGAAGTAGAAGCGACTGGACTTATCCAGGCTTGCTTGGTGTGGTCGGCGAGACAAATCTCGTCGTCATCAAAAGAAGAATGCGAGGAAGCAGCAGACATCTTTGAAGTTTTTGAATGAAATAAAAGGGCAAAGGAAAAATAGGTGAATCGCTATAGAAGATTGCTGCAGAAATCGGCAAATGATACGAAGATTTTCTAAAAAGCAAGAAGATGAAGAGGTAAAAAGTAAAGTAAATAAAATCGGAAAGAAATATCAACAGTTTCCTAAGAAGACGCGTGTCAAGATTTTTACAATCTCGCCGTCTGGCGAACCCTTCGTATTTCCCGCTGAAAAGCAGAAACCCTAATGGGTCAGAGTATTTAATAAATAAAAAGCGCCGCGTGACTAATCTGCTAAAAATCGAGCCGAACTGGCAATCGCAAAAGCAACGCTCTTGACGAACTGACAATTATTGCGAGGTCAAACCCATCTATAACTTCATGAAGTCCGCCGACCTGATTTACAGTCAGTCTCGCCGAACTGGGGGGGGGGGAGGGGTGGGAGGGGACTTACTGTTAGAGGGGAAATAAGCACATTTCCTAAAAATCCTTCCCCGCAATAACCTAAGCCCATCACGACCAGCAAGACCGCGCCGACCTAGTTCGGGTTAAAGGAAAACTCTTAAAAGATAATTATGAAAGACCGGAAACATCGGATTAACCCTAAGGATAATGGAGAATTTCCATATACTTTGGAGAATAAGGGATATTTCCATATCTGTGATATAGAAACATACACAAAGGCAAAAAGGAAAAGGAGTTCGGAGCAACCGACCTCCCATTCCTATAAATACAAAGATCCCGAAGCCAGAAAGAACAACTCATACAATCTAGAGAGCAGCAAAGCAAAAACCCAAGACTTCAACGCTTTCTAGTTTACTTCGCAAACCTTCTTTTCACTTTGGTATAACCTCTCGGTTATACCATTCTTTGTAATTGCTAACGCTTTCTTGCTATTAATAAAGATCGTATTCTCCAAAATCCACAACTGTTAATCAAACCCTAATGATGATTTTCTAGTTCAACATGACATTTATTCAGTTTGTTATTATAGATAGATTAATGACATGGCATCTCATTTTCCTTATGTTGCATTTTTATGTTTTCAGACAAATAAATTTGCTACTATTACTTATAAAATTATTAACTAAAAAGCTAAAAACTTTTAGAATTACTAAGGTCCGAAGCAAGTCAAGGTCTTTTTTTTATATAAAATGTTTTAAGATGTAAACTGTGAAAATATTGATTCAAAAGTTTAACCAAATAACAGTACTAAACAAATTCATACTAGATTTAATTAACTTCGTTTTGATTATTTACAACTAGTGTGACACTCATAGTTTTTCGAATCAGAACCAAACTTAAAGTAGTGTTAATATTTCAATTTTTTTTTTCCTTTACACACATCTAACTCGAATAGTGGGAAAAAATTACAAAGTTTATACTACAACTCAATTTATGTTAAGTGTATTTTAGTATTCTGTTAGATATTTATCCATGCTATATTCATGTCTTGTTTCATGATTTTTTTTTGTATATGTGATGTAATTGTAAGAATATTGTCAAATGAATGATTCGTTAACAAATAAGTGATATTGTCTACAAAAGGCTTAGACAAATACTCTATATTATGCTTGGTATAGAATATATAGTTGAAATGGTTGATTTTTTTTTTCTTTTTTGGTAAAAGAAATGGTCAATTGCCATAGCTTGAGAGACCATCATTCCATTTAAAGAAAAATTGAGATTATAATATACTCGGATATGACAATGTCTGATCAGATGAACAAGCTACAACCCCTTGGATTTGGCAAAAACCAGGAGAATGAAAATCAAATGAACAAGCTACCACCCCTTTGTATTTCCGCTGAGAATATTTAAAGATTTGTGGAGTCATGCATGCTCATTGACCAGAGATCCAAAATTACAAAAGACTTCAGGCTTCAGCTAATATGATTTAAAAAAAAAAGAGCAAAATAAGAAAACGAATATAGTTGTCACTTGCTACCAGGATGTTGGATATATAAGTCTCAAACATGCTTTCAAATTAAAGGCTCATATGCAAGTATTTCAATCATAAATAACCTACAACTACAATGCTACAATTGTGTAATACAGTGTTAAAAAAAGTATTGTTTTTAGGGTATTTATAACCACAAATATTAATTATTAGTTGTCCGACTGGTGTAACAGGCCTAGCGATAACAAATGGCTAGCTGTATACAATACAACTCCTGGAATATTGAAAATAAATAATATTTAGACGATGAAGATATTTACGAAAGAGCCGTTGTATGATGAGTATAATTAATCTTGGCCATTTATGTTTGTGAGTATGTAAACTGCGTACACTTTAGTCTCTTCGTAGTTCGTACTATAAAACCTCTTATACGTATATATTAACTAATACGAGTGAATCGTAAACATGTTTTTTTTTTGTGGCTAATTTAAGTAGGGTATGTTGCTGAGCATAGAATGAGATTCGATTTAAATTGGATAATTGGAAGAAGCATCATTCTAAAAAGACATATTAAGATTTCAATCAAAAACAATCTAAGTAAAGTTCTATGAAAAATATAACCATTTCATTCATCGTCAATTTACTTTAAATTGAAAATCCATAATACTATACACATACAATTGTCTATTTATCGCTATGCCAAATGGTTGTAGAGGAAGTAGTGCCCGTTACGTGCCGACACGTTGGACGGTTGGAGTATGACAATAAGCAACTAAAACCTGATATTCTGGTGGGAATAATAAGATCGAAAATAGAGAAGAAGAAACACACTTAAGAACCTAGCTAAGGTTTCAATTTTTATAAAGGATTCTTTTCTGTGTGTTTAGATGAGATTAAACGATTATATCTAATCTAATACCAATCAAACGTAAAGGCTCAACTGAATCTAATCAATATTATCTTCAATTAATGTGAAATTTGACAACCTTTCCTTCCATTCATTATCTATAATTTGTGGTTTGAGAAATACAACTATTAGAGTCCACAGTTCATATAAAAGTATTCTCCGCTGATTTGGTTATATTCAAAGACACCGATCATATAATATATTCCTGTAAATTTGGTAGATAAGATTTGTAAGATCAATAAATTGCGACCTTTTCAATAATAATTTTATTTACGTAATTTTCTTACAACAATATTATGGAATGAACAAGATACTAATTATATGGTTCTCCTTCTAAACTGCGACAAAATATATATATATATATATAAATTAATTTTAAGTTATTTTAAAAATAATATTATGGAAACAGCGATATACTTAATTTACAAAAACAAAAAAAAAAAAAACAACGACGTACTTTTCTTTCTCGAACAATTGTTGTTTGGATGTTACGATAATGGATGTTACGATAACGACATATTTATTACATATGGTTCTCCTTGTCCCGCTACTCCTTCTCCTCCTCTTGATGTCATCGTTTTACGTCATTTTTTACGTCATGTTTAAAAATAGTATTATGATACATTTACTTTGATAATATCACAATCTTTGAAATTTCGAAGAAATAATATACTTTAGTTTCAAAGTAGAAAGCAAGTGACTAAGGTTCGTAGGTTAGTGGTTGTATCAGTGCAGCTGATGTAGTATTATTCGGATGCAACTCCGCCTGATACATGTTATTCAAAAAGCGAATAAAACATGAAACACATAGGACGACTCATGATTTAATGAAAGTATTGGCTCGTTTTTCTAATACCGGGCCCACTAATCTTCATTAGCTATAAAAAAAAATTGATTAAATTTGTACTAGAGATGAGCTTCTACAAGATTTATCCTCTATAGCAACAATGATCTCAAGAATAAGGAATAACGATCTGATTGAGGAGTAAGCAAATATTATACATAATAATCTGCTTTAGTCAGGTTCAGTTTCTCTTGACAAAGTTTTCGTTCCGTGATCTTCAAACCAAAAATGATACCTTCTTCGAGCAATCACACAAACAGTTTCAAACAATCTTAGATGTCTTACAATTATAGTTTTCTAAAGTTATGTATAATTTGTAAAAAGCACAAACCACATCATCATTATAATTGATGAATAAAAGTGTTGTAAAATCGTAATACGTATTCGTTATAGGTCATCTCGCCCCAATAATCGCTCCAATTATACGTTATCATAAGATTCCATATATTAAGAAAAAAGGTTTTATGTAATTTGTCTGGCCGTTTACTTGACTTCTTAGCGTGTCGAAACTGGCAACGATTGCTATCCAAACCTCGTTAGAATATTCAAAAAAAAAAAAAAAAAATGTGCATGTGACCATACACTTCGCAATTCTCTATATAACACCACCTTCTCATACTCGTTTCTTGGCAACCAAGACACATAAACCAAAGCATTTACATCAAAAACATTTCATACTGTTCTCTCTCTCTCTCTCAAAGAATGGCTTCGATCGTTTTCTTGATTCTAGCCATTGTGTTGTGGTCCAGAACTTCAGAAGCCACATCTCGTGGGGGACTCTTTGAGGCTTCTGCTATAGACAAACATGAGCAATGGATGGCTCGGTTCCATCGCGTTTACTCCGACGATTCTGAGAAAACGCGTAGGTTCGAGATCTTTAAGAAGAACTTGGAGTTTGTCGAGAGCTTCAACATGAAACCGAACATAACGTACAAGTTGGGTGTCAACGAGTTCTCTGATCTCACCGACGAGGAATTTCGGACGAGGTACATGGGGCTAGTGGCTCCCGAGGACTTGACCGGAATCTCAACGTCGGCGTCGTTTAGATATGAGAGTGTCAGCGAAACCGGTGAGAGCATGGATTGGAGACAGGAGGGTGCCGTTACATCCGTAAAGAACCAAGGCCGATGTGGTAATTTAGTTATCATAATTGATTTAATCACTGTCACATTTTTTTTGTCATTCTACTGGGTTGAAACTAATACAAACCATTATGAAATATAATCCGATCTATATTATACTTTTTTTTCTGAATTATGTTAAACTTATTCAAATCCTAAAAATAGTAAATAGACACCGAGTTTAGCTATGTTTCACCTCCCTAGTGACATAGGGACGACGCTATATTTACAAGCCATTATAGTATATAATTCGGTCCACATATATCACATTTTTTAAAAAAGTATATGTTAATGTGTAATTCATGAAAATGGAACAGGGTGTTGCTGGGCTTTCGCGACGGTGGCAGCCGTGGAAGGCATAACAAAGATTGCGAAAGGAGAGCTTGTATCGCTCTCGGAGCAGCAGCTCTTGGATTGCAGCATAGGAAACAACGGATGTGGCGGAGGGTTTAGGTCGAAAGCTTTCGAGTACATAATCAATAACCAAGGAATCACAACAGAGGATAACTATCCGTACCAGGAAGCACAACAAACCTGCCCTTCGACCAACCAATTAACCACTGCTGCTACCATCAGCGGTTACGAGAGAGTCCCTCAAAACGACGAGGAAGCATTGCTAAAAGCAGCGTCTCAACAGCCTATTTCCGTGGCGATAGATGGCTCAGGGCTTGCGTTTATGCACTACAAGGGCGGGATATTTGGCGGAGAGAACTGTTCAACGAAACAGAATCATGCGGTTACCATTGTTGGCTACGGGACGAGCGAAGAAGGAGTTAAGTATTGGTTGTTGAAGAACTCATGGGGGGAATCTTGGGGAGAAAATGGTTTCATGAGAATCATGAGAGACGTGGAGGCACCCGAAGGAATGTGTGGTTTGGCCCAAGTTGCTTTCTATCCACTTGCTTGAATCCTCTATTATGTTATTCGAATATGTGTAAATGGGTTTGTTCAGAGTATTTGACAACACCCTTATCAATAAGCTTATGCAACTATGGTCCAACGTTTTGGATTTCCGAGTGTACCTTGTGTAAGCATGTATTATATTTTTGGTTTTCTTCTTCTTTTAAGCGTGTATTGTGTTGGTGTTATAATATATAAAGCTCTTGTGGTAATTTGATCTTAGCTAGACAGATACAGAGGAAAAACGTTATAGTGGACGAAATGAAACTATTAACAACAGTATAGACAAGCATGTCAACACACTTCTCTGCTTGTAACATCTAATACATTTTTCATTGTCTAACTATTTAAGTCAGCAACCTCTTACCACATTTTAATCACCACATCTAATTCCACTCGTGTTGTCAAGCAGGGAATTGGGACTACGAAGTCAAGGAACTGAAGCAGCAGACTGATTGGATATCAAACGGTACAATCAATCAGAGGCAAGAATTTTAATATCTCTAGCTTCTTCGTACTGAAATTATATAGTCAAGTCACTCAACGGAAATCGAAAGCATGAAATTGTTTCCCTGACTTTGGTTGATGGCGTGTTGTAAATTACGCTATACGCTAGCCTGGCAGCCAGCTACCGTATAACATATACGATATACTTTTATGCGGGATATAAAAAACATTGAAAAGTATAATAAATATATAACATTACTTTTATATATAACTCAATGCTAATTAATTAAATTAAATTTATATTTATAATTAGTTAAATTGAGGATTTTATAAATTAGAATTATAAAAAATATTAAAATGAGCTGTATCAATCCTATTTATAGCTGTATAAACCGCATATACGAATGTATAACCTGCATATACGAACAAATATGTTGTAAAATTGGCTATATAAATTAAAATGTATTTTTTACTGTATAATAAAAATGGTATAGTTGTCCATCGTATAGCGTATATGCGCCGTATATCATAGAGAGAAGATGAGAAAAAAAGTCTGGAGTGATGATATGCCGTGTTCAGTTTTCATGCTGCGTTTAAGTACTATTCGAGCGGGATATGCGACGGGAAATGCGGGACGGAAATGAGTCAAAAGACTTCAGCTAATACGATTGAGAAAATAAAGAGGACAATGAAAGAAAAAAACGAATATATTCAATTAGTTGCCACTTGCCACTTGCTATCGGAGTATCGGATGTTGGATATGTAAGTCTAAAAATGGTTTCAATAGGTCATATATGCAAGGACTTCAATCATAAACAACATAGAATTACAATTTCACAATTACTTAATATATTGTTATAAAGTAAAGACGTAAGATACTGTTTATAGGCTATTTATAACAATAAAATATTATTTATTATTTGTGAACTATGTCTAGATTTATTAAAAGATTATGTATCATATAAAAAACTAATCTAATTTATTCAGGAAGGATTCCATTTCACATATATAGCCATGCATAGAGATCTCAGCCATTCTCTCAGATGCAGAACGCAACCTATTCGCCCCACGGATCACCGACGTCCGACTCGACGAGTTAATAAAACTGAAGCTTCTATACTACAACGGGATGGAGGATCCCAACCTATGGCTGACCGGATTCAACGTCGCCATGAAGAGGCAACGATTCGAGACTAATCTCGGATAAGAGCCAACCACTGCTAAACCTTTGTTGAACACCTCAACAAAGACGCTTTGAAGTGGTTCTCTAACCTACCCCCGGCCTCGATCAAATCCTTCAAGGATCTGACTCACGCCTTTATCAAACACTATTCTATGTTCATCACAAAAATGACGGTCAATCTATTCACTCTGGTGCAGGAGCGCGACCAACCACTTCGCGACTTCATCAAAAAATTTAAGAACGCCGCTGTGGCATACAGGCAAATCCCTCAAGCTTTAGCCATCGAGGCACTCATGAACGGACTGTGGTACGAATCTTCTTTTAAAGAAGATCTGCAGAAACACCCGAAAGAAACCATACAAGACGCACTTCATCGGGCCCAGACCTTCATACGGATGGAAGAGGAGAAAATATTTTATGCCAAGAAACACGGCTTAGACACAGCAAGCACTTCAAAAGATAAAGAGCCCGCGAGTAAGAGCAAGCCCTCCTCTCACGCTGTCGTAGCCACCGCAGAGAAGCCCTGGCGTCAGTGGACCTTAGGAGACTCTCCAAGGAGCACAAGCGATAGGGACGATAATCACGACCACTACTGCTCCTTTCACGGAAGAACAGGACACGCTACCTCAGCCTGTCGACACCTCCACAACACGCTGTATGAACAATACAAAGAAGGCAAAATCAACATAGGAAGTGATCGACCCCAGAGTAAAAGCTCCTACTCACGCAGTTCAAACCCCAGGGACTCGCGTCAATCCACTTCCACCCGGGATCGCAGGGATCCGGGAAAAAGCAGCAGTCGAGTCAATTCTGGAGGAAGGCGCCGAAGTCGCACGCCCGAAAGAAGACACGAATAAAAGGAGAAGGAGAAGGGAGCAGAGCGTCAGAACGACGAAGGAGAACACGAAAACCCGCCTCCTCCACCGAAGTGACGGGTTAATATGATCATGGGAGGACTCCCTGACTGCGATGACTCAGTCCGTGCCATCAAAGAGTATGGACGTAAAGCAGTCGCATCGCAAAAATTCCCTCGTCCCGTGGTCTATCACCCTACAATCACCTTCACATTGAAGAACATGCACGGGTTACACACCCCGCATAACAACCCGCTGGTGGTCGAACTACACATCCACGACAGCGAGGTGACCAAAATCTTGGTAGACACCGGCAGTACGGTCAACATCATCTTCAAAGATACGTTGACTAAGATGGGATTCCAGAATAAAGACATCAATGCAGCGCCGAAGCCTTTAACTGACTTTGCCAGTGAATCTTTCTTCAGCCTCGGCACCATACGACTCGCGGTCTATGAGGCGGCGTGAGGAAAATCGTTAAATTTACGGTGATGGACAAACCAGCAATCTACAATACCATACTTGGCACACCATGGATCCACGAGATGAAAGCAATTGTGTCGACTTATCATCATTGCATGAAATTCGTCACTTTGGCCGGAGTCTTCACGCTTCATGGAGATCAACAGATGGCAAGATCTTGCTTCATCAGCGAATGAAAAGTGCGACTCTCCACAGCAAAAGCACTTGAAGACGCTAAATAGGCAACAAAGACTCGACAATAAGCAACCTCCGGGTGCAGCTGTAAATCTAATAAATTTATATTTCAGAAAATCAGCTCGGCGTATAGAGTCAAGTTTTCTTCTGCGAATGCACCTTGCCGAGTTGATGTTCTTGCCAAACATTCGACTCGAAAAAGCAAGCACAATAAACAAAATAAGTGGCTGATCACCACTCCTTTGATGCTTTGGTTCGATTTAAATACTTCCGAAGCGGATAAGAAGAAAGCCGAGGACAATACTCGCACGACCCTCGATCATACCTTTCAGGCCGAAGTGAATCCTGAAAAATTAGTATTCGATCTTGATCGTCGTTTGGTGTAAGACGGGCAAAAGAATCCCGCTTCTAGTTTTGAACTAAAAAGTTCCATCACAAGTAAAAAAAAACGAAGAACGATAAAAGTAATTACAAAAAACCATTCCATTAAAACAAAAGAGAATAATGAGCCATCTTAGGCAAAAAAAAAAAAAAAAAGATCTTACAAAAATTCTTAGAAAAGAATAAATACAACAAAATCCCGCTGAACTTATTTTCGCAGCCCGTCAATCTCCGATCTACTCAGAAGAATGAGGTCGTCGCTCGTAACGACTATCTCGTGAATGGCATCGCTGGCTGCCTTCCACTTGGCAAACTCCCTTTCAAAAAATGGAAGAGTCCCGGCAGGAAGCTCCCACCCTTTCTCTTGCATCTTCTTTAAGAAAGCCACCATATAGCCACTGTTCTCCTCACCAGCAAGGGCCGCTTCCACCTCTTCACGCTGAACTAGCGAGGCTTGAATCCGATCTAAACAGGGCTTGAACCAAGCAGATATGCCATCAAAAACTTTGTTAGCGGCATCTCGAGCAGCTTCCTCACAAGCCTTTTGAAGCTTCTCCTTCTCAGCAAGAAATCCTTGCAGGTTCTCCTCATTACGCCTTTCGAAGAGCTCATTTTGAGTCTGGAGAGTGGCGACTTGTTTGTAGAGTCGATTAGCTCCATCCACCTCGACCTTAAAAGCGTCAACAGTGCCCTCTAGTTGAGCGCACCGCTCCTTGAGAAGCCGATTCTCTTCCTCCGTCTTTTTAAGCTCCTTGATCTCAGAATACGCAGCGTTCACCATCGCTTCCTCTTCGCACCAGTTGTCGTCATACGCAGCAACCGCAGACATATACTTTCCTAAGCCCTGTAGTACAACCTACTATCAGAAACACACAAAAAAAACAAGGAGAAAATGGGTAGCATAATCATCAGATAAATAAAATTACCCGAGCTATCAGTTAGCTCGCCGAGGAGATCGAATTCATCAGCTTCAACTCACGAAGCGGCTTGCCCCATCGCGGCTTCTCCCGGTACTTCCAGATCAAATCAGCGGCAAAGTCGCGAGCAAGCATCGCCGGGGTATTCCCGTCCCATCTCATGCAAAGATGATGAGGATTATAATCAAAAAACTCCTCCTCCTGCTTAGGTTCGGCCGGAGCGTTTGAATTGACACCTTCTGTGCCAACATCGTTTTGAGAAAGAGCAGCCTCCTCAGGAGCACAAGGACCAGCATCTTCCGTGTCCGGAGCAACCTCAGGAGGAGTCGGCCCTTCAGAATAAGTTGCGTCAGGCGGTCCTATCCCGACCTTCCTCTTCTGCGACATGTGTCTCAGGGCTTTGAGACACACCTGTCCGAAGCGGAGAACGAACATCCACACGAGGTGACGAGGGAGCATCGACTGAAAGGGAAGCAGCCTCGCGACGGATCCCGACAGCATCAGAAGCACCCTCTCCATCTGCAACTTGAGAGGTGGGAGTATGGGACGCCTCACCCTGCGAATCCTTTGCGGCTTTCTCAGCCCGCATCTGCTTCAATCTTTCCAGCGCCGCCGCCCTAGAGAAACTTTAAAAATAAAAAAAAGAGGAGGAGAAACAGAAGCAATGTAGCGTCAGAAATCTCTTCAACGCAATATAATAACACGCGAAGCTAAGAAAATTTACCTCGCCAGAGTCTTGTTCTCTTCGGCGTCATCAGAATCCACCATGCTAGGTGGATCCTGGGAAGTCATCCTCTTCTTCATTACAGAAGAATTCGCCGGAGCATCTACGGGAGCCGGCGAACTCGCCTTCCTCTTCTTTTGGCCAGCCCTTATAGGTTTCGGCCGCGAAGCCTTCCGAAGAGCTACAAAAACAACAACAAATACGTCCATGAGACCTCGACATCAAGCGACTGATTGAAACCACTTCGCTTAAATAACCTACCAGCTTTGGAAGGTTTGGCCTTCTCCTCGGCAGGCTTAACCGCCTTCTTTCTAGCAGCCCTCTTCTTCCCATTATCGACCCATAACAGCCGACTCAGGTTGCGCAGCTTCTTGACGTCTTCACCAAACCCGATTGGGTCATCTCCCAGACGTATCTCCACTATAATGGCAAAAAAAAAAACACTTAGTACCCGGCGAGTCGTCAACTAAAATCAAAAATAAAATACAATCAGAAATTCCATTCTCTTTACATGGCGCCGATCTCCAAGCTCTGAAGAGGGTAAAATCGGAACCACCAATGGACGCTTCGTTAATCTTCACGAAAAAGAAAAACCGGTCCCATTCATGGACCTTGCTCGTCAGATCACCACCTATGATCCCTTCCTTCATCATGGTGTAAAAATGGCGCCATCCGCCACGATTCACCCTTCCTCTCTTCAGGATGGACACCCTCTCAAAAATGTCCCAGTTGAAAGGAACCATAGTTGCACGAGCCACCACCACCAAACTATTGAAGTGACGGATTACGGCATGAGTAATCTGCGCCACCGGCATCTTCCTCCATTCGCAATAACGGAGAAGCAACGAGATCGGGAACTGAAGGCCGAACTCTGTGAAATGACACTCGTATAAGCAGAAATAGCCCTCTGGGGGGTGTGGTCACTCTCTCGTAAACTTGAGGAAGCAGCAGTTCGACCTCGTCGGGAAAACCGCACTTCAAACGAAGCTCCTCGAGCCTTTTCCGCGGTCATCCAAGTCCTCCCGTCTTTAACGCCGGTCCTGTGCGGCGACATTGCAATCTTCTTAGGGAGACCCTCGACCCTGATATCTGATTCAAAACTCGATGGCCCAGGATGATCCAAATCCACTTCGGAGTCCGCATCGGGATGATCCGACGGAATCTCATCCCGATAGTCTGAAGAGCCCCCCAGAAATAGAAGAAGTAGAAGCGACTGGACTTATCCAGGCTTGCTTGGTGTGGTCGGCGAGACAAATCTCGTCGTCATCAAAAGAAGAATGCGAGGAAGCAGCAGACATCTTTGAAGTTTTTGAATGAAATAAAAGGGCAAAGGAAAAATAGGTGAATCGCTATAGAAGATTGCTGCAGAAATCGGCAAATGATACGAAGATTTTCTAAAAAGCAAGAAGATGAAGAGGTAAAAAGTAAAGTAAATAAAATCGGAAAGAAATATCAACAGTTTCCTAAGAAGACGCGTGTCAAGATTTTTACAATCTCGCCGTCTGGCGAACCCTTCGTATTTCCCGCTGAAAAGCAGAAACCCTAATGGGTCAGAGTATTTAATAAATAAAAAGCACCGCGTGACTAATCTGCTAAAAATCGAGCCGAACTGGCAATCGCAAAAGCAACGCTCTTGACGAACTGACAATTATTGCGAGGTCAAACCCATCTATAACTTCATGAAGTCCGCCGACCTGATTTACAGTCAGTCTCGCCGAACTGGGGGGGGGGGGGGGGGGGGGGGGGGGGGGGTGGGAGGGGACTTACTGTTAGAGGGGAAATAAGCACATTTCCTAAAAATCCTTCCCCGCAATAACCTAAGCCCATCACGACCAGCAAGACCGCGCCGACCTAGTTCGGGTTAAAGGAAAACTCTTAAAAGATAATTATGAAAGACCGGAAACATCGGATTAACCCTAAGGATAATGGAGAATTTCCATATACTTTGGAGAATAAGGGATATTTCCATATCTGTGATATAGAAACATACACAAAGGCAAAAAGGAAAAGGAGTTCGGAGCAACCGACCTCCCATTCCTATAAATACAAAGATCCCGAAGCCAGAAAGAACAACTCATACAATCTAGAGAGCAGCAAAGCAAAAACCCAAGACTTCAACGCTTTCTAGTTTACTTCGCAAACCTTCTTTTCACTTCGGTATAACCTCTCGGTTATACCATTCTTTGTAATTGCTAACGCTTTCTTGCTATTAATAAAGATCGTATTCTCCAAAATCCACAACTGTTAATCAAACCCTAATGATGATTTTCTAGTTCAACATGACATTTATTCAGTTTGTTATTATAGATAGATTAATGACATGGCATCTCATTTTCCTTATGTTGCATTTTTATGTTTTCAGACAAATAAATTTGCTACTATTACTTATAAAATTATTAACTAAAAAGCTAAAAACTTTTAGAATTACTAAGGTCCGAAGCAAGTCAAGGTCTTTTTTTTATATAAAATGTTTTAAGATGTAAACTGTGAAAATATTGATTCAAAAGTTTAACCAAATAACAGTACTAAACAAATTCATACTAGATTTAATTAACTTCGTTTTGATTATTTACAACTAGTGTGACACTCATAGTTTTTCGAATCAGAACCAAACTTAAAGTAGTGTTAATATTTCAATTTTTTTTTTCCTTTACACACATCTAACTCGAATAGTGGGAAAAAATTACAAAGTTTATACTACAACTCAATTTATGTTAAGTGTATTTTAGTATTCTGTTAGATATTTATCCATGCTATATTCATGTCTTGTTTCATGATTTTTTTTTGTATATGTGATGTAATTGTAAGAATATTGTCAAATGAATGATTCGTTAACAAATAAGTGATATTGTCTACAAAAGGCTTAGACAAATACTCTATATTATGCTTGGTATAGAATATATAGTTGAAATGGTTGATTTTTTTTTTCTTTTTTGGTAAAAGAAATGGTCAATTGCCATAGCTTGAGAGACCATCATTCCATTTAAAGAAAAATTGAGATTATAATATACTCGGATATGACAATGTCTGATCAGATGAACAAGCTACAACCCCTTGGATTTGGCAAAAACCAGGAGAATGAAAATCAAATGAACAAGCTACCACCCCTTTGTATTTCCGCTGAGAATATTTAAAGATTTGTGGAGTCATGCATGCTCATTGACCAGAGATCCAAAATTACAAAAGACTTCAGGCTTCAGCTAATATGATTTAAAAAAAAAAAGAGCAAAATAAGAAAACGAATATAGTTGTCACTTGCTACCAGGATGTTGGATATATAAGTCTCAAACATGCTTTCAAATTAAAGGCTCATATGCAAGTATTTCAATCATAAATAACCTACAACTACAATGCTACAATTGTGTAATACAGTGTTAAAAAAGTATTGTTTTTAGGGTATTTATAACCACAAATATTAATTATTAGTTGTCCGACTGGTGTAACAGGCCTAGCGATAACAAATGGCTAGCTGTATACAATACAACTCCTGGAATATTGAAAATAAATAATATTTAGACGATGAAGATATTTACGAAAGAGCCGTTGTATGATGAGTATAATTAATCTTGGCCATTTATGTTTGTGAGTATGTAAACTGCGTACACTTTAGTCTCTTCGTAGTTCGTACTATAAAACCTCTTATACGTATATATTAACTAATACGAGTGAATCGTAAACATGTTTTTTTTTGTGGCTAATTTAAGTAGGGTATGTTGCTGAGCATAGAATGAGATTCGATTTAAATTGGATAATTGGAAGAAGCATCATTCTAAAAAGACATATTAAGATTTCAATCAAAAACAATCTAAGTAAAGTTCTATGAAAAATATAACCATTTCATTCATCGTCAATTTACTTTAAATTGAAAATCCATAATACTATACACATACAATTGTCTATTTATCGCTATGCCAAATGGTTGTAGAGGAAGTAGTGCCCGTTACGTGCCGACACGTTGGACGGTTGGAGTATGACAATAAGCAACTAAAACCTGATATTCTGGTGGGAATAATAAGATCGAAAATAGAGAAGAAGAAACACACTTAAGAACCTAGCTAAGGTTTCAATTTTTATAAAGGATTCTTTTCTGTGTGTTTAGATGAGATTAAACGATTATATCTAATCTAATACCAATCAAACGTAAAGGCTCAACTGAATCTAATCAATATTATCTTCAATTAATGTGAAATTTGACAACCTTTCCTTCCATTCATTATCTATAATTTGTGGTTTGAGAAATACAACTATTAGAGTCCACAGTTCATATAAAAGTATTCTCCGCTGATTTGGTTATATTCAAAGACACCGATCATATAATATATTCCTGTAAATTTGGTAGATAAGATTTGTAAGATCAATAAATTGCGACCTTTTCAATAATAATTTTATTTACGTAATTTTCTTACAACAATATTATGGAATGAACAAGATACTAATTATATGGTTCTCCTTCTAAACTGCGACAAAATATATATATATATATAAATTAATTTTAAGTTATTTTAAAAATAATATTATGGAAACAGCGATATACTTAATTTACAAAAACAAAAAAAAAAAAAACAACGACGTACTTTTCTTTCTCGAACAATTGTTGTTTGGATGTTACGATAATGGATGTTACGATAACGACATATTTATTACATATGGTTCTCCTTGTCCCGCTACTCCTTCTCCTCCTCTTGATGTCATCGTTTTACGTCATTTTTTACGTCATGTTTAAAAATAGTATTATGATACATTTACTTTGATAATATCACAATCTTTGAAATTTCGAAGAAATAATATACTTTAGTTTCAAAGTAGAAAGCAAGTGACTAAGGTTCGTAGGTTAGTGGTTGTATCAGTGCAGCTGATGTAGTATTATTCGGATGCAACTCCGCCTGATACATGTTATTCAAAAAGCGAATAAAACATGAAACACATAGGACGACTCATGATTTAATGAAAGTATTGGCTCGTTTTTCTAATACCGGGCCCACTAATCTTCATTAGCTATAAAAAAAAAATGATTAAATTTGTACTAGAGATGAGCTTCTACAAGATTTATCCTCTATAGCAACAATGATCTCAAGAATAAGGAATAACGATCTGATTGAGGAGTAAGCAAATATTATACATAATAATCTGCTTTAGTCAGGTTCAGTTTCTCTTGACAAAGTTTTCGTTCCGTGATCTTCAAACCAAAAATGATACCTTCTTCGAGCAATCACACAAACAGTTTCAAACAATCTTAGATGTCTTACAATTATAGTTTTCTAAAGTTATGTATAATTTGTAAAAAGCACAAACCACATCATCATTATAATTGATGAATAAAAGTGTTGTAAAATCGTAATACGTATTCGTTATAGGTCATCTCGCCCCAATAATCGCTCCAATTATACGTTATCATAAGATTCCATATATTAAGAAAAAAGGTTTTATGTAATTTGTCTGGCCGTTTACTTGACTTCTTAGCGTGTCGAAACTGGCAACGATTGCTATCCAAACCTCGTTAGAATATTCAAAAAAAAAAAAAAAAATGCATGTGACCATACACTTCGCAATTCTCTATATAACACCACCTTCTCATACTCGTTTCTTGGCAACCAAGACACATAAACCAAAGCATTTACATCAAAAACATTTCATACTGTTCTCTCTCTCTCTCTCAAAGAATGGCTTCGATCGTTTTCTTGATTCTAGCCATTGTGTTGTGGTCCAGAACTTCAGAAGCCACATCTCGTGGGGGACTCTTTGAGGCTTCTGCTATAGACAAACATGAGCAATGGATGGCTCGGTTCCATCGCGTTTACTCCGACGATTCTGAGAAAACGCGTAGGTTCGAGATCTTTAAGAAGAACTTGGAGTTTGTCGAGAGCTTCAACATGAAACCGAACATAACGTACAAGTTGGGTGTCAACGAGTTCTCTGATCTCACCGACGAGGAATTTCGGACGAGGTACATGGGGCTAGTGGCTCCCGAGGACTTGACCGGAATCTCAACGTCGGCGTCGTTTAGATATGAGAGTGTCAGCGAAACCGGTGAGAGCATGGATTGGAGACAGGAGGGTGCCGTTACATCCGTAAAGAACCAAGGCCGATGTGGTAATTTAGTTATCATAATTGATTTAATCACTGTCACATTTTTTTTGTCATTCTACTGGGTTGAAACTAATACAAACCATTATGAAATATAATCCGATCTATATTATACTTTTTTTCTGAATTATGTTAAACTTATTCAAATCCTAAAAATAGTAAATAGACACCGAGTTTAGCTATGTTTCACCTCCCTAGTGACATAGGGACGACGCTATATTTACAAGCCATTATAGTATATAATTCGGTCCACATATATCACATTTTTTAAAAAAGTATATGTTAATGTGTAATTCATGAAAATGGAACAGGGTGTTGCTGGGCTTTCGCGACGGTGGCAGCCGTGGAAGGCATAACAAAGATTGCGAAAGGAGAGCTTGTATCGCTCTCGGAGCAGCAGCTCTTGGATTGCAGCATAGGAAACAACGGATGTGGCGGAGGGTTTAGGTCGAAAGCTTTCGAGTACATAATCAATAACCAAGGAATCACAACAGAGGATAACTATCCGTACCAGGAAGCACAACAAACCTGCCCTTCGACCAACCAATTAACCACTGCTGCTACCATCAGCGGTTACGAGAGAGTCCCTCAAAACGACGAGGAAGCATTGCTAAAAGCAGCGTCTCAACAGCCTATTTCCGTGGCGATAGATGGCTCAGGGCTTGCGTTTATGCACTACAAGGGCGGGATATTTGGCGGAGAGAACTGTTCAACGAAACAGAATCATGCGGTTACCATTGTTGGCTACGGGACGAGCGAAGAAGGAGTTAAGTATTGGTTGTTGAAGAACTCATGGGGGGAATCTTGGGGAGAAAATGGTTTCATGAGAATCATGAGAGACGTGGAGGCACCCGAAGGAATGTGTGGTTTGGCCCAAGTTGCTTTCTATCCACTTGCTTGAATCCTCTATTATGTTATTCGAATATGTGTAAATGGGTTTGTTCAGAGTATTTGACAACACCCTTATCAATAAGCTTATGCAACTATGGTCCAACGTTTTGGATTTCCGAGTGTACCTTGTGTAAGCATGTATTATATTTTTGGTTTTCTTCTTCTTTTAAGCGTGTATTGTGTTGGTGTTATAATATATAAAGCTCTTGTGGTAATTTGATCTTAGCCAGACAGATACAGAGGAAAAACGTTATAGTGGACGAAATGAAACTATTAACAACAGTATAGACAAGCATGTCAACACACTTCTCTGCTTGTAACATCTAATACATTTTTCATTGTCTAACTATTTAAGTCAGCAACCTCTTACCACATTTTAATCACCACATCTAATTCCACTCGTGTTGTCAAGCAGGGAATTGGGACTACGAAGTCAAGGAACTGAAGCAGCAGACTGATTGGATATCAAACGGTACAATCAATCAGAGGCAAGAATTTTAATATCTCTAGCTTCTTCGTACTGAAATTATATAGTCAAGTCACTCAACGGAAATCGAAAGCATGAAATTGTTTCCCTGACTTTGGTTGATGGCGTGTTGTAAATTACACTATACGCTAGCCTGGCAGCCAGCTACCGTATAACATATACGATATACTTTTATGCGGGATATAAAAAACATTGAAAAGTATAATAAATATATAACATTACTTTTATATATAACTCAATGCTAATTAATTAAATTAAATTTATATTTATAATTAGTTAAATTGAGGATTTTATAAATTAGAATTATAAAAAATATTAAAATGAGCCGTATCAATCGTATTTATAACTGTATAAACCGCATATACGAATGTATAACCTGCATATACGAACAAATATGTTGTAAAATTGGCTATATAAATTAAAATGTATTTTTTACTGTATAATAAAAAGAAATAATTACATCCATAGGTACTTATTTGGAGTTTGTTTTCATATTGGCATATTTTGGGCTTTTGACACACTTTCGGATTATATTAGGACTAAAATACTTTCATCTTCATATTATAGCTTTTCGGTAATTAAACCATATTTTTGTGCGTCTGTTAAAAAAACATCTCATCTTACCTTTCTCCTATTAAAAAAAACCTAGTTCACTCGCTCTCAGTTAGTCGGAAAACTTCTTCGACGGGCACTACTTGTTCAACTTGTTCAGTTACTGATAAAAAATTCATCACATCTTACTTTTCTTTCAGCAACGAAATACCTAGTTTACCAGAAATACCTTGCCTCTCTGTATTGCCGCCTCTCAGTTCGCCGGAAACCTACTTGCTGACTCTCGTATCATCTTTGTTCAGTTAATGATATCAACCGACATGGAAGGTACTTTCATCAATTTCACTTTTCATCTACTTCTTATTTCTTTGTCCACATCCATAATTGTTTGCCTATACCCAATTTCATCTTCGCAAATCTAGCCTAGATCCACAGTTTTTCCCCACTCGCTTTTACTTAATGCTATTACAGCAGATTATAAGTTTTACACCAAATAACGACCATCCATATCTCACTTTTCAGTTTCACTTTTCGTTTTTTCTCATCCATTTTACATAGATTTGTCCTGTTATCCACTATCTTCCAAATATTGGCTTCATATTTTCATATCCATCAATCCATATCCATAGCTGTCTGTACATATCATCTCGACTATTTGAAACACTATTGACTCATCTATTATGTACATGTGGATAGAAGGTTGTGGATTGTTGATTTGTAGTATAAGTTATACATATATCATAAAAGAACTTTTCAACATAAGTAAACTGAATGTCGTCGATTATTTTTTTATAGATGTTATTAATCTCGGTAAATTGTGTTATGCCGCAATTCAAATCTATAAAACTCTAAAAAAGTAAAGGAACATGTATTATATCCATATGGACATGATCATGTGGATGAATAGAAAACAATAGTTAGGATACATGGCTGTTGTTTAATGATCATTTTGTACATGAACCTGAATTTATGCGTCATGGACACAAACTAATGTATACGTTCATTAGAAACAAAAAACACATGGACACATAACATATGGACGGTGAAGTGATGGACATAACGAATGGATATTGAAGACTAAAATAGTTGTCAATCAATGGGTTATATATGATACATATATTCAATATTCATGAGAAGTTGTCCACGCTGCAGTGCCCATGAGAAGCTGTCCACAATGCAATGTCCATGGTAGTTTATGGGTTGTATGGTAGTACAATAATCAATTTGACATGCTGTGGTTGTCCATCAAGGATAATGATTAGTTTATAGTATTTATGTCCTGCAGGCTGTGGCCATGATTTTTTTTGTTTAATATATACAGGTGCTCATTATGGATTGGTAATTGTATTTATGTCCATTATTAATAATCTATTGGGCTTACAGCATTACATGTATCAAATGAAACATTTGATGTTGTGCGTAGCTTAAACGAATGTAGGTGAATGAAAAATTGAGGATAATAAACTTTAGGTCAATTGGGATTTATCTATAAAATTTTGTCCATATAGCTCTGGCCACGTGTTGGCTTGGTTGTCCGTCTAAATCTGAAGAGGCGGTGCTACAATGTGCATGCCGCTTCATCCACGCTGCTGCATCTGTCTCGTAACATCCATGCTGCTACATCCATGACTATACATCCATGCTGTTATATCCATGACTCTGCAACCATGCCATTATATTATAGACAAAGTATCATGAACAAAGATTTTATATCTTCTTGATTAAAATATGAAAGCTTACTTGTAAGTATCATGACAAAGTATCGTGAGCAAAGCTTTGCAAAAATAAGAAGTAAACAGGATCCATTATGCATAGAGAGTCATGGATATGCTGGACTTAACACTATCCCCCTACACCCTTGGTATTAATTAGTGCATGTACCCGCTTATCCACAGCTTATATGGCCAACGCATGCGCAAAATGTACAGCGCCCATGGACACGCGCTGATGTACAATTTCTACACCCTCCCAAAATCAATATACCAGATCTTTCGATGGACGCTTCTTGCTAACAGCTTTACGGGTGGACAAACAATGTATGTGGACACGAGCTGATGTACATTTCCTACAGTCTCCCAATGGATGATTCTTGCTCATAGTTTCCCAGGTGGACAAACATTCGTACGTTGCCACGAAATGACATACATTTTTTATAACCTGCAAATATCAATATTACTGTTCTTCCGATGTACGGTCCTCCCAAAAACGAAGAATCGAATAAAATCGTTTCTTCTCGGTAGCAGCAACCGACCACTACCGCCGTTAAAAGTTCCACATACGGTAGGATTAAAGAATTAAATCAACAAAGTCCCGCCTTATTGATTTTAACTCAAACACTGCTCTCCGACAACTGTGAAACATGTAGACTTCTAAAAATTTGCTCTGACTTACTTCTGAGCAAAAGAGTAACCGCTAACAGCAGCAGTAAAAAACAAATTTTTTTATTTTCTCATTAAGGGTAAAATGGACACAGAAGTGTACAAAAATTATTGGAAAGTGCCTCAAAAGCAAAATGTGTGTAAAATGAAATAAAACACCCAAATGTGCCGCAGAGTAAACGACTCTAATAAAAATGGTATAGTTGTCCATCGTATAGCGTATATGCGCCGTATATCATAGAGAGAAGATGAGAAAAAAGTATGGAGAGATGATATGCCGTGTTCAGTTTTTATGCTGCGTTTAAGTACTATTCGAGCGGGGTATGCGACGGGAAATGCGGGACGGAAATGAGTCAAAAGACTTCAGCTAATACGATTGAGAAAATAAAGAGGACAATGAAAGAAAAAAACGAATATATTCAATTAGTTGCCACTTGCCACTTGCTATCGGAGTATCAGATGTTGGATATGTAAGTCTAAAAATGGTTTCAATGGGTCATATATGCAAGGACTTCAATCAAAAACAACATAGAATTATAATTTTACAATTACTTAATATATTGTTATAAAGTAAAGACGTAAGATACTGTTTATAGGCTATTTATAACAATAAAATATTATTTATTATTTGTGAACTACGTCTAGATTTATTAAAAGATTATGTATCATATAAAAACTAATCCAATTTATTCAGGAGGGATTCCATTTCACATATATAGCCATGCATAGAGAGACACGCTCGCCTCGTCCATTGATTATATGTTTCTTGCGATTCAAGTTACAGAATCATATATTGTTTTATCATTTATGCATGCTCAGTAACGTAAACATTATATGTGATTTCATTGAAAATTATTATAAATATATAACATTAATTTTATATATAACTCAATACTAATTAATTAAATAAAACTTATATTAATAATTAGTAAAATTTAGGATTTAAAATTCTGAAAATATTAAAAATGAGCCGTATCAATGGTATATACAGTCGTATAAGCCGCATACGAACGTATAATCCACATATACGAGCATATATATATGTTGTATAATTAGCTGTATAAATTAAAACGTATTTTTCTACTGTATAATAGAAAACGGTATAGTCTTCTATCGTATAGCGTATATGTGCCGTATATCATAGAGAGAAGATGAGAAAAAGTCCCATCAGCTTCTAGAGATATCGTTATTTTCACAAGGAAATTAAATAATTGGAACAGATGATATGCCGTGTTCAGTATTCATGCTGCGTTTAATTTCCATTGTATGCGACGGGGAATAAGTCAAAAGACTTGAAAGTCCTGTCACAGTGGCAGCGTTCAGCGTCTAAAAATATAAAGGAGAAAACGTGTTGAGTTTGTCAAACCCATGTCTAAAAATATGGATTTATTTAAATAAAAATTAACTAATAAGAGAAAAATCGATCCTTAATTAAGAGTTTTAAAAATCGTTTTTTTTTAACTAGTACGTGTCAATGTTTTATTCGATCGAGTTTGAGAACACAAAAAGATTTTTTTTTCCTACGGATTCGATCTTCTCTCTAGCTTCTCCTCTCTCATGCGATTCGATCTCTTTCCTTTCTGCTTTGAATCGATGTTGGAAATCGCCAGACGACATCACTAATCAGATGAATGGATCTAGAATTTCTGCTTCCTCGTCCACTCTGGTAAGTTAATTTGGATTTTCTCTTCTTCTTCTGCTCTTCCTTTTTTAATTCTGGTGTTTGTTCGATGAGAAAATCAATTTTATCCTGTAATCGCACTCTATTAATCCTGTAAATGGTTCATCTATGAAGGTGCATTGCTTAAATAACAGATTTTACATCTTGAAGGTGTTGATTTTATCCTGTATAGCGGATTTTGCTCAATGATTTTTCTTCTGCTTACCTCATTTGGTTTCTCTGTTTCGCAAAAAGGAGGGAAGGAAGATTGGTGTAGCGGATAAGCGAGCCAAGAGGCTACCTTCAATGAACTTCAGAGTTTCAGCCAAAAGCTCCATTAATTCTGAAAAAGATATTAGGATTGGTCTTCTTGGTGCAAGTGGCTACACTGGTGCAGAGGTTTGTCCAATGTTGAAATGATCTGTTTCAAATTTAATCTCATTTGAGAATTTGCTAGTTTTAGTGATCTTTTTGATTCTTAAAACTAATTATAGCTTAAGTAGTATCCATCTTGTTGCAAGTCTGTGGCTTTATGGCCTCCTTCTTTAGCCTAAGCAGTGTACATATGCAAAGTTTTGACTTTAGCTTCTTTATAGTCATATACAAACCTGCAAAAGAAGAAGAATAGTAATCGGTTTTAAGGTTCTAGATCCGAAATTTTCATGTGTGAGGAATCTAACTTTCGATTTAAATGCATATGAGTAAGCAACTTTTGATTTTAGCAAATGGTTTTTGGAATCTCTTGTGTGGCAGATCATCAGGCTTGTTGCAAATCATCCACATTTCGGTGTCACGCTGATGACTGCAGATAGAAAAGCTAAACAGTCAATGAAAAGCATTTTCCCGCACCTCATAGCTTAAGTATAATCAATTTCCATCTGTTAATACTTTGGTGATGGGATGTATAGTGTGATCAACGGAAATGCGTCTGTGGTTTTCACAGGAAATCATCAAGGGACTGCCCACAACTTCAGCGGTAATGCTCTGAAGAAAATGGTTTTTTATCTCTTTTGTTCATAATGCTTACACTTACTGAGTGTCTTTTGCTTGGTTCAGAAAGAAGTTGTGTATGGCCAAACAGCGTTATTGAGGGAGGACATTAAAAAGGTGAGACTTGTGGCTAATCCAGGCTGTTACCCAACTTTGGTCCAGCTTCCTCTTATTCTTCTAATAAAGGTTTATCTCATTTCTTTTTCGGAATTCTAGTTTTATCAGATTCTCTTGTCTTTGATTCAACTTTACATGTCGTAGAAGTGCAGCACTGCCTTGTTTTTCTTGACTTTGAGCATTTTTTAAAAACTCCTAAAAGGATTCTACCATTGGAGCAAAAACAACAAAAATATCTTAACAAGGATTCTTAACATATATTTTATAATTAAATATTAACTAAGAATCTCATTAGAGTTTCTTGCATTGCACATGCTAACTTTCTTATTAGTATGAAATTTATTCACTTTGGGTCTAAGTGGCAAAGCCCGCACTAATTTGTCTTTGGACTCTTCTCAAAAGACCTCATAATAATCAGAGTTAGACATTACTTATATATCAGACCATTACTATCTAATCTTTTGATATGGAACTTGGATTAATATCCCAATAACCCCTCCCTCAAACCAAGGACCATACAAGCCATTTGCTTCCAACCTTCCGCGAAACTTGCCACCCATCTTGTACCATCTTGTATCGATGTACACACCCTTAATCGCAAAGTTAGTTTGAGGACTCTCCCACAACAAAAAGTAGACCCAACTCACTTTCCAAGGTCCACTTTCTGAATCTTGGTGCTGCTATCAATTGTTAGACTTTTCAAACCCATGTCCAACTTTCTTATTAGTATGATATTGTCTGCTTTAGGCTCTAAGTGGCAAAGCCCGCACGGATTTGTCTTTAGGCTCCTCCCAAAAAGCCTCATACTAATATTAGACTATTACTATCTAATTTTCCTATGTGGGACTTGGATTGATATCCCAATAAAACGATAATTGACGGCACCAATCATTGAGTTTCTGTCGCTAGTTCTTTAAAAGAGACTACTGTCCTCCGACTTTTTGATCGCTGGTTTTTAATAGCATCACCAATGATTTAACTTTTCTGACGCTGTGCTTCCAGAGTCTAATTCTAGCAACAGTGAGAAAAAAGATTCAGTTATCATCAAGTGTATTTGTCAGCCGCTGAATGCTGACGCTGCGATAATTAAACAAACAAGGCTGAAGGGCTGAAGCTAATACTATTGCGAAAGTGGAGAGGAAAATGAAAGAAAAAACGAATATATTCGATTAGTTGCCACTTGCCACTTGCTATCGGAATATCGAATGTTGGAAACAAAGGTGTTGAAAATGTGTTTTTGCAGGCGTCGCTGGAATAGTATACCAGAGTAAAGACTATATATATCCAGATAAAGAAATATGATTCTAGAAAAGAGACATGTACTGAGTTGACTGTAATAAATTGAGTGTGGTTTTTATTATTACTAGGAATACGACCCCGCTTCACAAGGTTAATTTTCCATGTACTGAAAATTAAACAAAAATTTATTTAAAATAATTATAAGTAAAATGATAAAATAAAAATCATATGTAAATATGTAAATATCTTGAATAAGCTTCGAATGAAGAAAAAACTTATTTATATGATCAATGAACTCAAACATGCTTTCAAATTAAAGGCTCATATGCAAGTATTTCAATCATAAATAACCTACAACTACAATGCTACAATTGTGTAATACATTGTTAAAAAAGTATTGTTTTTAGGGTATTTATAACCACAAATATAAATTATTAGTTGTCTGACTGGTGTAACAGGCCTAGCGATTAAAAAAATGGCTAGTTGTATACAATACAACTCCTGGAATATTGAAAATAAATAATATTTAGACGATGAAGATATTTACGAAAGAGCCGTTGTATGATGAGTATAATTAATCTTGGCCATTTATGTTTGTGAGTATGTAAACTGCGTACACTTTAGTCTCTTCGTAGTTCGTACTATAAAACCTCTTATACGTATATATTAACTAATACGAGTGAATTGTAAAAAATGTTTTTTTTTATAGAATGGTCTAAGTAGGGTATGCTTTTTTTTTTGCTAACTGATTTAAGTAGGGTATGTTGCTGAGCATAGAATGAGATTCGATTTAAATTGGATAACTGACCATCATTCTAAAAAGACATATTAAGATTTCAATCAAAAACAATCTAAGTAAAGTTGTATGAAAAATATAACCATTTCATTCATCGTCAATTTACTTTAAATTGAAAATCCATAATACTATACACATACAATTGTCTATTTATCGCTATGCCAAATGGTTGTAGAGGAAGTAGTGCCATTACGTGCCGACACGTTGGAGTATGACAATAAGCAACTAAAACCTGATATTCTGGTGGGAATAATAAGATCGAAAATAGAGAAGAAGAAACACACTTAAGAACCTAGCTAAGGTTTCAATTTTTATAAAGGATTATTTTCTGTGTGTTTAGATGAGATTATAAACGATTATATCTAATACCAATCAAACGTAAAGCCTCAACTGAACCTAAACAATATTATCTTCAATTAATGTGAAATTTGATCAAATGTCATGACAACCTTTCTTCCATTCATTATCTATAATTTGTGGTTTGCGAAATACAACTATTAGAGTCCACAGTTCATATAAAAGTATTCTCCGCTGATTTGGTGAAAGACAACGATCATATTCCTGTAAATTTGGTAGATAAGATTTGTAAGATCAATAAATTGCGACTTTTTCAATAATAATTTTATTTACGTAATGTTGAACCAGAAAATCACCATTAGGGTTTGATTAACAGTTGTGGGTTTCAGAGAATAAAATCTTTTTATTGATAGCAAGAAAGCGTAGCAATTACAAAGAAATGTATAACCGAGAGGTTATGCCGAAGTGAAAAGAAAGTTTGCGAAGTAAACTAGAAAGCGTTGGAGTCTCTGACTTTAGCTCTGCTGCTCTCTAGATTGTATGAGTTGTTCTTCTTGGCTTCCATGTCCTTTTTATTTATAGGGATGGGAGGTCGGTTGTTCCGAACTCCTTTTCTTTTTTGCCTTTGTGTATATTTCCATATCACAGATACGAAAATATCATTTATTCTCCGAGAAATAAGGAAATTCTCATTTATCCCTTGGATTAATCCGATGTTTCTGGTCTTCCGTAAATCCGAGTTAGATCGGCACGATCTTTCTGGTTGTGATAGGCTTAGGTTATTGCGAGGGAAGACCTTTTAAGAAATATGCTCATTTTCCTCTAACACGTAATTTTCTTACAATCATATTATGGAATGAACAAGATACTAATTATATGGTTCTCCTTCTAAATTGCGACATTATACTTTCTCTACATAAACAAAAAAATACAACGACATACTTTTCTTTCTCGAACAATTTGTTGTTTAGATGTTACGATAACGACATACTTATTGCATATGGTTCTCCGTGTCCCGCTACTCCTCCTCTTGATGTCATCATTTTACGTCATTTTTTGACGTCATGTTTTTTTTGGTCAACTAATTCTTATTCAAATTAAATAGAACCATCCCAAAAGTTTAGGCAATACAAAGCAGTTTTGGCAAGCATAACAGCTGCATAAAACAGGAAGAAAGAAACAGAATAGAAAGCTGCATAAAACAGGAAGAAAGAAACAGAATAGAAAGATAACGGATAAAAGAAAGTGGCAAGGCTTCTAATATCAAAAAGAAAACCTGCAATCTCATTCATATCCAACCCTAAACGTAGGACGTTAAAGAGGATTTCATAGTCCGAAACCAAGGTCGGGATGACATAGATGCAGCTAGAAGTGGCCAGAATATCAAGCAATGGCTGCAACGATGGTTGGGAGTCTTTCCTGGGCTCGGACCGAAGCAAAGTGAGGTCCCGGAAGCAGTCAGGAGAAGTACACAGGAGGAAAACACTGGATTCTTCCTCTGAGTGGCTAAAACTCATACACATCATTATCTCTGCAAAATGATATTTCCCACCTAAAAGAGCAATGAAAAGATCAAACGGCTCCATAGAAGAGTAAGACAGCCGAAAATAGGGGTTGATGTAAAATATCATCGCTTTTTGAAACTTTACAAAGGAGGAGCGATTGAGATATACACAAATTCCCCACAAGATCAAGATCACAGCCTCATACTGAGGTAACAGGAGGCTAATTGATACCTTAATGACCTCATATTGAGGTAACACGTTCCATATGACAATATAAACAGAACCAGAAACATTCTCATACTGAGGTAAACAAAACCTAACGAAAGGTGGATTCCCAATCAAGATCATTTGCTCAAAAAAGTCAAAGGCTCGAAGAGAGACAGTACCTTCGGAGAACACATGAGATAGAGAACTAGATTTGGAAGAGACCGTCAAAGGACTTGAAGTAGACACGACCAACTCCAAATCGGGTGGATCTGGAGGGTCTGGTGGGACTGGCGGAGATGACACAAGGGCCGCCACCCACAAGGCCTTTGGCCGGGAGAGGGACAGAGGATGGCAGAGCTCGGAGGAAGAGGAGATCGAAGGAATGATCAGGATGATCTGGAGGTTCAGGAGGTTTAAGGAGGGAAAGAGACTCAAACGGAACTGGAGACATCTTACTCGGTGGTGGATCTGACGGCTCCGACGGAGAATAAGACAGACTCGAGAATTCAGTCCTCAAAAGCGCCACATAGCCCATCAAAAAGGTCACCTGAGAGAAAGATTGGCCGGAGAAGATCTCACCGGAAAACGACAGTGTGGAGGAGGAACGGGACTTCGAACGGAAACAAAGCCGGCTCGGAGAAGGAGGAGACAAAACACTGGTCAGGAGGAGACAAAACACTGGTCAGGAGGAGAGCACATCAGAGGAGTGCTGCCGGTGGAGATCCATCTTCGATTCTGAGTGCGGCGGCTGGGACTTCCTTGGGCTTCGTGTCTGGGAGAGAAACGCTCTCTAGGGCGAACTCTGCTTAGACGTCATGTTTAAAAATAGTATTATGATACATTACTTTGATAATATCACTATCTTTGAAATTTCGAAGAAATAATATACTTTAGTTTCAAAGTAGAAAGCAAGTGACTAAGGTTCGTAGGTTAGTGGTTGTATCAGTGCAGCTGATGTAGTATTATTCGGATGCAACTCCGCCTGATACATATTATTCAAAAAGCGAATAAAACATGAAGCACATAGGACGACACATGATTTAATGAAAGTATTGGCCCCGCTAATCTTCATTAGCTATAAAAAAAATCATTAAATTTATACTACAGATGAGCTTCTACAAGATTTATCCTCTATAGCAACAATGATCTCAAGAATAAGGAATAAATGTCTACAATAATAACGATCTGATCGAGGAGTAAACAAATATTATACATAATAATCTGCTTTAGTCAGGTTCAGTTTCTCTTGACAAAGTTTTCGTTCCGTGATCTTCAAACGAAAAATGATACCTTCTTCG
Source organism: Thlaspi arvense (assembly GCA_911865555.2). NCBI lineage: Eukaryota > Viridiplantae > Streptophyta > Magnoliopsida > Brassicales > Brassicaceae > Thlaspi > Thlaspi arvense. The sequence continues at coordinate 5,882,896 of OU466861.1, forward strand.
AGCAATCACACAAACGGCTTCAAACAATCATAGATATCTTACGATCATTAGTTTTTTAAAGTTATGTATAATTTGTAGAAAGCACAAACCACATTATCATTATAATTGATGAATCAAATTGTTGTAAAATCGTTATACGTATTCGTTATAGGTCATCTCGCCCCAATAAACGCTCCAATTATAGAGCAATAATCTGCTTCAATTTCTCTTGACAAAGTTTTCGTTCCGTGCTCTTCAAACCAAAAATAATACCTTCTTTGAAAAAATTTATTTCCTTCTTCGAGTAATCAAACAAACGGTTTCATACAATCATAGATATCTTTACAATCATAGTTTTCTAAAGTTGTGTATAATTTGTAAAAAGTACAAACCACATCTGTTGAACTAAGCTTGAAATGAAGCTTTGGAAGCAAGCTATCCTAGTTCTATCAAGATAAGGATACCTAAAGTGTTTAGGATTAGAGATTAATGTTTTAGGAGTTATCTAATGCATTCTCTAATTGAATTAGGATTTGGTTATTGGCTATATAAGCAATGTCGAGTTGTGACATTAGTTTATCAGAGATTATGTGTTTAAGGTTTTTTGAGTTATTTTCCTTAAGCTAATAAGAGAGTCATTCTTATTGATCTTTGAGCACTTCAATTCTATAGTTCTTGATCTCAATTCAATAATTGGTATCAGAGCTTCAGAGTTTGAAGAGATAGAGTACGAACCATGGGAGATTTGATTGCTGCAGCAACTGCAGCAAGACCTAGAGAAGGAGGAGGACCGCCCTCAATAACATGTCCTATGCTGAATGCAACCAACTACACTGTATGGGCTATGAGAATGCGAATTACTCTCAAAGTTCATAAAGTATGGGAGGTTGTAGAAACAGAGGCTACCCCACCCGATGGAGAGAAGAATAATATGGCCATCGCCCTACTATTTCAGTCAATCCCTGAGACACTTGTTCTGCAGGTCGGTGAACTTGAAACAGCTAAAAAAGTGTGGGATGCGATTAAGGCAAGATATGTAGGAGCGGAGAGAGTTAAAGATGCCAGACTACAGACGCTAATGGCTGAATTTGATCGGCTAAAGATGAAGGATGCACAAAAAATCGATGACTTTGCTGGAACGTTATCTGAAGTAGCCTCAAAATCAGCCGCTCTTGGAGCAAGTATTGAAGAGTCAAAACTTGTCAAGAAATTCTTGAAAAGTCTTCCACGGAAGAAATATATTCACATAGTTGCTTCACTTGAGCAAGTTTTGGACCTCAATACCACCAGCTTCGAAGACATCATAGGGAGACTAAAAGCATACGAAGAACGAATCTCTGAGGAAGACGACATCCAGGAAGACCAAAGTAAGCTCATGTACCTGAGTGAGGAAGCACAAAGTAGTCAATCGAGTTGCGACTACAACAGAGACAACAAGGGCAGAGGTCGAGGAGGTCGAAATAGAGGAAGAGGTCGCGGACATTCCAGTGGGGGAAGAGATACATCAAAGGTGATGTGCTTCCGCTGTGACAAATTCGGTCACTATGCTTCAGTGTGCCCATATAGATTGTTGAAGTTACAAGAAGCACAAGAAGAAGAAGAAGATAACGATACACAAGATGCAGACGAGATCATGATGCACGAGGTAGTGTATCTTAATGAAAAAAACTGTCATCCGAGCAAGTACGAGAAGACTAATGAAGGGGGGAGCGTGTGGTATCTTGATAGCGGAGCAAGTAACCACATGACAGGAGACAGGAGGTACTTCAACAGAATAGACGACTCTGTTACAGGGAAGGTACGATTCGGTGACGATTCGCGCATAGATATAAAAGGAAAAGGTTCGATATCCTTTGTTGACATGAATGGAAAATCGCGAATTATGTATGATGTCTATTTCATACCAGACCTGAAAAGCAACATCATCAGTTTAGGACAAGCCGAAGAGTCTGGTTGCGACATAAGAATGAGGAACGGATACCTGACGATGCATGATCCAGAGGGTAAACTGCTTGTTAAAGCTGAACGAGCCAGAAATCGACTCCACAAGGTGCATATGGGGCTAAAAGATACCGCTTGTCTTAACCTAACATCAACGAGTGAGACCAGCAGATGGCATGCAAGGATGGGGCATATAAATCATGAAACAATGAAGTCTATGTTCAAGAAAGAATTGGTCCAAGGAATCCCACATATCGAGTTTCAGAAGGAAGTGTGTGGCTCATGTTTGCTTGGCAAGCAAGCAAGACAAGTGTTTCCTCAAGCGTCTACATATCGGGCAAGTAAAGTACTGGAACTCATACATGGGGATCTCTGCGGACCTATAACACCAAGCACAGCTGCTGGAAACAAATATATCTTTGTTCTTGTCGATGACCACTCCAGGTATATGTGGACAATATTGTTAAAGGAGAAGAGTGATGTCTTTAACAAATTCAAGAACTTCAAACGAATGGTAGAGCAAGACTCAGGGGAGAGTGTTAAAACTTTCAGAACGGACCGAGAAGGAGAATTCGTCTCGCAAGAGTTTGTTTCATTCTGCAAAGAATCCGGGATCAAGCGACACCTCACAGCTCCTTATACCCCACAGCAGAACGGAGTGGTCGAGAGGAGAAACTGAACTTTGATGGAAATGACAAGGAGCATTATGAAACACATGCATATACCGAATTACTTGTGGGGTGAAGCGATCCGGCACTCCACATATTTGTTAAACAGAGTGGCGACGAGAGCACTCAAGGATAAGACACCTTATGAGATATACAAGTCAAAGAAACCGAGGATCGATCATTTGAGAATTTTCGGGTGTATCTGCTTTGAAAAGGTAGACAAACCACATCTCAGAAAATTAGATGACAGTTCGCGGATGCTCGTTCATCTGGGAACAGAACCAGGATCAAAAGCCTATCGACTTCTTGATCCAACATCCCGAAAGATAGTGGTGAGTAGAGACGTGGTCTTTGATGAAACTAAAGGTTGGAATTGGAACCATGACAATTCCTCTCAAATCGGAGAATTCAGTGTTATCCTTGGCGAGTTTGGGAATCATGGTATACAAGAAGCAAGAGAGCTTGAGTCCGAAGAAGAACAAAACATCACAGGCCAGTCCGTGAGTCAGAGAGACGCAGAAGACAGTGGTAACTCCGGACCTACGCACGAACAAGATCTGGTTCGTATGAGTACAGAAAAACAGAGCATTGAGAATGAGAAACAGAGTGCTGCTGTGAGAATAAAGAGAAACCCAGAAAAACAGAGTGTTGTGACAGCACCGGTTCTCCGAAGAACAGAAAGAGAAAGTACACTGCCAACGTACTTACAAGACTATGTGCTACTAGCAGAAGAAGAGGGAGAGATGTTATTGTTCTGTCTCAACAATGAGCCTCGAAACTTTAACGAAGCTAAAGGATCACGAGAATGGACCTTAGCGTGTGAAGACGAAATACTCTCGATTGAGAAGAATCTCACATGGAATTTGATAGAATTACCGAGAGGAGCTAAAGCAATTGGACTAAAGTGGGTCTTCAAACTTAAACGAAACGCAGATGGGAACATAAACAAACACAAAGCACGACTAGTCGCAAAAGGGTACGTACAGCAGTATGGAGTGGATTTTGAGGAGGTTTTCGCTCCAGTAGCACGAATAGAGACAATACGACTTCTATTCAATCTTGCAGCATCCAATGGATGGGAGATACATCATCTTAATGTGAAGACTGCTTTCTTACATGGCGAACTAAAGGAGACTGTCTTCGTCACACAACCGGAAGGCTTTGAGATAAAAGGGCAAGAAAACAAAGTTTATAGGCTTAACAAAGCCTTATACGGACTCAGGCAAGCACCTAGAGCGTGGAATAATAAGCTAAATCAAATACTTATGGAATTCCAGTTCAAAAAGTGCTCAAAAGAACCTTCGGTATATCGAAAGGAGTTGAGCGGAGATCTCCTTATCGTGGCGGTTTATGTGGATGATCTGTTTTTCACGGGAACAAACATGAACATCATTGACGAATTCAAGGCAGAAATGGCATCCAAATTCGAGATGAGTAACCTCGGAAGACTAACTTATTATCTCGGGATTGAGGTAAGCCAGCATAGCGAAGGAATAGTCTTAAGCCAGAGGAGGTACGCTCAGAAGATTTTGGAGGAAGCTGGAATGAAGGACTGCAACCCGGTTCACATACCAATGGACTTTGGTTTGAAGTTATCCAAGTCGGAAGAAGAGAAAGAAATAGATGCTACTTGGTATAGGAAGAATGTGGGTTGTCTGCGGTATTTGCTACATACCAGACCTGATTTATCCTACTGTGTTGGAGTGTTGAGTCGATATATGCAGAGCCCAAGGGAGTCTCATGGCGCTGCTATGAAACAATGTTTGCGATACTTGCAGGGTACTACAACGTTAGGTCTGACGTTTGGAAGAGCAGATTCTGAGGTTCCAAAACTGATTGGGTATAGTGACAGCAGTCACAACGTTGATCCAGACGATGGGAAGAGTACGACAGGCCATATTTTCTATCTCGGTGGAAGCCCAATCACTTGGTGTTCACAGAAACATGATACCGTAGCACTGTCTTCTTGTGAAGCCGAGTTCATGGCAGGTACAGAAGCTGCGAGACAGGCGATTTGGCTTCAGGATTTACTTAGTGAAATCACTGGAGTGTCATATGAAAGGATTGTTATCCGGATTGACAATAAGTCAGCTATTGCGCTCACAAAAAATCCGGTGTTTCACGGAAGAAGTAAACATATTCACACACGTTACCATTTTATACGTGAATGTGTTGAGAATGGGCAAATCGAAATGGAGCACATTCCTGGTAATCAACAAAAGGCAGATATACTAATGAAAGCACTTGGTAGGATCAAGTTCAAAGAGATGAGAGATCTCATTGGCGTTCAAGACTTGAAGCAAAACGATTTCAAGCTTAAGGGGGAGATTATTGAACTAAGCTCGAAATGAAGCTTTGGAAGCAAGCCATCCTAGTTCTATCAAAATAAGGATACCTAAAGTGTTTAAAATTAGAGATTAATGTTTTAAGAGTTATCTAATGCATTCTCTAATTGAATTAGAATTTGGTTATTGGCTATATAAGCAATGTCAAGTTGTGACATTAGTTTATCAGAAATTATATGTTTAAGGTTTTGAATTATTTTCCTTAAACTAATAAGAGAGTCATTCTTATTGATCTTTAAGCACTTCAATTCTATAGTTCTTGATCTCAATTCAATAACATCATCATTATAATTGATGAATCAGATTGTTGTAAAATCGTTATACGTATTCGTTATAGGTCATCTCGCCCCAATAAACGCTCCAATTATAGAGCTTCGTTATCATAAGATTCCATATATTAAGAAAAAATGTTTTATGTAATTTGTCTGGCCGTTTACTTGACTTCTTAGCGTGTAGAAACTGGCAACGATTGCTATCCAAACCTCGTTAGAATATTCAAAAAAAAAAAAACAAAAAACATGCATGTGACCATACACTTCGCAATTCTCTATAAAATACCACCTTCTCATACTCGTTTCTTGGCAACCAAGACATATAAACCAAAGCATTTACATCAAAACATTTCCTACTTTTCTCTCTCTCAAAGAATGGCTTCGATCGTTTTCTTGATTCTAGCCATTGTGTTGTGGTCCAGAACTTCAGAAGCCACATCTCATGGGGGACTCTTTGAAGCTTCTGCCATAGACAAACATGAGCAATGGATGGCTCGGTTCCATCGCGTTTACTCTGACGATTCTGAGAAAACGCGTAGGTTCGAGATCTTTAAGAAGAACTTGGAGTTTGTCGAGAGCTTCAACATGAAACCGAACATAACGTACAAGTTGGGTGTCAACGAGTTCTCTGATCTTACCGACGAGGAATTTCGGGCGAGGTACATGGGGCTAGTGGCTCCCGAGGACTTGACCGGAATCTCAACGTCGGCGTCGTTTAGATATGAGAGTGTCAGCGAAACCGGTGAGAGCATGGATTGGAGACAGGAGGGTGCCGTTACATCCGTAAAGAACCAAGGCCGATGTGGTAATTTAGTTATCATAATTGATTTAATCACTCTCACATTTTTTTTGGCAAAAACCGAGAAATTTTATTCCTGTCAAAATCGAAAAATATATTTTTCTGCAAAAACCGAGAAATCTTCTACATAATTCATTTTCTCATCAAACCAAAAATCACGCTTTCCTACCAAAACAATAAACTACAATTTTCCGCGAAAATAAAAAATTGCATTATCTCTTGAGAAATTGTGTTTTCCCGTGAAACATAAGAAATTGCATTTTCCCGCAAAAACAAAAAAAATCACATTATTCATCATAAACTGAAAAATTGCATTTCCCATCTAAAACAATAAATTGCGTATTCCCGCCAAAATCGAGAAATTTTCTTTTCCCATTAAACCGAGAAATTGCATTTTCCGTCAAAATCATCAAATTCCAATTTTTCGCGAAAACTAATAAATCATATTTTTGCGCGAAAACCAAGAAATCGCATTATCTGTCAAAAGCCAAAATTTGCATTACCTATTAAAACTAAGAAATCGCATTTTTGTCAAAATTAAAAAATTACATTTCTCATCAAAACTGATCATTTTCCCATCAAAACTAAGATATTTTTTTTTTCCGTCAAAATCAATTTTTTTTGTTTTCTCACCAAAACCAAAAATTCATATTTTCTCGCCAAATCCAAGAATTCGCTATTTCTGCCATAACCGAGAAATTATGTTTTGCTACCAAAACTGAAAATCACATTTTTTTACTGAAACCAAGAAATCATCTATTTTGTGTAAAACAGAGAAATTCACTATTCCCGCCATAGCCAAGAATAATTGTTTTCTCGCGTGTTTTCCTAACAAAACTGAGAAATTGTATTTTTCTGCCAAAATTGTTAAGTTGTATTTTTTCCGCAAAAACTGTAAAATTGCATTTTCATACGAAAACCAAGAAATCGTATTATCCATCAATAACAGAAAATTGTGTTGCCAGTCAAAAACAAAGATTTAATTTTTTTTATTTGTTGTTATTTATTATTTAAGTTTGAATTTGGCAAAAAATAAAATAAATATTTTTTATTTATTGTTATTAATTATTTGGGCTTGGATTTGGTAAAAAATAAAATAAAGATTAATAGAAAAAGTATTTGGATTTTTAATGGATTTGAATTTAAAAATTAAAATAAATAGATGAGTTGTATTAATAAAATGTTTTGATTGGTGAAATTTTTTGCTGAAGTGTCATCTTCGAAAGCTCCAAAATGCTGATGTGTCATCTCTAGAAAAGACATTGGTGTTATTGTTGTATTGATTAATTTGGTAGATAAGATTTGTAAGATCAATAAATTACGACCTTTTCAATAATAATTTTATTTACGTAATTCTCTTACAATAATATTATGGAATGAACAAGATACTAATTATATGGTTCTCCTTCTAAATTGCGACATTATATATATATTGTTTTTAAGTCATTTTAAAAATAATATTATGGAAACAACGATAACTTAATTTACAAAACCAAAAAAAAAACAACGACATACTTTTCTCTCTCGAACAATTGTTGTTTGGATGTTACGATAACGACATACTTATTACATATGGTTCTCCTTGTCCCGCTACTCCTTCTCCTCCTCTTGATGTCATCATTTTACGTCATGTTTACAAATAGTATTATGATACATTTACTTTGATAATATCACAATCTTTGAAATTTCGAAGAAATAATACTTTAGTTTCAAAATAGAAAGCAAGTGACTAACGTCAGCTCCGGCCCAATGAATTTTAAAGTTTTTGGGCAAAAAAAATTTTTGGGCTCTTTAATATCAAAAATTAAAATTTTGGACCTTTCAATATCAAAAATTGAAATTTTGGACCTTTTAATATCAAAAATCTAAATTTTTTAAGTTATTTTTTAATGATTTTGTCAATAAAAAAATAATTTAAATAAAAAATATATTTTATTAGATCAATATTTTTGGAAATGGACTCTTAAATATACAATATTGTCTAAAATTTGATCTGGGCTCCTGGACAGGCACACCTCTATTCACCCCTCTTAGGCCAGGCCTGACTAAGGTTCGTAGGTTAGTGGTTGTATCAGTGCAGCTGATGTAGTATTATTCGGATGCAACTCCGCCTGATTCATGTTATTCAAAAAGCGAATAAAACATGAAACACATAGGACGACACATGATTTAATGAAAGTATTGGCTCGTTTTTCTAATACCGGGCCCACTAATCTTCATTAGCTATAAAAAAATTGATTAAATTTGTACTAGAGATGAGCTTCTACAAGATTTATCCCTATAGCAACAATGATCTCAAGAATAAAGAATAAATATCTATAACAATAACGATCTGATTGAGGAGTAAGCAATATTATACATAATAATCTGCTTTAGTCAGGTTCAGTTTCTCTTGACAAAGTTTTCGTTCCGTGATCTTCAAACCAAAAATGATATCTTCTTCGAGCAATCACACAAACGGCTTCAAACAATCATACATATCTTACGATCATAGTTTTCTAAAGTTATGTATAATTTGTAAAAAGCACAAACTTTATTGGGCTGAGAATGTAATTAACATAGAGTTGGGTATATATTATGTTAATTACGGTTTGTGTAATATGGTTACCGCATGTATATAAGGCGATGCCTTCACAATTTTATTAATAAGAAATCATTTACACTAAATCAGGTTTCTTAACATGGTATCAGAACTAAACCTAAAATTTTAGGTTCTCGATCTTTGACACCTCTATCGTTTTTTTTCTTTTCCTTTTTGACTTTAAGTTTTACAATCATTCTGTTGTAACTCTTTTCTAAAATCACACACATGACGGACGACTCCAGTGTTGTGAGAGACGGATCGCTAGCTACATAATCCTCTAAAGCTCGATTCGAGACGCCAAGACGGCGTATCGATCCCTATGATTTGACGTCTGGAGACAATCCTGGATCTATCATCTCTCAACCTCAACTTCGAGATCCCAACTACGATGAATGAGCTTCGAATCTGAGGCTGGCTTTGCGTGCAAGGAAGAAATTTGGATTTGTTAATGGAACTATCCTCTGTCCTTCTGAAGATTCAGACGACATAGAAGATTGGTGGGCAAATAACGCTATGGTTGTTTCTTGGATCAAACTTACGATTGCTCCAGATCTTAGTAGTTCCTTATCTCATCATGAGATAGCGAGTGACCTTTGGACGCATATACAAAAACGCTTTGCCTTGAAGAGTGGACAAAGAGTCCAACGTCTTAAGATGGAACTTGCAAATTGCCATCAGAAAGGACTGGCAGTAGAAGCGTATTACGGGAAATTAACAAAACTTTGGACAAGTTTAGGTGATTTTTAACGTGCCAAGACTGGTGAGGAGATTGAAAAAGAAAGAGAAGAAGATAAATTTCACCAGTTCTTGATGGGATTGGATGAAAGTATCTTCGGGGCTGTCAAATCATCTTTGCTTTCCCGTGATCCGTTGCCGTCTTTGGATGAAGCGTATCAGGTGGTGAGCCAAGATGAAGAATCTAAGCGCTCGGGTCGTTTACTAGAGGAATGTAATGAGGGAGTTAGCTTTGCTGCTCAGACCTCTCGCTCCAAGCCATCTCCTGAGCTACGCGACCCTAATGCTATCTGTAATCTTTGCGGGCGTAAGAGACACTTAGCTTCGAACTGTTTTTGGAAAATTGGCTACCCGCATTAGTGGGGGGATAGGCCACAATCTGCGCTACCTAATACACCACATGCAGCTACAGAGGTGGTTCCTGAGCGGCGTGCTGCTCCAGCTCCAGCTCCATCCCCGAGATGGTCTGAAACAGCTCGTTTGAATCATGTTGTTGCTTCGGTGCCAACTAGTTCTGCTTATACGGCGATCACAGATGCTGATCGTGTGGGTTTCAGCGGGCTCAACAATCAACAATGGAAGACATTAGTTGCTCTGCTCAACGACCGTAGTTGCAGTCCACATGAATGTCTCTTCGGTAAGTTCATTATTGAATCTTGGATCATAGATACTGGTGCTTCTAATCATATGACTGGAAGTCTTGAGTTCCTATCGAACGTTTGTGAGATACCACCGGCTTACATCAAACTCCCGGATGGTCATTTACAACAGCTAGTAAACAAGGGCATGTTGTTTTAGGTTCTCATCTTCGTTTGACTAATGTCCTCTTCGTTGCGGGTCTACAATGCCATCTGATCTCCGTATCTCAGTTGACTAGAGATAGTCAGTGCATATTCCAGATTTCTGACAGACTTTGTGTTGTTCAAGACCGCATCACATTGACGTTGATTGGAGCGGGTGAAAAGCTGAACGGACTCTATTGCTTTCATGGCACAGAGACTATGGCAGTGGCGCATGCTGTGGAGAAACAATCAATGGATGTCTGACATAGGCGCTTGGGTAATCCTGCTTCGAAGGCAATGGAGATGCTTCCTTTAGCTGATATTAGTAGTAGTAGTAGTTTTGATAATAAGCATTGCGAAGTTTGTATTCGTTCCAAACAGATAAGAGATTCATTTCCTTTGAGTAATAATAAAACAACACGGGTTTTTGATCTTGTGCATTGTGACTTATGGGGTCCTTATCGGACTACATCTGTTTGCGGATCATGCTATTTTCTCACGATCGTCGATGATTACTCACGGGCACTCTGGATTTATCTGCTACCAAATAAAACAAAGACTGCTTCCACACTACAAAATTTCATCGCTCTTGTTGAACGACAGTTCAATCAGCAAGTCAGGACTTTTCGAAGTGATAATGGGTCTGAGTTTATGTTCCTTACTGATTACTTTCAGACCAAACGGATTATCCATGAAACCTCTTGCGTAGGAACACAGCAACAAAATGGCAGAGTGGAGAGAAAACATCGACATATTCTGAATGTCGCTCGTGCGCTTCATTTTCAAACGAACTTGCCAGTTAATTTCTGGAGTTTCTGTATCCTTTCAGCTGGCTACTTGATTAACAGAACTCCGACTGCAGTTCTTGCAGGAAAAACACCATTTGAGATGTTGTATGATCGTCAAGCCCCTATGAATCATCTTCGTGTTTTGGGTTGTCTGTGCTACGTCCATAATCAGCGTACAGGGGGAGACAAGTTTACTTCTCGCAGCAATCGTTCGGTTTTCATCGGCTATCCTTTCGGTAAAAAGGGATGGCGGGTTTACGATATGGATACTGGTGCTATCACGACTTCGCGGAACGTCATCTTCTGTGAAATTGAGTTCCTTTTTGCTGTCGCTCGTGATGAAATCCCCGATCTTTTTGCTCCTTCAGCCTCTTTTGTTCCATATGATCTTGACGACGATCCTCTTGCGGAGGTCCCTCCGATGAACTCTGTATCTCCGATCCCGCCAAACGACGAGTCTACTGCTGTTATTGACTCGCCCCCTATCATTCCGTCTTCTACATTACCAGGCAGTCTGATCGAATCTACTTCCCCTACATTATCTACTTCTCAGGATTTGTCGCTGCCGTCGAATTCTCGCATTACTGACACCATAGACATGAATATTGAGTCTATGATTTCATCTACACAGAGTTCTCCTTTGGAGTCTCCGATATCTCCTACTGCGTTGTCTCCAACGGAAACATAGGAGACACGTGCAACAGAGGAGCCACGTGAAACAGAGCATGAAGATGAACCATAGTCGGATCCTGATTCCCTTGATATGCCTTTGGGCAAAGGTTTTCGCCCTAAAATCCGCTCTGTAAAACTCAAGGAATATGTCACTTATACTACACAGTCTGGTTCCGACAGCGATTGGCTCGACTCCTCCTGGTATCCGATTGATGATTTTGTCGATTGTAATTAATTCTCTGAACATCATCAGATTTTTCTTGCTGCCATCTCTTCGTCTGTCATTCCTCGCACATATACTGAGGCTTTTGCGGATGAAAATTGGCGAGGAGCTGTTTGCACAGAGATTGATGCACTCGAAGAGAGTGGTACTTTGTCCGTCGAGACTCTTCCTCCGGGCAAGACCGCCTTGGGAAGTAAATGGGTTTTCACCGTGAAGTATCGTTCTGATGGGACTGTCGAACGATATAAAGCTCGTCTCGTGGTTCTTGGCAACCACCAAACCGAAGGTGTTGACTACGACGAGACGTTTGTTCCTGTTTGTAAGATAGTTAGTGTTCGATCTCTGTTGGAAATCTCGGTTTCTAGGGATTGTGAGGTGCATCAGATGGGCGTTCATAATTAGAGATGTCAATTTGGGCTAAAGTCCGAAGCCCGGTTTGGCCCGGCCCTGAAAATATCGGGTTTGGGCTTTGGTATAAAAGCCAAAAAAAAAATCAAGCTTTTTGGGCTAAACCCATTCGGGCTTACCCGAAAAGCCCTGTACTTTATATTATAATTTTATTTAGAATTTTTTATTAATAAATTATCTTTACAATTTTGAAAAAATTAGAGTTATTAATTTTTTTATAATACTCTTTATTAATATAAAACTTTAATTTTTAGTTGTGTGCCTTCATATAACATCAATGCTCAAACTAAGCTAGTTTCAAGAAGCACTCATATTTTCATCTTGAAGATTTTCATCTCGATTTATATTGTTTCTACTATTTACATTACTTATTTACTGTTGGAATAATGAATAGCACAATCCGTGCCTCTCTCTCTATTCTATTGATGTTTATATAGTAATATTACAACGGTTAAATAATAATTACAAAATATACTACATTCCTATTTTATTATATTTCCTTATCTATCACTCCCCCGCAGTCGTAACGAGAGGAGGGTGAACGTTAAGACTGGTGCGAAAAGAGCTGAATAGAGCTGTTGGGATGCCTTTAGTAAAGATGTCTGCATATTGGTGACTTGAAGGAACGTGAAGTACTCGGACTTGTCCTAATGCAACTCGCTCGCGGACAAAATGGATGTCAATTTCGACATGTTTCGTTCGTTGATGCTGGACCGGGTTTGTCGAAAGATAAACCGCACTTACATTGTCACAATAGACTATTGTAGCAGTGTTGATGGGACAATGCAGTTCCAAGAGGAGGTTTCAGAGCCAGGTAGCTTCAGCAACGGCGTTAGCAACTCCACGATACTCTGCTTCGGCGCTGCTTCTAGATATTGTTGGCTGGCGTTTAGATGACCATGATACTATGTTGTCTCCGAGAAAGATGCAGTAGCCTGATGTGGATCGTCGGGTTGTAGAACAACCAGCCCAGTCCGCATCGGTATAGGTAGTAATTTTGGAGGTGTTTGTTGGTGTGATTTGAATTCCATGAGTAAGCGTTCCTTTGATATATCGTATGATCCGTTTTAGAGCATTGAAATGTGGCTCTCGAGGATCATGCATGTGAAGGCAGATTTGTTGTACAGCATAAGCTATGTCCGGACGTGTAAACGTCAAGTATTGGAGGGCGCCGGCAAGACTCCACTATAAAGTAGGGTCTGCGACTGGTGGGCCAGCGTCTGCAGCCAGCTTGGAGGATGTATCTACTGGTGTTGAGCAGAGCCTGACATTCCAGCTCGATGAATAATATCAGCTGCGTAGTTTTGTTGATTGAGAAATAGCCCATCTTTGCTCCTGTTTATACCAATTCCAAGAAAATAGTGAAGATCACCCAAATCAGTCATTGAAAATTCAGAGCTAAGAGATATTATGATCGACCGTAATAATCTAGGTGTTGACGCAGTGAGACCAATGTCATCGACGTACAGCAAGAGATAAGCTAGTTCTTGTCCACGGGAGTAAACAAAAAGAGACGCATCTGATTTGCTTTGTTTGAAGCCGATTTTAGTTGCATATTGAGCAAATCGTTGATACCAAACACGTGGGGCTTGCTTGAGACCATATAACGACTTGTGGAGAAGGCATACATGGTTGGGTCGAGTGACATCTACAAATCCAGGAGGCTGATGCATGTAGACGATTCCCGTGAAGGAATGCGTTTTTGACGTCAAGTTGATGGATCGGCCATTGACGAGATACAGCAACATGAAGAACAGTACGAATTGTTGAAGGCTTGACTACGGGACTGAAAGTTTCATCGCAATCAATTCCAATCTGTTGAGATTTACCATTGGCGACGAGACGAGCCTTGTATCTTGATAAACGACCATCTGCATCAAACTTATGACAAAATATCCACATAGAACGAACAATATTAGCGTTAGGAGGCCGTGGAACTATCGTCCATGTGCCACTTGCAATTTGAGCATCATACTCAACATTCATTGCATTATTCCAATTTGGATCATGAGAAGCTTGCACGTGAGATAAAGGAAGAGGGGAAATAACGTCTGTATGTAGAGAAATGATAGTTTTCTTTTTGGTAATCCCGTTGCGACTGCGAGTTTGTATACGAGGAATGATAACTTTCTTTTTGGTATTTACGTTGCGACTGCGAGTTTGAATACGAGGTGGGTCCGATGGATTAGATTGAGAGGTGGAAGGAGCAGAAGATACAGTTACCCTTGTTGTGGAGGGAAGAGGCGATGATATGGGGTTTTGCGATTGAGGAGCTGTTGTTACTGACTGGGAATTTTGGTTTTGAATAAAGGGTTGTGTAACAATAGGATGCGATAATGAATCCGAGGAAGAAGGTTGTAAAACAGAGTTTTGGGGTTCATGTGAAGAATTTGTAATTGATGGAGTGAATGTGTTTGAGGTAGACGGAGTGGTGGAAGAATGGGATGGTTGTGTTGGAAAATGTGTAATAGGAGGATAAGAAAAAATGATAGATGATGGTGGTGGTGGAGTTCCATTTGGTGAATTGTGAAAGGGAAATAAAGATTCATCAAATGTAACATGACGTGATAAAATGATACGTTTAGATTGGAGATCAAGACATCGATACCCTCGGTGTATTGCAGGATATCCTAGAAAAACACACTTAGAAGATCTAGGAGATAGTTTATCTTTTGACGTAGAAATGAGATTTGGATAGCACATACAACCAAAAAGACGTAGATAGTCATAAGTGACAGGTTTTTGAAAGAGACGAGAGAAAGGGATTTCATTGTTGATAGCACTAGAAGGAAGGATGTTAAAGAGATGGGTTGCCATATGAAGTGCTTCCACCCAATAGGAAGAGGGCATATGGGCCTGAAAAAGAAGAAAACGAATCATGTTGTTGAGTGTTCGAAGAGTGCGTTCCGCACGTCCGTTTTGTTGAGAGTATGAAGACAGGAAAAACGAGATTGAATGCCATTAGCAGAGATGAAGTTTTGAAATTCACGACTAGTGTATTCACCACCATTGTCACATTGGAAAGCTTTAACTGTTTTCTGAAATTGTGTTTGAATAAAATGATAAAAATGCAAAAACTTTGTGAAAACTTCACTCTTTTGACGTAAAGGATAAACCCAAAGAAAATGAGTAAATTGATCCAAAAAAATTACATAATAGCGAATTCCACTAACACTAGGGACTGGCGAAGTCCAAATATCTGAATGAATAATATCAAAAGGAGAGAAAACTTGTGTAGTTGAAGAAGAAAATGGCTGCCGAGTATGTTTCCCAAGCTGACATTCATGGCATAAAGGAAACTTAATCGGTTGTGAACACTTGAGAAAACCAGAAGAAATTAAAAAACGAAGCGTTGCACTCCCGGGATGACCGAGGCGGCGATGCCAAAGATTGGCAGAGGAAGTGGTGGAGATGAGAGCTTGCGAGTGAGAACGTGAGGATGGTGATATGGAGTAAAGGGGACCAGAGCTGTCACATCGGATTATAGGTGTCCGAGTTTGAAGATCCTTTGCCAAAAAACCAAAAGGATCAAACTCAATAGAACAAGAATTTTCTTTTGTAAATTGACGTACGGAAATCAAATTTTTTAAAATTCCTGGGCAAAGCAAAACATTTTGAAGATAAAGAGGACGAGTTAAAGTAGAAAATGAAGTTTCACCCTTTGCGGTGACCGGTAGTGACGAACCGTTACCAACTGTTACCAATGGAAGAGTAGAGGGAGAGGATAATTGAATGAAAGAGAGCTTACCTGGTTGTGAAGTTAGGTGTGCAGTTGCGTCTGTGTCCATGTACCATCCGGAATCAGTCGGATCTTGTAAGGTCATTGTGTTGAAAGCACCAGCGAGCATAGTTGGAATGAGATCCTGATTCATTTCTCCCTGATGTTGTGGTTGATTAGTCTGAGATAAATAAGCAGCACCACGTTGTTGTTATGGCATTGATCCAAGAATTCCAGATTGCGCAGGTGAAAACGGAGTCTGAAATTGTTGTTGTTGGGGACGATTATACCAGTTTTGTTGAGGCCAAACAGGATGATGTTGTGGCCATACTGGTTGTTGATGGGGCCAAGACCACGGAGGTAAAGATGATTGACGAGAGTTCCAATTCTGGCTGTTGTTATTACGTCCTCTTCCTTGACTTTGACGACCACGATTTCCTCTGTTGTTGCGATAGCCTCTGTTATTGTTATTGTATCCACGATGATTGGTGAATTCGGGTTGGTGTGGACGCGTTTGTGGAGTCATGGCTAAAAGAATCTGAGATGATGAAGCATTGTCGTCATGATGTGAAACAGATTGACGTTTGGTTTTGAGTCTAGATTCCTCATCAATGAGCATGGATCTTGCATCGCCGAATGAGCATGGAGGTGTGCGATGTTTGATAACATTGATGATGTTATCAAATTTGGAGCTGAGACCATTTAATAGATGCATAACTAAGGTGCGATCTGAAACAGGAGCGTTGACGTTGGCAAGCATATCTGAGGTCGACTTTAATTTTTGGCAATAATCATGAACCGAGAGATCTCCGATTGTCAACGTACGAAGTTCATTTTCGAGTTGGATTGCACGAGCCTCCTTATTATCGCGGAAGAGGTTTTCAAGCGTGAACCATAGTTCTCGAGCAGAGCATTCATTCTTCAGAACAGAGTTGAGAAGAGATTCGGTAATTGTACCGTAAATCCACATTTTAACCGTATTATCAAGTTGCTTCCACGCTGTGTCTGTCGGTCCTGTTGGGAGAGTTGAGCCATCGAGATGTCCGGTGAGGGAGAAGCTGAAACAGTGGGTTTCAAAAAGGATGCGCCACTGATCGTAATTCATCTTGTTCATGTCAAGAATGATTGGGATGTGGGCCCGAATCTGGGTTAGGCTTGCAGCGGCCGCCATTGATGCAATTTAGAATAAGTGCAGAAAATAGTTACAGAATAAAGAAGAAAAGAGAGAATTGAGAATCGAAAGTTGGGAATAGGTGCAGAAAAAGACTAAAGAGGGAGAATGAAAAAGACGAAAGAGGGAGAATGAGACTCGAGAGAAGCGGCGGACAAAATAAAATTTAGGTTATTTTTTTTTCTCTTAAAGCAATTGGCTCTGATACCATGTTGGAATAATGAATAGCACAATCCGTGCCTCTCTCTCTATTTTATTGATGTTTATATAGTAATATTACAACGGTTAAATAATAATTACAAAATATACTACATTCCTATTTTATTATATTTCTTTATCTATCATTTACTTAATTATATTTGATATTAGAATTTATATGAGGTTATAAGTAAAGTTTTGCTTTCAGATTTGATAAAACTATATTTATGATTATTTTTAAAATTTATTTTATTTTTCTAAAAAACTCGAAAAAGCTTGATAATCCTGTTAGGATCGGGCCGGGCCGGGCCGGGCCGGACCAGCCCGTTTGACATGCCTATTCATAATGCCTTCCTTCACGGCGACTTAGGAGGAGGTTTACATTCATTTTCCTCCTGGTTTTCGGACTGATGATAAATCTCAGGTTTGTCGTCTCCATAAGTCTCTCTATGGACTTCGCCAGGCCCCACGGTGTTAGTTTGCTAAGTTGTCTCATGCACTTAAGGACTATGGATTTACTCAAGACGTTTCAGACTATTCTCTGTTTATCTTTGTCGAGGGTGACATACGATTACATGTTCTTGTGTATGTTGATGATCTCATAGTGACGGGAAGTTCTTTGGGGGTTATTGAAGCATTCAAGGTATATATGAGCTCCTGTTTTAGTATGAAGGATCTCAGACCTCTTAAATACTTCTTGGGGATCGAAGTGGCTCGCAGTTCTCAGGGAATGTATTTATGCCAACGCAAGTACGTTCTTGATATCATCGCCGAGATGGGTTTGTTGGAAGCAAAGCCGGTGTCACATCCTATGGAACAGAATCACTCTTTGGCAAAATCCACAGCCACGCTTCTTCCGGATCCCTCTCGGTATAGACGCCTTGTTAGTAGGCTCATTTACCTTGCTACGACACGCCCATAACTTTCTTACTCCATACATGTTCTTTTTCAGTTTATGCAATCTCCCACGGTGGAACATTGGGATGCTGCAGTTCGGGTTGTTAAATATCTCAAAGGAAACCCGGGACAGGGGATTCTTCTACGTGCGGATGCTGATCTGCGTCTAGTAGCTTGGTGTGATTCAGATTGGGCCGCCTGTCCTCTTTCTCGCAAGTCTCTTACCAGTTGGTTCATACAGTTAGGTGGCTCACCGGTTTCTTGGAAGACGCGCAAGCAAAAGGTCGTCTCACGATCTTCTGCAGAGGCAGAATATAGAGCTATAGCAGATACTGTAAGTGAGCTTCTTTGGATGCGTGCGCTTCTTATAAAGTTAGGAGTGGATTGTTCGGCCCCGATCATTCTACATTGTGATAGTATGTCTGCTATACACCTTAGTGCCAATCCGGTGTTTAACGAGCGCACTAAACATGTGGAGTCGAATTGTCATTTTATACGAGATGAGATAGTCCGTGGCATCATCACTACGAATCATGTTTCTACTACTACGCAGCTTGCCGATATTTTCACCAAAGCACTTCGTCAAAAGTCGTTTCAAGAGTTTGTGTGCAAGTTGGGTATTAGTGACCTACATACTCCAACTTAAGGGAGGGTATTGGGCTGAGAATGTAATTAACATAGAGTTGGGTATATATTATGTTAATTGCGGTTTGTGTAATTAGGTTACCACATGTATATAAGGCGATGCCTTCACAACTTTATCAATAAGAAATCCTTTACACTAAATCAGGTTTCGTGACAAACTACATCATCATTATAATTGATGAATCAAATTGTTGTAAAGTCGTTATACGTATTCGTTATAGGTCATCTCGCCCCAATAATCGCTCCAATTATACGTTATCATAAGATTCCGTATATTAAGAAAAAAGGTTTTACGTAATTTGTCTGGCCGTTTACTTGACTTCTTAGCGTGTCGAAACTGGCAACGATTGCTATCCAAACCTCGTTAGAATATTAAAAAAAAAAAAAAAATGCATGTGACCATACACTTCGCAATTCTCTATATAACACCACCTTCTCATACTCGTTTCTTGGCAACCAAGACACATAAACCAAAGCATTTACATCAAAAACATTTCATACTGTTCTCTCTCTCTCAAAGAATGGCTTCGATCGTTTTCTTGATTCTAGCCATTGTGTTGTGGTCCAGAACTTCAGAAGCCACATCTCGTGGGGGACTCTTTGAAGCTTCTGCTATAGACAAACATGAGCAATGGATGGCTCGGTTCCATCGCGTTTACTCCGACGATTCTGAGAAAACGCGTAGGTTCGAGATCTTTAAGAATAACTTGGAGTTTGTCGAGAGCTTCAACATGAAACC
Organism: Thlaspi arvense; assembly: GCA_911865555.2. NCBI lineage: Eukaryota > Viridiplantae > Streptophyta > Magnoliopsida > Brassicales > Brassicaceae > Thlaspi > Thlaspi arvense. The sequence continues at coordinate 5,902,460 of OU466861.1, forward strand.
GAACATAACGTACAAGTTGGGTGTCAACGAGTTCTCTGATCTCACCGACGAGGAATTTCGGGCGAGGTACATGGGGCTAGTGGTTCCCGATGGCATGACCGGAATCTCAACTTCGGCGTCGTTTAGATATGAGAGTGTCAGCGAAACCGGTGAGAGCATGGATTGGAGACAGGAGGGTGCCGTTACATCCGTCAAGAACCAAGGCGGATGTGGTAATTTAATTACTATCACATTTTTTTTTGTCATTCTATTGGATTGAAACTAATACAAACCATTGAAATGTAACCCGATCTATATCAAACTTTTTTTTTTAGTTATGTAAAACTTATTCAAATCCTAAATATAGTATATAGACACTGAGTTAAGCTATGTTTCACCTCCCTAGTGACATAGGGACGACGCTATATTTACAAACCATTATGATATATAATTCGGTCCACATATATCACATTTTTTAAAAAAGTATATGTTAATATGTAATTTATGAAAATGGAACAGGGTGTTGCTGGGCTTTCGCGACGGTGGCAGCAGTGGAAGGCATAATAAAGATTGCGAAAGGAGAGCTTATATCGCTCTCCGAGCAGCAACTGTTGGATTGCAGCATAGAAAACAACGGATGTGGCAGAGGGTTGAGGTCGAAAGCTTTCGAGTACATAATCAAGAACCAAGGAATCACAACAGAGGATAACTATCCGTACCAGGGATCAGAACAAACTAACAGAGTTTGCAGAAGTGTATGTCTTATTCATGGCTCTCGGCCTAAATATATACTTACATGAGAGTTTATCCTAACGATTAAGAAAGGTAATTACAAGAGAAAAAGGCAATTCTATAAATGTACAATATGAATATAGAATATGTGAATATCCCTCCTATACTCCCCTCAAGTTGAAGCATGCAGATTACAAATGCCCAACTTGATAAGAAGATTTTCAAACTGAGCACGAACCAGAGGTTTCGTAAGGACATCGGCAGGCTGTTGACGTGTGGAGATATGGATGGGAAGAATTTTACCATCGACAACAGCATCACGTACGGAGTGACAGTCACGCTCAATATGCTTTGTTCGTTGATGTTGGACTGGATATGATGCAAGATGAATCGCTGATTGACTGTCACAGAAGATACGAACAGGAGACGTATGAGACGCACAGAAGAAAGAAAGAAGCTCTCGCAGCCATTTGAGTTCTCTTGTAGCGTCAGCCATGCTTTGATATTCAGCTTCGGCTGAAGATAGCGAGACAATGTTCTGTTTCTCTGTTTTCCAGCTAATAGGCGAGCCTCCAAGAAGAAACGTATAACCTGATAAGGAGCGTCGCGTTGTCGGACAAACCGCCCAATCCGAGTCACAATAACCATCCAAACATAAATCTGTGCTGGCTGAGAGAAGAATCCCCTGTCCTGGTTATCCCTTAAGATAATGCACACTGCGCATTGCAGCTTCCCAGTGGGAGGTGTGAGGCTGTTGCATAAATTGAGATAAAATATGCACCGTGTATGCAAACTCAGGACGAGTGATAGATAAATAAATCAGCTTTCTAATAACTCGACGATACTGTGCGGGGTCCGAGTAAAAATCATCATTGGCAGTACCAAGATGATGATTTAACTCAATGGGAGTAGGTGATGGCTTAGCACCAAGGAGACCACACTCCGAAACGATGTCAAGACAATATTTTTGTTGACACAAGAAGATACCATCAGCATGACGTGCAATTTCAATGCCCAAAAAATATCGTGGGGCTCCTAAATCTTTCATATGAAAACACTTATGCAAGTAGTCTTTGAATGCTGATATGTAGAAGCATTGTTTCCTCCAATGATTAAGTCGTCCACATAGACAATAACATAGAGATCAATACCGTTTTTGATCAAAGAAAACAGCGAGTAGTCATTATGGGACTGAGTGAAACCGTATTCGAGAAGGGATGTTCTAAATGTAGAGAACCAGCACCGAGGTGATTAACGTAAACCATAGATCGATTTCTTGAGCTTGCAGACTTTATGAGGAGAGTCTGAATAAAATCCCGGTGGAAGGCGCATATATACTTCTTCCTCCAAAGTCCCGTGGAGAAACGCATTATGAACATCCATTTGATGTAATTCTCACTTTCGGACAGCGGCAATTTAAAAAAAACAGCAAACTGTCGTCATCTTTGAAACCGGTGCAAAGGTTTCCTTAAAATCAATGCCCTCTTTTTGACAATTACCAAGAGCAACGAGTCTCGCCTTATATCGCTCAACTGTTCCATCCGCTTTGTATTTGATGCGAAGGACCCATTTGCTACCAATAGCTTTCTTGCCCGGAGGAAGATCAACGATGTCCCAAGAATCAAGATCTTCCAAAGATGTAATTTCTAGTCCCATTGCATTACACCACTTCTTGAATTTCATGGCTTCAGCAAAAGTTGCTGGCTCGCTTTCATTCATGAGATTCGCCAAAAAACACCTATACTCTTCTGAGAAACGAGCGCATGAAACATAATTAGCAATAGGATAGAAAGTACCTTGAGGACCGTGAGGGGATTGGAGCGTTTGAGTGTGAGTGTGAGAGTGTGTGTGATCTTGGACAGATTTTGTTGAATACATGTGATACGGTGCAAGAAGAACAGATTTAATCTTATCACGTTGACCTCTTCCCAATTGAGGTGCCGGTTGAACAACTTCTAGAGAAGGTAGTGAACTTGGAGATACAGGTGCTGGTGAAGCTTCGTTAGTGACTGGAGAAGATAAGTCTGGCATAGGTAAAGGGGAGAAAGAACTTGTGCTCCCCCTTGACGATGATATTGGTGTATGAACCACATTTTCAAATTCAACAGAAGAAGGCTGATGATCTGAGCTCCCCCTTAACAACAAAACCGGTGCTTGTGGAGCAGAGTCATCAACAATAATTTGCTCCATAAACGTCTGCTTAGGAGGTACGGATGGAGATAAATCCTCAAAAGGAAATAAATCTTCATTAAAAACCACGTCACGGGTGACAAAGTGCTCCTTTCGATCAAGATCATACACACGGCATCCTTTTTGATTGTAGGGATATCTAATAAATGCACAACGTGTAGCCCGCTCATCAAATTTATCACGATGCCTTGTACCTTTGTGAGCATAGCAAAGGCAGCCGAATATGCGCAGGTGATCATATGTAGGCGGTTTGTTGAAAAGCATTTCAAACGGTGTTTTGCCTTCTAAAACTTGAGATGGTGTTCGATTCATCAAGTAACACGCCGTAAGTACACAATCACCCCAAAATTCAAGTGGCAAAGAAGCTTGAAAACGCAGTGATTGAGCTACATTAAGAATGTGTCTGTGTTTCCGTTCCATCCGACCATTTTGTTGGGGAGTACCAACACAAAAAGTTTGATGCACAATACCTTGAGATGTGAAGAATTGTTTCAAACACATGAATTCGGTTCCATTGTCACTACCTACAACTTGCACTTATTCACCAAACTGCCGTTCCGTCATGGTGCAGAAATTCTGTAAGTGATTTGCAACTTCACTCTTGAACTTCATCAAAAATACCCATACTGCACGTGAATAATCATCAACTACGGTAAGAAAGTAGACGGAACCGCACAAAGCCGGTGTATTGTAAGGTCCCAAACATCACAGTGGATAAGAGAAAAAAATCCTTGCTGCTTTATTATCACTATCCGAAAAAGAAAAACGAGGTTGTTTAGCTCGTATACAAATATCGCATAGAGCACTCGGTTTAGAACTAACATCTCCTAAATCAACAGAACTAGGTAAACTAGAAAACACAGAATCAGCAGGATGACCAAGACGTTTATGCCATAACTCACGACCACGAACGGGACCAACAGCATTAGCACGAGCTCCAAAAGCTTCCTGAAAGTAGTATATCCCATCACACTCTTCACCCGCTCCAATCATTATCCTCGTTGTACGGTCCTGCAAATAACAGAACTTGTCAGTGAAGACTGCGATGCATGATTTTTCTTTCAGCAATTTGCCAACTGATAATAATGTGTTTGTTAAGTTTGGAACATAGAAAACAGATGACAAGACAACAGTTCCTCTGAGACTGATTTTTCCTCGCTGTGTGGCAAGAATAACATCACCATTTGGCAAACCGATGGGACACAGGGAGATATGAGACACATCAAATAATAGATTCAGTGAACCTGTAAGGTGATGAGAAGCACCCGTATCAATAACCATACCAGATAAACGATCGGAGGAACATGATTTTGGAGTGTTGAGAAGGTGAACGAGATTGTTCCATTGCTCCTTGTTCAAGGTCAGCCCTTGCCCATCTTCATTCGAAATAACATGTTGTGTTCCTGAGGAATCTCCATTTGTAAACTCAACATTATTAGCAGAAGCAATACTTGAGAGCCAATACTTTGAGAGCCATTATTCCAGTCACCACCACATCCACGGTTAGAAGCAATACTTGAGTTTCCACGACCCCTATTGTTGTTGGAACCGTCGGTCTTGTTTTCAGGGAATCCATGTAACTGATAACAATCCTTTATGAGATGTCCGATGCGACTACAATAGTCACAAGTTATTGTTGACCGTGGACGGTTTGTTGATGATGTCGTCGAAGGACCCTAAGCTGAGAACCCCACTGCATCAGGTCTCGCAACGGCAGAAACTCGTTGATGTCTCTCTTCTTGTATAACCATTGAGAACGCTGTATTTAAGGAGGGAGACGGCACCATGCAGAGAATGTTTGAACGAATCGGTCCAAAACGTGCAGTATCGAGTCCGAACAAAAACTCATTACGCTGGATTCGCTCCCTTTTTGCTATTTGGTCTTTGTTAACCTTGCATTCAGAATTTTCACAACAACACGCTGTGATTTGTTCGTACTCCATCAAATCATCCCACATAAGCTTTAATTTTCCAAAGTAATCCTGTACTGATTGATTTCCTTGTTTGAGTGAAACAACACTAGCATGAAGTTCATAGATCCTTGGTTCGTTGCCTACGGAGAACCGTTCATGCAAACCTTCCTAAAGCTGAAACGCCGTTTCTGTGCAAGAAATCGTACCTCTTATCTTCTCGTCAATAGTGTTCAATATCCAAGCTACTAGCATAGAATTGATCATGCCCCATAACTTCAGTTCATCGCCTCCACCACGAGGTTTCTTAATCACACCATCGATGAACCCAAGTTTATTCTTTGCCTTGAGCGCGTTTCTCATCAGTTTGGACCAATGTTCATAATTGTTTTCGTTCAGAAGAACAGAGCATATGACTTGCCCTGGATCTGCGGAAGGATGAAGATAAAAATCAGAGAGAATGTTACTCTCTTTAACCGTATCGGACGGACCCGTCGTCTTCAAAGACGAATCAACAGAACCATCTTTTCCCGTCATGATTGGAGAAAAGGAAACAGAGAATTTTCACAAGCTCACGGCGAGATGTCTTAAAAAAAAAAAATGGAGACCTCATCGGTTCTCTTAGAGACAATGAAAGAGACAAAAAGAAGTATGGCTGCAGCAAGCAAAGGATCGTTTTTGTTAAACCCTAATGCTCTGATACCATAACAGAGTTTGCAGAAGTGTATGTCTTATTCATGGCTCTCGGCCTAAATATATACTTACATGAGAGTTTACCCTAACGATTAAGAAAGGTAATTACAAGAGAAAAAAGGCAATTCTATAAATGTACAATATGAATATAGAATATGTGAATATCCTTCCAATACAAACCTGCCCTTCGACCAACCAATTAACCACTGCTGCTACCATCAACGGGTGCGAGAGAGTCCCTGAAAACGACGAGAAAGCATTGCTGAAAGCAGTGTCTCAACAGCCTGTGTCTGTGGCGATAGATGGCTCAGGGCTTGCGTTTATGCACTACAAGAGCGGGATATTTGGGGGAGAGAACTGTTTGACGGATCGGAATCATGCGGTTACCATTGTTGGGTTCGGGACGAGCGAAGAAGGGACTAAGTATTGGTTGTTGAAGAACTCATGGGGAGAATCTTGGGGAGAAAATGGTTTCGTGAGAATCATGAGAGACGTGGAGGCACCCCAAGGAATGTGTGGTTTGGCCCAACTTGCTTACTATCCACTTGCTTGAAAAATCCCATTATGTTGTTAGAATATGTGTAAATGGGTTTGTTCAGGGTAATTGACAAAACCCTTATCAATAAGCTTATGCAACTATGGTCCGAAGTTTTCGTTGGAGTCATATCTATTTTCTAGTTTACGTTGGTGGAAGCATGTATTATGTTTTTTTTTTGTTTCTTCTTCTTTTTAAACATGTATTGTGTTGGTGTTATATTATATAAAGTTCTTGTGGTAATTTGATCTTTGCCAAACAGATACAGAGAAAAAACGTTATAATAGACGAAATAAAACTATTAACAACAGTATAGACAAGCATGTCACACACTCTTCTCTGCTCGTAACGTAACATCTAATACATGTGTCAATGTCTAACTATTTGAGTCAACAACCTCTTACCACATTTTAATCACCCCAATATTGTTGTTATCTTTTTCCACTCGTGTTGTCAAGCAGGAATTAAGATGTCAAGGAACTGAAGCAGCAGACTTATTGGATTTGAAACGGTACAATCAATCAGAGGCAAGAATTTTAATATCTCAAGTTTCTTCGTACTGAAATTATATAGACTCAGCAGAAATAGAAAGCTACAGTTATCGGAATATCGGATGTTAGATGTATAAGTCTCAAAGATGGTTTCAAGGGGCTCATATGCAAGCATTTCTAGACTAGGTACAACTACAAATTAAAATGCTACAATTATGTAATATCTATATATATAAAATAAGATTTTCTCTCTTCTGGTGCTGCCACATCAGCTTCCACCTCAGCATCCAATATTTAATAACAAACACTATAACTTAAATTTAAATTTTACTATTAAACTCAGTCCATTAAACTTAAATTCTATGCAACCAACAGTATTTGACCAATAGCAAAAGCCCAAAATTACATTAAATATGATACTATAAATCTCTTATATAATTATAAACTTCATGATGAAACAAATTACAGCAATAACAACCTACATAATAACATTCAGTTTATACATCAGTTTTTGTTATGACAAATAAAATTAGAAAACAATAAAAAGACAACTTTTTATCAAACTCAACCACAACAATTAAAAACAATAACCAAAAACTGTTAACTGATGATAGGTATCACAATTGAGGTAGGGAAAACTTTGATAAATAATCTAATCTACCACAAATTTAACCAAAACAGACTCAAATATATATCAACGACCATAGTATGAAACTTTGAAATAAAAGTATCTACAACTCAAAATAAGTAGATAATTTAATAGAATAAATTAAATAAATTTAAATAAATAACATTTGAAAACCAGGAACAAGAATCATCTCTCAAAACCGATGTTGCAAGTAGAACCACATCAAACAATAGAACTTACAGCAACATTTGGTGAGAAAAGAGAGAAAGAAACAATACAATGACGCCTACCAAATATATAAAGTTATTTTTCTTCACTTTTTATTTTGCCACTTAACCGTCTATCTCATACTTAAAACATTTCACTAACACAAATTATATAATTTAAAATCAAATTTCACTATTAAATTTAGTCCACAAAACCTAAAATCCCATAAGCGCATCTGACATTTGACCAATAGCACAAGCGCAACTTACACAAATTACAGTACCATATATATATAAAAGAGAAGAGGAAGAATTCTCCTAAATCATGTAAAATGCAACAATCAAAACTATTTGACAACCTACAAAAATAACATGCAGTTTTTAAATCAATTCAAAGTTATGACAAAAGAATTAGTAAAAAAAAAAAGAAAAAAATTACAATCTAATCCAACTGCAAAAAATGAAAAAAAAATCAATAACCAAATTTTATTAGCAAATCATATATACACTTAATTGAGGTCAGAAAAACTTTGATAAATAATCCAACTAAACACTAATTTAACCAAAACACTTCAATATATATATATATATCAGCGTCCAAAATATGGAATTTTGAAATAAAAGTTTTTAAAACCCCAAAAAACAAACTAATAACAAAATAATTTAATAGAGTAGATTTATAATTTTAAATGAATAATATTTGCAAGCTGTGAGCAAGAAATCGTCCATAAAAACAGATGCACATTAAGAAAACCATCAAACAATAAAATCATAGTGACATTAGGTTAGAAAAGAGAAAAAACAAATTAAAAATAATCAAGCTAATGTCAAACTAAAAGAAAGGTAGATAGATCCTTAACACAAAAGTATGTATAAAAACAAGATAAACATAACATCACAACAAAAGAATATATATATATATGGATAACTAAATATTAAATAATATATATATATATATACATAAAGTAGATAGAAAATAAAATATATACACACAAAATAAATATAATAATATTTTTTGTAAAAAAAGAATAAAATATGAAATACAAATAGCCTAAAAATGATTGGTAAAACACTTATGATAGCAAAAAATAATGATTTATTGAAGATCAAAACTCAAGACATACAATATTTTAAAAATTAAAATAGTAGATAAAAGAGAAAATATTTCATATTTAAGCAACACGAAACCAAATAATGAAATCAAACAATAAATTACAACTAAAATTTAACAACAAATAAAATTCTCGCGCGAAGCGCGAGTCAACAACTAGTATTGTTATAAAAGTACAGTATTGTTTATAGGCTATTTTTTTTAACACTAATTATAACTTTTATTGAATATGATAGGTCACCAGTAGGCTATTTACAACAACAAAATATGATTTATTATTTGTCAACTAGTAACACTGTGTCTAGATTCATTAAAAGATTATATATACATATAAAAATTAATTGAAGAATTTATTCAGGAGGGATTCCATTTCACATATATAGCCATGCATAAGAGAGACACGCTCGTCTCGTCCCTTGATTATATGTTTCTTGCGGTTCAAATTAAAGAATCATATATTGTTTTATCATTTATGTATGCTTAGTAACGTAAATATTATATGTGATTTCATATATATTCAGCCAATTTTTTTTTTTATATCGAAGATAGTTTCATCTGGATCACATATACCATAACCCATCATGAATCTATGGGTAAACCATCTTGGCTACTAGGTACAATTCGTGGCGAATACTTCACCTAATCACTCTCACAAATCTTAATTCTCGAACAGTCCTAGATGATCCGATATCATGATCATATGTTATGACTGATCTGTGACCTATTTGATCATTTCTGTCGACATATCCCATATTATCGGTCACACAAACTCATAATCGGTTATATAAACTTATTTGGTCAATCGACGTGCTAGGCTTGGGCCGAGGCCGTCAGGCTAACTTTGGGTTTAGAGGTTTACTGTAATCCAGGTTTACTCTATTTGGTTCAACCATATTAAGATACTCTTGTTGTCTTATATAATTGGGGGGTCTCTCCCTTAAAAGCCTCCAACCATGCATGGAATGAGACTAAATCAACATCTAGTTTAGGGTTAATGTATGCCTGAAACTTCCCTATATCCGCAACTCTTTTTTTTTTTTTTTTTTTTTTTTTGTACGTGTGTGCCTTGGTCTGAGAAGCCTTTTTGTGTGCCTTGTGTACGCCTCATTTATAGGTCACGTAAACCCGAAATTTCTCTATATCACCACAAAATACAAAAAGAGACGTAATCAAATATTGATCCATGACTAAAATACAAATTTTCTTTGAGCACTGGAAAATATACAGAATTGAAAGCACTAGAAGGTATGTAAATTTTGTGAAAGATTTTTTGGGGGGTGGTGGGGAGCGATACAAAGTTATTGAAGATGTGTAAATTATGGTTATACAAAAGACTTGAAGAGACACGTTGAGTTGACTGTAATAATGAGTGTGGTTTATCATGGTCAATGACATGGTACCTCGCTTTCTCTACGTTGCGTTTTTAAGGTTTTGTTTTTTTTTTTTTACAAAATTAACAAGTAATGTTATATTACAACTCAATTTATATTAAGTGTATTTTAGCATTCTGTTATATATTTATTTACGCTATACAGATGTCATGTTTCATGAAATAGATTTTTTTTTATATGTGATGTAATTGTAAGAATATAGTCAAAATAATTTATTCATTTGAAAATAAATAATTCTTAGTGATATTTCTCTAAAATGCTTATACAAATACTCTATCTATCGTTTAGTATAGATTATATATTTAAAATGGTTAATTACCATAGCTTGAGAGACCATCATTTCATTATAAGAGAAATTAAGATTAGAATAGACTAATATATGATAATTAATGTGTGATCAGATGAACAAGCTGGAACCTTTATCTTGTGTGCAGTTTTGCAGAGATGTGAAGAGAAATATTTGGTTCTTAATTGGGAGAAATGTCATTTTATAGTACAAGATGACATTGTTCTTGGTCACAAAATCTCTGGAGATAGCATAGAAGTAGATGGGGCAAAAATTGAAGTGATGATAAGTCTGTAGGCGCCTGATTCTGTCAAAGCAATGAGAAGTTTTCTGGATCATGTTGGATTCTACAGAAGATTCATCAAGGACCTCAGTAAGATTGCAAGACCTCTTACTGCTCTTCTCTGCAAGGATGTGAAGTTTGAATTCTCAGCAGAATGTCTAACAGTTTTTGAGCAGATCAAACGGCCCTTGGTGACAGCTCCTATTGTGCAACCTCCACATTGAGACTTGCCTTTTGAGGTTATGTATGATGCCAGCGATTTTACAGTTAGAGCAGTGCTGGGACAGAGAAAAGACAAGAAGCTACACGCCATATACTACGCCAACAGGATATTGGATGAAGCTCGGAAGAACTATGCAACTATAAAGAAGGAACTGTTGGCAGTGGTCTTTGCCTTTGAGAAGTTTTGTCAGTATCTTGTTGGCTCCAAGGTCGTGGTCCATACAGACCATTCAGCACTGAAGTACTTGATGCAGAAGAAGGATGCAAAGCCAAAGTTGTTGAGATGGATTATGCTTCTTCAAGAGTTTGATATTGAAGTTAAGGACAAGAAAGGAGTTGAGAATGGAGTTGCTGATCATCTCTCCAGGATCAGTATTGAAGATGACGTGTCAATCAATGATTTCTTGCCTGAGGAGAATGTTTGTCTAATAGAGACTCGAGTGCAGGAAGAAAGTATTGAAAACCTGCAATCTTCTCGCAACTACAGGGCAGTGACGAGCGACATCAGGAGGGTGACGCTCGTCACCACTTCAGCAGACTCGCGATCAATATGTGATATGACCCTAGTGACGATCGCCACCCACTCTGGTGAGCTCGTCACCCGTCCCAGCTATTGGCAACGATTTGTGCAAGTTTGGGGATTGCTTTTCAAGAGCAAGTCTATGTTGTGAATGATCCTAAGAGATACTGGTATGCTGATATTGCTAACTACTTAGCTGCAGAAGATGAACCACATGATTTCAAGAGATATGCTAAGAAGAAGTTCTTGAGAGAACTTAGGAGATTTTACTGGGATGAGCCATATCTTTACAGACATTGTGCAGATGGGATTTACAGGAGATGCATGGCAAAGGCTGAGGTTCCAGACGTTCTGTTTCACTGTCATGACTCTGAATATGCAGGACACTTCTCCACTTTCAAAACAGTCTCCAAAGTTCTTCAAGCTGGTTTCTGGTGGTCTACTATGTTTCAGGATGCGCATGCATTCGTTACACGCTGCGATACTTGTCGGTAGAGAGGAAAGATTAGCAGAAGACATAAGATGCCACAAAACTTCATTCTTGAGGTTGAAGTCTTTGACTGTTGGTGCATTGACTTCATGGGCCTTTTCCTTCATCCTATGGGAACATATACATTCTAGTTGCTTTTGACTATGTATCTAAGTGGGTAGAGGCGTTGGCTACTCCTACCAATGATGCTGCAGTGTTTTTGAAGGTGTTTAAGACTATTATTTTTTCCAGATTGTGTCCCGCGAATTGTTATTAGTGATGGTGGTTCTCACTTTGTTAACAAGGTCTTTCACAAGCTGCTGAAGAAGTGGCCACACCTTATCATCCCCAGACCACTGGACAGGTTGAAGTTTCCAACAGACATATCAAGCAAATACTGGAGAAGACAGTTGGAAAGACAAGGAAGGATTGGTCAACGAAATTGGATGATGCATTGTGGGCTTACAGGACTGCCTACAAAACGCCACTTGGGACTACACCATTGCATCTGCTCTATGGCAAGGCGTACCATCTTCCAGTGGAGTTAGAGTACAAACCAGAATGTGCTATCAAGAAGCTGAACTTCAATTTAAAGCCTGCTGCAGAGAGGCACTTGATTCAGCTCAATGAACTGGATGAAATCAGATATATGGCCTATGAAAACTCTAAGTTATACAAGGAGAGGACAAAGGCATATCATGATAAAAAGATCATCTCCAGACATTTCGAGCCCAATGACCATGTACTTCTTTATAACTCTCGTTTACAGTTGTTTCCTTGTAAATTGTGATCTCGTTGGTCAGGTCCCTTCACTGTCAAAGAGGCTAGACCACATGGTGCCATTGTCCTGACCAAAGGAGAGGAGTTCATTGTCAATGGACAGAGGATAAAACATTATTAGGCGCAAGCCGAGATTCCAACAGGACACATTGTGTCTCTAGATGATGCACCAGCTGTCGAAACAACATTCAAAGTCGAGCTAATGACTTTAAACAAACGCTTGGTGGGAGACAACCCACTGGTAAGTTTTTCCTTTTTCCTATCTCTCATTAGGTTTCAAGATCTCCAAGGTATGTTTTCGGAATCCCCAATTTACAGTCCGCCATAGGTTTGGTAAAATTCAATTTTTGACCTGATTAGCTTGATTTCACTGATGAATCATGGTTAGTTAGGTTGTATTAGATGAATGCTACCATCCGTGTGTGATTTTAATGGTTGATTTGCAGGTTTTTGAAATTTTCGAGTTCGTGATGAAATTTGCAAAAATCTGGAAATTTTGGGTGATTTGGGTTGAAGTTGTGATTGAATTGTGTACCTGGTAGTGCTGCTATTGATTGCCATTAGCTAATTCACATTGATTCGTTAATTTTTGAAATTTTTGAAAATTGGCTGATTTTGGTGAATTTTTTGTTGTTCTTGATTTGAATTTTCAGATGCCTCCACGTGAGAAGAGACATCGACCAGCATCGTCTTCCAGCGATGCATCTGATTCAGCACAGTCAGCGAGCACAAGACCAGTGTGCAGGCCTCTGTGGCCTAAGCGAGAGGATCGGAAAATCGCTTCAGGAGATGCTTGGGCAGGAACGTCGAAACAGGAGATAGCGCCTTGTGTATTTTCCGCGACATACAGAAAGACTGGGATAAGTATGACACGCTGTTCTACAATGCGTGACAAGACGTGAAGATCATTCCTACCAGATTCGCGGACATCACAGCACTGCATAAGATAAGCATTCACGATGGCAACACAGCAGTAAGATCTGTGCCCCGATCTGGTTTGCCAATTTCTCGCCAATTTCTCGCCACTGTTCACATGTACTACGAGAACGAGCTGGCTAAGACTGTGCAGCAGGGCACACTTACCTTTCTGATCAGAGGGATTCGCTACAGGCTCAGTCTCTTTGAGCTTTGCGGGATCTATGGCTTCGGTGACCATCCTTCAGGAGTCCTCATTCCTTCGAAGTGGACCCACATGCAGAATTTCTGGTCCAAGTTCGGGAATGGCGTCTATGAAAGCAAGACAAGCACACAAAAGGATGTTCGACATCCCGTGATGAGATATATTCTGCGCCTTCTAGGCAACACCATCCTCTGCAAGTCTGCGCCGAGCAAGATGCGTGTCAGTGAGCTTGTTCTGCTCTACTATGGGTTTGCTAGTATGCTGGATGATGAGATACCCATGGAGAGCATGGTCCGTGTCAATCTGGGCGCCATTTTTGCCGAGCACTTGGTCTCTCTGAAGACCAAGCCATTCACCAGTCCTGGGGAGAAGAGTGAGAGCGTTGGTAGTCTTCTCACGCCTATCTTCCAACACTTTCAGATTGACACATCGCCTTGCAGCATTATCACTGAGAGAGTTCTTATGGATGAGACACATTTGGGCCATGCTACTTGGCTCAAGCAGCGATTGCTCTGGGCTTTCACTACTCCTGCTGGGGAGTATGTTGGCATACAGTTGCCAAAATGGGCACTCACTACGATCCAGGGTGATCGACGTCAGCTGCGTTTTCAGCCTGACCCGGCTTTGTTGCGTCTTCTTCTGCAACGTCCTAGAAGAGCTACTATTGGCGCTTCCACTTCTGCTGCTGCTGCTGCACAGGCTGGACCATCCAGACGCCAGACTACACCCAATATTGGGACTGCTGCTATCAGACGCCCTCCTAGACCTCAGACGCCCATGGATATCATAGCCTTTCAGGACTATGTCATTGACAGCTTTGAGGGTTTGTGGGATGTTGTGGCTACACTCAGAAACTGTGGTTGTGTCTGCCCTCACTCTGCTACTGAGGCATGCGAGGATGAGGACTAGCTCCTCTACTATCTGGTTACTTGTTTCTGTTTCCCTTTTCTTTTATTTCTCTTGAGTCATTTTTATGTTTTTTTTTTTAGTCAGTTGCTTTGATGTTGTTTTGTGAACTAATTGAACCAAGAGTTATGCTAGATTTGGATGTTATTAAATGTGTGTTTGAGTGCTCTAATAGTCTGACTTTAGAGTACAAATGATAACATAACGTTTAACACATCCAACATGTCGATGCTGGAGTTTCAGACATGGTGACGATCGTCACCATTGAGAGGTGACGTCGTCACCCGCTCCTTCGCAAGGTACCACTTTCAAACTTGGTTCTACACGTTCACTTGCTTCTTTTTGACCAACTCTAGGCTTAAGAAGACTGGGGCCAGTGTAGTTTAAGTTTGGGAGAGGTATCTACTGACGTTGAATACATTTTGAGTTTTTTAGAGTCTTATAAAGTTGAGTCAAAAACCTGTTTTATAGAGTCAAAATTTTGAAACTGTCAGTTTTTCTTGGAAATAACCACAGAACATTGATGCTTATAAGAACCATTGCCACTGTAGTTGATTACAAGTCTTACTAAGTTGAAAGTCATAGGTAGATCAGTCTAGCAATGAAGGTTTAGGTTCTTAGAGAATCTGGAAAATTTGCTGTTAGCTCCACCTTAATGAACTTTAAATTTCTTATCTTGGGGCTTGATTCTCATTGATCGTGATTCTCTCTTTCAACACTGACAAGGATGTTTAGATACAGTCTCTCTTTGATCTTTCTTGGTACAGCTTGTAGAGTTTAAGTCTGTAGAATAGTGCATCATGACCCTGTCTCCTTACAAGGAACAACAGTAGTGAACACTCAAGAACCTGTCTCCTCACAAGGAACACAAGTATTGAGTAGCACCATATCTTAGGCTGTAAAAAATGAGAAAAGAAGTTAAAAAATCAGCAAAATAGATCAAAGGAAGAGAAAATAGGAGAGCTGTGTTGAGATTGATTTGTTCAGTGTTTAGGAGGGGAAAAGAATTTATAAGTGATTGAGTTGATAAATTATTGATGAGATATCACACTTAGATAAATATAAGGACTTAGCAGTAGAGATTTCGGATTTCTTGAAGATGCTTGAACTGGATTTGAGAGATTGCTAAGCTTGTGATAGTTAGACTGAAATTTGATCTTGTGTTGGCTCTATTGTATAGGGATTCGAAAGTGTTGATCTATGTGGCATTCCTAATGTTTAGCTGACTGTTTCTGTTTTCAAACATTGACCCTGTTCTTTGTCTGATGTTTGCTTGAGGGCAAACAAAAGATAAGTCTGAAGGAGTATATATATCATGGTTTTATGGTTTTTGACCATGGTATAGTCCTTTTTATTGAGTCTTTTTGGTCTTTTTAGAGTCCTAGTAGAGTCTTTGCAGGTTATAGCATGTCTGGAGCATAATTGGATATTTTGGAGCTTTTTGGAGCATTGCAAGAATCAACCACGAAGTTAGCAACTCGAAGGCGTTACACTGGCATTGGTGACGATCGTCACTACAAGGGTGACACTCGTCACCAGTTTTATTCAGTTATGTCTTGTGTCTTCATGATCATGTCTCTGTTAGTTAAGTTGCAGCTTTTCAATAGTTAATAAAAAGTTTGTAGAATTGCTAAACTGCTAGGAAATCCATTGGTTCTTCATCTATGCTTGCATTCAAAACCGATTTATTTGACTAGTGATCTGGAAATTTGAAAACCCTAGGTTGTTTAATAGATGTGAGAACACTGTTAATCACATAAACTAGTATTAGATGAGCAAAACGCCTATTTGCAAAGAGATTTGACTTAGGAGTTTTGTGAACAATTGAAACCTGATCTTTAATGCTTGCTTAACTTTTTAGAATTTGCAAAGAGATTTGGAATTCTGTGAATTAGGCATAGATAACTTTTGAGACGGTTTTAATTCATTTCTGCTTGCATGCATTCTACATTCTCGGATTTAACCTGCGAATTGTCCTGACTTAGCACCTTTAACTTTCTGAAAGATAGATCAATCAACAAAATTCGTCTACTTTCATTTATTCTGTTGTTTCGCATTACATACACTACTGATTGCTTAGCTTAATCTGAACTTGAATTCTATATTGTAGTTTACTTACTCCCTTGGGATTCGATAACCTCTTATACTATAACTGCATTGTTGTGCACTTGCAGTAGTTTTATTTGGGTATAATCTGAGCCCTATCAAGACACTCCTTTCAAGTGCATCAGCCTGATCAATAGCCAGCATGGAAACTTTAAAGGGCTTCATCATATGAGCCTAGGACCCAACCACTATCTGCATGGGAGGCGCCCCTCTACTCTTCTTATGAAGCTTACACTACTTGGTCAGAGTGGGGCTCTCAAGGAAATCCAACTCAAATGACAGCAGCTTGGCCTAGTTGGGAGCTGAAGAGCTCTCCAAAAGCTCCCATCACTCCTCACACCAGAATTAAGGTACCACATTCCTTTCCCTTGTATATACCATGCATTTGTTTTTTAGTTTATGTTTATATGTTTGTGTTGCTTCTCTCTTTCACTCTTTTATTACACAAGGGACTGTGTAATTTAAGTGTGGGGGGAGAGATTTGGGGATTGACTTTGTGTTTTATTTTCTTAGTTTTATATGCATTCTTCTTTGAGTCTCATGCATACATGCATACATATAAATGCATAAAAAAACACAAAACAAATCAAAATTTTTTAAAAACATTTGTATCTTTTGCAAACCAAAAAAAAAAGCATATAGTTGCATTCATTTGTTTAGGATTAAGTCTAGTGTTTCCATATAGGTTGCATTTCATTTGCATAGGGCACAATGATGATAATTCCTTGTAAAATGCTTAGTGTTTAGAAATGATTTCAATGGCTAAGTGGTTAAGTGTTTGATGCATCATGAAAAGTTAGAAGTTAAGGTTAAACAATTTAAAAAATGCTAAATTTGATTTTTTCATCTCATGCTGAAACCATTTGTTCATTGAAAATCAACTCTATCCTATTAGAACCTTAATTTAAAATTGAATTATCATGTTTGTGCATTGAAAAGTGATTTCATGGCTACCATATACATACTTGGATTATCTTCTTCCCTTCTTACCACTCTTGTTAATCCAAGTAGCTGATCCTCATCATTATAGGACAGTTAATCCACACCCTAAACCAATCCTATTTCCTGAACTTAAACACTTTTGTGAGGGTTGTGAGGCCTCGCATTCATATTTTCGAATTTAATCTTGGCAAAAAGTGTTACTGTCAAGGAGAAGCTCTCTTGTTGATACCAGCTTGCATGTTGAGCTTGGTACTAGGTTAGGAGTTTGGGAAAGGATAGTATTAAGTGGTTTCAGTTTCATTGTTTATATCTTTTAAGAAGAAGAAGAATTATGGGAATGGTAGTGTGGGGGAAACAAGTTATTTTGTGGTTAAGTAATTAAGGAAAATAGCTTTAAGTGTTTAAGAAAAGAAGGTGCCTGCAACAACTATGCTTACAAGGGTCATCCAAATGGAGAAATCAGGCCAAAGCAATCCACCAAAGGTGATGAGAATGGCGCCTAATCAACAAAAGAAGAGCAAAGTCCAAAAAGGAATCAACCACACAAGCAAAGAAAGAGTTACCCCACATATGAAGAAGAAAGAGATCAAGTGCTTTGGGAAAGGGTAGACTTAGGGATTTTACTTTGGGTTTAGAAGTTATTAGGTTCATCTTTGGGTAAAAGGGTAAAAAAGAGCTTAAACTTGCATGCATAAGTGTGCTTTTACCTTTAGCATTTTGCCGGAGATAGAATCATTTCATTGAGTGATCCCTTGAATCTTTGAACCCTTACTTGAATGAGATTATTTTCATCTCATAATCATACCCTTAGACCAAATGTTTTTACTTAATTTGCACAAACTTGATTCATTAATTACATGTTTAATAAATGTTAAAGAGTTGGTTGATTTGAACACTTGTCTAGGCTGAGATTTGAGATCATTTTGAAACAGGATAAGCATAGCTAAGTTCTTTAAAATATGACTGATCATGATTTGCATCCTACAATTATGCACTTGGACATTGATTTCAGTTCTTTACCTCAACATTTTTGGATTTGAGTGCTGACCTTTAAACCTCATCCTCCATTTGTCTTAGTTTGATTACTTGAGGGCAAGCAAAATACAAGTGTGAGGGTGTTGATATCTCTCATGTTTGCATTATTTAGGCTTGCATTTAGTTAATGTTTTCGTCTCTTTTTGCATGTTTTCCTTTGCTTTTGTCCCATTTTCTTTTGTTTTTAACTTAGGTTGCATTTAGGTTGTTGTTTGCATTTTCTTTGCATAAGGGATGTTTTCAGGTACCTAAGGAGCCATTAACAAGGAGGAAGCATAGGAATGATTCAGAGAGTTGCCCCAGCCAAGGAGGATCAAGATGAGCTAAGGAAGTGGAGTTTTTGCCCAGCATCGAGCTAGGAGGAATCCACATCGCACGATGTAATGCACCCGAGGATAAAGGAGTTCACATCAAGCATTGACATTGAGCAAGGCAACACGATGTCAAGTAACGGGACACCCACATCGAGCGTACACATCACACAATATAAGAGGGCAGGAGCTACAAAGTGTTACATCGAGCATCAACATCGAGCCAGTCTGCTCGATGTCAAGCACCCAAGGGAGCAACATCAAGCACTCACATCCAGCTCCTAGCTCGATATCAGCCTCATCCGAACTAAACTTAATTACAATAATGCCATTTCTTTAGGGTTTTTATCATTTAGTATAAATACTCTTTAACCTAAGGGTTTTAACCAAGGCTTGTTCTTGCTTTTGTCTCTTAATTGGTTTCTGGTTTTTGTAAGAACAAGATCCTTTCTTTAATCTAAGTTTTTGTATTTGCAATCTTAATCTTTCTTAATCTTTCTCTATAATCATGTTTAACATATTTTTCCCAATGGATTTGATGGTTTACATGATGATGAGTGGGTAGTTATCTTATAGGTTCTTAGATATGGTAGATTATGAGAATTTAAGGCTTGAATAGGATTTGTAAGTGCTTAATATTGATTGATTCCTCTCTATTAGTCTGTTTTAAGCTAGATATATGTTGATCACATGAATCTTGAACTAGGCTTTCTCTTATGCTCACCAAGTCTTTGATGTAATGCTGATCTTGTTTTTTAGAGGATTTACTTGTCTTAGCTCAAAGGATTGATTGCTTAAAAGTATTTTGGCTTAAATAAGACTGTTTTAGCGTGCTTACTATTGATTTAACACTAATGAGAGTTAGTTCTAGTTAGGATGTTTAGCAAAGTGTTATTTGCCAAAAGATTGGATTTAACTTGCTTGATTGTGAACTCTATGCCTAGGAATTAGCATTACTTGCTTGTTTGCATTGTTAATGAGATTGATAACAGCCTAATCTTGCCTTTGAATTCTCCAAACTCCATAACCACATCTAGAATCCTTGTTTTTATTATCTGAATTTCAAAGTTTGCTTAGTACTCTGTTTTGTGTTTGATCATTGCTAAGTATTGCTTTCACTAGTCTTGCTTAGTCTTTGGTTTACTTAGATTGATTAGTTTAATAGTTTAAACAACTCATTCTTTGTTTTAGGTTGACTTAAGACTTCTATTGCATTCCTAGTGGTATCTATCTTAGACCTTTAGATTGATGAAAACCTTATGCTATAATAAAATTGCTAGTACAAGCTTGGGTGATTGAGAAAGGAACTCAAAAATCATGTATCAACCGCTTCTCTCTCATTTTCCCTTGACTTTTTCCCCTGAAACGATGCTGATGTACTTTGTGGTGGAGAGCAATTTGTGACCCCTTCTTTCTCATGGACAACTTATCTACTTGCTTCTACAAACCTCAGAATCAGCATCTTCTTGAAGTCAGCCCAATCTACAAATCTTGTTCGGCGCATCATACGACTGAACCACTCATAGGCAACTCCTTACAAGTAAAGGAATACGAGGTCTAGTTTTGCTTCATCTGCCCAATGTTCGAAGAAGTTCTCCACTTTGTCCAGCCAACAATCCGGATTTGATCCATCAAACATCGGAAGCTTAATTTGTTCTAATGTGCTTTCACGATTTGCAATAATCAAATTCTCAGATGTATATCCTAACTGTGATACACTCTGGTTTCGTTTCAGGTCAGAATCATTTACCTGGATTTGCGTTCGTGATGTCTCGGGATTTTGTTGGGGACCTTCTTCCGTCGCTTTACCCTTTGAATTTAGATCTTCCTGAAATGACATCATCTTGTATCCACCATTGACAAAGGCATCAATTTCAGTATCGATTAAATATCCAAGATTCGTCATCGTCGTGTTGCGTCGTCGAATCTTTAATTGAACCTTCATAGTCATCATCTTCATCGCTCGAGTCGCTGTTGCCATTGTCGCGTTAGATTTGAAACGGTTTCACCGCACCATTGTTAGAGTATAGATTGTTAAACTCTTTGAAATGTATTGATTGTATAGAATAAATTGAGAGAAGTACAACGAATGATCTTGATCACATACAATCAAGATCCTGATCACATACAATCAGTGAATCGCACATACGCGATTTTTTTTCCACTATGATCTTTCTCAATGGTCCCTTCTGTAAAATTATTAAAGTTACTTATACTTCTTCCTTCGACAATATTTCACTCGAGTTTGTCCAGCTCAGCTCTCCTTATTCGCCACTTGCTCTAAACTTATCTCCTCTCCGCTTACATTCTTCTTCCTCTTACGATACATGTTTGATGATGTCTATCATGTACATGGGTCAAACTCCTGAAGATATTGTGAAAGCTTACCAAAAAAATGTTCCCGAAAACTTCCTCACTCATCTGTCCACACCGATTGAATAATTGAACAAAGCCACTAGTGATCCTAACTAATCCTAAAGAGTGTCAAGTAAACAGAATCTGAAAACATAACATGAAAATCTTATAAGTTTAATCAATACCCAGATTTTAAATGTTTTTATCTCGATCACCTATCTAGAAATAAATCTCAAAAAATATAAACACAACCGATATTAAAAAAAAAGAAAATTTTGGATTATGAAAGCTGAAAAATTCTTTTAACAAAAAGAACCATGAAATCTAGTAACACAACAACATCCATCTTTTGTCTGGAAAATGATACAACGATAGTCAACAGACAACAGTATTCTGTAACCATATGAATACATAAAATAGCAAAACAACACATGATAAAAAGGATAATTTAGAGGCCTCAGATAATTATGCCTTTCAGTGAATTTCAACGTCTGGCTGTTCTTCTAGCTTTAAAGAACATGTCTCTGATTGAGATTAACTCCTTTGTGGCTTCACTCGTTGCCAACCGGTTCACTGGAGATTCTTCACAACACCTAAGTCCCACCTCCAAAATTAGTGTCAAGCATTCAGCCGCAGGAAAACCGACTCTGAGACCGTTGTGAAGAATTGATTCATCTGCAATGTCCAACACTTGCTCTGGCAATGCTGATTTGATGTAGCTGTGGATGGTAAAGTTTCCCGCAAATAACTTATTGGTTGGTCTTTTTCCAGTGAACATTTCCAAAATCAGAATCCCAAAGCTGTACACATCACCATGTATTGATGGTTGTCCTCCCGTTCCATACTCTACATCATAATTCATGGAAACAAGATTGTAATGAAAAAATGTGTTAATTTTATTCATAGAATATTATGTATGTGTGATAGTTTTACCTGGTGCAGCATAGCCGATGGTTCCTCTAACACCAGCTGAACTTAGTTGGTTGAAGAAGGACTCTTGATCGGACTTGAGAAGAAGACGAGCGAGACCAAAGTCACTAACATGGGCAGTCAAATCATTGTCTAGGAGGACGTTGCTTGGCTTAATATCGCAATGAGCTATAGGTTCATGACAATGAACATGAAGATAGTCCAAAACCGAAGCCACATCTATGGCAATGTTGAGCCTTTCCAGAAGTGTCAAGGATCTTGAAGGCCTACAAACCTCTTCCACTTCCTCTGGGTGCAGCCACATATAAAGGCTTCCATTAGGCATGAACTCATAGACAACAGCTCTAAATTCGTTTCCTTGAAAATCAGTACTCGAACAAACCGTCAATAGTTTCACGAGATTACGATGTCTTATGTCCTTCAAAGATTCACATTCAGCCATAAAGCTCTTCATTGCTCCACGTCTCTGCATGTTTAGAACTTTCACTGCAACAATCTTGTTTTCTGCTGGGAGAAAAGCTTTAAACACAGTACCAAAACTACCTGACCCAATCATATTGCTCGAGGAGAAGCCATCAGTCACATTTCGGATCTCTCCATAACTCATCTTCTCATGAAAAACCTCCAATGTTGAAGGAGTTGAATTATTAGCGTGCTGGTTCTTCTTTCTTTTTCTGAACCAACATAGAGAAACTGAAGCTATGAATAACAGCAAAAGCAAAGCTATACCTACGCTGACCCCAATCACAAGTTTCTTTGAAAGAGAAGAATGCTTTGATCCCATCGATGGTGTTTCATTAAAGCATGGCTTTAGTTTGAATTCATTGATGCCTCCACATAGATTTTTGTTTCCAAATACTGAAACTATAGTAGCATTCTGAAACTTTCCTTCTGTTGGCACACTTCCTGCAAAATTGTTAACAGATAGATTGAGATACTCCAACGAGGATAAGTCTGCAAGATATCCAGGTATACTCCCAAAGAGACTATTGTTCGAGAAATCTACTCTTTTAAGACCGTTCAATCCTCTTATATCCGGAATGGCTCCATCAAAATAGTTCCCTTGGAGAAAAAGTGTAACCATCGAGAGACAACTTCCCAAAGAATTTGGAAGTTCGCCGGATAATTTATTATGCGCAACGGATAATCTAACAAGATTTTCAAGTCGCCCAACATCTTTTGGTAGATAGCCGGTCAATAAATTATCTGAAATGTCTAGTTCAACAAGGGATTGAATCCGCACAATTTCCCGAGGTATAGGCCCATCCAACTTATTAGACCCAATCCATAAGAACCGTAGCGAAGTACAATTACCAAGGCCCGGTGGAATGGTTCCTTCAAAGCTATTGTTAAACAAGTACAGTGTGTCTAAACGAGTGATGTTTCGTATAGAAGATGGTATCTCTCCAGATATACTATTTAAATTAAGTTCTAGTGTTCCTAATTGTAAAAGCATACCAATCGAGGCCGGGAGTATACCTATCAACTGATTTTCTTGTAACTTAAGTGCTTGTAGGTTTATGAGATGCCCAATGTTGTGAGGAATGCTTCCACAGATGAAATTGTTTCCAAGATTTAAACCGTACAGGTTTCTAGACAGATTCCCAATGGAGATAGGCAAGTGACCGCCAAGCCTATTTCCATAAACTGTTAAAACTTTTAGTTGGGTGCAGTTAGTCAAAGCACCAAGAAATTCAAGATCTCCAAACGAGTGACTTCCTAAAGAATTATTAAGAAGAGCCATGTATTGCAAATTCCGCAATTTTCCAAAACTCGGAGGAATACTTCCCGTGAGATTGTTGTTATCGATTGCCAACCTTTTGAGAGTAGAGATATTGGAAAGTGTTGTTGGAATGACTCCTTTGAAATAATTACGTCCCATATTTAACTCTAGCAGATTTGGTAACAGCTCACCAAAATCAGATCTCAGAGAACCCGTGAAATAATTATCGCTGATGGATAAGTACTGAAGTAAGGAAAAATTATAGATTTGGGGAGGAAAAACACCAGAGAATTTGTTGATGGATATATCAAGAAAGACCATTTGATTCCAACTAATAGCTATTTCATATGGAATTTCTCCTTCTAGATTGTTATCATATATGCTAACTTGCCATATTGATGTCATGTTTCCTAGAGATGTAGGGAGCTTCCCTTTCAAATTGTTTCCACCAAGATTCAAATTGAAAAGATTCGTAAGTGACCCTATCTCTGAAGGAATACCTCCTCCAAGATGATTTGAATATAAAGAAAGGTCCACCAATCTTGAGCAATTAAATAGACCAATTGGAATCTCTCCTCTGAGATCATTTAAACTCATATCCAAGTATACAAGTCTAAACAAGTTTCCCACCTCGTGAGGGATGATTCCACCAAATGAGTTATTAGAGAGATCAAGTGATATTAGAAACGAAAGATTACCAATAGATGGTGATATCACTCCGCCTAATTGCAATCCTCCGAGGTGTAAATGAGTAACTCTCTTGTGTTTGTGGCCGCATGTAACTCCTTTCCAGTTGGACTGAGGGAATGAGTTATTCCATGAGGACAAGACATCTCTTTTGTTTTCAGAAACTTGAGACTTGAACTCCACCAACGCTTTCCTATCAGTTTCATCGGTAAAATGATATGCTTCAAGTAACATGAGAGCACTAAAAGAAAATAAAAGAAAGATGCTTCTCATCTTTTTTTTTTTTTGGGCTAACAGCTTTTCGTTCTTCTCATATATGAGACGAAGCTTTTGCTAAGAGAAAAATAAGGGAAATAAATACATTGGCTCGCAACCACAGATATATATAGAAAACTACCAGACTTTTCCAAAATCCCGTGGACTTGTAAGTCAACCTTCTTGCCCTCTGAGTCACGTCTCCCACTACTTTCTTTTCTTATTATAATACTAGGGCAGAACCTATGCTATACGTAGATCATGTTTTAATTCATGTTTTAAATAATATATTTTGTTCTTTTCAAAAAAATAATAATATATTTTGTATTTTTATCTTGATAATCAATATTCTCTTGCATTTTTTTTGTATGAGTGCTTATTTTATCTGCTTATTTTCTTGATGTTCTTTATAGTTTTTTTCAATAAATTATTTGAAAAATATATTTTAGTTCTTCATTTTCATATTCTTCCCATTCAGTTAAATTTTAATATTATTATATACTTTTTTAATTTATCATTTTGAATCTTTTTAAGATTTTTTTACTATTAATTTTATCTAAAAATAGTCAGAATTTCTGTAACGCTTAATTCAATTTTGTCTCATTATATCCTCAAATTGACATTTGTTTTATAGAAATACATTTTCATATGATACACACTATCTATTCCCATTTGTGAATGGGATAGAAATGAGAATTCTTGAACTCTCATTGAGAACAAATAGTATATTAACTATATATAATTGGATATACATCATGATTTATGTTAGTTATTCTTTAGTTTTGAAAATTTTGAAGTTTGTTTTCATTTGTGAAACAACTGATTTATATATGATGTGCTATTAGTAAATATATGGTTGACGAATATGTTTTGATTTTTTTTTAAAACAAATTTGTGTGGATATTCTGATCTCATATTGTCTCAGATTTTAAATAAAATCATATAAGATAATTATTTTAATTTTTATATTTTGGTATTTTCCGGTAGACTTTCAACCTAAATTATTATTCGCCCACTCCTAATTCTGTCAGTTTTTTCAAATTATAAACATATGATATTTTTATATCTATTTCTTCTATTTTTAATCTATTTTAATATAATTTTTTTTTCAATTGTTTATTAAGTTTTTTTTTTCGAATCACGGTTTTGAGATCTTTTTAATTTTTTTTACTGACATTTAAAATTAATTATTTTATGAATTCTAAAATAACAATAAAATCTTTTAAAAAGATGATATTATAAAAATGCTGATGTGTCAATTTTTTTGAGAAATCTCTTTATTTATTATACAGTAGATTTTTAAATGGTTTATTTATAGGAATTGATCAAGTTTCGTGATTAAATGGTTTGTATGTTGAAATTAACCAAGTTTCGTGTGCAAAGGGTTTATGTACATAGTAACATCATGGTCGTCTCGATCAATTTGTTCCTGATTTTAATGGCATCTCTAGATGAAACATTCGCTCCCAACCACATATAGAAATCTGCAAGACTTCTCAAAAATCCCGTGGACTTGTAGTCAACCTTCTGAGTCAAGTCATCCCAAGCCTCGTGACTTATAATATTTCAAAATTCCAAATGTTTTTTTTTTCCGTGTTCAAATGGTTTACTAGTAATAAGTTTCATGTTGAAAAGGTAAGTTGGTCTTCTACAAAATTAACTTACTATAATTATGGATTTTATTTGAGAATTTGTCAAAAAAAACAAATTAACTTTTGGTTGAACGGTATTTATTGATTTATATTTTTTTGGATAGATTTATATTGTTTTTTCTTAGTTTGTTTATAAAGTTGATTTGTATAAACTATGAATTACATTTAAGAGAACTCAGCTCTTACTTTAATATACTTGATGCACTTTTTTTAAAACAGTCAATTTTATATTTTGGTTTATCTTTTTGTATAGTGTCGATTTATTATTAAGTTTTGACTTAATTTTGATATATATCAACATATCTTATATTTTTTATTAATTTATTTTATCATAATAAACATATTTTTATGATAAAATTCATTTGTTTAATATAATTATTACGGCTGGCTTTTTATTTTATTTGAAATTCTTGCAAAAATACTCAGAATTGATTTCAAATACAAATATAATCCACAAAATTCTCCTTTTCAACATTAGTCATTTTGTGTTTAAACAATCTTTTCTAAGTTTTAACTATTTATGAAATTGCTATTACTTTAAATTACTTCAAATTATTTTTTTTATTTTATTTTACAATATCCATTGACTGTATAATCCTCATCTTCCTCACTTATTTACGAAAATAACATCATTATCAATTCACCCAATCACTATTTTCAACCAATTTCAAGCTTTAGTTGTACCAATAATCCATTTTTGAGCTTGGATAACTCATTATTTTTCTCATAAACTTCTATTCTTCTATAATCTCTATATTTTTTTCCCAAAACTCTATAATTGGACTATTAAAAAGTTGAAGTTCATAGATATTTCTATTTCCGGCGAGTTGGTCATTTATTGCGATTGAGTTTCTTTATGGTGGCTAGAATCAAAAATCTCGGCTAGTGAAACACGGGGTTTTGAGGCCCTTGTTATACTTCAAAGTAATCATAATCTCCAAATCAGATGTAGTATAGGGTCTTAGGTGTCAATCACACTTGTGGATATTGAGATACAAACAATGTTGTAAGCTAAGTGGAATTGGGGATTATGTTTATGAAATACTGAATCTAGCAACCTAACAATACAATAAAAAGAAAGCAGAAATCAAATGCGAGTAAACAAGGACTAAGCAATGAACTTAAAGCAATAACTAAACAAGAACTAAATGAGAATGACAACTTAAGCAATACTCAAGGTTCTAAGAAATTATGGGATTAGTGGCTTTCAAGAGTAACAAAGAGGATTTCTAGCAAAGGCAAACATCAAGCATTCATAAGCAAGTAATTCTCAATGTTGTACTCTTAGACAATGTATCTAAAAGGAATCAACTTGGCGTCAATAAGCAATTCATATTCAATAAGATTGAAGTGTCAAGCCCACTTGTGATGGTGTATTCTTTAACCATGAACATAAAAATCAGAACCATTCTAGTCTAAGAGAAGTACCAAACAAGTAAACAACTCTCACCCAAGCAAGAATTCACATCAACCTATCAATCTTGTGAACCATATAGGGACCTAGTTAGCTAAGCACCAGTCAAGAATATGGACTTAAGCACACAGTTGGGAAATCCTAACAATGCTAAGCAATGAAGAGGAATCAAACAAAGGCAAGATCTTTCAATGCATACTATCTAACCATCAAGCAAGAATCTCAAAAAAACACTACCTAGCCCTAAGCGAATCATCTAGCAAGGTGAACTATCACTTTGGTGTCACTGAACAAAGAAAACATAGACCAAGCTAAACTATTAAGCCAAATAAGTGAATCATGCATAGAAATGAGATATCAAGCCATCAAGTGAACAATATGCATCAACAATACCATATTCAATCAAAAGGAGCAAGCTTTATGAACAATAATCACTTTGCAAGAGAAGGAGACAACATAGAACAAACTAATCAAGCCTAATCACCCCTTAATCACATCTTAATCACCACTTTCCCTACTTAGAATCCTAAATCTAAGGTAACTAATCATGTTTAATCTCATTTGTTTAGAGTTAAACATGATTAGATGAGATTAATATGCAAAGATAAGAAATCTAAACTACCAGAGTGCTAAAACAAAGATCAGAAGACAAGATTAAATCATGAAAGTGCAAACTTTATTAAAGGAAAGGATTTCTAGAGCAAATTTCCCTTTAATGTTTAAGAACAAGATGAAAAGATATAGTTTTTTATAGATAGACTAAGATGAGATAAAGACAATGTTTTGTGGTTTCTCTTTTATAGTAGGGAACCAAAAGAAGGATAAAAATCTAAAAACAAGATAAGGTCAATGAAAATCAAGTGGTCAACGCGCGGGTAAGTTGCACCGGGGTTGTACGGACGGTGTTATGCTCGATGTACAACCCTGATATGGCTCACGCAGCGCTTATCGGCTTCCTTGCTTGATGCTGGACTTTGATGCAGACCAAAGGTTTGGACTCCTCGAACCGATCCACTTCCTCATGTCCTTGCTCGATATGGAACCAGTCTTTGCAAAGCTCCTTCTTTTACATCTTCTTCGAATATGAGCTACTTTCATCTCCTTCCCAACTCCAAGAACCTCCAAAAACACCTGAAAATCACCACAAACATGCACATATATGCAAATGTATGCATTCCTAAACTAAATGCATGCAATGTTGATTCTAAGTAGAAATGAGTCTAAATTGCTAAACTATAATGCAAAAACAAGGGAAAAGATGCATGAAATGCAGCCTAAAATGCTCTAATATAGCAAGCTATCAACACCTCCACATTTAGCTTTTGCTTGCCCTGGAGCAAACAAACACTTAACATGGTGATGAGGTTTTATATTGTGAACTCTTATCTCTAAAAATGCTAACAATAAATCAAATTGAAGTCCATGTTCTTAATTCTATCTTGCACTTGATGGAAAAATACTTTAAACACTTAGCCACTTTCATCACAAAACAAGAATGATCACAATGTTATCAACCTACACATGCTTATCAAATCAAACAACCTTTTTAACATTCAATTAAGCTCAAACCGTGAATCATGCTTATGCAAATGCAAATGTGTCATTTGGCTAAGGGACAAGGCTTAGTGGACTAAAAATGATCCCACATTCAAACTGGTTTTGGTATTTCAAAGGGTTCTCTCAAGGAAAAGCATAGCTGTGCTTTGGAAAATTTCTAAGGGTCAAAAAACAACTTACACATACAAAGAAAGACTCCCATCTACCCAAGACCTATAAGATATGTTACTAACTCTAGCTAATCAATCTAAGCAACGCCTATGCTACCCTTTTTAAGAAACTTTAAATCCTTTTAGAAACCTAAAAACTCTTCTCTTTCAAGTGCTTTAGAGGACACTTCTTCTTTTGTACTTCAAGTAGTGGCGGTTTGCTTCTTTTGAGTTTGGCTCCTTTATTTGGTGATGCTGGTGCTTATTTCGCCTTTGGCTTTTTGATTTACTTGCTTTGCACTCCTTGCATCTTCTTTTCTTCTTTGATTCTCTTAAAAACTAACCCAAGATAAATCCCAAACCATTCCCCAAACATCCTAGCCTATCTAACTCAAGAGTGAGCTATTTCTACAATGGAAATACTTCCCTTGTAGTTTCAACACAACACTTTTTGCTAAGCAACAACCATGAAGGAAAGAGGCCTCACAAATCATACACTATTAATGTCTTGGCTTGGAAGGAGGTTTAGTTAAGGGTGAGGAAAACTAAATGGATCTTTTAGAGAGTGGAAAAAGAAAATAAGAAGATCCAAATATTTTAAACTATCCATGACATCAATTACAAATGCATAAGACATGATAATTGCAAATTCAAATTAGATTCCAATTAAATAAATATTGAAATCATTTCAAAACATGCTTCAATCTCAAACAAAGCTCACACAAATGCAAATTCAAAACGTGATTCAGTTTTATTTCTAGTTCTACATCAAATGCACCATAGGATTAAAAACAAGGGATTCATTTTCATTAACTACTTGCATTAACAAAGATGTACTATTATGGTTTCCAATTTAAACAAGCAAGCTAGTCCTATATGAATGCATGAAGTCTAGATCTTATATGAATGCATAAAAATCAAACTCTTTTTGTGAAGCAATTTTAGAAAAAAAATTCAATTTGTTTGGTTTTTTATATGCCTTATATGCTATGTAAAACATGATGCATAGTTTCTAATATAATATGCAAATGAAAGTGCATGCATCAGTCCATCATACACCCTCCCCCCACACTTAAATTACAAGTGTCTGTGTAATAAAAATGCTAAGGAGAGTGCTCACAAACATCAAGCAAACAGTCGCATAAAATCTAAAAAAAAAGAACAAAAATTATGGTATGTACAATGGTTAGTGTGGTGTACCTTACTTCAGGTGGAGGAGTGATGAGAGTCTGAACTCTCAATGGCATGGGAGGGAGAAGCTTCTTCTTCTGATGGAGTTTGTTGTCTAGCCCTTCTCTTCTTTCCTTTGCGCCTTGGAATAGCTGCATGGGATGATTGTCTGGCCGGTTCAGCTACATGTGTCCTTGGCCTCTCACTGATGTGGAAAGAGTGTCTCTCCTGCACGGTGGCTTCTGGTGTGTCCTCGGAGATATCCTCAGCATCAGATCCTCCTCCTTGTGCTTCTGCTTGAACCGCTTGATCAGTCCTCGTGGCTGATTAAGATCCGCCTAACTTCTTCTTGAGCTTCCTCACTTTCTTCAACTCAACCAGTTTCTTGCTAGCCTTAACTGTCTTCAGCAAGCTTCTAATGGCCTCATCCTCGAAGTGGTTCCACCTCTGAAGAAGCCTAATATGCTCATGACCAGCCTTTGAAGCTTCAGATGTGCAGATCACATCATAAGGATCAAATGCATAAGGGCGGCGATCATAGTCTTCATGTTCATCCACCTCTCTCCCTTTATGCTGAACCTCTTGTTCTTGATGCTGCTTTTCAATATCTTCTTCCACATCTGAATCTCTAATGGTGCTCATGTTCTTAACCTTGCTTGGCCTCATCAATGGAGAGTCAGTCCTAGGATCATAAAGCTCATCTTCTATTGGCATGAAGCGGATGTTCTCATAAGTGGTGAAGTTGGTGAGGCGCTGTCTTGGCAAACTGATCTTCCTCTTCCTATTCTCCAGCTCAAACTGATAGCCAAATCTGGTTTCCACAGATCCTGAGAGGTATCCAATCTTTCTGACATATGTGACATCAATGAATATCATGGTAACATCTAGTGTGCCAAGCTCAACTCCAGCACTAAGCAAGATTGGAGTGATCACCCCTCCAATGGCTAACTTAGGCTTCTTCTCTTGAAAGCCCATTGTTGGCAAGATAGGAATTGCTTCATTAAGACTGTCACAAGACCAATTCCTAAGCGCTCTCCATGAATCTTGCCATGCATTGTCTCCATCATGATGTTCTTCAAGCCATCCACAAGCAGCCCCATCTCTTCTTCATTGACCATATTCTGCTCTTTTCTATAGAAGAGTGTGCTGGTGAGGATCATATGAACATATCTGATAACTGGATGGCAGATACAAGCTGTGGTAACCCAACCCGGTAAACTATACCGCGGCTGTGTCCCACTACATCATCTAAGTCCGTTTTCTATACTTAGCCATATTTTTAACTTTTTCTTTAAACTGATCAATACACAGCGAATTATAAAACAACTCATTTCATTCCATTAAACTTGAATAAAGCACTTAAATAAGATTCGGGGTTACTTAACAAAACCATGGTCTGCTAACGATTACATCAAATCATCTAGCAACCTAAAACGCTTAACACCAAAGCCCATAAGACAAAGTACAATGTCTTAAACATAAATAAAACCCAATTCCCGATCTATCCATATCCATCACTGCCGCCTGGTCTCGCTCCCTTACTGCTTATTACCTGCACACTCAAGAAGAGAGGCATAAGTATTTCATAAATACTTAGTGAGTACGGTCATCCTGTAACACCTGGTCAGTACCAATCACGCATTCATACTATCGGATTCAATATCCCACACAATCAATTCGCAATAGACATAACACATATATCAAACGACCATGATCATCTAACCTAACCAATCAAGATCAATCCCTTTTTAAGACCCATGTCTATTTCAGCGAGAATCTCACATCCCCTAAGCTAATACATGATCCATTACTTTGAGGTTAGCTAGACATCATCTATGCTACGGTAAACACCTCACAATACCATAACACATAATCGTTTATCAGTTTTAAACACACAACATAAACTATGATATTTTAATGTTGAAATATGGCTCTCGTTATTTTTTTGGGGATGATATATTCTATCAAAAATCCTTTTGTCCAACAATGTGAACAAAACAAAACTATGAGAGATCAGAACAGATGTTACCAAAAGAGAGACTGGCTATCCTTGTTAATATATCAAAAGAGAGAGTGGCTATCATGATTTATAATAAGTCAAGACCCATGTAATTAGGGTTTTCCAAGCAAGTAGAGTATATATATTTTTATAATGACAATGGTGTATGTAACCAAGGTTGCGGATTGAGCATTATAACTCGATTTACTAACTCGAATTTTACTACTTTGGAGAGAGTAATGCTTTTATAAGATTTATCTTTTTGATAGATATGTTTGACTTTTGACAGTATACTTGTTTATTTTATTTTTGTAACGGCAAATCGGATAAAAGAGATCAAAAGTTGAGGCATATATAAAAAAGCATAGCTTGGTTTGACGAAAAATGATTTTTTTGGTTTTGATGGGAATAGACAATTTCTCTGTTTATAATAATCAAAATTTAATTAATTAATTTTTATTAAAATGATATTTCAACAGTTCAAACAAAATTTTTGATTTAGTTTTAAAGCAATAGCAATAATTTTGTTATAAATGTTATTGATATAGTTTGGTAGTTTTAGAAATATATGTTTATAATAAATATTTGATAAATAAATAAATTTTATAATTCAAAATAATCATATTAATTAATAAATCTTTTTTAAAATGATATTTTGTTTTATATAATTTCAAAAGAGGATCAAGTGCCAATTTATTGAAGAAAATATATTACATTTGCCATTAACATGAAGGTATTAAAAATATATTATTTTATTTTTACATATATATTTATAATTAGATAGCTAAACAAATTTAATAGCAAATTATAATTTAAAAAATAAAAAAATTAAAGATATACAATGTTTATTTAAATTTAAAACATATAAATACATAATTTAAGCTAATAAACAAATAAATATAATACTTATTTATATTATAAATTTTTTTATTATATTAAAAATATATACAAAATTTAGAAAAATATCCTGCAGAAAATACCTAGTTTTTATCTAAAGAAACTATGTACTTCTCTCATGGCGTTTCTCTCTCTCTCTCTCTAAGCTAATAAATACAGCATTTGCGTCTAATGTCTTCTCTAACGCAAAAATGCACGCGAGTGGTTCTGTTTATATCTCCCCATCCTCGCCATCTTCACGGAGAGAGTTCTTCAACTCACTAGAATGTTTCACCGTGCACGTTGCAATGACCTTAGATGCGGTCTACCTTCAATGGCGGCGATTCTCAACCTTCCTTGTCTCTCTCCATCACACTCTCCTTCAACCGTCGTCGTCACCGTGTTACTTCAACACCGGAGTGTTGGTCATCGAGTTAAAAGAAATGGAGAAAAGGAGATTTCACGAGGAAGATCATTGAGTGGATGGAACTACAAATTAAAGATCGGGTCTATTAGAATAATGTACGAGTTATGGAGATTACACGAGGAAGATCGTTAGTTGATTTGTTGCATTGGAGTGGGAAAGGAAGCCTTGGGTAAGGTTAAACGATGGTCGACCTTGTCCAGTCGATGCGCTTTGGGTTCTATAAAGTACGAGAAAGCTATCGGAACTTGATGGTTGTACTGATCACAGACAATCGCCTTATATATATCTTTACAGATGACAACGTATCTTTGTTGTATATCTATCGAATATACACTAATCATTATCTCTTTATACACACGAATTTATCTCAATCGCATTCTAATATATGTCGGCTTCTAAATCCTACTAGAACCCTCCTTAACACTCCCCTCAAGTTGGAGCGTGTAAATTATAAACGCCCAACTTGGACAGTAAGTATTCAAAGCTTGGACGCCCCAAAGCTTTGGTTAACACATCAGCCAGTTGTTCTGTGGTCTGGACATGACGAGTGATAATAAGCCGATCTCAAACAGCATCGCGTACACTGTGTCAGTCAGATTCAATGTGCTTAGTTCTTTCATGGAACATTGGGTTTGCAGCAATGTGCAAAGCCGATTGACTATCACAGAACAACTCCATCGGACGCTGAAGAGAAAGACCAAAGTCTGCTAGAAGGTTTCGCATCCATTTCAATTCACGCAGAGCTGCCGCCATTGCTCTATACTCAGCCTCTGCAGAAGAATGAGAAACTGTATCTTGCTTCTTGGTCTTCCACGAAACTGGAGAACCTCCCAAATGAACCACATACGCAGACAAAGAACGACGAGTCTTTGGACAAGAAGCCCAATCCGAGTCACAATATGCTTGAATGTGTAAGTTGCCACCGGCACGGAGCATAATACCTTGGCCACATGAGCCTTTAACATATCGAACAATCTGAATAGTCGCATTCCAGTGTGCTTGTCGCGGCTCATGCATAATTTGAGATAAAACATGTATAGCGTAACATAATTCAGGCCTTGTAATGGTCAGATACACGAGTCTTCCCACCAATCGTCGAAATTTGCCCGGATCTTCACACAACGGACCTGTGTCCATAAGAAGTTTATGATTCTGTTCCATTGGGATGGACAAAGGTTGACAGCCAAGCATTCCTACTTCTGAAATAATGTCCAATGCATACTTTCTTTGAGAAAGAAAGAAACCAAGTGGTCCACGGGCAACCTCTATACCCAGAAAATACTTAGCTTTTCCAAGGTCCTTCATATGGAAGCACTCACTCAAGTACACCTTGAATTTCCGTAACATCTCCAAATCATTGCTACACAATATAAGGTCGTCAACATACACCAGAACTCGCAGGCTTATGTCACCTTTGATGAAAGTGAACAGAGAATAGTCGGCATAAGACTGAACAAATCCAAAATCTAGCAAGGCTCTTGACAGTTTTGCAAACCAGCACCTCGGCGCCTGCTTTAAGCCATACAGTGATTTACGTAATCTGAAAACTTTCTTCGGATCAGTTGCTTTGAATCCAGGTGGAAGCTTCATGTATACCTCTTCCTCTAAATCACCGTGAAGAAACGCATTATGGACATCCATTTGATGAACTTCCCATTCCTTTGCTGCTGCAACTTTAAACAGAGTGCGAACCGTAGAGTGCTTGGCAATGGGAGCAAATGTTTCGTCATAATCTTCTCCTTTAACCTGATGATTCCCGCAGACAACCAGTCGAGCTTTGTGTCTTTCCAGTGTGCCATCAGCATGATACTTCAGTTTAAGACCCACTGACATGCTAATGCTGTTTTTCCTTCGGGAAGATCTTCTATCTCCCACGTATGGTTGTCTTCTAGAGAGGTGATCTCACTTGACACTACCTTTCTCCACCTTTCATC
Organism: Thlaspi arvense; assembly: GCA_911865555.2. NCBI lineage: Eukaryota > Viridiplantae > Streptophyta > Magnoliopsida > Brassicales > Brassicaceae > Thlaspi > Thlaspi arvense. The sequence continues at coordinate 5,938,434 of OU466861.1, forward strand.
TATGACTGCTTCACGGTAAGATTTAGGTTCAACTCCTGCTGTTAATGCAGCCAGAAAATCTCGATGGCCAGAAGAGAATGCACTATCAGATATATATAACTAGATAGGATACTGTGAGTTACCTTGGACAGTAGGGGAGGACAAAGATTGAGAGCCGTGAGTAGTGATTGAGGCGAGGTGTTTATCTGTATTGCAGACTGCGTTGTAAGTGACGAAGTTCTTGAGTCTGTCACTCACAGTTTTCTCACGATGTCCTCTTCCCAGTACTGGTTCAGTGACTACTTGTTCTGTGTTTTCTGTATTCTCTGTTTCGACTTGTTCTATTTCAGCATTCTCTGCAATTTCTGTTGCAGGTGCAGGTTCACTCACATCTTCTGTCTCGACTGTAGGAAGTACATTCCTTATTTCCAGCTGTATCACGTTATCAAGTGTCCCACTTGAAGGAAACACATCCTGATTACTCCCCCTGTTTGCAGAGGTGGGCGTTTCTGCAGGCTCAGTATCCTTCTCTTGATACGAGAATGCAGCATCATCTATTGGTAAAATCATTGGTATTGAGGGCGTTTCTGCAGGCTCAATATCCTTCTCTTGATACGGGAATGTTGTCTCATTGAAAACAACATCACGGGAGACGAAAAACTCGTTTGTCTCAAGGTCATACACACGCCAGCCTTTTTTCCATAAGAATAGCCTACGAAGACACACTTTCTACTCCTTGCTCCAAATTTGTGTTTGTCTCGCGAAGCATGATGTGTGAAACACAGGCAGCCGAACGTTTTGATTGTAGAGTACACTGGTGTTTTCCCGATGAGAAGTTCATAAGGTGTTCGTCCTTGCAAAACACTTGACGGTGTCCGATTTATTAAGTGAGCGGCAACCAAAACACTTTCACCCCAGAACTTAATAGGTAAGTTTGCCTGAAACAACAAAGATCGCGAGACATTAAGTATATGTATATGTTTCCTTTCGACCCTGCCATCCTACTGTGGTGTAGCAACACACGAAGTTTGATGCAGAATGCCATTGTCTGTGAAGTACTTTGTCAATCCAACAAACTCTGCTCCATTGTCATTTCTTATTGTTTTCACCAATTTGCCAAACTGTCTATTTGCCATGGCACAAAACGAAGGTAATATGGTTTTGACTTCACTTTTTTCTAGTAACAGATATATCCACACTGCTCTAGAATAGTCGTCTACTTTTGTTAAGAAATAAGTGGCTCCGTAGGATGACGGTACTCGATAGGGTCCCCAAATATCGACATGAATAAGACCAAAAGAATCCAAAGCTTTATTCGAACTATCAATGAACACCTCACGTGTTTGTTTAGATTTAAAACAAATCTCACACCCACCGAGCTTGTCGGGGACATTTTTAACACGAGCAAGAAAAGGTAAAAACACCAAAGCACCAAAAGAGGGATATCCTAAACGTCTATGCCACAAAGTCACATCTTCCGCAGCTTTAATTTTGAGTCCTCGAGCGATTGTCACATCCCGAAACAGATAAACACCATCCCGTTCCTCACCGGCTCTAATCAGAGTCCTCGTAAAATGGTCCTGTAAAACACATAGAGTATCAGTAAACACGGCAAAGCAACCAGTTTTCTTAAGGAGTTTCGATACAGAGAGCAAAGTGCAGTTCAAGTTGGGAACGAAGAGAACACTTTGCAAGACAATTTTCTTTGATGGAAACAAACAACCAGACTGTGTTGCAAAAACTTTGCTTCCGTCTGCAAACAACACTGGACAAGGATATATGACTCGTAGATTAGTGAGTATCCTCACATCCCCTGTCAGGTGATATGAAGCGCCAGTATCTAAAATAACTTCTCCAGTTTGTACGTTACCTGTTAGGCGTTCAGGGACTGGAGTGGATTTCTGTTGCTGAATCAGCTGAGCGAGAGACTCCCATTGTTCCGCAGTGAGAGTAGGAACACTTGCAGAGGCGGCATTTGATCGAAGCTGCTGTTGCTGTTGAGTTCCTCCCCCTCTTCCGCGTCCTTAAGAATAACCACCTCGTCCTCTGGAGCCTGAGCCACGGCCTTGAGAAGAACCTCCTGTGTTGCGTTCCCCTTGATTCCCATACTTCTTGGTATACCAGTCTGGAAAACCAACGAGTTGCCAACAATCCTTCTTCTCATGACCATTGCGACTATAATGAGTGCATACTGCAATGGAATGATCTTGTGCTGCTGCTGCCGTTGCTGTTGGAGACTCCACTGTCTCTGTTTTGGTAGCCAGGAACCTGACTGCTTCCTGTTTAATATCACCTCGAGAAGCCTTCATCCGACGCTCCTCCAACACAACCTTCTGGTACACAGTATTTAGTTCAGGTAGTGGATCCATACCAATAATATTGGTAACCACATTCCCGAATCTAGATTCATCCAATCCCATAAGGAATTGATGAACACGCTCTTCTTCGTAATCACGGAGAAAATTTTCTCACCATGCACATGTACATCGAGGGAGGGGCTTGTAGTTGAGAAGCTCTTCCCATCGATGAGAAAGTTTTCCGAAATAGTCCATGACGCTTATCCCGTCTTGTCGGCATGAGGCTAATTCGGCTTTAAGCTGGTGAATCCGGACTCCGTTACCAACTAAGAACCTTTTCAATAAGTCGCTCTACAGCTTGTGTGCATCCGATGTGAATGTAACTGTAGATCTTATCTTTGGAGAGATTGAAGCTCTAATCCATCCTACGATTATGGAATTGACTGTATTTCATGCTTCCAATTCTCTCGGTTTACCCACCAGTTGAATGAGAGTACCATTGATAAAACCAGACTTTCGTTTAGCTCGAAGGGCATTCTCTAATTCTGATGCCCACTCAGCATAATTCTCACCAGTTAACATAACCGGTGAGATCGCCGTTCCTGGATTGTCAGAAGGCGCTAATTCATAAGGTGACACCACCTTCAGCTCCGCCGCAACTATTTCTTCGTCTGATCTCGGGTCTGCCAACACGCCACTCATATTGATGAAGAGACTTGTGACAGAAGAAATAAGAAAGGGGAATGATTTTTCTGATTTTGTGAATTCAAGAACTTAGCTCTGATACCATGTAAAGTATGAGAAAGCTATTGGAATTTGATGATTGTATTGATCACATGCAATCGCCTTATATATATCTTTACAGATGACAACGTATCTTTGTAATATATCTATCGAATATACATTAATCATTATCTCTTTATACACACGAGTTTATCTCAATCTCATACTAATATATATTGGCTTCTAAATCCTACTAGAACCCTCCTTAACAGGTTCCGTATAATTTGGTAGAGCGACGGTTCGACATCATCGAGAGTTAGATTTAGAAGACGTTACTTTAAAAAAAAAAAATAATAGGTAGAGGAGTAGTAATACTTGAATAAATGTAATATCGAAATTAAGAAGTGAGCGAATCCAGGATAGTCGAATGTGTAAATTAGTTTGGTGATAGTAGTAATTAATATCCTCGTAAATCATTTGCCTAATTCTAGCACAAATATATAAATTCAGTACCTGGACACTCAAGAAGAGAGGATACCTGCACAAATATATAAATTCAGTACCAGTCTCGATTTATCCATATCTATCAATGCCGCCTGGTCTCGCCCTTTTACTGCTCAGTACCTGCACACTCAAGAAGAGAGGCATAAGTATTTCATAAATACTTAGTGAGTACGGTCATCCCGTAACATCTGGTCAGTACCAAACACGCAATCATACTTTCGGATTCAACATTCCACACAGTCAATTCACAATAGACATAACAATATCAGACGGCCATGATCATCTAACTCAACCAACCAAGTTCAATCCCTTTTTAAGACTCATGTCTACTTCAGCGAGAATCCCACATCTTCTAAGCTAATACATGATCCGGATTACCCTGAGGTTAGCTAGACATCATCTATGCCACGGTAAACACCTTAATATATCATAACATGAAAATTGCTTATCAGTTCTAAACACATAACATGAAAATCACACAGTCAACATGCAAACATTCAACCCTAGCAATCCTACGGTTCTAGACACCAACCACAGTCACGCACTAACCTTAAACAAGGCTGGAAACAGATTGGTCAGAAGAAATCCCGATGAAATCCGCACCAAAACGAAGATATCCGATCTCCTTAAGAATCTCTCGGCTGTCCGTACGATCCGATCCTTTTCCCCTCGGCTATCTCTCGATCCGTTCACCTTTCTCCGAACCAAACTCTGTTTACCCTCGAAAACCCCACAAAACACGGCTATTAGCTCGAGGTTATCCGATGAAAACTCAACACTTAGGGAAATATCCGATCGCTTACCAGTTTATCTCGGCGATGGTCAGATCTGCTCGGCGATAACCTGATCTCTCTCGGATGTCCTCGGGATAAACTGTTTTTCTTAGGGTTTTCTCTTGACTATTCTCTTTCTTTGCTTTATTGCTCTCGAATAAACACAAATCTATCGAGAAAAGTCTCAAAATCCCTTATAAACTCACAAACCCCTAGATAATCCGGACTTATCCGACGTTTTCCTGGTTCCAGTAGGTTTTATCCCGGTCCGATTCGATTCTCTTGGATATTTCCTGTACCCGCTTGACCATTCCCTCGATAAACCACAAAATAGCCGACCAAACACTTGGCCCACGGTCCAAATCCTTTCCCACTCGGATAAACCGCCCTTATCCGAGGTGTTTTCCATTTTTCACCCAGATATTCCTTATTCTCTCGGACAACTTGTCCCACCTCGGCTAATCCTCTATTTCTCTTGGAGGTTTTCTTTTCTCCCTCGGAGACAGTCCACTGACACTTGGACAAACCTCCCAGACTCTCGGATAAATCCCACTGCACCGGGATAAATCCCATTTCCCACGGACTGGACCCTGTTTCCCTCGGATATGGTCCGTCCGGCTCGGCTATCCAGCCAACCGTCCGACTATTTCCCCGGTCATCACCCGGCCATAGTCTGAACCTCCATTTCCCAGCCAATATCCGACCCTTGGCTCGATTATTCCTCGGACAATGCCCTGTCCGGTCCGATCATTCCGAATTCTCTCGGATACGGATGCTACAACTCTCCCCCACCCGATCTGGATTCGTCCTCGAATCCGACTCATCCGTTTGCAACTTGTCAAACCATTTGGAATACTAAGATTTCATCCTGGCTTCATTTTTCCAAGTAACCTGTTCCTGCCCGTCGCAGTCCCATACGACATGAACCATTCTGACCAGCTTCCCACGCTTAGTCTTCTCTTTTCGACCTATCACCCAAACCGGCCTAGCCACTACTGCAAGGTCCTCTTGCAACTCTGTTGGTGGTTCCTCTATAACCGTTTCCCGTTCGGTAATGTGCTTTCTTAGCTGTGACACATGGAATACATTATGCAACGCTCCCATTTCTGATGGCAAGTCCAACTTGTAAGCCACTACGCCAACTCTTTCCAGTATCCGGTACGGCCCCATGTACCTCGGGTTCAACTTGACACTCTTAGCTGCCCTGTCCGTTCCCTTATAAGTCAGTGCCTTAAGATAAACCATGTCACCCACACTGAACTCCAAATCCCTGCGACGCTTGTCCGCATAACTTTTATGCCTGTCCATAGCCTCTTTCAGCTTAACCTTTAACAATCTGATCTTTTCTGTAGTAGCCTCGACCACTGCTGGCCCCATTACGCTACGCTCCCCCACTTGTGTCCAACACAATGGTGTCCTGCACGGTCTGCCATACAACGCCTCATACGGAGACATCTCAATGCTCCTTTGGTAACTATTGTTGTATGTGAATTCAGCCAACGGCAAGTAGTCTTCCCAACTACCGTCCCAGTCCAGTACACACGCTCTCAACATATCCTCCAAGGTCCTCATCGTTCGTTCAGATTGCCCATCAGTCTGAGGATGATACGCTGTACTCATGTGCAACCGTGTTCCACACGCTTCCTGGAACTCTTTCCAGAACCTCGAAGTAAACTTCGGATCACGATCTGAGATGATACTCACTGGCACTCCATGCAACTTCACAATCTGATCAATGTACATATCCACCAACTTTGGTACTTCATCCGTCTTTTTCATAGGTAAGAAGTGAGCAGACTTGGTCAAACGATCCATAATGACCCATATTCCGTTATGCAAATTCTTAGTCTTAGGTAAACCCAGTACAAAGTCCATGGTGATCATGTCCCATTTCCACTCCGGCATTGGCAACGTTTGTAACAAACCACTCAGAAACTGATGCTCTGCCTTAACCAATCGGTACGTCTCACATCCGGCTACCCACTTAGCCACATCATGTTTCATCCCTACCCAATGATAGTACCGTTTCAGATCCTGATAAATCTTGGTCATTCCCGGATGAACAGAAAACCTTGACTGATGTGCTTCCTTCAGGATCTCATCCCTTAACTCCTTCACATCTGGAACACATACCCGTCCGTTCACAACAATGGTCCCATTGTATGAAGTCTGATATTCCGTCTTATCATTCTGTGACACCTTGTTCTGAATTCGTAAATTTTCTGTTTGTGATTTTACATTATACCGTTTATTTATTTATTTTATTGTTGAACTTGCATTCTTCATCTCTTCCATTATTAATTTTAGTACGAAAAATCATCATCATCATCTATATATAAAAAGTTACATTTTCTCTTTTCTGGTGCTGCCACGTCAGCCTCCACATCAGGTTTCACTATTTATAACACATCTAATGTATTTGGGCCAATGGTTTCTGTGGTAACCCAACCCGGTAAACCGTACCGCGGCTGTGTCCCACTACATCCTAACAATCCGTTTCTATACTTAGCCATATTTTTAAACTTTTTCCTTCATTCTTATTCTTTCTTATCAATACACAGCGGAATGTAAAATAACTCATCTTATTCATTTAATTATCATAAAACACTTAAACAGGATTCGGGATTATCAAATACCAAAGCACAAGGTTCGCTAACGATTACAACTGATCATCTAGCAACCTAACGATCAAACACCAAAGCCATAAGACAAAGCACAACGTCTTAAACATAAATAAAACCCAGTCTCAATCCATCCATATCCATCACTGCCGCCTGGTCTCGCCCCTTTACTGCTCAGTACCTGCACACTCAAGAAGAGAGGCATAAATATTTCATAAATACTTAGTGAGTACGGTCATCCCGTAACACCTGGTCAGTACCAAACACGCAATCATACTTTCGGATTCAACATTCCACACAGTCAATTCGCAATAGACATAACAATATCAAACGGCCATGATCATCTAACTCAACCAACCAAGTTCAATCCCTTTTTAAGACCCATGTCTACTTCAGCGAGAATCCCACATCCCCTAAGCTAATACATGATCCGGATTACCCTGAGGTTAGCTAGACATCATCTATGCCACGGTAAACACCTTAATATATCATAACATGAAAATTTATCAGTTCTAAACACATAACATGAAAATCACACAATCAACATGCAAACATTCAACCCTAGCAATCCTACGGTTCTAGATACCAACCACAGTCACGCACTCACCTTAAACGAGGCTGGAAACAGATTGGTCAGAAGAAATCCTGATGAAATCCGCATCAAAACGAAGATATCCGATCTCCTTAAGAATCTCTCGGCTGTCCGTACGATCCGATCCTTTTCCCCTCGGCTATCTCTCGATCCGTTCACCTTTCTCCGAACCAAACTCTGTTTACCCTTGAAAACCCCACAAAACACGGCTATTAGCTCGAGGTTATCCGATGAAAACTCAACACTTAGGGAAATATCCGATCGCTTACCAGTTTATCTCGGCGATGGTCGGATCTGCTCGGCGATAACCTGATCTCTCTCGGATGTCCTCGGGATAAACTGTTTTTCTTAGGGTTTTCTCTCGACTATTCTCTTTCTTTGCTTTATTGCTCTCGAATAAACACAAATCTCCCGAGAAAAGTCTCTAAATCCCTTATAAACTCGCAAAACCCTAGATAACCCGGACTTATCCGACGTTTTCCTGGTTCCAGTAGGTTTTATCCCGGTCCGATTCGATTCTCTCGGCTATTTCCTGTACCCGCTTGACCATTCCCTCGATAAACCATAAAATAGCCGACCAAACACTTGGCCCACGGCCCAAATCCCTTCCCACTCGGATAAACTGCCCTTATCCGAGGTGTTTTCCATTTTTCACCCGGATATTCCTTATTCTCTCGGACAACTTGTCCCACCTCGGCTAATCCTCTATTTCTCTCGGAGGTTTTCCTTTCTCCCTCGGAGACAGTCCACTGACACTCGGACAAACCTCCCAGACTCTCGGATAAATCCCACTGCATCGGGATAAATCCCATTTCCTACGGACTGGACCTTGTTTCCCTCGGATATGGTCCGTCTGGCTCGGTTATCCAGCCAACCATCCAACTATTTCCCCGGTCATCACCCGACCATAGTCCGAACCTCTATTTCCCAGCCAATATCCGACCTTTTGCTCGATTATTCCTCGGACAATCTGGTCCGATCATTTCGAATTCTCTCGGATACGGATGCAACAACTCTCCCCCACTCGATCTGGATTCGTCCTCGAATCCGACTCATCCGTTTGCAACTTGTCAAACCATTTGGAATACTCAGATTTCATCCTGGCTTCATTTTTCCAAATAACCTGTTCCTGTCCGTCGCAGTCCCATACGACCTGAACCATTCTGACCAGCTTCTCATGCTTAGTCTTTTCTTTCCGACCTATCACCCGAACCGGCCTAGCCACTACTGCAAGGTCCTCTTGCAACTCTGTTGGTGGTTCCTCTATAACCGTTTCCCGTTCGGTAATGTGCTTTCTTAGCTGTGACACATGGAATACATTATGGAACGCTTCCATTTCTGATGGCAAGTCCAACTTGTAAGCCACTGCGCCAACTCTTTTCAGTATCCGGTACGGCCCCATGTACTTTGGGTTCAACTTGGCACTCTTAGCTGCCCTGTCCGTTCCCTTATAAGTCAGTGCCTTAAGATAAACCATGTCACCCACACTGAACTCCAAATCCCTGCGACGCTTGTCCGCATAACTTTTCTGCCTGTCCATAGCCTCTTTCAGCTTAACCTATAACAATCTGATCTTTTCTGTAGTAGCCTCGACCACTGCTGGCCCTATTACGCTACGCTCCCCCACTTGTGTCCAACACAATGGTGTCCTGCACGGCCTGCCATACAACGCCTCATACGGAGATATCTCAATGCTCCTTTGGTAACTATTGTTGTATGCGAATTTAGCTAACGGCAAGTAGTCTTCCCAACTACCGCCCCAGTCCAGTACACACGCTCTCAACATATCCTCCAAGGTCATGATCGTCGTTCTGATTGCTCATCAGTCTGAGGATGATACGCTGTACTCATGTGCAACCGTGTTCCACACGCTTCCTGGAACTCTTTCCAGAACCTCGAAGTAAACTTCGGATCACGATCTGAGATGATACTCACTGGCACTTCATGCAACTTCACGATCTGATCAATATACATTTCCACCAACTTTGGTACTCCATCAGTCTTTTTCATTGCTAAGAAGTGAGCAGACTTGGTCAAATGAACCACAATGACCCATATCCCGCCGTGCAACTTCTTAGGCTTGGGTAATCCCAGTACAAAGTCCATGGTGATCATGTCTCATTTCCACTCCGGCATTGGCAACGTTTTCAACAAACCACTCGGAAACTGATGCTCTGCCTTAACCAATTGGCACGTCTCACATCCGGCTACCCACTTAGCCACATCACGTTTCATCTTTACCCAATGATAGTACCGTTTCAGATCCTGATACATCTTGGTCATTCCCGGATGAACAGAAAATCTTGACTGATGTGCCTCCTTCAGGATCTCATCCCTTAACTCCTTCACATATGGAACACAGACCCGTCCGTTCACAACAATGGTCCCATTGTTTGAAGTCTGATATTCCGTCTTATCATTCTGTGATACCTTGTTCAGATTTTTATCCTGCTCCTGAGCAATCCGAATCCTAGTCAACAAGTCAGCTCTATCCGCAGCTTCCTGACCCAACGGTTCAACCCCTTCTGTTATTGCATTCAGCTGCAATGTCCTTAGCATGTTCACAATGCTCCCAACATTCTGTTCTGATGATACGCTAGCCCTCCTACTACTCAACGCATCCGCCACCAAGTTGGCCTTTTCTGGATGGTATGCTATCTCCAAATCATAGTCCGCTACCAACTCCATCCATCTACGCTGTCTCAAGTTCAAATCCGGTTGAGTAAAGATGTACTTTAAACTCTTATAGTCCGTGTATATCTGCACCTTCTCTCCATACAAGTAAGATCTCCATATCTTAAGTGCAAATACCACAGCTGCCATCTCTAAATCATGCGTAGGGTAGTTTCCTTCATGCTTCCGTAGCTGTCACAAAGCATAAGCTATCACCTTTCCATTCTGCATCAGAACACACCCTAGTCCTTCCCTGGATGCATCCGTGTATACCACGTACGGCTCACCCGGTTCTGGTAACGCCAATACTGGTGCACTAGTGAGTAACTCCTTTAACTTTGAGAAGCACTCTTCACACTCATCCGTCCAGACATACTCCACATCCTTACCAGTCAGCTTTGTCATTGGTTGAGCCATGCTTGCAAAACATCTGACAAACCGCCTGTAGTAACCAGCTAGTCCGAGAAAACTCCTTATCTCTGTAGCGTTCTCTGGCCTAGGCCAATCCACAATAGCCTGAATCTTCTCTGGGTCCACGGACACTCCCTTATCTGAAACAATGTGACCCAAGAACCCTATATGCCGTTGCCAAAAGCTACACTTACTGAGCTTGGCATATAACTTCTGTTCTCGCAACTTCTCCAGAACAGTCCGCAAATGACTCCTATGTTCTTCCTCATCCTTGGAGTATACTAGAATATCATCTATGAAAATGATCACAAACTCATCTAGGTACTCCCTGAATACGTCATTCATCAACTTCATGAATGCAGCTGGCGCATTCGTCAAACCAAACGGCATGACCAAAAACTCGTAATGACCATACCTTGTCCTAAAGGCAGTCTTACGCACATCTGTCTCCTCTATGGGTATTTGATGGTACCCTGATGCCAAATCGATCTTAGAGAACCAAGTAGCTCCCCTGAGCTGGTCCAACAACTCGTCTATCCTGGGAAGTGGATACTTGTTCTTCACGGTCACACGGTTTAATCCGCGGTAGTCAATGCAAAGCTTGAAGCACCCATCCTTCTTCTTCACGAACAACACTGGTGCTCCCCACGGTGAACTACTAGGTCTAATGAACCCTTTGTCCAGCAACTCCGTTAGCTGCATCTTCAGTTCCGCCATCTCAGCTGGTGCCATCCGGTATGGTGCTTTGGACAATGGAGCTGTCCCCGGCTCAAGTTCAATCGTGAACGGATCTGAACGAGCTGGTGGCAGTCCTGCCAACGCCTGAAAAACAACCTCAAATTCCTGCACCACCGGTATACTGCCCGAGTCTACATCCGGTCCTTCTTCTGTGGTAGTGATCGTTTCTAAATACGCCTCACAACCCATCTCTGTCAGCCGTTCTGCTTGAATAGCTGAAACCACCAAACTTCCCGAGGTTGATCTAACTCCCTGATAAACCAAGACCTCTCCGTCTCTCTCAAACTGCACCCTTCCACGGTGACAATCCAAGTGAGCTCTGTGTTTGCCCAACCAGTCTATTCCCAAAATGACATCGTAGGACTTAACTCTACAGATCACTAGATCCGCTGGCATGTTCACTTCGCCAAACATCACTAGAACATTCTTGACCGTTCCTAATGAAAACATCACTTGGCCTCCAGCCGCTTGTACTAACCCAAAGTCCTCTCCGGGTTCCTTCCGGAACTGTCCATTTCCGATCATGTCCGGATTAACAAAACAATGACTCGCTCCCGAGTCTAACAGAACATGAGCCTCAACCTCACCCATTAGCAAGGTCCCTACACATTCATTCCCTGGAATGCTAAGACTCTATACTAACACACATCACGCAAAAGTAATTTAAGAAAAACACTATGTACCACACGTACCAGTAATCGGATGAGAAGTTCTCGGTTCCTCGGCTGCTGTTGCACTCATCGTGTACACCCTCGGCATAATGGCCTGTGATGCAAGCGTCTCCCCTGCTCTCTTCCCTTGAGCCACGGCTTGCTTCACCACTCCCGCCTTAGGACACTCACACTTGAAATGCCCTGGTTCTCCACAACCGTAGCAAACCCGAACCGTACCATCACTGCCGGACACGGACCACTCGCTGATCCTCCTCCGGACAGTCTCGTACCCGATGCTCTAAACTCCTGCACCTGTGGCATCCACTACCACCGCGCCTACACTCGCCAACGTGAGCTTTGCCACACTTGCTGCACACGCTGCGTCCCCAAGATCCTTTGTTAGGTACTCCCTTCCCAAACTTCCGGTTCTGTCCACTAGACTGACTCGCCTTGGTCACGGCTGTACTAGCCCCAGCTGACATCAAAGCAGCTTCCGCCTATCCTGACTCCAACAATGCCGCCTTCTCAATAAGCTCAGCCACGGTCCTGAAGTCACGAACTACACACCCGTTCCTTAGCTCAACTCGCAGTCCACTCATAAACCTACGAATCAGCTTCTCCTCCGTGTCAAACTCATGAGACACATACTTCCTCAGCTGGTTAAACTGAGTCTCATACTGCCTCACTGTAAGCGTCCCTTGACTAAGGTACAAGAACGCCTTCTCCAACTCGTTGTAAGCTTCTTGTGGGAAGTACTTACTCCTGAACATTGCTGAAAATGTCTCATATGAACAATTCGCATTCACCAGCCTTCCAACGATTCCCTTCCACCACGTGTGTGCATCACCCTCCAAGTAGTGCACGGCTATGTCCTTCTTATAACTCTCTGGACATCGGATAGACTCAAAGTTCTGTTCCAGTCTCATCCTCCACTCATCTGCCTCAATCAGTGTAGAACCTCCAGCAAAGAATTTGGTTCCCAACCGCAGCATGTGATCAAAAACCTTGAGGTAACTCGGAACCCTCTCCACTTGGTCCGCTTCCTCCCCAATCACATCCGCTTGAACCCCCACCGGTGGTACTACATGTGGTGCTGCTGCAACCGCCGGAGCAGGAGCCACCGCAAGTAGCCTAGCTAGTACCTGTGCTAACATCCCAAGCACAGCCTCTAACCCCACTGGTGCTACATTCGCAGCATTCCTAGCCACGTTCTCAGCATCCGCATCATTCCTTGCCGCTTCCACGGCTGCCACTCTAGCCGCCTCATTTGCAACCGCGACTGCCTGTCTCTCGGCTTCCCTTGCCCTCTCAGCAACATCACCGTTGACTGAGTTCACAGACCCCGCAGCCTGGTTGTCCCCATTGTATCTCACGGTTCTTCTGGTATCAACCATCTGCAAGTACAACAATGCCAGTTAGCTGAAGCTAACTCAAAACGTGTTTCACAAGACCAAACAACAACTTACTGCGAGATCTTGGCAGTGAAGAATGGATCGGACCCCCATAAACCCCAAACAAGCAAACAACATCAGTCACCAATTTCAGTCCTAGAAGCGTTAAAACGCTCTGATACCAACTTGTGGTAACCCAACCCGGTAAACCGTACCGCGGCTGTGTCCCACTACATCCTAACAGTCCGTTTCTATACTTAGCCATATTTTAAAACTTTTTCCTTCATTCTTATTCTTTCTTATCAATACACAGCGGAATGTAAAACAACTCATCTTACTCATTTAACTATCATAAAACATTTAAACAGGATTCAGGATTATCAAATACCAAAGCACAAGGTTCGCTAATGATTACAACTGATCATCTAGCAACCTAACGATCAAACACCAAAGCCATATGACAAAGCACAATGTCTTAAACATAAATAAAACTCAGTCCCAATCCATCCATATCCATCACTGCCACCTGGTCTCGCCCCTTTACTGCTTAGTACCTGCACACTCAAGAAGAGAGGCATAAGTATTTCATAAATACTTAGTGAGTACGGTCATTCCGTAACACCTGGTCAGTACCAAACACGCAATCATACTTTTGGATTCAACATTCCACACAGTCAATTCGCAATAGACATAACAATATCAAACGACCATGATCATCTAACTTAACCAACCAAGTTCAATCCCTTTTTAAGACCCATGTCTACTTCAGCGAGAATCCCACATCTCCTAAGCTAGTACATGATCCGGATTACCCTGAGGTTAGGTGACATCATCTATGCCACGGTAAACACCTTAATATATCATAACATGAAACTTGCTTATCAGTTCTAAACACATAACATGAAAATCACACAATCAACATGCAAACATTCAACCCTAGCAATCCTACGGTTCTAGATACCAACCACAGTCACGCACTCACCTTAAACGAGGCTGGAAACAGATTGGTCAGAAGAAATCCCGATGAAATCCGCACCAAAACGAAGATATCTGATCTCCTTAAGAATCTCTCGGCTGTTCGTACGATCCGATCCTTTTCCCCTCGGCTATCTCTCGATCCGTTCACCTTTCTCCGAACCAAACTCTGTTTACCCTTGAAAACCCCACAAAACACGGCTATTAGCTCGAGGTTATCCGATGAAAACTCAACACTTAGGGAAATATCCGATCGCTTACCAGTTTATCTCGGCGATGGTCGGATCTGCTCGGCGATAACCTGATCTCTCTCGGATGTCCTCGGGATAAACTGTTTTTCTTAGGGTTTTCTCTCGACTATTCTCTTTTTTTGCTTTATTGCTCTCGAATAAACACAAATCTCCCGAGAAAAGTCTCTAAATCCCTTATAAACTCGCAAAACCCTAGATAACCCGGACTTATCCGACGTTTTCCTGGTTCCAGTAGGTTTTATCCCGGTCCGATTCGATTCTCTCGGTTATTTCCTGTACCCGCTTGACCATTCCCTCGATAAACCACAAAATAGCCGACCAAACACTTAGCCCACGGCCCAAATCCCTTCCCACTCGGATAAACCGCCCTTATCCGAGGTGTTTTCCATTTTTCACCCGGATATTCTTTATTCTCTCGGACAACTTGTCTCACCTCGGCTAATTCTCTATTTCTTTCGGAGGTTTTCCTTTCTCCCTCGGAGACAGTCCACTGAAACTCGGACAAACCTCCCAGACTCTCGGATAAATCCCACTGCATCGGGATAAATCCCATTTCCCACGGACTGGACCCTGTTTCCCTCGGATATGGTCCGTCCGGCTCGGCTATCCAGCCAACCATCCAACTATTTCCCCGGTCATCACCCGACCATAGTCCGAACCTCCATTTCCCAGCCAATATTCGACCCTTTGCTCGATTATTCCTCGGACAATCTGGTCCGATCATTCCGAATTCTCTCGGATACGCATGCTACAGTTTCAATCCAGAAATTTTTTCTTCATTTCAACAAAGTTAATAACAGTCCAATAATTGTCAAACTGTTTTACAGAAATCCATTAACAAACCCTAAGCCGAATTAAGTCTACTATCGTTCTCATTCTCCTTACCTAGACTCTATCTTCTTCTTCAACGATTATGTTACTTTCGCCATTGTAAGCGAAGCCGATCACTGTATGCACCTCCCAACCATCACCAAAGATTAGCCGCTCATATTTTTTTATCACAATTAAAACATTCACTAAATCCATTCAATTTCCAACCGTTACAGTGTTACTAAACATTGAAAGCTTTCAATCGTCCATTATCATCTTCTCCACTGTAACGTCAAAGAGGTATTATTACTGTCAAATTACTTCACCCCACTTCTCCACCATTAATTACAAATACAATTCACAGTTGCTCCTATATATAGATTCTTCTCTCCATTGCTAACTCTCATCTCTCTCATCCCTCCCATCTCTCAATTTTTCAATTAATTACAATTCCAACCATGGAAGGACCCTACGTCGGATTCTCTCAGCTTAAGTCCGGCCATGGTGTGCAGCGTGTTGTGGGTCGGTTGCTCCGATTTTGGTCTGCTCGCAACGTCAAAAAAGAAGGCCAACTGATGGGCGTTGACCTCCTCCTCATAGATGAATCGGTAAGCATTTCTTCCCTGACTCAACTTTCAGACTCTGAATATCCCACTGCCCAAGTTATTAATATATTGTTCTCTTAGTCTACATTAATGCAAGGTTCGATTCACCTCCACCACCTCTCAACATTTGAGCCACTGCTACATGAGGGATCAATGTATGTTATCACTGGGTTCGAAGTCACCAGGAGTAACCACCGATTCAAGATGACCGACTTCAACCTCTCCATCCGCTTCAATGAGAGGACTTCATTGGTCCAAATTCAAGAATCTTTCTGCAACATACCAACTGAGCTTTTCCGCTTCCACTCTCATCAAGAACTTCCCTCAATACGTCAATTGCAATACACCAGAACATTGTAAATTTACGTTTGTCACAAAAATTGGATTTGCAGACATCATCGGCCAAGTCTGCACAACAAAAGCATATCGCAATGAAGCTACAGAAGCCTTGGAAAGAATGTTGGTCCACCTCTGTCTCGAAAGGTACAGATTGCTTTTGCGCCAACTATTGATTTGTGAAATGTTTTCATATACCTAGACTTCTCCTCACAACATCATCATATCCCCTGCAGCGGTGAGAAAGTCTGGCTCAGTGCTTTTGATGCACACGCAACCTCACTGAACCAGATCTTTGGCACCAAAGAAGCTGGGACATGTGTGATGTTAGCCACTAATATTAATCCGAAGTATTTTGGAGGTTAATCGTAACACAACCCATATCTCTGTTTTTCATTTTAGTTTATTTTCACTCACTTTTAGCTTATAATCAAAATATTTTTCCTACTAGGTGAGTTATATCTGAATGCAACAGCCGCCACAAAATTCTACTTTGACGATGAGATGGAGGCTACGAGAGGTTTCCTGCCAAGGTTTAACTTTTTCATTTCTCTGTTTACAAAGCTACATGAAAAATTAGTTACTTTACAAACTGATTTCACACACTCAAAATAAGGTTGACGAGCAACTACAAAGACGGGATCCAATCTCTTGAGATATATCATGGGGTCCAAAAGATTGAACATCTTACCATTGCGGAACTCAACGACTTTCTGATCAAGTCAAACCTCAAAGTTTTAAATCGAACTCTGTTGCTAATCTATTTCATTCTAACCATCTCAGATATTATTATTACACCTACTTATCGCTTTTATAAATTGTAGGAGGCCGAGTTCTTATGCACTGCCACCGTTGTTGATATTCTCTCCACTAACGGATGGAGTTACATATCATGCTCCAAATGTGCTAAGAAGATGACCAGAGAGCAAACAACCCTAACATGCAACAACTGCCACTCCATCGATGCCGTGGGAGATGTCAAGTAAATAACACTTCCCTATTAAATATTTCATTACATTTAAGCTTCTCACTACAATGTCAAACTCGCCTCATCACAACAGTAATCCGATAGTATTATAAACCCCCTATCTCTCATTATTTGGTGTCCAATTAAAACCAGATATCGAGTGGAATTGGTTGTGGATGATGGTACTACCGGGTCAGTTTTTGTAGCTTTTGACAAAGACATGGTGAAATTGACAAATATGCAGGCTTCACAAATTGTCACGGAACAGGTATTATCCGTTCATACATTCCGTTTGCTAAGTTTATTATATAAAACAATTTATGTCTTTTTAAAAACTCTATTCCCTTACTACACTAACCCACATTTATTTATTTACTGGTCTTAGGATGACACACATCTAAATAACAGCGCCCTTCCACAGCAAATCCTCGACATTGTTGGAAAGAAATTCACATTCCACATCAAACTTACCTCATTCAATTTCACTACTCACCATCGGTCATTCACAGTCTCACGTATATTTGACAAGCTTCAAGATGCCCCAAAGCCTACCTTTGTTGAAAAGGTTCAAATCTCTCAAATAATTTGGCAAACGCTTCTAATCTCCATTAATAATTATTCTTAATTTTTTGTAGCAGCCGGTTCATGTAAACCTGGGAACCAATAGCCCTGCCTCCACAAGGGTCGTCATCTAACAACAACGCCAACTCCACCCACGCCCCAGCTATCAAAGAGACAGCAACAACCAATCCACCAACCTCCGGGAACGATGCCACCAAGAACGCATCAACCAGTGTCATCGACAACCTCATCCGCATAAAAGTGAAGCGCAACTAGAGTCCTACATTCCCTCCTCACTCCAAATAACCCATCAACGATTGTTTACCCTCTCAATTTCATGCATATCAAACATTCTCCCTACGTGGAGTTTTTTTTTTTTTTTTAGCATTCCAAATGTTTTATTTTAATCACTACAACTACCCTCCCTACGAGGAGAAGGCTTTGGCTTTAGTTTCTACCACGAATATCATGTATTCTCCACACATGATATTTGTGTTTTCTTTGTTTTTTAAATATTTTTTTACAACAGTATTTTCCTTCTTTTCAGCAAAACAAATCCAAAATAGCATAAATGATTACAACAAACGCCCACCAAATACTACGTACACGATCATAAAATATAACGTAGTATGTAAAATAAATAAAACGCATACTATAATATATTTTAATGAATTATTTTCATTTTCCTGTCAATGATGAGAATATTGGTTTGGAATCTGGATTAGTTAGGTTGCTCTATCTGTTTTGATTGTTTGACAAAAAAATATTATTATGAATAACCTATAATGTTATCACATTAGCAGACAATAATAAGGTTTTCTAAATTACTTTTAGTATATTAGTAAGAGATCAATGACTAATTCAGAAAAATAACTAAACATAAAATAAGAAAATTTGATCCATGTAGTATAATTTTCTATGTAGTTGAATATTGACACAGGATCGTTTCACAGATTCGACATTCCACCAAATGTTTACGTATTAATTAAAAAGAGATGGTTATTTAATATATGTAAAAAACTTTATTCCTCAAAGAATATGTAAGAATATGTTCCACATTATTGACACAAATAACCGCTACTTTTCAATGCAGTCAATTATAATTTGTTTTAAATGTTTCAAATTGTAACGTCAAGAACATTCACAAAGGACGGAATATCCAATACCTAAATTCACTTAGCATCAGCGACTTCTAAGAACCCAAAAAAAGGTTCATCAAACTATGACTGCAAACACCCCAAGAAGAGAGAAAAAATCACTCACTGATGAGAGTAGTAGTAGTACGAAAACCAGAATCCAAAAAAGTAAGCTATACTTTTGCTTACGCTTATGCATATTGTGCTCTGCAAATTTTAATGATTTTCACTTTACATTTGCAGGTCGTAAATATAAAAAAGAAAGACAACCATGGTTGACAGAAAAATATTACAACCAAATAGTAGAGTTTGTTCTTATCTCAGAAGGGTTAAAAGAAAGACAAAGTAAGGAAAAACAATGATCAATTTCCATACTACAAACAAATGCAAGCATATGTCTCCAACTCTTTCTCATGATTTTGCAGACTTATGTAGACGAGCTCGACAACTAAGACGTGCCATAAAATCATCCAGAAAGAACGCCACTGGATACAGAGGTTCCATTTCAAATTTAAACATGTCTTCTTTCCTGCAACAACAATTATTTATCAAATCATATTGATGAACCTCAAAAATTTAACAACTATTTTCATTTATTTTGCGAAATTTCAAATCACATTACCACGTCAACATCTTAATAGCTCTTTTCTGAAACAGGGACACGAACCCACACAACACCAGCTACCCACACCAAATGTAAGTAATCATATTCTTATTAGTAAACCCATTGACCGTGTTATTAATGTTGCCTCAAATACATTATATTGTCAAACTTACAGTTACTCGTGCGGATGGCCAATCTCTTGAAATCAGTTATACTTTCAAAGAATAATTGATCAAAGCTTTTCTGATTAGTGCTAGATAATTAAAACAATTACAACTTGCTCCTTTATATAGAGGAGACTTAACAACGATGGAAGCAAATAACACGAAGCAACTAACTCCTAAAAGCTCGCCATGTTCCAGATTCATGTCACACGACTTAGCAATTTATTCAAACAGAAAGACTACCAACTCCTACAATCTCGGGAAGACTTATTCTCTTTTGCTTTGACCAACATACCTTCCCCCAAACTGAATGCGACTAACGCATTACAGTTTGTTCTCTGCTTCTCTGCAGTTCCTGAACCCCGAGCACCTTCCTCAGCTTAACAAACGTCTCCAACTTCAAGGGTTTTGTCATAATGTCTGCGATCTGATTTTGAGTTCCACAATGAACTAGATTCACCTCTTCTTCCTTAACTAGTTCACGCAAGAAATGAAACCGTACCTGAATATGTTTAGTTCTCCCATGTAGGACTGGATTCTTTGATAACTTGATCGAAGAACTGTTATCACACAAAATGGTCACACATTCTTCTTCAGCTTGACTGAGACTGCTGAGAATCCTCTTCATCCAGAGACATTGAGTTGCACAAAAGGACGCAGCTACATACTCTGCCTCTGTTGTTGAAAGAGTCACGATCGGCTGCTTCTTAGAACTCCAAGCCACAGCTGCGTTACTCATGAGAAAAGCGTACCCAGAAGTGCTTCTCCCACTATCTACGTCACCAGCGAAGTCACTATCCGTATATGCCTTCAATGTCCCTTCCCCGAAACTTGTATACAGCAGCCCCATTTGCAAGGTACCTTTGATGTATCTCAAAACTCTTTTTACTGCCAAGAGATGAGCAGCTTTCGGTTGCATCATGAATCTGCTTAAGAAACAAACCACAAACATAATATCGGGCCTTGTAGCTGTCAAGTACATAAGGCTCCCGATTAATTGTTTGTATAGCGATGGATCTGCATCTTCTCCTTCCATGTCCCTTGATAATTTAGTACCAGGAACCATTGGATTGTTTACGGGATTGCAGTCTTCCATCCTATATCTGGACAACACTTCAGCGGCATACTTCTTCTGGCATAGAAAGATCCCGCTCTCACTCTGATCAACCTCCACGCCTAAGAAGTAACACATTTTTCCCAAGTCTGTCATCTCGAACTCCTCTTGCATCGAAGCCTTGAACTGCTCACACATTGCCAAGTCGTTTCCGGTGAAAATTAAATCATCAACGTACAGGCTTATGATGAGCATTCTCCCCCTTGATTCGTGTTTGATGAACAACGTGTGCTCAAGCTCACATTTGTTGAATCCTTCCTTAGTGAAATACTCTTCGATCTTACTGTATCAAGCTCGTGGAGCTTGCTTGAGACCATAAAGTGCTTTTTTGAGTTTGTACACTTTATGTTCCTCACCGATCTTCTCATATCCCTCCGGTTGCTCCACGAACACGGTTTCTTTTAATACCCTGTGAAGAAAAGCGCTTTTGACATCAAGCTGGTACACAATCCACTTTCTCTTTGCGGCTTCTGCTAACAACATCCTGATGGTGTCCCATCGAGCTACTGGCGCAAACACTTCGTCATAGTCCACCCCATGTTTTTGCGAGTAGCCCTTTGCCACAAGTCTAGCTTTGAACTTCTCAACCTCGCCTTTCTCGTTCATCTTGGTCTTGTATACCCACTTAACTCCAATTTTCTTCACTCCCACCGGTAAATCCACTAGTTCCCATGTGTCATTTCTCTCAATGGACTTGATTTCAGCATCCATTGCTTCTCTCCACTTCCTTTCCTCAGCCGCTTCCAAGTAGGTATAAGGATCCTCATGCGACACATACAAAGCTACGTACTGAAATTCTTCTTCTTCGTCACTTGTGAGATCCCCATGTCTTACATAGTCTTGTAAATAACTCAGTGGATCTCTGGTTCGCGGTTGAAGTGCTGGACTAGTTGTGACATTCGGCTCTGTTTCAATATCCGGATCTGTTGCTGCAGCAGAATTTTCTTCATTAGGAGTGTCTGCTACCACCTGAGTGATAACGATCTCAGGAGACTCCACACTTTGGTCTTCGTCTGCGATCACCAATTTGTCAATTTCTGCGTCATCCTTGCTTTTCTCCCAGCTCCAACCTTGTTTCTCATCAAAGATTACGTCTCTGCTGACAATAAATTTGTTTGTTACAGGATCAAACATCTTGAAAGCTTTTGAACCCTCACTTACGCCAAGAAAGACACACTTCTGTCCTTTATCATCAAGCTTTACTCGTTTCTGACTTGGAACATGAGCATATCCAACACAGCCGAACACTTTGAAGTGGTCAACGTTTGGTTTGATTCCGGTCCAACACTCTTGTGGAGTCTTTTCTTTCACCGCCGAGGTGGGACATCTATTAAGGATGTGGATAGTCCAGCTCGCAGCTTCTCCCCAAAATTTCTTAGGCATCTCCTTTTCAATCAGCAAGCACCTCACCATCTCCATGATTGTTCTATTCTTTCTCTCGGCCACACCGTTTTGTTGTGGCGTGAATGCTGCAGTGACTTGTCTCTTGATTCCATTAGATGCACAGAAATTATTAAATTCCTTTGAAGTGAACTCTCCACCACGGTCACTTCTTAGACAGCCTATCTTCATTCTCGTTTCGTTCTCCACCATCACTTTGAAGCTTTTAAAGAAAGTAAAAGCTTCGTTCTTGACCGACAACAGATAAATCCAGGTTTTTCTGCTGAAATCATCAATGAAGCTCAGAATGTACCTCTTTTCTCCAATGGTACTAGGCTGGATGGGTCCACCTAAATCTGTGTGTATAAGCTGCAATTTTTCTGTGGCTCAGTTAGCTTGCTTTGGAAATGTGTCTCTGTGTTGTTTCCCTTTTGCGCACACTCCACAAACCGCATGTACTTTCTCAATCTGAGGAAGTCCTACCACCATCTGCTTCTTCCACAGGTTCTCGAGACTTTGTTGATTCAGATGGCCAAACCTTTTATGCCACAGGTTTGGTTCTTCTTGTGAGACTTGCAAACACGTTGTCTCCGATGCATCAGCTAACACCACAAACATCCGATTTGCTGACATAGATGAATGTATGATAAGCCCCCACTCCTTATGAAACACCTTGCAGCTTCCGTCTTTGATGAGAATCGCCAGCTTCATTTCTTGTAATTGGCCGAGACTCAAAAGATTTGTTGTCAGATCCGGAACATAGTACACATCTGGGATGATGTGACTTCTTCCCTTTAGAATCACTTTTATGCTTCCATGATAGGGTTCAGGTTTTACCCAAATAAAAACTACTGCAAGTGCACAGAAAAGCAGATGTAGTATAAGGGGTATCGAAATCCCAAGAGAGTAATACTAACTACACTATCAATTATAGATTTGGACTAAGCTAAGCGAAATATGATGTATGTAATGCGAATGAATAATTAGAAATAAGCAAACGATGGTATGATATGTTCTAAGTTCAGGAAAACTAAAAGCGCTAAGCTAGGGTAACTCGCAGGTATGAATCCAAGAATGCAGAATGCAGGGAATCAGGAATGATTAAGAACCGTTTTTAAACATGAATCTCTAATGCATAACTAATCAATTCTCATTGCAGAAGTTATCTATACCTAGATCACAAAGTTTCAAATCTCTTTGCAAACCCTAACAACCTAAGTATGCAGGAATGATCAGATTCAATTGTTTACAAAACTCCTAAGCCAAATCTCTTTGTACTAAGTTGTTTTGCTCATCAAATACTAGTTCAGGTTATGAATAATGCTCTCACATATATTTAACAACCTATGATTTTCGGATTCCTAGATGATGTGTCTCAGAAATTCGATTTTAAAGCAAGCAGAGATGAAAAACCATGAGATAATCCTAACAGATAGCGATTCTACACTCTTTTCATCAATCCTTTGAAAAATGCTAACTTAACTAGCAGATTACTCAGACATGATTATGAGATCACAAAGCATAACTGAATAAAATTGCATTAAGAGAAAGAGTAGAAAACAAAGGGGGTTCGAAATCTTCTCTAAAGAGTACAGGATTTGTCTCCCCAAAAAGCTCTGAATAAAATCTCTCTCTAGCTCTCTCAATTCTCAAAAACTAAGATTCTCTGGCCAACAGTGGCTGAAAAACCTAATAAATAGGGGCTAAACACGATCTGGGGTCTTCATATAAATAAAAGAAACTTCTGGGTAAGTTCTGCAATTCTTCTTGATACTTTTAACAAATAGCCACGCTCCTTCCTATCTGGGTGACGAGCGTCACCAACGGGGTGACGATCGTCACCATATGGGATACTTTTCTGCTTCGAGCTTGGTACTTCGTGGCTTCAACTCAGAATGCTCCAAAAGGTTCCAATATCTCCAATTATGCTCCAGACATGCTTTAACCTGCAAAGACTCTTCTAGGACTCTAAAAAGACCAAAAAGACTCAATAAAAAGGACTTATATCATGGTTAAAAACCATAAAAACCATGATATATCAACTCCCCCAGACTTAGCTTTTGCTTGCCCTCAAGCAAACATCAGATAGAGTACAGGGTCGAGGTTTGAAAACAAGAAACAGTCAGTTAGTCATCAGAAACACCACACTAGTTAGAGCTTTCGAATCCACATATCACAGAGTCAACACAAGATCAAATTTCAGTCTAATTATCACAAGCTTAGCAAATCTCTCAAGTCCAGTCCAAATCCCTTCAAGAAATCCGAAATTTCTACTGTTAACTCCTTATTTTTTAATCTAAGTGTGAAGTCTCATCAAGGCTCTATCATCTTAATCACTTTACAGATTCTTTTCCCTTCCTAACAACTGAACAAATCAATCTCAACACAACTCTCCTATTTTCTCTTCCCTTAATCTTTTCCTTAGGATATTTTCGATTTTTCACTTCTTTTTCTCAACTTTTACAGTCTAAGATATGATGCTACTCAATACTTGTGTTCCTTGTGAGGAGACAGGTTCATGAGTGTGTTCACTACTGTTGTTCCTTGTGAGGAGACAGGGTCATGAATGCACCATTCTTTAGACTTAATCTTTTTTTTTTTTTAAAAAAAAACTTCATCAGGGAAAATCAAAGAGAGACTGTATTTTAACCTTATTGTCAGTGCTTAAAGAGAGAATCAAGATCAATAAGAATCAATCACCAAGACAAGAAATTTAAAATTCATTAAGGTGGAGCTAACAGCAAATTTTCCAGATTCTCTAAGAATCTAAACCTTCATTGCTAGACTGATCTACCTATGACTTTCAACTTAGTATGACTTGTAATCAACTACTGTGGCAATGGTTCTTATCAGCAAAAACGTCCTATGGCTAGTTCCAAGAAAAACTAACAGTTTCAAAAGTTTTGACTCTAGAAAAACAGGTTTTTTACTCAACTTTAAGACTCTATAAACATGACACAAAGCACACAACGTCAGTAACCACCTCCCCCAGACTTGAACAACACTGTCCCCAGTGTTATTAAGCCAAGAGTTGGTCAGAAAAATGAAAGAGAAGTCGAAAAACCAAGTCAGAAAAGTGTTACCTCGCGTGGGGTCGGGTGACGAGCGTCACCAGTCAGGTGACGAGCGTCACCACGACCTGTATTGCATAAATCATATGTTAGATGTTAATTAACGAAGTGTTTGCATGTGTACTCGAAAGTTAGACTTTTTGAGCAGTCAAACACATAATTAACAACATCCAAACATAGAAATAATAACCTGGTTCAACAATCTCACAAAACATCATCAAAGAAACTGACAACTGACTCAAAAGAAACATAAAGATGACTCAAAAGAAGAAAAAATAAAAAGGGAAAAAGGAACAAGTAACCAGATAATGAAGCCTCAATCCTCATCCTCACAAGGCTCAGTAGTGTAGTGGGGGCGGACACAACCACAGTTGCTAAGTGTAGCAACAGCATCCCAGAGTCCCTCAAAGCTATCAATGACATACTCCTGGAAAGCAGCCATATCCATGGGTGTCTGTGGTCGTGGAGGACGCTTGAAAGCAGCAGAAGAGCCACTCTGGCGTGTAGAAGGTCCAGCATCAGTAGCAGCAGCAGTAGAAGCAGAGGGACCAGCTGTAGCAGCTCGAGCAGGGCGCAGAGTCAAGGGGCGCAGAAGAGTCTGTGCTGGCATGAAGAATAGCTGGCGTGGGTCTGTCTGGATAGTAGTGAGTGCTCTCTGTGGCAACTTAATGCCAACATACTCTCCAAAAGTAGTAGTGAAAGTCCAGACAACTCCGGTCTTCATCCAAGTGACATGGCGCAGATACTGCTCATCCATAAGCGATCTATCACTGCGCAGACTGCAAGTGGTAAAATCGATCTGGAAATGATGGAAGATCGGTGTCAACAAGCTGCCCACACTCTCAGTCTTCTCCCCTGGACTGGTGAATGGCTTGGTCTTCAAAGAGACCAAATGCTCAGCGAAAACAGCACCTAAATTGGCGCGAACCATACTATCAACTGGTATCGAATCATCCAGCATCTCATAAAGTCCGTAGTAAAGGAGAATCAGCTCGCTAACTCGAGTCTTGCTGGGCGCAGACTTGCACAGAATAGTATGACCAAAGAGGCGCAGAAGGTACCTCAAAACCGGATGTCTAACCTCTGTCTGCGTGCTGGTCTTGCTATCATAGACTCCAGTCCCGAACTTGGACCAGAATGTCCTCATATGGGTCCACTGAGAGGGAAGGAGAACGCCTGTGGGATGGTCAGAGAAGCCATAGATCCCACAAAGCTCCATCAGACTGATCCGGTATCGAATCCCTCGGATCAGAAATGTCATAGTGCCTTCCTGAGCACGCTTCACCAGCTCATTCGCGTAGTAGACGCGAACTGTAGAGAGAAACTGGCGGACCAAATCTGGGTACAAGTCGTACTGCTGGAAAGGCATAGTCCCCATGCCAATGCGCTCCAAAATCTCATAAACCTCCTCAAAGATCCCCATCTTCTGCAGAACAGCAGGATCCGCGAGCCTAGTAGGGATAATCTTAACTCCTAGCCACGCATTGTAGAACAGCATGTCATACTCATCCCACTCCTCCTGAATATCACGGAATACACAGGTATCCCGAGCCACTTCTTGCTTCGGAGTCCCTGCCCAAGCCATCTCTGAGGCTATTTTCCGATCCTCTCGTTTGGGCCATGGGGGCCTGCAAACCGGGTGCTGACTGAAGGAATCTGTAGACCCTGTTGCAGTGCTGGAAGACGAGCTTTGTCTTAGTCTTTTCTCTTGACGAGGCATCTGCAAATTGAGCACCAAAATCGACCAAAATCATCTCAAAAGTTAGCAAATTTTTCAAAGTTCGAAAAATCAACCAAACAGGATCAAATAGCTTATGGCGATTAATCCCTACACTACCAGGAACACAATTCAAGCATCAGTTCAACCTAAATCACCCAAAATTTCTAGATTTTTGCAACTTTCATCATGAACTCGAAAATTCAAACAGTGCAAATCAACCGATTAAATCACAGAAAGATGGTTCCATTCCTCTAATACAACCTAACTAATCATGATTCAACAGTTAAATCAAGCCAATCAAGTCAAAAATCGAATTTTACCAAACCTGAGGCGGACTGAAAATTGGGGATTCCGAAAACATACCTTGCGGATCGTAAAAACTAAGTTGATATTCAGAAAGAGGAGTAAAATCCACACGGATTAGACTCTTGAATCACTCAATTTGGTTAAGAAAATCAAAAGTTATGAAATTCCTATTTCTCTCTAAGTGTTCGGTTATTTTGCAGGTTTTGGCTCGAGGGAGAAGAAGAAGAAGTTAAAACCCGTGTTCGATTCTTATGGGTGACAAGCGTCACCATAAGGGTGACGATCGTCACCGGTTTTTTTTTTTTTTTTTTTTTTTTTTAACTGAATAAAATTCTAATTACTAGTTCTAAGCACGAAAATAATTCCTAAGTATTATATCTACAACTTACCAGTGGGTTGCCTCCCACTAAGCGCTCTTTTAAAGTCATTAGCTTGACTTTGGTTGGCTGTTTAGACAGCTGGTGCCTGATCCAGAGACACAATGTGTCCTGCTGGAATCTCTGCTTGTGCCCAGTAATGCTTCATCCTTTGTCCATTGACAATAAACTCCTCTCCTTTGGAGTTAATCAGGACAATTGCACCATGTGGGCGAGCCTCTTTGACAGTGAAAGGACCTGACCATCTAGAACGCAGTTTACCAGGAAAAAGCTGTAAACGAGAGTTATAGAGTAATACCTGGTCATTGGGCTCGAAATGCCTGGAGATGATCTTCTTATCATGATATGCCTTTGTCCTCTCCTTGTATAACTTGGAGTTTTCATAGGCTAGATATCGAATCTCATCCAGTTCATTGAGCTGAATCAAGCGCCTTTCTGCAGCAGGTTTCAGATCGAAATTCAGCTTCTTGATTGCCCATTCTGCTCTGAACTCCAGCTCTACTGGTAGATGGCACGCCTTGCCATAGAGAAGGTGGAAAGGAGTAGTCCCAAGTGGCGTTTTGTAGGCAGTCCTGTAGGCCCATAATGCATCATCCAGCTTTGCAGACCAATCCTTCCTTGTTTTCCCAACTGTCTTTTCCAGAATTTGCTTGATCTGTCTGTTGGAAACCTCGACTTGTCCACTTGTTTGGGGGTGATAGGGCGTGGCCACTCTGTGCTGTACACCATACTTCTTCAACAGCTTGTTAAAAACCTTGTTGACAAAGTGAGAACCCCCATCACTTATGATAATCCGTGGGACACCAAATCTGGGAAAGATAATGGTCTTAAACAGCTTCAAAACCACTGCAGCATCATTAGTAGGAGTAGCCAACGCCTCTACCCACTTAGATACACAATCAACAGCAATCATAATGTATCTATTCCCATAAGATGAGGGAAAAGGTCCCATGAAGTCAATACCCCAACAATCGAAAACTTCAACTTCCAGAATGAAGTTATGTGGCATCTCATGTCTCCTGCTGATTTTTCCTCTTCTCTGACAAGTATCACAGCTTGTGATGAAGGCATGGACGTCCCTGAACATGGTAGGCCACCAAAATCCAGCCTGCAAAACCTTAGAGACAGTCTTGAATGTAGCAAAGTGTCCAGCATAGTCTGATCCATGACAGTGGAAGAGCACGTCCTGAACTTCTTCTTCTGCTAAACATCTTCTGTAAATACCATCAGCACAATGCTTGTAAAGGTATGGCTCATCCCAATAGAATCTCCTAAGTTCTCTTAAGAACTTCTTCTTAGCATATCCTTTAAAATCATGTGGTTCATCCTCTGCAGCAAGGTAGTTTGCAATATCAGCATACCAGGGTCTCTTTGGAGCATGTAAAACATAAACAGGCTCTGCAAAAGCTTTCCCCAAGCTTGTACAAATCGCAGATAAGTGTGGAGATCGGTGACGAGCGTCACCTCGCTCGTATACTTTTGTCGCGAATGGTCTTGGTTGGTGACGAGCGTCACCCCCCTGGTGTCGCTCGTCACTCCCCTGTAGTTTCGTGAAAACTGCAGGTTTTCGACACTTTCCTCCTGTTCGTTGGTTTCCACTAAGTAAACATTCTCTTCAGGCAAGAAATCATTGATGGGAACACTGTCTTCGACCTGAATCCGGGATAAATGGTCAGCAACTCCATTCTCAACCCCTTTCTTATCCTTCACTTCAATATCAAATTCCTGAAGAAGCAGGATCCATCTCAACAGCCTTGGTTTTGCATCCTTCTTCTGCATTAAGTACTTCAGTGCTGAATGGTCAGTATGAACCACGACCTTGGAGCCAACAAGATACTGCCTGAACTTCTCAAAAGCAAACACAACAGCTAACAATTCCTTCTCAGTTGTTGCATAATTCTTCTGAGCATTATCCAAAGTCCTACTTGCATAGTAGATGGCGTGGAGTTTCTTGTCTTTCCTCTGTCCCAGCACTGCTCCAACTGCAAAATCGCTGGCATCACACATTACCTCAAAAGGTAAGTCCCAATCTGGAGGCTGCACAACAGGGGCTGTAACCAACGCCTGTTTGATCTGTTCAAAAGCAGATTTGCACTCTTCTGTGAACTCAAACTTCACATCTTTGCAGAGGAGAGCAGTAAGTGGACGTGCTATCTTGCTAAAATCTTTGATGAACCTTCTGTAGAAGCTTGCATGTCCCAGAAAACTCCTCACTGCTTTGACTGAATCAGGTGCTTGCAGACTTGTCATCACCTCAATTTTCGCCCTATCCACTTCTATACCGTCTCCTGAGACTCTGTGACCAAGTACAATACCATCCTGTACCATAAAATGGCACTTCTCCCAATTTAAAACCAAGTGTTTCTCTTCGCATCTCTGCAGAACTGCACACAGGTTGTCCAAACAGCTCTTGAAAGAAGATCCATAAACAGAGAAGTCATCCATGAACACCTCCATAAACTTCTCTATCATGTCTGTGAAAATCGACATCATGCATCTCTGGAAGGTTGCAGGAGCATTACACAGACCAAAGGGCATTCTGCGATAGGCAAAAGTGCCATAAGGACAGGTAAACGTGGTCTTCTCCTGATCATCTGGATGGATGGGGATCTGAAAGAAGCCTGAATACCCATCAAGGAAGCAGTAATACTTGTGATTCGCCAGCCTTTCTAGCATCTGATCGATGAAAGGTAGAGGAAAATGGTCCTTCCTTGTTGCTGCATTCAGTTTCCTGTAGTCTATACACATCCTGTGTCCTGTCACAGTCCTGGTTGGAATCAGCTCATCCTTGTCATTCTTGACCACGGTGACACCTCCTTTCTTAGGCACCACGTGCACTGGACTAACCCAAGCACTGTCTGAAATAGGATAGATGATACCAGCCTGCAACAACTTCATGATCTCTTTCTTGACCACATCTTGCAAATTCGGATTTAGCCTCCTCTGATGCTCAACTGATGATTTCGACTCATCTTCTAGGTGTATTCTATGCATGCACAAGTCCGGAGAGATACCTGAAATGTCGTCAAGAGAATATCCAAGAGCTTTGCGAAATTTTCGCAGCTTGCTTAGCAATAGGGTGAGCTCTGCATTGTTCAATGAAACATTAACAATAACAGGATAGGTGGAGTTTTCTCCTAGGAATGCGTACCTTAGCCCTGCAGGGAGCTGTTTAAGCTCAACTTTTGGTGCTTTTGCTGCTGACCAGTCACCCATTGTGGCGGCTTTTGCAGATGTGGAGACAAGTTCATCCTGTGCAACCAGTTGCATAACGTGTGCAGTAGCATCCATCATCTTTGTGTAGCCTGTTGCAGCAGCATCTAAATGCTCATACTCAGCTGTAGAAGTGGTCAACGCCCTTTCCAAGGGGTCATCTGAACTCATCTCATGGAAGATCTGATCAGCAATGTTTGTGAGAACATCAACATAAAAAGTCTGTCCATCTATGGTTGGCCTCTTCATCAGCTTGTCCATTTCGAATTTCATCACTAAATCGCCAATATTCAGCTCTATTCTACCCTTCCTGACGTCAATAATAGCTCCTGCAGTGGCCAGGAAGGGTCTGCCAAGAATCAAGGGGTCTTTGGGTTCTTCTCCATACTCTAAAACCACAAAATCAGTAGGGATCATACAATCTCCTACTTTGATAGGAACATCCTCTATCACCCCTTCAGGAACTCTAACTGATCTATCAGCTAGGACAAGAGATATCCTTGTAGTTTTAAAATCAGTCATCCCCAAACTCTTTGCAACAGAGTGGGGCATGAGGTTCACACTAGAACCAAGATCACACAATGACCTCTCAAACTTGTCATTGAAGATGGTGCAGTCTAAAACAAAGCTTCCTGGGTCTGAAAGCTTCTCTGGAACTCTGTTCTGAATCACTGCACTGACCTGCTCGTTGATCATCATAGCTCCAACCTCAAGGCTCAAGTTGTTGGTCACCAATCTCTTCACATACCTCCTAATAACAGGAGTGATCCTTACAGCATCAATCAATGGGATCTCTATCACCAACTTGTCCATGATAGCCTTGCATCTGGCATCCTCAAGCTCCTGCTTAGACTTCTTAGGATGCTTAGGATAGGGTATCTTGGGTTTATACACGGTCTCCTTAGCATTATCTGAAGTCTTAGGCGAAACTGCAATATGTGGTGTCTGGTGACGAGCGTCACTGGACTGGTGACGAGCGTCACTCACTTTGGACAAGTCGGGGTCGAGTACTGGATTTGGGTGACGAGCGTCACCCCCTTGGTGACGGTCGTCACCCCCTTGGTGACGGTCGTCACCAATAAGTGAAGAATCAGGCTCGGGATTGTCCTCATTGGGTGACGAGCGACACCCATTATTGGTGACGATCGTCACCAATGGTTCTGCAGCAAAATTTTCTTCATCTTCATACTCTTCTACACCCACGAAATTTCTTGAGGTTATATCCTTCTGCAACACTGGTTGCAGGTTCCTTCCACTCCTCAATGAGATGGCATTCACGTGGTGTTTGGGATTAGCATCAGTTCTTCCTGGAAGAAATCTTTCTTGCCTCTGAACAGCTCCTGCAGTTTGAGCAACTTGAACATCAAGCTTCTTCATATGAGAGTTCAAACTCTCAATTTTCCCATTCAGGTCCTGATAGAGCGAATCTATCTTGCCATTGAAGTTCACAGTAAGCTTCTGTTGTCCTTCCAGAATCTGTTCTAACATTGCTTCCATTTTGTTCTCTTGTGGAGGTGCTGGTTGATAGGAAGTAGAACCATAGTTTCTGTAGTTTCCACTGCTCTGGAATGGCTTCTGATACTCTGTCTTCTGAAAAGGGGGTCTAGGAGTGAAACCAGGCGTGTTCTGTCCTCCTGTAGGGGCGTTTTTCTGATTGTTGTTGCTGTATCCTCTGTTCCACTGCTGATTCCCATACCTTTGTCCCTGAAATCCGCCAGAGTTGATGAAATTTACATCCTCCTGCTCAACTTCCTCTGGAGCTTCGAAAGTCTCTACTTCTGCAGCAAAGTGAACTGACTTCTTCCCTACCAAAAGGCTGTGCATATCATCCAACTTAGCCTTAACTTCAGCAATCTGATTTCCATCAGCTGCACCAGCTTGTTTCATTCTCTGAAAGTCTGCATTTTTAGTGCTGTTGCTGCAGACCAAGTTCTCAATCAGTCTCACCGCCTCCTCTGGTCTGTTGGTATTGAAGTTTCCACTGCTTGAAGCATCCAGCGCCATCTGATATTTCCAGTCAATACCTCTGAAAAAGATCCCAAGCAATTGCACCTGACTGAAACCATGATGAGGACAGTCCCTCTGATAAGACTTGAACCTGATCCAAGAAGCCTTGAAAGCTTCAGTAGGGCCTTGTGTAAATGATGCAATTTTCGTTCTCATGTCTTCTGATCTGGCATCATCATAGAAATTGTTCAGAAAAGCATTCTTGGTGTCCTCCCAAGTAGTTAGTGAAGCAGGTTCCAGTTGCTTCAGCCAATATGCAGCTTCTCCTCCAAGAGAATAGGGAAAAAGCTTGCAGAACAGAAAGTCATTGCTAACCCCATTAGCTTTGACACTGGAAGCTAGGTCCTCAAACCTCTCTATGTGATCCATAGGATGCTCATGAGGTAAACCATGGAAGGGATGCTGTCCAACTAGCTGATAGTAGACAGGTTTAACCTCAAAATCGTTCCTCTGGAAGGCAGGAGGTCGGATTGCAGCTCTGTTGGCATAGAACTGATCAGGTCTGTTGTAATCACCTAGAGTCCTCTGAACAAAACGCCTAGCAGCGTTATTGACAGCAGCAGGGACTCCCACGTTCTCAGCCACTTGCTGAACCTGCTGTTCAACAATGACATTCCCCTCTTGATCAATTCTCTGCCCCTCTTCGTTCCTCCTATTTCCTTCCCTGTCAACCAAGTGACCTTCTGCATCTTCAACCAAGATCAGTGGAGCGACCATTGCAGATTGCTTCTTAGCTTTCCTGTTAGTTCTCTCCAACCTAGCAAGCTCGTCGATGCTCAAAGTCACAAGCTCCTTCTCTTTGTTGCTTCTGGTTCTGCGATTAGGCATACACCTGAAACAGGAACAAAGAAAAGTAGCTGAAAATCAGTAAAGAAATAAAAACTTAGACAAAATCCTAATACTAAAAATCGATATGCAGCTATTACTCCCCGACAACGGCGCCAAAAACTTGATAGGGTTCAGGTTTTACCCAAATAAAAACTACTGCAAGTGCACAGCAAAGCAGATGTAGTATAAGGGGTATCGAAATCCCAAGAGAGTAATGCTAACTACACTATCAATTATAGATTTAGACTAAGCTAAGCGAAATATGATGTATGTAATGCGAATTAATAATTAGAAATAAGCAAACGATGGTATGATATGTTCTAAGTTCAGGAAAACTAAAAGCGCTAAGCTAGGGTAACTCGCAGGTATGAATCCAAGAATGCAGAATGCAGGGAATCAGGAATGATTAAGAACCGTTTTTAAACATGAATCTCTAATGCATAACTAATCAATTCTCATTGCAGAAGTTATCTATACCTAGATCACAGAGTTTCAAATCTCTTTGCAAACCCTAACAACCTAAGTATGCAGGAATGATCAGATTCAATTGTTTACAAAACTCCTAAGCCAAATATCTTTGTACTAAGTTGTTTTGCTCATCAAATACTAGTTCAGGTTATGAATAATGCTCTCACATATATTTAACAACCTATGATTTTCGGATTCCTAGATGATGTGTCTCAGAAATTCGATTTTAAAGCAAGCAGAGATGAAAAACCATGAGATAATCCTAACAGATAGCGATTCTACACTCTTTTCATCAATCCTTTGAAAAACCCTAACTTAACTAGCAGATTACTCAGACATGATTATGAGATCACAAAGCATAACTGAATAAAATTGCATTAAGAGAAAGAGTAGAAAACAAAGGGGGTTCGAAATCTTCTCTAAAGAGTACAGGATTTGTCTCCCCAAAAAGCTCTGAATAAAATCTCTCTCTAGCTCTCTCAATTCTCAAAAACTAAGATTCTCTGGCCAACAGTGGCTGAAAAACCTAATAAATAGGGGCTAAACACGATCTGGGGTCTTCATATAAATAAAGGAAACTTCTGGGTAAGTTCTGCAATTCTTCTTGATACTTTTAACAAATAGCCACGCTCCTTCCTATCTGGGTGACGAGCGTCACCAACGGGGTGACGATCGTCACCATATGGGATACTTTTATGCTTCGAGCTTGGTACTTCGTGGCTTCAACTCAGAATGCTCCAAAAGGTTCCAATATCTCCAATTATGCTCCAGACATGCTTTAACCTGCAAAGACTCTTCTAGGACTCTAAAAAGACCAAAAAGACTCAATAAAAAGGACTTATATCATGGTTAAAAACCATAAAAACCATGATATATCATTCCATGGCCTTGGACTCTCAATTTTGAATCATTCCCCAATCTCACAGTATGCATCAGTTTTTCATCCAAATTTATGAACCAGCTTCGATCCCCCATCATGTGGTTTGAGCAACCAGAATCTAGAAACCACACACGATCTCTCTTTGATTGATTTTCTTCCACAAACGCCATTAGTAACAGCTCCTCTTTCTCATCTAACTCGGCATAGTGTGCGTTATTGTTCCAAGCAGGACATTCAGATTGATAATGTCCTAGCTTGTGACACTTAAAGCACTCGACGGTGGCTCTGTTATTGCTCCTGCCACGCCCTCGTCCTCTGAAAGGTCCTCTTCCTTGTCCTCTCCCTTCATATGAGACTTGCAGAACCTGCTCCTCTTCTGATGGTCCTCCTCTCATCCGTTACTTTGGAGCTCGTCCAAAGTAAGATTGTCCAAGTTGTTCGATTCTTCAATTGAACACACCACATAATTGAATCGCATTGTCAGCAATCTCAATATCTTCTCCGAGATGGTGTTTTCTTGAAGCGTATCTCCACATGTTCTCATCTTTTTCGCAATTGCAAGCGTCCTTGCGAAAAAGTTGTTCACCGTTTCACCTTCTTTCATCTGAAGTGTCTCGTACTCTTTGCGTAACGCTTGAAGCTGTGCTCTCTTCACCTTGGTGGATCCTTCGAATTTCTGCTTCATGCTGTCCCATATCTGCTTACTCGTATCTGTGTTGAGGATTGTATCAAGAATATCTCTGTCTATGGATTGATAGAGAAAATTCTTGAGCTTCAAATCCTTCAGCTTCTGGTCATCGATCACCTTTTGTTGTGCTTCAGTAGGAGCGGCTCCTTCAATCCTACTTATCCCATTTTCTATGAGATCCCAATACTCCTTTGAGCGAATGAAATTTTCCATCAAACGAGCCCAATGATCGTAGTGACCATCGAACCGTGGAATAGCTGGAACCACGAACCCTTTCGCACTGTTGCTGCTATCTCCCATTGAATTTCTCGCTCTCCTCACTTTCTCTCAACTCCTCAGGCCTCTTTAGTGATGAGGGTCTGATACCAATTCTTGAAATCGGTTATACTTTCAAAGAATAATTGATCAAAGCTTTTCTGATTAGTGCTAGATAATTAAAACAATTACAACTTGCTTCTTTATATAGAGGAGACTTAACAACGATGGAAGCAAATAACACGAAGCAACTAACTCCTGAAAGCTCGCCATGTTCCAGATTCATGTCACACGACTTAGAAATTTATTCAAACAGAAAGACTACCAACTCCTACAATCTCGGGAAGACTTATTCTCTTTTGCTTTGACCAACACAATCCACTTCAAGCGCACTTCTGAAATGCAGATTCTGTGATGCATTAATCTGGAAAGCATAAACCAAAAACCAGTTACTCTGTTGCCAGCAAGGTAGAGTGAGACTTCCAAAAGTGCAACCTACACCACCTGAACTAGAGAAGTTGTATAACGAATCAACATATTTCCCTAAAAATATCTGTGTCCTAAACTCGCTTCTAGCATTCACATCAACGGGTGGTAAGGTGGATCATACAGTGACCGGCACAAAAGAACCATTCGCTTACAGAATCCATGGCCAAAACCATCACAATATTGGGTCTTTGTTACCGATCGATAGAGAGGAACCACATTTTCTACAGCTCTACATTTATGATACAGCAAATGAAATCGACAATCGGTTGAAGACAATGAACAAATCATCAAAACCAAAAGCTGTGGATCAAGAAATACTCGCCATACTCATTAAAATGTTGGATACAAATAATAGTCTGACAAAGATTTTCAGAGGTGCAAGAGACCGCCATGAAGATGGAAATGGTGCGGAATTCAATATCAGATTAATAAGTCAAAAACATCGGGGAAGACAGTATGATTTACCAACCTCAGCCGAGATTTATGGATTAATAGTTGGTGATTTTTCAACTACAAGCATAGGACGAGATGTTGTCTTGCAATATAAATCCTCACAACTGCAAAGAATCAGTGATCTTCACCCGTTATTTATGAGCCTACAGTACCCCATTCTATTTCCTTATGGAGAATACGGTTACTACGAGAAAATATCATACCACACAGCTGAAGGAAATTAGGTGAAGAGGTCATTCATGACAATGAGAGAATACTATGCTTACCAGATTCAAACTCGATTGTCTGAAGGCCTCACACTTATCAAAAGAGGCAGATTACTTCATCAATACATTGTCGACGCCTACACAGCTACCGAGCAATAACGCCTCTGATGTATCACTCTGAATCAAACAAAATTAAGAGCAGATTTGTACAATAATGTCTACGATGCTGTTGGAAAAGGAGATACAGATGCTAAACAACTAGGGACAAGGGTAATATTACCTTCTTCTTTCACAGCTGGTCCAAGATATATGATTGAAAAATACCATGATGTAATGACTATATGTCGATGGTATGGAAATTCAGATCTTTTCATCACAGTCACAGCAAATCCAAATTGGCCAGAAATTACAGAGCACCTATAAGCATACACCAAAGAATCTTCAAACTCAAGGCCAGACCTTCAATGTAGAGGTTTTAAGATTAAACTTGATGAAATGATGGCAGATTTAAGAAAGGACTATTTTTTCCGCCCCTTACTGCAGATATAAGATAATATTTACAATTTTTAAGTTACATAATATTATATATTTATATTATCTATGAATGAGAACTTAAATATTACTTGCCCCATGTGCAGTCGTTTATACCATTGAGTTCCAAAAGCGAGGCTTACCACACGCACATATTCTTCTGTGGCTGAGAGGAACAACAACAAACCCAGAACCATCATTGATCGACAAGTTCATATCTGCTGAACTGCAAAACAGAGAAAAAGACCAAGAAAGGTACGACCTGGTAAAACAACATATGATGCATGAGCCTTGTGGCTTGAGCAGGCCTTACTCTCCATGCATGGAAAAAGGGGAATGTAGTAAAAGATATCCACGGGATTATATCGACACCACTTCCATTGATAAGGTAGGATTTGTTCTCTACAGGAGTCGAAGGGATGAATCTCAATATGTGGTCAAAGGTGACATAAAATTAGATAACCGTCATGTTGTACCACATAATCTAGATTTGTTGAAGAAGTACAAGGCACATATAAACGTGGAGTGGTGCTGCAAAACAAGTGCAATTAAGTATCTCTTCAAATACATAACAAAAGGTGTGGACAAAGCAACGGCTGTGATAGAGAAGACCAGCAAGGGGAAAACAAAGAAAAGTAATGGTAAAAAAAGGGACACAGAAGATGTCAATAAAATCAGTGATTACCTTGAGTGTCGTTACGTCTCAGCATGTGAGTCAGCGTGGAGGATATTCGGGTTCCACATCCATTACCATAAACATACGGTCATCAGGTTACCAATTCATCTTCCTGGTCAACACCGGCTGGTCTTTGAGCAAACAGAGAACTTGGAAAACGTCTTATTGAGAGACGGTGTGGAGAAAACAATGTTTACTGAATGGATGACCACATGCGAAAATGATGTCGATGCACGTCAACATACATATATTGAGTTCCCAAAATATTATGTATGGAACAGCTCAAACAAGACTTGGACGAAGAGGAAACAAGGAAAGGCAATTGGGAGGGTCGTCAATATTCATTCGTCAACTGGGCAATTGTATTACCTGCGCATTTTACTGAATGTTATTACAGGATCAAGAAATGATGACGACATCAAAACTGTGGCAGGAGTAATACATGCAACATATAAAGATGCATGTTATGTAAGAGGATTACTAGATAACGATAAAGAGTGGCATGATGCAATAGAAAAAGCAGCTTATTGGGCAACAGCAAGACAATTGCGATATCTTTTTGTAATGCTGCTAATCTACTGTGAGGTGGCAAGACCGGTTAAACTTTGGGACCACTGCTGGAAATATCTATCAGATGATATTCTGCACAAAAAAAGAAGGGAATTTGGTTTCCAGAATTTACACCTAGAAGATCCCCAGCTGGAGCAATATACACTCCTTGAAGTTCAAGAGCTACTGATGGAAAATGAGAAATCGTTGACAGATTTTAATGACATGCCAAAGCCCGACCAGAAGATTTTAAAGGACATCTCCAACACGGTTCTTAGACAAGAGCTACACTTTGATGTCAACAAAGAGAGAGAAGAGCACGACAATCTATTTGGAAAACTCAATGAAGACCAAAAGAGGGTGTATTATGCTGTTATGGAATCAATAGAGAATAACTCTGGAAGGCTCTTCTTTGTTAACGGCCCAGGTGGGACAGGAAAGACTTACCTATACAAGACAATAATAGAAAAACTACGGTCTGCTAAAAGAGTTATCATTCCCGTTGCATCAGCTGGTATCGCAGCACTACTCTTACCGGGAGGAAGAACCGCTCACTCCCGTTTCAAGATACCACTTAACATCACTGAAAGTTTGGCATGCGATATAAAGCCAGGGACAATATTGGCTGGGTTAATTACAAACTCGAATTTGATTATATGGGATGAAGTACCACTTGCACATCGACACACATTCGAGGCGTTGGATCGTACTTTCAGAGACCTCATGTCATTAGAGGATGAATCTGTCATGCACAAACCATTTGGAGGGAAAACGGTTTTACTCGGTGGAGATTTCAGACAAATATTACCAGTTGTACCTCAAGGAAGTTGCCAAGATACTGTTCAGGCAGAAATTTTCCGCTCTTATTTGTGGAAATCATGCGAGGTTTTTATGTTAACAATCAACATGAGAGTCAGACCAACAGACGCAGATTTTGCAGCGTGGATTTTAGAAGTGGGGAATGGAAATGCAAAGAAATCAGAAAGTGATGATGCGTACACTGCAGGGTATAGAATTTTGGTGGATAAAGACTTGCTTTTACCTAATGCATGTGAACAACTGCAAAAGATTATATGCGCTGCATATCCACAATTCACACTCTCATTCACTGACAATGCTTACTTGACAGAGAGGGCAATTTTGACGCTCCGGAATGAAACTGTTCATCAAATCAGTGCGTATATGTTGGCAAAAGTGCCGGGTGAAATGAAAGTCTACTTAAGCTCAGACACTATTCAAAAGGAGGTCACACCAGGTATTGATTGGAGTAATCTCTATACCGTAGAATACCTAAATTCACTAGAGTGTCAAGGTCTACCAACTCATGAGTTATGCCTTAAAGTCGGAATACCAGTTATGTTGCTACGCAACCTAAATCAGAAACATGGATTATGCAACGTTACAAGATTAATCGTCACTAAACTAGGGAACAAAGTCATAGAGGGAGAGATCCTAACAGACACACACGTCGGTGATAAAGTCCTAGTTCCAAGGATTGTTTTATCTCCTACCGATAACAAGCATCCATTCAAATTAAGGCGAAGGCAGTTCCCAATAAGAGTATGCTACGCAATGACCATCAACAAAAGCCAAGGACAAACCTTAAAAACTGTGTCTTTATATCTTCCTCAATCAGTATTCAGTCATGGCCAATTGTATGTTGCCCTCTCCCGCGTGACACCTCCACCGGGATTGAAGATCTTAGATGCTACATCAAATATGGACAAAAATGAGGGTGTTGTCAATGTGGTCTACAAAGAGATATTCAACAGTATCAAAATTCCTACAGGTAATGTAATCATCTTTTCGTATCATTCACAACTTGACCATTCTATAAACTCAAACTAAACTGAAATTCTACTAACGCCTAGCTGCATAATACTTCATGACATGACTCAGGAAACATACAAGAGGACAGAGAGACACAAAAGAACAAACATGTGATGGATATATAATCATAGAAAATTCGAGGAAAACGGGTGGGTTGTAAATTATTTAAAATATAGATGTCATATTTTCCTATCTAAAGCGTTTCTTCTACTAACAACCGCATATGTAATATTAACATCGACTTTCAAAAACATACAGGACTTTGAAGTGACTGTCAGGAGAGAGCCAAATAATTCAAGATATAACAGTATGCTAGATTATTAAATGAATTACATGAAAATCTCCATACATTTTTCGTTTATGTTACAACGTACTTTCCAACAGATGACATTTTTCCGCAAGTTATCAAATATTGTTCATTACACAGGAATTCAACTATAATGTATTGTTAACAAAACTAAATGTAGCATCTCCCATGTATTACATATTTTTAGGGCCTTCAGCTTATTTTTAAAATAAATCACAAGCATAAATGAATAGGAGGAGTAGAGGGTTTGCTATTTGCAATTGTTAGCAATTTCGTACAAGTACAAACATGAAAAACAGGATTAAACTAACAACAGACGCAAGCAACGCTTCCCAAGTGTCAACGAAAAAAAAATAAGTAATGGACATTCGACAATCCAATTTTTAACAGAAAATAAATAAACAAAAAAATTTAAACAATAACCACAACTTAAGGAGTCCGTGATCCCAACGCCCACACCAATAAAATAATTAACAGCTCCAAGTAGTATATATATAGGCAAAATGTAGTTGGATAAACAAATCTTAGAATTAAAATTACAAATTAAAATTTAACTTCAAAATTAACAATATGGAACTTAATAACTATGCGTGAACAATATGACGTACAAAAAGTAACGTCCAGAGACAAGAACGATGAATGGAAAACAACAACCCGTGCACATCAATGACCTTAGCAATTAATAGCACGACCCTATTCATATGATTTCAATTAAACCCCACACATATTGTAATAAAAGCAATTAACACGCATTTAACTAGACAATGAAAAGGTGTAACCTACGGTTGAACACCACCTATAAAAACCAATAACAACAAAGTCCCAAACCATTCAAACTGTACCAAACATACGACCCAAAAATGGCTCCCGTCAGCACAATCTCACTCCTAGAAGACCTACCACAAGATCTTCTTGGTGATATTATATCACGAGCAGCTGAATCGGGCCGCCTCAATGTCCGTCATTGCATGGAAGCATCTATGGGACTAGCAAAAGCAACAGAAGACAAAAGAGTGCACAAGAAGCTTAACCTAAGACCTTTGGCTTTCAATCCATTAGCAACACTTCACCAATACGAGAAGCTCATGGAGAAATGTCTAGAGAATGGAAACGCTGAAGCACATTACATCGAAGGCATAAAAGAATACTTCTACTACAACAACATCACCACGGGATTACATCATCTTCAGGCTACCGCAGAAGGTTCGTACGATAATGGCATTTATCTGTATGGAATTATTATGTTATGCAGGGGACAAACCGAAGAAGGCAAAAATTATTTAGACCTTCTAGGGTGGCAAAAATGCAAAAGAAGAGCTGATCGTTGCTGGCGTAATATTCAAAGATCATTACATGTAATTCCAGTCATAAAGTGGGAAATCTATCGCACCAGTTTAAGGAACATCAAACCATCAAGAAGATGCAAGTTAAATGACATGGACACCAGATGCAACAAATGCTACTACTACAAACAAATGAAGAAATTCATGACGCTTCCCTAACAAGTGATAAGACTACAATTACAGTAGCACAATCATGAAGTTCAAGTCATCGGAGGGAAAAAAATTATTTATATGCTTAAGTTCATTTTCTGTTTACAGTTAGATTGTTTCTGCTATGGATTTTCATTTTCAGCGTTTGACCTTTATGATTTGTTT
Source organism: Thlaspi arvense (assembly GCA_911865555.2). Lineage (NCBI taxonomy): Eukaryota > Viridiplantae > Streptophyta > Magnoliopsida > Brassicales > Brassicaceae > Thlaspi > Thlaspi arvense. Next base: position 5,981,204 of record OU466861.1, read on the forward strand.
AAAAAGCATACAAACATCAAAAAAGTCAATAATAATTCAAGGCAACGAAAGAGACAGTGGTAGAAATTTAATATCTGGAGACACACTTCTATTATGAATTAAACAGATCGCAAATAACACACAGGGTGTAGAGATGGTAAATAATGGCAACAACAATCACTACAGATCCCTATGACAAAATCTATTTACTATTACAAATCGCAAACATACCCAAAATGCGAAAATGAATTAATATAACCAACAATGACTAAATGTAGTATACTAATCAGTCTTTACAATACGCAACTAGAGTGCGAAACAACTAAAACTAATCAATTCGAACAAAAGAGACAAAAAAATATATATAATATAACTGTATTGGCTGTGAACACGTCAATGAAAAACAAATATCAAATCACTAAACAATAATATAAACGTAATTATTACATGTCCAACTGCGAAGTAACCTGATATAAAAATACAATAACATGGACATATATTCAGTGCAAAATATTTCATAACGGATAACATACAAATAGGAGAAAAAATTTAATTACGTTTACAAAAGACAATAGAATAAATTTATATGAAAACACAATGAATTTTAATCATTAAACCCAAGGAAGGGTCAAATGGATTGATTGTATCATCAAATACTCCAAAACGGCCACAGAACCGTTGAGGGCCTAAACTAAATGCCCACTCACAGATATAAACACTAATAAATACATTAAATATCAAATAGAATAAAAGAAGGGAGAAAAAGGTGGATGGCTAAATTTAAGTACATAATTAGCAAAACAACAAATCATTCATACGTTAGAAGGAAATGGCTAAAGGATGCCGAAAAAAAAAAAAACCAAGTTCATCTAATTACGCGGAGGGCCATAGACTGCGCGTGGTTCTGACTATTAACCTGAATATATCTAGAACAATTGAATTAATTTGGGCGAGATATTGGCGAGATCAGATAGCCGTCGGATGACATTAAATGGGGAGACAAGATAATCTTCAAGCCGCCTGACGTATGCATGAGATATTCCGAAAAGATGGATAGTTATTGTGAATTAGTCATGCTAGAACAAGATTTTTTGAGTGGGTAGGCAGGAAAATGTAAAAATCTGGGTACCCCTAGGTTTGTGAAGTGTCCATAAATAATAGGTCCCTGCATCTAATACCATGTAGCGCTAAAACCGGTTTAAGCAGGTAATGGGGCATTTCGTTTATGAATATCTATGTCTAATGTTGAAGTGCTTCTGTTATTAATAACAACGACGATGTGACCCAGATATCTTTACAGGGTAACGACAATGGTGCAATTCTGGAAAGTCTTCAGTGATTTGGTGCGGGTAGAACAGAGGTGGTGGATGAAAGATGCGGGGGACATGAGCCGATTTGTGTTGCTGGATGGAAATAAACTTGGTGCGGGACGGATATAAACTTATAGCGGGTTATTTGAAAAGATGGTGATTTGTAATGATATAAGTGTATTGTAGATGTCTATTAACATTAGTGGAGTGCTATATTCGTCTCCAAAAGTTATGTTATTCCCTAGATTGTTATATTTACTTAACGGATCGCGTATCCGTAAATTATAATATATTGTGTTATTTTCTTTCATGGATTATGTTGCTCTGATAACTATAATATATGTTAGTGTATGAGGCTATATAGCTGTCTATTAATATTAGTGGAGTGTTATTAAATATGATGGATGATTATCTGAATGGCTGCTAAAAGAACATTACATTGAATTGTAAAAAAAGTTAAAGACATCTAATGTATTTGATAGACAAGTTTTCTCAGGATTGGATCAAATAGAGAATGTCATATTGGGGCATGTGTTCAAGAACAAACAAGACTGCAAGCATCTCCATGTGATACACCTTGGGGTCATCTACTTCATCTGCCAATGCGAAGGCACTTTAGGGGGTTCCATCGAATTCGCCTTCGATTATTGAAGTCACTGCCACCTACAAAAAGAAACCCGCATACTGATTGTGAAGCCACACGCTCAAACTTAGACATCCATATATTCGAGTATCTGATTACATTGTTAGAGAGCTATAACATAAGATACAAAGCTACCCGGGTTTATAATGAAGTTACATGTTCGAAAGAGTCGATATCCCAAGAAAGTGAGCAAGTTTCCCCGAGTGAGCCGTTTTCTGGTACATGTCTATCAATTTTCTGAACCGCGGACGGATCACGTCTAACTCGTCCGATGTGAGTGCTTTGAGGATAGCACTGATAGTTTCAAGCTTGAAGTAGGAGTTCACTCTATCTCCAACCGGTTCCTGCCGATCCGCGAAGATGCGATGGGGAGATCATTCGATTCCATCCTGCGAATGTTGTTTACAACCCGATGTCAATGTAGCATACAGTAATTATAATTCAAAGGACAAAACAAGAAAAAAACCATCATGCAAAGTATCGATCCCTAACCACTACCGAAACACCCAAATAAAATCCCACCCGCCGTAATAATGTGTGACTATATGTGAAAAAAGTAATAGCAAAGCGTGATGCTTCCGTACATGGCGGGCGCTTGGGGTTTACCTGGATAATCAACTGCCGACGTGTGGAATGCTATCTTCTTCCGCTTTTCCGCCTGTAATTCCCTCTGTCTCTGTTTTGTTCCCCTGTATCGCTTTCGCTTTGGGAGTATCGGAAAATAGGGTAATTCAAGCGGCGATGGGGTGGTATGGGGTTCTATGAGAGCAAGATGCGTGCTATTAATATGCCGCTTTATTTGCTATACACAAAAATAAGTTGCAACAATTATAGTTAAAGTTGCTAACTAAACAGTTATTGGTCTTCACACCTCTTCGTTAGATATTTGGTGTATATACGGTTTCTCTTATTTAAAGAAAAGAAAAAAATTATTCTTTAAAATAATAAGTGAAACGCGCGTGAGGGCAAAAACGAGAATAAAGGTGGTAAATTAGTTTGATGCTCAGACACAGAAATAACATATGTCGATTAGTTAATTTACTACCGGTCTTATGCTGTTTTGTGCTATTACTCATAAAAGAAACGGTAACACAGTAGCCAACTATATAAAGGGTCGTTATAGTGAATAAAAGAAACACAACAAACAAAATTACCTCATCAAAATGACGGAAAACCAATCACAGTCACAACTTGAGCAACTGCCAAGAGATCTACTCGGTGAAATTATCTCACGGGTGGCTCCAACTTCACGCACAGCCGTCCGCAATGTCATGGCAGCATCACCAAAACTGGCATTAGGAGCCCAAGATGAACGTGTTTACAAGAATATCAACCTAAAACCACTTGCCCTCCATCCATTGGCAGCACTGCACAGATACAAAGATCTTATGGAAAGATGTCTTTCAAGTGGAAACAAAGAGGCCCACTACATAAAAGGCATCCAAGAGTGATACAAGCCTCAAATTGCTTTAAGGAATGTGTCTTAGAACAGATAGCTTTGAGCTAGATAGAATGGAAGAGAAGACTGGTGGTTTTGTAGCCTTGTTGATGCTTGATGACCCCAAACATCAAGGATTAGATTCTTCTCAGCTCAATGGCTAATCCTCACAAGAGCTTAAGGAGATTCTACACTTCTCACAAGTTCTTTGAATCCCTCAAATAGAACTTAATAAAAAGCAGGAACAATATTTATTCAAAAGACAACTCTCTTTGAAACAAAATAAAATTTTCTTGATTAATAATTTGGTGAATAAAAAGTACAAGGATGTGAGCTTTTTATAATGCTCAGAAATGATGAAAAGCAACGGTCATAATAATTAAAAACAGAAGCAAAGTTTAAGCAAAATGATGGGATGAAAGTCTTCTAGCTGTTTGGTTTTAAAAGTGATGATCTCTTGATTTGGCTATGATGAGAGGATTTCTTTGGCTCCTTTATGAGGTATGGACGTGATGATTCTGGTGGTTTAAATGGATGGCTGAGATTAGGAGATAATGATGGTCTTTGGTCTTCAGTCTTTGAATGATAATCTTCAAGTATGGAAAGCTTCTTTTTGGGGTAATCTCCTTTGGTTTCTGATAAAAGGGAACGGCTGATGACTTGATCTGGTGTAGTTTGGCTTGTGTACACTTCTGTGGACGTGAGGAGGGGCGAATATAATGTCCCAGCTTGACATATATTCGAGTTTCCTTGGTATATATGCATTGACGCTCCAATGGCTCCGTTTATGGAAAGTGGCGGTTCTTCTTTGGTTTGGCAAGATTGAGTTCGGTTATTGGCTTCTTCTGGTGGTTTGGGACGTTAGTTAACTTCAGTAGACTCCAGATAAGGCGTGCATAAGTTGCCTTGATGATATACATTCGTGGTTTCCTTATATGGCTCAGAATATACACATGTAGGTCCATATGTATATAAAAACGTCTTGATGGGTCTTTCTTGGTTAAGTGGCGAGTTGTATTGAACCGAAGGAGTGTTGGCTCAACCCAGCTGGTCCTTTTGATGCCTGAAACGCTGGCGTTTTGAAGCAATACCTCCATTACTTTCAGCTACATGTCCTCCTTTGCCCACAGCTACAAGCTTAGGAGGTGTTATTGGTTCTTGTAGTTTAATGGATTTGAGAATCCAAACCAAATTCAGTGTTATTGGTTCTTGTATTTTAAAATCTATATTGAAATACAGTGTTATTGGTTTTATGATTTTAAAATCCATAATGAAATACAGTGTTATTGGTTCTATCATTTTAAAATCTAAATATTATAAAAATTTGAGTTTTAATTTAATTTGAATGGATTTGGAAGGATTTTCATGACTAAAATATAAAGACCCAAATACAAGGTCTAACATTGGTATTTGAGTGGATTTGATTTTTTTCCATTTTGCTGATTTTAAAATCAATAAATTTATCAAATCCAAAAAAGATTTATAAATCCACCAAAATACAAAAACCAATAACCCCTACTTAGTGTCTCCTTTGCTCCTTTCCTTGTCAAGTACTGATGTATAAGCATGGATGCTTACATCATACTCACCCTCTTGAAGAGGTTTTGTCCTCAAAACACAAGTACCTGCATCACATAAGATTAAGTTAGTTTCTGAAAAATATTTAGAGTTTTGAAGCTTACCTTGGTGATTGGTTTTTAAGTGCTGAAAGAGTTGATTAAATGGGATGTTTCTGGCTTCAGTCAGCTTCAGTGTTGGTGTAAACTCTTCTAATGGTGGTTTCTCCTTAGTGAATTTCATGTTTTCACCACTGTTGTCCACATTTATCTCCCTAAGTTCCATAGTTTTGAACTTTTCTTCTCTAAAACCTGCAAAACAATCTCTTGGCAAAGGCAAGTGCATTATATCTGGTGGATCAAAATTTAAAAACTCTTGAATAGCAAAATATCTAGCCTTATTTCCAGTATTCTGTTTAGCTCTCACTTGTAAAACTCTGATATCTTTTTGAGCTAAAGGAACTAAGATATGCTTACAATGGTTAAGGTGGAAAGAATACTCATTTGTTCTCCCATTGTGGCTGACTTCTCTATCATACTGCCAAGGTCTTCCAAGTAAGACATGGCCAGCTTGCATAGGTGCAATATCACACAATATTTCGTCCTTATACTGCCCAATGGTGAGTGATATATTGACTTGCTTTGACACCTTTAACTCCTCTTTATCATTTAACCATTTGAGCTTGTAGGGTCTAGGGTGCTGCATTGTTTGAAGACTCTACCAAAGAAACACTTGCAATGTTAGCACATGAACCACTATCAATGATTAAATGATATACCTTGTCTTTAATAGTGCATCTGGTATGAAAGAGGTTATCTATTTGCTCTTGATCTTCAAAGATTGGTTGTGTAGTTAATACCCTTTGAATTAAAAGAGATTTTTCTCTAAGGCTTCCTTCTTCAGCAAAGTTGGTGATCTCTTCTTCTGAATATTCAGCCATCTCCTCATCTTGAGAATCATAACCACCATCTGGTCTAAGAATCATGGTCCTCTTGTTTGGACATTCCCTTAAAACATGACCCCTGCCTTGACATTTAAAACAAATAATGTCATGATGTCTATTTGAGTTGCTTGACTTACCTTGCTCTTGGCCATGAGGTTTGAAGCGTGATTCTATGGCTATCCCCTTTCCTTTGTCTATAAATGGCGTGGTGTTTGGCTGCTGCTGCTGCTGAGTTTGTTGAGCTTGTTGTTGATTCCAAGCATTGTTGTTTGAGCCTCTTCTAGTAGAGGTTTTCTTCTTGATTTGTTGCTCTCTTTGAATGGCCAAGTGGAGAAGTTTTTGTAAAGAGTGGTAAGGCTGCATTTCCACCTTTCTTTGTATCCTCTCTTGTAAGCCATCCATGAATTGAGACATGAGGGACTCCTCTGATTCTTCTAACTCCAGCCTACTTCTTAGAACATCAAATTCTTCAAAGTATTCTTCTACACTCTTGGTTCCCTGATACAAAGACCTAAATCTTTTTAGTAAATTTCTGTGATAATGAGGGGGAACATACCTCTTTTGTAGCTCAAATTTCATGTCTACCCATCTGTTGATTTGAGGATATCTTAGTCTCCTCTTTTCAGCTGTTTCTCTGTCCCACCAAGTTAAGGCATGATCAGTGAGACTTGTAATTGCTAGGGCCATCTTCTTTGGCTCATTGTAAGAGTAATACTCAAACAAATGTTCCATCCTTCTTTCCCACTCTAGGTAGGCGGCTGGATCAATCTTTCCTGCAAAAGTTGGAGCAGCAAGCTTGACTTCTGGTGGCAAGTTTCTATCCTCTTGGTATGGCCTGTTGCGATCAGCATTTCTCCTATTTAAAATGTCTGGGGCAGCTTGTACAGGGTCTGGTGCTCGTGGTGGTACATCAGGGGGCTCCTCTACACGATTTGACCTCCTGGAATTTTTCTTCTTGGCAATAGATGTGGAGGACGTGCTGGATTCTCCAAGCGATTTAACCTTTCAGCAGTGGCTTGGGTATTGGCATTGAGGTTGGCAAAATTTTCGTTGATGGCTGCGAATTGTGTTTGCATCATGGCCATCATTGCCTGCATTGGGTCTACTGGTGCTGGATCTTCCATCTAGTACCTTGCAAATAAGATTCAAGTACAAAAGATCAAAGTTTGTTCAAGGTAAATCACAAGAACACAAGAACAGTTTTCAGGCTGTTTAGCAGTTGAATGAAAAATCAAAGATAAATTATCAAATGATTTGAAAATTCAAGAAACAATTTTTTTGTTGTCTTTAAGGGTTTAATTTAACAGAAACAAAAAGAAATTAATATTTTTGAGCTTTTATGGATTTTATAAAATTCGGACAAAATGAAGAACACAGAATTAAGCAGATTTGACCAATTGAGTTGAAAAATCAAAACAAATTATCAAATGATCTGAATAATTTTGGGAAATAATTTTTTTGTGTTTTTGAGAAATTGATAAACATAAACAAAAAGCAAAAAAAAATTTATGGATTTTTTTGGATTTTATAAAATTCGCAGAAGACAAATGAAAATTAAAACAGTTTTTGTGAATTTTTAGTTTTACAAGAAAGGAAAGATGAACGAAAATAAAAATCAAAAACTTGAAAAGGGAACTGAAAACACCTGGATAAGGAGATTTTAGCTCTGATACCAATGATACAAGCCTCAAATTACTTCAAGGAATGTGTCTTAGAACAGATAGCTTTAAGCTAGATAGAATGGAAGAGAAGATTGGTGGTTTTGTAGCCTTGTTGATGCTTGATGACCCCAAACACCAAGGATTAGATTCTTCTCAGCTCAAGGGCTAATCCTCACAAGAGCTTAAGGAGATTTTACACTTCTCACAAGTTCTTTGAATCCCTCAAATAGAACTTAATAAAAAGCAGGAACAATATTGATTCAAAAGACAACTCTCTTTGAAACAAAATAAACTTTTCTTGATTAATAATTTGGTGAATGAAAAGTACAAGGATGAGCTTTTTATAATGCTCAGAAATGATGAAAAGCAACGGTCATAATAATTAAAAACAGAAGCAAAGTTTAAGCAAAATGATGGGATGAAAGTCTTCTAGCTGTTTGGCTTTAAAGGTGATGATCTCTTGATTTGGCTATGATGAGAGGATTTCTTTGGCTCCTTTATGAGGTATGGACGTGATGATTCTGGTGGTTTAAATGGATGGCTGAGATTAGGAGATAATGATGGTCTTTGGTCTTCAGTCTTTGAATGATAATCTTCAAGTATGGAAAGCTTCTTTTTGGGGTAATCTCCTTTGGTTTCTGATAAAGGGGAACGGCTGATGACTTGATCTGGTGTAGTTTGGCTTGTGTACACTTCTGTGGACGTGAGGAGGGGCGAATATAATGTCCCAGCTTGACATATATTCGAGTTTCCTTGGTATATATGCATTGACGCTCCAATGGCTCCGTTTATGGAAAGTGGCGGTTCTTCTTTGGTTTGGCAAGATTGAGTTCGGTTATTGGCTTCTTCTGGTGGTTTGGGACGTTGGTTAACTTCAGTAGACTCCAGATAAGGCGTGCATAAGTTGCCTTGATGATATACATTCGTGGTTTCCTTATATGGCTCAGAATATACACATGTAGGTCCATATGTGTATAAAAACGTCTTGATGGGTCTTTCTTGGTTAAGTGGCGAGTTTTATTGAACCGAAGGAGTGTTGGCTCGACCCAGCTGGTCCTTTTGATGCCTGAAACGCTGGCGTTTTGAAGCAATACCTCCATTGCTTTCAGCTACATGTCCTCCTTTGCCCACAGCTACAAGCTTAGTGTCTCCTTTGCTCCTTTCCTTGTCAAGTACTGATGTATAAGCATGGATGCTTACATCAAAGAATATTTTCACAAAAACAACACGGTCCATGGATTGCAGCATCTACAAAAGCAGCAGAAGGAGGCTACGAAAATGGTATGTATCTTTACGGAATACTCATATTATGCAGGGGAGAAAACGAACAAGGGCAAACTTACTTGGACAAGCTGGCCTGGAAACAGAGCAAATCAAAGTGATGAGAGCATCGACCAACCGTTTGTACCGGAACAAGAAGAGTGTGAACTAGACATTGTACCACCAGTGAACGGTTCACCAATGACACGTTCCAAGACCAGAAGGATGCGAGAAGGGTTTAATTAGGCCGTGGAGATACTACTGATCAATATGGACGTGGGAATGTTACTCAACCCTCAACCGTACCCCATTGCACCCGTAGAAGACATATCGGAGGGCTTTGCCAAAATGAGCCTCAAGGAGGATCCACCGGCCACAAACCAAGGTATGACCATTTACTTGACAGGAAATGGAGCTCAAAACAACAAGAATCTCACCAATGCCGTACCGGAGCGCCAAGATACAACCAGACCAAGTCTAAGAGCCGAGAAGGCATCAATGGAGCTAGAAGACACTTCAAGCCAGGAACCAGGAGGAACTCTCGAGGAACCACCCCAACTTGACTTCAGAGGATATCAGGAAGATGAGGGTTTCAAGGAACTCGGACAATGCAGCCCAAGACCGGACCTAAACCACTACTTGCCAACCAAGGTACATGCGCACCAAAACCAGGTATTTTCAGTTTATACGATTTGTGCAGGTAATGAGGCTTGCCTCAGTGGTTCTTAAGCCTTCTAACACGCCAAGGCTACACCAGTTCGAGCCCTTAAGGCATCAAGAAAGTCGGCTTAGTTTTATTTCTTTTAGCTTAAGTGAACTTTCCATTTTCATGTATTTTAGCCTTTGTGCGTTTTGCTCTTTTGTATTCTTTTGTTATGTCGTTTTGCTTTTTATTTTCGGCCTTAGGGCTAGCTGACGAGCTGTTTATAAAGCTCCTCTGCAGCGTTGTATTTTTGGTTACCCTACATTATCAATAAAGAGACCGAACTTTCTTCACAAAAGCTTAGCCGCCGCTTTGCCTTTGTTCTTGCTTTGTTCTTGCTCGTGTGATTCGTGCAAGGCTGAGTGTTGCTGTATCAGGGAGCCTTCCATCCTCTCTGTGGTGCCATCAATCCACTTCGTTACTCCATTCACTCGATCCCTCAAGGGAGAGCGTTAAAGCCAACTTGATAGATCCCATATCGGCTCAAGACTTGTTTAACAAGCCTTGTTCTACCACCCTTCATCTACTAGTCCGTACGAGAGAGCGACATAGCTAGCGTATTGACTCCATCATCCCATCACTCCCACATCATATAAGCCTCTCATACCGGGTCTTATATCACAAAGGCTGATCAATGCTGGAGAAACATCAAAAGATCCCTGCATGGAGTAAGGGTAAAAAGGCTGGCATGTTACAAGATCAGCTTGCGGAATGCAAAAGCAACAATTATGTGCAACCGCAGAGACATGGAAAACAGGTGCCAACACTGCTACTACTACAAACAAATGGTGAAGTTCGTGTTCATAATGTAACATGAAACAAAGATATCCAATCTCAAATTGAACAAACACTTTCAAATAAAAAAATATTTGTTTGCCTTATGATTTTATAGAGAGACTTTTAATGCATTGAAAACTTCATAAGAGCCATGTTTCTTATGTTCGCCTTCTAAGAAATGCGAAAAACAATGTATAATCTAAATGGAACCTAATATCATCCCAGATTCTATAATCTAATTAAATAAACCAAATACATAATATGAATTTTAGGAAAACGATCAAACTAAACAAATCGAATCTAGAATATAAAGAATGAATTGAGAGCTTAAGATTGATAAAGAACACCTTTTTTATTAGCTTTAGAAAAATAACTCAAAAACTAAAGCCTCACAATCTTTCTCAAAACTTAAGGTATGCCACAACTCGACATTTTCTTATATAGAGGAGATTCTAGATTATTTCCTAATAGAAAAAGGATAACTTACATATTTAGATAACTCCTAAATATGATTATTTTCCTAATCTCAAATAACTTATGACTCAAACTTTCTTCAAGCTTAAGTCAATATTCTCCCCTTAAGCTTGAAATCATTTTTTGATTCTTCTTAAACTCCAATAAGATCTCTCATCTCCTTGAACTTGATTCTTCCTAACACCTTGGTTAAAATGTCAGCCTTTTGCATGCTTCCGGCAACGTGCTCGACTTCAACCTGTTCGTTCTCAACACACTCTCGTATAAAATGGTACCTCCGGTGAATATGCTTGCTTCGTCCATGAAACACAGGATTCTTTGTAAGAGCAATTGTGGACTTGTTGTCAATCCGAATAACAACCTTCTTACAAGCTCTTCCGATGACTTCACCAAGAAGTTCTTGAAGCCAAATTGCTTGCTTAGCTGCTTCTGTTGCTGCCATAAATTCAGCTTCACAAGAAGATAATGCCACAATTTCTTGTTTTTGTGAACACCAAGTAATCGGACACTCGTTGAGATAGAAGATATGGCCAGTGGTGCTCCTTTCGTCATCAGCATCTACGTTATGGCTGCTGTCACTATATCCGACCAACTCTCCTTTGCTTGCTCGACCGAATGAGAGACCAAAAGAAAGAGTTCCTTGTAGATACCGTAAGATTTGTTTTAAGGCTGCTCCATGAGGTTCTTTAGGTTCATGCATATACCTACTTAGTACTCCAACACAATACGAAAGATCTGGTCGTGTATGAAGCAAGTATCTAAGACACCCAATATTTCTTCTATACTCCTTCTCATCTATGCATCTTTCTCCGTGTGCCTTAGACAGTTTTAACCCCGAGTTCATTGGAGTATGAACCGGATTGCAGTCTTTCATTCCTGTTTCCTCTAGTATCTTTCTCGCATATCTCTCTTGTTTAAGCGTGATCCCTCCTTCGTGTTGAAACACTTCAATACCAAGATAATAAGTTAGCTTTCCAAGGTCACTCATTTCAAACTTTGTTGACATTCCCTTTTTGAATTCAAGTATCATGTCCAGACTTGAACCCGTAACCAGAAGATCATCCACATAAACAGCCACTAGGAGAAGATCTTCTTTGTTCTGCTTTCGGTACAAGGAAGGTTCCATGGAGCATTTGACAAAGCTCAAATCACCAAGAACCTTATTTAGCTTCTCATTCTACGTTCTTGGTGCTTGTCTTAGACCGTAAAGTGCCTTTTTTTAATTTGTACACCTTGTCTTCACTTCCCTTAATCACAAATCCCTCCGGTTGATTAATGTAAACGACCTCCTTTAAATCGCCGTGAAGAAACGCGGTCTTTACGTCTAGGTGATGAACTTCCCAACCGTTTGAAGCTGCTAGACCGATGATAAACCTGATTGTTTCAATACGCGCCACCGGAGCAAACACCTCTTCAATGTCTATGCCATATCTTTGTACGTAACCTTTCGCCACGAGCCTTGATTTATGCTTGTTTATGCTTCCATCAGAGTTACGTTTGATCTTAAAGACCCATTTTAACCCAATCGCTTTAGCTCCAGCTGGAAGATCAACCAAGTCCCACGTGTTGTTCTTGACTATTGAAGATATTTCTTCTTTACATGCTTCTCTCCACACTTCCTCTTCTTTTGCCTCATCAAAGTCCCATGGTTCTTCATTGATTAGAATCACAAGACGCTCACACTCTGAGTCACACTCGAATTCAACCAGTTTACAAACGTAATCTTTTAAGTAACCTGGTCTATTACTTGGCCTTATTGATCTTCTCAACGTGACTTGGCTCTGATCTTGTTCTTCAGTGCCTACATTCTCTTCTTCATGATCAGGGAATTCCTCTAAAAGATCATCATCTTCTATGGTAACCTCATCGTTAACCGTTTCTCTGTTTTCTCCTCTATCTTCGTCTTCTCTAACGCCATTATTGCCATATTCTCCAAAGCTAAGTTTAAACATTCCTGGTTCATCATTGGTTTCTTTATCCAGGTTGTTCCACTTCTAACTCTTGCTTTCATCGAAAACAACGTCCCTGCTTACCGTTATTCTCCGGCTTGTTGGGTCCAATAGTCGATAGGCTTTTGACCCTGGCTCAGTTCCGAGATGCACCAGTGTTCTTGATCTGTCATCTAACTTCTTGAGGTGTGGAGTTTCTACCTTAGCATATCCAATACACCCAAACACACGCAGATGCTCAACATTAGGTTTCTTCTTCTTGAAAGCTTCGTATGGGGCTTGTGAAGTTAATGCTCTCGTTGCAACTCTGTTGATGAGGTAAGTAGCATGTCTCATTGCTTCGCCCCAGAGGTAGTTTGGTATACTCATATGCTTCAGGATGCTCCTAGTCATCTCCAAGAGGGTTCTGTTTCGCCTTTCGACTACTCCGTTTTGTTGAGGTGAATATGGAGCCGTTAAATGTCTTTTAATTCCGGATGTTTCACAAAACGAGTGAAATTCTTGTGACGTAAACTCTCCACCTCGGTCTGTTCTGAAAGTTTTTATTGTAACTCCTGTCTCTTGTTCGACCAATGCCTTAAACTTCTTGAATTTTTCAAAGGCTTCTCCCTTTTCCCTTAAAAGAATTGACCACATGTAACGCGAATGATCATCAATGAGTACAAATATGTACCTGTTTCTTCCGGCTGTAGGAGGTGTGATGGGTCCGCAGAGGTCTCCATGTATGAGCTCGAATGGTTTTGTTGCACGGTATGAAGTTGCTTGTGGGAACATTCGTCTTGCTTGTTTCCCAAGTAAGCATGACGCACATGTTTCTTTCTCGACCGTAAGTTTAGGTATTCCAATGACCAGCTCCTTTGTTACCATCGATTTCATGGAATCCACTCCAATATGTCCTAGTCTTGCATGCCATTTTGTTGAATCATTCAATGTTACAAGCTGTAAACACCTTGAATCAACTATATCCATGAGTACTTTGTATAGTCGGTTCTTAGATCGCTTTGCTTTCGTAATCAGATTACCATCTTTGTCGTGTAATATAAGATGGTCTCCTCTCATTCTAACATCGCATCCTGACTCCGTAGCTTATCCAAGACTAATGATGTTGCTCTTTAACTCCGGTATGAAGTAGACATCGGCTAAGATCTTTCTTTTTCTGTTCTTATTGAGAAAGAGTATTGAACCTTTTCCCTGTCGATGCGAGAATCATCTCCAAAGCGCACCTTTCCTGTGATAGACTCGTCGATCTCCTTGAAGTACTCACGGTTTCCGGTCATATGGTTACTCGCACCATTATCTAAGTACCAGACATTGTTTGCATCCGAACATGTTTCAAAGTCCTTTGGTTTTACGTTCCTTTCGTTCAGAAACACCACCTCGTGCATCATTAACTCATCCGCCTCTTGTGTGTCATTGTCTTCGTTTTCTCGTGCCTCCTGGAGTTTAAGCAATCTATCAGGACAATTTGATGCATAGTGACCGTTTTTGTCACACCAGTAGCATACGATTTTAGACAAATCTCTTTCACCATTAGATCGTCCACCACGTCCTCTTCCTCTTCCATAGGATCGTCCTCCGCGACCTCTGCTTCTATATTCTCCATTAGAGTCACGGTTTGTCTGATGTTGTTGACCCTCCATGTTTGCATACATCAGTTTACTCTGATCTTCTTGAGTCTCTTCTTCGTCGAAGATACGTTCTTCGTAGGCCTTCAAACGTCCTATGATGTCTTAGAAAGTGGTAGTGTTAAGATCCAATACTTGCTCCAAAGAAGCAACTATGTGTATGTATTTCTTCTGAGGAAGACTTTTGAGGAACTTCTTAACCAGTTTTGCTTCTTCGATGTTTTCTCCTAGGGCGGCTGATTTCGATGAGATTTCTGATAGTTTGCCGACAAAGTCATCGATTGTTTCAGTGGGCTTCATCTTAAGCCGATCAAACTCAGCCATTAGAGTTTGTAATCTAGCTTCTCTTACTCTTTCTGCTCCCATATGTCTTGCCTTGATTGCATCCCATACTTTCTTTGCTGTATCTAACTCTCCAACTTGCAAGATAAGCGCCTCGGGTATGGATTGGAAGAGTAAGGCTGTGGCCATATCGTTCTTGTCACCGTCACTTGATTCCTTGTCCACGACCTCCCATACTTTATGTACCTTGAGCAAAATCTTCATCCTCATGGACCATACAGTATAGTTAGTTGCACTCAGCATAGGACACTGAATAGAAGGAGATCCTCCTTCTTTAGGTTTTGGAATTGATGACGTTGTTGTCGTAAGATCCCCCATGACTTACGATGCTTTCTTTTCTTCACGAAGAAAACAATTCTTATTAAACGAAAACTTCAAGATTTGATCTCTTTTGCTCTGATACCAAATCTAGAATATAAAGAATGAATTGAGAGCTTAAGATTGATAAAGAACACTTTTCTTATTAGCTTTAGAAAAATAACTCAAAAACTAAAGCCTCACAATCTCTCTCAAAACTTAAGGTATGCCACAACTCGACATCTTCTTATATAGAGGAGATTCTAGATTATTTCCAAATAGAAAAAGGATAACTTACATATTTAGATAACTCCTAAATATGATTATTCTCCTAATCTCAAATAACTTATGACTCAAGCTTTCTTCAAGCTTAAGTCAACATCGAATGGGAAAACAAAACACTAACCCGCGAATTAAAACCACTTCACAAATCCGATGAAGCCTACATCACCCCAGAAAGTGAACAGTTAATTCAAAAGCATAACATTTCAACGTCTCTTAATTGTCCGGGTCCCAATATGATGACGGAGACGGAGACGCTGATTTCAGATCTACACCAAATCGCTGAATAGAATAATAGCTCCAGAAAAATCCGGTAACAAATTCAAGGTTAGAGAGATGACAGGAGGTGGGTCTGGAATTTCGACTTCAAGGTTGAGGTCCAAAAAGTGTATGAAGTGGAAGACATTGTTGGGCGATGATTGTCGAACTCCGGCGGAAACATAGCAACAAATGGGATACACAACAATCTTCGACCAGTAAAGCACCCCTTGGCCCAACTGATTCTAACCTTGGGGGATACACCATCTTAGTCTACTAAAACACCCTCGGACCCAACTAATTTCCCAATTACAAATTTTATGTTTCTTACCAATTGGGTATGATGGATTCTTCATAAAAATGACAACGTAAAGAGTTTTAATTTTATATGTTAGCATCATTATAATACGAATGTCAAAAAAAAAAAACACAGATCAAAAATACATTTCTCTTAATATGGGTTCTTTTGGAAATTATTGCTTTCGCTTACAAACACACAATTGAATAGAATAAAAATATTAAAAAATACAAAAAATTTAATCTCATCCAATAATAAAAACATGGATGATTGTAATAATGTAAAGATAGAGGCAATTCACTTTAATTAACATAAATATCAACCATTATATAAATACGACTGAAACATTTAAAAAAACATATAAAAACAAAAAAAATAAAGATATTCGCGCAAAGCACGGACTCACCACTAGTATCTATTATATAAAGATTCAGTTGAGTCTCACAAGGCGATGACACCTCAGCATCCTTACACATCAGCAAAATTATTTCAGTCAAACAAAAATGATTTCCCCTCAATCGTTTTCTCACACAATTTAAAGATTTCAAATCGTTTTCATCCGAGTTAGGTTACGTGCCTAATTTAAGGTTTATCTTTTCTCTTTTGGATTGGGCTTCTGTTCTCTTTTGCTAGACCTTCTTCCATGTAACGAGAGAGAAGAGAGTGATTGAAGATGGCGATAGAAGTAACAACATCGGTACATGCATCGATCCCAACACTTGAGATAAACATTGTCCTCGCGCTGCCAACAATGGCAATTGTTGAGACTCACAAGTACGCTTTCCTCTGCGTCGCCGAAAGAATCCTCTCAACAGGTTAGTCTCTTCCTTAAACCATGTACTCCGGCGATCTCGTCGGCGAAGCATTTCCCTTCACTTCACTGATGCGAGTACAATCGTTTTCGTTTCCATCCTATTTTCAGAAAAGTCGATACTTGTAGAGAAGAGCCAAGTCTCCCCCTTAATAAATCGCCATGTTTGTTCTCTCTTCTTCTCTTAAAGTAATTAAATAACTCTACAATGATAATGGATTTAGCTAAAATCTAATTGGTATAAGTGGTGTATGTTTTGTCTTGATGGATTCAATCCAAATTTCTTCTGAGATTTTGCAATTAAGTTTTCTAAAGAGAGAAAAAAGTAACAAAAGATGCATCATGTCAAGTTTACAGTTTTGAATTAAGATTGGACTTTAATAGTACACATCATGCTAAGTTTCATTTCTTTTTTATTATGTTCGTTATATACATTGACATGGGGGTGTTTTGCTGCTCAGAATAAAGTATTACATTGTAATATACCGTGGAAAAGAATTCCAAAAACGATTGATTACGATAAACTGGTTATAGACAAATCTTTTGGGTTTGACACTGCTGTGGAGGAAGCTCAACGCAATCAACGCAGCTAATGTTGAATCAGAGAGTAATGAGAATTGTGTCGATTTTGTTAAGCTTATGGGTCGTTACAGTGGTAAGCTTTTCTCTTCCTGTGTGTTTTGCCTTGAAATATTACACTTAAAAACATGTTATTCATAAAAGGCTATGTCCTGATTTCCTACAGGATTCATAGCGATGTATGCTACATTAGCAAGTAGAGATGTTGATTGCTGCTTGATTCCCGAGTCACCATTTAACCTCGAAGGAGAAGGTGGACTCTTGGGGTTCATAGAGAAACGGCTCAAGGAACATGGTCACATGGTGATTGTTCTTGCTGAAGGAGCAGGACAAGATTTGATGTCCAAAAGCATGGAAACTAGTACTCTCAAGGACGCGTCTGGTAATAAACTTCTCAAAGATGTCGGTTTCTGGCTATCACAAAGCATCAAAGTATATAAAACAAGACTCGAACTTTCTCTTATGCCATTACAGAAAACTCATCAGTGTTTTTAACGTTTTTTCGCTCTGGTGATAGGATCATTTTAAGAAGATTCAGATGGTGATGAATCTCAAATACATTGGTAACAAAATGATATCCTTTTTACTCCCCCGTTTTTAATTTCAGATATTTGGATTTATTGTTTCTTTGTAAACTCATTTCTCGTTTCTCGCTTTTTAAATCCAGCATACATGATCTGGACTGTTCCAAGCAATGCATCAGACAATGTCTACTGTACACTTCTTGCTCAGAGTGTGGTGCATGGCGCAATGGCTGGTTACACTGGCTACACCAGTGGTCTTGTCAATGGAAGACAAACATACATCCCTTACTACGTAAGTTACTGAAATAGATCAAATGCGTTTTTGCTTTAATCCCGAGTTTAGACTTACGGGACGGATCTGACTGTTGATTAGGGTTGTTGCAATGGAATAATCTGGTTCGACTTGACGGAGGCTGTGATTTGATCCATTTTTTGTTATTGCAGAGAATAACAAAGAAACAGAACAATGTGGTGATTATGTTCCGGAAAGTGGGATTTAAAATAAAGTCGTACTTACCTTTGGGTGAGTCGTACTATATTAAGAATGAAACAAATGTCTCATTTTATATGAACTAACAGTTTCTTTACGTGGACATGACTACCAGATATCCATGGTGTTTTCGACGGAGTCATCGAGAATATGCATTTGCATTGGAAACACAGAGAATTGGCGAAGCTTATATCAAAATATAAGAGTCTTGCGGTTCTCGAGGACACAGCTGGGTTACTAAAAATACCAGAGCGGTGAAGTTCTTGTGGCAATAGAAAAGTTTCCTAAAGAATTTGCCATTATTTACTACCGTGCCTAGAATTACCAAAGATCAATTAGCTTGAGACCAAGAAACCTTCTCACAAAAGCAAATCATTGAAGCGTTCCATTGCAATGCAACACCATGAGATTCGAAATTCCGGTAACTTCTCCACACAAATTGCATTCTGTATTCACAACTTGGTTGCAGCTTGCTTATGGAAACTTCTCTTTGTCGATTATTGCAGGCATATAGCCATCATATCTCTGAACTGGAAAAAAACATTAGAGAAAATGCAGAACGAACTTGTAAGTGGTGGCTTCCTCACCTGGGGACTTCCAGTCTAATACACTTTTAAGATCTCTTTACTTCCCAGAGCAAGCATGTTTTGCTGTGTTCACTTCATTCACTTATTGTTTCTTGCAGCCTTCCAAAAACCTGTCATACAATGATCTGAATGGGAGAACAATGAAGACGGTGATGATGACGAGGATGAAAAAGATGATGTCATCTTCTATTACTGAAATGGACCCAAAGCAAAACAGGTTTTTTATATACAAAGAGAGCATTGGTTTACTCTAAAGTGATTTAGAAACGTTTTCACTCCTTTAAAAAGATGTAAACATATAATGTAAGCTTAAAATATTTCACCCTTGGTATATATAATCATAAAACTTTTCAACTGTTCTTTCACATTGGATTATCAGCAGTGTCACACCTCATAAGCTGTTTTATTTGTTTACTGTTGATTATTGTGTTCCTCATATGTTTTACGAAATTGAAAAAAACAAAGCAAAAAGCAGACTTACTGATTTTCTGAGGGGCAACGTTTTCAATTTAATTAGCTCTCTAAGAGAGTATTTGTGATTTTGTTATTCTTGAAATTGTAATTAATTTTTATTCACTATCAGGTATGACATAAATTCAAATAAAATTAAATGAACTTACTATAAAAAAACACAAAATAGACATATCCACAGCTACTCACCTAATATATAATAAATTTTGTTTACAAATATTATTTACTCTAATAGCAGTTGTGAATATATATTACTGGAATTATAATTTTCTCTTGGAAAGCACATCAATTAATTTTTCTAATTATGAATTTACTAACCAAGTTGAATAGTAGAGTCTAGAGATATCGGAGAGAGTACATAAATCGAGATACATGGCCGACGATAAATAAATGTGTATACATAACAAAATGGTGATTGAATGAGAACAAATAAAAATATATTCGAAGAAAAAAGGAGAATTCAAACAAGAAGATTCAAGAATAATATAAATTCAAGATAAATATTATAAAACTTTAATAAGTAAATTTATAAAATAAATATTTAAAATTACAAGTGAAATAATATATAGATTAACAAATATAAACTTATAACATTAATATATCTAAAACAAAATAGTATAATTAATTTAAATATAAAATAAATAATAAAATATAAATCTGCGTGTATACGCGGGTCATCACCTAGTAATATATAAAAGTTGATGGCATAGTGCATTGAAGGAGTCCACATGCGATTAAAAAAACTCGATCTGATTGGTCCACATCAGCATATTTATTAAATAAAAAATGTTAAGTATGATTAGGACAGAAAAACTTGATTTAATTGGTCCACATCAGCTTTTTAATCAAACCAAAAATTATTAAGTATAATTAAAACATTAAAAGTTAATTTAACAAAATTATGTCCAACAAAAAAAGTAAATTCAATCTGATTGATCCAAATCAACATATTTATTCAATCAGAAAATATTAATATGGTTTAAAAATTTAAAAGCTAAATAAAAAAAATTAACAATTAACAATACATGTAATAAAAGAAACTAACCATTATCATCTATTAATTTCAAAAAATCTACAGAAACTTTATTTAATAATTAAAACAATGAAAACTGAATAAAAATATAACATAAAACTCTTGGAAGACATGATGGAGAAGGAAAAAATGATTTTGCATGATCATTACAGCTTTCTAATAAAATTAAATGCGAATCAACATGAATCATGTATTATATATGCAGTGGTACACAACATCAATAAGACTTCAATAAAAACTAAATATTTGAATACATAAACCTTTAAGAAAAAAAGAACTATAGAAATTTCATGGAAAACAGAAAATAATACCAAAATCTTAGCAAACAAATATTTCTCTAAATCAAATGTATATATACGTCTAAGTTGGATAATTCGATAGGTGTCATTGTTATTATTTTACCTAATAGTTGTTTATAATTTATAAATAAAAATACGATAAATGACACATTATATATTAAATTCTCATATATAAATGAAATTTTTTATAAATATATTATATTTTTAATAATTTTGAAGATAGTAGCTAAAAACAATTAAACCAAAATATTATCACAGACTCACGCGTAGCGCGAGTTATATACCTAGTATAATATATAAAAGTTGATGGCATAGTGCATCGAGGGCGTCCACATGGGATTAAAAAACTCGATCTTATTGGTTCACATCATCACATTCATTAAATAAAAATATGTTAAGTATGATTAGGACGAAAAAAATTAATTTGATTGGTTTACATCAGCTTTTAAATCAAACCAAATTATGTCCAACAAAAAAAAAACAAATTCAATATGATTGATCCAAATCAATATATTTATAAAATCAGAAAATATTAATATGGTTCAAAATTTTAAAAGTTTAATAAAAAATTAACAATTAACAATACATGTATAAAAAAGTAAGCATTATCAATTATCAATATAAAAAATCCACAACAACTCGATTTAACAATTAAAATAATAAAAACTGAATAAAAATATAACATAAAACTCTTGGAAGAGATGATAGAGAAGGAAAAAATGGTTTTCCATGATTATTACAGCTTCCTAACAAAATTAAATGTGAATCAACATGAATCATGGATTATTTATGCAGTGGTACACAACATCAATAAGACTTTAAATAAAAAAAACTAAATATTTGACACATAAACCTTCAAGAAAAAAAGAACTATAGAAATTATATGGAAAACAGAATATAATACCAAAATCTTAGCAAGATTATATTTCTCTAAATCAAATGTATATGTACGTCAAAATTGAATAATTCGATAGGTGTCATTGTTATTATTTTACATACTAGTTTTTAAAAATTTACAAATAAAAATAGGATAAATTACACATTATATATTAAATTCTCTTTTATAAATGAGAATTTCTATAAATATATTATATTTTTTATAATTTTAAAGATAGTAGCTAAAAATATTAAATCAAAATATTAATACAGACTCGCGCGTAGCGCGAGTTATATACCTAGTCATCATATAATATATAAAAGTTGATGGCATAGTGCATTGAGGGCGTCCACATGAGATTAAAAAAATCGATCTGATTGATCCACATCAGCATATTTATTTAATAAAAAAATGTTAAGTATGATTAGGACGGAAAAACTTGATTTAATTGGTCCACATCAGCTTTTAAATCAAACCAAAAATTATTAAATATAATTAAAATATTAAAAGTTAAATAAAATCTGATTGATCCACATCAGCTTTTAATCAAATTGTGTCCAGCAAAAAAAAGTAAATTCAATCTGATTGATCCAAATCAACATATTATTAAATCAGAAAATGTTAATATGGTTTAAAAATTTTAAAGTTAAATAAAAAAATTAACAATTAACAATTAACAATATATGTATAAAAAAAGTAACCATTATCAATTATCAATTAATAAAATCTACAACAACTCGATTTAACAATTAAAACAATGAAAACTGAATAAAAATATAACATAAAACTCTTGGAAGACATGATGGAAAAGGAAAAAATGGTTTTGCATGATCATTAAAGCTTCCTAACAAAATTAAATGTGAATCAACATGAATGATGGATTATATATACAGTGGTACACAACATCAATAAGACTTTCAATAAAAAACTAAATATTTGAACACATAAATCTTCAAAAAAAAAAGAACTATAGAAATTATATGGAAAACAGAAAATAATACCAAAATCTTAGCAAAATTATATTTCTCTAAATCAAATGTATATGTACATCATAGTTGGATAATTCGATAGATGTTATTGTTATTATTTTGCCTAATAATTTTTTAAAATTTATAAATAAAAATAGGATAAATTACACATTATATATTAAATTCTCTTATATAAATAAAAATTTCTATAAATATATATGTTTTTCATAATTTTAAAGATATTAACTAAAAAAATAAACTAAAATATTAATACAGACCCGCGCGTAGCAAGAGTTATATACCTAGTATAATATATAAAAGTTGATGGTATAGTTCATTGAGGGCGTCTACATGGGATTAAAAACTCGATCTGATTGGTCCACATCAAGATATTCATTAAATAAAAAAATATTAAGTATGATTAGCGCGGAAAAACTTTATTTAATTGGTCCACATCAGCTTTATTATCAAACCAAAAATTATAACGTATAATTAAAATATTAAAAGTTATTTTAACAAATTATGTCCAACAAAAAAAAAATTCAATCTGATTCTAAATCAACATATTTATTAAATTAGAAAATATTAATATGGTTTAAAAATTTAAAAGATAAATAAAAAATTAACAATTAACAATATGTAACACCCCGTTACCTTATTTCAAATCCGGATTCACCTTTCATTTCTGATACAATACTAGAAATGCTCCAAGTAATGTTCCTTTGAAATCGTTGCTTAGAAGCCAAAGTGATGGAAGAATGGTTTGATGATAGGATAACCGGTTGTACTTGAACTCCAAGCACAAGAGTTTAGACTTTACTAACTCAAGGGCTAATCCTCACAAGAGTTAACAAATTCTACACTTCTCACAAGCTCTCTGAATCCCTCAAAAGAACTTAATAAAAAGCAGGAACAAGATTGTAAACAAAGAGATACTTTTCTTTGAAACAAAACACTTTCTTTTTGATTATGGATTTCGTCCATTGAAAAGTACAAATGCTTGAGCTTATAAAAGGCTCAAAGTAATGACATAAAACGGTTATAAACAAAAAGGGGAAACTAGAATCAAACTGAATGATGAAAAGGTCTTCTATTAGCCGTTAGGCTTCAATGGGGGAATCCTTGTCTTTGGCGCTGAATGGGGGAAGTCTTGATGGTCTTTGGCACGAAATGAATGTCCTGAATCTTCTGATGATGATGAAGGGTCGAGATTGAGTGGCTGATGTAGTCGTTGGTCCTTCTTTCCTTGCTTTCTCCTTGAACCAATAAAGTTGGTTCCATCTTTGGTAAGTATCTCTTCTTTGATATCTTCTTGGTTTTGGCTCGAGTTACTCCGGTTATTGGCATGGTTTAGTGGTCTTGAATGTCTTGAAATGTCTCCTGGTGGTCGAATGTAGTGGTGGGGCGAATATAATGTCATGCACTCCTCCCTCTCCTTAGTTTGCTCCAATGTTGCTCCTTTTGGTGGTTTAGGGCGATTTGATGGTTCTCCTTGGTTAAGTGGCGGCTTGAATTGATATAGAAGTGGTTTATGGACCTCCTTAGCTTCAGTAGATGATATAGGTCGGTCGCATAATATATTGATGGAATATATATGCAAACTTCCCTTAGATGGCTCCTTAGCTTTAGGATGGGCTTCCTCGTCGTCAAGCTTCTTGTTTGTTTCAGGAAGGGTTTCCTCGTCGTCACTTTTAAGAAAGGCTTCCTCATCCTCAAGCTCAGCTACAAGTTTTCCTTTCTCCACGGGTTCAAGCTGTTTTGCACCATCGTTAGCTCCAAGGCTCCACTTCTCGGTTGTGTTAAGTGAGTTGGACTTGAGGCTTGTGTCATCCTCTCCCTCTTGTAGAGGTTTTGTCCTCAAAACTGTAGAACCTGCATCAAACAACCCTAAGTTAATTTTTGAAATATGTTTAGAGTTTGAGAACATACCTTGGTAATTAGCTTGTAGATGCTCAATGAGTTGGTTAAGTGGAACGTTTTTGGCTTCAGTCAGCTTCAGTGTTGGAATAAACTCTTCTGATGGTGGTTTCTCCTTAGTGAACATCATGTTTTCACCATTGTTGCTCACGCCAATCTCCTTAGCTTTCTCAGCTTTGAACGCTTGCTCTTTAAATCCTACAAAACAATTCTTTGACAAAGGCAAGTGCATCATATCTGTGGGATTTAAATCTAAAAATTCTTGAATAGTAAAATAACTAGCCTTTTCCCTAGCTCTGTTTTGTAAAATTCTAACATCTTTTTGTGCTAAAGGAGCAAGAATAAACTTACAGTGGTTGAATGAGAATGAATACTCATTTGTGCGCCTATTGTGTGCAACATTTCTGTCATATTGCCATGGCCTCCCAAGCAGTACATGCCCAGCTTGCATTGACGCCACATCACATAAAATTTGATCCTTATACTGGCCAATGGAGAGAGGAACTTCCACTTGCTTGGACACTTTCAACTCCTCTTTGTCATTTAGCCATTTAAGCTTGTATGGCCTTGGGTGTTGCTTAGTTTTAAGCCCCAGCTTTTCTACTAAACAAACACTAGCAATATTAGCACAAGAACCACTATCAATTATCAAATGACATATCTTGTCTTGTATATTGCATCTGGAGTGAAAGAGATTGTCTCTTTGTTCTAAGTCCTCCAAAACTGGTTGAGAGTTTAAAGCCCTTTGTATGACCAGTAACTCTCCTTCTTCAGCGTAAATGACATGCTCTTCTTCTGAGCTTTCAGCCATGTCCTCATCTTGTGAATCATATCCACCATCTTGTCTAACAATCATGGTCCTCTTGTTTGGACATTCCCTTGATACATGGCCCCTGCCTTGACATTTAAAACAAATAATGTCATGATGTCTAGTTGAATTACTAGACTTACCTTGCTCTTGGCCATGAGATTTGAACCGTGAATCAATAGCTATGCCCTTTCCCTTGTCTACAAATGGTGTAGAAATTGGCGGCTGTTGTTGTTGGGTTGGTTGGGGCGGTTGCTTATTCCAAGCATTGTTGTTGCTAGAGCGATTCCTTGTTGTAGCCTTTTTCTTTATTTGTTTCTCCCTTTGAACAGCTAAGTGCAAGAGCTCTGGTATGGAATGATAAGGTTGCATCTCCACCTTCCTCTTGAATTCTATCTTGCAAACCGTCCATGAACTGGGACATAAGAGACTCCTCTGTTTCTTCTATGGCTAGATGGCTTCTTAGGAGGTCAAACTCTTCAT
This sequence comes from Thlaspi arvense, assembly GCA_911865555.2. Taxonomy (NCBI): domain Eukaryota; kingdom Viridiplantae; phylum Streptophyta; class Magnoliopsida; order Brassicales; family Brassicaceae; genus Thlaspi; species Thlaspi arvense. Next base: position 6,006,847 of record OU466861.1, read on the forward strand.
AGTACTCTTCTACACTCCTGGAACCCTGAAACAAGGATCTAAACCTTTTTAATAAATCTCTATGATAATGTGGAGGTACATACCTTCTGTTTAGCTCAAACTTCATGTCATTCCATCTGGTGATTTGAGGATATCTCAGCCTTCTCTTCTCAGCTACTTCTCTGTCCCACCAAGCTAGAGCATGGTCAGTGAGACTAGCTGTTGCTAATGCAATCTTCTTAGGCTCGGGGTAAGCATAGTATTCGAACAGGTGCTCCATTCTTCTCTCATATTACAAGTAGGCTGCAGGATCAAGCTTGCCAGCAAAGGTTGGTGCAAGAAGCTTCACTTCTGGTGGTAAGTGCCTATCTTCATTGTAGGGGCAGTTTCTTTCATTGTTCCGCCTGTTTAGAATCTCTTGAGCTTGTTGTGCTAAATTTGGTGCTGGCGCTGGTGGTGGCACATCAGGAGGATCCTCTACACGATTTGCATCTTGTTGACCTCTAGGAATATTTCTTCTTGGCAAAAGAGGAGGTGGAGGACATGCTGGATTCTCCAAGCGGATTAACCTTTCAGCAGTGGCTTGGGTATTGGCATTGAGGTTGGCAAGATTTTCGTTGATGGCTGCGAATTGTGTTTGCATCATGGCCATCATTGCCTGCATTGGGTCTACTGGTGGTGGATCTTCCATTTAGTACCTTGCAAATAAGATTCAAGTACAAAAGATCAAAGTTTGTTCAAGATAAATCACAAGAACACAAGAACAGTTTTCAGGCTGTTTTAGCAGTTGAATGAAAAATCAAAGATAAAATACCAACTGATTTGAAAAATTCAAGAAACAATTTTTTTGTTGTTTTTAAGGGTTTAATTTAACAGAAACAAAAAGAAATTAATTTTTTGAGTTTTTTTGGGTTTTATAAAATTCGAACAAAATGAAGAACACAGAATTAAGCGGTTTTGACAAATTGAATTGAAAAAAAATATCAAAACAAATTATCAAACGATCCAAATAATTTTTTTTTGTGTTTCTAAGAGATTAAATAAACCGAAACAAAAAGCAAAAATATTTTTTTATGGATTTTTGGATTTTATCAAATTCGGGGAATGAAGAACACAAAAACAGAAAAATTTCTTTTGGGTTTTCTAGGTTTAATGAAGAACAATATGAAACGAAATGAAACAAAAACAAAAATAAAGGTGAGAATACACCTGGGATAAGAGCTTTTAGCTCTGATACCAATGACAAAATACTCAAAATGCTCTAAGTAATGTTCCCTTGAAATCGTTGCTTAGAAGCCAAAGTGATGGAAGAATGGTTTGATGATGGGATAACCGGTTGTACTTGAACTCCAAGCACAAGAGTTTAGACTTTACTAATTCAAGGGCTAATCCTCACAAGAGTTAACAAATTATACAATTCTCACAAGCTCTCTGAATCCCTCAAAAGAACTTAAACAAGATTGTTAACAAAGAGATACTTTTCTTTGAAACAAAACACTTTCTTTTTGATTATGGATTTCGTCCATTGAAAAGTACAAATGCTTGAGCTTATAAAAGCCTCACAGTAATGACATAAAACGGTCATAAACAAAAAGGGGAAACTAGAATCAAACTGAATGATGAAAAGGTCTTCTACTAGCCGTTAGGCTTCAATGGGGGAATCCTTGTCTTTGGCGCTGAATGGGGGAAGTCTTAATGTTCTTTGGCACGAAATGAATGTCCTGAATCTTCTGATGATAATGAAGGGTCGAGATTGAGTGGCTGATGTAGTCTTTGGTCCTTCTTTCCTTGCTTTCTCCTTGAACCAATAAAGTTGGTTCCATCTTTGGTAAGTAGCTCTTTTTTGATATCTTCTTGGTTTTGGCTCGAGTTACTCCAGTTATTGGCACGGTTTAGTGGTCTTGAATGTCTTGAAATGTCTCCTGGTGGTCGAATGTAGTGGTGGGGCGAATATAATGTCATGCACTCCTCCCTCTCCTTAGTTTGCTCCAATGTTGCTCCTTTTGGTGGTTTAGGGCGATTTGATGGTTCTCCTTGGTTAAGTGGCGGCTTGAATTGATATAGAAGTGGTTTATGGACCTCCTTAGCTTCAGTAGATGATATAGGTCGGTCGCATAATATATTGGTGGAATATATATGCAAACTTCTCATAGATGGCTCCTTAGCTTTAGGGAGGGCTTCCTCGTCGTCAAGCTTCTTGTTTGTTTCAGGAAGGGCTTCCTCGTCGTCACTTTTAGGAAAGGCTTCCTCATCCTCAAGCTCAACTACAAGTTTTCTTTTCTACACGGGTTCAAGCTGTTCTGCATTATCGTTAGCTCCAAGGCTCCACTTCTCAGTTGTGTTAACTGAGTTGGACTTGAGGCTTGTGTCATCCTCTCCCTCCTGTAGAGGTTTTGTCCACAAAACTGTAGAACCTGCATCAAACAACCCTAAGTTAATTTTTGAAATATGTTTGGAGTTTGATAACATACCTTGGTAATTAGCTTGTAGATGCAAACTGCAAACTCTAGATCCTTTTGCCTTTTATCTGCATAACTCTTCTGACGATCGTGAGCCTTTTTTAATCTGCTTTTAAGTATCTCTTTCTGCTCAGTTGTCTCCTGAATTATTGCAGGCTCTATGTCCTGGCGCTCCCCCACTTCTGTCCAACATAGCGGTGTGCGACAAGGACGACCATAAAGAGCCTCAAATGGTGATATGCCTATGCTTGAATGATAACTGTTATTATAGGCAAACTCTGCTAAGGGTAAGTGTCTCTCCCAGTGACCTCCCCAATCCAACATGCACACTCTTAACATATCCTCCAACGTCTGAATAGTACGCTCAGATTGACCATCTGTCTGAGGATGATATGCTGTACTCAAATGCACCTTAGTCCCCATGGCTTTCTGGAATGCCTTCCAAAACAATGACGTGAACTTCGAATCTCTATCTGAAACAATACTTACAGGAACTCCATGCAACCTTACAATCTCATCCACATACTTCTGAGCTAAATGGTCAGCACCATCTGTCTTCTTAACTGCTAAGAAATGAGCTGACTTAGTGAGTCTATCCACAATCACCCAAATCGCATCTCGCTTACTTACTGTCTTTGGAAGCCCAGTAACAAAATCCATAGTGACCATATCCCACTTCCATTGTGGTAGTGGTAGACTCTGTAACAATCCGCTTGGAACCCTGTGTTCTGTTTTCACTAGCTGGCATGTCTGGCACTTTGCTACCCAATCTGCAACTTCTCGTTTCATTCCATTCCAGTGATAGTATCTCTTCAGATCCCGATACATCTTAGTAGAACCTGGATGAATGGCAAAACGTGACTGATGTGCTTGCATCAAAATTTCTTCTTTCAAGTCCTTATCATCTGGAACACACACTCGACCTTTAAAAATGAATGTCCCATTTTTCGTAGTGTGATAACCTGCTACCCCTCTCTACTGCTTTCTTTAAAGCCACATCATTTTTTTGTGCCTCGCAAATTCTCCAAAGCAGATCCGCCTGGTCTACTGCCTCTAGACCCATCACACCTCTTCTACAGACGCTGTACAAATGCTCAAACTGGCTAAGGTAGCAACAAGCTCTTGCACTTCTTTTATTCTGGACACATCATTTCTTTTCCTGCTTAATGCATCTGCTACATGGTTAGCTTTTCCTGGATTATAAGCAATATCCAAATCATAATCTGCTAACAACTCCATCCATCTTCGCTGCCTCAAATTAAGATCCGGCTGAGTAAAGACATATTTCAAACTCTTATGATCTGTAAACACCTGAACCTTCTCTCCATATAGATAAGCTCTCCAAACCTGAAGAGCAAAGACCACAGCTGCTAACTCCAATTCATGGGTGGGATAATTAATCTCATGCTTCCGTAACTGTCTAGATGCATATGCAATGACCTGCTCATCTTGCATGAGTACACATCCTAGTCTTGTTCCTGATGCATCTGTGTGAACCACATATGATACCCCAACCTTTGGTAATACCAACACAGGCGTCTGAGTTAAGTGCTCCTTAAGTTTTTCAAAACTTTTCTCACAATCTTTTGACCATTCGAACCTTGCATCCTTACATGTCAACTGCGTCAGCGGCCTCGCTAAACTTGCAAAACCCTTCACAAACTTCCGATAGTAACCAGCTAAACCAAGAAAACTACGAATCTCAGTAGCGTTCTTCGGTCTTGGCCAATTAGTGATCGCAGTAATCTTCTATGGATCTACAGCAACTCCTGATTCAGACACAATGTGACCCAAAAATCCAATATGTTTTTGCCAAAAACTGCATTTCGCCCACTTAGCAAATAACCTCTGATCTCGCAACCTCTGCAACAGTATCCTTAAGTGCTCAGCATGCTCTTCCTGACTCTTTGAGTATATCAAAATATCGATGATAAACACAATGACAAACTTATCCAAAAATTCTCGAAACACGTTATTCATGAGTTTCATGAATGCTGCAGGTGCATTTCTCAACCCAAAAGGCATCACCACAAACTCATAATGCCCATAACGTGTTCTGAATGCAGTTTTCCTCACATCTGCCTCAGCTACAGCAATCTGATGGTACCCTGATGCCAAATCTATCTTAGAGAACCATGATGCTCCCTGCAACTGGTCCAACAACTCATCAATTCGTGGCAGAGGATACTTATTCTTGATGGTAACTTTATTTAGCTCACGATAGTCAATGCAGAGCCTGAAACTTCCATCCTTCTTTTTCACAAATAAAACAGGCGCTCCCCATGGTGAACTACTTGGCCTTACAAGCAAGTTCCTCCAATTTTTTTTTTAGTTCAGCCATCTCTGATGGGGCTAAACGATAAGGCACCTTGGATATTGGAGCAGTTCCTGGCTCCAACTCAATCGTGAATGCATCTCCTCTTTCTGGTGGTGGTCCTGTGAATGGCTCAAAAATGTCTGCATACTCTGCCACTATAGGTATGTCCTTCAAATCGACGCCTGAATCTCCCCCTTCAATAGAGATAGTAGCAAGATAAAATTCAGGTCCGTTCCACTGTAACTCCTCCTCTCGAACCATCGAAATGGTAGGATTTCTTCTTAAAGTTCCATCTCCCTGAAATAGCAAGTTCCCATCATCTCGAATGAAATCAACACGTCTCCTCTGACAATCCAAAATTGCCTTATATCGAGTCAGTCAATCCATTCCCAAAATGACTTCATAGCATTTCAGCTCCAACTCAATGAAATCCCCGAGCAACTCTAGTTTTTCCACCAATACTGGAACATCTCGATAGGTTCTTGAAGATCCAACCACTTCTGTACCAGCAGTGTTGATTCTCCTTTGCCTTTCCTCATAATCAATCCTGGAATCCCAGCACCTTGCCAACTCAGGGCTCACAAAACTATGTGTGGCTCCCGTGTCAAACAAAGTATGCACGGGAACTCCTCCAACAAGAACAGATCCAAAGATCGGCTCTGCACCCTCCTGGTCAGGTACAGCAAACACTCGAGGTGCTACAGCTTGCCTCTTAGGAGGTGGTGGCATGACCGCCCTGTTCTGGTTCCCTTGCTGCACTCTTGGCTGCAATGCTCTGCAATTCCGAGCAAAGTGACCAGGCTGTCCACATCTCCTACAAGTGTTGTTTCCTCCTTGACAGTTCTGTTGGTTATGTCCTGGCTGACCACACTTGTAACACTTGCCTGAATAAGCCATACAGACCCCTCCATACCTCTTTCCACATGTGCCACACTCCTGAAAACGAATCTGACCAACTCTGGTGTCACGTGTATCCCAAGTGTGCTTCTGAGACTCTCCTCCCCTTGATGCATTTGCATGAACGCCCTTATGAAGCTTGGCTTCCTCCTCAAGTCCAAGCTCCATCATGTCTGCCTTCTCAACCAACTCGGTCATAGTGGCATAATCGCGGACTGAGCAGCGATTACGGATATCAGCCCTCAATCCTCTCAAGAATCTGCCAATCGCTTTCTGCTCCCCTGCCTCTCTCGCCGCAAACCTCCTAAGGCGATTGAACTCCTTCTCATACTCTCTGACTGTCATGGCTCCCTGACGAAGCTCCAAGTACATATGATCCATACCATTCATTGCTTCTTGTGGAAAATACTTCTTGTGGAACTCCTCCATAAAATTCTCCCAAGTAATCTGATATCCAACAGGGATGTTTCGCTTCACATTCTTCCACCATACATGTGCCTCTCCCCGCAAGTACTGAGCTGCAATATCCCTCTTATACTCCACTGGACATCTGGTGGAATCAAAATTCCTCTCCAATAACTTCATCCAATCATCTGCCAAGACTGGATTATTATCACCAGTGAAAGTCTCCATACCCAAGTCTCTCATGAACTTCACTGTGTGATGATACGAAAGTCCAGCTCCTGGTGGTGGCATCCCTGCTGGAGGTGGTGGTGGAACAAATGGCTGCTGTGCAGCAGCTTGCTGCGGTGGTGGATGTGCCTGACGCTGTAAAAGCTCATGCAACATGCCTCTAAGCTCTTGAAACTCCTCACGGGTCACTGCATTCGCTGCTTGCTGGGCAGCTGCAGCAGCATCAGCTGGGGCACCAGCAACTAGGTTCACCCTCGCATTTGCCGGACGTCCTACTCTCTTTGGTGACATTCTGTCCAGATAACAACAACATTAGAACTAACTCAAAAATCCTGCACTTTAACATAAATACAACTAATGCTCAAGTCCTGCTTCTTCTGGTGCTTTTTAGTTTTTTTTAAAACTTCCCTTCCCATAAAAAACCGTTTTTCTTTTATAAGTAGAACTTTCTTTGAAAACTCAGCTTCCCGGATCAGAACCGGTTTAACTTTAACCTGGCTCTGATACCAAATTGTAACACCCTGTTACCTTATTTCAAATCCGGATTCACCTTTCATTTCTTAAACATGCTTTTAAACCTCATTTTCGGAAACCATTCTTATTAAAATAACTCCTTATAAAAATTTCATCAAAGTCATAAAATCCTCATACTAAAATCTCATAAAAACCCACGAACTAATACTTAGAAAAATACTGTCCTTTTGAATAAAATGAAATAAAACCCGGTTCCCGAAATAACACCAAGAAGCAAAACAGACTTGAGCAGCTACTCAAGATTTTCATCCTAACCTAAAAAAAAGGAAAAGAAAGGGGTGAGCAATGCATTACTCAGTGAGGGAGATCATCTCTGCCCACCGAAACATAACTAACATTTCTACAAATATTGACATTCATCAAAACACATAATCCAAGACACTAGGAAACATATAGCTGGATTTACTAATCAAGCTATAACACATATCAAGAGTCTTGCGAATGAAGAAAGATTTCCATACACTGGAGGTTTATACGTCCCGTAGATGGCACTATCCTTGTGATAGCCTTAAAACCCCATACATTGGAGGCTGGCCTCGTGCTCAGACACTCCCATTCCAGGCTCGTCAGCCATACATATAACATAGCATATCATAACATAACTCATAACATATCTCATATCATATCACATAATCTATCTTATATCATCCTATCACATACATATTCTAACAATCAGGTCTAAGCTTATGCATAATGACTCATGTAAATAATAGAAGTAATGTGAATTGTGTTTTCACATATCACAACCCTCACCTGACTTAAACTGATATCTGACTTCTGGAAAGACACTGATTGAAGCTGATGTAGACAATCTAAAACTGTAACTTGCAGAACAAGAAACGTCTATTAGAAACAGATTTAGGTTTTCTGGTCTGCCCAGATTTTTGACAGATCCATGATTTCTTGGGCAACAAGCTAACAGCGTGGTGGCTAGGGTCTACCTTTTCAGGTGGTGACGTCAGTTCCTATGGCTTCCCTGCAACGTCCTCAACCAGAAACCAATAAACAATCCTGCCTCCCTAGCTCAGATACGATCTGAAATTGCAACCCAAAACCACTACTTAAACTGGAACTAAATATCTGGAAAACTGACGGTAAATTTGCGTCAACTTGCGATTGGATTTTCGGATCAAATATACCTCCTAATCGGTAACGGAAAGAAGATCTGAATAGATGACAGAGAGATCTTTCCAACGGTATGTAGATCGTCTTCTGGGTCTCTCTGAGTCGACGGCAAATCGCCCCGCAAAACACCCACTCGGACCAGACTTTTCCTCTTCTTCTTCTTCCTCCTCCTCTCCTCTTTCTCTCTCCTCCGGTGGTTCTGGTTATTCCGGCGACGGTGTTCAATTCCTGGGTTCTTAGAAACTTATTCCCAGCCCTGAAATCACTTCCTCCTTAGGTTGTTACTGATCCAATCCAACACCACAATCTCAACAACTCCAAACAACAACTTTTGCTTGATCTCTTGATAATTCTCTTTTTTTTTTCTAAATTCTGCTTTGATTGCTTGAAATCAGATGGTGGCTGTGAATAATGGCTTGCCCAACTCGAATTATATACACCTACAACCTCAGATCCGATTTAAGTTAGGATTAGGATAAGGATTAGCGATTTTTTTTTTTTTTGCTCTTATTGGGTTTCACACAATACATGTATAAAAAAATAATCATTATCAATTATCAACATAAAAAAATCTACAACAACTCGATTTTACAATTAAAACAATGAAAACTGAATTAAAATATAACATAAAAACTATTGGAAGACATGATGAAGAAGGAAAAAATGATTTTGAATGATCAAAATGGTTTTGAATGATCATTACAGCTTTCTAACAAAATTAAATGCGAATCAACATAAATCATGGATTATATATGCAGTGATACACAACATCAATAAGACTCTCAATAAAAAAAAACTAAATATTTGAACACATAAACCTTCAAGAAAAAGAACTATAGAAATACTATGGAAAACAGAAAATAATACAAAAATCTTAGCAAGATTATATTTCTCTAAATCAAATGTATATGTACATCAAAGTTGGATAATTCGATATGTGTCATTGTTATTATTTTACCAAATAGTTTTTTAAAATTTATAAATAAAAATAGGATAAAGTACACATTATATATTAAATTCTCTTATATAAATGAAAATTTCTATAAATATATTATATTTTTAATAATTTTAAAGATAGTAGCTAAAAACAATTAAAACAAAATATTAATACTATGCGCGAGTTATATACTAGTATATTAATTTAAAACAATGAAAACAATTAACAATTATCAATTTAAAAAAATGAAAACAATTAACAATACATGTATAAAAAAAAGTAACCATTATCAATTATCAATTTAAAAAAATCTACAACAATTTGATTTGACAATTAAAACAATGAAAACTGAATAAAAATATAACATAAAACTCTTGGAAGACATGATGGAGAAGAAAAAAATAGTTTTGCATGATCATTACAGCTTCCTAACTAAATTAAATGCGAATCAACATGAATCATAGATTATATATACAGTGGTACACAACATCAATAAGTTTTTAATAAAAAAACTAAATATTTGAACACATAAACCTTCAAGAAAAAAAAGAACTATAGAAACATCATGATGAGTATGATTATTAAATCGAAATAAAACAAAAAGTGTTTTAGAGTATAGTTTTCCATAAACCTAATTGAGTCAACACCCAGAGGAGGACCCACGTAGAAAGAAGAGAGGTGGCCTGACCAACTCTATATATTAAATATTAAAATTTTAAACTTAAATAATAAAATAATAGTAGTACAGTTTCCTATGGTTGAAAACCTCCCAAATTCAAACTTAATTGGCTATCAATGTATTGATATTAGAGTTTTTTTTATTTTATTTTATAATAATTATATTAAATTTAATTTATGACCTATATAAAAATATTTTCTGAGATTGTCACTGCCAACCCCTAATATTTTTTGGTACAATATTTATTGAATTAAATAACCCTCGAAACCTAATTGAGCCAACCCCTAATATTTTTTGTATTCCTCTCACAACCAAACTATTATAGCGCAAAAGCCTACTATAAGTCCCATAACTAAGAAAAGAGTAAAACAACATGCTTTTGCACTCCTAGCTTGGAAATCTTGGAGATGACGGCAACCAGGGTGCTTCCATTCATGTCCACATTTGTTGCAAAACGAATACCCACAGCTAAACCCATCGACCATAAAAAAAAAAAAATCAATCCATCAATCAAAGGATTATAATAGCTAGAGAAATGTGATTAGTCAGAGATAATACCTGCAAGTTACGTAGCCACGATACGTTTTAAGTTCATTCATGTGTTGGCAATTTTTACATTCACGCCATGGACAAGTTACTTCCGAGTCCACTCTGATCCTTTGTTCCCAGATGGCTCTTATTTTAGGTTCCAAAAGATGGGCACAGCTTTTAATAGTCAACTTAGAGTAGCAATCGGGACGAGGGCATCTCATCAAACGTCCTTCTAGTAGACTCCTATTTACGTGTCGTGTCATGCACTCGACGCAGAATTGATGACGGCATAAAGCAACATAAAACATCTGCTCCGCTTCGAAATCTTCCTCGAAACAGATACCGCAAGCCAGCTTCTTCTTCTTCTGGTCATCGGCACAGACCATACCGCAACTGGGAGGCATAGATATTGTAACGCTCTAGATCTAGGCCCAATAGGAAAAGGAAAGGCCCATGTGTCAGAAGCCCAAAAGGAAAGGGTATTAAAGTTTTCCCAGAGTCTTCCCTATATAAATAGAGGTAGAGAGTTAGATTTTCCATCACAACTCCCAAAGCACACAGAGATAGAACCTAGGAACCCTAACCGAGCAAGCCGCCGCCACCGTTCGTCTTCGCCGCCAACCGCCGCTGTTGAGGAGAGCCGCCGTCGTTCCGCCGTTCCTAGCCGCCGTTTTCCTGAGTCCTTTGCTTTCCGTCGTTAGATCCCTTAAACCCTAGATCCCTTTTTTTAGCTTTCATTCGATTAGGCAAAGGTGAGGATGTGTTCATGTCTTCCCGATATTGTTAGCTAGCTTCTCCTGATTAGATCTGACTTCCAAGTCCTCTAAATCCCCTACAAGTTCCGCTCTAGGTCGTAACTTGTAGATTTGTGCTGTTTGCTAGGTTGTTATTTGCTTTCAGAACATAGATCTAGGGATGGATTAATACGGTTGATTGTTGCTTGATGTTGAATATTGCTTGTGAGAATTGTGAATTGCATTGCATTGCATATAGTGTGTGAAAGCACAAACTGCATTAGGACCCAGCAGTGAGAGGCACTGCTGGCATGATTGACGCCTGCGACAGAGGTTGTGCATGTCGTAGTGCCATGTGGTGCTCAGGTCGACGGGCCAGTCGTGCAGCAACTTAGACTCTTGCGGAGATGCGTCCCCTAGCAAGGGTGTAAGACATACGAAACTTATGGAGGTTAATCCATGGGATACTGTAACGAGAGGCGTTCAGTATGCTCGCTTTGTTCATTGCATATTTGTTTGTTGATTGTTAGAGGAATCATTAAACTGCGCTTGTTCGTTTGGCTCTAGCTAGCGACAGGTTGGATAATGATATGTGTGGTGGACCACATGTATGCATTCTCCTGGGTAATCTAAATTACCCATCCCCTCCTTTCCCGTTCCTCCTTGCGCAGGTGAGCAGGAGCAGCAGGAGTGATTGGCGTGTGATGGTGGCGAGCTGGTTCTCTAGTTCGGTCCTTAGGGTCCTTAAGACACTTAGCTTTCTATTTCAAATGGTTTTCAGTTGGTTTTAAGACTTGGTTATGATTTATTTGAGTTTAAGTTGGTTATTTGCAAGACTGTTTGGATTTATATCTATGAAATGAGTATTGATTTGGAGTTAATGTTGTAAGTAACTTGGTTGGAAAGTTGAGTGTTTAACACGTCATCTCATATGAGGAGAGGCGGTGTTACAGATATGCTGATTTTAGAAACTAGGGTTTCCATTGCAAGCTTGTAAGCAATATTCTTGGTTTGATTTCCAGTCACCAGAACAGGGGTGCTAGATGTCAGTTGTTGTCTGATGCGTTCCACATCATCCATTAGCAAGGCAATGCTATCTTTCTCAGGCACGGATCTTCCCAAGACCTAAATACGAGATTTGTAGCAACACTAAGTCAGTCATGTGAATCTTAAACAAAGTAAAAAAAAAAAAAACTTACTTACCAGTTCAAAAATCTGATCATGATCGCAGCATATTGAGATATGAGGGATCCCCAAGCTCACGGCTTCGGTTAGTCCTCGCTTCAATGCCATAAGCTCAACCTCCAAAACTGTAATGGCGGAGTCATGAAGTGATCCTTTCATCTGAAACAAGAGATTGTCATCTTCTTGTTTGCAAATTGCAACCCCAAATCCTGCAATAGGCCCTCTTGTCTCCTCCCTTACCAAACCCTTGAAGTAAAGTTTGTAAGAGTCAGAATCTCGTGAGAGTATTCCGCCGGTTTTTGGGCCATCTTGGGTGCCTTCTTTCTCCATGGCCTGAGGCTGAGGCGGCTCCTCATGAGGATAGGTTTGCTTTCACAAGGTAAGATATTCTAAAATCTCTTAATGAATTACTGCTCTATATATACATTATTTATAAATATAGAAGTTACCATAATTGTTGTGAGCAATTTTCCTAAAACCTCTATCAACTGAAAAAAGGAAAAAGTAATTTTAATTGCATCCTCTCAAGAGTCAAGAGTGAGTAACCCATTAACCCGACTTGATTTATTATATAGCCTTTTCTACAAAGCAAAGCAGAGATTTGCGAAAGCTTACCGAAAGTTTCTTTATTTTCTGATATTTAATAATTAAAACGCTCTTCCTTTATTTTCTCGCCATCCCAAAACAGTATTACACGATTTTTCAAAAAGAAAGAGAAAACACGATCCTTCCAAAATGTCACAGTTGAACAATTGAGCTAGAACTATCAACAAATAACAACTTTATCTACTCATAAAAACAACATAAAGAAAATGTAACTTATTTTGAAAAAAATAATTTATGTGATAAAAATAGTTTATTATTTTTTGCTGTTGTATATTCTTTAAAAATTCGTCTGAAAAAATCTGACAAATACTAGTTGATTTCAATGATAGAAGAATAAGAAAAAACCAGCTTCGGAGTTCCGACACGATATGTCTTTCACGGCGTCTTCTTCTCCGTCTTGGGTCTTAGAGGAGGAGGAGGAGCGAGGATCCGGCTAGCATAAATCGCCATATCAGTCAAGATCCTCATGTTCCAATTCGCATACACCATCGGCGTCGAGTGAGAGAAACTCGTCCTACACATGGAAATGTTCACGAGCGCAAGAGCTTGATACGCTCTCATGAATTGATAGTCTCTGAGATACAAATACTTCAACGCGTTATCAAGATGAGCATCCATCAATATATACGCTTTCCTACAAGCGGAGAACTCTGCTTTGCTCCGATGATCTCTTGCTTTCGGAAGAAGAGAGCCTTCGATGTTATCCAGTGTTTCTATGGCGTTGATTCAAGCTTTAGCTGCCGTTAGTTTCGAGATTGTTTTGATCGAGGTGCGTCGTCTGATTAGCTGAGATGTGATGGTTTGGTTGCAGAACTTGAAAGCGATTGTTTGTTTGCAGATTCTGTTGATTAGCTCTTGTGTTGTTGGATCAGGGATGACGGAGAGAAATGATGAGTAGGTGAACGAAAGCCATTTGTTCATAAGGTGTTTTGAGATTATATGCCTAAGAGAAGATAATTGGGTAATATTATTATTTATACTCTTTAATCTCTATACATGTCTTTGCCTCTATAGAATGTAACGAATCTGTTCCAAAACGTAGTTGTTAGCCTTCAATCTAAATGATGTTGACATCTAAATTTCGATCGGTTTGTCGATAATGATCGTAGTTTTGTGATTAGAGTAAAGAAAAAGAATGATCATGAAAATATGTTTGGTGATTTTAGTCTGCATTTTCGGAGAATTAAAAGTAATGTTACAAAAAAACCAACTTCAAAAGTTTATTTGCAGAAAACCCTTTTATAAATAATGTTAGTGGTGATTTTATTTTTTTACTACAGTAGAATCTCTATAAATTAATACTCGATAAATTAATAATCACTATAAATTAATTTTTTTTACCGGTCCTAAGTCGGGCCAGTGTAAACATTGACAAAATTCGATAAGATAATAAGATAATCCTTTTTAAAAAAGTTTTATGTAAAAATATGGTCTCAATAATAATATAAATTAATAATTATATATTTAGGCCTATATTAATAATAAAATATAGTAAATTATGATAATATTATTGTTTGAAGTTTATAAAATTTGTTTGATTTATCTTCTAAATTTATTATTATGACATTTTTTAAATGAATTTAACATTGTTGAGACCATATTTTTACATAAAAAGTTTAACATTGTTTTGATCGAGGTGCGTCGTCTGATTAGCTGAGATGTGATGGTTTGGTTGCAGAACTTGAAAGCGATTATTTGTTTGCAGATTCTGTTGATTAGCTCTTGTGTTGTTGGATCAGGGATGACGGAGAGAAATGATGAGTAGGTGAACGAAAGCCATTTGTTCATAAGGTGTTTTGAGATTATATGCCTAAGAGAAGATAATTGGGTAATATTATTATTTATACTCTTTAATCTCTATACATGTCTTTGCCTCTATAGAATGTAACGAATCTGTTCCAAAACGTAGTTGTTAGCCTTCAATCTAAATGATGTTGACATCTAAATTTCGATCGGTTTGTCGATAATGATCGTAGTTTTGTGATTAGAGTAAGGAAAAAGAATGATCATGAAAATATGTTTGGTGATTTTAGTCTGCATTTTCGGAGAATTAAAAGTAATGTTACAAAAAAAACAACTTCAAAAGTTTATTTGCAGAAAACCCTTTTATAAATAATGTTAGTGGTGATTTTATTTTTTTACTACAGTAGAATCTCTATAAATTAATACTCGATAAATTAATAATCACTATAAATTAATTTTTTTTACCGGTCCTAAGTCGGGCCACTGTAAACATTGACAAAATTCGATAAGATAATAAGATAATCCTTTTTAAAAAAGTTTTATGTAAAAATATGGTCTCAATAAAAATATAAATTAATAATTATATATTTAAGCCTATATTAATAATAAAATATAGTAAATTATGATAATATTATTGTTTGAAGTTTATAAAATTTGTTTGATTTATCTTCTAAATTTATTATTATGACATTTTTTAAATGAATTTAACATTGTTGAGACCATATTTTTACATAAAAAGTTTAACATTGTTTTGATCGAGGTGCGTCGTCTGATTAGCTGAGATGTGATGGTTTGGTTGCAGAACTTGAAAGCGATTGTTTGTTTGCAGATTCTGTTGATTAGCTCTTGTGTTGTTGGATCAGAGATGACGGAGAGAAATGATGAGTAGGTGAACGGAAGCCATTTGTTCATAAGGTGTTTTGAGATTATATGCCTAAGAGAAGATAATTGGGTAATATTATTATTTATACTCTTTAATCTCTATACATGTCTTTGCCTCTATAGAATGTAATGAATCTGTTCCAAAACGTAGTTGTTAGCCTTCAATCTAAATGATGTTGACATCTAAATTTCGATCGGTTTGTCGATAATGATCGTAGTTTTGTGATTAGAGTAAGGAAAAAGAATGATCATGAAAATATGTTTGGTGATTTTAGTCTGCATTTTCGGAGAATTAAAAGTAATGTTACAAAAAAACCAACTTCAAAAGTTTATTTGCAGAAAACCCTTTTATAAATAATGTTAGTGGTGATTTTATTTTTTAACTACAGTAGAATCTCTATAAATTAATACTCGATAAATTAATAATCACTATAAATTAATTATTTTTACTGGTCCTAAGTCGGGCCAGTGTAAACATTGACAAAATTCGATAAGATAATAAGATAATCCTTTTTAAAAAAGTTTTATGTAAAAATATGGTCTCAATAATAATACAAATTAATAATTATATATTAAGGCCTATATTAATAATAAAATATAGTAAATTATGATAATATTATTGTTTCAAGTTTATAAAATTTGTTTGATTTATCTTCTAAATTTATTATTATGACATTTTTTAAATGAATTTAACATTGTTGAGACCATATTTTTACATAAAAAGTTTAACATTGTTTTGATCGAGGTGCGTCGTCTGATTAGCTGAGATGTGATGGTTTGGTTGCAGAACAAACGATTGTTTGTTTGCAGATTCTGTTGATTAGCTCTTGTGTTGTTGGATCAGGGATGACGAAGAGAAATGATGAGTAGGTGAACGAAAGCCATTTGTTCATAAGGTGTTTTGAGATTATATGCCTAAGAGAAGATAATTGGGTAATATTATTATTTATACTCTTTAATCTCTATACATGTCTTTTCCTCTATAGAATGTAACGAATCTGTTCCAAAACGTAGTTGTTAGCCTTCAATCTAAATGATGTTGACATCTAAATTTCGATCGGTTTGTCGATAATGATCTTAGTTTTGTGATTAGAGTAAGGAAAAAGAATGATCATGAAAATATGTTTGGTGATTTTAGTCTGCATTTTCGGAGAATTAAAAGTAATGTTACAAAAAAACCAACTTCAAAAGTTTATTTGCAGAAAACCCTTTTATAAATAATGTTAGTGGTGATTTTATTTTTTTACTACAGTAGAATCTCTATAAATTAATACTCGATAAATTAATAATCACTATAAATTAATTTTTTTTACCGGTCCTAAGTCGGGCCAGTGTAAACATTGACAAAATTCGATAAGATAATAAGATAATCCTTTTTAAAAAAGTTTTATGTAAAAATATGGTCTCAATAATAATATAAATTAATAATTATATATTTAGGCCTATATTAATAATAAAATATAGTAAATTATGATAATATTATTGTTTGAAGTTTATAAAATTTGTTTGATTTATCTTCTAAATTTATTATTATGACATTTTTTAAATGAATTTAACATTGTTGAGACCATATTTTTACATAAAAATTTTAACATTGTTTTGATCGAGGTGCGTCGTCTGATTAGCTGAGATGTGATGGTTTGGTTGCAGAACTTGAAAGCGATTGTTTGTTTGCAGATTCTGTTGATTAGCTCTTGTGTTGTTGGATCAGGGATGACGGAGAGAAATGATGAGTAGGTGAACGAAAGCCATTTGTTCATAAGGTGTTTTGAGATTATATGCCTAAGAGAAGATAATTGGGTAATATTATTATTTATACTCTTTAATCTCTATACATGTCTTTGCCTCTATAGAATGTAACGAATCTGTTCCAAAACGTAGTTGTTAGCCTTCAATCTAAATGATGTTGACATCGAAATTTCGATCGGTTTGTCGATAATGATCGTAGTTTTGTGATTAGTGTAAGGAAAAAGAATGATCATGAAAATATGTTTGGTGATTTTAGTCTGCATTTTCGGAGAATTAAAAGTAATGTTATAAAAAAACCAACTTCAAAAGTTTATTTGCAGAAAACCCTTTTATAAATAATGTTAGTGGTGATTTTATTTTTTTACTACAGTAGAATCTCTATAAATTAATACTCGATAAATTAATAATCACTATAAATTAATTTTTTTTACCGGTCCTAAGTCGGGCCAGTGTAAACATTGACAAAATTCGATAAGAGAATAAGATAATCCTTTTTAAAAAAGTTTTATGTAAAAATATGATCTTAATAATAATATAAATTAATAATTATATATTTAGGCCTATATTAATAATAAAATATAGTAAATTATGATAATATTATTGTTTGAAGTTTATAAAATTTGTTTGATTTATCTTCTAAATTTATTATTATGACATTTTTTAAATGAATTTAACATTGTTGAGACCATATTTTTACATAAAAAGTTTAACATTGTTTTGATCGAGGTGCGTCGTCTGATTAGCTGAGATGTGATGGTTTGGTTGCAGAACTTGAAAGCGATTGTTTGTTTGCAGATTCTGTTGATTAGCTCTTGTGTTGTTGGATCAGGGATGACGGAGAGAAATGATGAGTAGGTGAACGAAAGCCATTTGTTCATAAGGTGTTTTGAGATTATATGCCTAAGAGAAGATAATTGGGTAATATTATTATTTATACTCTTTAATCTCTATACATGTCTTTGCCTCTATAGAATGTAACGAATCTGTTCCAAAACGTAGTTGTTAGCCTTCAATCTAAATGATGTTGACATCTAAATTTCGATCGGTTTGTCGATAATGATCGTAGTTTTGTGATTAGAGTAAGAAAAAAGAATGATCATGAAAATATGTTTGGTGATTTTAGTCTGCATTTTTGGTGAATTAAAAGTAATGTTACAAAAAAAAACCAACTTCAAAAGTTTATTTGTAGAAAACCCTTTTATAAATAATGTTAGTGGTGATTTTATTTTTTTACTACAGTAGAATCTCTATAAATTAATATTCGATAAATTAATAATCACTATAAATTAATTTTTTTTACCGGTCCTAAGTCGGGCCAATGTAAACATTGACAAAATTCGATAAGATAATAAGATAATCCTTTTTAAAAAAGTTTTATGTAAAAATATGGTCTCAATAATAATATAAATTAATAATTATATATTTAGGCCTATATTAATAATAAAATATAGTAAATTATGATAATATTATTGTTTGAAGTTTATAAAATTTGTTTGATTTATCTTCTAAATTTATTATTATGACATTTTTTAAATGAATTTAACATTGTTGAGACCATATTTTTACATAAAAAGTTTAACATTGTTTTGATCGAGGTGCGTCGTCTGATTAGCTGAGATGTGATGGTTTGGTTGCAGAACTTGAAAGCGATTGTTTGTTTGCAGATTCTGTTGATTAGCTCTTGTGTTGTTGGATCAGGGATGACGGAGAGAAATGATGAGTAGGTGAACGAAAGCCATTTGTTCATAAGGTGATTTGAGATTATATGCCTAAGAGAAGATAATTGGGTAATATTATTATTTATACTCTTTAATCTCTATACATGTCTTTGCCTCTATAGAATGTAACGAATCTGTTCCAAAACGTAGTTGTTAGCCTTCAATCTAAATGATGTTGACATCTAAATTTCGATCGGTTTGTCGATAATGATCGTAGTTTTGTGATTAGAGTAAGGAAAAAGAATGATCATGAAAATATGTTTGGTGATTTTAGTCTGCATTTTTGGTGAATTAAAAGTAATGTTACAAAAAAAAACCAACTTCAAAAGTTTATTTGCAGAAAACCCTTTTATAAATAATGTTAGTGGTGATTTTATTTTTTTACTACAGTAGAATCTCTATAAATTAATACTCGATAAATTAATAATCACTATAAATTAATTTTTTTTACCGGTCCTAAGTCGGGCCAATGTAAACATTGACAAAATTCGATAAGATAATAAGATAATCCTTTTTAAAAAAGTTTT
Organism: Thlaspi arvense; assembly: GCA_911865555.2. Taxonomy (NCBI): domain Eukaryota; kingdom Viridiplantae; phylum Streptophyta; class Magnoliopsida; order Brassicales; family Brassicaceae; genus Thlaspi; species Thlaspi arvense. The sequence continues at coordinate 6,026,082 of OU466861.1, forward strand.
ATGTAAAAATATGGTCTCAATAATAATATAAATTAATAATTATATATTTAGGCCTATATTAATAATAAAATATAGTAAATTATGATAATATTATTGTTTTTGAAGTTTATAAAATTTGTTTGATTTATCTTCTAAATTTATTATTATGACATTTTTTAAATGAATTTAACATTGTTGAGACCATATTTTTACATAAAAAGTTTAACATTGTTTTGATCGAGGTGCGTCGTCTGATTAGCTGAGATGTGATGGTTTGGTTGCAGAACTTGAAAGCGATTGTTTGTTTGCAGATTCTGTTGATTAGCTCTTGTGTTGTTGGATCAGGGATGACGGAGAGAAATGATGAGTAGGTGAACGAAAGCCATTTGTTCATAAGGTGTTTTGAGATTATATGCCTAAGAGAAGATAATTGGGTAATATTATTATTTATACTCTTTAATCTCTATACATGTCTTTGCCTCTATAGAATGTAACGAATCTGTTCCAAAACATAGTTGTTAGCCTTCAATCTAAATGATGTTGACATCTAAATTTCGATCGGTTTGTCGATAATGATCGTAGTTTTGTGATTAGAGTAAGGAAAAAAAATGATCATGAAAATATGTTTGGTGATTTTAGTCTGCATTTTCGGAGAATTAAAAGTAATGTTACAAAAAAACCAACTTCAAAAGTTTATTTGCAGAAAACCCTTTTATAAATAATGTTAGTGGTGATTTTATTTTTTTACTACAGTAGAATCTCTATAAATTAATACTCGATAAATTAATAATCACTATAAATTAATTATTTTTACCGGTCCTAAGTCGGGCCAGTGTAAACATTGACAAAATTCGATAAGATAATAAGATAATCCTTTTTAAAAAAATTTTATGTAAAAATATGGTCTCAATAATAATATAAATTAATAATTATATATTTAGGCCTATATTAATAATAAAATATAGTAAATTATGATAATATTATTGTTTGAAGTTTATAAAATTTGTTTGATTTATCTTCTAAATTTATTATTATGACATTTTTTAAATGAATTTAACATTGTTGAAAATATTGATTTTTTTGATGAATATTAAAATTCAAACTAAAAATATATCTATAAATTAATAAATTATTAATTTATTAATAAATTAATAATTATTAATTTATATATTAATTAATAACTCTATAAATAAATAAAATTTGAGAGTCCGTACATTATTAATTTATAGAAGTTTTACAGTAGGTATTTACGCGCGCTACGCTTCAGAATATTTTAAAAATTGTTTATATATATTTAATATAATAAAATTATTTTATAATGTAAATGAATATTATATTTATTTTTTATTACCTTAAGTTATGTATTCATATGTTTTAAATCTGAATAGAGATTGTATATTCTAATTTTTTTTTTTAAATTATAATTTGATATAATACTTGTTTAACTAATTAACGATAAATGTGTATGTAAAAAATAAAGTAATACATTTTTAAGTATCTTCATGCTAATTACAAATATAATTTATTTTTCTACTAAATTGCCACTTGATCCTTCTTTGAATAGATATAAAGCAAAATGCAAATTTTAAAAAAGATTTATTAAATGAAAAAAAAAACTGAGAATTGTATTTTTCCGTTAAACCAAAAAAAAATCATTTTTCTGTGAAAATTGACAAGAGCATATTTCCATCAAAACCAAGAAATTTCATTTTCTCGACAAACCAAAAATCACGATTTCTATCAAAACCAAGAAATTACATTTTTCGGCGGATTATTTCTTAATTATCTTTTTATTGATTTAATGTTATACTTTGATAAAATGAAAATATTAAAATGAATATTATATTTTTAAAAATATACAAATTTATATAAAAAAATTATGTTTTAATTACATTTTTTGTCATAATCACTATTTATCTAATTTTCACCAAAGGTAGATGTAAGACAACATATACGGTGGAACATGCTTATGTGTAATTTTTTAACTTTAGTAATTAGTGTAAAATTTATTTAAATATCTCTGATTCAAACTCAGTTACACACTTATTACTTATAGTTAAAGAAATTTATGTGCTCTCAACTAAATAAACTCATAAATCCGCTCCTAATTTTAATTATTATGAAGCTGATTTCCAAGTTATGAGTATTGGTGACCACAAAGTGCAAGACTACACCTAACCAAATCTCCTCCCTCCAAAAGCTTAATTCACGATATTATCCTTACTGTCTTAAATTGGCATCCCTCTAAACTGATTCAAAAATTCACTCAAATGACATCCAACTTAATTTCATCATAGTTTCATATTTTCTAACTTAAAAAATGATTGCTCCCCCATCTAGTTATTTTTCTCTAAAACATGTTCAAAATATCTTATGATCTACCATTTCCTGATTAGAGACTTTGTGAACATGTAGGCATAGAAATATTATTTAGAATAGTGTTTCGAACTTTAAAGTTTTGAAGCTTAATAGTAAAACTATCTTAACGTTAATTTATGCTACATCATTTAATTTTTTTGTGTAAATGTGAATTTTCTTCAAATTTTTTTTGTATCAGATGTTTGTTGTGGTTAAAGAGACATAAATGGTTGTAATGATGAGTTGAGGTTGAATTATAACACTAATAGACATTTGGATGATGTAAAACCATATTGAAGTTGTGAATGTAAAACGTCAAAATTGAAACTAACTCTCATATGTATTCATTTTGAATGGAAAATACCTTAAACGTAAAATTTCACAATAAAACTATTCTCTAATACAATTTTTTTTTATATAAAATCCTTTTCATTACTAATTTTTTTTTATGTTAATATGTTTTATAACAAATAGAAATAACCATTTTTCACTTAAGACATGTTCATAAATGTTTGGCATATTTTTATAGTTCTTACATTTAAAGGTTATCACTTAGGGTTTATCCTTATTGTGTCTTATTTGTGAGCTGATATGTTATTTCAATCATGTATTATAAAATGTTGATCCTACACATACTAAACTTATACCATCGGAGACTGTCGACAATTATAGTATAAATTTAAAATATTGAATATGAAAGAAAATAAAGATGCCAACTATAAAACGCTAAAACTTCTCTTTTTCAGTATCTTGATATCTTTTTCTTTTGATAAAAAAAATACCACTTTCTTCAATTAAAACCATTTCTTCATCATTATTATACGAAACAATGATCATTTTTCAACATCTGAAGTGAAAGAGTCAAATGGAGATTTTGAACTATGAGTAACATGAATCTGTCAAGTGACACAATTGGAGGAAGAGATCTAGGGAGATTATGTATCTCGTCATATCTTGTGATGACTATGCATCTTTTAGTCTCTTGAGACTTTGTTAATTGGGTAAGTATCTTCTTCATTAGAATTCTTCACTGTATTATTAATTTTAAGCATTAATTTCAATGATTCTTACGTTAATTATTTATGTTATTTTTTTAACAGTAGTAAACCTAGCGAAGTAAATCCAATAGAAACCTCAAATAAGGCACTGAATTGGTTCAACTTCCATTTAAAAAACAGATGTGAGTGTTTGCCTCACAAAGGCTTATAAATAATAACCAGTTGATACTTTAAAAAAAAATTGATAACAATAATCATCAAACTTTTTTTTTTTGGGTTTATAACTCTTCCAATAAAATTCTAAATTGGGTCTGGAGAGAAACCAAATCCTAAAAACAATATAGACTTAACACTTCAAAGGATCCACGACGACGACTACACAAGAAACATCACACAAGCCCAATCTAAAACTTTGTTTGGTTAAAAAAAGGCCACACTTATTTTTTTTATCATTCTCATAGGTTTATTTTTCAGTTTAGTTCAGTTTAGATTTTTAATGAATTTGCTACGGTGAGCAATTTGATGATTTAACGAAGATTACTACTATAGATTGAGTCATTGAAGAAAAAAAGATTCAAAAGCACAAATACAAAGTTCTTGATTAAAAATACTTTGGTGGCTATTACATTATAAACCAACCACAATACTAACTCTTTTTTTTCTTTTCTACTCATACAACAAACAAAGGGTATATATAAGATTTTTGGATATTGTGAAAGATAGAGAGATGCAATTAGTGGTGATGTGTTCGTGCTACATTTAGAGCTTTTTTGAGGAAATTACAGACCGAGCCAAGAACATTGCTTTCTCCTATGCTTATGTACTAACTTAGCTACCATCTTCACTGGCACACTTTTCAGTTTTGTATACATAAAATTTTAATACTTTTATTTGTTGTTGTTTATTGTTGAACCAGAAAATTACCACTAAGGATTTGATTAACAGTTGTGGGTTTTGGAGAATAAGATCTTTTATTAATAGCTATAAACGAAGCGATTACAAGAGATGGCTTAACCGAGAAGTTATGCCGAAGTGAAAAGAAAGTGTTTGCGAAGTAAACTAGAAAGCGTTGGAGTTCTTGGTTGCTGCTCTCTAGATTGTATGAGTCATTTTCTTCAGCTTCGGGGTCTTCTTATTTATAGGGATAGGATGTCAGTTGCTCCGGACTCCTTTTCCTTTTCCCTTTGGTGAATATTTTCATCTTCGCGATATGGAAATATCCCATCTTCTCCGAAGAATATGGAAATTCTCCTTTATCCTTTGCATTGATCTGATGCTTCTGGATTCCAAGATTGTCTTTTAAGAGATTTTCTTTTTACCGAGCTAGGTCGGCATAGTCTTCTTGGTCTTGGTGGGCTTAGGTTATTGCTAGAGAAAGCCTTTTAGGAAATGTGCTCATTTCCCCTCTAACAGTAAGTCCCCCCCCCCCCCCCCCCCCCCCAGTTCGACGAGACTGATTTTAAATCAGGTCGGCAGACTTCATGAAGTTAAGCAGTTTGATTTCGCAATAAGTGTTAGCTCGTCAAGAGCGTTTCTTCGCGATTACCAGCTCGGCCCAATTTAAACGGATTTGACGCGTGGCATTTTCTTGGAATAAATTATTAAATATTCTGACCCATTAGGGTTTAGCTTTAAGCGGAAAAGGCGAAAGGTTTGCCATACGGCAAGATTGTGCGAATCTCGATACGCATTCCTTTAGGAAACTGTTGATACTTCCTTCCGATTTTATTGCTTAGTTTTTTATCTCTTCGTCTTCTTGCTATAGAAAATTTTACTTTCTCTGAACTTTTGCGATAATTTCCTTTCCTTGCTGCAATTAATCTTTTTTCTTACTCGCCGATTCTCCTTTTTCTTCCGTAATTCGCCCAGAAATTTCTTTCCAGGTAAATGTCGACTTCATCACAAAATTCCTCCTTCGACGAGGATGAGATTCCTCTTGCCGCGAGGCGAGCCTGGGTTAGCCCAATGCCTTCTTCTCCCTCTAATTCTGAGGGGTCTTCGGGTTATCGGGATGAGATTTCGTCGGACCACCCTGACGCAGATTCCGAGACGGAATCAGATGGTCCTGAGCCAGTTGGTCGGATTAAAGGTTTTCCTCGGATGATAGTGATGCCAAAGAGTGATTCGGCATAAGGAGACAGGATTAAAGACGGCCGGACCTAGATGACAGCTGACAGGCTTCAAAAACTTAGACGACGGTGCAATTTCCCTGCCGGAGTTGAGGTACTCCTGCCGCAGGTACACGAGAGGGTGGCCTTGCTGCCGGAAGGTTATTTCTGCTCATATGAGTGTCATTTCGCCGAGTTCGTCTTGAGTTTTCCACTGCCGCCAATCCTTCTTCGTTACTGTGAAAGGAGGAAGGTACCCCTCGGCCAGCTTTCACGTGTCGTGATTAGGCATTTGATTTCCATGGTGGTGGTAGCTCGAGCGGCGGAGGTTCTTTTCAACTGTGATATTTTCGAGAAGATCTCTCTTTTGAAGCCCGGGAGGTGGAGCAGTTCGGGACCGTGGCGTCATTTCTATACCACCAAGAGGCATGAGATCATTGGTAGAGATCCGACGAGCAAAGTCCACGAGTGGGACAGCTACTTCTTCTTCGTGAAGATTAATGAAGCCTCCATCAACTGCTCCGAACTCGAATTATTTAGAGATTGGAAGTCGAAGCCTTGTAAGCCGAACTGAATTCTTTTTTTCTTTTTTTATATTTAGCCAATCGCGAGATGCTTGACGTGCTTGTTTTCTCTTATTATTGTTTTTTTAGTGCAAATCAGCCTCGGGAAGGACCCGTTTGGCTTTGATGTCGACACCATGAAGCTGTGCAACTTGAGCCAGCAATTATGGCCCAAGAAGGAGAAGAAGGGGGCCGCCGAGAAGAAGAAGAAGTTGGCCAAGCCGGCCGAGAATGGGGCCAAATCTTCGAGAGCAGGTGCGTTACCAGATCGAATTGATTTTGATTATTATTTTTTTGGAGGGTAGCATCTTATTGGCATGTTTGTTTGACATTTTCAGCCGCTATGAGGACTTCGCAGCCGCGATCCGAAGGAGCTGACCAAAAGAGGAGAAGGGCGGCTCTGGCAGTGAATGCAGATACTCCTGCGAACTCCTCTGCGAAGCGAAGGAGGACAACTCCTCGAGATCCACCTATTTTGATGGATTCTGACGATGCCGAGCTGGCTGCAGAGAATGAGACTCTCGCGAGGTAAATCTTTATTCTCACTTTGTGTTTCGCTTTATCGTGCCGAGATGATTCTTTGACACTTTGCTTTTTTCTTTTTCTTTTTAAAGTTTCTCCAGGACAGCGGCGCTGGAAAGGTTGAGGCGAGCTAGGGCCGAGAAGGCTTCAAGGGACCCTCAAAGCGAAGTGTTTCAAGGAACTACCTCTCAAGCCGAAGGCGGGGATGATGGGGTCCCTCTGATGCTGCCGCGAACTGTCGTGAGGCTGTTCCCTCGCCGCCCCGGGCCGACATTCCTCAGAGTCCCGAGGTCCAGGACACAGAAGATGCAGGTCAGGAAAAGACCCAAGAGCCTGTTACGGTTCGTCCTGAGGAGCCTGCTCCCTCACGAGATACTCCGGGTACTGATGGTGATGGCCCAAGTGCTCCCGCCGAGCCTAAACAGGAGGAGGAGTTCTTTGATTACAACCCTCATCACTTGTGCGCGAGATGGGATGGGGTCACTCCAGCGATGCTCAACCGCGAGTTCGTCGCGAATTTAATCTGGAAGTACAGGAAGAACCCAAGGTGGGGTAAACCGCTTCGAGAGCTGAAGCTGGCGGAGTCAATATCTTCGGTGAATCATCTGATAGCTCGGGTATTCTGTTTTTTTTAGGCTAGTTCGTTTCTGCCCCCTTTTTGTTGCGTGTTTCTAACAATAGATTGTGGCGCATGGCTTGGGAGCATATATGTCCGTATTCGCGACATATGATAAAAAATTTTGTCATAAGGAGATGATGATGGACGTCGCTTGTACCGAGATCAAAAGGCTCCAAAAGGTGGAAGAGGAGAATCAACTTCTCATGGAGAGGTGTTCCCAGCTTGAAGGCACCGTTGAAGCCTTTGGGGGTGAGGTGGCGGAGGCTTCTAAGCTTCATAAGCAGGTTACCGCCCTCCAAGAACAGAACGAGTCTCTTGAGAAGCGGAACAAGGCGGACTTGCAAAAGTTCCTCACCGAAAAGGAGAAGCTTCAAAGTTCTCATGACGAGATCTCACGGGGTGTTGTCGACAAGTTGTTTGACGGTATGGGTTCTTGGTTTAAGCCGCGATTTGAGCGGATTCAGGCATCGCTGGCTCAGCGAGAAGAGGCAGAATCTGCCCTTATGGGCGTGGAGAAGAGTAGCTTGATGGTGGCGTTTCTGAAGAAGATACAGGACAAAGGATGGGAGCATCCTGCCGGAACAATTCCGTTTTTTGAGAGGGAGTCTGTGAAGTGGCAAGCTACCAGTGATGCAATCGATGAGATAGTTATTACTGGCGAAGACCTTAGCCTCCCGAGCAGATCAGAAATTGATAGCCTGCTAAAGCGAGCATAAAGGGAGCCAAGAGAAGATCCACATCGAGCCGCTTACTTTTTTATTCTCTTTGTATTTTTGTTTTTTATTTGACTGGCCCTTGCGAGGTCCTTTTTTGTTGTAATGACTTTTCCCAAAAGGGTTTTTATAATGAATTTACGTTTTGCTCTTCGTGCTTGTTTTTCTTTTTTGCAAAAGCAAATTAAAGTATCCGCAAATACTTTTAAATTTTTTGTTATGCGATTTGAACTTTATAGTTCAGAGTTGGGAGCAGGATTTTTTTGCCCGTCTTATACCAAACAACGATCAAGATCGGATACCAAGCTTTTCAGGATTCATTTCGGCCTGAAAGGTATGATCAAGGATTGTGCGAGTATTGTCCTCGGCTTTCGTCTTATCCACTTCAGAAGTAATTAAATCGAACCGAAGTATCAAAGGAGTGGTGATCAGCCACAAATTTAATTTTTTTTTCTGCTTTTTCGAATCGAATGTTTGGCCAGAACATCGATTCAGCAAGATGCATTTGCATAAGAAAATACTGCTCTACGAGCCGAGGTGATTTTCCAAAATAAAAATTTATTAAATTTACAGCTGTACTCGGAGGTTGCCTACGTACCCAAGTTGGGATCAAGCCGTTCGTAGTTCGATACAATTATTGAATGAGTATTATCCCTCAAGGGCCATGCCAGCCTTTAATGATAAAATAAATAAAAATAAAAAACTTAAATATAAAAGCTGCGGGATTCTTTGTCGAATCTACTCCGTTTGTTTAGTGTCTTCAAGGGCTTTTGCCGCGGAGAGCCGCACCTTGCGTTCGCTAATAAAGCAGATTATTACCATCTGCTGATTGCCGCAAATCGTGAAGATGCCGACCGAGGTAGCAAACTTCATGCATTGGTGGTAGGTCGAGACGATAGCTTTCATATCGTGGATCCAAGGTGTGCCAAGTATGATATTATAGATCGCTGATTTATCCATGACCGTGAATTTGATAATCTTTGTCACTCCGCCGATGTAGACTGTCTGCCGTATGGTGCCGCGGCTGAAGAAAGACTCGCTAGCAAAGCCAGTTAAAGGCTTTGGCGCTGCCTTGATGTCTTTATCGTGGAGTCTCATCTTGGTCAAAGTATCTTTGAAGCTGATATTGACCGTATTGCTGGTGTCCACCAATATTTTGGCCACCTCGCTATCGTGGATGTGTAACTCGACAACCAGCAGGTCGTTATAAGAGGTGTGTAACCCAAGCATATCTTTCGATGTGAACGTGATCGTCGGATGGTAGTCCATGGGGCGAGGGAACTTTCGCGAAGTAATCGCTTTTCGGCCATACTCTTTGATGGCGTGAACTGAATCGTCGCAGTCGGAGAGTCCTCCCATGATCATGTTTACTCGTTGTTTGGGTCGAGGGGGTGGATTGTCAAGTTCGCCGTCGTCGTTGTCGTGCTCCGCCCCCTTTTCTTTTTCTTTTTCTTTTTCTTCTCGCTTTTTCTCGGCGAACGACTTCGGCGTCTTCCTCCAGAGCTGCTTCGGCTGCTGCTTTTCCTTGGATCTTGACGGTCCTTGCTGGAGGTGCTTCGGCGCGAGTCTTTAGGGTTGGAGCTGCGTGAGTAAGAACTTTTGTTATGGGATCGATCTCCGCTGATGTCAATTTTTCCTTCCTTGTATTTTTTGTACAAGAAGTTCTGGAGGTATCGATAGGCTGAAGTAGCATGCCCCGTTCACCCATGGAAAGAGCAGTAGAGATCGTGGTTGTCGTCCCTATCGTCTGAATTCCTTGGAGGATTGCCGCGGGTCCACTGATTCCAGAGCTTCTCTCTGGTGGCGATGACGGCATGGAAGGACGGTTTGCTTTTGCCCGCCAGATCCTTATCTTGCGAAGTGCTTGCTATGTCCATGCTGTGCTTCTTGGCGTAGAAAGTCTTCTCCTCCTCCATTCGTATGAAAGTTTGAGCTCGATGGAGTGTGTCTTCTATTGTCTCCTTCGTGTTTTTCTGCAGATCCTCCTTGAAGGAGGATTCGAACCAGAGGCCGTTCATGAGTGCCTCGATGGCTAAAGCTTGCGAGATCTGGCCGTACGCTGCAGCGGCGTTCTTGAATTTTTTGATGAAACCGCGAAGCGGCTGGTCGCGCTCTTGTACCAAATTGAAGAGGTTGACCGTCCTCTTCGTGATGAACATGGAATAGTGATTTATGAAGGCGTGGGTCAAATATTTGAAAGATTTGATCGATGCCAGTGGGAGGTTGGAGAACCACTTGAAAGTGTCTTTGCTGAGATGCTCTACGGAGGTCTGACAGTGGTTAGCTTCGCGTTCGAGGTCAGTTTCGAACCGTTGCCTCTTCATGGCGATGTTGAACCCGGTTAGCCATAGGTTCGGGTCTTCCATCCCGTTGGAGTATGGGAGTTTTAGTTTGATCGCCGCGCCGAGACGAACGTCTGTGATCTGCAAGGCGAACAGGTTACGTTCGGCGTCTGAAAGTATGGCCAAGATCTCAGGTGCCGAACTGGTGGCGCGGTGGACTTGAGATCTGGTTGCGTTAATCCGCTGGTGCAACCTTGCGATCTCAGAATTCAGGGCTGCTTGGATCGCTGCTGCGAGGTCCGTGGCGAGGATAGGAGCCGGAGGTGCTCCTGCGGGTGGGATCGCGATGATAGGGTTGCCGTGCTTGTCGAGAGCAGATGTCTCAGTGCGCGTGGTGGTGTCCTCATTGTTGAGGGTGAGGTCGCTGTTATCGGTCGGAATGCTCATCGCTTCGGTTCTTTGGTCGCTAGTTTTTAAGAATTTTATTCTCATAGACCCCACAAACGGCGCCAATTGTTAAACCAGAAAATCACCACTAAGGATTTGATTAACATTTGTGGGTTTCGGAGAATAAGATATTTATTAATAGCTATAAAGCGAAGCGGTTACAAGAGATGGCTTAACCGAGAATTTATGCCGAAGTGAAAAGAAATTATTTGCGAAGTAAACTAGAAAGCGTTGGAGTTCTTGGTTTTTGCTCTGCTGCTCTCTAGATTGTCTAAGTTGTTTTCTTCAGCTTCGGGGTCTTATAAATAAGGAGAGGTCAGTTGCTCGGAACTCCTTTTCTTTTTTCCTTTGGTGAATATTTCCATATTCGCGATATGGAAATACCCTTCTTCTCCGAAGAATATGGAAATTCTCTTTTATCCTTTGTGTTGATCTGATGCTTCTAGATTCCAAGATTATCCTTTAAGAGATTTTTTTTTTACCGAGATAGGTCGGCATAATCTCATTCGTCTTGGTGGGCTTAGGTTATTGCTAGAAAAAGCCTTTTAGAAAAAAATATGTTCATTTCCCCTCTAACATTTATTATTTGGGCTTGGATTTGACAAAAAAAAAATTATTTGCTGTTATATTATTATTTGGGCTTAGATTTGGTAAAAAGTAAAATAAAGATATAACTTTTTTTTATTTGATGTTATTTATTATTCGGGTTTGAATTTGAAGAAAATTAAAACAAAAATTAACAAAAAAACATATTTGGGTTTAATGGGTTTAAGTTAAAAAATAATAAAAATTAGTAGACAATATGTATTAATTAAAATATTTTGATTGATTTGATAAAAAATCAAATTAATCTAAAAAAATTACTTGGACATATATTGGAGACGACTTGAAAAACTTAAACACCCAACTTTTATAAACCTTAAAAAAAAACTTGATCCAAAACTATTTTTTGGTACAATATTTATTGAATTAAATAACCAGCGAAACCTAATTGAGCCAACCCCTACTATTTTTTGTATTCCCCCCCAACCAAGCTATTATAGCGCAAAGGCCTATAAGCATAACTAATAAAAGAGTACAACAACATGCAGCACCTGCTGCTTCTTCACTCCTAGCTTGGAGATGACGGCAACCAGGGTGCTTCCATTCGTCTCCACATTCGTTGCAAAACGAATACCCACAGCTATACCATCGACCATAAAGAAATATATATATATTTATATATAACAATCAATCAATCAAAGGATTATAATATCTAGAGAAATATGATTAGTCAGAGATGATACCTGCAAGTTACGTAGCCACGATACGTTTTAAGTTCATTCACGTGTTGGCAATTTTTACATTCACGCCATGGATAAGTTTCTTCCGAGCCCACTCTGATCCTTTGTTCCCAGATGGCTCTTATTTTAGGTTCCAAAAGATGGGCACAGCTTTTAATAGTCAACTTAGAGTAGCAATCGGGACGAGGGCATCTCATCAAACGTCCTTCGAGTAGACTCCTATTTACGTGTCGTGTCATGCACTCGACGCAGAATTGATGACGGCATAAAGCAACATAAAACATCTGCTCCGCTTCGAAATCTTCCTCGAAACAGATACCGCAAGCCAGCTTCTTCTTCTTCTGGTCATCGGCACAGACCATACCGCAACTCGGAGGCATAGATATGCTGATTTCAGAAACTAGGGTTTCCATTGCAAGCTTGTAAGCAATATTCTTGGTTTGATTTCCAGTCACCAGAACAGGGGTGCTAGATGTCAGTTGTTGTCTGATGCGTTCCACATCATTCATTAGCAAGGCAATGCTATCTTTCTCAGGCACGGATCTTCCCAAGACCTAAATACGAGATTTGTAGCAACACTAAGTCAGTCATGTGAATCTTAAACAAAGTAAAAAAAAAAAAAACTTACTTACCAGTTCAAAAATCTGATCATGATCGCAGCATATTGAGATATGAGGGATCCCCAAGCTCACGGCTTCGGTTAGTCCTCGCTTCAATGCCATAAGCTCAACCTCCAAAACTGTAATGGCGGAGTCATGAAGTGATCCTTTCATCTGAAACAAGAGATTGTCATCTTCTTGTTTGCAAATTGCAACCCCAAATCCTGCAATAGGCCCCCTTGTCTCCTCCCTTACCAAACCCTTGAAGTAAAGTTTGTAAGAGTCAGAATCTCGTGAGAGTATTCCGCCGGTTTTTGGGCCATCTTGGGTGCCTTCTTTCTCCATGGCCTGAGGCTGAGGCGGCTCCTCGTGAGGATAGGTTTGCTTTCACAAGGTAAGATATTCTAAAATCTCTTAATGAATTACTGCTCTATATATACATTATTTATAAATATAGAAGTTACCATAATTGTTGTGAGCAATTTTCCTAAAACCTCTATCAACTGAAAAAAGGAAAAAGTAATTTTAATTGCATCCTCTCAAGAGTCAAGAGTGAGTAACCCATTAACCCGACTTGATTTATTATAGCCTTTTCTACAAAGCAAAGCAGAGGTTTGAGAAAGCTTACCGAAAGTTTCTTTATTTTCTGATATTTAATAATTAAAACGCTCTTCCTTTATTTTCTCGCCATCCCAAAACAGTATTACACGATTTTTCAAAAAGAAAGAGAAAACACGATCCTTCCAAAATGTTTTAGTTGAACAATTGAGCTAGAACTACTATCAACAAATAACAACTATATCTACCCACAAAATCAACATAAAGAAAATGTAACTTATTTTGAAAAAAAAAATTATGTGATAAAAATGTTTATTATTTTTTGCTATTGTATATTCTTTAAAACTTCGTTTGAAAAAATCTGACAAATACTAGTTGATTTCAATGATAAAAGAATAAGAAAAAACTAGCTTCGGAGTTCCGACACAACATGTCTTTCACGGCGTCTTCTTCTCCGTCTTGGGTCTTAGAGGAGGAGGAGGAGCGAGAATCCGGCTAGCATAAATCGCCATATCAGTCAAGATCCTCATGTTCCAATTCGCATACACCATCGGCGTCGGGTGAAAGAAACTCGTCCTACACATGGAAATGTTCACGAGCGCAAGAGCTTGATACGCTCTCATGAATCGATAGTCTCTGAGATACAAATACTTCAACGCGTTATCAAGATGAGCATCCACCAATCTATACGCTTTCCTACAAGCGGAGAACTCTGCTTTGCTCCGACGATCTCTTGCTTTCGGAAGAAGGGAGCCTTCGATGTTATCCAACGTTTCTATGGCGTTGATCCAAGCTTTAGCTGCGGTTAGTTTCGCTATTGTTTTGATTGAGGTTCGTCGTCTGATTAGCTGAGATGTGATTGTTTGGTTGCAGAACTTGAAATCGATTGTTTGTTTGCAGATTCTGTTGATTAGCTCTTGTGTTGTTGGGTCAGGGACGACGGAGATCGAAGACGTGAAGTTAATGCAGACGAGAAGGGAGATGAGTAGGTGAACGAAAGCCATTGTTCATAAAGTGTTTTGAGATTATATGCGTAAGAGAAGTTAATTGGGTAATATCAATACTTATACGATCTATATATATATATATATATATATCTCTACAAGACTACAAGTCTTTGTCTCCATAGAATGTATCGAATCTGTTCCAAAACGTAGTTGTTAGCTTTCAATCTATTATGATGTTGACATGTAAATTTCGGTTTTTATTTTTATTTTGGGTCAATAATGATCTTAGTTTGTGATTAGTTTGAGAATTATGATCATGAAAAATATGTTAGGTGATTTGGTTGAAGGCAATGATATTATGCTTATTGACCACATTTCTCTGTTTCTTTGGTTTGAAGTCTTTCTAAAGTAATTTTTTTTTTTTTTGAGCATGTCTTTCTAAAGTAATTGGGGTGCATTTCTTTAATACTACTATTTTTTGCCATGTTAGTTTGCATGATTTTTTTGTATGAGTTTTACAAAATTTTGAAATTATGTTTGAATTACTTCAAGATTATCCAAACTCTTTTTGTTGTTACGATCGTCAACTGATTTGTCATTGGTGCTGTCATCGTATATTAATTTTCTATGATTAGGGGTTATATTTACAGGGTCCCACGATTAAAACTTAACAATGCGTTTGGTACATGGAATCAATTAAAAAATGTTGCAGAATTTTGGAAACAATTAGCTTTGATTACCAGAATGTGAGTGTGGTGATCAACCATATTGGTAGGTCAACCAATGATCATCAACTCTATTAAAAAATCCCAAGAAAATATATATACAGCATGTCCAAAAAGTGTGGTAAAATGTAACGTTTAAAATGATACCGTTAAAAGTGTAACGCTGAACGACAACGTTTTGGTCAAATTCCCAAATTCCGAAACTACGACGTTTAGTCGAGCTTAAACCCAACAAGTCAAGGGAAAGTCAAGGGTTTTAGTCGTTGACCATTTTGGTTTCTCTTTCAGCCATGTTTGGGTCGAGAGCTCTGTTCTGCAGCAGAATCTGGAATCATTCTCTGTTTCTGAAACGTTCTGGAAACTTCCGAGCTAGTTTCTCGTCGAATTCCGCGCAGAAACGGGTTGGGACGCATAATGGAACTTTCCACTGCGACGAAACCTTAGCTTGCTTCATGCTTCGTCTCTCCAGCAGATTCTCCGATGCCCAAATCGTCCGGACTAGAGATCATCAGGTGTACTTATTGTTCCATATATCATGTTATTGAGCGTATATGTGTGCGAATCTTCTTTCTTTCGATTCAATTTGGTCCTCGGAAAACTCCGAGAAATGGCTCGAGAATAGCGATAAGGGTTGATTTCAATGGAGAATTCTTTAAATTTTGAAATTTCTCGTTCGATTTCTGTATACTTGCGCGTGGGCAGTTACGATTTTGTGCAGTGATTGATTTCGCGTTAGATCTGTCTTAGTTTCTACTTGATTTTGTGATGTGATCATAAGGTTTTGGAGAAGCTTGATGCGGCTCTTGATGTTGGAGGAGTGTATGATCCTAAGAGTGAACGTTATGACCATCACCAGAAAGGATTCACCGAAGTGTTTGGCCATGGGTTTAATACTAAGCTCAGTACTGCCGGGCTAATCTATAAGGCAAGAGAAGATTGTTTCCTGTGATCTTGATGATTATTTAGAGACATTTGTGCTGATGGTTTTGTTTATCTAGCACTATGGATTGGAGATAATTGCTAAGGAGCTTCAACTTGATCAGAGGCATCCCGATGTGCATCGATTGTTTCTAGCTGTGTACAAAAACTTCATTGAGGTACTTACTTCTTGGTCTATAGATGTTGCTTCTTACGCTGCTAGTTTCGTAGGGTATCTACTGAGAAAAATATCCATTCACATCATTGAACAAGCTATAAAGTTTCAAAGTTTTATGTTTGATGGACACAAGTTACTGCATCTGTTGTCTGACTAGATAAGTATTCTATTTCCCGGTTTTGTCACCATCAGGTCATATGACTCTGTCTGAAATGTTCTTTTTAAATTGAGATTAACGATGAAAGAGATGGTAGTTTTTGATTTAACAGATGGTAGAGACCAGTTTCTTGAACTTTTCATATTTCTGTAATGTTTTTCACTTGTTTTTAAGGTAGATCCTTGTTGTATACATACAATTACAGGCAGTAGATGCTATAGACAACGGCATCCATCAATATGATACTGATAAGCCTGCACGATATGTAAACAATACGAGCTTGTCATATAGGATTGCAAGGTTGAACTTAGACTGGATTGAACCTGATCAGTCTAGTAGCAAAGAAGATGAAGCCTTTCATCGGGCGATGGAACTTGCTGGCTCCGAGTTCTTGGAGGTTTTTTTCCGTTCTGTCTCATCTAATTATATAAAATAGAATGGAACTGGTTTCGTTTCATAAGAACTGATTGGTATCAGAATATGTTTGCCTTCCTATTTGAGTTTGAAGTGAGAATAATACCTTGTGTTCTACCTTCTTTTGATAGTGTGTTCATTTTCACGCGAAATCGTGGTTACCAGCTCGGTCGATTGTTATGGAGTGTCTTGCAGAACGACATGATATAGACTCAAGTGGAGAAATCATGAAGCTCAGTAAACAATGCCCAGTAAGTTAAAATTAACTCTTTTTAGAGTTTTCATATATTATCACATTTGAATTTGCAAGATGGATTAGAATTGTTCTGGTGGAAATTAGTTTTGAAAGATGTGAAGAGGTTTGTGCTATTGACAGTGGAAACTCCATATATTCGAGCTAGAGGAAGAAATGAAGATCGATCCTCCCGTAAAATATGTTCTTTACCAGGTACTATTGAAAGTATATGCAACGATCTTACTATGTTGTGAGCTTAGTTTCTCTTAAGCGGTTAAGCCCATGAGTGTGTATGTGGATTTGTGCAGGATGATAGAAGCGATAACTGGAGAATTCAAGCGGTTTCGGTTTCACCAGAGAGGTTTGAGAGCCGTAAAGCTTTGCCAATTTCATGGAGAGGTCTAGAAAATGAGAAGCTCTCAGAGGAAAGCTCGATTCCGGGATGTGTTTTTGTGCACATGAGTGGTTTCATTGGTGCAAACCGGACCTATGAAGGGTCCTTGGCAATGGCAAGAGCCTCTCTGCTTGCTTAGTTCGATGCATAACCAGAAAATTGGTTCTTTGGTTTTAACTGGTTCATCTAGCTATACTTGGCTAAAACCTTTTGGTTATGTGTTTCGAATGTCACCAAGACCAAGTCATGGCTTTAGAGAGAATACATAGAGATGGCTGAGTGAGTAAGTATCGTAAACAATTAAAATTTGAAAAGGTAATGATTTTTACTCTCTTTTGTCTAGATTGAGATTTTAATTTGTAACGCCAAAAATATATCCCACCTCAAAGCATCTATCTAGTTCATAAATAATGTGATCATCCTTTTTATATATACAAAATAAATACAATTTTTTATATATCCTCTATCTATTAATTGATATTGTAGTTTAATGAAATATAGTGATTTGTTTTAATTTTATTGGTTAAAATCAATCTAACCTAATTAAATGTGACATGGAAATGATGATGTGTAATGATGATGTAATTGTGACATGACATTTATTAACACATGTGGATTATGATATTGCAAAAGAAAATTTATGTGTTTAATTTATTTTATTTCAAATAATTATTTTATGAAAACTTAAAAATAAGAAAGATTTAGTTACTAATATAAATTGTAAACCGTCATTTTTATCACATGCACAAAACATATGTTATATTTTTTATTACATGCACATATTTGTACACGTTAAATTATATAAAAAAAAATATATTCATCACATGTACCGAGTATATAATCTAAAGTAACATTAATTGTTACTAAAGAATCCATTTTTGTTGTTCACACAAAACAGAAGCTAAATAAATATACAAAGAGAAGTTAGAGTATACCACGTTTTGTTAACTGAAGTATGATTATCTACTTTTAACAGTCTTCTTGAGATTGTCGTTCTGCAATATAATCTAAAGCAACATTAATTGTATCATCAAATTGTATAAAAATTATGAAAATTGTCTTCATTACATGCACCGACTATATAATCCAAAGTAACATTAATCTAACAATGTTTAACTAAAAAACCTATTTTTGTTGTCCACACAAAACATAAGCTAAACAAATATACAAAGAGAAGCTGGAATATATTTAAGTTCAAATAATTTTTTGTGTTTAATTTATTTTAGTTCAAATATTTGTTTTATACAAAGAAGTCTTCGAGAATTTAGAAGCTAAATAACTGGATAAATTGAGGAAGATTAATTGAAGACGAAGAAGATGATGAAATTTACAGGTATGCACGCCTGATCCGCAAATCCGCAGCAGGTAATCCGCTCAACCAGTTATCTAGGGTCTGATCCATTTGGCCTTTTAACATAATAAAATGGACATTTTGTTATAATGAAATGTTTAGTTAAAATTTTATCATATTTTGCTATTAGGGCTTATAATTTAATCGTCCTATCTAATATTTTATATATTATAAAAATTAAAATATTTATAACGATTTAAATATTTATGTAATTAAATTTTTTAAACTGTTTATACATGCATATGTGTGCGGGCTAAACTCCTAGTAAGGATTAAACTAATAAATATTAATAGCAATACTCACCGATTCACGCTTACGTGTATCATAACCGCGTTGTACAAAGAAAATTCAATACTCGGTAAATTGGTTCGGTACAATCCCACACACCTTCTCCACTCCGTGACAATTGCTTTCTTCATCTTCTTCTCCGTAGCTCTCTAACTCTGAGAGTCTGAGTGAGAGAGAGAAGCGAAAGCAACAATGGAGGTCTTCTACTACTTGGTATTTGGAGCCATGGCTGCCGTAGTGGCAGCGTTGGAACTGAGCAAGACAAACAAGGATCGGATCAACACTTCCTCTTCCTTCAATTCCTTCAAGAACAATTACCTCGTCGTTTTCTCTATTATGATGGGTACGTATTTCCGCCATTAATTGCTTAAATGCGAAATCGTTTCTACACATCCGCTTCGCTTTCGCTTTCTATGAAATTTTATAGCGGAATCAGCTCTGTGATTCATCGTCGCCTGCAATTCGATTGCCGATTCCTGTTACGGATCTGATATAAGTAGTATTGTGTCTGTCTTGCGTTTATCCGGAGTTGGACGATAGTAAAATTCTCGAGTACATCTTCTTCTTCTTTTTTTTTTTTGATTAAGAGTCATCCACTTGTGTACCAGATCAAATCCAGATGCAGATACAATTGTAGCTCATACTAAATCTGGTGCCAATTATTGATGATAGTCGTAAATTTCATCTGGCAGATTCTTTTTTATGCATCATCTCATGCGTCATAACTAGGTTCATCTTTTGTGTCGTAGATCAGATTATGTGTTTATCATCTGATACATTATGTGCTTTTCAATTTTTGGGGAGTTTTGCTCAATGGAAGAAGATAAAACTGTTATAATGATAAAACGAAGCAACTATTGATGGTAGTATGATTGTTCTTGAATGCATTCATGTCAAATGATCAATTTAAGAAGATATGCACTCATATATATGTGTGATTATGTTGCTACAGCTGGGGATTGGCTTCAGGGTCCTTATGTGTATTACCTCTACAGCACTTATGGTTTCGGAAAAGGAGATATTGGTCAGCTATTCATTGCTGGTTTCGGCTCCTCGATGTTGTTCGGAACCATTGTTGGATCTCTGGCTGACAAACAGTGAGAGTTTCTTCATTTTAAGTTCAAGTCCGTGTTATTAGAGGAGAACTGTGTCTAGGCAAATAAATTATCTCTGTGTGTTTTGGATTCAGGGGCCGAAAGAGGGCATGTGTTACATACTGCATAGTTTACATACTAAGCTGCGTCACAAAGCACTCTCCACAGTACAGAGTTTTGATGGTCGGTCGAATCTTGGGTGGTATTGCTACATCTCTCTTGTTTTCAGCCTTCGAATCTTGGCTCATTGCAGAGCACAACAAGGTAAGCCTTAGCCTTATTACTCTTATCATCATCATGTGCATATTAGTCAGTCTAGGTATTCGAACTCGAACTGTAGTTTGTTAGTTTGGTTCCTGCGAAAATTCTTATAAATACGTGTTCCAAGTCATGTCTGTTACTCTGTTTCTCGATTAGCATAGTACCTCGAAAGTCGAAACTATCATTTCAGGACGTCAAATTGTTTTAGAACATGTCAAAGCTCACTTACAATCCTTTTACAAAGTTGGATGATAAAGAAAGTAAAGACTTGGAAGCTTCTGAGTGATTGTCTTAGTTTTAGCCGTGGCTGATGTGAATTTTTGCTTTTCTGAACAACTATGCGCAGAGGAACTTTGAGCAACAGTGGCTTTCACTGACATTCTCTAAGGCTGTTTTCCTTGGGAATGGTCTAGTGGCTATTCTCTCCGGGTTGTTTGGAAATCTACTTGTCGACACGTTTTCCTTTGGTCCTGTTGCTCCCTTTGACGCAGCTGCTTGCTTTCTTGCAATTGGAATGGCCATCATATTGACAACATGGTCTGAGAATTTTGGAGATCCATCTGACAGCAAAGATCTGCTGACTCAGTTTAAAGTTGCTGCCATAGCAATTGCTTCAGGCAGGTTCAAATTTAGCATAAAATATGTTGATTCAGAGGCTTCTCAATATACCCTGTATCCATTCGTCCAAATCCGCATTAAACTTGCAAGCTATGTTTCCTCGCTATCTCTAACACAGTCTATGGTGTTTTTTCAGATGAAAAGATTGCATTGCTGGGCGCTATTCAATCCCTGTTTGAAGCCTCAATGTACACATTTGTTTTCCTCTGGACACCAGCTCTCAGCCCAAACGATGAAGAAATTCCACATGGCTTCGTCTTTGCAACCTTCATGCTGGCGTCGATGTTAGGAAGCTCCCTTGCAGCTCGTCTCATGGCTCGCTCGTCTCTCAGAGTCGAAAACTACATGCAAATCGTCTTCCTAGTCTCTGCTGCTTCTCTTCTTCTTCCCATTACAACCAGCGTATGTCTCAGATTCTGAAGCTACATTGTTTATACAATCTCTTTTTTTTATATGCACAGTGACCCTATAATAACGTTGTGGCGCAGGTCTTGGTGACGCCATCAAATGTGAAAGGCGAAGGGTTGTCGTTAACTTGCTGTATTCAGCTACTTGGTTTCTGTGTTTTCGAGGCTTGTGTAGGAATTTTTTGGCCATCGATAATGAAGATGAGATCACAGTATATCCCTGAAGAAGCACGAAGCACCATAATGAATTTCTTCCGTGTTCCGCTCAATATCTTTGTCTGCATCGTCTTGTACAACGTAAGAATAAGTCTCTGTCTTCATCATCTTCGCATAATAAGAGAAAGAGAAAAAGCTAAACTGAAAAATTCTTCTTCTGAAGGTGGATGCATTTCCGATCACAATCATGTTTGGTATGTGCTCAATCTTCCTCTTTGTAGCATCTATATTACAACGGCGACTTATGGTCATCTCCGAGAAGCCAAGTACGTTCCATTCCCACTTTTTTATTATTATTCTCTCTTGTGGTCTTGTATATGCATATATATAATTCTAAAATCTGGTGATATCGGCCTTTTTGATTACAAGAGTGTAGAAAAATAGAGACCAAGTTGTGTTAGTTTGTGGTAAAAATGGGTAATGTTTATTGCAGAGGCAGAAGAGTGGAGTCCAATGAAGGAGCGAAACTCGGAAGTTGATCCTCTTAACCTCTGATTATCTTCCACTCCAAAAGCTCGTAATTCTTAATTTCATTTTTTTTTTTTTGTGTTTTTCTCTTTTTAGTTAATTGATTCGCTGAATCATAGAGAAAAAAGAAAAAGAAACAGTCAAAATGAAGAAAGGCAATGATATGCTGTTAGCTTTTACGTGCATGGTTTAGTGCTGGTTATTATTTTCTTAGGGTATGTAACTCTATTTAGTATTTTAACTTTACGCATATCTACTAATTACATCATTTTTTTTAGTAGCATTCTAAGAGCAACCCCAATGGTAACACCACTAAAAGGATCTTAATAATTAATTATTAATATTTTATGTAGTTTATGCGTATAAGATACTTTGTAGAATTTTGTTGTTTTTAAGCATACAATGGAGATACTTTGATGAGTGTCTTAATTTTTTTTTAATTAACTTTAAAGTGAACATTGATCAATCATAATGGCTGACTAGCCCAAGAAAACTGTAATCAATTATTCTACATGACAGGCAAAATACATATTCGCAAAATCAGATTTTCACTCAACACATACGAATATACAAAAATAAAGCCTTGTAAGTTCCATTTACAGCTAATCAGATTTTTTGTGTGCAAAGAAGTTATATTGTTGATCCGGTAACCACTTTTTGTTTGGTATTACGTATTTGTACTATACATGAAGATTGCATTTTCATTCAAACAAAATTTCTACATTCTGAAATCTGAATATAAAATCTAAATTTAAGTGTTTGGCAATTTTATTAATAATATACACGCCTACACACACATATATATATATATGCTAAATTATGATCTGCGTATATGTAAGTTTATAATAATAAATTTTAAAATTTGTTAAAATGATTTAAAAAAAAAATAGAAAACAAAATTGGATCACTACTGAAAAATTATATTACAACCACAAAAACAAAACCAAAAATCATATATTTATTTTAATTCTCATTTTTTTCGATTAAAAATATTTAAAACATAGAATCTGTTGCAAATCTTAAGCAACATTAACCCTATTTTTTTTTAGTTCACACACTCTATCAACTATAAGGTTAACAAAAAAGGACTAAAACATACATATTACATTATTACATACATGCGTGGTTGTCTAATTCATATAGGCATATATGGTCAATATAGTTTTTGCCAACATATTTATTTTTCCAGCTGGTAACTCCCCAGTTATATATGCATGGGTTAGCCTAGTTTCAAACAACAAAAAATTATTTATCTTCTGGTGTCCTAAAAAAAATTAACTTTTTAAGATGAAGCTGGTTGTTCTCATGTCGTTCGTGCTTATGCTTCTATTGTGTTCTTCAGGTAATAAAATTTATATATGCAGAATCTTTAAAACATTTTAGTACAGAAAAGATTACAATTTACAGTTTTACATGTATGATGTAGGATATATTAAAGATGTAAAAAAATTGTTATCTGATTTCGATAATGTTTTCTAAATATTTTATCAAGATCTAATCTGGTACTGTATAATATAAATATTATAAATAAATTATACATATTTGGTACTGTATATCTCATATTTGTTTTCAGGGTTTGAGGAGGA
Organism: Thlaspi arvense; assembly: GCA_911865555.2. Taxonomy (NCBI): domain Eukaryota; kingdom Viridiplantae; phylum Streptophyta; class Magnoliopsida; order Brassicales; family Brassicaceae; genus Thlaspi; species Thlaspi arvense. The sequence goes on from OU466861.1 coordinate 6,049,368, forward strand.
CTATGGTGGAATTACTCATACCGACCAATATTCGTTAAATAAGGTAAGCAATCTTATTAAAAATATACTTACTTCTCATAGATTTTTTTATCCTATATTATCGTTCATTAATAATAATTATTGATAGTCAATTTAAAACATCACCATATAATCATTGTTGCAAAAGTTTGCCAAACAATAATCTTAGCACCAAAAAAGAAATTGCCAAACAAAAAGTAATTGTTGATGAGACAAAATAATGTGTAATGTAGGCTGAAAAGGCTAGTCTAGGAATGATGGATTATTCAGAACCAGGCGCAAATCCACGACACGATCCGAGAATACCCGGTTACCCAAATCCTCCACCATTCATCGCATAAGAGCTGATATTAATTAATGACCAAAAATATGTAATATGAATACATTTGATCAAACCATATTTATAATTATGATATGTACTGTCAAACTAATAATTAAAACACCTTATTGTGCCAAAGATGCCAAGATTTCTCAACTTAACAAGAAGCTCCCGATCTTTTCAGTTTTCAAGATGATCATCTCAGGTGAGTTCAAATTTTAGATAAGTGCGTGGGTCAGCTCTGGTGCAACCATTATGGTCTAGTTTGTTTCTTCTTGGTTGGGTTTTACTATTAACCGATTTCATTTGCTGAGTATAGGCATAAAACATATTACATGTTCAAATTGTGAAATCCTACTGAATCCCATATATAACTGAACTTGCAGTTTTATGTTAGGTTTGGCTCTAAATCAAAAAAATAAATTCTGATAATCATATTCACATTTAATAATATGTCAATTTACATGATCAGATCTTGTAACAACAACAATCATACCAGCTGCTTGCAACACCTGATCTCTTTGGGCTTTTTAGTTTATTTGTTGTGGTCCTGGCTGATTCAAGATTGATTTATATTAGAATTATGTGAGGAATTGAGCTGTCCGGTTTAAACCTGACCTCCAAATTCGACCCAATTAGGAATGTCAAATCATTGTTTTCGGTTTTAATAACAAAATAGATATTAATTATCAATTGTTTTGTTTTTTACAGTTGAATTTCTTCTTGGGTTTTAAGAAATATGAATAATATGACTTGGAAAGTCTCCAAAGCAATTGGACACCGGTTTTTAATCGGTCCTTTGTTTGATTTGGATCGTTTTAACTGGATTGGACATCCCTATTCCAATCAAATAGAAAAAAGAAAAAAATGATCTCATAAATCCTCAACCCTAACTTAATGCTGACTGAATCGAAAACCAAATCTATTTCGAATCATACCAGTGTTGAACCAGAACCATATATGTTCGTATATATGATCCAGTAATCAAACAGCGCGAAACTGGAATTTCAGATCTTTTAAAGTTTAATTCATCTATTTGTTGAATTCAATGTTGACATGTGAATGTGCTGAAAAAATCTTATAAAAAACATAGTGTAAAGTGTGTGAGATGCAACATAAAAAGGAGAGTTCTCTTCTTGTAGAGAAATTTACGAGACTAGGTAAAAAATCATATCACAAAAAAATTTATACATAAAGTTATATTATTTAATATAATATAATTTCTTTATTTTTTACTAATTTGTTTACCTCAATTAATTTCTTCACATTTTTCATACCTTGTTATTAATGTGTTTGGAACTCAAAACTGGTTTTCCCTTCTCCGTTATCTATTTTTTTTTTATCTCAAACAATAAACATGTAACATATTTATTTTTTTATGACAATCAGATTGGAACCTCATTGTCTCTTTTTCAGCTAATGTGTGAAACCAATTGAAACCATTTTAGAGAGCATCATGAAACGTCTACCAACAAAATTTTCCAAAAGAAACATATTATCACAAACAACATTTAAATTTAACATTGAAAATAATGGTAGAAAATATTTAAAGAACCATGAACATTGACCACTGTGAGATGCTGCATTTGTACACAAAAAAACAAAATAAATGAAATCCACCATCCATCTAACTCAGAGGACTAACTAAGCTGATTGTATATAAGATGATTCATATCTTTGATAATTGGAGATCCCACCAAGAAATTAAGCATACTTGACTTCTTAAAACTGTAATTTAATCTAAAGTCATATCATGTTTATTTAAAAAATTAAAAACTTCTCATAAGACTAAAACCATATTCTCAATTTTCATACAAAGAGGAAAAAAAACATTTTACTGGAATAAAGATATTAGTTGCTGTAATTGATAAATACAATATTTTAGATATAAAATTGATAAACTTATAAAAAAGCTTAAACATACAATATTTAACCAAACTACATAAATCTAATTTTAAATAGTTATGGCTTAAGGTATTTAACTCCTTTTGCAACATACTGTAACTATTTTGTCGCCAGTTCATACAATGAAAGTGAATCTCAATCGAAAATTATCGAAAACATGATAGATTTTTTTGTGTGTTTGTCCCATTTGATGCGACAAGCACAAGCGTGAAACGTCTCGAGCCATTCCGATGAGAGCAAGAATCTAGGAGGTGCGAAGCCTCTTGAGCCTGTGACAACAGGCTCTTAGCGCAAAATCAAATCCTTCCATGGTTACACGACACATGTGGACTAAGTCAGCGTTTTGAACCCGACTCAGATTGCTCATCAATATGCATAGAGTCGTATCTGACACCAAGGAATCGCACAAGTTTAACTGCTAAACCATAACACACAACACAAAGAATAAATTGCAAATGCTTTCTTTTTTCTTCACCTAGCTTAGGTTTTTTGAGAAGTAAGCGAGCGCGCCCAAAAGTCTGAGTCATCGATATTCTCGCAGAGTTTGAGGTCCAGGTAAACCAATTTTTTTGCAGCCGCACAATTGCAGCTAGACCAGCACCTGCAATATTCTTTAGTCCTCAAGTTCAAGCTCTTGCTTTGGGTAAAGCTGCTAAACCAGCGCATCTGCATTTGAAAACCAGAAACGAAGCATGAGTTAAAACATTTTCCATCAAGAATCTACAGAGAAACTGCAACTTTCCTTGGAAAAATCCAACTCAGACCGAGGGAACAAACTTTACCAATATAGATTAAGTTCTAGAAGCTAAGAACATTTGGCACTGGTACCGTAAGGAATGCGAGAGACTGATCGAATAAAATAGTCGCTTGTAGAGAAAAAAATTGCACCTTTGCATCATAATTTGATGCTGCATAATCTCTGCGAGAATGGGGAACCACATAAAGTGTCTGCCAAATCCCTAGACTGAAACGATCTAGGCTAAGAAAGTGTGATGTTAATTAAGTGTAAATTACGAACTCAAACCGGTGTAATAAACATACACCAACAGTCAAAAGAAATAAAATTATATAGGCCAAGATAGACTAGATAGTACATATATATATATATGAAAATCAGAACGGAACCATATTAGACCCACTCTGATTATCAGATTACACTCAACCAATACAATAATAACATCAATGTTTCTCCATAGCTTGACACTACAGCTTTTTCAAATTACCAGAAATTGACACATCAGCAAAATAACCAAACCAATCAGAACATTTTAATTAATACACATCATCTAGTAGATATTTACCTGCACTATGCAGTGGGATATTTTTCTAAATTTTAAATATATTTTTAATATAATCAAGTTATTTTTATAATATAAATGAATATTATATTTATTTTTAATACCTTAAGTTATGTATTTATATGTTTAAAATCTGAATAAATATTATATATCAATAATTTTTTTAAAATTATAATTTGCTATCAAAGTTGTTTAACTAACTAACTATAAATGTATATGTAAGAATAAAGTAATACATTTTTAAGTATCTTCATGCTAATGGTAAATACAATCTATTTTTCTCACTAAATTGTCACTTGACCCTCCCTTGTAATTATATAAAGCAAAATGCCAGTTTAAGCAAAAGATTTATTAATTAATATGATTATTTTAAATTATAAAATTTCTTTTTTTATTAAATATTTTTTATAAACATATGTTTCTAAAACTACCAAACTATAATTAATAACATTCATTCAAAACCATTGCTATTACTTTAATATTTAATCGAAAATTATGTTTGAACTGTTGAAATATCGATTTAGCTGAAGTTAAATAATTAAATTTTGGTTAGTGTAAACATATGGTAACTTGTAATGTTAGCACCGAAAAATTTCATCTTCTTACAAAAACCGATAAATCGCATTTTCCATCAAAACTAAAAGAACTTTATTTTCCCACGAAAACTGAAAAATCGCTTATTCCCACCAAAACCAAGAAATTTCATTTTCTCTTCAAACCAAAAATTTGATTTTCCTACCAGAACCGAGAAATTGCATTTTTTCGCAAAAACTAAGAACTTACATTTTCCCGCAAAAACCGGTGTTTTCCCGCCAAAACAGAGAAATAACGTTTTCTCACCAAAACCAAAAAATTTCATCTTCGTGCAAAAACCAAAAAAATCGTATTTTCCCGTCAAAACTGGAAAAATTCATTGTCCCACGAAAAATGAAAAATCACTTATTCCCGCTAAAACCAAGAAATTTCATTTTCTTGTCAAACCGAAAATCATGTTCTCTTACCAAAACCAAAAAATTACATTTTTTCGTGAAAACTAAAAATTGTATTATCTCGGGAGAAATTGCGTTTTCCTGCGAAAACTAAGAAACCACATTATCTGTCAAAAACTGAAAATTTGCATTTCCCCTCAAAAACTCAGAAAGTTTATTTTCTCATCAAACCGAGAAATTATATTTTCCGTCAAAATCATCAAATTGCATTATTCGTAAGAAACTGAGAAAACGCATTTTCCCGCAAAAACCAAGAAATTGAATTATCGTTCGAAACTGAAAATTTGCATTTCCCATCAAAACTGAGAAATCTCATCTTCCGTCAAAATCAAAAAGTTGCATTTCCCACCAAAACAGAGATAAAATTCAAAATTTGTTGTTTTCCCACCAAAGCGAAAATTACTTTTGCCTGCAAAACCCGAGAAATTGCATTATCCCGCCATAATGGAGAAATTATGTTTTTCTACCAAAACTGAAAACCATATTTCTCCGCCAAAACCAAAAAATCTCCTAGTCCCGTCAAACCGAGAAAATTTGTTTTCCGGTTGAACCGAAAAATCGTGTTTTCCTGAAAAAACTGAGAAATTGCATTTTTCGTCAACATCATGAAATTATATTTTTATGCCAAAAACAAGAAATCACATTATCCAACAAAAATTTAAAAATTGTATTGCCCATCAAAACTATCAAAACCGAGATATTTTGTTTTCCATAATAACCGAGAAATTTTGTTTTTTGCCAAAATTAAGAAAAATTATTTTCCCATCAAACAGATAAATCACATTTGTTTCTCAAATTTTCGGTTTTGATGGGCAATACAATTGTTAAATTTTTGATGGATAATGTGATTTTTTGTTTTTGGCATAACACGATTTTTCGGTTCAACCGGCAAACAAATTTTCTCGGTTTTGACGGAACTAGGAGATTTTTTGGTTTTGGCGGAAAAATAATATTTTCAGTTTTGGTGGAAAAACATAATTTCTCCGTTATGGCGGGATGATGCAAATTCTCGGGCTCTGTAGGAAAATGTGATTTTCGATTTGGTGGGAAAACAAAAAATTTTGAATTTTATCTCGGTTTTGATGGAAAATGCAACTTTTCGATTTTGACGGAAGATTAGATTTCTCGGTTTTGATGGAAAATGCAAATTTTCAGTTCCCAAGAGATAATACAATTTCTTGGTTTTTGCGAGAAAATGCTTTTTCTCAGTTTTTTACGAATAATTCAATTTGATGATTTTGATAGAAAATACAATTTCTCGGTTTGATAGGAAAATAAAATTTATGAGTTTTTGAGGGGAAATGCAAATTTTCAGTTTTTGAGAGATAATGTGGTTTCTTTGTTTTCACGGGAAAACGCAATTTCTCGCGAGATAATACAATTTTTGGTTTTTACGGAAAAATGTAATTTCTTGGTTTTAGCGGAAATAAGTGATTTTTCGTTTTTCTTGGGACAATGAATTTTTCCAGTTTTGAAGGGAAAATACGATTTTTTTGGTTTTTGCACGAAGTTGAAATTTTTTGGTTTTGGTGAGAAAACGTGATTTCTTTGTTTTGGCGGGAAAACACAGGTTTTTGCGGAAAAATGTAAGTTCTTAGTTTTTGCGGAAAAATGCAATTTCTCGGTTCTGGTAGGAAAATCAAATTTTTGGTTTGACGAGAAAATAAAAATAGGCGATTTTTCAGTTTCCATGGGAAAATAAAGTTCTGTTAGTTTTGATGGAAAATGCGATTTATCTGTTTTTGTATGAAGATGAAATTTTTCGGTGCTAAAATTCTAAGTTACCATATGTTTACACTAACCAAAATTTAATTATTTAACTCTAGCTAAATCGATATTTCAACAGTTCAAACATAATTTTCTATTTAATATTAAAGTAATAGCAATGGCTTTGATATGAATGTTATTAATTATAGTTTGGTAGTTTTAGAAACATATGTTTATAAAAAATATTTAATAAAAAATAAATTTTATAATTTAAAATAATCATATTAATTAATAAATCTTAATCTTAAACTGGCATTTTGCTTTATATAAATGATCAGTTTTGGCAAGAAAAATGAATTTTCTCAGTTTTTATGAGAAAATGACTTTTTGGTCTTTATGGGAAATCGAAATTTCTCGGGTTTGACGAAAAATTGTTATTTCTCAGTTTTGCCGGAAAAATGCGATTTCCCAATTTTAGCGTGAAAATAATATTTTTTTTGTTTGATGGGAAAACTATATTTTTCGGTTTTGATGGAAAAACAAAATTTTTTAGTTTTAATAAAAATATGTGATTTTTGGTTTTGGCAGAAATATGTGATTTCTTGATTTTGATGGTAATGCAATTTTTTTGTTTTTGACGGATAGTACGATGTTTTGGTTTTTGCAGGGAAACGTAATTTCATGATTTTAGTGGAAAAATGTGATTTGACGTTTTTGTCGGAAAAACACGATTTCACAGTTTTGACAAGAAAACCTATTTTCTCGGTTTGTTGGGAAAATAAACTTTCTCGTTTTTGACGGAGAAATGCGTTTTTCTCGGTTTTTATTTTTTTATATGCTGTTGTTTATTATTCAGGTTTGGGTTTGGCAAAAATAAAACAAAGATTAACAAAAAAATATATTTGGGATTTTAATTAGTTTAAGTTAAAAATAATAAAAATAAATAGATGATGTATATTAATTAAAATGTTTTGATTGATTTGTTGATTTTTTTTTTTTTTTGACGTCTTTTGTTGATATATTAGTTTCTGGTAATTTGAAAAAGCTGAAGTGTGGAAAGATATTATTGTTATTATTGTGTTGACTCTACATACAAATATTCCGTTTGAATTGTACTATTAAATATGATGATTAGAAAAGTAGTCAACTTAGTTTGGGAGTTCAGTCAACTAAGTAAGTTGTATTAATGATTAAATAATTTGACTGGACTCTCAAATTAATGGATATGCATGCAGCATGCTTTAATTTATGAGGTTATAAATAAGAAATCTTCTCTTTGTCAAAAACTTCAAGGAAAATTACTCCCAAATCATCAATAAAAATACATTTTCACTTCTTTTTTAACATCAAATTTGATTAAGGCCTAAGTAATTCTCACATCCACAATGATGAAGATGGTGGTTTTCATCTCGTTCTTGCTTCTGTCACCATTGTGTTCTTCAGGTAGTCACAAATAAAATTAAAAGAATCCATATCTAATTGTAACACATTAATTCTAAGAAAGTTTTATTTTGTGTATTTTTATTGGTCTGAAATCTATATAGCATTTAATTTTTTTTTGTGTTCTGTGTATTTGTATTGATTGAAAATCTATATAATATTTTGAAAATTTTTGTACTATAAATCTATTCCAAGTAACAAAGTTTTCCCACAAATTTATGATTTTTTATAACTTGGAAATCATTCAAAATTTATTAAAATTAACCAGTAATTAATATTGAATAACACTTGATTTGAAAAAGCACTTAAAAATCATATAACAAATACCAGAATTTAAATAACAATTGAAAATTTGATAATTCAATGATATATGCCTTCTTTTTGGCTTTCTAAATCAATTAGAATTCATTAACTCATAACCCTATTAAGTTTTTTAAAAATAACAATTTATATGCTTGATAAGAAAATTTTCAAAAGATTGGTTATTTTATTTTCAAAAAGGGTTTATATTAATAGTGGTAAGCATTTTTGATACCCAAGATTTAGTTTGCTTTTAACGAATTTCATATCCAATCTTTAGTGATATGTGTTATATCAATTGATATATTAATATATACCCCCTTGTATTAGTATATATATATATATATATATATATTTACAACTTAAATTTGTTTTTCTTAGGGTTTGAGGAAGCCCATGGAGCTACTCATATTCATCAGGTAAGCAATATGCAGTACATGAGTAAAATTTTGATCGATGGTGGCAAAAAAAGACTTTTTTTTTTCTTTCTTTAACTCGCTATTACTTTCATATGACACGCTATATTTAGTTTACAGTATCCTCGCAATTAGTCGAAAACACACAAACACCGACAAAAAAATCAACCTTTATTGACACATTTAGCCCTGTATTCGTTTTAATTAACCTTAGTAACTATTGTCATCTTTTAAATATATCAAGTTATAGTAATGGAATGCTTGGTGGGCGTAAAAATATGTAAATATAGGTTGACAAAGCTGATGGTATTGAGAAGATGATGGACTATCCAGGCGTGGGTCCCAATGAACCTGGTAGACGTTACGGTAAACGTCCAGGACATCCTCCGCGGTCTATGAAGAACCAATAATGAAGGAAAAATATATGTAATATTTGGATCAAGCCGTCCTTGATTATTATTATCTATAATATTATTATGTATTACACTTTAGTTATCAATGACTAGAGTGTCTACCAAATTCTCAATCCAGTATTCTATAAACCGTGATTAAATCAATTATATCTACTAGCTAGTTCCATGATTTGAAAAATTACGAAATTCATTTTCAACTCGATTTTGAAAAGACTAAAAAATAAAGTATATATTGATGATACAAAGTTTAATAATATGGTTTCTACAAACACCTAAATATTATAATTCACTTATACATACACAAATATATGTATTTTTTTTTTTAAAATTCAATCATACATTATAAAAATATATATTATAAAATATATATTTTATTAGTTTCTTTTAATACATAAAGTCATATTTTGATTTTTTTCACAAATATACATTCAGACATGAATATTAGTTTCATAAAATTCAAAGTTACATATGAACTAGTCCTGCATGCATTTTATTAACCTCGATAATACAGTCCAGTATAAATTTAATTATTAAAGAACTTATATTATTTTTTAAATCTCTATCTGCCCTAAGAATGTTGAGGTGGTTGATATGCACACATGTGCAGATCAACCATCTTCCCGCTCTTAGGATAAGTAAAGATAATAAAACCTATTTTGGTTTAGTTTGCAATAGGTGAAAAAATAATTGTTTAAAATATATATGTATTAGAAAGTTAATATTAGGTAAGGAGAAAATAAAGCATATTATAGATAATATTCAAAAAAATTTATTTATTATTTATTATAACTTTTATATTTATAATTATATGTCACTCTTAATGCTAGAAAACTGAAAAAGATACAATAAATTGGTTTTAAAATACATAAAATAATCTAAAATTTTATGTGATTATTATTATTAAACACTAAAACTGTATATGTGTATAAGCATAATATTTGCAGAATGTATAAAAAAAATTAATATTTAAATATTACAACAAATTATGTCTATCGAAAAAATATTTTATGCACATGTGTGCGAGCCAACCACCTAGTAATTAAAAAGTGTTTTGTATTACAAATTTGTTACTTGCCTTCATACATATATTCCGTCTGTCTGAATTGTATAAATATGATGATTAAAAAACTAGAAAGTGTTATTTTATTATTAAAACTCTCTGACTTTGATTTTAATAATTAATGATTGAATACGTGTGATGTATTAAATAAGTAAGCTGTATTAATGATTAAATCATTTGACAGAATTCTCAAATTAATGGATATTCATGCTTTAGGAGGCTATAAATTAAAAATCTTCTCCTTGTCAAATACTCCGAGAAAAATTACTCACAAATCATCAATAAATAAGCATTTTCACTTTTTTTTTTTAACATCTAATTTGATTAACGTCTAAGTGATTCTCGCATCCACAAAGATGAAGATGGTGGTTTTCATCCCGTTCTTGCTTCTGTTTCCATTGTCTTCTTCAGGTACTCACAAATCAAATTAATAGATAACTCATATCTAATTGTAACACATTACTTAAGAAAGTTTTATTTTGTGTATTTTTATTGGTTTAAAATCTATAGCATTTATAAATTTTTGTATTTTGTGTATTTGTATTGGTTTGAAAATCTATATAGTATTTAGAAGTTTTTGTACTTTAAATCTATTCCAAGTAACAAATTTTTGCCATAATTTATGATTTTTTTTCTGTAACTTGGAAATCATTCAAAAATTATTAAAATTCACTGCAAATCAAATTTTAATATATACCAGATTTTGGAAAACATTCAAAAATTATTTAATATTAGAAAACACTTGATTTGAACAAGCACTTAAAAATCATATAACGAATACCAAGACATTTTAATAACAACTAGGTATTTACCCGTACTACGTTGCGGGATACTTTTCTAAAATTTGTATATATTTTTAAAATAATAAAATTATTTTTATAATGTAAATAAGCTTTATATTTATTTTTTTATTAGCTTAATTTATGTATTTATATGTTTTAATTTGAATAAACATTGTATATCCTTAATTTTTTTATTTTTCGAAATTAGAATTTGCTAATAATTTTGTTTAGCTAGCTAATTATATATGTATATGTAAGAATAAAATAATATATTTTTAATACATTCATGCTAATGGTAAATGTAATCTATTTTTCTCCAATAAATTGTCACTTGATCCTCTTTTATAATTATATAAAGTAAAATGTCATTTAAACAAAGATTTATTAATTAATATGATTATCTTGAATTATAAAATTTATTTATTTATCAAATATTTATTATTAACATATCTTTCTAAAACTACCAAACTATAATCAATAACATCCATATCAAAACCATTGCTATTGCTTTAGAACTAAATAGAAAATTCTGTTTTAATTTTTGAAATATCGTTTTAGTTGAAGTTAATAATTAAATTTTGGTTACTCTAAACATACTTAAACTTGGAAATTTAGCACACAGGAATTTCATCTTCCTACAAAAATCGAGAAATCGCATTTCCTATCAAAACCAAAAAAAATTATTTTCTCATGAAACTAAGAAAGCGCCCTGCCAAAACCAAAAAATTCGTTTTATCGTCAAACCTAAATCCTAAAAATTTTATTTTCTTGCGAGAACCTGTGTTTTCTCGCCAAAACCAAAAAAATCACGTTTTTTCACCAAAACCAAAAAAATTCATCGTCCTGCAAAAACCAAAAAATCGTATTTTTCCGTCAAAACCGAAAATTTTAATTTCCTGCAAAAACAGAGAAATTTTCTATTCCCGCTAAAACCAAAAATTCATTTTCTCTTCAAACCAAGAATCACGCTTTCCTACCAAAATAAATAAACTACAATTTCCCGCAAAAATTAAAAATTGTATTATCTCCCGAGAAATTGTGGTTTCCCGTGAAAACTAAGAAATTGAATTTTCCCGCGAAAACAAAAATAATCACATTATTCGTCAAAAGCTGAAAATTTGTATTTCCCATTTAAACCAAGAAATTGCTTATTTCCGCCAAATTCGAGAAATTTTCTTTTCCCATCAAACCGAGAAATTGTATTTTCTGCCAAAATCGTCAAATTCTAATTTTCCGCAAAAACTAAATAATCACATATTCACGCAAAAACCAAGAAATCACACTATCAGTCAAAAGCCAAAAAATTGCATTTCCTACTAAAACTGAAAAATCGCATTTTTTTTCAAAATTGAAAAGTTGCATTTCTCATCAAAATCGAGCATTTTCTCACCAAAACCAAAAATTCACATTTTCTCGCAAAATCCAAAAATTTGTTTTTTTCCGCCATCAGTAAGAAATTATGTTTTGCTACCAAAACTGAAAATTACATTTTCCTACCGAAACCAAGAAATCTCATATTCTCGGCAAAACAGAGAAATTCCTTATTCCCGCCAAAGGCAAGAAAAATTGTTTTCTCGTCGAACAGAGAAATCGTGTTTTCCTAACAAAACTGGAAAATTGTATTTTTTTGCCAAAATCGTAAAATTTCATTTTTTTGCAAAAATTGTGAAATTATATTTTCAAGCGAAAACCAAGAAATCGCATTATTCATCAAAAATAGAAAATTTTGTTATCAATCAAACTCAAAGATTTATTTTTTTTATTTGTTGTTATTTATTATTTAGGCTTGAGTTTTTATTTATTTATTGTTATTAATTATTTGGGCTTGGGTTTGGTAAAAAATAAAACAAAAATTAATAGAAAAAGTATTTGGATTTTTAATGGATTTAAATTTAAAAATTAAAATAAGTAGATGAGTTGTATTAATAAAATGTTTTGATTGGTTAATATTTTTGCTGAGGTGTCATCTTCAGAAAGTTCTAAAATGCTGATGTGTCATCTCCTGGAGAGACATTTGTGTTATTGTTATATTGATTTAATAATTAATAATTCGATAATATATACCTGATTTTTGGCTTTCTAAATCAATTAGAATTCATAAACTCATAACCTTATTAAGTTTTTAAAAATATCAATTTTCTATGCTTGATAAGAAAATGTTCAAAATTGTTTATTTGATTTTCAAAAATAGTTTATGTTAATAGTTATAATCATTTTATATACTCGAGATAGGAGGAGAAGCAGTGTTTTGGGCATCAAAGAAGCAGGCGATAGTAGCTTTGTCCACAACTGTTGCAGAGTTTGTAGCTGCAGGTTATGGTGCATGCCAGAGAGTTTGGTTTAGAAAGATTTTATAAGAGATTGGAGCAACTCAAGGCGATGGAACATTTCTCTACTGTGATAACAGTTCTACAATTAAGATGTTCAAAAATTCAGTATTACATGAGAGAAGCAAGCACATTCATGTCAAATACTTCCGGTATGATTTGGTGAATAAAAGCACAATAAAACTTGACTACTGTCCTACACAAAAGCATTTAGCTGACTTCATAACAAAGGCAGTTAAGCTCTAGACCTTTGAATAGCTAAGAAGCATAGTGGAAGCAATGTTGAAAGAAGTGTAAACTGGAAAAGAATCATTCCAATTTAGGGGAAATATTATAGAATAAAAAAACATTTATGTTGTTTGAATAACATGAACTTAATCTCAGTTGATTAAATCTCTGTAATCATAAAAGGAAAACTCGTTTTCAGTTTCAGTTTATTTATTTTGATAACCAGTTGTAACAATGATCTATTTGAAAGATCAATCTTCTTTCAAGTAACTAGGTTTATAACTCCCGCTACGCAAGAATCTGTATAAATAATTTGGTTTAATTCTTTTTTAGCTACTATCTTTTAAAATATCAAAACTATAATAAATTTTTAGAACTTTTCCTTTACATAATAAAATTTAAAATATAATTTGTAATTTTCTCCTATTTTTATTTATAAGTACTTAAATCTTATCAAGTAAAGTAATAACAATGACACATATCGAGTTATCCAACTTTGACGTACACTTGATTTAGAGAAAGATTTTCTTGCTAAGATCTTGATATTTTGTTTTGTTTCCTATATAATTTCTACAGTTTTTTTTCTTTAAATTTTATGTGCTCAAATATTTATTTTTTTAATTGAATTTCTCATTGATGTTGTGTACATATGCATATATAATCCATGTTTCAAGTTGATTTGCATTTAGTTTTGTTAGGGAGTTATAATGATCATGCAAAACCGTTTCTTACTTCTCCAACAAGTCTTCCAAGAGTTTTAACTTATATCTTTATTCAGTTTATTATTGAGATCTCTTTTTTGCTGTCTAATATTTGATAGTTTTAGTTTTGAAATTTGTAAGATTGGTGGTCTGGAGTCTTCACATTATTTTATACTATTTTTATATTTTATGTATTTTCTGCATGTTTTGATTTGAATATTTTGTCTATATATACCAATTTTGATTAATTTATAAAAATGTCATTCTTATTGTTTAAATAGAATTTTAGAATGTGTTATTCATGTGTTAATAATTTTGGTTTAGATATAAGTAGAAGCTAGTATAGAAATCAAATTATACTACTTGTTATATTCGAGTGTAAAATTATATATATAGTGTTTTTTGTTAGTTTCTAAATCAGAAATAAACAGTGTTTGAATCTTTATATATTTAAATATATATTTGATTTAGAAACTCATGTAAACTTATTGTAACTTTAGATAGCTATTCATTATCGATACCATTATTTAGATATCAGGAATTTTTTTAAACTAATTTTCAATTAATTTTCTATATTTTTTATACACTTTACACCTTCTAGAGTAATTTTATATTATATTTTAATTTAAACAATTTTATGTAGGTTTGATACTTAGGACATATATATATATATATATTTATTAAGCTTTTTTGCTGTTGATTTTCAAAATAGATAGCATATACATTAAGTCAATTTCCTTTATACGAATATTTTTTCTTTTTAAAATTTATTTTTCCATATTAATTTTTATTTTAGTTATAATGCTGATTTAATATGTTATAACTGTCCATTCTAAATCTTATGTGGACTAAGTTTATAACATCATTTGTTTTTTAGTTAAGATTTTTATGTTGATTTTAAAAAATATTAGCGTAAATATCAAGTTAGTTTTCTTTTATATGACTTTTCTTTTGTTAATTTACCTCTTTTGATATTTATTCTTAACTTATTTTGAAAAATATTTTGTTTGAAAACATTAACATTTACATACACAATTTTATTTTTATTATTCTTTTAATGAAACTTTTTTATATTAATTTGTTTAAGTAGTTAGCATAAATATCAATTCAATTTCTTTTTAGATGATTTTTTTAAATTAGCTTTTCCGATACTAAATTTTGTTTTTATTGTATGAATGTTTTGTAAAACATAATTAACTTTTTTATTTTTTTATTTTATTTTATATATTAATTTTTTAAATAGTTAGCTTAAAGCTTCATTTTTTTGTTAGTTAAATTTTTTTTATATATAAGTTAAGAACTTGCAAAATATTTTATTTCTAAAATATCAACTATAAATTACCATTTGAAGTTGTAATAAATTCCACGAGTTTCTACATCAAATATATTTTTAAATTACTATGTGGATAAATCTGGTTCTTTTCTTACATGCAATCTTACAGATTGAGCTTGGTAGGAGTGTGCATGAAATCTTCTTATTTTACCAAACACATTCCTATGGAGCTTAATAAATTAAAACCTGAAAATTCAGATCCTCTCCATTTTCCAACTAATTCATATTACACTTTGCATTCACATTAGAATAAATTGATAAAACACCATTTCTATTATTTTTCAAAAAAATAGAATCAATCTAAACCAGGGATAATAGATGCTTAGGTATATAATATTAATCAGATTCAATCAACTAACCAAATACTTGAATACATAAACCTTAGAGAAAGAATTTATAATTGTTGCTAGGAGCACAACAGGTTTAACAACATTTTTTTATTATTTTTCTTTGCAAATTGGCGGAAAATTAACACGAACAATTGGTCCACTGTTTAGAAAATGTAAAAGGTTGGTAAGTAAACATAGATTGTATTCAATATTAGAATATATATAAATGACTTCTTGGGAAAACAAAGAAAGTTCACGTCGTTGATGATAATCAGTTTTCTAATAGCATCTAGATATTATATAACATTATTATATATTTGTATATGTGCAATGCATTATAAGTTATAATTTTTTCTAATCTATGCTATAAGTTTTAACCTTTACGATATTGATTTTTGGTTAATTTGACTTTTTTACATTAAATTTCCATTTAATTTCAAGGAATCCTATATTTTCATTTTTTTATATAATTTTCTTTTCTATTTGTTACTTAAGCCTTATTTTTTTTTCCATCTATAAAACAAAGTTAATGTTTTTTATTTTCTTGTCAATTAATTTATAAGTTAGAATTTTCCTAATCTACATTATAAGTTTGAACTTTTATGATATTCTTTTTTTGGTAGTTTATCTCTTTTGAAAACAAATTTCTATTTTATTTTGCATGATACAATTTTTTTTGGTTTTCTAAAAAGCTGATAACATCATTTGTTTTTTTTGTTAAGTTTTTTATATTGATTTTCAAAATTTTTAGCCTAAGTTAGTTTTCTTTCATACGACTTTTTCTTTTGTTAATTTGCCTCTTTTGATAATGATTTCTATTTTATTTTGAAACATAAATTTATAACATGTTGAAATTCTCATCATATCATAATAGTTTTAAAATAGTTTGGTTTCATATCTAAAAACACAATAGGAAATTAAAGTATGATGAAGTATATGCATGTGAGTGTACTTATCATGTCAAATAGTCAGTATAGTCAGTAGTTGCTTCAATATTTTTGTCAGAAAAAATCGGGTGGAAAAAGTGGAGTTCAAAAATAATACTTCTACATGATGCAATTTTAAGTATGGTGTTGAGAGTTAAATAAATCTTATTATCTAATTTATTTCAGGATTCATCATATTTTCATAAAGAATAATATAACAATGGTAATTATATGTTTGAGATTACGAACCTTGAAACGGTTTTGGGTTTATAATTGTGGCTAGGAGCACAACATGTTTAACAACACTTTTCATTATTATTTTTTTGAAAATTGGCGGAAGAGTAATACGAACAATTGGCCCACTTTTTAGAAAATGTAAAAGGATAGTAAGTAAACATAGATTGTATTCCAGATTTAGAATATATATAAATGACTTGTTGGGAAAACATGCTTATCTTTTTAATTACAAGTGAACATTTATTTTATTATGACTTCCACCATTGTCGATATCATTAGCTTAACTGGACAAAGAAAGTTCTCGTCGTTGATGATGATCAGTTTTCTAATAGCATCTAGATAGTATATAACATTATTATATATTTGTATATGTGCAATGCATTATAATTTATAAATTTTCCTAATCTATGCTATAAGTTTTAATTTTTACGATATTGATTTTTTTGGTTTGTTTGACTTTGTTACATTAAAATTTCCATTTAATTTCAAGGGATACTATATTTTGGTTTTTTTGATATAATTGTCTTTTCTATTTGTTGCTTAAGCTTTTATTGTTTTTTATCTTTTTCATCTATAAAATGAAATTAATGTTTTTTATTTTCTTATCAATTAATTTAGAAGTTAGAATTTTCCTAATCTACATTATAAGGTTGAGCTTTTTGATAAGCACGAGACTTACCAAAGTAATAGAACAGAAGAGGATAAGAAGATTAGAAGAAAGAGATAAGATGAGAAGAGAATAGTAGATAGAGAAGATTGATTAATTATTGATCTTTCTAAGATAAAGAACCCTAATAATGGGTCATTGTTTAAATACATCCGTTCCAATAGTAAACGACAATACAAAGCAAACCTATTAATGAGTAGCACCCTCTTTCTCAGCAAGAGTCTTCCCCTGCATTACTTACTTCTTCTTCAGCCACTTTCTTCACTCGACTTTCTCCTCTATACACGAGCCTTTCTTCCTCTGCTTCGACTCTTTTTTCTCATGAACGTCAGTGGAACCAAGAGCCTATCAATACTTCTCCGTAGAATGGCAACCTTGTCCTCAAGGTTAACATCCAGAAATTGGCTTGCCAAGTCCCCAAGCTTCTCCCAAGTATTCTCAAATTTTGGAAGTCCCTTCCATTTCACCAGCACTTCAGTCTCGTTTCCTGATCGTCATGCATCCAGCAGCTGCTCAGACTCTGTAACCCATTCCAAGGCTAGAGTTAGGATGGCAGGAATGTCCTGAGCTTGTTGAGAAGACACAAGAGCCTTTTTGAGTTGTGACACATGGAAAACAGGGTGAATGCTGCTGTGCTTTGGCAATTCCATTTTATAAGCTACTCAACCCACTCTCTTGAGAACCTGATATGGTCCAAAGAACCACTGGGCAAGCTTCTCATTTCTGCGTTGAGCCACAGATCTTTGCATGTAGGGTCTGAGCTTCAGATAAACCAAATCTCCCACTGCTAGCACTACATCACGGCGATGTTTGTTGGCCCCCTGAACCATCTTAAGTTGTGCTGCCTCCAGATTCTCTCTCAGTTCAACCAGCAAGCTATCTCTATCTTTCAACAACTCCTCAATGTGAGCATTAGCTGTTGGTGTATCTCTGTACCTCAGCACTCGGGGTGGATCTCTGCCACAAACCAGGAAGAATGGTGTGTGTTTGCTCGATGAATGGTACGATGTGTTGTACCAATATTCAGCCCAGGGCACCCATTGCACCCATGACGTCGGTTTCCTGCCTGCAAAAGAACGCAAGTAAGCTTCCATACAGCGATTTTCTACCTATGTCTGCCCATCTGTTTGAGAGTGGTAGGCTGTGCTCTTGTGCAGTGCGGTTCCTTGTAGCTTAAACAGCTCTACCCTAAAGCTACTCAGAAAGACCTTGTCATAATCAGATACCATTGTTTCGGGAAACCCATGAAGCCTGACTATCTCACGGATGAATTCCTCTGCCACCTTCTTTGCCGTGAATGGGTGTTTCAAGGGAATAAAATGCCCGTATTTGCTGAGTTTATCCACAACCACCAGGATCACACTAAAACACTTAGATAACGGCAACCCCTCCACAAAGTTGAGGGGATGTCAGTGTAAATATGTTGTGGATTAGTAATGGTGACAGCAGACCCGCATGTGACAATGTAGCATACTTGTTCTCTTGGCATATTTGGCATCTTCGGATGAATTCCACCACGTCTTTTCTCACTCCCCTCCATGATACTTCCTGTGCCAGGAATTTGTAAGTCTTCAGGGCCCCCTCGTGTACCCTTGTCATGCTGGCATGAAACTGCTCCAACAAGGATGAAATGAGGGATGATGCTGCTGGCACTTGTAGACATCCATTCTTGTACAACAGTTCGTCTTTCTCGCTATACTCAGTATATAGCTTTTCTCCTTTCTTAATGCTCTGCAACACCAACCCAAGTTCTGCATTGGCTTTAGTTTGCTCCTTCAGTATCGCCGTGTTGAGGGACAAAGGTGTTGTGAGAGTTAGTTGCAGCAACTCCTCTCCATGGGGTCTCCTTGATAATTTTGTGTTTCTACTCGATACGGTAGTTTAACCCCAAAAGCTTAGTTGCCCATCGTTGTTGAACTGATGAAACGGCCTTCTGCTCCAACAAGTGCCTCAAGCTTCTTTGACCTGTTTTAATGACGAATTCCCTTCCTATTAAATAGTGTTTCCACTTCGATACTGCCTTCACAATGGCCAACAACTCATACACTGACTTCACTCTATCCTTCGATGAGAAAGCCTGGCTCAGATACGCAATGGTTCTCCTTCCTTGAGAAAGTATTGCGCCTATACCAGCCCTCGAAGCGTCTATTTCAATCGTAAACCCTTGTGAGAAATCAGGCAAGACCAGTACTGGTAGTGTAGTAACAGCAGATTTAGGTGATTGGACTGCCTTCTCAGCAGTTTCAGACCATTTGGACCCTTCCTTCTTGAGCAACTCGGTTAATGGCCTCGCTACGAGTTCATAGTTCTTCACGAATCTTCTATAATAAACCGTGAGCCCCAGAAACCCACGAAACTCTGTCACAGTCTTTGGTGATGGCCAACTCAACATCGCTTCTATCTTCTCTGGATCCGCTGCAATCCATTCTCTGGAGATTCTGTGCCCACCACCTCGGTTCTTCCAAATGAGCACTTTTTGGCGTTCGCGTAGAACTGATGTTGGCGCATCAGTTGCAAGACAGTCCTCAGGTGCTCCACATGGGTCTCAATGTCAACGCTGTATAAAATGATATCGTCAAAGAAGACCAGTACAAACCTCCTTAAGTATGGCATGAACAGGTCATTCATGACGCTTTGAAACGTCGAAGGTGCATTTGTGAGGCCAAATGGCATTACGAGAAACTCGTAATGGCCTTGATGAGTCTTAAAAGTTGTCTTCTCCACATCACTACTCTTCGTACGGATTCGATGGTAACCTGATTTGAGGTCCAGTTTTGAGAATATTGTTGCGCCATGAAGCTCATCGAGCAACTTCTCTATTACGGGAATGGGATATCTGTCCGGGATGGTCACCTTGTTAAGAGCACGATAGTCAACACAAACCCTCCATCTTTCTTCTTAACTAGGAGGACCGGACTTAAGTATGGACTAATGCTTGGCCTTATGATCTGAGCTTAGAGCATTTCCTTAACAAGCTTCTCAATCTCATTCTTCTGTATGTATGAATAACGATAGGGTCTCATGTTCACAGCTCCCACTCCTTCTTGTAAGGTGATTGAATGCTCTCTTTTTCGAAGCGGAGGTAGTCCTTTCGGCATTGCAAAAACTTCTTCATATTGTTTCAGTACTTGCTGCACCTCCTTCACATAAGTCGTATGTGGAGGCTGCTCTGAGCTGTCGAATAGGGATGTCAGCTCCAGGAGATAAGCAACCCCCCCCCCCCCCCCCCCCCCCTTTGCTTCAACACTTGCTCCATGGAGTTAAGTGAGATTTTTTCTCGGCTTAGGTTAGGATCCCCTGCAATTGTAACCCACTTCTCACCAATCTTCCAACTTAATGTGCTTCATAACCAGTTTATGTGAGTATCACCTAAAGAGACCAACCATGAGTACCCTAACACCACGTATGTGGTGCCTAACTCAAACTTGAGAAACTCCTCTATGATCTCTACTCCTTGTATATCTAACAGCACTCCAGAGCATCTTCCCTTTCCACTCAGTATCTGACCTCCCCCAACACGCACGTCGAATCCTTTTGTGTCAGTTTCAAGTAACCCCAGCTCTCTCACTAGAGACGCCGAAATAAAATTGCTGGTAGCTCCCGAATCAATGAGAACAATGACATCATTGTCCCTAATCGTCCCTCTCATCTTCATTGACTGCACTGCAGTTAATCCTACCATTGATTAAATTGATAGTGTGACTAACTCCCGTGCTTCTTCCTCTGGAGTATCAGCTTCCCTCTCTGCAGTCTCTTCCTCCTCTACACCTTCTGGCTCCTCTGCTTCCTCCAGCTCCAAACACTTGAGATTTTGTTTGCAGTGGTGGCCAGGAGCCCACGGTTCACTGCAGAAGCGGCGGGGATTAGTGGTTCGAGCTGGTATGCCGATTGTCGGTTTTCGGTTATCCTTATTATAACCTGTCCCTTCACTCTTGTTAATGGGCTTCGTGGAAAAAGTCCTCGTAGGTGAGTGGAGCGGTGGAAGTAGCTGCTGTTATCTCCTTCTTGTGATTCGATTAACTTGGCAGTATCAACGATATCAGCCATGTTTACAGGCCTACATATTACTACTTGATCATGCAGGCTCTTCCTCAGTCCCCTCAAGAAAGCAGACTCCAAGACGTCATCAGGTACATGAGGCATCTCCACCGCAAGGGTCTCAAATCTTTCACGGTATTCTTCAATGCTTCCCCTCTGAAAGATGCAGAACAGTTGGTCACTGAAGAGGTTCCTCTTCTCTGTCTAAATCACACTTTAAACTTCTCCTTAAAATCCTTCCACAACACGATGTGCTATCTTTCCTGTGCTCTTCTCCACCAAGTAACTGCTACTCCCGTAAGAATTGTCACCGCGTGGTCCAGTTTCTCAGAATCTGGCACCCCATTAATTGTGAAGCACTTCTCCATACGAAAGAGCCAATCTTCAGGGTTATGGCCTTTGTACAGTGGCAGATCCACCTTTTGGTCTGTGTTGTCAGTTGAGTTTGAGGGTTTTTAGTGAAAGGAGACTCAACCCTTAGCTCGTGCGCTGCCATTAGCGGAAACCCTCCTGGTGGCCTCATCTGAAGTTCGTCGTTAGGTCTAGCCAAAAGCCCTTCCATGTTGACTCGCTCTATGGTGAGTCGAGGCGTTGTTGTGGGGGTGGGTTGCTGAGCGCTAGGGTTAGGAGTGAGGAACCCTGATTGAGCTGTCTCTGAGACCTCAAATGCTTGGGTTCTCATGATGCTTTTAAGGGCCTGCTCGATCTAGAGAATCGCCTTATCTGTCTTGTCCACACGCTGTTCTAGAGTAGTCGCTGAGGCGGGTGTCTCTGGAATGTTCATCTCAAGTTCCAAAGCTGTGGATCTGGGATCTGTTTCATCGATGGTAGGTAAGGAAGTCATCGCTGAAACGCTCTCAATGAAAGCACCAGTTGATAAGCACAAGACTTACCAAAGTAATAGAACAGAAGGGGATAAGAAGATTAGAAGAAAGAGATAAGATGAGAAGAGAATAGTAGATAGAGGAGATTGATTAATTGCTGATCTTTGTAAGATAAAGAACCCTAATAATGGGTCATTGTTTAAATACATCCGTTCCAACAGTAAACGACAATACAAAGCAAACTTATTAATGAGTAAGGCCCTCTTTTTCAGCAAGAGTCTTCCCCTGCATTACTTACTTCTTTTTCAGCCACTTTCTTCACTCGACTTTCTCCTCCATACACAAGCCTTTATTCCTCTGCTTCGACTCTTCTTTCTCATGAACGTCAGTGGAATTAAGAGCCTATCACTTTTATGATATTCATTTTTTGTTAGTTTATCTCTTTTGAAAGCAAATTTCCATTTATCTTGAACGATACTATATTTTTTTGGTTTTCTAAAAAGCTTATAACATCATTTGTTTATTTTTGTTAAGTTTTTTATATTGATTTTCAAAAATTTTAGCCCGAGTTAGTTTTCTTTTATACGACTATTTCTTTTGTTAATTTGCCTCTTTTGATAATGATTCCTATTTTATTTTGAACCATAAATTTATAACATGTTGAAATCTAAAAAAGCTTTGAATAAAAACATGTTTAATTTCTCATCATATCATAATAGCTTTGAAATAGTTTGGTTTCATACCTAAAAACACAATAGGAAATTAAAGTATGATGAGGTATATGCATGTGAGCGTACTTATTATGTCAAATAGTCAGTATAGTCAGTTGTTTCTTCAATATTTTGTCGAAAAAAATCGGGTGGAAAAAGTGGAGTTTAAAAGTAATACTTGTACATGATGCAATTTAAAG
The DNA here is from genome assembly GCA_911865555.2 of Thlaspi arvense. NCBI lineage: Eukaryota > Viridiplantae > Streptophyta > Magnoliopsida > Brassicales > Brassicaceae > Thlaspi > Thlaspi arvense. The sequence continues at coordinate 6,072,535 of OU466861.1, forward strand.
TATGGTATTGAGAGTTAAATAAATCTTATTATCTAATTTATTTCAGGATATATCATATTTTCATAAAGAATAGTAAAACAATGGTAATTATATGTTTGAGATTACGAACCTTGAAATGTTTTTGTGTTTATAATTGTGGCTAGGAGCACGACAAGTTTACCAGCACTTTTCATTATTTTTCTTTGAAAATTGGCGGAAGAGTAACATGAACAATTGGCCCATTGTTTATAAAATGTAAAAGGATGGTAAGTAAACATAGATTGTATTCCATATTAGAATATATATAAATGACTTGTAGGGAAAATATGCTTATCTTAGTAACTGCAAGTGAACATTTATTTTATTATGACTTCCACCATTGGCAATATCATTAGCTTAACTGGACAAAAAAAGTTCTCGTCGTTGATGATGATCAGTTTTTTAATAGCATCTAGATAGTATATAACATTATTATATATTTGTATATGTGTAATACATTATAAGTTATAAAATTTTATAATCTATGCTATAAGTTTTAACTTTTACGATATTGATTTTTTGGTTAGTTTGACTTTTTACATTAAATTTCCATTTAATTCAAAGGGATACTATATTTTGGTTTTTTTATATAATTTTATTTTCTGTTTGTTACTTAAGCTTTTTTTTTTTTTTACTTTTCCATCTATAAAACAAAATTAATGATTTTTTATTTTCTTGTCAATTAATTTAGAAGTTAGAATTTTCCTAATCAACATTATAAGTTTGAGCTTTAATGATATTCGTTTTTTTGTTAGTTTATCTTTTTTTAAAACAAATTTCCATTTTATTTTAAACGATACTATTTTTTTGGTTTTTTAACATAATTTTCTTTTCTATTTGTTGGTTAAGATTTTTTTATTTTTATTATTTTAACTATAAAACATAATTAATGTTTTAAATTTTGACGGATGTTGTATTTTGGTTTTTTAATACAATTTTCTTTTTTATTTGTTACTTAAGCGTTTTTATTTTGATTTTCCATCAAAGGAAATCAATGTTTTATATTTTTTTGTCAATTAATTTAGAAGTTAGAATTTTCCTAATCTATATTATAAGTTTGAACTTTTATGATATTGGTTTTGTTTTGTTAGTTTAACTATTTTGAAAAAATATTTCTAATTTATTTTTAAGGATACTATTTTGTTTTAGTTTTTTCACATAATTTTCTTCTGTATTTGTTACTTAAAATTTTTTTATTTAATTTTCCATGATTAAACAAAATTAAGGTTTTAATTATACTTAACATTTTTTTGTGAATTTTCCAAATCTTTAGTATAAGTTTGAACTTTTATGATATTTTTTCTTTGTTGGTTTAACTCTTTTGAAAACAACATACTTAACATTTTATTTTTTGTTTATGACAATTACTGATGTGGGCCAATCATATTGAGTTTTTTAACCTTATGTAGACTTAATTTATATTTAATTTTAAGGTATCCTATATTTTAGTTTTTTAATATAATTTTCTTTTCTATTTGTTACTTAAGCTTTTTATTTTATTTTTCAATCTATAAAATGAAATGAATGTTTTTCATTTACTTGTCAATTAATTTAGAAGTTAATCTACATTATAAGTTTGAGATTTTTTTATATTGGTTTTTTTGTTAGTTTATCTCTTTTGAAAAAAAATTTCTATTTTATCCTGAAGGATACAATTTTTTGTTTTTTTAACATCATTTTCTTTTTTATTTGTTAGTTAAGCCTTTTTATTTTAATTTTCACTCCATAAAACAAAATTAATGTTTTAAATTTTGACGGATGCTATATTTTGGTTTTTTAACATAATTTTGTTTTCTATATGTTACTTAAACTTTTTATTTTGATTTTTTCATCTATAAAGCGAAATCAACGTTTTATATTTTGTAGTCAATTAATTTAGAAGTTAGAATTTTTCTAATCTATATTATAAGTTTGAACTTTTATGATATTATTTTTTTTTGTTAGTTTAAATCTTTTGAAAATAAATTTCGATTTTATTTTTGAGGATACTGTTTTTTTAGTTTTTAACATAATTTTCTTTTCTATTTGTTACTTTAAATATTTTATTTTCTTTTTCCATGATTAAAACAAATTTAAGGTTTTAATCATACTTAAACATTTTTTGTGAATTTTCCTAATCTATATTATAAGTTTGAACTTTTATGATATTGGTTTTTTTGCTAGTTTAACTCTTTTGAAAACAAAATTCTATTTTATTTTTAAGGATACTATTTGTTTGGTTTTTTAACATAATTTTCTTTTCTATTTGTTACTTAAACTTTTTTATTTAATTTTTCAATCATTAAAATGAAATTAAGGTTTTAATCATACTTAACATTTTTTGTTCAATGAAAATTTCTGATGTAGACCTATCAGATTGAGTTTCTTCATCCTATGTGGACGTTCTCAATGCACAATGTCATCAACTTTTATATAGTACAGACTAGGTTTATAATTTACGCTACGCGCGAGTTTGTATTAATAGTTTAGTTTATTTTTTTTAAGGTATTATCTTGTAAATTATCAAAAATTTAATAGATTTATAAAAAAATTCTTTTATATAAGAGAAATTAAAATATAAATGTGTAGTTTTCTCCTATTTTTATTTATAAGTTTTTAAATTTTATTATGTGAAATAATAACAATAAGACCTATCAAATTATCCAACTTTGACATACACATACGTTTGATTTAGAGAAATGTTTTTTTTGCTAAGATCTTGATATTTTGTTTTGGTTTTCATAGGATTTCTACATTTTTTTTTCTTCAAAGTTTATGTGTTTAAATATTTAGTTTTTTTATTGAATGTGATGTTATGTACATACGCATTTATAATTCATGATTCATGTTGATTCGCATTTAGTTTTGTTAGGAAGTTGCAATGATCATGCAAAGTCATTTCTTCCTTCTCACCAGATCATCAATGAGTTTTAGCTTATATCTTTATTCAGTTTTCATTGAGATTTTTTTTTTTTTGCAGTCTAATATTTGATAATTTTAGTTTTTATACTTGTACGATCGCTGTTCTCGAGTCTTCACATTATTTTTTACTATTTTTATCTCTTATGTGCAATCTGTATGCTTTGATTTGAATATTTTATCTACAAATACCAATTTAAGTTTGATTCACAACTTTCTCATACTTTATTATTTAAATATAATTTTAGAACGTGTTACTCATATGTAATTAATGTTGGTTCAGCTGTAAGTAGTAACTATGTATAAAAATCAGATTTTAGAACTTGTTAAATTTTGAATGTAAGGTTATTTATGTTGTGTTTTTCTTTGTTAATTTTTAAAATCCTAAACATCCGGTGTATTAATCATTGTATATTTTACTTATGTAAACTTATTACAACTTTAGATAGTTATTTATTGTTAAATTATGAATTTTTGGAAACTAATTTCAAATTAATTTTGTTATAATTGTTTTATATATTTTATATCTTTTGAAAGTAATTTTATATTTTATATTTATTTATAGAATCTATTTTTTATGTTTGATATACTTAGAACTTATATTTGTTTTTATTACGCATTTTTGTTGTTTCTAACAAAAGAGGTAACATAGACATCAAGTTAATTTTTTTATACAAATGTTTTTTATTTGTCAAATATATTTTTTATATTAATTTCATTTTAGTTATAATGTTCATTTAACATAGTTTAACTGTTCAATTTAATTTTTTATGAACTTTTCTCAAAGTTTTATAGCATCAATTTTTTAGTTAAGTTTTTTTGTGTTGATTATTAAAAATGCTAGCCCGAAATCTCAAGTTTGTAAATTATACCATGTTGAAAGCTAAAAAAACATAAATATATATAAAAATGTTATAAAAATGTTTTAAATGTTTATGTTTTAATAACATTTATAAAAAGTTATAAAAAAAATTTGAAACATATATTTATAATATATTGAAACCTAAAAAAACTTTTTATAAAAACATGTTTAATTTCTCATCATATCATAATAGCCTTAAAAACGTTTGGTTTGATATTTAAAAAAATCACAATAGATAATTAAAGTATAGCAGGTATATGCATGAGAGTGTAATACCATGTCAAATAGTTAGTAGTGGCTTCAACATTTTTGTAGAAAAAACTTAAACATAATCATAAATATTTATAAATTTTATAAATGTTATAATTTATGTTTCAAAAATTATCACTTTTCTTTCAACATAATAAATTATATTTTTATTTTTATATCATCCAAATCTACTTCTTCGAACTTGGTATGAAATGCTTATATAATTTTTATACAAATATTTATCTGGATAAAATTATAGCATGAATAAATATTTTGTCATTGTATAATATAATGTAATTAATATTATCTTTACAATGACAAACTATTATTAAAAATTCGTAAGCCTTATTTAGCGCATAATTTCTTTATTGTTTCTATAGACCTTGAGCCACCTACTACAATATTCTTTTTCCTCCTCCTCTCAATATTCTCATGTTATTTCCATGGTCTCTCCATTGGCACTCTCTAATTTCAAATTAATTTTATTTTAATAATTTTTTTATACTTTACATCTTTTGATAGTAATTTTATATTTTATTTTAATATATATATTTTTATATACTTGATATACATATGACTTATTTTTATTTTATTAAGCTCTTTTGTTATTGATTTTCAAAATATATAGCATAGACATTAAGTTAATTTCTTTTATACAAATGTTTTTTTGTTAAATCTATTTTTATATTAATTTCAAGTTAATTTCTTTGTTTTAGATATTAAGTTAATTTGCTTTTACGATATTGATTTTTTTGTTAGTTTAACTCTTTTGACATTAAATTTACATTAAATTGAAGGATACTATATTTTAGTTTTTTTTAACATAATTTTCTTCTCTATTGGTTACTTAAGCTTTTTTGTTATGATTGTTCCATCTATAAAATAAAATTAATGTTTTTTTATTTTTTTGTCAATTAAGTTAGAAGTTAGAATTTTTCTTAGTCTATATTATAAGTTTTAGCTTTTATGTTATTGGTTTTTTTTGTTAGGTTAACACTTTTGACATTAAATTTCTATTTAATTTTGAAGGATGCTATATTTTTTTATTTTTTTAATATTAATTTCTTTTCTATTTGTTACTTAAGGTTTTTATTTTGATTTTCCCATATACAAACCGAAATTAATGTTTTAAGAAAATAGAAATTAATTTTGTAATGTTTTAATCAAATTTAACATTTTTATGTTTAATGAAAAAGCTGATGTGGACCAATCATATTGAGTTTCTTCATATTAATCATACTTAATATTTTTTTTGTTAAATGAAAATTGTTGATGTAGACCAATCATATCGAGTTTTTTAATCCTATGTGGACGCCCTCAATGCACTATGCCATCAATTTTTATATATGATTATAGATGCAAGTTGAATATTCAGTTTGATTTACTCTTTGACTAAAATATAACAATGATATAAAGCTTAGCATGAAAGTACATCAATGGCTAGTCCAATTATTTTAGTGGTCCAAAGCAAAAAACAAAAAAAAATATCTTTTTATATTTAATATTTAGATAATAATATTTTAAAAATAATTGTTTGTTAATATTTTGGTCCAATAAATATAATTATTTTATATCTATGACTTAAAAAATTAAATAAAAAGTTAAGTAAAAAATTAATGATCTTAAGCCATGGCTTAACCCGCCTGTCCTGCCGGGGCTGAATACACCCGACACATGATATATGATACGCGTTGGATATTAGATTCATTGAAAAAAATACACGAATCCATAATGAATGGGCCCAGATAAAAAAGGCAAAATAAAAAAAAGCCCAGTACATAGTCTACGACGTCGTTTGGAACTTAACAAAAGCAAATCTGCAATCTCTCTCCTTCGAGAGAGCACAGAGAAAGCTTCTAGGGTTTGTTTTCTTCTTCTGCAACACAGCGATGGCGGCGAGAAATGCTCTGCTTCGACACCTTAGAGTCAACGTCAATCCATCACTTCTAAACCTAAACATCGGCGCCAGAGAATCTGCACTCCCGTTCACCGTACTTCTTCGCCGTTTCTCCGAGGATGTCAGAGGATCGTTTCTCGACAAATCAGATGTCACAGATCGCGTTATCTCTGTCGTCAAAAACTTTCAAAGAGTCGATCCCGCAAAGGTATTTCAGTTACATTTCCTTCGATTCGAGCCATTTCTACTTTTCAATTTCGTTTTTATTGCGATTGAAAATTGAAACTCGTAGATTGTTGGGATGTTTGAGTAGACTTAAGAAGTGAAGGTTACTAATTTATTTTTGCTGCATACCAACGTGAAATGCATTACTGTTTTGCTGCATACCAATGTTATCAAGATATGATCAGATCAAGAAAAGCCTTGATTGAAGCTGGGATTTAGTGTTTATCACTCAGCAAATTATTTGATATCATCCACATCTTTTTGTTGTTGAGATTTATGTTTTGAGTATTTATTATTTACACGCAATTCGTGTTTGTCATGAAGGTCTATATGTTAAATTTCAGATATGAGTAACAGTTGGTCTAGTCCATGACATGTTTCGGAGTTTCTTTCTAGCTGATGAGAAGTGCATTTGACTGATTTAGTTCTTTGATTAGGCTTGTACTAGTGATAGATTTGTCTTCAAATTTCACCATCTTTGATTCGCTTGAGTTTTCCAAAGTTGATAACTAAATCTGTATTTCTTTCAAAAGTTGTGGTTTGATAAGAATGCAGTTTGTGTAATATGTAGAAGAAGCTTTTGAGAAGCTTAGCTGAATGATCATTTGTCCAAAAATTTTCGACTTTTGGCTTTGTATCGTGGTGTTTGTGTAGTGCTTCTTAGCTATTTGGATCGGCAACTCAATACCAAAAAATAAAGTAATTGTATTTATTTCGTTCTTAGAGATGTTTAGTCTGCTGTTGCATATAAGCTATGCTTAAACTCTGTACTAATGCGTCCGCACTGTCGGTTGCAGGTAACACCAAAAGCCCATTTCCAAAACGATCTCGGGTTAGACAGTTTGGACAGTGTGGAAGTTGTGATGGCATTGGAGGAAGAATTTGGGTTTGAGATCCCTGATAATGAAGCAGACAAGATCCAGTCCGTTGACCTTGCGGTTGACTTTATTGCTTCTCATCCTCAGGCTAAGTAAAAGAGAAACAAATTCTTCGGTGTGATGCTATCTTGCTTCGCTGTGTCTACAGATTTGGTTAGCCCAATAAGAACAGAAACAAGCATGTTTTTTTTTGTGCTCTACTTTGGTTTCATAAGTGTTAGATGTGTTCCTGCTTGGTCGTTCAAGAAACTTTGTTTTTCTTGACATCCTTATTAAAATACTCGTTATTGTGAACGATCCTTTTGAGTATCGCAGGCTCGTCTCTCAATAGTCAGACGGAATGCAAATACAATTTCTTTTCTTCGGAGTTAAATCACAATTTTCGGGATGTGACTAAATAATGGAACTTTCGAAGCTACAGATTTATATCATTTTTAAAAATAAGGGAAAATGCGTCCCCTCACTCTCAAATTGAGCGTTCATATGTTCTCTTTATAAAATTGATTTTATTTTCTATTTTTTTCTAATTCGAAAAATTGGTGTTTTAGGAATCTAAAGAATTATTGATTCAACCAAACTCATATCCAATCCATCCAATTAAAAAACACACACATCCAATTATGAAATCTTCTCCTTGTCAAAAACTTCAAGGAAAATTACTTCCAAATCATCAATAAATATACATTTTTTCACTTCTTTTTTAACATCTAATTTGATTAAGATCTAAGTAATTCTCACATCCACAAAGATGAAGATGGTGATTTTCATCTCCTTCTTGCTTCTGTGTTCTTCACGTCGTCACAAATCAAATTAATTGAATTTATATTTAATTGTAACACAATAATTTAAGAAAGTTTTATTTTGTGTGTTTTTATTAGTTTGAAATCTATATAGTATTTAAAAGTTTTTGTGTTTTGTGTATTTGTATTGGATTGAAAATCTATATAGTATTTATAAATTTTCTGTACTATAAACCTATTCCAAGTAACAAAGTTTTCTCACGAATTTAAGATTTTTTTGTGACATGGAAATAATTCAAAATTTATTAAAATCAACCACAAATCAATTTTATTATTTTTAATATTGAATAACACTTGATTTGAACGAGCACTTAAAAATCATCACGAATACAAGAACATTTTAATAACAACTAGGTATTTACCCACACTATGTTGCAGGATAATTTTCTAAATTTTGAATATATTTTTAATATAATAAAATTATTTTTATAATGTAAATAAATATTATATTTTTTATTAGCTTAAGTTATGTATTTATATGTTTTCAATTTGAATAATTTGTATATCTTTAATTTTTTATTTTTCAAAATTATAATTTGCTATTAAATTTGTTTAGCTAACTAATTATATATGTATATGTAAGAATAAAGCAATATATTTTTAGTACCTTCATACTAATGGCAAATGTAATCTATTTTTTCCAATAGATTATCACTTGATCCTCTTTTGTTATTATATAAATCAAAATGCCATTTTTAAAAAATAATTATTAATTAATATGATTATCTTGAATTATAAAATTTAGTTATTTATCAAATATTTATTATAAACATATTTTTCTAAAACTAACAAACTATAATCAATAACATTCACATCAAAACCAATGATATTGCTTTAGAACTAAATAGAAAATTATGTTTGAACTGTTGAAATATCGTTTTAGTTGAAGTTAAATAATTAAATTTTGGTTACTATAAACATATTTTAACTTGGAAATTTAGCATAGAGAAATTTCATCTTCTTACAAAAACCAAAAAATCGCATTTCCCATCAAAACTACATTTTCCCATGAAACTGAGAAAGCGCATATTCCCGCCAAAACCAAAAAAAATTATTTTCTCGTCAAACCTAAAACCTAAAATTTCATTTTCCTGCGAGACCTGTATTTTTTCGCCAAAATAAAAAAAAATCACGTTGGTTCACCAAAACAAAAAAAAATCATCTTCCTACAAAAAAAAAATCGTATTTTCTTGTCAAAACCGAAAAATTTATTTTCCTGCTAAAACTGAAAAATATTTTATTCTCGCCAAAACCAAAAATTCATTTTCTCGTCAAACCAAGAATCACGCTTTCCTACCAAAACAAATAAAATACAATTTCCCGCGAAAACATATAAATTGCATTATCTCACGAGAAAATGTGTTTTCGCCTGAAAACTAAAAAATTATATTTTCCCGCGAAAACAAAAAAATCACATTAATCGTCAAAAACTGAAAATTTGCAGTTCTCATCTAAACCAAGAAGTTGCTTATTCCCACCAAAATCGAGAAATTTTGTTTTTTCATCAAACCAAAAAATTGCATTTCCCGCCAAAATTGTCAAATTCCAATTTTTCACGAAAACTACAAAAATCATATTTCACGCAAACACCAAGAAATCGCATTAACCGTCAAAAACAGAAAATTTGCATTTCCTATTAAAACTGAGAAATCACATTTTTGTCAAAATTGAAAAGTTGCATATATCATCAAAATCGAGCATTTTTCCATCAAAACTAAGATATTTTATTTTTCTATCAAAATTAATTTTTTTAAAAATTTTCTCACCAAAATCAAAAATTCACATTTTCTCGCCAAATCCGAGAATTCATTTTTTCCGCCATAACCTAGAAATTAGGTTTTTCTATCAAAACTGAAAATCACATTTTCTTATCGAAATCAAAAAATCCTCTATTCCAGGCAAAATAGAGAAATTCCATATTCCCGCCAAAACCAAGAAAAACTGTTTTCTTGTCGAACCGAGATATTGTGTTTTCCTAATAAAACTGAGAAATTTTTTTTTCTGCAAAAATCGTCAAATTGCATTTTTCGCAAAAACTGTGAAATTGTATTTTTGTACGAAAACTAAGAAATCGCATTATCCATCAATAACAGAAAATTGTGTTGCCCATCAAAAACAACGATTTTTTTATTTGTTGTTATTTATTATTTAGACTTAAGTTTGGTAAAAAAAAAAAAAATTTATTTACTGGTATTAATTAATTGGGCTTGTGTTAGGTAAAAATTAAATAAAGATTAATAGAAAAAGTATTTGGGTTTCTAATGGATTTAAGTTTAAAAGTTAAAATAAGTAAATAAGTTGTATTATTAAAATGTTATGATTGGTAAATAGTTTTGCTGATGTGTCATCTTTAGAAAGCTTAAAAATGCTGAGGTGTCATCTCTAGGAGAGACATTAATGTTATTGTTGTATTGATTAAAAAAATTGATAATTCAATGATATATGTCTGCTTTTTGGCTTACTAACATTACCTCATAACCCTATTAAGTTTTTTTTTTTTAAAACAATTTATTTGCTCGATCAGAAAATTTTCAAAAGATTGGTTAGTTTATTTTCAAAAAAGTTTATATTAATAGTGGTTAGCATTTTTGATAACCAAGATTTATTTTGCTTTTAACGAATTTCATATCAAATCTTTAATGATATGTGTTATATCTATCGGTATATTAATATATATACACCCTTGTATTTATATATATATATATATATATCATACAGTAGAAACTTTATAAATTAATAATGTTGGAACTGAACAAATTTATTGATATATCAAGTTATTAATTTATAGATTTTAAGAGTTATTGACTCTAAGTTTTGGAACCAAACATAATTATTAATTTATCGAATATTAATTTATGGAGTTTCTACTGTATATATTTACATCTTAAATTATTTTTTCTTAGGGTTTGAGGAAGCACATGGCGCTACTCATATTCATCAGGTAAGCAAAAAATTAAAATATTTTTAATTTTTATTGATTTTAAATATATATTTTGATTAAATAATGTTTACATTACTTAAAATACAACAGTAAATTTTTTATAATATGTTTGGTTATAAAAGATTTTCTTTAGTGTTTTTCTATAGTTAATTTTAAAAAAAAAATTATAATTATTTTTAAAATTTTGACTAATATATGTTTTATATTATAAATCTATCATAAAATAGCTATTGATGATATGTATTGTCTATTTTAATTTACCTATTTGTTTTAAAAAATAGTTAACCAATATACATAGAAGATTATATTCAAATTTTTAAAGTATTTAAAATTGTTTTTGTTTTCATTTAAAATTTTATTACAGGTAACAACATGGATTACTAATAGATAAATCACACAAACATTTTTGATTTTAAAATACTTTTGATGATTTAATTTTAGGTTATAACAATATATAAGCTCTCAAATAATAATAAAAAATTAGAATTTATATATGAAGTTCTCAACAAAAATTAGAATTTATATATAAGCTCTCAAATAATAATAATAAATAGTTATTCAACTTTGTAAAATGTCTTAGTAAAGTACTATATACTCAATCTGTTTTATTTTAAATTAATGATCAAGGATTTTTTATCCCAATTTATTTGATTTCTCTTATATAATCTATAATTAATTAAAAAACATTTTGGTAAAAAAAGTTCAAAAGTCTTTTACCAAAGGTTAACAATATTTAAGTCAGAACATTCATTCGTTTCTTTACTTATTATTTTTTATTTGAGTTTATCAAGAATACGTTCAAGTTTATGGCTATTTGCTTTCCAATTTATCCTATTAAATATTTTAATTTATATATTAAATAATATTTATAAATATGAATTAATTTTGTTAATTTGTATACTGTTGCCTAAAACGTCAATTCAAATGAGTTCAAATATTTACACTTCTGTTTTGAAATAAAATCAACAAATAAAAGGCAATCACTCTTTCAATATTAAATATTTTTGAAATACACGAGTTTTGGATATACTAAAATTTAATTGAGATTGCATTTTATCAGACAAGATATAGTTTAGATCAAATCTTTGTAGCAATGGTATATTTGTCTTTGTAAATGCTACAAAAATGGCATAAAATTATTCAAATCATAAGTTTCTTATTTGTATTTATAGTTCTTTTTATAAAAATCTGTATATGTCTAATTTTAAAAATATCTTGTCTAATCAAACACTTGTAATTTAATATACCAAAAAATACCTAAAAGTGTAAAAACAAAATCAAAATATATTTAATAAACATAATATTGACATAAAAATACAATAATACTTAATTATTATAACCAAATAAAATAAATTTTGTAATCATCTTTAGCTCCATTCTTGTTATGTATTGGTTGTTTGAAATCATATCTGAATATTGTTGCCTTCAAATAGTTTTAATTTTTATAAGTAATGGGTGTAATATTTTTTTAAACAATTAATCTTTGTAATAACTTGTAACAAACAGTGATGATAAAAGTATTATATCATAATAAATAAAGTGTTCTTTAAACATGAGTTTATTTATATTATATATAAAACAAAATTTTTATTATTAATTTTTGATGGTTTTTATATAATTGAACGTGTTATTTTTAATTAATAGATATTTATAATCTTAAATTAAGTTGATTTTTTTATATTGTACATAATTTTCTTATTCTTATAGATTTTATTAGTTAGTATAGCATTAGAATTTTGAAATTTTATTAACAAGTCAAAAAGAAAATAACTAACTTACAAATATAATTAATTAATTATAGAAAGTAATGTGGACCTATGAATTGAATTTTTTATGACCTAATAATATGTTAAAGTTTATTTTTAATAGGAAAATAAGATCTAATGTCCATACTTTTCAAACTCGTTTTTATTAATAATTATCTACAAATTTAGAAATTTTTTTAATAACAACAAAAAAAAATTAATTAATTTTTAGAAACTTTAATAATAACAATAAAAAGAAATTAATAAATTTTTATATATATAATTAACTATAGATGATTACGTGTACCAATATAATTGAATCTTTAAATCATGTGTGGACACCCTTAGAGGTCTATAGTATTTATAATTTATTTTTATCTATAACTAATTAACAAATATTTTAGTTAAAGAAGTTCAAAAGTCTTTTACCAATGGCTAACAATATTTAAGTCAAAAACATTAATTCTTTTCTTTACTTATTATTTCTATTGACTTCACCAAGAATATGTTCACTTTTTGACTATTTGCCTTTTATTCTTATTCTATTTACTATTTTAATTTATATATCAAAAAATATTTGTAAATGTGAATTAGTTTTGTTAATCTGTATACTGTTAGCTAGAACATCAATTAAAATGAGTTTAAATATTTATATTTCTGTGTCAAAATAAAATCAATAAATAAAACTCGACCAATATTTTAATATTAACTATATTTAAAATAGACGAGTTTTGGATATACTAAAATCTAATTGAGATTGTAATTATTATGTCAAATATTGTTTAGATCAAAATTTTGTAGCAAAAGTATATTCGTTTTTTGTAAATGTAACAAAAATGACATAAAGTTGTTCAAATCATAATATTTTTTGTCTTTATTTTTTTTTATAAAAACCTATATATGTCTAATTTTAAAAATAGCATATCTGATTAAACACTTGTAATTTAATATACCAAAAACCACTTAAAAGTGTTAAAAAAACAATCAAATTTTATTTAATAAACATAATATTGACATGAAAATATACAATAATACCTTAATTCTTCTAACCAAAGAAAATAACATCTATCATCATCGTTAGCTTCATTCTTGTTATATATTGGTTGTTTCATATCATATCTGAATATTTTTGCCTTCAAATAATTATAATTTTTATAAGTAATAGGTATAATATTTTTTTTTTAAACTATTAATCTTTGTAATAACTTACAATAAACAATGGTGATAAAATTATTATATTATAATAAATAAAGTGATCTTTAAACATGAATTTATTTATATTATATGTAAAACAGCATTTTATTATTAATTTTAAATGGTTCTTATATAATTGAAAGTGTTATTTTTAATCAATAGATTTTTATAATGTTAGATTAAGTTGATGTTTTTTTATTCTTTATAATTTTCTTATATTTAAAATTTTTATTACTTAGTATAATATTAGAATTTAGAAATTTTCTTAATAAGTCAAGAAAGAAAATAACTAACTTAAAACATATAATTAATTACAAAAAATGATGTGGATCAATGATTTTTTTATAATTTATATGATTTTTATAATTAAATAATATGTTAACTTTTTTATTGTTAATAAGAAAATAATATCTAATTTCATATTCTTTAAACTCGTTTTTATCAATAATTATCTAAAAATTTAGAAATTTTCTTAATAACAATAAAAATAAAATTAAATAATTTTTAGAAACTTTACTAATAACAATAAAATAAAATTAATTAATTTATATATATATAATTAACTATAGATGATGATGTGCACTAATAGAATTGAATCTTTTAAATCTATATGGATATACTTAGAGGCATATAACATCAATTTTTATTAATAATAGATTAACCAGAGCATATGCAGTAGATGAGTAAAATTTTGTTCGTTGGTGACAAAAAAAGACTTTTCTTTCTTTAACATGCTATAACCTTCATATGACACGCTATATTTACAGTATTCTTGCTATTTATTGAAAACACATAAACCAAAGAAAAAAACCAATCTTTATTGACACGTTTAGCCCTCTTTTTCTTTTTAATTAACCTTAGTTATGGAATGGTTGGTGGGCGTAAAAATATGTAAATACAGGTTGAAATAGAGAGTATTGAGAAGATGATGGACTATCCAGGCGTGGGTCCCAACCAACCTGGTAGACGTTACAATGGACCAATGGTAAACACCCTCCGCGGTCTGAAGAACCAATAATGGAGAAAAAAATATGTAATATTTGGATCAAGCCATCCTTGATTATTATTATCTATAATGATTTTTCATATTACACTTTAGTTATCAATGGCTAGAGTGTCTACAAAATTCTCAATCCAGTATTTTATAAACTGTGATTCAAGAAATTATGTCTATTAGCTAGTTCCATGATTTGAAAGATTACGGAATTTATTTTCAACTCGATTTTGAAAATACTAAAAATTAAGGTATATATTAATGATATGTCCAATAATACGGTTCCGACCAATACTTAAATATTATAATTTACTTATTTTTATTTCTTATATATATACATACATAAATTTACGTATATATTTTTTTTTAAAATTTAACCATACATCATAAAAATATATATTTCGATACATATATTTTGTTATTTTCTTTTAACATATAAAAGCCATATTTTGATTTTTTCACAAATATGCATGCGGACATGAATATTAGTTGCACAAAAGTCAAAGTCGCATGTGAATCGGTCATGCATGCATTTTGGTAACCTTGATTACAGTTAAATTTAATTTTAATTATTAGACAACTTATATTATTTTTTAAATCTCTATATATCCTAAGAACGGTGAGATGGTTGATATGCATACATGTGCGGGCCAACCATCTACCCGCTCTTAGGATAAGTAAAGATGGTATAATTTATTTTGTTTTAATTTGCAATATATATATATATGTATTAGCAAGTTAATATTGTCTAAGGGGAAAATAAAGAACATTATAGATAATATTCAAAAAATATTATAAAATTTTTAATTATTATTTATTATAATTTTTATATTTACAATTATATGTCACTCTTAATGCTAAAATGAAAAACAATTAAGATAAATCGGTTTCAAAATGCATAAAACAATATAAATGTTTGTGTGATTATTGTTAATCATTAAAACTGTGTAAATATACAAGCATAAGATTTGCATAATGTATGAAAAAAAAATCAATACTTAAATATTACAACTAATTATATCTATCAAAAAATCTTTTATTTATATGTGTTGGAGCCAACCACCTAGTAATTAAAAAGCGTGTTGTATTATAAATTTGTTACTTGCCTTCATACACATAATCCGATTGAATTGTATAAATATGATGATTAAAAAACTAATCAGCTAATACAAAAATATTATTTTGTAATTAAAACTCTCTGACAAGAAATGTTCCATGGCTTGAGAACAAATAACTCTTGCAAAAAACATTTCATGGCGATCAAAATGGATATGAGTAAGGCTTACGATCGGATAGATTGGCCGTTTATTAGGCATTTAATGAAGAAATTAGGATTCACTGAAAAATGGATTAATTGGATTATGACTTGCATCAAATCAGTCCAGTACAGAATTCTGATCAATGGGAGTCTAACCGGAAATGTCCATCCAAGAAGGGGCCTTCAACAAGGGGATCCTTTATCACCGTATCTCTTCATTCTTTGTACAGAAGCTTTAATTGCCAATGTTAAAAGAGCAGAGAGGGATAAATTACTCACTGGCATAAGGATTGCCCGAACTAGTCCATCGGTCTCACATTTGCTTTTTGCGGATGATAGTCTTTTTTCTGTAAGGCCACGCAGGCTGAGGCGACTATACTGTTGCAACTCTTACAGCGATATGAGGCCGCATAAGGTCAACAAATTAATTTCACGAAATCTTCAGTACAATTTGGGCACAGAGTCCCACAGGCGACAAGGGAACTATTACACAATACGCTAGGCATCACACAGTTAGGGGGAATGGATTCATATCTGGGAATTCCGGAGAGCCTGGGAGGAGCTAAAACGAAGGTTTTCAAATTTATTTTAGGAAGGAAACAGAAACGGGCTAATGGATGGACATCGAAAATGTTATCCAAGGGAGGAAAAGAAGTTCTCATCAAATCAGTACTTACAGCAGTTCCGACATTCACGATGTCCTGTTTCAGATTACCAAAATCTATTACTACAAAGCTAACAAGTTCAGTGGCTCAGTTCTGGTGGAGCAACAAAGGTTTACACTGGATGGCGTGGAGAAAGCTTTGTAGACCAAAAGCAGAAGGTGGACTAGGTTTTCTAGTGATAGAAGACTTTTAATACAGCCCTCCTGGCTAAACAATTTTGGCGACTCATCGAAGCTCCAGACTCACTTTTTGCAAGGGTATTCAAAGGGAGATATTTTAGGGACGGAACACCAATGGAACCGACCCGATCATATTCTCCATCCTATAGATGGAAGAGCATCACAACTGCTCGATCTCTGGTTAACAACGAACTTATCAAAAGAGTTGGGTCAGGGCATTCGATTTCAATATGAAATGATCAATGGATCCCATCCTCACGCCCGAGATCAGCTACTAGTAAAGGGTTTAATTATTACCCTGAGCTAACAGTTAATCAATTGATTGACTCCCAAACATCAACGTGGAATAGACCACTATTGGAACAACTGATAGATAAGGAAGACATCCCTCTTATCACAGGATTGGCGACAGCAAAGGAGTATCGTCAAGATCGATGGGGATGGAGTTTCACCAAATCGGGAAGATACACGGTTAAATCGGGTTACTTGACAGAGCAACTATACCCAGATAAGGAATCTTTAAGTTTTTTTTGGACCAGATATAAGTCAATTACAGGCAAAAGTATGGACCATTAAATGTCCACCAAAGTTGAAACACTTTATGTGGCAAGTCCTCTCTGGGTGTTTAGCAGTAACAGCACGGCTGAAGGATCGGGGGATAAACTGTGATACACAATGTAGCAGATGCGGGGCAGAGATAGAAACCATAAATTATACCCTATTCGAATGTCCTCCGGCAGTTCAGGTATGGGCCTTATCGCCAATACCGACTCCTATTGATCGATACCCTACCGGAGCATTATACACTAATATGGCATACTTATTCTGACACCTTCCAAATCAAGAAAATATGAAGGTATACCCATGGGTAATGTGGTATATTTGGAAAATGTGTAATGAAAAGATTTATACAAACAAGATGAGGGACCCTAGGGATATCGTCAAGCTTGCAGTGTCAGAGGCACATGCATGGGATGGGGCACAAACTGAGGATACAGAAATAAGCATTCCACGGAATATCCAAATTACTCAGGACAAGGAGGGGGTCATCTGCTACACGGATGGATCATGGAAGGAGGATGATTCGAATTCAGGACTAGGATGGTATAGTGAAGAGATAGGTACTATGGGTGTATTAATGGGAGCCCAGAAAGTAGGGAGGAGTCTGACACCTCTTCACTCAGAACTTGAGGCATTAATATGGGCAATGCACTGTATGTTGGATGCAGGGAGGCAACAGGTGACGTTCTTAACAGACTGCTCAGAACTTTTATCGATGGTGTCTGATCTACAAGGATGGCTAGCTTTTGCTCTTCACCTAGAGGAATACGAAGTAACCAGGCAGGAGTTTCAGATGTTCACAATCTCAAAAATTCCTCGCGCACAGAATTCAAAGGCGGACAAGTTAGCTCGAAGTGCTCGTCACCATCTTTACCATCTGTATTATGTAAACTCAACTCCCCCAGAATGGTTAACATCATTCTAAGGATTTAGAAGCTGTTGACAAAAAAAAAAAAAAAAAAAAACTCTCTCTGACTGTGATTCTAATAATTAATGATTAAAAAAGTAAGATGTATTAATGATTATATCATTTGAAAGAATTCTCAAATTAATGAATATGCATGCTTTAGGAGGCTATAAATATGAAATCTTCTCCTTGTCAAATGCTCCCAAATCATCAATAAATACTCTCAAATCATCAATAAATAAGCATTTTCACTTCTTTTTTAACATCTACTTTGATTAAGGTCTAAGTGATTCTCGCATCCACAAAGATGAAGATGGTGGTTTTCATCTCGTTCTTGTTTCTGTTTCCATTGTGTTCTTCAGATACTCACAAATCAAATTAATAGATAATTCATATCTAATTGTAACAAAGTTTTATTTTGTATATTTTTAATAGTTTGAAATCTATATAGTATATAAATTTTTGTATTTTGTGTATTTGTAGTGGTTTGAAAATCTATATAGTATTTAGAAGTTTTTGTATTGTATTTCTATTCTAAGTAACAAAGTTTTCTCAGAATTTAAGATTTTCTTTAACTTGGAAATCATTCAAAATTTATTAAAATTCACCGCAAATTAAATATTACATTTTTAATATTGAAAAGCACTTGATTTGAACAAGCACTTAAATATCATATAACGAATACCTAGACATTTTAATAACAATTTACTAATTAACATTTCAATAATATAAACCTGATTTTGGATTTCTAAATCCATTAGAATACATAAACTCATAACCTTATTAAGTTTTAAAAAATATTAATTTTTCTATGCTTGATAAGAAAATCTTCAAAAATTGGTTATTTGATTTTCAAAAAAAAAGAAATTATGTTAACAATGATAATCATTTTATATCTGAAGAATAATGAATTCTTCTTTATTTTTATTCTTTATAATTCTTTATAATTTTTTACCATTTATTAATATTTTTTTTTCATATCATTCCTTCTCGTTTCTTATTTAAAGAAATTAGAGAACAAAGTTATTTCTTATCAAATTTTAAAATATTTCTTTTTTTCCATGCATTTTATTTCATTCATTCCAGTTATTTTGTTTCTCTTAATTTTTAAATTTTCTTTCTAATTTATATTTTAATATGGTCACCACTTATAGCCTAGTTGCTTATAACGAGTTTCATATCCAATGGATTTACATCTTAAATGGTTTTTTTTAAGGGATTGAGGAGATCCATGGAGCTTATATATTATTACAGATTTGAGCTTATTGTTATAGATCTGAGTTTATTTTTGCAGATCTGAGCTTATAGTTAAAAAAAAAATTGTAGATTTTGTTGTAGATCTATTTTTTTTGTTGCATAGTTGAATTTTGTTGATTTTGTTGCAGATCTGGATTTTGTAAATATAGTAGATTTTGTTGCAAATCTGAATTTCAACATTTTTCTTTTCTTATTATTACATATCTGAGCTTATTTATATTTATGGTTTTGTTCTACAGATCTCAATTTTACTTGACACTGCCGGATTTAAGTGATTTTAAGGCTCAAAATCTTGACTGTGGAACCATATAGTCATGGTATTTTAGCTCTAGTTGCGAAATGTTATGTGGCTATAGCAAGTTTTTTTACTACTGTAATTATGTTATTTTGTGATTATAATTTAGTTACTAGTTATAACAAATTTTTTGATATTATTTTTGTCATAATTTATAGCGGATCAGTGATGTAAATAAAGTAAGAATTTGTTACAAATATGTGAGAAGTTTTTTTGTCATAACTTGTGATCTAATTGTGATAGTATTTTTTGTCATAAACTATATCGTTTTTGTCACTGTTTTAATATCGTTACAAGTGGTGACAAATCATTACTATTGTTAATCATCACACCATGTATGACGTTTTTATAACTAAAATAGACTTGTGGAGTTTTTATTGTGATCTTTTATTGTCAATCATCACATCATGTTATGACGTTTTTATAACTAAAATGGACTTGTGAAGTTTTTTGTGATCTTTAATAATTTGTAACATTACCGTTACAATATAATTTTGTGACGGAAAAATTATACATTGTGACATAAAAAATTGTAACAATATTTACTTTTTTGTAGTGATTATATGGTGTCATTGGTCAGAATCAGACTTCTGCCGCAAACTTCAGCCACAGACTTCAGTCATAGACATCTTTTTCAGTCGTTTTAGTTTAATACTGGTTTCCTATGCGAATTTTAAGATATATAATCAGTGATCCTTAAATGTTTGTTTATTTAAAGGGTCTACTTTATATGTAATGTTGGATTGTATTGAATGATTTGTATCATATTCTCATATTATGTGTCTTTATGTATTATGCAAAGTAGACTTCACTGTCAGATTTCATATGCAGACTTCGTAACCTCTATGTAAGAATAGTAGAGGACTTCGTATGCAAACTTCTTTGTCAGACTTTATATGCAGACTTCTCAATTAGACTTCTCTAGTAGACTTCACAAGTATACTTATATTACATAACATAGGGTTTATCTCAATAGATTTATATTACATAATAGACTTCCGAAGTAAACTTCTTACTCAGACTTCTTCCTAAACATCTTACTCAGTCATCATCATACTTTTTTCTTCACATCTTATAACTTAGTCATCAACATCCTTGAACCCTTAATAACAGAAGAAAATTAATTATATTTTAACTATAAGAAACAAGCATGTAAAAATTAATAAATAACATAAACTCTTAGAAATAACACTAGCCACATTTTTCTCCCACAAAACATCAATCTTTTCACCATAATTCACCACTTGGTGATTTACGCATTCCTTATAAATCAATGTATACTAAGTAAGCTACACCTGAAGTCTACTACTAATAAGCTAAGTAAATAACACAAGAAAAATAATTAAAGCTAAACTATAACAAACAAACATGACAAACACATACATAAGAAAGACCAATAAATAGTACACACTTGAGATTCAAAGAATTAATTTATTTGTTATAAATTTCTGATCAAAGAATTTTATTAAAAAAAAATAAAGTTGCAGACTTCAAACGAAGTCTACTAAGTAGACTTCACCTGAAGTCTGCTACTAATAAGCAAAATAGCAAATAATACAATAAAATTAATTAAAGCTAAACTATAACAAACAAAAATGTCAAACTCATACATAAGCAAGACCAATAAATAACACACACTTAAGAGTCAAATGATAAATTTTATTTGTTACAAATTTCTGATCAATGAAATTTATAAAAAAATTAAAGTCGCAGACTGCAAACAAAGTCTACTATGTAGACTTCACTTGAAGTCTGCGGGCTAATAAGCTAATACCAAATAAAACAAGAAACTTGATTTCATCAAATATATATATATATATATATATAATTTAAACATTTAAACTGATACAAATGTAAGTACACTTACTAAAACAATCGCAAGACCAATAAAATCTTTAAAAATCATTGTAAATTTGATGAAAATGTGTTTAAAAAAAGAGAAATAGTAGACTTCGTTGGACGTCTACTTGAGTAGACTAACAATGAAGTCTACATAAGTATACTTCGTATGAAGTCTTCAAAGAAGTCTACTCACTCCAAAAAATCTATTCGAGAAGTCTACGTAAAAAAAAGTTTGTTTTGCAATTGATCAAACTTTAACTTTTTGTAAGAAGTCTACTCGTGAAAATAGACTTCAGATCTACAATTGACCAATATTGACTTTTCAGAGTAGACGAAGTCCAAAACACGGAAAAATATTACGTAGTAATTGCAAAGTCAATAGATAAGTCGTTCGGACCTCTGAGAAAAATAATGCACTGGCCGTCGACAGGAGCAAAAACCATAGGTCCGAGAGAGGACTTAGGTGTGCTCACCAATAGAGACAGTCGGGGTGTTACAAATTGTTTTTCTCCTTTAAAAGATTTAAAAAAGACAATCATAAAATTATCTTTCCAAATCAAGGAAATCTGTAGCTAACCATTTTTTTTTTTTTTTTTTTTTGCAAACATATATGTATTTTTTATAAAAAATTAAACCAAAAAATGTTGCTATCAAAGAAAGTTATATGAATTGTTAATAAGGTAGACATAGAGAACCAATAGATGGCATGGAGAACCTCATCCTCAATCTAGGCTTTTAATTTAATATTTTCAGTCTATATAATTTCTTTTGATATTTTTGATGTTCACAGAATAATATTCCTTTAGCTCTTTTCTTTCTAGTTATCGTTTTATATTTTTTTAACACAAATTAAATAATTTTTTTTTTGTCGTATGTGGATAATATTAAAAGCTCATAAAGGACAAAGCAGCATACAATCTCTGTTGGGCCAAAATAAAACATTGAAACCAAAATATAGGCCTTCAACACGTGGAAAATGCGTGTAAACAAAAGAAATAAGACATGTGTTCAATAACTAAAAGAGCATGAGCAGCACTGCGATCATCATCGGAATAATCCACCGCCGATACAATTGAACTAAGAAACGCTGCAAAACTGCTTTGAATCCATCCTGCTGCTTATTCCTTTTGCGTGTGGCCGCCAGAAGAAGATGAGAAAACTTACTTTCACCATTAGAAATTAGAATAAAGAGTCACCGAAAGTGAAAGTGAATAGGATATTCACCGGACCGCCTCTGAGAAGTGCCAGTTCTGCAGATCATGCATCTCAATCACTCAAGATAACTCCCAAATCTCAAATCAACTCCGCTAAAGAAACCTCATCTTTGCAATCACGACGATTTATTAATAGAAAAGAGAAGGAATTGCTCTTAGGGGAGAAGATCTAGCATAACTAACGGAAAGAGATTCATCAAATTCGTATGGAATAAAGATAAAAACAAACAAAAGGAAAACAGAACATTGTCGGAGAACTTAGAATCCGATAAATAGAAAGTAAAATCCGATCAACGGAAAAGAAGATCCGATTGACGGAACTATAAAACAGCCAAAAAGCCGATCAAATCGGATCAAAGAAAGAACTCTCTCGCTCTGAAAGATTTTAGAGCAAATTAAAAAAATAAATAATTTTCGATTTACTTTTGTTTTGTTTGATATGAGTAATTAATAAACTAAAAAGTAGGAATAAAATTGGAAAAAATTCTATCATAAATATACATTGAAAACTGAAAACGGCAAATATTTTGTAACAAAAAAGTAGGTTTAGAACAGATAATTAAAACAAAACGGAAGAAGTATGGGAAAAATGCTATTTAAATATTGAACTTTCAAATTTCAGCCAATCTAAGCATCATCTTTTGTGTGATCCATTTTGATAACAAACTTTTCGTTGACCAATGTTAAAATCACAAACTTATGTTGACTCGGCCATTTTAGGCACGACGTTAATATCACTAACAGATTGACTAAACGCCGTTTGGTCAAGGTCTGTTAGTGAATTCAATATCATGCCTAATATGGCCAGTCAACATAAGTTTGTGATTTAAAAGATAATCAATATAAAAGTTTGTGATTTAAACTGTCCACGCAAGACTTAATACTTATAATGGCCAAAATTTAAAAGTTTGGCATTTAAATGATATTTTCCTCTTTTTCTACTAACTAAACTTCAATTTTATCAGTTTACATAACTGCAAAATCAAGTAAATCCAAACTAATTAAAAAATATATTTAAATGTAAATTAAATTTACATTACACCAAAACAACAAAAAATGAAAAGATTGAGTTTAACTTAAAAAAATCAATTTAACCACATCTAAGGACTTTCTAAGAATGCAAATCTTACAAAAGATTGTGATACATAAATGACTTGTTGAGTGCAATCCATAAGTTAGAGAAGACTATCGACTAATTGCGTGTGACTAATGTCTCCATTATTACGATAACTTTCATATTTAGTTATTTACATAACTGAACTATAAAAAAGATTTGCTTTGTGTAGAGTGTATATTTCATACTTTTTTTCTTTTTTCTTTTCCAAAGATGCCAAACACAAAAAAAAACTTGTTCTACTTTGTTAGCACTATCATAATAGAATATTAATTTGGTTTACGTTTAGTATATAGAAAATCCATAAAACAGTGATCATTTATTGCTCATGATCACATTTTTACTGAAAAAATTGAGTTTCAAGTTGTGGGAGAGAACTGTAGTAATCTTACCATCTTGAACTATTTGGGTTTTGTTTAGAAAATTACATTGTTAAGTGAATCATGTGTTATCTCAAACAACCTCAATAGGTTAAGTTTAAGCTGTTTTTTCATCAGTTTTATTGCTAATTACAAACTTCAAAAACCTTAAGATTCTTAATCTTTCACATTGTATAATCTTAAGTTTGAGATATTTTTTTTAATTGAAATAAAAGTTACCGTTTTGTAAAAAAAATATCATTTAAATGCCAAACTTTTAAATTTCAGCCATTATAAGCATTAAGTTTTGCGTGGATAGTTTAAATCACTAACTTTAATATTGATTATCTTTTAAATCACAAACTTATATTGATTGGCCATATTAGGCATGACATTGAATTCACTAATAGACATTGACCAAACGGTGTTTAGTCAATCTGTTAGTGATGTTAACGTTGTGCCTAAAATGGCCAAGTCAACATAAGTTTGTGATTTTAACATCGGTCAACGAAAAATTTGTTATTTAAATGGATCACATAAAAGATAATGCTTAGATTGGCTGAAATTTGAAAGTTCAGCATTTAAATGACCTTTGTCCCATATCTTTATTTGCAAGTCAACCATTAATTTACTCAGTCAAAATGGCAATCACTTTAACACTTTAGTAACGGCAGATGCTAGTTTTATTTCCCAATATATATACAAGTAATAAGCTTCGAAATAAATACGTTCATCTTTTTGATCAGAAGAAGGCTTTCCAGTTTCAGGATGAAGCTTGTGGTTTTCATGTTATTCTTGCTTATGCTTTCATTGTATTCTTCGGGTAAGAATACATTAAAATGGCTGATCCCGACATAAATATTATATATATATATATATATATATATACATTTGAAGTGGTAAATATTTTACAGGATATGAGGAAGGTGGCGGATTTACTCGGAATGACCGATACTCTTCGAACAAGGTATATATGCAGTATAAATAAAATTTTCATTTTTTGTATTTTCATTATAAAAAGAGTTATCCCGTAAATTTATTTCATCGATTAAGAATAAATATCATCAGTCAAACAAAACGTAATTGGTAATGACGTAAAATAATTAGGTTGAAGAGCCTATTGATAGGATGATGGACTATCCAGATCCAGGCCCAAACCCAAAACACGACCCGACAATTCCTCCGCCTCCGCCTCCGATGAAGAAGACATGATGGACCCACCCAAATTATGTAAAACGATCATATTGAATCATTCCATCTTTATAATAAATTGAAAATGTTTCAGAGACATTTTTTTAATGCAACTGCGTTATGGTTTCTTCATCAAATTTGTTTTTCAATTGACACTTCTAGTTTCTTCATGGAATTGGGAATATTGTAACTCAACAAGATTGGGGTGGGGAAAACAAACGAACCGAATCAAACCGAACTGAACCAATCGAACTCAAACCAACCCAAACCGAACCATAGCTTCTACCAAAACATTTAGAGTTTTTGTCAACTCGAATGGTTCGGTTCGGTTTAGTTTTAACCGAACTAAAATCCAATATATTTATTAATTAAGTAATAATATCAAATTAATATTAATGATAAGTTCTTATAATTAACTAATATCAAATTTTATAATTATATATTCATATTTATTTTAAAAAATTATTTAAATTATTATATTTACATCTTTACATTGCTCGATTTGTTAATATTATTAATTATTTATTTTATATTTTATAAATTAATTTGTGTTAACCAATTTAAAAACCAAACTGAACCAAAGTAAACCGAACCGAAATAAATCGAACAACCAAACCAAATTAATATTGGTTGAGTTCAGTTTGAATATTTATAGAACCAAATTACCCAAACCGAACCAAACCCGAACCGAACCCGAACTTAAACCGAAATGCCCATTTTACAAGAAAGCTCCCGAGTTTGATCTTTTCAGTTTCGTTTCAAGTTTCAGTCCGTCATCATTCTCATGTGAATACTGAATACAACCTTGAGATAACCGGAACCTGGTTTAAATGGTTCAGAATCAACATAAGCATCATGATGAGTTCAGGATCATTTTGGCTCCGGTCAAGCTTACTGTCCGCTTTTTTTTTTTTTTTTCAGTTTGGTCTAGTTCAGTTTACATAATCGACTTTCCCAACATATAAAGTAGATAATATTTTCTCTATATTAAAAAAAATAAAGAGAAAAGAGGAAATTGCCAATCATCCGGTTCAGTAAACCGCTTCAACAGATAACCGATATTATGATCTTTCAGACTTTCAGTACTCGTCCAAGAAAGTGTAAAGAGTGTCATCTTTCTTGGTTTTGCGTCGACTAAGCAAAGCCTTGAGCAGTCGTTTGCTCTTGCTCGGTTGTTGTTGCTCTGTTTCTTTCTTGTTTTCTTTTTCGAACGCGACCCTAACCGAAGCAGATCTTCTTGGTTCTGATGGATACTGAAAAATGCAAAAGAGAAGAAGAATCAAGAAGAAACAAAAAAAAAACAGAGCTTTCTAGTTGAATTATGTTCGAATCGAAGCTTTTTTAATTACCCGTATAGGAGTAATAGCTCTGCTCTTGCTTGGTGTAGTTGGCCGGCTGATTGATGCTGACTTCCGAGTAGCGACGGATCCCGATCTTAGCAGAGGAAACCGATGCGGTGAAACCGATCTCTTATCTGATTATATCACACAAAAACATGTAAAAAAAGATCGGTTTTTCAACACCAAGACGTTGCGGTTTCTTTTACCTTGCTCTTTCTTTGGCATTGTGGACGTAAACGAAAAGGTTGCTGATCGTTGAGGTGGTTGCCGTGGAGATGGAGTCTGAGATGTTGATTTTCTGTAAAAAGGCAATAATACTTGTTTAGGTGTAAAGATAGAGGTTTTATGTGATTTCTTGAGCAAGGAGCTTATACCTAACAGCAGCAGGTGGTGGAGGTGTTTCCCGGATTGTAGCACGAACAGCTTCGAGAGACACAGAACAAAAACAAGAATCAAAGGAAAGAAATCTTGAATCTTGGAATATATACGACAAGAAGCATAGGAAAGATTTAAACTTACCATTTCGGAATTGGTTCCAGTCATCTGCATCCTCTAAACTGCTTCCAAAGTACTTGAGCTTTTCAAGATTCGTAGCAGTCATGATTTCACCAGCTGATCAAGTACGCAGCTTTTGCTCGTGAGTCCCGTGAAATTTCTAACTCGAAATCCAGAGAGAGAGAGAGAGAGAGAGAGTTTACACTTTACCGGGTAAGATGTAACGTTTATGGAACTTTGGAGTCTCAATGACAAGTGATTGCTGTGAACGCCCTTCATGATCCATATACTCTTGGCACATCCTTAGTCTCTATAACCACCAATATAAGCATCATCAATCTGAGAAAGAACATAAAGTAGGAACCTTTTTACGCATTAAAAAAAACAAGTTTGGTGAGGAACTTTTATCTACCTGTTCGATGCAAGATACTCGTAGTTCGGTCTCTGTTACTTCATCGACCTTTTCATCGATGAAGTCATTCACTTTGTAAGTAATAGAGCCTAAATGGTCAACTGTGTTGACCAAAGCCTTCACTGCGTAATCTTTCAGTGTCTCTACAACTCTGCATGTTAACACGAGAGAACAACTATTGAGAAACAACCCGAGAAAAACAAAAGAAACAATTTTAATGACACAATTAGTCTGAAACGCTGATGAATACTAAAGCTTACATCTGCCTTTTATCGTCAGTTGTGTAAGATAGTTCGAAATACTCAGCTGCTGAATACAACTGCGTTCGCAAATTCCTCAAGTCCTGAGAAACAAAAGAAGAAGCAGAAGCTTATATCATTTTCATTTCACTAAATCTATCGGTTTTACGCATAGAAAGAATGTTACAAAACATTAGTGCTCGATAGCATTCACGGAGAGACTTAAAGTGCTATCAGAAACAAGACTAAAGAGCCAGAAAAAATTTGCAAATTCAGAATCTACCTTAAGACCATCAGAGAAGAGCATGCTTTGCTGCATAGAGACCTCATCGTAATTCGAAGCTTCTTGAGACTCGGGCATTGTAGCTACTGCACTCTTTTTCTTCTCCTCAAAGAGAGGGACAGCAGAATCTCAACCTTGTCACTGTGGAAAAAAGAAATCGCCATATAAGAATGAAGATAGATCAAACTTCATTCTTTATACAAACTTCTTTTTTAGACTTTCCAACAACAGTCACATTTTCTGAATTAATAAGCTGCAAGCAATCTATTCGTCTACGAAGTGTATGAGAGAGTAATCTTCGAATTGTGAGATAGCAGCAATCAATAAGGGCAGTGATGTTGAACTCTTTTCAGGTTAAAGGATTGATTTTCTGAGATAAAAAAATCTCAAAGAACGAAAACATTGTGCTGTGCAGAAGTTGTTATAGTAGAAGAATCTTCAATAACAAAACTATTTTGCTTTGATTGATCCATATAAACTAATAAGATAAAAAGAAGAAACAGACAAGAAGTAGAATCCAGAGCTCTAAAAAGCAACCAACAGTTTGATCTAAAGCGAAATAGATTTTCTTTGAATCTTTTATTAGTACTCTTTCAACTCTATATCAGAAAGGGACATAAAAGTTTCAAAAATTCCCAAGAAGGAAACTATGATTAAACAACACAAACAAATAAAAAAGAAAGAGAAATTTGCTAAGAATGAAGAACCCAGTAGACGAAAAGTTTCGACCTTTCGACTAATTGCAACCGAAATTTCAGATGATGAGAGTAGAATCAAACCTGCAAACTATAAATGTTCAATGTATCCCTCTCCATCTCTCTTGCTCCTTTTTCTGGTGTTTACGCGGATCCAATTCGTCTGAAACAATGAAGATTTGAAGACAGGGAAGACAGTAACAGTTCGAATTTCGACAGAGAACGCGGAAGAAAGTGAGTATATGTCTAGTGATTGTGTGGAGATTTTAAGGAAGGAGGTGAACAATGTCTTGTAGAATACAGAAACCTCTGACTAAACCCACTTTTGTCCCGTCATTTGCGGAGAAACGCTCGCTCTTTTTGCTCGCTCGGTTCTTTTTTGTTTATTTGCATATACATTTTGCCGATCGAAAAACAAAGGAGGAAGCTTTTTTTATTAAAGGTAATAAAAACAATATTAAAAGTAAATAAATAAATAAAAATTACAATAGTGTTCACAAGATTAAAAAAAAGTATTACAATAGTTATTCACCATAGATTTCAGCTGCCTTGAGCCAATGGACATTGTTAAATTTAATTACCCTCTATATATTATAACTCCTTCGTTTTTTTTATATAAGATATTTTAGAAATTTTTAAAAAAATATATATAGTTGACATTCGTAAAATTAATTATATTTTTATTATTTAAATTGTTTAAATTTTGCATATTTTTTTCTATTGATTAAATTATTTTAGAATTGATGTTAAAACATATTTTATTTTAAAAAAATATATAATTAAATGATTTTTTAATTTATGTGTAAGAACCTTAAACATCATCTAATAAAAAATAGAGAAAGTATATTTTTGGTTGTCTTGTCGACTAAACTAATTTAAAAATAGAGAAACGGATAATTATATTTCATACTATCACCTTTTTATTTATAAATAAACAAATATTGACAAATCTCATTCCCATGTCATGGCTTTGTGTTTAGGACATTAGGTTAGCTAGTTATATGACCAACAATTCCATGTACTTTTTTAAAACAAAATACTACAAAACGAAGAACATGCAATGATTTAAAGGAAGCACGTCTTTCGACAGCTATGGAATTCTTTATTATATTTTCTGAGGAAAACTATATACAACCCCATGAATGTGTTTCCTCTGTGTCATTCTTCTTTTACTCGGAGCATTTGAGAGTGGTTGGTTACTATAATTAAAGCGATCATCATTTTGTGCAAAGTTATATCATCAGTTACTTCATATCACCACCAACTAAACATTTTGGTGAAACCAATTAAATATTAGTAAATGCAACCGACAAGTAACTTGATCACTTTAGCAAATCTATTTCTTCAGCCTCGTTCCAAAATTTTTATACAGTAGTCGTTAAGCCTACTTTGTTGGCTTTTATACTTCTGGCGGATCGGTTTAACCAGACCAAGCCGATCGAAGTAGAAATGGTGATTTTTCTTTTTGATTAGACCGTGACATAAAAGAAAACTCGAGAGTACACGTTCATTTATTAATGT
Source organism: Thlaspi arvense (assembly GCA_911865555.2). Lineage (NCBI taxonomy): Eukaryota > Viridiplantae > Streptophyta > Magnoliopsida > Brassicales > Brassicaceae > Thlaspi > Thlaspi arvense. The sequence continues at coordinate 6,103,063 of OU466861.1, forward strand.
CATATACAATTATGTAACAAAGAAGATACATTTAAACAAGACAATTAAGAATTAACCAACCACACACTTGTAAGTTTTTTTATTCAAGCAAACAAAAAAAAAAGGTTAAAGATATTTCTTCTAATGATCATGTCTCCAGCCTCTCTTCCCAAACCCGGTAGGACTTTGACTAGGACTAACCGGTTTACGTCGGATATCTGTTTTCGGGTTAGGACTCCTAGGACCGGGATAACTAGCTGTTACTGCTCCACCCGAACTTGACGAATCACAACCCGACCCGTTGATCGAACCATTTTTGGTCGAGGAGTTCCAATACGGCATAAAAGATGTTCCTTGAAGCTTCACGGTCGTGCCTTGGTCTCGAACTTTAGCCTTTGCAGATGCGGTTGGAGCCATATAGCTTGGTATATGGGCCGGGCTTTTCCGTTGCTTATGGGCTTGTCTATATGATCCTCTGTCTATATACTCTCGATCAATCAAACCGATTATCTTGTCTTTGAGACTATTCGGAGTGGTCACGTCCATTTCCACCGTCTTCTCCGATACATCATCATCGGGTGTGGTTGTGCCAGCTGTGGTTGCTGCGGCTGTAGGGAAAGGCGGATACGGAGGAGGATTATACTGTCCGGGACCGGGACTCGAACCGGGGCCGGTTTGACGGCCTGTGTATGGTTGGGATGACATCCAATGGTCAAGCCAATTCCAAGCCCATTGAGGTCTATCAGGCCCATTAGCAGAAAATCCAATTGCATCGTCATCATTTGGGTGTTGCATTTGCCGCTTCAATATGAAAGATACAAAGATTAAGGATAAATAGTAATACAAAGGTTTCCGATTTCGATGTAACAATAATTTCCATATTAATTTTTCTCGACTAATAAAAACCTATTTGTGAAAAACAAATTATTAGGAAAAAGAGAGATGACCAACCTGGTAGGTGTATGCATAAGCAAGAGCCCTCTCTCTTTTCATCATTCCCTCACTCCTCTCTTTTTCCTGTATTATCAAAATACTGTTAACTAATTTTTTCTAAGAGCATATTGTAGAACATAGTACGTACGATTTGCCAACATTACATTTCCTGGAGTTTGGTACAGGCTGGTTCGGTTCACTTCGTGCAATTTCTTCGGTTTCTCTCGATCGGTTTGGAGATTCGCAAACCCTACAAATATTTATGTTCACTATTATTAATATATATATATCTATTGGGTGGCTTTAATTTGTACTGAATCTTTTCAATGCTTTATGTACCTTTGTTCGGTTTTTCCATCCCGGACCGCTTCTCTTCTTCCTCAAATTGTTTCTTAAACCGGTCATGAGCCACTTGGAGCCTTCTTGCTCTGACTCGGCCTTGAACACGAACCAGAGCTTGCATACATTTCATAGTCATTTGCGCCTGTTTTCGCACGTGGTTGCCACGGACCAATGCTTGAAGCCTTACTAACCCTTTTAAGGCACGAAGTGCTCGTCTTGCCTACGATAGAGAAAAAAATGAAACCACAAATTACAAAACCGGTCATAATTTTGAGTAAGCTGGACTATTTAAGATTTCTGGTTTAGCATTAGTTTACAGCTACATATATAGTAGAAAATGAAATAAAAGAACTATAAACACGATAATTCCGTGAACACCGGTTAAATCACAGTACTCGACTGAATTTACTTGTACCGGATTCTAACCAAAATGCATCCTTATTTTCGAGGAAAAGAGAACCGGTAAAAGTTTATGGTCAAGTGGGTAAATAAAGTTTGCTAATGAAAATTATTTGTATTTTTTTTTTTTTTTGTAACTTAATTATTTGTATTTGTTAACGGAAATATAATTGGGAGAAATTTACCAAATAGCCCCTGTAGTGCGATTGGATTAGCACGGCGGCACTGTCTTCCTCCGTCTGGTGGTTGTAGCCTGCAAGCCGAACGACTTTAGCGGCAGCTTGTGCGGCTGCAACGGCTGCTTCGGCAGCAGCTGCCGTGGCTATAGCTACAGCCATGGCGTGTTTTCTCTCTCCAACGGTGGTTGCTGGAGTAGAAGCTGTGCTCTCGACGTCATGAGAGATCTCCGGCGAACTTTCCGCCGGAAAATTTTCAAATGACACGACTTCTTGTGTATCGTGTTGCTGCTGCCACCTATCAGCGTTGTTGTTGCTAATGTTGTTCTCTCTCTGCATATATTTAAATAAAATGTGACATAATTAATAATAATATTCATTTGAAAGTTTGTTGGCTTATGATTACGTACTTCCTTTTAACTTTACGTCCAAAGTGTTACTAAAACTATTTCGTTTTGTGCATGTGGTGATGTTATACATATGTTATTATAATCACTATAGTAAATCTGTAAAAGACGAATTACGTCAAACAGAATCGATAAAGAGAAACTAAAATGCATAAACTAATGATATGTTGTTAATTTGTCATGTTAGTCAAAAACCACTATATAGCGCATATTAATGACAATTTATTAAACACATTTATAGTTATCGGGGTTACTATTAATCCAGAGACTTTTCATAAGACCAGAGCTAATTTTGAGAATCAATCCAAAATAAATAGAACCTGGTGGGGGCTAAACTTTGGATAATGGTAAAAAAAAGGACCTACAGGTCCTATACTAGAGTAACGTTAAGATATACCGATCGATAGATACAATCTGACATAAATATGCATATATATATCTATAGGTGGGGAAATAAATGGGGTGGAGTGATGGCGAGGGAACAAAGCAATGCACATGAAATTTGGGAGAAGGAAAAAAGATTTTTTTTAGGTGTCACGAAAATCATATTTCAATGCTCTTATAAGGAGCCTCCTTCTTAGTCCATCTCTTTCACAAGGGGACCAATCTTTTTCGGCTTTTAATTAATAAATACGGTCTATACATTTAATTTTTGTAACTCAACTTGTCATACATTTATAAGATGAAATATCGATCGTATTACTTTTTCCCCTTTTAAGCTATAATACACATAAATATATCTGACGGGCACTCATTTTTGTGCAAATATAAGAAAGAAATGTTCATATTGCAATGAAAAAGAAAAAGCAAAAAAAAAAAAAAAAACAGAATTGTCTCTCTCTTGATAGTACCATGTAATGAATTAATTTGTTTCGTAATTTTTCAGGTTATTAAAACTAAGTTGAAGACAGTACTGAACATTCAGCGAAGGCGTACATTACGTATGTATGGGAATGTCTAAGGCGTGTATATAAATGTCTAATATCAATATTGCTTACTTCAGAAAGATAAAGACATTAAACCAAAATTGCTTATTAGTTAAGAAATTATGTTTTGGTTAGAAGTCCTAAAATTAATTTAAACGTTATGTATACACTTGTCCTTGGTTTCTATCAATTCTATCTTTCTTTTTGGGTAAGATGACTTTAATGTTTTATAGATTAAAATTTAGATCCCAATACTTAACCCACCTAAAATCCTAATTTCCCCTAATCTTTGTAATACATAGAGTAATGATGTTGTAATATATGAATGCATCAATGTAATAATTAAAGGTATAATTTCGATTACCTTTGAGTCTTTAGGAGAGGATTTAAAGACTTTCTTCTTCACTGTTGAGAACCACCCACCACTCCCTTTCTTTCCCATTTCCGGCAAACTCTTTGATCATAAGCTCTCTAATAATACCATAAATTATTTTTTAAATGGTTATAATCAAAGTTTCCAAAAAATAGCTTTAAATCTGCCATAGCAAAATCAATTCCAAAAGTAGCCAAAACCAAAATGTATAACATTGTAATATACACGCCTTTGTATTTGCGTTTGTATATAACATTACCATGTACTTTTTAGCAAAAAAAAAGAGAAAAAACATTGCCATGGACCAGGACCTCGACATGCAATCAATATACATAAAAAAGTTAAGACATAGTTGTATCTTTGAGAATCAGGAACTTACATAATTGTGCAATGTGATCAAGCCACTGAAGCTATTTCTGAAGTTTAGAGAGACAGAGATAGAGAGAGAGAGAATGAGAGAAAGATAAGAGGTGAGAGAGAGAAGAAGTCACAGAGTTAAGTTGAGAAGAAAGAGGAGGAGGTGTCTCATTTCACCACCGATAATGAAATCATTAACGGAGTCACGTGGGGTTCGGTTAAACGCCGTTAAGTGTTTTTACGAAGTTCACGAGGTTATAGTTTTTGTCTTTTCTTTCTATTTTAACGCCAATCACCTCTATTTCTTTTGTATAAAGTCTTCTGACATTTGTGATGATCGAAACAAAAAAAATTGAAAGAAGACAATTGAGGTCATCATTTGACTTTTCATAAACTCTGTGGATCGTGGACTTGTGGACCTAATTGGCTAATTCTATATTTACATATTTCTGATAAGAAGATGTTATACTTTGGACGTTGATATCTATCCCATTGGTAACACAATTTTCTTGTTGTGAAATTCCGAAATACCAAAAAAAAATATTGCGAAATGATTTATTACAGAATTGTGGAATATTTGATTTTTAACATGATTGGATAAATTATACAGGAATGACAGAATGGCCAAATATAATTATTTAAAAATATTTATTTTTTATATATTATAAAAATTTAATAATAATTATTCAATCAACTATTATAAAATAATATAATTTTTATTGTAATTTTTAATAATTTTTTTCAAAATAAAATGTATATAAAAATTTAAAAATATTGTAAACCTTAAATAATAGATGTAAATTTATCATTAATATAATTTTTGTAACATTAAATTATTTATTTGTATTTATTTAAATAATAAAATATAATTAGTTATATAATTAAATAATATAAATATTGATTTCGCAGATAATCTACTTCAAATATATTTTTCCGCTTAATAAAAATTTCTTTGTATTTTTTGTAAGTAAAAACGCAATTCTGCAGATCTTGTGTTTTTGTGTTTTCTGCAAAATTTTTTGATTGACAAAATTCTTGCGTTTTGTGGTTTTGCGGTTTTTTCGCCATTCTGCCATTCTGCAAGTGTTACCAATTAAAAATATTTTTAATAATCAGAGAAATTTCAAAACTGAAGCTGAGACTAATCCTCAGAATGATATGTAAACAAATTTCGTATATTAATCCAGTGTGATCACATTCAATTTCAAAAAAAATAAAATTAATTTGTATTTTGGTAAAAATAATTAGTATCTGGATATGATGATATTAACTCTTTCTGAAATATTCTTATAATATGTTTGTGAGTTTACGAGTTTTTACTAGCTTCTTAATAGTGAAAAAAAGTTTGTCCCATACATATCGTTTGCATAATACAAAAATTTACGGTTTGTTTTTATTAGATATGCATGGTAGGTACTAGGTAACATAAGTTTAGATCTAGCCGAATCATCTATGAAAATGAATGGCAAATCAAAATGCTTGTTCGTTGTGTAATCTGTAGAATTGTTAAGAAATTGCATAACTTGACATATATATTTTTTCGGACAAAGCAAAATTTGATATTTCATTGTGCTATAAAACATCAAATGACGCCGTTAGTATTTTATTTTTCTAGATGTATATTAAATTAGAATGGGAAAAAACAAATATGACAATGTGCAGTTGTTTTAATAACGGCGACCTAACTTCTTTATGCGGACCCAGGACCTACACCACCTCCAAGTTGGACCACCTTTCGATTTCACTACTCACTGAGTCTCATGCACACACACACGAGTAGCTAAACTATATTTTATACATCAAATATTGTTAGACATCAGATTAGTAGTCAGTAGATCTCTAAAATTGAAGAAATATGAGATCTGTAATAAAATAATAATAATAATAATATTAACAAAAAGCTTAGCATATATATATATTGTTTATTGTTATTTATTGTTTCTTCATTTTTATGGTAATTGGCATCTCTAATTGTTTTGGAATTTTGGAATTTTACAATTGTTTTTAGTTTTGTAAGAGTATTCATAAAAATCATTGAATCTCATGAACATGAAAACAATGTGTACGTACGTATTTCCATTTGAGAAGAATTGTGGGATTTAAAGTTTTGAACGTCGACGCTGTCGAAAATTCTATCTTTGTTTTTTTGAAGAGAGAAAATTCTATCTTTGTCATTTAAGTATACGTTTGATAATGTAAATCATTCTTTTGAAGAAACGTTTAACTATGTTTTTACATTGTAAGCAGATGACTCGGGGGGGCATCTGCTAAAGAGTTTGGAGAACAAATTCTATTATGTTGGCAGTTTTGAGGCATTTGTGCAAACTCTTTAGCAGATGGACTGGCCAAATTAGCCCTCTTCTCTTTAAGCCCATTGGGTCAGGTTTAAACTCATTCAATTTTAATTTAAAAGTTGACAAACAAAAAAAATAGAATTTGTATGTGTAAACACGGAAAAGGAGTTATGATAAAGACGCGTAATTCTCTGAAGTGAAAGTCCGTAGTGTGGCATTGAAGCTTGAAGAGCGATGTATCCGACCGGTCAGCAGGTTAGTTCTCAATTTACAATTTGGTTACCGAGAGAATTGCAAACAAAATCAGATTAGAATTTGAACAGAAACAAAATTCGAGAAAATGGAGGAAAAGACTCGTATTTTTTTGTAATGCGTAATTGATTTGTAGGATCAAGTCTTGACCTTACTACAAAACTTAAGGCTATTGGAACATGTATATTACAAGTTATCGATTCATAGGATCAAGTTTATGTTGCTGCAAGAACAAGTGCTTATATGATCTGTGACTCTCTGCTTGTCTACCTGAATCAATTCTCATATGAGACATTTTGCGAACCTCATGAAATTTTTTGACATGGAACCAATGTCATTTTAATGTTTTATAATTAATTCAGTTTTTTTAATATATCAAATACATAATAGTTTTAAATATTAGATAAATAATTTATATATTATTATTTTGAAATTTTTATTTATACATAAATCATAAAATAAAATTATCTATCTATCAATTTTCATGATGCATAAATTTAAATTTTATATTAAGATTTACAGTTTTATAATTAGATATATTTTGAAATATAACAGAAAATATTATAATTTAAAATAAATGGAAAAAAAACTTTTGAGCATGCATGACTCAAGCATAAATACAACTTCGAGGTATCTTTCAAAACTATTTTTCTTTATTGTTTTCAGGTATGTGAAATCTTTACTTCTTCTATATACATTGTGTTTTATATCTTGACTGAGTTTTGACTCTAATGGTTAATCTGTTTCTGTCGTTTTTTATGCAGGTTGACCTCAGTACTACAAATTCATTATGTGTACACATTATCGAGAAGTAGTGAGTAAACGTAAAGATGTCTTCATATACTCCAACTTCACTTTTCTAACTTTCTTTGTCATATAGTTCTCCTTTAGTTTTCAAAGATCAGCACATTAATTTCTGGTTATTTTCTTTCTACTCCTTTGTAAGCGTTTTGGGTTTGTCCTTCATCTCGGAGATTTATTTTAGAATTGGAACAGGTCTTAAAACATAGGCAAATTGATTTTGCTTTTAGTTTTTCTAGTTCTAAAAGAAACTAGATCTAATAAATTTGCAGTAAATTAGAATCCATAATCCATGCTGCTTAAGTTAATGTTAAATATTGTTGGATTCCTTTAGAATTAGATTTCATTCGTTTCAGTTGTCGAAATCCTTATATCTGCCATATACGTAATTATTTTTATTTTATTTTGAGGAATTTGTCTCTTTAACTTGTATTCGTCTTCTCCATAATTTACTTTCCTTGTTACATTGTTTCTTATGATTGATGATGAAATGTTATATACGAATGATCTTTAAATTTGACCACTTGTTACAATTGAAGGCTTTAAGCTGAATACCACTGGATTCTCTTAGTTTGGTAAATCGTGTGGCATATTTTCTTGAATATGTTTCATGTTAATTTTTAGTTTTATTCTTTTTTGGTATTATTCTTGTTTCAAGCATCATCAAAGTATTGCCTATAAATTGTTTTTGGTGTCCTTTATGTCTTTGTTTCAGCTCATATAAGTTATGCATTTGATTGTTATGTTTAATCGTGTGGCATCTTTTTTTGAATGTTACATTTCAGTCTTCTTTTTTCTTGTGATATTCTTGGTCAAAACATATCATATAAAGTATTACCTTTAACTACAGTATTCACATAATTTATTCCATAAACACTCGATCACAGAAAAAAATCAGAATTCTTCCTCCAAAGTTATGGCTGTAGGAACCGCAAAACCGAATTAATAATTGCGATGAATAAATAACTTAAAGACGATACTGATGTAAAAAAAATAGTAGAAACAAGACTAAAACACGATTAAAACATAAATAATAATTGGAGTCGAGAATTTGATTCTTTTTCCTTAACTCAAAAAATCGCCCATAGTGTGACGGTTCTGTACGATTTAGAGTCCGAGGATACAACCGATGGGAGACCGTTTCGCAGCACTCGAAAAAACGGAATCTACGAACTTAAAATAAATTCTACTTAAACTCTCGAGACTTACTATGAAGGAATGAGAGAGAGAGAGAGAGAGAGAGATGTTTGTGAGAAAATTGTGTGTTTAGAATGAAAGTGAAGGTTTTCTTTTATAGCCAAGAGGAGGAGCAAGTTACAAATCTTCTCAATAAAGACGAAGGCATAACTGACGCAAAGGAGAGATTCTTGGGCAAAAAAGAGTCATAAATTTCGAATTATAACTGATTCTTAATTTCTTGGTCAAAGTGTTAATAATAAATTTTAAGGTCTGAACCCAAAAATAATTATTAAAATTTGGCCCAAAACAGAATAGTCGCCTACGTTCCGAAGGCCCATTCGACCAACACGACCCGCGCCTGGCTTGGCTTGCTGGCGGCGCCCACGTGTGGTTCGTTTTAGTCTCTCATGTGCACTCCATAGGTAGTTAGCTAGTTGAACACTAGCATTAACTCTTCTCTATATATACTAGAGCATTTTGCTCAATATTTTCGATGTGGGACTTTTAAAATTTTCCATCATTTACACTTCATTCCATATAGGGCCACAACCCATTTCTCTTCACTCAAGCCCAATTTTTCGAAAGCCCATTAGCTTTTAAAATTGGGTCCAACAATGGCGACATTGTTATCTTCCTCACCCGCAAGCAAAGCTTGTCGCGCGGCAACAATTAAGATTTGATTGGCCGATATCATTGTCAAATTCAAGCATATGAAACTGATCGATGAACAGTAAAAACTCGGATAAAATGATGATAATCAAAAGATAAGAGAGAAAAGCAGCTTCTGGAACAAAGGCAGCTTTAAGAGAAGGAATGGAAGCAGGGGCAAAGAAAAAAGCCATTAGGTTACAAAGTCAACAAACGCTAGAGAAGATGGAATGAGAAACCATTGTCAAACAACATCACTCGGTATTCAGATATTATATATTTTCAAATAATTGGTTGTAAGATGATCTATTATATTATATCATATCATAGAGACAAATCTCAAAAATATCTGAATAATAAAGATTAGACAAAGATTCTAAGTCTCGGCAACTTTAATACATAAGAGTTTAGAAGTTAAAACAAACATTCATCATCAAAACAAAGTTCTTCAGACAGATAAGAGAAAAATAACAAGACTGAGACTATACTTCCAATCTCCTCCGACCTTTGCAGCAGCAGACCATGGGCTTGTTTTTGCACAGTGAGAGTCCCAAAATCATAACAGGAACACCAATGATCACTCAACATTCCAGCCTGTTGACTAACACATTCACCAAAGTCAGCACGCTAGATAACATTAAAATACAATCATCTTCGTTAGAATAATATTTACTCATATTAAAACTATATTAGATTAGTAAACGGTTAACTGTTATTAAGCATTCATTAAATATCTTATATTTCATATAATTTATGATAGAAAACTGTTGGTAAAAGATTGTTATTAAAAAAAAGCATAGATGGAAGATTTCACCAATTCTTTCTCATAAATGATAATCAAACAATTTCACACCGGTAAAAAGATTGTCAAGATTAAAAAAAAAATATGCATAATTTTTGTTTTTTCTGTCTACTCCAAAAATCCGAATCTGTCTCTATTGATCTATAGGATCTTGTAAATGTATTTCAAAATCTTTGTTTGGGTTGATTTGATATATAATATTGAGTAATTGTAATGAATGAACTCAGATAATAATAAAATTAAGCGACAATTTCTGACAGCTTTTAGATCATACTGTTGCAAAAAAAAGACGATTGAGTCTTTACATCTTATTTTATTGCTTTTTTACACAATTTGTTTTTCTCCTCATTTTTTTTCACACGTTTTATTTTCACATTTTTCTAAAACTAAAAAGAAAACAAAAAGAAGAGAAGTGTTAGATAGTGGTTGTCGGTGGCGATAGTGATGGTGGTGGTAGCAGTGTTGATGGTGGTGGTGGCAGGTAGTGGTGATGCCGATGGTAGTGGTGGTGGTCGTGCTGGTGATGATGGTGGTAGTAGTGGTAGTGGCAGTGCCGGTGTTTGTGTGTGTGTCTTTTTTCTTATATAAATTTTGAGGATAGTGGTTGTGGTAGTAGTGGGGGCAATGGCAATGCCAATGATGATGGTTATGCTGATGGTGATGGTAGTGGTGGTGATGTCGGTATGGTAGTGGTTATGGTGGCAATGATGTTGGTGATGGCGATGCCGATGGTGGTGGTAGTGGTGGTGGTGGTGGTGGTGGTGATGGTGATGATAGTGTTGGTGGTGGTTATAGGTGGTGGTGGTGATAGTGTCGGTGGTGGTTATAGGTGGTGGTGGTGGTGATGGTTGCAATAGGGTGAAAGATGGTGATATCAACGTTAATACAATAGTTATCATGTTAACAATATTACTAAGATAATTTTTTGATATGATAACATTGTTAACATGATAATTTTGCATACTTTATATAGTTAACAAAGTTAACTCCTATTTTTTATTAAATGATAGCAACGTTCGCACGATAGTTATGGTGTTCACGAAATTAGTATGATAATTTTTTTTGATATGATAACATTGTTAACATGATAATTTTATTTTTATTTTATGATAACTAGTTAACTCTATATATGTATAATTTGCTAATCAAACATCATATTAATTAGCATATTTAACACAACTATCATAATATCATATTAGTTAGTATGATAATCGAATTGCAATCCAACCAAACCATATCAAATAATTATAAAAATAAAATAATCATAATTTCTATGTATAATATGTATCAACTTAATTTTTGATTATTAGCTCCACTTTTTTAATTTCAATATTAACTTAGGGGGGTCTATTCAAAATAAAATTTAGAGTGATTTGTATTAAAGTCACAAACTCTCTGTTATTGAAACACAAATTTTAGAAAGTTGTCTAAAATTCAGTGTTATTGAACTAATGATTTGAAAATATATCTTCAAATTCACTGTTATTGGAAATAATTTAAGTAGTGCATACTAAAAAACTTAGAACGATTTTAAGATGTTTTGATGGAATTTCCTAGTTAAAAATATAAGAATTCGGATCTCATGATTTTAGGTAGAGTTTGATAGAATTTTGATATCAAATCATAACAATTTCCATAATTTAACCAAGTCATCTAAAAACTAATTAAAACTTAAATCGTTAAATTGAGTACATCCCCTTAGACCATCTAGTAAATTTTCCCTATAATATTAGCATTCATACAAAATTCGTGTTTAAACTCTAATCACATCACCAATTTTTATTATTATAAATATTGCTGACGTGTTTATGCAGGAAGGGGATATATTTGGAATTTCCAGAACAAGCCTGCAAAATTAATCCCTCCTCCTCAGTGAGAGACCAAAGAAAAAGCCGAAGCACACAGAGAGAGAAAGGGAGAGATTCTCCTAGTAGTGTGGCATTGAAGCTTGAAGAGCAATGTATCCTACCGGTCAGCAGGTTAGTTCCCAATTTACAATTTGGTTACCGAAGAGAGTTTCAAACAAAATCAGATTAGAATTTGAACAGAAACAAAATTCGAGAAACTGGAGGAAAAGACTCGTATTTTCTTGTTTGTTTCTGTTCAAATTCTCGAATTTTTCTCCGTAGATTTTGTTTTCTTTCAATTGCATGCGACTATATTGGATGCATGTTGTTCTTCACTTCCACAATTTGGTTAAATGCAGTTTCTCATTTTTGTTCGTTTCTCGTTAAAATTGACCGAACAAGCAAATCTGAGGGTTGCCAAAAAAAAGAAGGGGTTGAATGTTTCAGATTCTACGAATTTGGGGATTTAGGGTTTATAAAAGAACGGATTTTTTAATCAGATTTTGCATCCAATTGCAGATATCGTTTCAGAACACCCCTTTTTCTGCTCAAGACCCATCAACGATGATGCTTATGGATCCAATGGAAACAACTTCACCAGCTTCAAGAGATGAAACCCAGAACGGAGGAGGGATATCTCAGGCCGAGTTTGCTATTTTCAACTCCAAGAGGCTTCAGTCTGATCTTGAAGCCATGGGCAGCAAACTCAAACAGCACGAGGATAATCTCAACTTTCTCAAGTCCCAGAAGAACAAACTTGATGAATCAATCATCGATTTGCAAGGTTTAGAGATTTACTCCTGCTTGTACCATCTCTTTAGTAGAAAAAAGTTTGTGCATTTATATTTCTGTGAGGATTAAGTATGAGAATGAGAAGTCACAGTGTCCCTTTTTTGCAGTTCACATGAGCAAACTTCATTCAGCGGATACTCCTGGAACCGTAAATCATCAGGGTGAAGATATCAATGAACAGATCCTTCGTCACGAGAATTCAGCTGCTGGAGTTTTATGCCTGGTTCAGTCTCGTCATGGCACGCAGGCTTCACAGTTGATGACGATAAAAGGTGTTGTTGGAGTTGTAGCGAAACTCGGGAAAGTCAATGATGAAAAGCTGAGCCAGTTAGTCTCCGTTTCTCACTGCCATGATCACTTTAAAAAAAACCCCATTGTGATGGTTTCTTGTAATCTGGGAACTGACTAGTTTATTAATGCAGGGTTATGGCGGATTATTTAGGGACTCGCTCGATGTTGGCACTTGTATGCAAGGATTACGACGGTGTTAAGGGTTTAGAGATTTATGACAACCAAGGCAACGTTGATAGAAATGCTGGCCTTCACGGGCTTGGCTCTTCCATTGGTAGAACCATTGAAGACCCTTTTGACGCCATCTGCCTTGAAAGCCTGAGGTACTTGTTCTTGTTTAACTCTTTTTCTCTGTTACCAATTGTGTTATACACATTTCATCTTCAACCCTTATTCTTATACCTTTATTTGGTGGGATTTAGACCGTATCCTGGCCGGCACATAGCTGATGATCCGCAAAGAAGGCTTGATCTTCTGAAACCAAAACTGCCTAACGGCGAGCATCCTCATGGGTTTCTCGGTTTTGCTGTGAACATGATACACATCGATCCAGCTTACTTGCTCTGTGTCACGCCATATGGGTATGGTCTTCGTGAGACCTTGTTCTACAGTGTCTTCTCTCGCCTTCAAGTTTACAGAACAAGGGTTGATATGATGAATGCACTTCCTCTCATAAGCGATGGTGCTATATCTTTGGATGGAGGAATCATGAGAACAGGCGGGATCTTCACACTTGGAAGCCGGTAAGGTTTCTCACAACCTCTGTACCATTGAAAAAACATAATATTTCACTCTTCGGATTGTGTTCTCTTTTCTTTTTCTGTTTTTCCACTGTTCTGAAACCAAATGCTATTTTTTTAGTGATGCGGTGAGCGTGAGGTTTGCAAAGCCAGCTGCTTCACGCGCTATGGACAATTATAGTGAGGCGGAGAGGCAAATGAAAGAGCTGAAATGGAAGAAGGATAAAATGATAGATGACATAAAGCGAGAGCAAGTGCTCCGTGACCATGTCACGTACCAATTTTCCAAGAAGAAAGAAGAGTTTGTTAAATTCTTGGCTGAGAGCTCATCCACCAATCAGGTAGTAAATCTACTTCATGTCTCTTCTGACTACTAAAGGCCAAACTTTGATATGATGATAGCATTGCCGCAAATCATGGAATCGTCTATATGATTATGTCTTTGTGTTTCGGTTTCAAATCCAAGGCTTTGGTTTCTGTATTGCTAACATTTCTCTGTATATTTATGTGATGTGGTGCTCCAGGATATGATATCACCCAGATGATAAGAGAGCAAGTAAAGAAGCATGGATCTTTGAGTAACAGTAGTGACCTGTGCTTCTAAAGGAACCCTATTTTGACTTAGAACTTGCTTTTAATAAATCGCATCCTGTTTTAGTTGAATGTTTTTCCTGGAAGGCTTGGTTTAGACCGGTTAGCTTTTGGTTATGTGTATCTAGACTTAATTTGTTTTGGTTTTGACTTAGCCGTGTACATTTGATGGATAATTTGTTCTCTAACCTCGTCGAGGCTTTCTAATATATATAATAATCTTTCTATGTACAATAAAGAAAACTATACACAGAACCATCAAGTGGAACCAGAAGCAACCTTGAAAAAAGATTTTTGCCAAAACCTGGGAATTATACCGAAAGATGGATCATAGCTTATTCTCTCAGGTCTCAATCAAATCCCTAATTACATTAAAAAAAACAAGTTAAATAAATAGGAATATAAATAGAGACTAATAAACTCGAGCAAACGACGATCAGTAGGACGGCGAATTCTGACCGTTGGATCCACCTGCTTCTTCTCCTTGCTCCATCACATTGGCTTCTTCAACAACATCGTTATCCAATGCCTTTCCCTCGTCTAGTTTTGGAGGGATTAATGAAGCAATGCTGATTTGTGTACTTCTCTTCTTGGCTTCTGCTTCTTCCAACTCTTTAGCCTTTGCCTCCGCTTTCAATCTCTCTTTCTCATCCATAAGTTTCTGCAGATCATCCTCTCTTCCTCCTTTCCTCAGCTCTTCTTTCACAAACTCCTGCACTTCCTCGCTCACCCTGACCGTTTCGTCGTCCAGCATCTCGTCCACAATCTTAAGCATCTCGTCGAGTCTCCCAGCTTCACTCAACGCCCTCATGATGAACTTGTAAGCCTCGTCGTCCATCTTGAGCTTGCTCACCATCATATCGAAGAAGGACTTTGCCTCGTCGAGTCTCCCGGATTTAACCAACTGATCTTGCAACCGGTTATACACAGCCAAGTTTGGTCTTAGACTCGACTCAACCATCGTTTTGTAATACGCAGCTCCTTCGTCTATCTTACCTTCCTTGAAACAAGTATCCATCAACAAACCATATGTGTACTCATCAGGCTTCACCTTCTTCTCCTCCATTTCACCGTAAAGCTTCTCGGCCTCGGCCAACTGTGCGTTGTCACACAGCTGATTCATCAGATTGTTGAACGATAAAGTATCAGGACTACAGCGAAACTCACCCATTTGCCTAAAAACCTCCATAGCTTCCCCAAACCTTCCTTCTGCGCAATACCCATTAACAACCACATTGAAACTTCCCAAATTCAAAGCCAAAAGCTTTGGTGGATTGTGTTCCTTTTTCATCGCATCAAACAACTTCAAAGCCTCGTCGAACTTCCCGTTCTCGCTCAAAGCCTCCAGCACGTAATTATAAGCCATAGCGCTCATCTTAACCTTTGAGTTCTCTCCGATAGCTTCTTCATAACACTCCATGGCTTCTTTCTCCATCTCTTTCATGAAATATCCTTTCATCAATTGCCCATAAACCACACCATCTTCAACAAACCCACCAAGCTTCTCCTTCAGCTCCTCATAAAGCTTGAAAACACCATCGGCATCAGAACTCTTCACACACCCAATCATCAGATAGCTGTAAACAACAGGGTCTGCAACAAAACCTCTAACGCCCATATCTTCCTTAATCTCCATAGCCTTCTCGAGATTGTCATTATCAACTAAACCCTTAACCAGAATCCTAAACGTAGCAATAGAAGGATTCATCGGCGCACCATCTATGAACAGCTTGTAATGTTCCAGAGCAACTTCGGGTTTTCTAACATCAAGATAAGCCTGGAAAATCAAGTTGTATGTGATGATATTAGGGGCGATACCAGCTTGATTGATGAAGCCATGTAATTGCAGAAGTGCCCCGTATTTGCCTTGCCGGAGCTGCGCCGCCAAAACGGCGTTCACGGTGAAAATCGTCGGACGGCAATTCGAGTACACAGAGTGACGAGTGTACAGAGCGGCTTCTTCCAGATCGTTCTCGCGGATCAATTTCAGGATATGGTTGTGGAGATCGAGGCGTTTCCCGGTGAGAGCCGACACTGATTCTGGCAACTTCGGGACATTTGGGTTCTGGATAGGCCTAGAGATATGAGGTTGCTGCTGTTGTTGCGGGGATCTGTTAAATGAATTAAGCGGAGGCTCCATGCGAAGACGACGCTTACGACGGCGACGTTCCGCGGCGGCCTCTTCCTGCGTCGCGAAAGACATGTACCGGACGGCGAAAAATGGCGGCGGAACACGAGGGCGGTAGGCTCTCGCGATTGTTTGCAGGTGGTTCAAAAAGGCGGCTTTAGAAATCGACATGGTTGAAATGTTCGTTCTGGAGATTTCTCAGTGGGAGTGGAAAAAATGTTTCTTTGAGAGAAAATGGGAGATAGGGTTCTACTTGTTAGGGTTTTAGAAGAGTTTTGGGGTTTGGCGACGATGAAGTTGTGGCCCTTGTGGGCTTGTTTGGGAACTGGGTTAAGCTTGTTTTGGCGTGGGAATAGAGAAAAACAGTGAAGGTCTTATGGGCCATTAATATGTGGGCTCTTTTGGGCCATAAGCTCCATTTTTAGAGCCACCAATTATTCTTTTCAAAGGTTTATTATATGATTGACAAAGTTTTGAAAACTTGGGTTATTCGAAATCGCATGACATAAAACCTAAATCAAGGTTATAGACAATAAGAGAGTTCAGATGTAAACAGACCCGGCCCACACAGCATAGGCGGGCTAAGCGGCGGCTTAAATCCACTATTTTAAAAAAAAAATTATAGACCACATATATTTGAAAGATAATAGGTATAAGCTATATATGTACTAAATTTTGAGCCTATATGTTTAAAAAAAAAAAGAAATCACAAATATTAATTAGAAAACCTAAACAATTTACACTTTATGGTACACTTTTTTATTATAAAATTTTTTTATGAAAAATCACATTTTTTTTTTAAGTTTCGGACCACCATTTAGATTAGACCGGCACTGGATGTAAAAGCTTTTTATTAGTAGATCTCGAATTGGTTGCAATGGAATAAGTTGTAAAAAAATGAAATAGATAAAACGATAAAAGTCATCGAACAAGTATGGTTGATCCGGAACAAAGAATATATAACAAAAGTTACTATGGTGAATCGGTGGTGATCATGTTACATGTGTTGTGAGTAAAATGATAATTAAATTTAAAAATGATTTAAAAGCACCTACATAACAACGAACGTTTATGGGAACACTTGATGCAATAGAATGAGTTAATGCAAACCAATCATATGTCTAACATACAAAAGAAAACAGCTGCAACAAACAGCTTGCGGATTACATTTTTTCTTCGTTTCATGAGTCGTCCCATGTGTGCTGCCACAATCTAATAATAATGACTATTTTGTTTTATTTGAGAAACACATGTGGATCATATGTTAATTGATTGGAGACAATACTACGGTTGAAAAAAAAAACGCACAGAATTTATCTCCACCCATAACTACAGTTTGGCGATTTTTTGTTTTGTTTGCTGAATTTTTTTTTGGAATTGGAAAAGTATGTTTCCTCTTCCACTAGTAAAAAAACTCCCTATAGCTACGGAAAATTATGTGACAAAGGCAAAAAAACCATGACTATATAGTTCTATAGTCACAAAAAGTTACGAAAAAAAATCTGTGTCTATAGAATCGTAACTAAATATGGCTCGTGGCTTTTCGTGGATAAATAATCACGAATTAATCACTGTCATTTCGTGGCAATATTAGTCACGGTCTATTCACACAACGTTTTGTGTCTTTTTAACCACAGTTATGTTCGTGACTATATCATAACTAATATTGCAACGAAAATACAATAGCTAATATGTGACTAAATAGCCACATTATTTTTTGTGGTTAAAATTGTGGCTATATGACTAATTAATAATTTTGTGACTAATTACCAATATTTCATTTTGGTAACTAATTATCAATATTTGTAATTCTAAAACCTTTATAGAAGAATAACAAAAGCAATAAATCTGAAATTTGAAATATAAAACCAATATCATACATAAACATAAATTAAATATGTTTTGTCTTTAACAACATTCAAACAAGCAGCACACTTATACTACATTCAACTTTAACAAGTTCATAAATAGAATAAAAAAGTTATTCTCCTAAATAAGCAGCACACCACTTATCTAATTGAGCTTGATTGTCTTTGGTCAGTGTAGGTGTGGAAGATTGAGCCGGGTTTGTGGTATTAGGAGGAACAGAAGCTGGAGGAGGAGAAGGTGTAGGCACAGCAGCATGAGTCAGAGAGTCTGCAAACTTTTCCAGGAATGCAAATAGTGCAGCTCATGTGGCCACTAGCTCCTCCTTCATCTCATCCTTCATTCCCACCACATTTCCCTTGAGTTCAGTCATGTATGACTTGAGAGTTTCGACATTGGTCTTGACAGCTTCAGAATTAGTCTCCAAACTGGACATACGCATGTCCGTATCAATGCTGCGATTAAGAGATGCATGGACTGACTCAGTAGGAATGAAATTATTGTGCTGCACACTGCCTATTCCATATACTCGGCCTCGGCTTGTCTTACTTCGCTGCAAAAACAAACAATATAACTAAGTTAATATGGCAACTCAAGTCCAAAACAATTCCTATATCACTAAGTAAACACAAATTTTGCTGTAAAAACAGTTCCTAAATCACTAAGTAATCAAAATATCATAAACGCAGCAAGTCACTAAGTCACAAGACAAGGCCAAGGAGCAAGTCAATCAAAATATCATTATCGCACAAATATCATAAAAGCAGCAAAAGTCGACTGAAGTAAAACGATACAAAAGTAAATGGCAACAAGTAAATGATACAACTAAAGTAAATGGCAGCAAGTCAATAAAACGATACGACTCAAGTAAATGGCAAGAAGTATACGATACAACTCAAGTAATATGGCTACAAGTAAACGATACAAGTCAAGTAAAATGGCAACAAGTCAAAACGATACAACTGTCAATAAAACAAGCCACTAGAAGAATGAGTGAGTACCTTGAGAAATTCTTGGTTAAGGAGAAGGCGAGAAGGAGTTGCAGCAGTTGAGGTGGTTTGGCTAACAGAATCAGTTTCCATCTGTGCTACGGCTTCCTCTACTTCAAGGACAAGAGTCTCAGCTCGACTGTCAATGAAACTTCCATCTCGTGTGTGTGTCTTTCGCACAAGCTCCGTGTAAGGTGGTGGTTCATCAAGACCAGACTCCACCATCTGAAAAACAGAAATATAAACATGAGTAGAAAATATGACATCATAAAGATTAAAAAAAAAAGACAAGGAAAATCATTTACCATATCATACTCGATCTTCAAAAAACTTTGAGGACCTGCACAATGCTTGTGCATCCCTTTTCCATCGGGGTTTGATGTGCGGTATGTAGCCGCATCCTTACTCTTCTTGATTGCCGGTTCAGTTGACCAATACTCCAGCAGAGTGGTCCAGTCAGCTTCACTTATGTACTTGGGCTTCTGGTTTTCTCTCTTTTTCTTGCTAATTTTGCCACAAATTGTAGTTTGTGTGTGCGCTTTCCATTTGTAGTACACTTCATCATTAAACTGAGCCTCCCAATAGTAGTTCTCTGGAAGGATCATTCATTAATGCTTCCAGAGTCATGCGAGTGTGGTTATTAGGAGCTGAAGATGCAGCACTTGTTACTCCTGGTGGCATGGCAGGACCAGATGAGCTTCTAGATCTCACAGCTCCTGGTGGGATGGCATGACCTACATTGCTCACACATTAATAACAATAACACGGTTGTTAGAAACGATTGGCTATAAGAAACAAGTAAACACACTTAAGAAAAAAATAAATATAAGACTCGATACATCATGAATGATAACACTAAGAAGATCCAAGACTCGAAACACTTAAAAACTGTTAAATGCTAGCGCTCGTTACATCATGAATAATAACAATAAGAAGATCCAAGACTCAAAGCACTTATGATCTCAGCAAACAAGTAAATCCTATTACTTGATACATCAAGAATGATAACACTAAGAAGACTCGAAGCACTTAAAAACTGTTAATGGAAAAAACAAACAAAGGGAACAACTCAAGTCATTGAAATCAAAAGATTGTAAAATCAAAATGGAAAGCGAGAAATCAAAATCGCGAGTTAACACATTTCAAGCATTAATCATTCACATTATTGTAAAATCAAAATCGAGATTTAACAAAACCTAAATGCTAATTTCATCAAATCTACACCCAAAAGAACAAAATCAAAATGGGAGAAATGCTTCAGACTGCAAATAGAGAAGTTACAAACTGAGAAACTAGTCAAATCCATTACTCAAAAACTAACAATTAGCATAAATAATAATCTTAAGCAGCAAATCCAAAACAATGAATAATTTTCAAACAAAGAAGACCCAATCGAAACCCTAATTGTAAATCCAACACAGTATTGAGAAGATTAACCATGCAAGAGAAAAAAAGGAAAGGAAGAAGCGACAAATACATACCCTGACTGTTTCGGCGGTGACTGAGTTTCCACGGTTATGGCCAGGAGCCATCAGGATTCGTCGATCGGATTGAGAGAACGAGAGGAAGAGAGAAATAGAACCAACGATGAGAAGAAGAGAGGAAGAGAGGAAGAGAGAAGTAGAACCGAGAGGAAGAGAGAAAGAGAGACGACAGCGATGGTGGAAGAGATCGAGAGCGCCGACGGCGAGAGGAAGAAAGTAAGAGAGGAAGAGAGAAAATTAGAAATTTGGCTAAGTGTTCATAGACATAGAGCATAGAAACCGGGAAACCAAATGATGTGTGGGAAAACCAAAATTAATTTGTGGGAAAACAAAAATTTGTGTGGGAACCAAAAAATTGGGTTCTAAAACCCAAATCAATTGGTTTCACTAAATTGAACCAATAAATTAATTGATTTTTAACTAAATTAAACCAAATTAATTGATGGTTTAAGGTTAATTTTAGAATTTAAAATTATAGATTTAAGATTTTAATTAAGTTTATAATTTTCATATTATGTGGTTTGAGTTTAATTAGGATATATAGAGTTTGATTTTAGGGTTTGGGGTTTTAGGTTTAGGGTTTAATTTTAGAGTTTATGATTTAATATTTATGTTTAGAAATTGAAAGTAGGGTTTAGGGTTTGATTTTAGAGTTTATGATTTAATATTTATGTTTAGAAATTGAAAGTTAAGATTTAAATTTTATAATTTTCAGATTATGGTATGAGTTTAGGATATGTAGGGTTTGATTTTAGGGTTTAGGGTTTGGTTTTAGGGTATATGGTTTGATTTTAGAATTATGATTTAATATTTATGTTTATAAATTGGAAGTTTAAGAATTAAAGTTTAATTTTCAGATTATGGTTTGAGTTTAAGATAAATAGGGTTTAAGTTTAGGATACATAAGATTTGAGTTTAGGATATATATGGTGTGAGTTTATGGTTTAGGGTTTGATTTTAATTAGGATTTATGGTTTGATTTTAGAGTTTATGATTTAACATAGATCTATTTATAATATTTTAAAAATTAAATTTACAAATAAAATGTCACAAAATTTTAATATAGCACATTTTGTGATTTTATCATGACTAATTTTGTAAGCAAATGTCATCAAATGTCATATTTTTTCTTTTTTCTATTTTTGTAACTATTTCATGGCTTATATGTGGCTATTTTTTATAAGCTACGAAATAGATGTGATTAAAATGTGGCTATTTTTGCCATATCATTTTCATAACAAATACGTGACTAATTTTGTCACGAAAAAGTCACATACAGTTACAGTTTATGGTTTCGTGACTATTTCATAACTCTTACGTGACTATGTTAAAAAAAACCACAACATGACCGTAATAATTTCGTGACTATAAGCAGTTTTTTTACTAGTGTTCAAACAAAATTCTGGTTGGAATTAAGATAAAAAAAATTGTATACTCTAATAATGTTCTTAGGTTTTTTTTTTTGTTGAACATTTGCTTAATAATGTTCTAGGTTACGGCTTCACTTATTAGTATTACTAGTATTACTATTGATAATCGGAATAGATTTTAGACTGAAACTCATATTAATTTCTAAAACTCGTATACAAGTATGTATGTTTGGCATTCAAAGCATTTATTTTGATCAAGAAAAAATACAAACAATTTTTCATAGATGGTAAAAGTCAGTCCTTAGATTTGACATATTCGAATCATGTATACACTCAAAGAAATCACTATGCTACACGTTCTTGGTTTCACGATTTTTAATTGACTCTAGTATATTCAAATTCTTGACGTGAAGCAAATGAAACAGTTGGTACCGAATCTTAGGTCATGAATTAAAAATATTAACTCTTTCTCAGTTTAAATCAAAATGAGTGATAATGCATAACGTAAGAGAACATTTTGGTGTTTGCTATTATTGTTGAGTAAATGAGTCGGACATGGGAATTATTGGAACTAAAGTTCTCAAGATCGTAGACCCCACAGTCAGTGTCGGTCGTGGGCCGTGACCCTATTGAGTATTGACTTCGGTCACGTTGGTTCGCCTCCGCCACACCGACGGCGACTCATCCATTTCAGTTTCATCTTCTTTCTTTTTAATATTACTTTTAGTCTCTATTATAAGATTAAAAAAATAAAACATTAACGTAAACTTTATGGAGTATTTCTTTCCTAAACGGCAAAAGAATTTATCTATTCAATTTTTTGTAGTTACATCTCAGTCATCGATTACTTTATCACACCGAATTGAATCAATTATATTACAAGACAAAAAAAAGATGAAGTAAAATTATACTCGAGAAACAATCTTATTAAAATAATACCTCTGGAGAGAAGACAATTAAAAGTTAAAAATATATATAGGATTAATCGTATGTCCATTACTATAAGGACGTAAGAATGAAACAAATCATCGGAAACAAATGCATGCAATTTATTTTCCTCTACCTAAATGTTTAATCCGGCCAAGAACGAAACCCCAGTCGAAGGCAACCACGACGAGCCGTATATAAATTCCGCCACCGTAAACCGGTTTGCCTCAGCCGTCGAATTGATGACCCGATAACCCGGCCAGTTCACACGCTGCGTAAGATTCGACCCGGGTCCAGTGTTCAAATACTCTCCATAATATAGAGTATCTAAAGCAAATGTTGTGTTCCACTCGAGCCAACCTCTCGTGTGTACGTGATTGCCAATATACGATAACATGTAAACCGTCCTAGAGAATAGCTTCCAAGGCCTGCCTAGATACGTCTGGATAGTACCGTTGGTCGCTAGGAGATCAGGTGTCGCCATTACCCTGGACGCATGTATCGATATTCCGGTGTTTTGGTTCGGGTCTTTCCGGTTTTGTGCCGTGATCGTGTTCTTCTGAAGATCCATGGGCTTGCGTGCATAGATGCTACAGTTTTGTAGCACTACAGCTGCATTACCAAAGATGAAATCGACCGTACCGTAGATATCGCATTCGCGAAAGAACTGACGGTTTGAATGGACGTAGAGCGTATCTTGGTAACCGATGATATTGCACCGATAGATCACCGCGTGGTCAGCCCCAATGCGGAGAGCGACCGCTTGGTGCTTTTCTGGACCAGCCCAGTTTTGAAATGTAATGTCCCTTGCGATAAACCCGGCTCCAGTAGCGGCTGAAAAATTAATCAAAACAAGAACGTTAACACAATTATGTTTTTGTGTTTAATAACTCTTTAAAATTTATAATCATTAGAAGCCAATGTAATTAAGTTAACTCATGATTAATAAGTGTTATATATATGTCTAAATATAGATGCAACAAATGCAGAAAGACAAAAGTTATTATATACAATTAAAAATCATATACTAGTAGTATATGAGAAATGTCTTTACCTAAAAATGTTAATGCAACTAGTGGTCTTTAACGCGTCCAACCACAAAATTAGCCATGACCCACATCCAACTATATATATAAATAAATGCTACTCTACTCTGTCTCCCATCATGAGTGTTTATATATATATACAAATATGTGGGTCAGGGAATTGCGCGGCCTACCTCCAACTTTAAGATACGTTACATGTGAATGTGTTTATCTTTCTAGTTATAGCTATGTGTATGCATTGATACATATATATATTTCGGTATTTCCAAGTGCTTATGAAGATTTGAAATACATTTACTGCATGCATTTACTGATGTAGTGATGTACGTACGTGGATGTGGGTATATATATAGGAATGCAAATTAGATGAAAGTAAATGTATGTAAACTTTCTTTTATTAAAAGAATGTTTTTTACGATTTGATTTGATTTGATTTGGGAAGTGTGACTTTAATGTACATTAAGAACCACAACAACATGCATGTGAGTTTGGTTGGATAAGCGGCAGCATCACATAGGATGTCCGATTCAGTGTAAGTGTGTTACCTAACCAAATTCAATCGATTGTAAACATGATTGAAAATTCAATAAAAACAGTACCCGTACTACAAAGCATTCAAAGATAAGATCAAAATTAATTTTCTGTTTTTAAAAAGTCTCAAATTAAATACGGACGATAAAAGAGTATGGTTTTCTCTAAAGCAAAAACTTGGTTATAATTTGGCTTATATTGCTAAAGCAAAACTTAAGAAACAAGTTTATGGTTTTCTCTAAAACCTAACAAACAAAATAAATTAACAAATTAGGTATTTAGGTATCAACTTCCATTAGTGAGAAAAAGTGTTGGTAGAAAATTAAAGTTGTTCTGCGCTATGGAGGTTTTGGAACCGAAGTGGTAGAAAATGGGTGAATGACGTTTGTTTTTAAATTTATTTGTTAGGGAAAGCTTAAGAAATACCAAAAAAACTCAGATATTACAGTTTACAAGTTTAGTGGTCCATAATATTGACTTCGTTTACTGGCTGGCTCGAGTTCTTTATACAAGTTTTACTTAAACCTTACTTAAATCTAGCTTTTCTTTAGTGGTCCATATAATCCATATGAAGAATAAAACACAAGTGGTAAAAGACAACTAGTTTTTGTAATTGGTTCTGACTTTAGGAGAATCTGTCGGACACTCTAGACCTATCAATCCGAAATCTATACAGCTAGCTCATGGCCCCCGTCACGTATCTGATTCCAAGAACTTTCCTTATATAATATTTTTTTTTTGTCATTCGTAACTTATTAATAATGCACACCTATCTTGCGGTCAAAACATATTTATTTATATAACATCATATCGGGAAAAAACGGTATATATTATATCATAAATGTTGACCGCCATTTAGCTCTTTTTCATGATTTTAATTACTTATTCCGTAATTACCACAAAAGAATCTTTAAAATTTTCTATTATGGCGCTAAAAAGATCGTTTGATTTTCGGCACCCAAAAATTAAGGGTCACCCAATTTATAAATGTTTTTGTACTTTTTTGTGTAATAGCAAATTAATAATGTGTTGTTTTACGTGTTTTTATCACCTTTAACTATTTATCATTATTGCTGTATTATTTGAGGAAAAGAAGGATCAAAAAGTGAAAAAAAGGTATGGTAAAAGGAGAACCGATGGAGAGAAGAAACCTTACCAAACGTGGCCGTGTGGAAAGTGGTAACGTTGTCAAATATGCTTTTCCCTCCCGAAATGACCGTTTTACCCTTCCCATCCCCAACGAACATCAAATTAATTTTTTTCCTACCGACCTTGAGGTTGTTTTCTTCGTACCTTCCAAAAAAAACACACAGAAGATTCACTGAGATATAATAAAACGCAATTATTAACCCCCTTTCCGTACAAGGACTTACTTACTTCTTTCGTTATTCACGGACGCAACAGTTAAAAAAATAACATCGATAAACGCAAATGGTAGGGGCAAAACCGTAATTTTACCTTCCAGCTTTGACGTAGATAATAGTCCGGCGAGTACTGTACTGAGGAGCTTTCTTGATGGCTTCCGATATAGTTTTGCACGTGCCGTTGCCGTCTTGTGAGACGATAATATCAGCTTGTATCTGAGATACCGGCATTTCCAATAACTCGCGCTCTCTTCTCCTCGTCCATCTGGGGAACGTCAATTTCTCGTCTCCTCCTCCTACTTTCAAAAGCCTCCTCCGATTCTGTATCGGCACTCCGGCGAAATCGTTTCCGTCACTGTCAGCGCTCGCCGCGAATATTGCTAAACAGTTGCTCACGAGTTCCGAGAGATTCTTAAGCGCCGCCGTCATCTGATCCTTAACTCCACCGTCGCCGACGCCGTCGAATCCCTCAGCGCAAGTGTCCTGGTTCGTAAGAGCCGAGCTCAGCCATGTCATCACGTCCTGCGGCTTGGTTTGACCGCCGGATACGGAGACGACGGAGGAGAGAGCGCGTGAGAGGGCGTCCACGGAATCGTCTAGCAGCTCGATGCAAGATTCGTAGGCGGAGCGGACACGTGGCGGCATGTCGAGGAAGGAGAAGGAGGAAGAGGAGTAGAGTGCGTGGCTGAAGTGGTGGAGCGTCATGTTCACCGTCACGTGGATCAGATCTTTGGCGGAGGAGGCGGCGAGTGAGCCGGGGAAATCCATGAGTGAGTCAACGCATAACTCGGGGAAACGAGTCAACTCACAGGCTTTTGAAATTGCTTGGCTTGGTTTCCGAGCTAGGCCTGGGACATGTTGCGACGATTTAACTTGTGTTCTGATTCCGGCGAAGATCGCGGCGGCGAGAATGAGTGCGAAGGCTACGACGATTGAAGACACTACAAGCTTCTTTCTTCTCCGATTAACATTCTCCGGTTGTGCTGACGTGGAGTCTTTGCTTAGGTTCGGAACCGGAGCAGCTGTAGTTGTGGTGACCGAACCACTTGCCTTGGATGGTCCGAGCCTTTCGTACCCCATTTTGTTCTCGTTATAGTCTCTTTTCTTTCTTGTGATTCTACATTCCAAATGATGCAAGTTTATATAAATATGAGTGAGTGAGAGAGTATTGTTGAAGTATTATGAAAGGAGAGTGGTGCTGATTATTTGTGGGACACGCGTCATTGATTTGTGCATTTAGAATAAGAATAAAATTGCTTTTATTTTTTTTATTTTCTAGTGTTCGAGTTTTAGTTGCTTGTGTTAGTCATCGTTTGTTAGTGAGCTTTTTCGTTTATTCGTCGACGTTTGTTAGTGAGCTTTTTGTTACTCGTCGACATAAGTTAAAATGATCAATTGAAAACAACAAAATCTATCACCGTTTTTTAGATATCACAAAATGTGAACAAGATTGCTTTATTTATTTTCTTCTATTTCAATTTTAAGTGCTTGTGTGTTGACGCGTTGTTCGTCGTTTATTTTGATAGTGAGCTTTTATTATGACAAACTCGTCGACATGAATAGAAAAAATCTATCTTATTTTAGGATATTATAGTTGATTCATCTATTATATATCTTGCTAATTCAATTCTTCCAACACATAACTAATTGTGCTGTTATATTTCAGTAGTTCGTTTAACTATAATGTCGGGGTTTTGTCCTATTAACTTGAAATATACTTATTTTCTTACAAAAATCAAAAAGAAGGAAACGAAAAATTCATATCAAAATAATGTTGAGAGGAAATTAATGGTTATGAATATTGCGCTAAATTATTTCGGCTCGAACGTGCAGTACATTTTTAAACATACATATCAAAATAATGTTGATAGGAATTATTGGTTATGAATACTACGCTAAATTAATTGGCCTCTAAACGTATAGTACATTTCAAAACATTTACATATATTTTGTGCTAGGAAAAACTTTTTTTACATATAAATGTTGAAACTGATTATATTATATGTGTGCAATGTGCCTATTAAAGCGCATTAGCTGGCACCTACCAACCAAGGTTAAACTTAGATGAAATGATAGTGAAACTATATACTAGCCCCATTTTATGATTTGCAATGGTTGTAATGTTATATTGTGACTATTTCGAAATAGTATTAAACACTTAAACAGTTAACAAACATTAATTAAATCTATTTATTGTTTCAACATCAACCTAACAAAAAAAAACATGACTTAGATAATGCCAGAATGCGACTAGAGAAGACCCCCCATTGTTTCTGATTACAGAGACATCTCACGTTGTTCTTTTTCTGTTTTCAATCTTCATATAAATTTAAATTGAGTAATTTAAACTAAATCTAGCTAAATTATCCTAATAGATGTACTTACATTTCCATGAATGATAAATTAGTACGACTGTTCGGATAACTAGGTCGTTATATACCAAAACTGTTACACGATACACGTAACTGATCGGAATTAAAAGTTTACAATTGATACATCGTGTGTGGGACTTACACAAACGATTATGTAAATATGTAATTATCTATTAAAATTGTATATAACTTTCTTTTTTTCTTAGATTTTTTTTTTTTTTGAAATGCACTGAGACTATGACGTACATTTAGCATATATAATACATAGACGTTAAGAAAACAAAATAAAATATGATATTGATAGATAAGATGTGTGTGCTACATTATTAAAGTGGTTATGCCATCTTTTGAATATGGTTAATGAAGTATCAGAACATGTTCAATAACGTTTGGAAAGTTATGTTTCTCTTTTCTCTTTTAATTTTAAAAAGCTGCTAACTTAAGGAGTAAGTTATATAATATATATTAATTCAAAGTCAGAATTTTATTTTAAAAAATTAGTTTTAGTTTAATAGGATTTAGATGGTAGTTTTTTTGTATTACGAGTTAAAAAAAGGTATATATCATCCATTTACTTCTTTTTATCATCTGGATAAACATTTGTTAAAGGTAGGCCTTTTAAACACAATGCTTAGGAACGCTCTGATTAAATTTAATATATGCTATTAGAAAAAAGGTTGATCCAAAAGAAATGATAAAAGGTAATATAAATCAAGTCTCTGCGCTCGGAGAAGAGAAGAAGAAGACAAACTATGTTGCTTGAATGGAAAGATTCACACGATCTCTGTATAAGAGACTATAATTTATATTTAATGATGCAAAAACTAATAATTAATGTGTTCAATAGTAAAAATAACACGTATAACAAATGTGTTTCTATTAGAAGATTTAAAATATATACATGGTATTCTGATCACAATCCACGTAATATAGACTAACAATCGTTCTGGAATCAAAATTTCCTCAAAATTTGTTAAACATTCACAATCATTAAAAAAAAAAGCTAAGATTAAAATGGTTACAAGTTTCAGTCGAGTAGGAGTTTATTTTTTCAAACGTTATTGAACATGTTCTTTATTTTTTCGCCTCAATTATTTTTTTGGGCTAACTTCCATTCAAAATAAACCAAAAGATCAAAAGAAAACTAATGGGTAAATGCACACTAAAAAAAAAATCAGAAACAAAACCAAATTAACAAGAGAAGGTAAAGGATCCAACACTTGATAATGGAGCCACACCGGCACTCCAAGTTTCACATTAACATGAAATCGTTCTTTTCTTGTGACACGTCCGAGCAATCGTGTTAGCTGATAGTAGTACTGAATGAAACTCATAAACTTCAAACTCGCGAACCACACAATAAACTTCAAACTCATAAAGTTGAAGGAGATCTCCTCTATGAGTTTGAATCGACTTCTCTTGAGCCTTGCACACAAACTCTTGATCCTCTTTCTTCCCAGTTTGAACAAAGAATCCATGGGATGGAAGTTTACACCCAGCAAAAACATGATCAATCATACCTAGCCAAAACAAAATCATCTACCACAGAAACCAAAGAAAATCCAATATGAAGAGAGGGTCTCATAGTTAGTTCTAACATCTGCCTCCCGAAGATATATACATCCAGAAAGAACATGAAAAAATTAAATTAATAGTTTTTTCGTAATAATTGTTAGTGAAGGTTGTTTATTTAGGAGCTCCTACTAGCTCAAGTTTGTTTATATACTTTATAGTTTTATTTGAAAGAAAGTATTTGTATTCACTGGATCATTTACAATTTTTTTTTTTCCAAAATTTCCGTAAATAAGAAATATTTTTTTCTGCTTTGATTGAAATCTTCAAAATCGTAGACATGGTTCTGCACTTCTGCTTAACAAAATCGTAAATATCTCAGAACTAAATACTAGTGTTGTAGCCTGTAGGTATATATGAATGCCAAAAAAGACCCATTATTCAAAAGCCCACAACAGAAAATTCTGGCTGTAGTCGTGTTTACTACTAAAGAAAGAGTAATGACCTACCAAATCCACAGTGATCATCTATATTTACATTTTAAGCAACCACCTGGTCCATTAATCATAATATGTCTTCTAGATTAGGATAGCCAATGCTTGAACTTTTTTCTTTCTTTAGTAATCAGCATAAGTGTTACGGGTCTTCAATCGATCTTGTCAGTCTCATTTTATCTATTCCACGAGTTTATATATATTTTATTTGGAATTCTGGTGGATCGGCTCGTTAAGAACGATTTTACAAAAGCCAAACATTACTTTTAAAAAAAAAGATATTTATTCATCATTTAAGAAATTTATATTCGTTTTTGAAAATTCAAATTATAATACATGTATAAAAAAAAATCTTTACAAGAATACACTCCCTTTACGACAGAAAATCTGATGGCAAGCTCCTCACAAAGCCAACCATTACAAACCCTGCTTTCATTTTCTATATATAATAAATAAACAAACAATTTGGATTTTAGTTATTTTTCTTTTAACATGTTAAATTAAAGAAACTATGTATAAAATAGATGTGGATTTTTCTTCAATACATCATTTTATAAGAAAAAGTAGAAGTTTTTTTACAGTTCCTCCAAAATAGAGGAAAAATACTATTTAAGGTTAAAAATAAAGATGAGTTGGAGGACATTTTACTACTTTAAACTCTATTTTATAGTGAAAAATAGAGATGGGTTGAAATGTTCTACAAGTGTTTGTTTTTGACTCCTCGCTTTAGTTGAAATGGGTTTTAGTATACACATCGAGATTATTAGTACGCACACTAAAGTGTTTGGTTTTTTGGCTCCTCGCTTTATTACGACCTAATTTCTTACTACTATTTTTATAAATTAATTAGTTTAAAAATCTTTACATATGATCATGATACTTTCTAAACTTACTTTTCTATCAACTACACATTTTCCATTAACGATTAATATATGTTGACATGGACATGTTAAACTATTGTATTTCTTATTTTGTTGTTAATGTATATATGGTTTTCATACAAATGCATGTACAGTACTAGTTTTTGTTGTTGGATAAAACATCAATGAGAAGAATACAGAAGTAAACTAAAAGTAGTCATCTTCAAAAGAGGAATTCCTATACTACTTTTATATCTTTAAATTCGGGGTTAAGCAAACGAAAAGTAGTCTCCTTTTACTAAAACATAAAGTAGAAGCTTTGTAAATCATCCATAGAATCGAATATAAGTTATCCGGTATAATATAATATATCGGAAAATTAAACAAACATTAATAAACGAATAAAATCAAAGTTTCATGAAGGTCAATATACTTTTACCATAGCTTTATACATGCATATATACTAATATATATATATTACATATCAACGTACAGGATGCATCATAATAATATCCAACTATATATTATATTAATATATATATATATGTCATGTTCTATAATACAATGACACATGTGTGTTTTTTCTTATTTTTGGTAACATTCATATATAATGTATCAACGTTTGACCACAAATAATAATAATAATATATCAACAATGAAGGAAACATATAATTTTTGTTAAATAAAGGAAATTAAACGTACGTATAGAGATGTTATTTAACAAAAGAATGATGACGAAAATAATAATAATAATAATGATGATGAAAAGACATACCATGTGATTTGGTTGTGATGATATGAACAACCTGCATCTTACAACTTGTAACACACAAAGACAAGATGTCAGAAAAAAACAAAATACAGACAAAAATAGAACTTTACAAAATGAATTCACACAGTCATTTTGTGATTCTTTTACCAAAAGTAGTATAAAACAGTATCATTTAATCCTTTATATATTAAAAATGGATCCACAACAAAGTTGTAACATGTATCATAATTTACTAAAACGTTCCAAGAGACTCCGAAACTAACAAAGTAAGAGAAGCTGGTGGGTGATGGACTGATGGGATCAGATGGTACATTAACCATCATTTTTGCGACCAAATCAATCACCACACTTATTTTGATAGCGTGTAATATGAGTGATAGTTGCACCAAAACCTAAGAATCACATGCGGAAGATCGACAAACGGTTAATACTATATCCTTCCAAGAAACTGATGATCCGATATCTAAGTACTATACATGAATTTTCTTGCACTCTATAACATGATCAAACGTGACCAAATCTAACTTTATCGAAGAAGAATCGTGCTATGAAATCACAAGAACTCACTAAATAACATAAACAACCACATAAAAGTTTACTCGGATGTCTTTCTTTTTCTACTCAAATTGAACCCTTTAGGACTTCAGCGTCAGAAGACATCGCACATGTCTCTCCAATGACTAATTTGAATGGTATTGGGAAAATATTTGTTGCCATTTTTCTTTAATGATATTAGACTTAGGGATATTCGTATATAGTGTATACGCACATATGCTTAGAAAATGTATAATTTATAATAATATATTTTACATATAAGATACTAACATGTGGTGGAATAAAAAAAAGGTTTCATATTAATAACATATTAAAAATGTTTTGTACTAATATATTGTCATTAATTATTTTTTTTGTTATTAATTAATTTAAAATATATGTTTCATACATGAATACAAAATATGGAAAGAGAGATTTCACACCTTTTCTAAAGTTCATATTCGTGGGCTGTGGAAAATTTGGTTCTTACTCCCAAAAAGTGCTCTCTTTTTTGGGCTGAGAGATTTTTTTTCAAAAAAAAAAAAGCAAAGCTTGATTGCTGTATAGAGCTGTAGAAAGAAAATTGCCTGTTGCACAGCATCTATCTACAGCACAAAACAATCAGCCCCAAAGTTAGTGATATTCATAGAATGGGCTTACAATCACTCTCCACAAGAATATGGGCTAGAATTTTAAAACGGTATATTCTTACGGACCAGTCCTACAAAGAGTGTATAAACAGATCAAATTTTCCTTTTTATTAACTGATGCTATTCTTTTCAATCACACATATGAAGTGTATATTGATGATGTCACTCACATCATTTGTGATAGATAAGTCATAACGTATAGGAAATGAGATCATACAAAATATGTAATGAGACCGTGGAGAGTAATCAGGATCAAACACATCATTTGTGATAAGTCATAACGTATAGGAAATGAGATCATACAAAATATGTAATGAGACCATGGAGAGTAATTAGGATCAAACAGGAACTCTAACAAATCAACAACAACGTCAATTCAAAATGTAAATGTGTATATGGGGCGAACAAGCACGAGTGAATACAACTCCAACTGCGAGTACTTGTCCCTATACAAAGCCGATATATCTTTCATTGCAATCCATTTAATATTAGAAAATTTAAGAATGGATTCTCTGCACCCAAATTTGATAGACTTCCAAAGATAGATCAATAGGTTTGCTTATTGTGCTGTTAAAGACTGATATGTATCTTTTATTATAGACCTGTCCGAAGTTGGAATATGATAACCATCATCACTTCTTTAAAAAAAATTCCCACACATATATGATATATCTCCGAGCTTCCATAGCAGAAGAAAGGTCAAAATCAAAACCATTAAACTAAGCTATATGCCTATATCGCAGCACATAAACCAATATAAGTGGAGATCATCATCATCACCAATGCCTATTGTTGGAGCAGGATTTAGCACAAAATCCAGCCCATTATAAAGCCCATTAAGCAGTCATATGAAGCCCATCTGTAATAACCCATCAGATATATGGCTCATTTGTATCTTCAACAACTGACGAGCTCCCGCCAATTAAGGATACACTTCAAGACTAAGTCGAACACAACCACACGAGGTCCCGTCATATCCGGAGCTCGATCCAGCAACAACATCCGAGATATCCGAAGCTCGTTACAACTAATCTCCAAGATTCGCGCAGCAGTTGGAGTTAAAAGAAGGCTATAAAAGGAGCAGGAGGGGTAGAAAGAACGATCTCTCGGTTTTTACCTAATTTACTATACGTATGCTCTACGAGCTCCTGTATTCTTACATCTTTTTACCTAATCATTATTCCTTACTAAGCAGTTATAAGCTCTACGAGCTCTTGTATTCTGATACATCGATCTCTTGTAAACGATCTCTCGATTCCATCAATAAAAAGTCCATTTATCTTTTCTAAATCTTAAGTTCAGTTGCTCAAATAGAGATTCTTACCCATCATCTCCCTAAATTAACCTAAACACTTTACAAATATTTGAGTGTGGATATTTGTATTCATATTTTGGTGCCGTCTGTGGGGAAGATAAAAGACATCTCTAACACCGTAGCCAGATCTAAGGTTCGTTATAACGATAATGGATCCAGAAAACAAGGAATCCAACAGATCTGCCGTACCGGCAAACAGTTGCTTCGATGTAAAATGACCACCATTTCGGTTGATCAAACCCCAATCAGCGGTTCAAGGATAATACCCGCGAACCAAAGCTCGACCGCAGCCGGAAGAGTGAACCATTCGTTAAGCGCGAACTCCTCACCTGGTCGTTCAAACCAGCAAGCTAATGCTCTGAACGAGCATCAAGCTGAAGTCGTACGATCTGCAGCTCGAGGAACTTTCCAGGCTCTCGTCGCGAACACCATCACCGCTCGTACCGAGCAAACGACTACCATCTCGGTTGATCAAACCCCAATCAGCGGTTCGAGGGTAATACCCGCGAACCAAAGCTCGACCACAGCCGGAAGAGTAAACCATTCGTTAAGCGTGAAATCCGCACCTGGTCGTTCAAACCAGCAAGCTAATGCTCTGAACAGGCATCAAGCTGAAGTAGTACGATCTGCAGATCGAGGAACTTTCCAGGCTCTCGTCGCGAACATCATCACCGCTCGTACCGAGCAAATGACTACCATCTCGGTTAATCAAATCCCATTCAGCAGCTCGAGGGTATTATCCCCGAATAAAAGCTCGACCGCAGCCAGAAGGGGAAACCCATTCGTTTGGGGTCCGAAATGAAGAAAGACTTCCTGCGAACTCCAATCTAGATCGATCTCCTAACTCGGGTGCATCTGGTACTAACTCGGATGACGTGTAGCAAACCACACCTCTCACCTCGCAGCTCGGGTCTAACAACCTAATCGATCCGAGCTCCAGCGGAGCAATAACTTTGAACGAGTATCGAGCCAATGTCGTACGACCTACAGCTCGAGAATATTTTGTCGAGTTTCAGTCGCGAATAGACAACAGATCGAGAGAGAAGTCCGTTACCACCTAGCTCGTCTCGACTTCTCTCAAGCATTCAAAACCCTGAGGCTGGAAGACACCAGACCGTGTCTCTCACCTCGCAGCTCGGGTTTAACAACCTAATCGATTTGAGCTCCAGTGGAGCAATAACTCTGAACGAGTATCGAGCCAATGTCGTACGAGCTACAGCTCGAGAATATTTTGTCAAGTTTCAGTCGCGAACAGACAACAGATCGAGAGAGAAGTCCGTTACCACCTAGCTCGTCTCGACTTCTCTCAAGCATTCAAAACCCTGAGGCTAGAAGGCACCAGACTGTGTCTCTCACCTCGCAGCTCGGGTTTAACAACCAAATCGATCCGAGCTCCAGCGGAGCAATAGCTCTGAACGAGTATCGAGCCAATGTCGTACGAGCTACAGCTTGAGAATATTTTGTCGAGTTTCAGTCGTGAACAAACAACAGATCCAGAGAGAAGTCTGTTACCACCTAGCGCGTCTTGACTTCTCTCAAGCATTCAAAACCTTGAGGCTGGAAGGCACCAGACCGTGTCTCTCACCTCGCAGCTCGGGTTTAACAACCTGATCGATATGAGATCCAGCGGAGCAATAGCTTTGAACGACTATCGAGCGAATGTCATACGAGCTACAGCTCGAGAATAATTTCTCGAGCTTCAATAGCGAACAGACGACAGATCCAGAGAAAAGTCTGTTACCACCTAGCGCGCCTTGACTTCTCTCACGCATTCATAACTCCGAGGCTGAAAGGCAGCAAACCGTGACTCTCACCTCGCAGCTCGGGCCTAACAACCCAATCGATCTGAGCAGCAGCGGAGCAATAGCTCTGAATAAGTATCAAGCCAAAGTCGTACGAGCTGCAGCTCGAGAAATTTCTAGAGCTTTAGTCATGAACAGACAATAGCCTGCAGAGGTAAGGAAATCCCCCACCACCTTTGCTTCAAGATCAAGTGCAAACACAACAAACCCCAGAGCAAACACAGTTCACTCGCTCAGAATGCCTACTGGGCATGACACCCACCACGGCACCCAGGCGAACGTTAGCTCGCATGATCGAGTCACTTAGCAACATCTTATCGAGGATCCTGATCACATCGACCCTCGAAACATAACAGATCTTGAGTATGTCCAAAGACATGTCTCAATGCGAAACGCGGAGCTCCGCCAGATGAGAGCATTCATGCACATCACTACGAGTTCCGCGCCAGATATTGACCTCGCACTCGAGGAGACACATCTAACGCTCTTTGTCGTTAAAATAGCAAATGCTAGCCTTTGCGACACTGGAAAAATCATGCCCCAAGGAAGACATTATGCCAACGCCTTCAAGGCTTACAGATTTGTCAAGAGGGTGTGGGGACTACTGCCCCTAAACAGATACAATCGATCAAGGCTTTCCAACGACTAGCATACTCTCCCTCTGGAGCTACGACTCGCAAGTCACATAATAATTCACCAGTATGCGAATAAGCTCCAGCTCTGCTTCAACAAAAAAATAAAATAAAGCGAGCTCGTGACTCACAATCTAGCTCGCCAGCTCACGAGCTCCTAGCTCACGCTTTTATTCACCAATTCTTGAACGACCTACAACTCCATCTCAGCCAAGGAATAAATTAAAGGTGTATGGTTCACCACGTCCTAACACAAACGAGCTACCTGGCTTTGTTTCAGTTTGTTGATGAACCTTAAAATAAATTAAAGATAACATGTATTGGCTAACAGCCGCTCATCAGCTAGTGTACTTGAAAACACGATCCAAAGTCTTGTTTCAGTCCATAAACGAACTCCGGACTACAATAACAGCTCACCAGCTTATCCTATTAAGTTCATAGACGAGCATCTGCAAAATTTCAAAGAATGCTGAGTCTACCAGTCCAAAATACCCAGCCTCAAAAAGACATCCTATAAAAGCATTCAAGTTTAGCTGACTCAGAAAGCAAATGACTTGAACCAGTTTCAAGCTGAAGCCCATGATCTGCTGCCTGAGAGCCCCTTTTTGGTTCAGTTGCGAGCAGGAGATCGACCAGAAAAGAAGCTTGTTGCCTTGAGTGCGTCTCGACTTCTCTCAAACGATGATGAATTCAAGAACAGGAAGGCAAAATCATGCTCCTTCAAACTGTACAGGACCCCAACCCTCTACGACGAATACTAGAGATTCAGGTTTACGAGGTGCGGAAACCCGCGATGGCGAGCTACCATCTTCAACATGCGAGAGATTCTCCAAAGGGATCAGAACTCCAGATTTTGGTTCGGCCCTGCAGGCCCTTGAACAAGTCCCAAGGGCATACACAACAAAATATGTCGAGCCACCATTAAGCGAGTACACACCATACACTGGTGTTCAATTAAACGGCAGCTCGCAAGTTAGAGCTACCAATTTACAGTTTTTTGAGGAAACCCCCGAGCTCGGGATAAAAAAGGAGAAAAACCCTCCAAGAGGTTGCCCAAAGCAAATCTACTAAGAACAAAAGAGAACGAGCAAGGGAAGAGGAAAGCTCGCCCCTTCCCGCAGCTGAATAACTAATTGATATGATCTTCATAGATCTCGCATGCTGCAGCGGATCGATGAGGTCAATACTCAACTTCCCACCCGCTACCGAAAAGATACTTAGTCAGTTTCTTTTTTTTTTTTAAAAAGGGTGTGGGGACCTCCATCCCGAAAAGAATATACTTCATCTCCGAATGCCTGCTCTTTTGCAAAAGCTTGATAAACTTGATAAAAGCCTTCCAATGGAAGGTCAAAACCAAAGTTTAGGCACGAGTACTCCAAAAAGATGACTTTCTTCGAAAGGAGAACGCTAGACCTAGAAAGACCTCATGACAATGCACTCAAAGTCCAAGCTGACATGGCTGGACTCGAGATGTCAAAAGTAAAGGTAGACACTGAAGTCTTACAAAAATAGAAAAACCAAGACTCCCCCTTAACGGATAACACAACTCATTCACCAGCTTCGCTGGAGAAATAGTTTTCTCCTGTGGCTTCATCTGACTCCTCGTAAAAGTTAGGCGAGTTCAAAAAGAAATAAAATTTGTGGTAGTAAACCACCAAGCATCAAATAATGCAATATCTCATCGGTTTTGAATATACGCCATGAAAGCAGTCCCATCTACGTACCATCAACGTGCAAAATTTCTAATTCCTAGAGGGATGAAAACGATCTACGGAAACCAGAACAAATGCAAAGATGTGCTACCAAGGCTATTCTAGAAATGTTGCGAGCTCCACCATATAAAAATTACATAAAGATCATGAGTTCGCCAAACCACAAACCAAGACAAGCAAGAACCCCACCATGCGTGGACGCCAGAAAAAATATCTCTTTACTCAGGCACGCATCAACAATGCTTACCCCCAAAAGATGTGTTACCATAGAATTCGAGCTCTCGAGCTCGATTCAATTCTATAGAAAAATGTGAACCCTTTTGCAAATCAACTCAAGAAATCTAAAGGGCAATCAGACTAAGCAAGTATGATGTCGAATATCATATTTGGATCTGTGCAAATGCATAAGCCTTAGTATACTATGTTATCGAGCTTGCACTGCAAGCTCTCGACAACACGTCTCCAAATAAAAAAATAGGCATTTCACATGGACAGAGCATCATCGATGCTAGGACCTGAAGTAGGAATCAGACTCACGTCACCAATCGGAAAGATCCTCGAACAGTCAAATCATCCTGGCTTTGATGCATCCAATATCTAAGCCAAGTACAAAGCTTTCATCGACAGGCTACAACTCTCGAAAGAACTAGCAGCCCGTTTGTGAACAGCAACTCGCAGCTCGAAACCAGTTAGTTTCATGGGTACATACGAAACTATACACGAGTAGATGGATTTGAACTAACAAGCATTTCTTGTGGCAAGAACACTTCGGCTAGCGCCTTAGCATCTCTAGCCTCCACATCGGACCCACTGTTAGAAAGAATCATATCTGTCAAAGGCAATCCTGCAGCCAGCACTAACGAGCTACCCAACGATCTCACGAATTCTGGGGAGCAAGACCAAGTCCGAACGACCCAAGCATAGCCGAGCAATAGCAAACTCAGGCTAAATAACTAGAGCTTAGCCGAGAAAATTGCAACCAGAGCAGCAACTAACAAGGAAGCCAATAGCAGAAAACGATTCATCAGCGATGAATCATTTCACGCCTGGCCAAATTGGAAGATCTCGAACTCGAACATCTCCAAAACGGCATCTTGCCTCTCAAAAAATGGGAAGCTGTAAAGCTGAAACATCAAATATTCATATCGAATTTCACCCAACAGTCTTAATGGCTTAAACTCTTATCGAGTTTCTCTCACGATCTCTTAAAATGATCTGTGACAAACTAAGACGCAAACGAGTACTCGGGATCTACAATCGATCCACTAAATAACGTCTGGCCAGACAAAACACTCACGAGCTCATCACATACGCGCCTCAACCGAACAGGCGTTCGTACAAATACCTCGCTTAAATCAAACACAAACGCCCAAACAAACTTGAGTTAGGAAACGTATCGAGCTCTCGCTCGCATTTAAGCACAACAAACAAAGCTGGAATCCTGTCCGCAATCAAAAGAAAGCACAAAATCAGAACCCAACTCGAGCTCGACCGGATCCCTAGGACCTGCAATCAACAAGAAGATATCATGATCTCAGGCGTCTTGAACAGAAGCCCGTAAAATCGTCCAAAGCATTTACTTTAAAATTGCGAGAACCAGTTCATTAACGATGAATCGACAAGATCAATTCAGATATCTCAAGCAGAAGCCCGTCAAAATTGGTCAGGGCGTTAGTTGCAAATG
Organism: Thlaspi arvense; assembly: GCA_911865555.2. NCBI lineage: Eukaryota > Viridiplantae > Streptophyta > Magnoliopsida > Brassicales > Brassicaceae > Thlaspi > Thlaspi arvense. Next base: position 6,143,236 of record OU466861.1, read on the forward strand.
TGCGCGAGCATCTTCCCGTAAGTGACAAGCCAACGCACCAAAATCTTACAGTCTCCTTCATGGGTTATCGAAAAGATAAGAGGATTAATCTCCAATTCAAAGTTAAACCAAAAGCTCGACCAAAATCAATATTTTGTATCACGAAACAAATAAAGCAATAAGAAGAAGGATAAGCAAAAGATGCATGACGCATCAAGTCGCTAAAATCCAAGTTCGATTAAAGCAAAGAAAGAACATTTCCAGTCAACAAGTACCAAAGCACACCGCAAACTAAAAATGCTCGCAACCAAACAAAACAGAAAAAGATGAACTCATGTTCGGTTCCAAGTGAACGAACTCCCGTTCAAACATAAAGGGCGAACTCATGTTTGATTCCATGTAAACGAACTCTCGTTCAAATCCAAAATGGCGAACTCGTGTTTGCCACGTGAACAAACTCCCAGTCAAACATAAAAGGTTAGCTCATGTTTAGTTCCAAGTGAACGAACTCTTGTTCAAACTCAAAATAGCAAACCGCCCAAACAGGAAAAAAAGGCAGATAAAATCTCTGTATTTTACTCAATCAGCTTCACTTGGTTTAATAATCAGCAAGCGAAGTTCTTCTCTAATCCGATTCTAGCTCTCTATAGCTAGCAAAGATAACACAATACAATTGATTTAATACGGTCATATATTTTAAAAAAAACCAGAGTTATTTGTTAAACACATATTCGATCTGACAGATCACACAAAGTTTAGCAAATAAACAGCTCGATGAGCTTGTTATTTTCCCACAAATGTATCTCCTTCGAAATACTTATAATCGAACTACGATTAGACTTGATCCCGTAATGGGTACGTAGGCAGCTCGACATGAGTTCAGTCACGATCTTTATTGTTCCTTAAAATCTCTATGTATTATTCGATATATAGAAAGAATCCAGTTCATCGATTCAAGTCATATATATCGTTTGCCATACGAAGTTGAAATCTAGGCCTATGGCCTTCATTCAAAGTAACTCGGTTCGAGCTCATGCTCGTAACCAAACGGACTCTCGTCAACACCTGAATCGAATTCTCGTTTTTACTTATGCAAAATTTATACAATTAAGTTCGAGCTCTTGCTCGCACTTAAAGATTTTTTCATCTCTGGTCAACCCAAGTTTGGGTTCGTACTCACGTGAAATTCAAAGCGCTTTAGATTGAGCTCTAGCTCACATTCAAGCAGAATCTTCACTCATACTTAATCAAAGTTTCGCATTCGTGACATCAATGGTTCGTTATGATCAAAAGTAAATCTTTTTAAGATCTAGAAGCTTTGAGTTAAAGAAAGTTATGATATTTAAAACTTTGTCTTCCGCCCATTAAGCTCGTACCTCGCTTAACGGGCTGGGGGGCAACTGTTGGAGCAGGATTTAACACCAAATCTGGCCCATTATAAAGCCCACTAAGCAGTCATATGAAGCCCATCTGCAATGACCCATCAGATATATGGCCCATTTGTATCTTCAACAACTGATGAGCTCCCGCCAATTAAGGATACTCTTCAAGACTAAGTCGAGCACGACCACGCGAGGTCCCGTCATATCCGGAGCTCGATTCAGCAACAACATCCGAGATATCCGGAGCTCGTTACAACTAATCTCCAAGATTCGCGCAGTAGTTGGAGTTAAAAGAAGGCTATAAAAGGAGCAGGAGGGGCAGAAAGAACGGTCTCTCGGTTTTTACCTAATTTACTATACGTATGCTCTACGAGCTCCCGTATTCTTACATCTTTTTACCTAATCATTATTTCTTACTAAGCAGTTATAAGCTCTACAAGCTTTTGTATTCTAATACATCGATCTCTTGTAAACGATTTCTCGATTCCATCAATAAAAAGTCCATTTATCTTTTTTTAATCTTAAGTTCAGTTGCTCAAATAGAGATTCTTACCCATCATCTTCCTAAATTAACCTAAACACTTTACAAATCTTTGAGTGTGGATATTTGTATCTACATCTATATTTATGTGGTGCAACATTTTCCTACCAAAAGTTTCCCATAAAAAAGATTTAAAAAAAAAACACGGTACAGAAAAATCACACGAGATTTGGATTATGAACTTCCATAACTTTTTATAGTAGAAATCTATTTTTGAGAAAAATAAATAGTAGAAAGTAGAAACCTTAGATTTGGCAATTTTCCATTGAAATGTTTACACAACGGTTTCTTCCGAAGTAGGTTGAACTACTATTTCAACGCGGGTACGAGAGTTTACAAGTGAATTTGGCCAAAATCAACAGATTTTAGAAATTAGTATTGTATACAGCTATATAATTAACGATATAGAAGAGTAAAACTATGAATAAATGTTAACCAAACTCCAAAGATATGTGAAATATAAAGGCGGTATGGTTTGTATGAACCATGAACGCGTTTATATGCCGACGTTATTAGTGGTTTCAATGGTTTCTATTAAAATATATTGTAGCAGGAAAAAAAAATCAATAGAAAATTGTCTTCTACATCTTCTTTCAAGTTTTAACCATTTTTTCTTCTCCTATTTACTATTCTTTTTTTAAATTCACAATCATTACATCAATGATTCTAGGTAAATGATTGAATGATGTTTCTTAAGATTTGATGTCACATTCTCTAGGTCATTGGCGTTTGATTAACGGCAAATATTCGCTTAACTGCAGTAAAAAATCAAACACAATGATATATAAATGCATAAATATGATAACATACAACATATTTGCAGCAAATAAAAAATTACGGTTAATATCATCATTATTTTTTTCGACATATAATAGTGATCATTGTTTTTATTTCACACAAACTAGCAATTTCATTAAGTTAAAAAAATAGCAATTTCATTTTTTTATGAGCCATTTCTTTCATTTCATTTTTCTTTCTGAAAAATCATTTTCTTTATTATTATTTTATTTTTGTATGTGTCGACTTCTTCTTATTATAATTTACCTAATTATAAAAGATTCTAATATTATATAATTAGACATCATCATAATATTTATTATTTCCAATTTTTATTTTTTATTTACTTAAATATATATCTGCTAATTAAAATCTGGTGAAAATAGTCTCTTTATATATCAATAACTGTAGTTATTAAAAAATTAAGAAATCAGTGTATTTTTCAAATTTCAAATCTTAACTAAGGTTATTATTATTATTATTATTATTATTATTATTATTATTATTATTATTATTATTATTATTATTATTATTATTATTATTATTATTATTATTATTATTATTAAAAAAGTGCTGTGACAAGTTGTACAACTTTTCGAATTTTAAAATTACAATTCCTAATTTTAGTTAGTAGAACATGTATGATCGTCCCCGGTACCACAAATCGACCAGTAAACAATTACTTAATAAATAATTGAATGAATGTATACATGAATCCTTCATAACATTCTTTCAAATGAGATTATTTAACTTTTAAGGCGGATGGTGTTTCTCCGATCTTCTAGTCTATGTATTTCTGTTATCTGTCGTTCCTCATATTGGATATAACCAACATAAATTTATTTTAATTTTATTTGTTAGTCTGAAATAAATGAATGTGTATTTCTTGATAGTCCGACCATATATTAGCTCTGTTATTTATCTAAGACCAGCTCCATCGGTTACATACTCTGAAAGTCTCTTAAAAAAAAAAAAATATTAATATTTAAACTATCAAAAGATCTAAACTAATCATAAGAAGGCATATGTTAAAAGAGTTTGTTAAAATACCTGAAACCGTGCCTTAGAAAGGAAATAAAGAAACGTTTTTTCTCCTTCTTTCTTAATTTTTATTATTTTATTAATATTTTTTTTGAAGAAATTGTGTTAAGAAACCACCGATAGAGGTGGTCTAAGCTCTTTTTTTTTATCTAGTCCATCAAGGTATTTTCTTGCACAAAAATAAGATGGTTCTTTTAACCTCTATTGAGCATTGAATATTTTACCTAAACAGCAAGGCAAGTAGCCCATGAAATCCCATACCGTTAATAAAAAGCTTATAAAGTATATTATCTCCAAAAACATTAATTTTCCATTGGTCCATTTTCAGAGTATCTAAACCCGCAACAACTTTATTTTTATTAAATTTATGAAAATAATATTAAATTGATTAAAAATCAAATTAACTATATATTCTTATAATTGGGTATGCAAATAAACCCCCTCCCCTCCCTCCTTGTAGTAGGTCATGTTACTAATATTTTTGGTTAGAAACTGATTAAAATCTCCAAAACTTATATAAAGAGCAAAGTGGCATAGTACAGTTGGAGATATATCTAACTATTAAGAGAAAAAGTGAGATAAAATATTTAAAGTTCAGAGAGAGAGATTAAGATGGAACGAGACATATCAGAGGCGAGGAAAGAGGAAGAAGAAGAAGAGGAGCAACCGCTTAGCCCAGCGGCACGTGTGTTCCACGCACCGGAGTTGAATTGTTACGTCATAACGGTGATTGGTATTAAGAAAAAGATCGAGCCAGATGTGGTTATCGAAGGATTAAAGCAAAGTTTGATCAGGCATCCTCGTTTCTCCAGTAAATTGGTTAGTCCCACACTATTACATATCATACGTTTTGGAATAATTGTTACTTTAGTTTTATGGTGAATATCAACTTTTATTAATGGCTACATATAGGGGTATATATATGTTTGTGTATATATAAATTAATGTTTTCTATTGAAAAACAAAAGAGATATTTGAACTCTTTTTGATGGATATAATTTTTTTTCAACATTTTGGTGTAGATACATTTCATTGACTTTTCTCCTAGTATTGAATTATATGATGCTTTATAATCAATTTTGATTTGAAAATGGTAATCTGTGAAACAAAAAAAAATTTCAAGACAAATTAAAACTCAGAATTGAGATAAAATGAAAAAGAAATTCAAAGACCAATTAAATATATTTGGTCAAAGAAGTATATAAATTTATAAGATTGCATTCCAAAATGGGAGAATATTGCTCCATTTTGGTCATAAAATAAATCAAGTAGAAAATCCATTTTCATAATATGAAAGGATTCTAACCAAACCATAAAAAACGTCAAGTAAGTGAGTATTCTATCCAAATATTATTATAAAAAACATTGAAACTACTACTTTTCATCTAAAAACTACTAGTTGTTTATTAGTTTTGAGATTTGAACGATAATTTTGACAGTTATTTAAATAACTACATACTTCTTGATCAAGGTGAACATAAGGAACAAGAATAAACAAACTCAGAGTTGGGTTCGGACAAACGTGGTTATTGACGATCACGTCATCGTACCGGACATTCAAACGCAAAACATAGAGAACGCAAACGCAGAGGCGTTTCTTGAGAGCTACGTCTCCGACCTCACGTTGATCCCTTTAGACATCTCAAAGCCACTATGGGAGCTTCACCTACTCGATTTGAAAACCACAGATGCTGAAAACGTTGCCATTTTAAAGTTTCATCACTCTTTGGGAGATGGTATGTCTCTAATGGCCCTTGTCCTCGCTTGTATGCGTAAAACATCGAACCCCGAAGAGCTACCGACTCTACCGTACCAAAACCGGGCGTCGTCTAGATCTTCCCGGTTAAAGGCCGGTTCAAGGGGTGATTTTCGGTTGGTGTGGTTATTTAGGGTTCTATGGTCGGCGATTATGATGGTTTTGAATACGGTTCGTGATGCTTTGGAGTTTACTGCTACGGCATTGTTCCTCAAGGACACTGAAACACCCATCAAAGGTGATTTCCGGTTAAGTAAGCGTAAACGGATGTGTTTGGTTTATCGTACCGTAAGCTTGGACGACATAAAGCTAATCAAGAATACCATGAAGATGGTAAGATTCCCCTCTAGAGTATTTTATAGGTCTATGGATTCCAAACAATATCTTTGTGATTATTATCGACGGTTAGTTTAAGTTATTGATATTTTATTTCTTTGGTTTTTGGCTTACTAGACGGTCAACGATGTAGTACTTGGTGTAACTCAGGCTTCTCTGTCGCAGTACTTGGAGAGAATATATGGTAAAAATACATATATACACGTTAGAATATTGCATATAATGAACGATTAAATTTACATAGTCGTATGATAAACTATAGGAGAGAAGAAGAAGAAGGTAGTAGGAGAAGATCAAGAATCTAAGAGGAATTCAAATGATTTACCTAAAAAACTAAGGCTAAGATCAGCTATACTTGTAAATTTACGACCGACAACTGGAATCCAGGCAAATTCATATACCTTTATCACTTTTTTTTTGTTTTTACGACCATAATATAATAAACTTATTTTGTTATATAATAAATGTTTTTGGTTAGAACAGGATCTAGCTGATATGATGGCTAAAGGATCTAAGTGTAGATGGGGAAATTGGATTGGCTACATAGTCTTTCCGTTTTCTATCAGTTTACGCGATGATCCATTGGAGCATCTTCGAAGAGCCAAAAAGACCATTGACCGGAAGAAAAACTCGATGGAAGCTGCGCTAACATTCATTGTCAGTAAATTCGTGATGAGATTGTTTGGAGTTAAGGTTAGTTTGAATAGTAACTAGCACATTAATTATATCACCAAAATGCAAAGCCTAACTCACTATTTATTTTTTTATTCATTATTCTAATCTTATGGATGCAGGTGACAGCTAACATAATAAATAGAGTATTTTCTAACACAACGATGTCATTTTCAAACTTGGTTGGTCCTATTGAAGAAATTAGCTTCTTTGGACATCCCATCACTTACATGGCCTCAAGCGTTTATGGTCATCACCATGTAAGATTTTATTTGAGGCCATTCTGCCTTATACATTTATTGTCCTTTTTTACATATACTATTTAGTGACTAATATTCGCTGTTCTCATTGGTTTTCTATTAGGCGTTGATGATGCATTTGCAGAGTTACATGAACAAGATGACGATTGCTTTGACCGTAGATCCAACGGTCATAAGTGATCCTCATCAGCTACTTGACGACTGGGAAGAATCTCTAAGAATTGTCAAAGCTGCTGTGCATCAGTAGATTGAGCTAAGTATTATATTAGAGCATCGACATATTGGTGTTTCTCATAAGAGATTTCAAATATTAAAAAATAAAGATAATAAAAAGAAAGAGAAAGATTGAAAAGAGATTCTTATTTGAGAACTTTTGAAAATGTATTGAGAACCTCAAATCACACACATGTCTAAAATCTAATTACATTATATGGATTCAAAATTTTCTTATAAATTTAAATTTAATTATAAGATCTAATTACATTATAATATTAATTTTTTTTTTTTTGAGAAAACCCTAAAGAGGTTCTATTGATGGAAAAGATAAAAAAAAGATTAAAAACCACTTACCAATGTGTACAATTGTAATTGAATGGATGTGTGGGTAGGAGGGGAAACGTACAACGAGGCATAATCTTGAAGTTATAGAATCGTACTTTGGTGGCCGATTCTTTGATGGGTTGTGTCGTCGTTATCTTTGATACAATCAAGTTTTATTCTTTGCTCTTTCAAAGGTTATAAAACAATAAATTTAACTGATATATACTACGAACTCATGACAAAGCCCCACAAGATTCCTTTCCATATCGTCATGCGATTCTTAAATTTCTCAAGGGCCATAGATGAATTCTACAAGAACATTGACATTTATACACATCCTGAGTTTATACACTGACATTTATACACATCCTCCGTTCAGTTTCGACCTTTTCTTGAGAGTTAGAGATAGTCAAAAATGACAACAATCTTCCTCCAACGATGCTTCATTTGAAGCTGCAGTTCTTGAGTATTGCCAACTTACCGGCGTACTGCTCCACTCCTCTATGGAGAACCTTCTCAAACGTTCAGTTGCAACAGTATTCCGAGCTAATATTGTTGTTCGCTTGCTTCTAATGGCAGAAAAACTTCAGATCGATCTCAGAAACTCTTTTGAAGAAGCTTCTAGTTTTTATCTTCGACTTAAACTGCATATTTTATCCTTTTACTGTTTTGGTTTATTTTTTTGCAACAAATAATTACTTTTTGGCATCGAATCGTTTACTTTTATCTACTACTAGGTAGCTGGCCCGCACATAATGTGCAGGCATGAAAAATTTATAAAAAATTAATTATTAATAATATATATCATTAATAATAAATAAGTGATTGACCTGTTTTGATAATATATTTGTTAAAAAAATTTGTTTGTAAAAAAATATTTTAATAGATTTGAGAAATTGAGTCATAGTAAAAAATAAAACATATACAAAAATTTAAAATATTTTTTTTAAAAATTAAAAAATAAAATAAAATAATTTTTCGTTATTCGTTGTTTTCTACTTTTTATTTATATTTTTCATCTTTTATATATTTTTTTTCTGTCAGTTTATGTCCTATTTCTGGTTCGTAATTTTCACTATATAATTGAAATATATTTACATATAATATAAAATTTTGATCTTTATTTATAGTGAGACAAAATAAGATGATAATAAAAGTGAAGAAATTCTCCTTCTAAAATTTTGATGCCGCAAAATTTCACACAACAAACAATTGAACTTATAAATATTTTGCTAAAAACTTACTTAAAATAAGATTTCAAAAATTTCTATCAAAATCAGATTTCACAAATTTCATGCCAAAAACATGAATAGGTAACTTTCACACCCAAAAAATTACGTCAAAAATATGATCTAAAAACACTTTATCAAAATTTTGATTTTGTGAATTTTTCGCCAAAAATTGAATTCATAAAAAAAATTCGCCAAAAACTTTACATTAAAAATGTGATTCTAAAAATTACAAGTCAAAATTTTGATTTCATGAATTTCCTGCTATATAAGTGAAACCATAAATCTTCCGTCAAAAAACCTTATTTAAAAATATAATTTTAAAAATCTTTCTTGAAAATATGATTTCAAAATTTTTTCGCCAAAAACATGAATTTGTAACTTTCCCACCAAAAATATTTATTTTAGAGTATTTTAATTTGATTTCGTGAAATATCAAAAAGTTTCTCGTTAAATAGGTTGTCACAAATTTTCTGCTAAATATTTGAAATGCGTAAATTTTTTTAGCAAAATTTTTGTGTCGAAATATAATTTCAAATCTATTTAACAAAAATATAATTTTTCCAAATATTTTAATTTTGTATCAAAATTTTAACATCAAATTTTATTTATAGATTAAATAATATCATGTCACAAGTCATGTGTACTTTAAACTGACATGTCATAATTAAATCATCATTACACATCATCATTTGCATGTCATATTAAAATTGCTCAAACTAAACATATTAACCAATCAAATTAAAACAAATCAGCATTTTTCATTAAACTACATTCTCAATTAATAGGTAGAGGATTGTAGTTCCATTTTAAACTTATGATTAATATAATCAGTTGAACAAAAAAATACACATCCTGAGTTTATAAAACATTATGTGGTTTCTTTGTTCCTTGAAAACATACCCATTTGAATCACCCAATTTCTACCTTGAATTTAATATTTTGTTAGAAATCTTCTGTATACTTATATGGTCTCTGTATTGATGGACTATATAAATACATTTGGATTCATGTATTTTCCAAACAGTCAAACGGAAAAAGAAAATTACGTACTCACATAGTACAATTGGATTCATGTATTTTTCAAACAGTTAACAAATACAGTTACGTACTTGTTAACTGAATTTAACGTACCAGAGAGCTATCACGCGCCGTAGTTTAACTGCCACATCATAGCGCCGTAGTTTAACTGCCAAACTTTGATTAGACATCCTCGCTTCTCACACTTGCATATATCTTTACACCAAAAAGAATCTATACTGGTTCAAAAACAAAAAAAGAATCTATATATTACTGTGAACGTTTTACAATGAAAGAGTATATGTTTGTATATTGGCAGGGGCGGTCCCACGTTGTAAATAGTGGGGCACGTGCCTCATACTAAAGATTTAAAATTGTTGTTACAATACGTATATAAAATGCATGTAGATGAGTTGGTTTTTCTGGTACACTTTAATATTTCTCAACCAGAGTTCTACTTATTACTTATTATTTTTTTCTGTTTTTTTTTTAATTTTTTTTCTCTACTAGAACACAATTATTCTTGTTCCTCACGTGATATATAGTGCTTTCATAATGATTATTTTAGTTAGATTTACAATTTTTTTTAATACTTTTTAATATATTATATATATAAAATAATCTTTAAAACAAAAATATTGTTTACTTAAAAACAATTGTTATGTAAAATATACAATTATATTAGTTTTTACCAAAAATAAAAATATAGTTTTTAATTTAGTTCAAATTTAAAATTTTAAAAATTAAAATTTTAAACTTTAATAATGTGTTTACTATTTTTTTATGATTATAATTTATATTAATTATTTATATATAATATTTAAATAAAGTGTGCACCATATAAAATTATTTCCTGCGTCCGCCAAGTCCGCCCCTGTATATTGGTGAGTCCAAAATGTTTGTTTTTAAACTTATTTTTTGCTCAAACTTCAAACGAAACTGCTAACATGCGGCATTTATTTTTAATAGTATTTATATATAGTATAATATACGTACATATGGTTAGAAAATACATAATTTAGAAATAATATATTTTACATATAATTACTAACATGTGGTGAAATAAAAAAAGGTTTCATATTAATGACATATTAAAAAGGTTTTATAATAATATATTGTTCCTAATTAATTAAAAACATATGTTTCATACATGCTATAAATACAAAATGGAAAGAGAGTTTTGACGGCTTTTCTAAAGTTACTAGTATTCTAAACGTGATTAACAGTTTTGCCAAAACTATAGCTGTTTTATGGCTCTCGAGTAACGTTTTTGTTTGGTTAGGTGGTATTCTCGACAATCGATCGAATCCCACATTTTTGACCGATGTTGGCACGTAGAGTTCTTTGAAACGGTACATTTTAAGGAAATAAATTCATGTAAAGCTCACTAAATCTGTGCAGGTATCAATGAGACTTTTATATTGACAATGAAAGTTTATGTTGGAGGTTGGTTTTGAGATTTTCTTTGTATCTTGTGGCTCAAGCTACCTCTCTGTTATTTGGTATATTGGGTGATTTGTGAGTATTTTTTATGCTATGTGGATTCTGCACAATGATGAAAGTAAGTGAGAAGTGGAGCACTTGGTAAAGGCAACTCGTTGTTGCTAATGCTCATTGCAAGATTATTCGTTTGTTGCACAACTTCGTTAAACTTGTGTGTGGTCAAGAGATAGTTCTTTAAAGACATCTTTCTTGTGTATGCTTTGATCCTTTGCTACTTACCGTGTTTCTTTTCTTTGCAACAATACATATATATGCTTGATTTTGGTGATTTTTTTTTTAATTGGACACTAACTCTTCTATATTCTTAGTCTTATATAGGTTGCAGATTGTCTGATCCAGAGGTGAGAAAGGGAAATGAAAAAGGAAGTTCAAGAAAAGCGCGAAGATTACAGTGGTGATGATGATATAAATTGTGATTTTTTCAAGCATTGATATCATTTTGTTTATTATTAAGTATGGTTATTTCATTTTGTTTCTTATTAGTTACGTTCTCACGTAGAACCAATCATATATTTCTTATATGGTTTCTCTTTGCAACGTTTCATGGAAATTATGTATGATTCTTTTAAAATTTGGATCAAATAATAAACGTAATTGTTTGTTGGCTTTGATATGATCTTATACAAGATCCTACTGATTTGGCTTCCAGTGAGTTACATTTAGTTACGTTTGTTCTTTTGAACTTATAAAAAAGCATAATGGTGTTAGTCTCTGAAAGATATATCAAATAGGTGAATCAATTTTAAATTAGCGCATATAAAATTTGAAGTTACTCTATTCCGATATATATGATGATTTTCTGGTAGTTATTCTTTTGTTCTGTTTTTCAAATTTTTTGTTGGTTCTTATTTTTGAGGCATAGTAAAGACACGAAACACAGTATATGCAAGACGAATAATAGACAAATAAAGCCTCTAAATTGAATTACTAAAGTTATATGTTACATGAGTACAAGCACCATAATAAAAGGTTTTAGCTTAAGGTGACTTCTACATTGATGATATCTTCTTTCTAATGTGAAAGTATTTGTTTTCACTGTTAGAACAATCAACAACCCTACATAATCTTTTCTTTTACCACTGCTGGTAAATCTTAAAGAATTTATTTAATTTCAATATGAATTTGCCTCCAAATCATATATATTTATATTTCTCTCAGTCTTTGACGAAAGACGTTTGGATGGGAAAATTTCACGGCTTAGCCAAGAGACAAGTACTGTGATAACAGCGGAATCGAAGAGTTCTTCACATAGAAAGACGAACACATATTTGAAGCATTTTGGGAACTGAATCAGAGTAGATGTGACTCAAAGCATGGTGTAAGGGTTTAAAGAGTTAGAGCAAATGAAGAAGAAGAAATCCACTATAAAGAGATGGGACATTTTTTGACAAACAATAAACAACAATATATGATGTACGTTTTCTACATCGCAAAAAAATATTTTTATTTTAGTCTAAATGTTAAGATGGTAAAAAAAAATTAGTTACTCTTGATAAATAATTTTGCATTGTAATCTAATTCGTAGTTCTTCAGATTTTTTGTTCTAATATTTAAAGAACAAGTACACCACGAGGATAAAAAGATGAGAATGATTGCAATTGTGATTATCACGATGATTATATGCAAACCTGATAATACAAAAGAAGAAAGTTTATGATTTCCGTATATGCTTAGGTTGTTTGTTATGTCTCTATTTATTGTTTAATTTATTTTGTTATAGCTATAGTTCTTAAGTCTAATTTTGTGATGTGTATTTTTGCCTCTTTGAAAAAGAAATCAAAACATTTAAAAAAAGAATAAAGAACAAAGATACTTGTGTGTGGACTAATAAATCATTTCGGATGTTTAAGAGTCAACAACAGCACTTGAAGCTCGCAGTTTATTCACTTTGTTTAAATTCCCTTCTTCAGAAGATCGAATTCATGAATTATTGATGCAGTTTAGGGTTAATATTTTTTATATTTTTAATAGATTTGACGGCCGGTGATTGTTGTTAGTGTTTCTAAATTCTAGAAAGAGTTAGAGCGATTATTTAAGTTCTGAAATATATTATGTTTTGTAGCTTTACCCTTATAAGTTGTATGTGTTGCATATTAAGAACTAGCAAGAGAGATAATGAGTGAAGATTTACTTTGAAAACAAGAACAGGAAGGAGAAGGAGAGAGTGAAAGAGCGAGAGATAGATGGAGGAGAGAGAGAGAGAGAGAGAGAGAGAGAGAGAGAGAGAGAAGGAGAGAGAGAGAAGTTCTACTTGAAAACAAGAACAAGAGGGAGAGAAAGAGTGAGATATAGATGGAGGACATAGAGAACGAGAGGGCTAATAGAGAGAGAGAGAGAGGTAGAGAGAAAGGAGAGAGATTGCGGATGCAAGGTTATTGTTTAGGTTATTTGTATTTAATTCTCTGTTTTTATTCAATTTTTTCTAATTATTTTTCTCGGTGGCAGTGGTGTTTATCTCAATCGTAAGCTGTCTCGTGAAATGGCAGATAAGTTTTGTGCTGATTGGATGAACTGTTTTGCCAGCATGGTGATTTGTGTAATTAGATGGAGTATCATTGATATTCATAGAGGTATTATAATTTGTGTTATATTATTATATATTGCTTTGTTTTAATAGCACTATCGTGATTAATTTAGTTTTTATAATTTTGGGATAGAAAATATTACCATTTCATCTACGCTTCCTACCCAATTTGTACTGAATCATCTAGTTGCAGGGGTCGATGATTTCAAGTCGAGGTTAATTTTGTGATTTACCCTTGGAGTGTGTTAATCATAATATATGTGTTGTTCATACTCCGACTCTTTATTTGAACATATATGCGTTGTTCATTACACATTGTGAGCATTTGATGAGTTGTTGTTTGTCTGCATTGTAGTCTACTAAAAAAAAGACTAATGGCAGAAGACATGGAGAGACCTAACGAAGAGTTTTAATAGCATTATCGTGATTAATTTAGTTTTTATAATTTAGGGATAGAAAATGTTACCATTTCATCTACGCTTCCTACCCAGTTTGTACTGAATCATCTAGTTGTTGAGGTCGATGATTTTAAGTTGAGGTTAATTTTGTGATTTACCCTTGGAGTGTGTTAATCATAATATATGTGTTGTTCATACTCTGACTCTTTATTTGAACATATATACGTTGTTCATTACACATTGTGGGTATTTGATGAGTTGTTGTTTGTCTGCATTGTAATCTACTAAAAAAAGACCAATGGCAGAAGACATGGAGAGACCTAACGAAGAGTTAATACATCGAAGGAGTGATATGTCTTTTGGAAAGGGAGCGAGAGGATCTCGGGTGGTTTAAGATTAGATTTTTTAAGAGATCTCTCTGTGTTGTTTTATTGTTGGGGTTATTTCATGGTGATTTCTTAGAATTATTTTGATTTCGTATCAAGGGATGGTTCAATTCATAGTTTTTGATTTTTGTTTTGGTAATAAATAAAAATATGAAATATTGTTAATCACCTCATTGGATGAACGATATGTTTATATCAGGCAAGTGGAGAAAATTAGTAATCACCTCCTTCAGTCATCTAGGTCATAATCCTTTTGTATATATTTTTTTACTGTTTTGCGGCATGGTTGCATTGTCGAGTGGGATTTTTTTGAAGAAGCTGCACAGAAAAGATAAGTTCGCAAAAGCCTAATACTATGTTCGGAAAAGTGATACGCAGAACAAAGGAATTAAACCCTAAAAATAGCTTTAAGTATTAAAGAGCAAACTCGAAAAGATCAATGCATAAAGCCCTACTCAAGATAAGAATAGGGTTTTAGGCAGTTTAGACGTTTTACTTTTTATATTATCCATCTTTTAACTTTTTTGATATTTTATGCGCTTTAATTTAAATTATATATTTTTGAGTTTTCACTATAAATAAATATGTACATATATATCTATGTATATTCGAAAGATGTGAATATTATAATTTTATATATAAATCTTCTAATTAAGATATTTATGTGTTGTTAACTGTTAATCGAACTGAAATTTTCTAATCGCTGTAGATTGTATCTATCTACATATGGTTCAATAGGAAACCTTTATTATTCTGGTAGTTTGGTATAAATGCTTCTTATGTTTCGCTGTTTCAATGCATTCTACTACATTGGCCTATTAATAAACATATAATAATCTCTAACTTTTTGTCAACTTACGCAAAAAGGATTCACGTGTAATCCAGCTTCTTTTGATGTTCCACAGTTAAGTCCTGGTTTTGTAGAGACAACCGTTTTGGTGAAGGTTCTACGAGTGTGAACTATTTCGTTTGATCCATCTGATATAAGATTGGAAGTATTTTTTTGCGATGATTAATTTTTAGTTTATGTGGTGTGGTTTCGTACGTGGGTATTTCATTGTTTGCTTCATTGTTATGTTGCATGGTGTGAACATCTGTGGTACCATTTACGCTGGTGATTACGATCATTTCTCTCCTCAGTTATGTGAGGGTATTTGGATTATAATTAAGAAGTTTGTTGTTATCGATGTGGATCAACCTTTTAGAATTACACCTCATTGTATTATCTCGCTTATCGTGAGTCTGACTGTTGTTGATAGGTAAGATTATCTGTGTGAACAGAATTTCTTTAAATTCGTATACTTTGAGCAGGTTCTCAACAAGATTCCTACCGAAAGTTTTTCAGTTGGTATGTTAATTTATTGTCTATGTGTTCGTTTGCTGTAGATTTTGACACTAATATAATTTTGTTTTAAATATTGAGTGTTTAAGTTTTGGATATTTTTAGATTTGATTGGAGAAGGTTTCAATGTTGGAAAGTTAGAAATTCCTACCAAACACTGTATTGATAAGGGGGTTTGGTGAATATGTAATGCTCGCATTCGAGCTGGGGTATCTGAGGCCTATTGCTGTAACTAATGATTTGTTTCTTGAGATTTTGTTTACTGTCATTTGACATACATTCTTTCATTTATGCAGCAACATTTGTATCATATACGAGATGTTTGACAGCGATACTCATAAGTTCCATGCTGATTGGTTTAGTTGTGCCGATGATACGGTGGTTTTTGTTGCAAGATAGGCAATTGTTGATGTCTATGAAGGTTTGCGAGATTTGTTATTTTTTTGTTGTTGTTTAAAATGAATTTGTTTTACAACTTTCGATTATCTATATTTAGGAAAAGTTGTTATATCTTCTATGCATCCCACTGTGATCATGGTGAAGCTTCGCCTCGCAGAAGTAACCGAATTTAGATCCATGTTAGTTTATCTATTAACTTTGAGTTTCTTCTCTTGATTGTATTTTTGAGTAGTTGTTTTAAAATATTTTTCAGGATACCAAAGAAGTGTTCGAGTATAGATGTCGAGTTGAAAACTGAAAACCTCTGAAGCAAAAATCTAATTTTTAGTTTTAGTGTGTTTTTATTTTAGCTTTTGTTAAGCAATAAATTTCTAATTATAAAAAACAAAAGAAAACTTTGTTTATATTCTCATATCCTAAATATGATAACTTTAGAGACGAAAAATGTTGATTCCTTTATTTGCGTTGATGTATCTTTATTGTTTGCGATATATTATTCATGCTAATATGACAAGTCGCCAATATTGGTAACTTCTCTACGCTTATGGGGTTACCTTCACATTTGAAAAATAATAATTTACGATTCGATCTAGTGAATCAAAGGTACCGTTATACATAATTTCCATATTGTTATCATATTTATTCCAATGTTCTTTTAGAAATTGTCATTTAACGCAAAAATAAAATAAAATACTATTGTAAGTTTATCGGAAGATGAAAAAAATTTAATTGCACTCAAAATGAAAAAACATATTATGGATATATATGTATAATATAGATATATTCTATAAGTATATATATATATATGTAATATATATTTTCCTAATGGTATTATAACTATATTGAATATTGACCATCTTTTTTTATATATTTCTTGATTTACCTTACACTTTGATATTATTCACGTTTGAAAATCGAAGAAACTCATGGCTCACTTGCTTTCGAGAAGTATTTATCAAAAATTTGATAAGGTTCGCTACAAAGTGTCGGAATTAGATCCGTTCAACCACAGATGGAGTGTCCGGGTCAAGGTTCTCCGTATATTCAAACACTTGGTCGGGTTAGAGATTTGTTTAATATGATTTTGGTTGATGACAAAGTAATTGGTTGTTTTCTCACGTAGTCATTCTATATGCTCATCTGATTTTCTGGAGAGGTTTAATCCCAAAACCGTTTGTCGTATTTGTGAAGGATGATAAAATTCATGCAGTATTATGCGAAGATATTGGATACATATTTTTGGTGCAAATTTTTTGAGGGTGATTGGATTGTGTTGTTTGATTTTGAACTTATGCCTGTTGTTGGAGAGTTTCGACCGAGCATGCAAAAGATTAGGATTAATTGTTAGACACGTACGATGTTTGTTAAGGCTCCTCCCAGGTATATTGACAGCCATCTTTCTTTCGTGGATATCGATGCCATTAGATATGATCGTTTGGATCCTAATGTATGTATTGGTGAGTTTAGTTATCTTTAGAAACTTTGATTAATTAAACAAAATTACTCAAATAGTGTTTATATTTCAGATGTAATCGATTGAGTTGTTAATATTGAGCATTATAGAGGTCGTCATGCTCTTGGTTCTGATAAGCAAACTGATATATCTTTTGAGCTTATGGATGAACATGATGTTTTTTCTAATGTAATTTTTTTTAATAATTATAATTCACTAATTTATTCGGTTGATAGTTTTGTTAATTCTATTACCTGGTATGACAGTGGTTTGCATTTACCAATACTTTTGAAAAGAGAATATTCAGAGGTTTTTTTGGAAGCTTGGTCTATGTGCAATCAGCAACTCGCTATTTTCATAATGAGGTTTGTGTCGATTATTCGAAGGAAAGGTTTTTGGAGAGTATAAATCCCAAATGATGTAATCTTGAAAAGAGTTGGAGAGTAAAAATGAACTAATCATTTAAGAGTTGGAGAGTAAAAATAAACCAATCATTTACATCAAAATAAGTAAAGAGTTGAGAAGGAGAAATAATGTTTGACTTCTCTTCTCGATTATGGAATAATTTGTTAAACGGTTCTATGAGTCTTTATGCTCTTCTTCTTGATTTTCTATGCTCTTCTTCTTGATTTTCTCTTTCAAGATTGCTTTATTCTTTTCTTGTTTTTGTTTTTAACTAATATAATTTGTGTTTATTATCATCAATGTTATGATATAACCAATTTTTTATTATAAAAATATAAAATGTAAATAAAATAAAATAATTTGCTTATTAACATGTGAATATTTTACTCATATTTGAGAAATTACAAAGTAAATACATTTTTGTTAATAAAATTAAAACTTTTTGTGAACTTTTAACAAAATAAAATAAAGTAATTAAAATCTTATTAGGTACACGGTAGTAGAGATATTAATCGTGACTAACATAATTATAAGCATGTTATACCCACTTGGCCATAAATTCAAGTTTACAAATTCGAACCTCTCTTACAACATAATTTTGGATATTCATGTGTGTATAAATCGACAACAGATCCAGAAAACAGAATTGCCCCAAAACTTTATTTCATTAATGCATTAGAAGTTACATAATAAACCATGCATTTTTTTTTAACAACTACATACTCCCTTCCTACAATAAGGTCCTGGTGTATTACAACGAACAATTTTCCTACAATCCATATCCATTTGACAAGAAAAATGGAAACACGTTCCTCCAATTCCATCACCACACCATATACCAAAAGGGGATTTGTATTCATCTTTCGAGACACATAGTGGCAAAGCTCTTGCTACATCGGTTACAAGCAACATAATTGTGCCTACAAAAGAAATGATTTAGTCAACATATTTAAACATGCTTTAGAGTTTATTTAGTTTTAATATAGAGATATAGCCAAAGACAAGAACTCACAAAATATCATAAAGGACAGGAGGAGAAATGATGTTGATCTTGACGCCATTTTGTTTATTCAGAATAGATGGAGAAAAATGTTTAACTCTGAATTTTGTTTTTTTTTAGTTTTTAATGGATCATATAAATATTAATTATTGAAACATTTCATGTAGTCTTTGAAATGTTCTCCTTTCGTTCTCATTGCTTATCCGGTAACACATAGTAATATTTCATGGAATTTTGCTTAACTAGCCATTCATATAAGATTTATTTCCTTAAATATCTTTCATACAAAAATTTACTGCTTATATTGGATATTATAAATACAAATTCATAAAATACATGCATATTTACGTATATTTCTTAAATTTCCAACTTTCCAAATCTTTCTATGCCTCATTGTTTATTTCTAAACTTTTCATTTTTCCAAATTTTTTCTTTACCAAATTTCTGAACTTCCAAAAACAAATTCCGAATTGGTAACAAATTGCATTTCATGTAATTTCAATGCCATTCATATAAGATTTCTTTTCTTCATCTCTTTCATTTCAAAATTAAATTAGAAAATTAAAAAGCAATATGTCATATGTGAAATATTAAAATTATAGTGTTTCCTACATAACTTGGTAACATTATTGTTTTTAATATCATTTAACAATATTCTTTGATGTCCCACATACAATCTCATATTGGTTTGTTAGAAAGAAAAAATAAAAACTGCTCGAAAATTTCTCTATGTACATATTTATCCAATAAGAAGAAGAAGTCTTTGTTTTTATTTTTATTATCATCACAAAGAAAAAATATAAAACATTTGAATTTCTAAATTCTCTAACCATCAAGCAGTAACATTGTAAATTAACAGAGACAATCTTTCCAAAAACGCAAGTAAGCCTGTCTTCACAGTCACTTATTGTCTGGCACGGTAATGGTATATGTAGGGTTTAGGTTAGACCTTTTCTGCTTGAGAGTTGTGAAATTAGCAGACATTAACACAGAGAGTCTACACATTTGACGTACCTTTTGAACATCTTGAAAATTACGTACTGTCAAGTAGCTATGATATTTTACCTGCGTTTCGGCTTTAGGTATGCTTACTAATATCATATCTAACTAGGGATGTTTCCGCGCTACCCGCGGATTGTCTTTATAAATATTTGATTATTATTTAAAGTAAATTATTCAATAAATAAATTAATATTTTAAATATAATAATTTATTTGCAATATTTTTGATGTGGTTATAGATCAAAATATTTTTAACCTATTCAAAAAACGTATTATGATTTAATTTAAAAATTTACTAACTTGATATATGTGAAAATTAACTGTTAATCTAAAACTTAATATTTCTATATAAATTAGTACAATAACTTTCAAATTATTATGAAAATAAATCTTGGTTTAACTAAATTTGATATATAATTGAATTCAACAACTATAAGTTTTTTCTTTATTTAATTTAAAATATTTTTTATTTCAAATAAAAAGAAAATAACTTATCAAACATATGACTACAACTGAAGCACCTGATTATTGTTCCAATTAATTTGGATTTTTTTTCATTTCAATTATATACGTGTAATTTGTTTTTCATTAGCAGTTTCAAATAAAAAACAACAGTCAATATTTAAAACTTTTACAAATCCTTAAAAGAACTATTGCTCATATAAATGAAAAACCATTTACATAGTATACAAAATCACAATCATATTGATAAACTGCAATTTTGATTTGATCTCTGAAGCATCTATAAACTATTGAATTTGTACATTTACATTTATCATATACAAATAGAGTATCCTTAATATACAACATTAATCATATATTAAACATATAAAATGTTTTGTGCCCACATATGTAAAATACAGTTGTGTTAATTTTTTTTTAAAATATTTATTTGTTATATATATACTATGTATGTTTGTAAAAGATGAATATTTTAGATTGTTCTAAATTTTGAATATTTTCAATTTTGTTTTAGAAATGACTATTTTGTAACTTTGTTTCTATTGACTGTTATTTAAGTCTTTTGCAGCAATTTGTTTTCTAAAATATTTTATGTGTATTTCAAAAAAAAAACTAAAATGAGAGTTTTTTATTTTTGTGTGGATAGAATTCATATCTCATAATATTATATGTTATCGATTTTTAGTTTAAATGTGTGATTATTATTAATTTGGACTGTAAGAATTTTAAATATTCAACATATAACTAAATTTTCTTTTTGTTAAAATTAGGTTATATGTCATATGTTTTTGTTACTACAATATATAAAATTTAATCAATATTCACGTATTACTATTACTGTTGAATAAATACTATTTAATTTTAAGCATGTTATAAATATATTAAAGAATTATTTTTATTAGAAATCTGCTGATGTGGCAAAATTATAAAGAGATTTTTTTTGCTGATGTGGATGGCTTAAAGAGTCCCAAAGAGTTCCTTTCATTTAGTATAGATTTGTGATAGATAGTCACCTATAAGGCTAAACGGAGTAATTAAGCTATAGGAAATGAGATCATACAAAGTATGTAATGAGACGATGGGAGAGTAATCAAGATCAAAGAGCAACTCTAACAAATCAACAACAACGTCAATTCAAATTGTAAATGTGTATATGGAAATAGAAAGAATAAGTGATCCCTAGTCTTTAATGGCTCTCAAGAGAACAAGCACGATTGAATACAACTCTAACTGCGAGTAGTACGTGTCCCTATATAAAGCCTCTATATCTTTGATTGCAATCCATTTAATATAAGAAAATCTAAGAATGGATTATCTGCATTCTGCACCCAAATTTGATAGATCTTCCAAAGATAGATCAATAGGTTTTGATCATTGTGCTGTTAAAGACTACTATGGTATCTTTTATTATAGATTCATCCGAAGTTGGAATTTAACAACCATCATCACTTCCTTGAATAAAAATTTCCACACATATATCTCCGAGCTTCCATAGCTGAAGAAATGTCAAAATCAAAACCATTAAACTAATCTATATCGCAGCACATAAACCAATGTAATTATATAAGTGGACATCATCATCATCAATGCTTATGTTTATGTGGCGCAAACACGGTACAGAAAAATTACACGAGATTTTGGATTATGAACTTCCATAAGTTTTTATAGTAGAAATATATTGTTGAACCAGAAAATCACCACTAGAGATTTGATTAATAATCGTGGGTTTTGGAGAATAAAATTTTTTTATTAATAGTTTTAAGACGAAACGATTACAAGAGACGGCTTAACCGAAAAGTTATGTCGAGATGAAAATTATTTACGAGGTAAACTAGAAAGTGTTGGAGTCTCTGGTTTTAGCTCTGCTGCTCTCTAGATTGTATGAGTTGATCTCTTTAGCTTCGGGGTCTCCTTATTTATAGAGATAGGAGGTCGGTTGCTCCGAACTACTTTTTTTTTTTTCCTTTGGTGAATATTTCTATATTTGTGATACGGAAATATCTCTTATTCTCCAAAAATATAGAAATTCTCCTTTATTCTTCGAATAAATTCGATGTTTCCGGACTTCAAAGATTATTTTTAGGAGTTTTTCTTTATCCAAGCTAGGTCGGCGCAGTCCTCTTAATCTTGATAGGTTTAGATTATTGTTAGAGAAAATCTTTTAGAAAATGTATTCATTTCCCCTTCTCCTCTTTGAAACTACTGTCTCGATGCGGGTATGAGAGTTTACAAGTGAATTTGGGTAAAATCAACAAATTTTAGGAATTATTAATGTATACAGCTATATAATTAATGATATAGAAAACTATGAATAAATGTTAACCAAACTCCAAAGATATATGGTTGTGAAATATAAAGGCGGTATGGTTACTGTATGGACCATGAAGTCGTTTATATGGCCGACGTCATTATTGGTTTCAATGGTTTGTGTCGTCGCCATTAGCATCGTGCCGTGTTAGAACACGATTTTTTTTATTTTATTATATTATTGCTGCTATTTATATGTGTAGACACACTTGTCCATATACTTTATGCGTGTGTGTTTATTTCGGTCACTCAGATAAATTCACATTATCTCCCTACTAAATCTATTAAAAACAGAAAAAAAAACATATTAACGACGGGGTCAGTTTTGTGCGGTCATATTGTTATACTACGTACTAATCTTCTTGATCTTGATTTATGAATGTCGTACAGTAGCTGACAAACACACACAAAAAAAAAAAAGAAGAATAGTCTAATTCAATTGCGGAAAGTACTATAACAAGTTGTAATACTTTTCGAATTTGAAAATTAGAATTCATAATTTAGTTTAGAACATGTATGATCGTTACCAGTACGGCAGTACCACAAATCGACCAGTAAACAATTACTTAATACATAATTGAATGAATGTGTCTACGTGAAGCCTTTATCTGGCCTATTGAAGAACATTCTTTCAAATGAGACTATTTAACTTTAAGGCGGGATGGTTTTTGTCCGATCTTCTAGTCTTTGTATTTCTGTTCTCTGTGTTTCCTCCTATTGGATAATAGTCTTTGTATTTCTGTTCTCTGTGTTTTCTCATATTGGATAATAAATTTATTTTAATTTTATTTGTTAGTCTGAAAGAACTGAATGTGTCTTTCTTGATAGTCGGACCACATATTAGTTCTGTTATTCATTTAGGCCTTTTTTTTTTTTATCTAGTCCATCAAGGTATTTTCTTGCACAAAATAAGATGGTTTTTGAACCTCTCTATTGAGTATCGAGTATTTTACCTAAACAGCAAGGCAAGTAGCCCATGAAATTCCATACCGTTAATAAAAAGCTTAAAAAATATATTATCTCCTAAAACATTAATTTCCATTGGTCCATTTTCCGGAGTATCCATCTAAACCAGCTACAACTTATTTAATGTATGAAAAAAATATTAAAATTTGTTTAAAATCAAATTAGCTTTTATGTAAACGGCATAACTATTATTAAAGTTGGGTATGCACCCCCCAAAAAAGTTGGGTATGTAAGATTGTAGTAGGTCCCATGTTACTAATTTGTTTGGTTAGAAAATGATTAAAAAATCTCCAAAAACTTATATAAAGAGAAAAGTGGCGTAGCACAATTGGAGGCTATATTTAACTATTAAGAGAAAGAGAGAGATAAAATATTTAAAGTTCAGAGAGAGATTAAGATGGAACAGCAAACTATGGAGATTAAGATACAACGAGACATATCAGAGGCGACAGTGAGGAAAGAGGAAGAAGAAGAAGAGGAGCAACCGCTTAGTCCGGCGGCACGTGTGTTCCACGCACCGGAGTTTAATTGTTACGTCATAACGGTGATTGGTATTAAGAGGAAGATCGAGCCAGATGTGGTTATCGAAGGATTAAAGCAAAGTTTGATCAGGCATCCTCGTTTCTCCAGTAAATTGGTTAGTCCCACACTTTTACATATACATACGTTTAGAATATTTGTTACTTTAGTTTTGGTGAATATTAACTTTTATTAATGGCTATATAGGGGTATATATATGTTTATGTATATATAATTTTTGTATATTGAAAAACAAAAGAGAAATTTGAACTCTTTTTGATGGATATAAGCTTTTTTCAACATTTTAAACATTGACTTTTCTCCTAGTATTGCGTGATCGTCGAGTATCTGGATAGTGTTGCTTGACCAATAATCTTTTGTAGGGCGGTTGGTTTTTTTGGATTTGTATTTTTGTTTTGTTTTTTTCTCTCTACAAATGTCACACTAGAAAACTCAAACCAGAAGTTTTTGAAAGTTTAAATTATTTGAGCCAAAACAACTGTACAGACCTTTTTTATTCTCTTATATTCAAGATCCAGTTTATTCCTTTTCATGTAGCTTTGTTTCTAATATTTAACAAAAAACAATTATTGAAAAAACAATATAATTGTGCTGTATTAAAATATTTTAATTAATAAACGAAATTCTATAAATATTAAACATATATACATCTAATATCGCTGTATAGTGTTTTTAGATGTATTTGATTATGAGTTTATTAGATGTATTTGATTAGGAGTTTGTTTAAATTTTGCGTCTTAGCTGTGATGCTTTATAATGAATTTTGAGTTGAAATGGTGGTAACCTGTGAAATAAATAAAAAACCAAGACAAATTAAAACTCAGAATCGGAATTTTTTTTAATTGCAAGTGAAATCCAAAGACCAATAATATTTGGTCAAGGAAATATATATATATATATATATATATTTATAAGATTGCATTCCAAAATGGGAGAATATGGCTCATACAGAGTATGTGATCATATTCTATCCACATATTATTACTAAAAAAAATATTAAAACTACTACTTTTCATCTAAAAACTACTATATTTGTTTATTAGTTTTGAGATTTGAACGATAATTTTGACAGGTATTTAAATAACTATATACTTCTTGGTCAAGGTGAACAAAAGGAACAAGAATAAACAAACTCAGAGTTGGGTTCGGACAAACGTGGTTATTGACGATCACGTCATCGTACCGGACATCCAAACGCAAAACATAGAGAACGCAAACGCAGAGGCGTTTCTTGAGAGCTACGTCTCCGACCTCACGTTGGTCCCTTTAGACATCTCAAAGCCACTATGGGAGCTTCACCTACTCGATTTGAAAACCACCGATGCTGAAAACGTTGCCGTTTTAAAATTTCATCACTCTTTGGGAGATGGTATGTCTCTAATGGCTCTGGTACTCGCTTGTATGCGTAAAACATCGAACCCCGAAGAGCTACCGACTCTACCGTACCAAAACCGGTCGTCGTCTAGATCTTCCCGGTTAACGGCCGGTTCAAGGGGTGATTTCCGGTGCGTGTGGTTATTTAGGGTTCTATGGTCGGCGATTATGATGGTTTTGAATACGGTTGGTGATGCTTTGGAGTTTACTGCTACGGCAATGTTCCTCAAGGACACTGAAACACCGATCAAAGGTGATTTCCGGTTAAGTAAGCGTAAACGGATGTGTTTGGTTTATCGTACCGTAAGCTTAGACGACATAAAGCTAATCAAGAATACCATGAAGATGGTAAGATTCCCCTTGAGAGTATTTTATAGGTCTGTGGATTCCAAACAATATATTTGTGATTATTATCGACGGTTGGTTTAAGTTTTGATATATTATTTCTTTATTTTTGGCTTACTAGACGGTCAACGATGTAGTACTTGGAGTAACTCAGGCCTGTCTGTCGCAGTACTTGGAGAGAATATATGGTAAAAACACACAAATACATGTTAGAATATTGCATATTATGAACGATTGGATTTACATAATCGTATGATAAACTATAGGGGAGAAGAAGAAGAAGAAGATAGTAGGAGAAGATCAAGAATCTAAGAGGAATTCAAATGATTTACCTAAAAGACTAAGGCTAAGATCAGCAATACTTGTAAATTTAAGACCCACCACTGGAATCCAGGTAATTTCATATATACCTTTATCACTTTTTTTTTTGTTTTTACGACCATAATATAATAAACTTATTTTTTTAATATAAAAATTGTTTTTGGTTAGAACAGGATCTAGCTGATATGATGGCTAAAGGATCTAAGTGTAGATGGGGAAATTGGATCGGCTACATAGTCTTTCCGTTTTCTATCAGTTTACGCGATGATCCATTGGAGCATCTTCGAAGAGCCAAGAAGACCATCGACCGGAAGAAAAACTCGATGGAAGCTGCGCTAACATTTCTTGCCGGTAGATTCGTGATGAGATTGTTTGGAGTTAAGGTTAGTTTGGATAATAACTAGCACATTAATTATGTATCACCTAAAAAGCATAACCTAACGTATAACTCACAATTTATTCTTGTTCATAAATCTAATTCTAATCTTATGAATGAAAATGTGGATGTAGGTGACAGCTAATATAATAAATAGAGCAGTGTCTAACACAACGATGTCATTTTCAAACTTGATTGGTCCTATTGAAGAAGTTAGCTTCTTTGGACATCCCATCACGTACATGGCCTCAAGCGTTTATGGCCATCCCCATGTAAAGCATTTTTATTTTAGGCCATTCTGTCTTATACATTTATTGTCCTTTTTTATATATTTAATTTAGTGACTAATATTCATTGGTTTTTTTTTATTAGGCGTTGACGATGCATTTGCAGAGTTACATGAACAAAATGACGATTGCTTTGACCGTAGATCCAACGGTCATAAGTGATCCTCATCGGCTACTTGACGATTGGGAAGAATCTTTAAGAATTGTCAAAGCTGCTGTTGAGGAAAGAGGCTCCGTTCATCAGTAGATTGAGCTAAAATATTATATTATTCTTGTACAATTGAAATTGAATGGATGTGTGGGTAGGAGGGGAAACGTACAACGAGGCATAATCATGAAATTAATACAATCGTACTTTGGTGGCAGATTCTTTGATGGTTTGTGTCGTCGTTAGTATTATTATTGAAGATCACAAAGTCAAGATCGCCCACCATTGAAAAACGAGGAGACAATCAAGTTTTCTTCTATACAAAATGCTGTGACGCTAAATTTGGCATTAATAAAACATCTTTCATTGCGATTTTAGATTCCATATGACGAAAATATATCTTTCACTACAAAAATGTGTAGAAACAACAACAACAATAAATAAAAAAAGCTTTCAATTAGAACCACCGTTTTGTTGTTCTTCCACAACCACCTGGAGCAAATTCTCATAATTCTTCTGCCACTGATCATTCATCTGTAAAGACTTTTTGTATTCAAGTTTCAATCTTTCCATTTCAATCTCCGTTGCTGCAGAGCCTTGTTGCTGATAACAAGGCAAGAAAAACAAATAGACAGTTGTGAAAAACAGAGTAAGGAATAAAATAAGTGTTTTCTTTTTGTAGAAACAGAGGAAACACAAACCTGAAGTTCTCTAACTTGCTCGTTGATAAGGTCAGCACTGAGGAAAGAAGAGTAAACAGGAACATCCGAAAACGGCGGCGGATCAACAATCACTATACCATCCATTGTATCTTCTCCTGGTCTTTCATATTTATCCAAAGGCGGAGGTAATGACGACCCTTGTCTTTTCCAGGAAGATTGTGCCTTGTTGGAACTACCAACAATCGTTTTTCTGACAACTTGAATATTGTTCACAGGGCTTCCTGTAAGAAAAAAAAAAGTTTGAAAGGCAAAAGAAATAAGGTTTAACTGATAATCATTTTGCACAAGTAAAATATAAACAGTGGAAAGCATTACGAAAAAATTACCTTTTCCATGGCTGAAAGTACGAACAGGGCGACGTGATTTGGGATCCCAAACACAGATCGCACCATCTTCTGATCCAGATATCAAAAGGTTTCCGTCTGCGCAATATGCTAAGCAAGTAACAGCTTTGCTGTTTCAAACAAACATTATTGAGTCAATTAAAGTACTTATAAGTTGAGGGATGTTAATTTCTCAACACAAGTCCATTATTTGAATCCATTAAAACAGGAAACTAAGATGCAACATGTGAAGAGATCTAATTAAAAACCATCTTAATCAAGAACTAACACAAGCTAATGTTCACATATAGATATTATGATACACAAGATGCTAACAAAAGAGAAGAAGATATTATCAAAATATAAAGAACGGGAAGTACCTTTCGGATACTGAACCAAGAACTTGTGTCCCATAGTCACTTGTGGAATTAATGGCGCCGATATAGATTTTGCTATCTGTGCTACCAGCATAGAACACAGACCCACCAGGATCCAATGAAAGTGCATTGATCGCTGAAGGAAAGATGATATTTCTCAACAATTTCCCCTTTGACAGGCTCCAAACCTAAGCACTCAGAGATCCAGCCAGATTTTAATAATCGCCATTGATCAAAGATGTTCATATGGTACGCTATACAAAAACGAATCTCATTAACAGTATAAGTCTGCCTACATTCTCATTAACAAAATGCATATTAGATAAGCGGTCCAAGCAAGTACCTTGCAGGTCCGATCTTCAGAAGCAGAAACTATCA
Organism: Thlaspi arvense; assembly: GCA_911865555.2. NCBI lineage: Eukaryota > Viridiplantae > Streptophyta > Magnoliopsida > Brassicales > Brassicaceae > Thlaspi > Thlaspi arvense. Next base: position 6,172,106 of record OU466861.1, read on the forward strand.
GTGCATTGCAGCCTCCATAGTCTATGACAATGTCAGTGACAGGCATTGTGTGCTCACTAAAATTGTGTTCATAGAGAGTGCCTCCTTGCTGCCTCTGAAAATCATCAAATAGCCTAACTAGCCAACAAGAGCAAAGGAATAAGAATAAAGACAGTGCCTTGCCAAACAAAATCTCGAAACCTTGCTGGAGAATTACAAAATGTTTAACCTTATAAGAGACCAGACTCTAACGGATCCATCTTGAGATCCTGAAACCAACAAGGAGTCGTCTCCAGAGAACACCAAGCATGTTACAGAACGGTAGTGACCGTGCCACTTCTTCAGAAGCTTCCCAGTCTCAACCTAATTTCCATCAATAGAACAAGTTTAGACCCGTGAAACCCAAATACGCTTAATCACCAGAAGTGAAATCAAAATGTAAACTTGTTACCTCCCAAAGATATATATCTCCAGAGGTTCCACCACCAACTATGTAAGATCCTTCACTGTTTGCTGCAAGAGCTTTTATTGATTCCACTGGGAAGCTCCTCACTTCAACTTGAGGCTACAATTAAAAAAAAAAAAAAAACATCTTTTAATCCCCAAAACAAAAAAAAAGTCTTTTTAGACTCAAACAAAAGTGGGTGAAGTCAGATAATGAGAGTGAAGAACCTTATTCCAAGACCAGAAGAAAATCGAGCCAGAGGAAGCGGATCCGTTACGGAGCTGAGAGGCGGCGAGGAACTTTTCTCCGACGGCGGTGAGACCGTGCGCGGGAGATGCACACGGCTTGAACCGAAGCTGCTCTGTCCCGGTTTCGAGATCCCAACTTCCGATTCCGCCATCGATTGAGGACGAAGCAATAATAGAAATCTCCATAGCTGATTTCTCTATCTCTTGAGAGAAAAGAGGGAAGAAGAAACTGTTTTCCGAGTGTCTGGGATTTATGATATAAATTAGGGTTTATGAAATATGAGTTCGATTTTTGAAAACTAATAGTTTTGCGGAGTATTCAAAGTTTTATTAAAAGTAAGGGGTTAAAATGTAAATTTAAGATAATTAACATTTTATTGATATCGGTAACGGAATCGTTAGATGGGAGAACGATGGCGATGATAAGCTTTTCGCTTCCATCATCTCCCGCCAAACTCCCGGTTTCATCTCCACCGTCCGTTCCGAATCGGGTCAACGTCGCCGACCGTCTGATCCTCCGCCATCTCAATGCCGGCGATCTCCGTGGAGCGATCTCCGCTCTCGATCTCATGGCTCGTGATGGGATCCGCCCCACCGACTCGGTCACTTTCTCCTCCCTCCTCAAGTCGTGTATCCGAGCACGCGATTTTCGACTCGGGAAACTCGTTCACTCCCGATTAGTCGAGTTTGAGATCGAGCCCGACTCGGTTCTCTACAACTCACTCATCAGCTTGTATTCGAAATCCGGAGATTTGGCGCGAGCCGAGGATGTGTTCGAGACCATGGGAAGATTTGGTAAGCGAGATGTCGTTTCGTGGAGTGCTATGATGGCTTGTTTCGCTAACAACGGAAAGGAGCTCGATGCGATCGAACTGTTCGTTGGGTTTCTGGAGCTGGGTTTGGTGCCAAACGATTACTGTTACACGGCGGTGATACGAGCTTGCTCGAATTCGGAATACGTCTCTGTTGGGAGAGTGGTTTTAGGGTTTTTGATGAAGACTGGGCATTTCGAGTCGGATGTATGTGTGGGTTGCTCTTTGATCGACATGTTTGTGAAAGGGGAGAACAATCTTGAGAATGCGTATAAAGTGTTCGATCAAATGTCTGAACTAAATGTCGTTACTTGGACATTGATGATCACTCGGTGTATGCAAATGGGGTTTCCTAGGGAAGCAATCAGGTTCTTCTTGGAGATGGTTTCAAGCGGGTTTGAGTCAGATAAGTTCACACTAAGCTCTGTTTTCTCTGCGTGTGCCGAGTTGGAGAATCTGTCATTGGGAAAGCAGTTGCATTCTTGGGCCATTAGGTCGGGACTCGCGGAGGATGTCGGGTGTAGTTTAGTCGACATGTATGCGAAATGCTCTGTGGATGGTTCTGTAGATGATTGCAGGAAGGTTTTCGATAGAATGCAGGATCATAGTGTTATGTTGTGGACGGCGTTGATCACAGGTTATATGCAGAGCTGTAATCTCGATACAGAGGCTATTAAGCTCTTCTGCGAAATGATAACTCGAGGCCGCGTCGAGCCGAATCATTTCACTTTCTCGAGCGCATTCAAGGCTTGCGGGGGTCTTTCGGATCCACGGGTAGGTAAACAGGTTCTTGGTCATGCCTTCAAGAGAGGTCTTGCTTCGAATAACTGTGTTGCAAACTCGGTTATCAGCATGTTTGTTAAATCTGACATGATGGAAGATGCTCGGAGAGCTTTCGAATCGCTTTCTGAGAAGAACTTGGTCTCGTATAACACCTTTCTTGACGGAACCTGCAGGAACTTGGATTTTGAGGAAGCTTTTGAGCTTTTCAGTGAGATCACTGAGAGGGGATTAGGTGTTAGCGGTTTCACATTTGCTAGCTTGTTGAGTGGAGTTGCGAGTATTGGTTCAATAAGAAAAGGCGAGCAGATCCATTCGCAGGTGCTTAAACTCGGGCTCTCGCGCAATCAACCGGTGTGCAACGCGTTGATCTCTATGTATTCCAAATGTGGAAGCATTGACGCAGCTTCCCGAGTCTTCAGTCTAATGGAAGATCGTAATGTCATCTCATGGACTTCAATGATCACAGGCTTCGCAAAACACGGATCCGCTAAAAGAGTACTCGAAACGTTCAACCAAATGACAGAGGAAGGTGTGAAGCCAAACGAGGTCACTTACGTTGCAATCTTATCGGCGTGCAGCCATGTTGGTTTGGTCTCTGAAGGATGGAGACATTTCAGATCAATGTATGAAGACCACAAGATCAAACCTAGAATGGAGCATTATGCTTGTATGGTTGATCTTCTATGTCGATCAGGGCTTCTCACAGACGCGTTTGAGTTCATTAGCACAATGCCCTTCCAAGCCGATGTTCTAGTGTGGCGTACGTTTCTTGGAGCTTGCAGAGTTCACAGTAACACAGAGCTTGGAGAAATGGCTGCGAGGAAGATCCTAGAACTTGACCCGAATGAGCCAGCGGCTTATATACAGCTCTCAAACATATACGCTAGTGCAGGGAAATGGGAAGAATCTGCAGAGATGAGGAAGAAGATGAAAGAAAGAAACTTGGTTAAAGAAGGAGGTTGCAGCTGGATAGAAGTTGATGATAAGGTTCATAAGTTCTACGTAGGGGATACATCTCACCCGAACGCTCGTCGAATATACAATGAATTGGACCGATTGATTAGAGAAATAAAACGTTGTGGATATGTTCCTGATACGGATCTTGTACTTCACAAGCTAGAGGACGAGGGTGATGAGGCAGAGAAAGAGAGGTTATTGTATCAGCACAGTGAAAAAATCGCGGTTGCGTTTGGACTTATAAGCACAGTGAAATCAAGACCGGTAAGAGTGTTCAAGAACTTAAGGGTCTGCGGAGATTGCCATAACGCGATGAAGTATATAACGAAAGTCTCTGGTAGAGAGATTGTATTGAGAGATTTGAATCGTTTTCATCATTTTAAAGATGGGAGATGTTCTTGTAATGACTATTGGTGACTTTGAGATATACATGTGAGTCAATGTTTATGTCTATCTTGAAAACAATCAAAATTCCAAATTTTAGATATTGCAATAGACTAATCACAGCATCTTTAACCCCTCATGACCATTGAAAAAGAGAATTATCTAAAATTGATTTGGTTAAAATAAAAGACAAAGAGGGTTATCTTTAGGAATGAATAACTTTTGCTTATTTGGTAAATCAACACACAATCACAAATCTATAAATTTCATAAGCTTGAGTGTCTAATTCCCAAATTCTCTAAGGTTATTAATTGTTCTTGATTCACTTTTTTTTTTTTTTTTCAAACAGTGATCCGTTGATATTTGTCTAATTTCTGTATCTTATGTATACATTTTCTTACAGATGAAAATGATTCAGACAAGTTTGTGTATACTAGTGGTATTATTAACAGTATCCGGTTTTCCGATGATGGAATCCGGCGTTGAAAGCAAGAAAGGTATCGACTATTTGGCGATAAATTGCCGAAAACACAATGCGGTTTTGACGGATTTTGGAGCTATCGGTGATGGAAAAACCTCTAACACGAAAGCCTTTAGAGAAGCCATTACCAAGCTTACTCCGTTGGCGGCTGACGGTGGAGTACAACTCATTGTTCCGCCGGGGAATTGGCTCACCGGAAGTTTCAACCTCACCAGCCATTTTACTTTGTTTATCCAACAAGGTGCAACTATTCTTGCTTCTCAGGTAATTTATCTACGTACCTTCAAAATCTTATCATATATAAGAATATGTTAAAAGAAAAAAAAAACAATAAAAATTTGATTGAGATAAATTATTGGTGTAAGATAATCATAATTTGATTTATTTATTTATTTTGGGTTTAAACAAACAGGACGAATCTGAATATCCTATGATTCCGCGTTTGCCGTCATATGGAGATGCAAGGTTTGCTAGTTTAATCTACGGAAGTAACCTAACAGATGTTGTTATCACCGGTAAGCACACACAAAGATTCGTTAATTAATCCATCAAATAAGGATACAAGATCAAAATGTAGATTAGTTTATAAAATCGAATGTTAACTTTTATCAGGTAACAAAGGGACGATCAATGGACAAGGCAAGACATGGTGGGTGAAGTATCGAAGTGGTGGTTTCAAGACGATATCGAGACCCTTGTTGATCGAAATCATCTTCTCCGAAAACATTCAGATCTCCGATATCAATCTGATCGATTCTCCGATGTGGAATATTCATCCTGTGTATTGCAAGAACGTCATCATTAGAAATATAAAAATCGATGCTCCTATCGATTCTCCTAACACCGATGGAATCAATCCAGGTATATATACAGTACTAATTAATTTCTATATGACATATTTTTGTATGATTATCGAGAGAAAACGTTAAAATCAAGAAAATAGCAAGTTTTTAAAATGGTTTAAACACTCATGCATGTTCTTCATTTGGTTAGTACATTAATTCTTAGACGATGTAACGATTTTGTATGATTATCTAATAACGTTCATACATTTTTCTTGATTTGGTTGTACGTAGATTCTTGCACGAACACGATAATAGAGGACTGCTCCGTAACTTCCGGAGACGATTGCATCGCGGTCAAAAGCGGTATAGACCAGTTCGGAATCGCCACCGCGATCCCAACGCAACAGCTCTCAATACGACGTCTCACTTGCGTTTCTCCCGACAGCGCAGGAATAGCCATAGGAAGCGAGATGTCGGGAGGAATCAAAGACGTTAGAATCGAAGACGTTACCTTAATCAACACGCAATCCGCGATCCGAATCAAAACCGCGATTGGACGTGGAGGTTACGTCAAAGACATTTTCGCTCGTAGGTTTACGATGAAGACTATGAAATACGTTTTCTGGATGACCGGTTCGTATAAACTGCATCCGATAGGCTTCGATCCCAAGGCGTTGCCGGAGATTAGCAATATCAATTACCGTGACATGACGGCGGAGAACGTTACGATCTCGGCGAAGCTCGAAGGGATCAAGAACGATCCTTTCAAAGGGATTTGTTTGTCGAATGTGACTATAGCTTTGTCGCCGACCACGAAGAAGCTGCAGTGGAACTGCACGGATGTCGCCGGAGTTACGAGCAGGGTTAAGCCGGAACCGTGCGGTTTGTTGCCGGATAAGGGAACTACGATGGACTGTGATTTTCCGACGGATAAGATTCCGATTGAGAGTGTTGTGTTGAACAAATGTTTTGCTTAGAAGTCTGTCATAGGTTCCGTTAGTCGCGTAACAAAAATGATCTACTAATGGAATAACGCGATTCCAAATGCAAGCAGAAACCAAAGCTATAGTCAAAAGGTACTGTTTTGTAGTGTCTACTCAAATCGCCCAAGGTTTTTTAATTTACGTTGTAAATCAAACCATTTTGGCCACATATTATCAATACTGTTTTCTACTATATATATTATCAAGTCTATTTTGGTGGTTTGGAAAACATTTAGGATTAAGGACTATGTAAACTTAAAAAAAACATAGAGGATTTCTACCACAAATATCAAGTAAGTATATTAGTTTTAAGGAAGTAATAAGATTCAAAATTATCTTTAACAATATTGAATTTATATACACTAAATTATGTAGTATCATGGGCATTTTAGAATTTCAGTTGATAGCTGATAAAAAATGTGTGAAAGGAGAATATAACAGAAATTTTACGTTAATTTGCAAGTCTTTTGTAATGGTAACTAGATATATTCGACTTCTTTATCGAAATTATTTTAATTTCCTATATTATATAACGATTGTTTGTATTAGTTGTGTTTTTTTTTTAAATTCTTGATAATAATATATTTGATTTACCGTAAAAACAATATTTAGAGTACTAAAAAAAAAAAAAAATATTTAGAGTACTATAGTCTGATTTTTACGTTTTAAAAAATGATTCCGTTACATATATAAGAAAATCAAAGTGTTATTAATTTACTAAATTTTTGTGGAAACTTTATCAAATCAAGTTTTTCTTTTTTTTTGCGATTCGACGATAGTCGAATGTGTCAAACGTAAACAAAAATGTCATTAGCCAATGTGGAGGATTATTAACCAGCAATCTTTTCTTCGAGGAATTGGTTTGGTTTAACCGAATGGATCCTCCTCGGTTCTGTAACTGATTACTCAAAACGACGTCGTTGTAGATGGACCTTTCAGCCTCCTTGTTAGATTCCAAAAGAAGATGATGTCTCGTAAGAATCTGGCACGCGCTCGCCACACTCCCCTTTTATCCTTAGCCACACTTTCTCCTTGAAAATTCGACAATTCTTCTTCTTCTTCGTTTTCTGAGTTGAGAAATCTGAGTTGTCTTCTTCTTCTCCTTCTCCACAAGACGAGCGAAGAGATTATCTGAATTGATCGCTTCTCCATAACAAAAGGTATTTCTCATGCTCATCTCTCGTTTCCTTTTTTTTTTCTCCAGAAAATTATTCCGAAATAAATTTCGTTACGTCTGAACGAAAAACCGTTCCGGTGGATTTTAGGTTTGTTATTTCCTTGGAGAAACATTCTCAGAGTTCTTCGCAATGTCCTGTGATTATGATTAAACATACCTCCCATGACTGTTTTCATTTAATTAATTATCTCGTAAGCTTTGATTTTGGATTTTTAACAAACTCGAACTTTGTTAGCTTTTCATTTTTCTTTCACTGCATTGGTTCAAAAAACGATTTAATAATCCAAAGTGCGGTATTCCCTATTGCATATTCTCTCTCGTTGTTTTGGTTTTTTTAATTGAGTCTTTTGGATTGTAAGATTGTAAGAAACCCTAAACAAAAGGTATTTGCCTGATTCGATTTTTTAGCTTTTTTTATTCCACCCTAATCTTGAGATTTGATCAATCTTGTTATATGTTCACTGAACAGATATGAGTTCTGCTGCTTCAGTCACAAATCTCTGGACAACAACACACAACAATGTAACAACCGGTCTTACTTGTTTTTTGGTCTCTCTACTATTCACTATTGATATTTTCGTTATATTACTTGAGCTAATATCTCTGTTTGCTATTGTTATTTTCAGGTGATTCAACTAGTCGATATGGTAGCCATTGAATCAAATCACATGTTAAGTGGGAATAAGACTCTTTGCTTCACCGGAAGGCATCACATGAGCATCAAGCCTAAAACGACTTCTCCATTATCACTTACTCAGATGAAGATCAATGTTCCAAGAACCTTAGCTTTCTCCTCAGCGAACAAGAAAGGCAGAGCTGAAGTGGACGCTCTTACTGGTGATAAGACATTTACAGAATATACATGGAGTTTCCACTTTCCAGAGTCTAATGTCGATTTCTCTCATCTCGACTCTAAAGCAAACCTCTCTGGAGGAGGAGGAGGAGATCACCAAAATGTGGCTAGCGTTCTTGAAAAACTGAGTGCTCTTCGCTCACATCTATTAGCAGCAGAGAAGTGGAATGCTTCTCGACTTCAGCTATGTGACAGGTCCGTTTGAGATTTACAAATCTCACCGTTTTATTACATAGAGAAAGATCAAATCTTTGGCTTTGCTAAATCATTCGTAATACTGTCTGTTGATTGCAGCAAATATCTGGAATGTGCGACAAACTTAATTCATTATATGGCTTTGAGGTCACTGGACATTGAGCAGCTCAACAGCTATCTTGCTTCGCTTGGTCTGTCGAGTCTAGACAACAACAATCTTGCTGTCCTCTCCAGCCTTGACGCCACCATTAATCTGTTGATGAACTCTCCCTATAGCCAACGGAATGATTCGAATAATGCATATCCCAAGAAGCACAAGGAGGGTAAGAGTACTAAGAAGAATGATAAAGGAAGAGTATTTTCATATAAAGAGTTGTTACTTGGGAAACTTGGTGAAGGAAGAAGTACTCATATCATGGTGACTGTTGGTAAAGAAGCAACTGAGAGCGAAACCTTTATAAACGATATCCTTAAAGCTGGCGCTTCTGTTATTCGTATAAACTGCGCTCATGGAGACCCGAGCATTTGGGGTGAGATCATCAAAAGAGTAAGAAGAGCCTCTCAGATGCTAGAGATGCCATGCCGCGTTCTCATGGATCTAGCAGGACCAAAGCTGAGAACCGGCACACTGAAACCTGGTCCATGCGTGATGAAAGTCTCACCGAAGAAAGATGCTTACGGAAACGTGGTTTCTCCAGCTGTGGTATGGCTCTCCCTCACTGGAACAGAACCTCCTGCTCACCTTTCCCCTGACGCAACTGTATATGTGCAAGACCAGGAGTTTCTTGCTGGTCTCCAGATTGGTGATTCCGTAAGACTATGTGACGCTAGAGGGAAAAAGAAGACGCTTAGGATCTCAAAAGAGTTTGACGTTTTCTCCAGTACTGGTTTTGTGGCTGAGTGTTTCGATACTGCTTATATAGAGTCTGGAACTAAGTTATGCGTTAAGGGAAAGAAAGGGAGGCGCTTGGTTGGAGTAGTAGTGGATGTTCCTCCCAAGGAATCTTTCGTGAGGCTCAAAGTTGGAGATTTATTAGTCATAACCCGAGAAGGATCGTTTGATGAACCTTGTGTAACTGTTCCAGGGGCTCACAGGCTAACTTGTCCTTCCGGTTACTTGTTCGATTCTGTCAAGCCTGGCGAAACCATTGGTTTCGATGATGGCAAAACCTGGGGAGTAATCAAAGGAAGTAGCCCTTCAGAGGTGATTGTCTCCATCACTCATGCTGGTCCAAAAGGTACAAAGCTAGGATCAGAGAAGTCCATAAACATTCCCCAGAGCGACATCCGTTTCAAAGGCCTCACTTCGAAAGATATCAAAGATCTTGAATTTGTAGCTTCACATGCTGACATTGTTGGCATTTCATTCATTAGAGATGTCCATGATATATCCGTTCTGCGACAAGAGCTCAAGAAAAGGAAACTGCATGAGCTTGGTATCGTTCTCAAGATTGAAACGGAAAGTGGGTTTGAGAATTTATCTTTGATTCTATTAGAGGCGATGAAGTGTTCGAATCCTTTAGGGGTTATGATAGCTAGAGGCGATCTTGCAGTTGAATGTGGATGGGAGAGATTGGCTAGTATACAGGAGGAGATTGTAGCTATTTGCAAAGTTGCTCGTGTACCGGTGGTTTTGGCAACTCAGGTTCTTGAATCACTTGTCAAATCCGGTGTTCCATCTCGAGCTGAGATCACAGATGCTGCAAATGGCAAAAGGTCAAAAAAACTTTGAACACGATCTTGCTTAAAACTTAAGAGTTTCTTTGTCTAATTTTGGAATGTTGATTATTTGCAGGGTGAGCTGTGTGATGTTGAACAAAGGCAAGCATATCGTTGAAGCTGTTTCGATGTTGGATACTATACTTCACACCAAGCTTGTCTATAAGAAACCGCACTCTGAAAATCTACATTGCTCTGCTTCTCACTAGAAAGAGAAGTTGTGTAGTCCATGAACTGGTTGCGTCCGGTTAAGTCCTGGTTTGGTATTAGGTCTTCTAGAGATGTGGCGGTTTCAAACCAGCATTTAGACCGGTTCACAAAGCCTAGTACGATGACTAACATATGCATCTTGATCATGTTCCGTACCTCAGATCTTAGCTGGTTTAGTTAATTGTTTAAAAGTTTCTGTACTTTGTAAGTGTGAAGCCAATATTTAGTGGAAACCTAGTACATGAATTTAGAATGTAGAGGATAATTGCTTTGCGCAAGAAAGAAGATTTTTGATTTCATCTCTTACGATAGTTACAACTTACACGTAACTCAGTGGAGTTATCTACATGAATAATATTAAATTGTAGCATATTTAGAGTTTGGCAGATACTGAGAGAGAATGGAGCTGCTAAAGTATCTAATCGTTGTTGTAACCTTTGATTATATAAATAGGAATGAATCATAGAAATGTACATCTGAGAGAAGAAGAAAATCTTAGAACATGCATGAAAACTAACAAAAGCAACCCTTATGAGTCTCTTTTATGTGTATATACACACACACACACTCTTGCTGTGACTATGGGACCGGGACCAGACTTGGAGCATAAACATAGCAACGGTTAGAAAGACCATCAGTAAAATGCTAATCTCATAAATGTTGACGTATCTCCCCTTGGCATCTTCTTCCTCGCACCACAACATGATATTATTGGTCTTGTTGTGGATAAAGTATGTCAGCAAAGTGCGTTGGAATTTGGACTCTAATACAGGGAGACCAGGGCGAGTCACGTTAAAACACTTGCTCCACGAGACAACCTCATCGGTCACCTTGTTTGTAACCCACACCTCAATGCCACCATGTTTACGAAGCTGATGTAATAAAGAAAGCCTATCTCCTTTGAAACCTGAGAATAAGACTGCGTGATCATTATTAATCACATGAAACCGACCGGTTGCAATGGGGACGTTGCAGCATATGGGCTTGAACGTCTCTGTGGAAAAATCAAAACTTTGGATGAAGATTCCTGCCTCGGTGTTCATCCTATAAGCAACCCAGTACATGTTTCCATTCATAGGCACGTTTTGGTGAATTGGATGAAGATTCCAATAGAAATCTAAATTAGAAACAACACTTGTCCAGTGCTTAGATTTAAGATCATAAATCTCAACCTCCGGTTTTTTGCCTTGATTCTTATAATTATAATAATCGCCATAATACCTCAAGACCTTGTAGTTTCCACGGGATGCATTACCGTATCCGAATCCGCAGACCTGATCTATGTTGTAACTGCGAGAAGGCGAGGGTTTGATCCAAGTGACTCCACTCAAACATGGATTCCAAACCGCAAGCTTCGAGTTACTACACTTGCAGAGCAATAATCCATCGCAGGCGGAAGAAATCAGAGGTGTACAGCCGAAATCATATGGTTCGGTTATGAGTCTACTTAAGAGAGTTTTGGTCACCAGAGTGAAGATATGGACCCGTCCATGATCCAATCGTATGAATCCTTCCTGTTCCTGGGAGAGTTCCAAGTGTTTGTAGATGAATCTCTCGTCGTTTAAAAGAGCATACCATATATCACCGGAATCTTGTAAAGTATCTCTTCTACCAACTCGAAAGGTAGCAGCAGCGACGGCGAAGCCATGGAGTAAGAAAATAATAATCAGAAAACTAGGTCACACAACAATAGAAAACAATACAATAAAAAAACCTATTCCTTTTCTTGTACCCTACTTGGTTTACGCATTTGGATCTTTAGTATAACTAGAAGAGTATCAGCTCATACAAGCAGGTTTTTAGTTTTGTAAAAAATTGATGTTAAACTGATTTTATATTTTATATATTATATATTATATTTTTATTAATTAAAAAATTGATTTATAATTCTAATTTATACAGCTGCATTATAAATAAATTTATTAGGATTTTGATATCTTAATAATTTAAAATTTATTAATGGATCAAGTTCGAATAAAATAAATTATCAAATAATTATTAGTTTATAAAGAAATTGTTTAAAAGTTTATTAAAATATTGTATACATTTTTCTTCTAATTTTTTGAAGTTCAAAATATCAAATAATTGTTATTTTATATTTGTATAATTGTTTTTATAATAATAACTTACGATATTAGTAAGAAATAAGAAAACACTCTTAAATAAGAAACATACATTGTTTTAATGATTTTAAAAATTACCATAGCGATGAGTATCCGTGCGATGTGCAGATTTTTTTCACAATATAATTTATTAAAAAGTGTAGTTATAATTTATTTTATCGTATATTTAAATTTTTTTAAAGGATATTGTGTATTTGAATAAATATAAAATACATATTTATATATTATATAAATATTAACTATATATGTGATCAATGATTTATTGATAAGAAAATATAAAATATATTATACCTTGTATATATAAAATATATTAAATAGATATAGTGAAAATCAGAGAAGTACTATAGAGAAACTCTAGCTTCAAGCACAACATAGATAGATATGACTCTTTTTAACATGTCGTACTTGTTCACGACGTAGATTTACACAATAGTAATGCCGTGGTTTTATATTTTTATGAGCTTAAATAATTGATTTATAATTTTAATATATACAGCTGCATTAAATATTTTATAAATATATATATTAAGACTTTGATATCTTATTAATTTTAAAATTATTGATGGATCAAGTTTGAATAAAATAAATTATCAAATAATTTTTAGTTTATAAAGAAATTATTGTAAAGTTTATTATAATATTGTATAAATTTTTCTTCTAACTTTTTAATGTTCAAAATATCAAATAATTGTTATTTTTATATTTGTATAATTTTTTATAATAATATCTTATAATATTAATTAAAAATAAGAAAACATTTTTAAATATAAAACATAAATTTTGTTAATAATTTTTAAAAACTACCACAAAATAGATATTCAATAATTATTTTTGGATATTAAGTATATATTGTTGTTAAAAATATATTATCTAATTCTTTATATTTTTTATATTGTTTTAGTATTATAATTAATAATACATTAAATTTATGCATTAACTGTATTTTACATAATTTGTATCATTAAATTTTTAAAAATGACACATGTCATTTCTATAATAAACCAAAATAATGAGGTGACATTTATATAGAGAGAGTTCACCATCTTTTATAGTATAAAAGTGGGCTTTATTCTTCAACCTGAATTTATTTCCCATTGTGTGTTTACAAACGTCTCTGAACCAAGCCAATTAAAAAGAACCAAGCCCACTCTTTTCAACATAAAAAAAAAAACTCGAAGCCTTTTTTATTTTACTCCGAGGACAGAGACACCGTAGGAACTGCATTTGCATTCAAATGGTGCTTCCGCACGAGAGCGCACCAGACAAGGACTGCACACGCAGAGGCAGAGAGAAAGAGACAACAATTTTAGAAACCACCAAATCTGGTCTAATATGTAACACATTTTTTTAAAAAAGATTTCAAAAACAGGTTTGATAAACCCATTGAGAGAGAGAGAGAGAGACTTACAGTACAAAGACGCAGTGGAGAAGAACATGCAACTCTTGAAATACCAATGTGAATCATCAAATGTGATCTGACATATCAAGCAATCATACTCCATTTAAATGGTGAAACATCATATGACGTCACCTTCGACAAAACCATTCCCAAAACGACCACGGGAATGGCAGACCACGTGGACCGGGACCAGACTTGGAGCAAGCATATCGTTGAAGCTGTTTCGATGTTGGATACTATCCTTCACAGCAAGCTTGACTATAAGAAACAGCACTCTGAAAATCTACATTGCTCTGCTTCTCACTAGAAAGAGAAAGTTGTGTAGTCCATGAACTGGGTGCGTCCAGTTAAATCCTGGTTTGGTATTAGGTCTTCTAGAGATGTGGCGGTTTCAAACCAGCATTTAGACCGGTTCACAAAGCCCAGTACGATGACTAACATATGCATCTTGATCATGTTCCGTACAATTCATGTAGAGGATAATTGCTTTGCGCAAGAAAGAAGATTTTTGATTTCATCTCTTAGTTACAACTTACACGCAACTCAGTGGAGTTATCTACATGAATAATATTAAATTATAGCATATTTAGAGTTTGTGAGACACTGAGCGAGAATGGAATGCTAAAGTATCTAATCGTTGTTGTAACCTTTGATTATATAAATAGGATTAAATCATAGAAATGTACATCTGAGAGAAGAAGAAAATCTTAGAACATGCATGAAAACTAACAAAAGCAACCCTTTAATGTGTATACACACACACTCTTGCTGTTACTATGGGACCGGGACCAGACTTGGAACATAAACATAGCAAGGGCTACAAAGATCAAAAATCCGTCTATGTCACCCTGTCTCAACTAGTTTTCTGATCTCACCCTCGCCAATCTCGTAAATGTTGACGTATCTCTCCTTGGCATCGTCTTCCTCGCAGCACAACATGATATTATTGGTCTTGTTGTGGATAAAGTATGTCAGTAAAGTGCGATGATGGTATCTGAATTCTAATTCAGGGAGACCAGGGCGAGTCACGTTAAAATACTTGCTCCACGAGACAACCTCATCGGTCACCTTGTTTGTAACCCAAACCTCAATGCCACCATCATGTCTATGAAGTTGATTTAATAAAGAAAGCCTATCTCCTTTGAAACCTGACAAGACTACTTGAACATGAAATGGCCCATTAAACAATTCGTTTGCAATGGGGACGTTGCAGCATATGGGCTTGAACGTCTCTGTGGAAATATCAAAACTTTGGATGAAGATTTCTGTCTTGGTGTTGGTCGCAATCCAGTACATGTTTCCATTCATAGGCAGTCGTTGTGACATGGATGAAAAAACCAATCGAAATCGAAACTAGAACAAGCACTTGTCCAGAGCTTAGACCTTAGATCATATATCTCAATCTCTGGTTTATTGCCTTGATTCTTATAATCGTCATAATACCTCAAGACCTTGTAGTTTCCACGGAATGCATTACCGTATCCGAATCCGTAGACCTGACCTGTGTTGTAACTGCGAGAAGGCGAGGGTTTGATCCAAGTGACTCCACTCAAACATGGATTCCAAACCGCAAGCTTCGAGTTACTACACTTGCAGAGCAATAATCCATCGCAGGCGGAAGAAATCAGAGGTATACAGCCGAAATCATATGGTTCGGTTATGAGTCTACTTAAGAGAGTTTTGGTCACCGGACTGAAGATATGGACCTGTCCATGATCCAATCGTATGAATCATTCCTGTTCCTGGGAGAGTTCCAAGTGTTCGTAGATGAATCTCTTGTCGTTTTAAAGAGCATACCATTGTTTGCATATCGATTTGAATCGTGCCAAATATATCACCGGAATCTTGTAAAGTATCTTTTCTACCAGCTCGAAAGGTAGTAGCAACGACGGCGAAGCCATGGAGTAAAAATATAATAATCAGAAAACTAGGTCACACACCAATAGAAAACAATACAAAAAGAACCCTATTCCTTTTCTTGTACGCTACTTGGTTTACGCATTTGGATCTTAGTAGTATAAAGTGGGCTTTATTCTTCAACCTTAATTTATTTCCCATTGTGTGTTTACAAACGTCTCTGAACCACACCAATTAAAAAGAACCAAGCCCACTCTTTTCAACATAAAAAAAAAAACTCGAAGCCTTGTTTTTTTTTACTCCGAGGACAGAGACACCGTAGGAACCGCATTTGCATTCAAATGGTGCTTCCGCACGAGAGCGCACCAGAGCAGGACTGCACATGCAGAGTCAGAGAGAAGAGACAACATTTTTAGCAACCTGACAAATCTGGTCTAATATGTAACACATTTTTTTTAAAAAAGGATTTCAAAAACAGGTATGATAAACCCATTGAGAGAGTGAGACTCACAGTACAAAGACGCAAGGGAGAAGAACATGCAACTCTTGAAATACCAATTTGCCACCTGCAAAACATTATGAAGAATCATCAAATGTGATCTGAGATATCAATCAATCATACTCCATTTAAATGGTGAAACATCATATAACGTCACTTTTGACATAGCCATTCCCAAAACGACCACGGGAATGGCCAGACCACGTGCCACAATCCGGGCACCAAGCTGGTTGGGGTGCTGCTTTACCAGTGTTCTTAAGCCTACAAGTGCTGCTATTCCAAAATACTGAGATGCTCCACATCAAAATAATTTGATCAGAAGAATTTACATCTCATTTTCAGATCGAGAGAACAATGTTTACCTCCAGACCAATCAAGATATAGATTAATGTTTCAAATGGAAAGACGCTTAGCGCATATAGACTTGTATTATCAGTGAGCCAAAACGCACCGCCCGTTCTGAAGGATGCCTCTTTCTCCTGAAAATCATACTGAAAAAAATATGAAGAGCAAACACATTTCTAAAACAGATTGTGAAAGCACTGATGTAACTTACCACGCAGGGAAAGAGCCGATGCTGTACAAAAGCCCTCGCAGAAGAGAAGGCTGAAGTAGAACGACCAGAACTACACCAGAGTACATGAAACAAAACTTAAATTTGCATCATTTACTAAACAGAGTTTCAAAGCCATTTTGCAGCAGGAAGTCTATTAGACACTTACCCATTTACCAGATCGTCATATTCTGTAACGACCCGGTTCTCACAAACCAGGCTCGTTTGGAAAATTCAATCCCAACTAAGACGGTTTAAGCCCATTTTTTATTTCTCGATATTTCCCTTTTCCTTCGAGAGATAATTAATTTCTGGTTTAGATAAATATTACATTTTTAATGTGATATTAATGAACCTTTTCCTAAATAAATTGTGAATATTCTTATTCATAATTATCTTTTCTTTTTTTCGTGGTTATCTTTACTTTTTACCCAAGTCTCTCATTGGGTATAAATAGAGAGCATTTCCCATTTTTTTTCTTCATTCTAAACTTTTCAGAGAACAGAGAAACCCTAGAACTCTCTTCTCTCTCTTTCCGGTGCTGTAGTACTCTCTCTCCGCCGTCTCTCTCCTCTTTCTTTCTCTCTCATCACCGCATCCTCTCTCTCTTCACTATGTCCCGCTGTTCGTCTTCCCCGCCTTCTGGTGACCGCCCTAGCCGCTCCCCGGAACAGCCATCATCGTCCGCCGGCGCGGTGGAGCAGCCGCGAGTCCACTACCTTCGGGATGGACCCGTAGCCGCCCCTTCCAGCCGTCCTGCCCCAGTGTTTCACGTTGATGAGGAGCCGGAGTCCTCCCGGAGCCATGCGCCGCCGCAGCATCACCCTCGGAGCTCGATCAACCCGGCGTGGTTAGTCGCCGTGGAGCACCTCGCCTCCTTCTCTTCTCCTTACCTCCCCTTGCCACCTCCTTCGCCACCTAGGCCAAGGTGAGGATGAATCTGTGCTTGAATATCGTGAACTCTGCTTTTCTGAATGCATAGTTTGGGGTTAAACCAAGCATAACTTACTTTCTGCTTTAGAACTGAGTCCCAGCTAGGTCTTGCTAGGTTGTTGCTTGCTCTGTGAATCACCTAGATGTGTTTAGGGTTTTGAAACTGAAGTTGCAGGAGACTTAAAACGAACCTTTACTTGTGCTTGAAACACTTTGTTTGTTTGATTGCTGTTTGGATCTTTTCTGTGATTGTGTGATCGCCTAGAATTTGTAAAGTGGATAATGCGTTTAGCTTATGGCGCAGACGGTTATCTTGACCGGAATCGGATGTCACATATTCTCTCTCATTTCTAGCAATAACAGCTGGATCTCCACTCTGGTGAGACAAAAAGAAGAAATAAAATGAGATTTTTTTGGGATTGAGACATGGTATTATGGTAACAAAAGATAGTACATTCAAGGTAGCAAAGTTGTGGCACCTGATACTTAGTAGCCAAATGATAATACAGTCTCATGAGTATCGATAGCATATTAGCATCTGCATGATCAGAAAGCCGAACTGCAGAAAGAGATACACTAAGCAATCACACAAAAAATCACATGCAAGCTATCCACACTTTTAGGTTTATCATGCATCGCCTGATAACTATCCTCGTTTCTTAGAAGGCCGGGCCCATTTGACAAGAAAACCCAACAGACCATGCTTAGCCGGTCTGATCCGGTTTAACTAGCTTCTGCTGGTTAATCTTTATTACCGGTTTATCACACAGTTCGTCACCATTGCTGTCTAGATGATGATGGAGGAAGCTCAATTTCGAAGCTCATGAACCGCATCGATGTCGGTCTCCGTCTCCGCCATTTTCCGAAATTTATATTATCTCAAACCCGAAAAGTAGCTTCTTCTGTACCCAAACCGAAATCGTCACGACATGGGACATCTATTCATGAAAACTTGCTGGGTCAGGTACTGGACACTTACCCAGATCACAAAACCCTCAGAGCAGTCCACTCCAGAATCATTCTAGAAGATCTACGCTGCGATTCGTCTCTAGGCGTTAAACTTATGAGAGCTTATGCCTCTGTAAAAGATGTGGCGTCAGCACGCAAAGTGTTCGACGAAATTCCTGAGAGAAACGTGATCATCATTAATGTTATGATCAGAAGCTATGTGAATAACGGGTTTTACCGTGAAGGGATTCAAGTATTTAGGACGATGTGTGGCTATAATGTTAGACCCGATCATTACACTTTCCCGTGTGTTCTAAAGGCTTGTTCTTGCTCTGGGAATATTGTCATTGGGAAGAAAATCCATGGCTCCGCTACAAGAGTTGGGCTCTCTGCGACTCTGTTTGTTGGGAATGGTTTAGTTTCTATGTATGGAAAGTGTGGATCTTTGGATGAAGCAAGGCTTGTACTTGATGAGATGTCGAGGAGAGATGTGGTCTCTTGGAACTCGTTAGTTGCTGGGTATGCGCAAAACCAGAGATTCGATGATGCTTTGGAGGTTTGTAGGGAAATGGAGTCCGTGAAGATAAGCCACGACGCTGGCACGATGGCTAGTCTTTTACCAGCAGTGACCAATACAACGACGAGTAATGTTATGTATGTTAAAGACATGTTTTTGAAAATGGGGAAAAAGAGTTTGGTTTCATGGAACGTGATGATCGGTGTGTATATGAAGAACGCGATGCCTCTTGAAGCCGTTGAATTGTATTCTCGTATGGAAGCTGATGGGACCGAACCTGATGCAGTCTCAATCACAAGTGTTTTACCGGCTTGTGGAGATACATCTGCTCTGTCTCTTGGTAAGAAAATCCATGGATACATCGAGAGGAAGAAGCTGATACCGAATCTGTTGTTAGAGAACGCATTGATTGATATGTACGCGAAATGTGGATGTCTAGATAGAGCGAGAGATGTGTTTGAGAACATGAAGTCCCGTGACGTTGTTTCTTGGACAGCTATGATCTCAGCTTATGGAGTCAGCGGGAAAGGCCATGACGCAGTGGCATTGTTTTCTAAAATGCAAGACTCGGGTCTTGTCCCTGATGCAATCGCGTTTGTCACAACGCTCGCTGCTTGTAGCCACGCGGGGTTACTAGAAGAAGGTCGGAGTTTTTTCAAACTCATGACAGATCATTACAAGATTACTCCTAGGTTAGAGCATTTCGCTTGTATGGTGGATCTTCTTGGCCGAGCTGGAAAAGTGAAAGAAGCTTATGAATTCATACAGGAAATGTCAATGGAACCGAACGAGAGAGTTTGGGGAGCATTGTTAGGTGCTTGCAGGGTACACTCCGACACAGACATCGGTCTACTAGCAGCTGATAAGCTTTTCAAGTTAGCACCTGAGCAATCTGGTTACTACGTATTGCTTTCTAACATATACGCAAAGGCTGGAAAATGGGAAGAGGTTACAAAAATTAGATATCTAATGAAGAGCAAAGGGATAAAGAAGAATCCTGGAGCGAGCAACGTTGAGGTCAATGGACAGATTTATACATTCTTGGTAGGCGACAGGTCACACGAGCAATCCGATGAGATTTACAGAGAGCTGGATGTTTTAGTAAGGAAAATGAAAGAGTTAGGGTATGTTCCTGATTCGGAATCGGCGCTTCACGATGTGGAAGAAGAAGATAAGGAGACGCATTTGGCTGTTCACAGTGAGAAACTAGCCATTGTGTTTGCTCTGATGAACACAGAGGAAGGAGAAGACGACAATAACGCCATAAGGATAACGAAGAACCTTAGGATTTGTGGAGACTGTCATGTTGCAGCGAAGCTTATCTCACAGATAACTTCTCGTGAGATCATCATCAGAGACACCAATAGATTTCATGTGTTCCGGTTTGGTGTTTGCTCTTGTGGTGACTATTGGTGAAATTAATTGTTTTGAGTAACAACATTACAAGAAAAACGCTGCGTTTTGATGATAATGAAAGAACACTTTTTGGACAGCTTTATAATATCTTCTTGGGTTTCAACCAATCCGAATATTACACGTCATCACCTATAAGGAAACTCCCCAGAAGAGATAGCCTAATCTGCAAATCACTCTCCAGCTTCTGAGCTCAGAGAGAAAGAGAGAGAGCGCGCAGGTTAGAGATAGAGATAATACCTCACCGATGATTGAGTCGGTCATGGCCGTTCGTCTCTCCACTGGATTCTGCTCCTCGACGGCGCTACTCCGTAATCTCTCTATTTTTCTATGTTCATGATTTATTCTTTTCCCCATAAATTCAGCAATCAGTTCTTATGATTTTGGTAGCCGAATTTGTTTTCTTTCAATATCTTTGTAATACCTGAAAATGCTCTATTATTTATTTGTCTCGTAAATTTGCAGAGTATCGTCCTGCACCGAGCACGGAGGAGGGAGTGAGCTGCTTCCATTATGCGTCCCGCCGCGTTTTTCAGCCTCAACGTCTCAACAATACTGATGGGTACTGTAGATTCACTTTGTTTTATGGTTTTCGCCAGAGAAAGAAAAGAAGTAATTTTGTTGGGTTTCTTTCAAACTTGTACCAATTGCTCTGTTGTTGTGTGAGGTTCGGTATCATCAAGTTGTTAGGTTCTAGTTTTTGAATAGCTCATCTTTATTGTATATACGTACTTGGTACTAATGAAATATGTTTCTTGTCAACATGACTGTTAAACTTAGCTCAAAGTGGATGTTACCTTGATTATATTGACTACAAAGTTGAATACTTCCTCAGTGAACCTTGGAACCAGTCAAAGATCAATTCTTTTGATATTCTGTTGGGATATTGCTGATTGTGAATACTTAACGTTTTCTTCATCTATGTAAATTCACACATTCATTTAACCTTGTCTGGTAAACAAATGAATTGACTGATATACATTTTGCTAGGAGTGGATTTCTGAGGTACAATAGTGACTACTTGACAAGAAAACACCCGAGGAAGAATCGAACTCAAGCCACAGCCGAGTACTTAGATTCAGCTTCAGATCCAGAAAAGCAAACCGGGAAGTCAAGGTATCACCCTTCAGAAGAAATTATAGCCTCTTTGCCTCAGTTAGCTGGAGATTCAAGGCTTTCTCCTGCAGAAACTACAAGAACCATCATTGAGGTGTAATATTACGTCTTTCAATCAGCATAATCTATCTTTTTGGTTAAAGCATTGTTGCAGTCACATGTTAGCCCGTTTAGTAGTTTTGTTGCTTGCTCTTATCGCTCCTTTGTAGAATCCTCTTATATAGAGAAACGCATTTAATGTTGATAAACTATGTAGGCCTGCATCATATAGATTCGTTTTGTGCATCTAACATTTCCCGTAGTGTGTCATGTTCAGGTGAACAATAAAGGAACCCTGATGCTTACCGGTTCAATTGGTGATGGTGTTCACGAGAATATTCTCTGGCCAGATATACCTTATATAACAGATCAGAATGGAAGTAAGAGAAAATTTAATCATACTTATTTCCCAGTGATTATGTAATCTACCTAGTACCGTAGAAAAAGTTAATTGACTAACTCTAATCGTCTGCAGATTTATACTTTCAAGTGAAGGAGGATGAGGACGTCATGCAGTCTGTTACTTCTGAGAATAATTATGTGGTATGTTGCACATGACATTGATATCCTATTTACATTATATGATATGCTCATACTTTTCCTACGAAATGGTGATTTTCCAAGCTTTCACGGAGGAGAGATTTCTTCGCTTCTGTTATAGTAGCTAGTAGCTACCTTGTGACATTTCTTTTATTTTTATAGTTCTAAACCTAAACGCACAAGCATGCATCAAAATGCATTCATCTAGGCTTCTAGCTTCAACATGTTTCTATTTACCTATAAATGACTATGCTGCTCGGTGTGGTTTTGGCTGTACCTTATCCTGTATTGACCCTTAAGAACTTATGGTTGCATTGCAGCAAGTAATAGTAGGTTTTGATACGATGGAGATGATCAAGGAAATGGAGCTGATGGGTCTATCTGATAGTGACTTTGAAACTGATGACGATGAAAGTGGAGGAGAAGATGACAGTGAGGAGGATGGGGATGAAAGAGAAGACGGAGATGAGGAGGTTAAACAAAGATTATTTCACATTTTTATTAAGTCACTATGAAACTCCATGAGAGGAATCCGTTTGCCATGCCCTTAGCATGCTTCACTAGCAACCATGTTCTTGACTTCAGGAATGGGTCGCTATTCTTGAGGATGAAGATGAAGACGAAGATGACGATGAAGATGATGATGATGAGGATGACGAGGATAACGATGAATCGCTTGGCGACTGGGCAAATTTGGAAACCATGAGGAGTTGTCATCCCATGTTTTTCGCAAAGAGAATGACCGAGGTTAACTTTAATCTAAACTTCTGTGTAAACGTGCTGTGATTTAGATGAAAATGATATGCAAGTCATAACAAACTTCGTGTATTTGCCTATTTTAGGTTGCTTCTAATGATCCTGTAGATTGGATGGATCAGCCGTCTGCTGGACTCGCCATCCAGGGACTGTTGAGTCACATCTTAGTGGAGGATTACTCAGATATCCAAAAGAAACTTGCTGATAGCAAATCCACAAGTACGAACGGAAACAAGGATGCAGAAAACTTACAAGAAAAGATCGAAGACATTAATAAGGCAGATGGTGACGAATTTGAGAAAACGAGAAAAGTGGTGGCGTTTTACAAGCTGGAGATGATAAGAATTCAGCTTATTACAGCACAAGGGGATCAGGTTTTCCATAAATCTCACGGTTCCCATTTTTATCTAGACTCTGCCTTTTTGTTGCAAGCTTGTGCTTAGTAGTGTCTTTTACTCTTGGGAACAGACTGAAGTTGAAGTGGAAGATGTCAGAAAAGCACAACCTGATGCTGTCGCTCATGCATCAGCTGGAATCATAAGCCGTTTAGAAGAATCTGGTGATAAACTAGCTGAAGCCCTTAGATCTTTGTGTTGGAGACATTACAGTATTCAAGCAGAGGTAAACTAGCTGCAACTTAACTTCAGAACCCCTTAGAACTTTGTGTTGGAGACATCAATAAAATTCAGTTTGTGTATGAAGCTATGATCAGGCCGAATCTTTGTTGTTGTTGTTGTTGTTGCAGGAAGTGAAGCTGATTGGGATAGATTCCCTTGGTTTTGACCTAAGACTCTGTGCAGGAGCAAAGATTGAGTCGTTGCGGTTTGCATTCCTGACAAGGGTAAATCAGTTCTCTGCTTTGATCTCTTAAAATCCTGTTCCTGATCTGTGGTTTTCAGAATAATTGATGTTATTATATATAACATTGTCATGCCTATAAAAAACTCTTGCAGGCAACATCAGAAGACGATGCAGAGGGACAAATGAGAACACTGTTATTTCCGGCAACAAACACGCCAAATCAACAAAAACCGAAACGAACAAGTCAGAAGGAGTCATCTTGATGATGTAGTAATCTTCAATGAAGCTGCGCGGATAAAAACAGTTCCATGAACAATCAATTTGTTGGAGATCTAAGCCTTGGAGTAAGATCTTTGGCTTTGAATGAATTTTTCAAATGAATTTTGAACGCTGTAACTTTTTTTCTTAAAGCGGTTTCAAGTTTGTGGGTTACTCTGCACAAATTGAGCATTGAAGTTTCAACCCATTCTTTAGTAAGTGCATTACTTATGCCGAAATCAACTTTAACCGGACCTTTGTTCTGGTATTTCTCGAACCATGCATCTTGATATCATGGGTTATTTAAACTCCTCTCCTCGAAATATGACGAAGCACAGAAAATTTCCAGCGTAATAAATTCTAAGAGTGACAAAAATTAAACCAAAACATCCTAAAATGCAAAACCGAAAAGTTATTACTTGTGGTTTAAAGATCAACTGTGATATGCAAACAACAACATTAACCTGAATTAAGTAAAACCCTAAGACTAAGGATCATGAGCGACTCCGTGGGCGACTTTAGGGTTCAAAAGGATGGCGATCAGGATGCGGCCATGGTCGATATTGGGGAGAAAACGAAACCACCGGGAGAACCACCGGATAGAGCTGGTTCGTGGGCAAGCAAAGTGCGGGGTTCAAGTTCGGGTGGTATACCAGATCCAAACTCTTTGCTGGATGACGCCTTTGTAAGGGCTAGGTTAACAGTGGAATTTCCACAAGGTGAGGATGGTGAAGCGGAGGTCACGATTGATAGGGAGGTATTGGAAGCGATGAACGGGTTGTGGAAGAAGTGTATGATCGTTAAAGTTTTGGGAAGGAATGTCCCCATCCATGTTCTAAACCGAAAGTTGAGAGAGCTGTGGAATCCCAAAGGTTCGATGCATGTCACGGACTTGCCAAGACAATTCTATATCATCAGATTCGAACTGGAAGAAGAGTATCTAGCAGCACTAACCGGAGGACCATGGCGCGCGTTTGGGAGCTATTTGATGGTGCAAGCGTGGTCTCCTGATTTTGATCCTTTGAAGGATAATATCGTGACCACACCGGTATGGGTGAGATTGATGAATATACCGGTGAATTTCTACCATAACGCTATACTCATAGGGATTGCTCGAGGTCTTGGTAAACCCGTTCGGGTTGATCTCACAACACTGAAATTTGAAAGAGCCAGATTTGCGAGGGTTTGTGTCGAAGTGAACATTGCAAAGCCACTGAAGGGCACAATATCAATCAATGGTGATAGGTACTTTGTATCGTATGAAGGGTTAGCAGATATCTGTTCTAATTGTGGATTATATGGACACCTGGTCCACTCTTGTCCAACGATAGTTCATGAGAGGGCTGTGGTCGAAGTACAGCAAGGGAGTCCCGTAGCAGAAATGGTGGAGAAAGAAACGGTACAGAAGGACGATGGATTCACAATAGTGCGGCGATCAAGATCGAATGTAGCGACACCACCGAATCCGGCAACGATCACCGACGGGATCGCCGGAGTAAATCTGGGATGAAATCTGAGGGAGATACCGAGGGAGAAAGATCAGGAGAATATTCGTGTATCTAACAGTTTTGGAAGCCTGGATACGAAAATTAATATGGTTGAGATATCAGATAATGAGAATAAGGAAAATGCAGGAGCAATCTCTATTCAGGGCTCCGGAAAGAGTGGAGGGCAAGGAGAAACTCTTTCGCAGGAGAAGTTCTCGTTTAAAAGGAAACATGGGCCGAAGGGTGGACAGATGGACAAACGGGCTGGTAAGAAGCCCACCACGTCCATGAATCTAAAGATAAGGAAAAATTCGAGCAGGCCCACACGCGGACTAATGTTCGGCCCGACGGGTCGAGAGCTAGTACTGTCGGAGTCTGTGAAAAGACTTCGGGTGAAAGGGGAAAATCAGGGACAAACTCAAGGAACCTTTGCGAAAGGCTTAGAGGAGTGGGGAGAGAAGTCTCTGCAAACCCAGACACATCGACCAGAGAAAGTGATAGCCGACTATCTCCGTATAGATGATGTCAGACAGGGAGGTACAAATCTGGAGGAAGGACCATCAGGGGAGAAGACGGAGTCGATGGCGGCATGACGGGTTGCCCCGGCGTTTCAATGGCGTTTCAAGTTCCAATTCACAATGAATGTTCTTCTGTGGAATTGCCGGGGGGCAAATAAACCAAATTTCCGCCGATCGATTAGATATATGTTGAAGAAATTCAGCTCAGATATGCTTGCGTTGTTCGAAACACACGCGGGAGGGGAAAGAGCAGCCAGTATATGCCGAGGCTTGGGTTTTGAGAAGTCTTTTCGAGTGGATTCAGTAGGACAGAGCGGGGGACTTTGGCTCCTATGGCGCTCGGATGTGGGAGAGGTTACGATTATTGAATCGGCAGATCAATACATCTATGCACGGGTGGGGAATGGAAATGAGAGTACACACCTAATAGTGGTATACGCGGCTCCATCGGTGGGTCGGA